>OX467109.1:15441712-17841712 GCA_950106695.1 Biston stratarius | reverse complement strand
TGTTAGAATGTCGTCTACATAATTTTGGGGACAACTTAAGTTTTAATTTTTAAACCTTTGCGACTTGAACACATAGTTATACAAAGAAAAATAAGTTATTTTATTGAAGAGCTATAATTTTTTATCTCTAAAATTAGTTGTAGACCTCTGCTTTTATATTCTGCCCACCTGGCTTGGCATTGAGCCAACGCCGGACACGACCAGCCCCACTCAAATTGCAAGTGCGTTAAACTGGCATCATTTATCAAAGAAATCGTGTTCTTTCAGATACGTAATAAGAGAAAGCACTTAAACTGCCAAATAATTAATTATTCATAGTAACACTAATAAGCACACTAGTTAATCTCGTACCCATACGAGATTAACTAGTGTGCTAGTAGTCTAAAAAAATTGAACTAGTCCAAATCCGAAGGAGCAATAGCAGTCGCTGAAGATTTTCGCTGCACACCTTCCGTCTCCATCGTCATGCCTTCGTCTTTCGTCTTCGTACTAAGTCAACCCGAATGACTAAAAAATTAAGACAATTAATAATAATAAAATTTATATGATACTCTAAATCTCAAAATAAAGAAGACTGATTATTATCAGGGCCGGATTAACCACGTAGCAAGAGTAGCAATTGCTACGGGCCCCGCGCAAAAAGGGCCCCGCGTATCAAAATCTCCGCCCGAGCGTAATTTTTTAGTGCATACGATGTTGTGAATGAAAAACAAATGTATGTATTTTTGTTCGTTTTTTGGCATGGCAGAAGTATTTATTAATATTTATTATCATATAAAGTCTCTGTGAAAACCTTAAACCTACAGGACTTATTGAGTCTTTAATTATTTTACCACGTTATACTTAAAAACTCATAGCAGATCAAGAATCCCTCGATAAAATTTGCTACGGGCCCCGCGCTTGCATGATCCGGCACTGCTGATTATAATTACCTCAGATAAAGATTAATGTAACATTTTTAGTTAATTACAGTACAAAGACTATAACATTACCAAATATTGATATTTGCTATTGTTTTTGAAACTTTTATTGATAAATAAGTAGTCAAACAGTAAAACAATTTGTTGATTAGGTGTAGTAAGATATTGTTGATTTTATTTTTAATAAACAATTAATTATTCCATAACATACAATATTTATTTAAATTCCGAAAAAAGTTATAACCTTTGAGGGATCCCGCTGGATTGAAATTAATCCAGCAAAAAATCCCGGTGGATTGAAAACAGACTGGATTGCAATCCCTAAAAAAACTTATTCCGATTCTGACAGTAACATGATTATCAAAATGGACTTAGAAATTTTTAATATGGGTCAAATACAGAACCTCCTTTATCGTCGGTTAAAAATGTTTTTTAATGTTCTTTATTTCTCTGAAAGCTTGTAAAATTAAGGACAAACCTGCAGGGCCAATGTAGGTAGAGTTTTTATTATGAACTTGTTTTGACAATTAGAAAGTTTTTCTCTGTTTTACGTGGGATGTTGTTTCACGTCACGGGACATTGGTTGTTTATGCGGTGTGCTTTTCGTCAAATTCCATGAAAGTTTCAATTTCTACGGAATCTTCATTTTTTTACTAGGAAAGGCGATGATTAGCTAACGTGCAAATCCATAAGCTATTTGTACAAATGATAGCTCAATGGTGAGCGCGATCGGAGCACACGCAGAGAAGCGTGGGTTCAAATCCTAACAATAAGCTTGAGGTTCCGGTAAAGGAAATCAATCATCTTAAGGAAACCATGTTGGTTGGATACTTCATAGCACTTTGCTGACTAGATACCACCCTGGTTGAAAACTTGCCACCAAGCACCAAACGGCGTGTTTTAGCAGCCGCACTTGATCAAATATCAATTCCAGGTTATATGTGTTAACCATCTTCGACCACACCGTCACTTTACATCAAATGAGCTGCGGTAACATTAAAATAATATGATTTTTGTTTTTTATCGCGAATCGCGAATAAATAAATTCACTTTTCGTTGTTACTAGAGATCGCCGAAAGTCAAACGACGGATGAAATTATGTCAGTCTTCGGATGGGTGACTGCTTACTGGTGAAACTAATATTTGTCGTGTAACCGCAACTGTTATATCATGTCAGAGACCTAAAAACTGCGTGTAAAGCAGCGGAAGCATTTAGCTACCACTAAACTAAAGATTTAAAATTCCTACAAACATAAAATTGCAGAAACTCATCAATCATACAATGATTGATTGATTGAAACGGATGAATAGGGTGTCTATGTAATCACAAATATCGAGACATATTCACAGATATACGTGGAGTACTTATGAGCGAGCCACAAACAAGTCTACATGTCACAAGATGTACATAAATCACAATAAAGCCTGTCTTTGAATGGCAATAAAGCGAGAGGATACACTAAATGATAAAGTTTTGCATGATTTATTAGACAGCTCGCATAGTGGCTTATAAAGAAACTTTGTACACATAGATTTACTAATATAGATTTCGGGTTTAATATCTACAAAAACATAAAAAACGTCCCATGTTTTTACCTAAGAACATCGATCATGAAGATAAAGGACAAAAAAAGACAAAATGGAGACATGAAGAAAAAAAATTGGTAGACATCGGATCAGTACAGTCAAACTTGAGTTACGCTAGACTATACAGCATACATGCTATTTGCATATAGGTAAGGCAAGTCAGGCTTTGACAAGTCACTGGCCATAAATAAGTAAGCGCAGACACGGAACGTCAAACTAACGGCGGCGTGATAATAATATGAGTACCTTCAAATGCAGAGTAAATAGGTTCCTTACACGTGAGCGTGCTCCATCTTGACTACTACTGTACTACTGCTTAACATCAGGCAAGGTGTGGCAAAACGCGAACCTATTTTGAGCTAAAAAAACACCTACAAATTCTGTGGCAGCGCCTAGACATAATCATTATGGATTATTGATCGAAGCCTTTTTTTGTACCATAAACTTTTAAATAATAAATACTGGAATCGTTGACAGAATTTTTAAAAGCTTTCTATGAATACGTAGTAAACACCTAATGGTAAAACTTTCAGAAATGTGTTGAACAAAAAGTCTTTAAACTGTCAACTATTTTCACCTACATTTAGCATTTAGACAGATTAATTAATTGTTTATAATACAGTTTGTTTTTTTTTTATTTATTTTTTTATAGCTGACAGGCTTGGTGTTTGACCACAACTCACCTGATGTTAAGTGACGGTGTGGTCGAAGATGGTAAACCACAGCTAGCCTGGAATGGAACTGGCTCTCAAGTGAAGCTGCCGGAACACACTGTTAGATGCTTGGCGGCAGATTTTCAACTTGAGGGTGGTAGCCAGCCAGCCGAGTACTAGAAAGTACTCTACCACCACGCTATGGTTTCCTCACGATGTTTTCTTTCACCGACAGCTCAAGCTCATTGTTGGGGTTTGAATCCACGCCCTTCGGCACGCGAACCGGCAGCGCTAACCACTGAGCTATCATCGCTATAAAAGTAATGAAACGATCGAGATGTTTTCCTTATAGTAAAAAATAACGCATGTCCATGACAACTGCAGCGATAGGTACACAGAACTTTGAGTAACAAAATATAATCCAGGGCGTCGCTATAGGCGCTCATTACTTTGAGACTTTCAATGGTTTGTCTCACCAGCCCTGTAATTTTATTAGCTGTAATACCCTTCAACGCGGAACACAGAAATATTTATACACTACTGCTTGACGGAAGAATAACTAGTACTGCGGTGGTACCCACCTAGACGACCTCCTGCTGAGGAAGTCTACAACTAAGTAAATATAGTCCATCAATATCACAGAGATTTTTGGACGTTTAAATCTAAGCGTTTGTAAGTCTATGTTTGTATTGTGATAGAGCGAGAGAGTTGAAACAAAATTCGCGCAAAACACATTAGTTCCCATCAAAAATGTAGCGTAAACTTTATAGTAGAAAAAGTTGTTTGGTATATTCCTTGCAGCTTTTATCTACTCTAAGAGGATAGAATGGTTAAATTATTCATGGAAGATGGAACTTTCCTTTCAAAGCTGAAATGCGTTTTGACTCTTTTTAGCGTCGACTTAATTAAACCTAAACTTACCTCTTAACTCAACTCATGCATCGTCACTTAAGACGATGATAATGCGCATGCGAGGCTATATTTTATTAGTAAACAATAGCAAACTATACACAAAGTCGCTTTTAGTGAAACAAATATTTAAGTTTTTTTTTTTTTAAATATCTGACAGGCTAGTTGTTTGACCACAACTCACCTGATGTTAAGTGACGGTGTGGTCGAAGATGGTAAAGCACAGCTAGCCTGGAATAGAACTGGCTCTCAAGTGAGGCTACCGGAACACACCGTTAGATGCTTGGCGGCAGATTTTCAACTTGAGTGTGGTAGTTAGGCAGCCGAGTACTAGAAAGTACTCTACCACCACGCTATGGTTTCCTCACGATGTTTTCCTTCACCGGCAGCTCAAGCTCGTTGTTGGGGTTTGAACCCACACCCTTCAGCATGCGAACCAACCGCGCTAACCACTGAGCTATCATCGCTACAAAAAGTAAAGTATATGGCAGTTACACGTTGACGTTGCGATTCGTACAACATATTTATTGGACAATTATTGTTTGTATTAAAACTATTGCACAATTTAATAAAAGATAACAATAGTAGGTACTATTAAATAAAACATTGTGCGTTTCATTAATATGTCTTGATAGTAAATTATTATTAACACATGCAGAGAATACTTACGTAATTTAATATTATTTTAGGAGTTACTTTAAGATGTTGTTCTTCCACGAAATGTTATCGCAATCGTATTTCTAAAATAACAGTTTCATTAAAAAAGCAGTAAAATTAATTATTAGTTTATTTAAAGTTAAGAAACTTTTTGCGGAACCATTTGAATCACTTCTGAGTTAGCCTTGTTTTCTTTTTATATACGCCATCTTGTCCCAAACTAAGCAAAGAACTATGGGAATCCTTACCTATTACATTGTTCAAATCAAGAATAAATACGTACATTTTCGAATCATAAATATAGTTTTGTAGCGATGATAGCTCAGTGGTTATCGCGGTCAGTTAACACGCCTAAGGGTATGAGTTCGAACCCCAACAATAAGCTTGATTTGCCGGTGGAAGCAAACATTGTAAGGAAACCATAGCATGGTACGTACTTTCTAGTACTCGACTGTCTAGCTACCCTAAAGTTGAAAATCTGTTGCCAAGCACCTACCGGTGTGGTACAGCAGCCTTACTTGAGAGCCAATTCCATTCCAGGCTAGGTGTATTTACCATCTTCGACCACATCGTCAATTAAAATCATGTAATCAAAACCCAAGATAACGAAAAAAAAAAATGCTTTGTCCTTCTCTCTGTCATCGATACTACGTAAACTAATAAAAATAATAATTTCAAAAAACCCAACGTAAGTTTCCCCGTCAAGTCCCGATTAATCGAGGAAAATTGGCTCCAACTTGTGGCTAACACAGTAAGTACACAAAGATATAACTTGATTGAAACTTTCGCCCGTTCTAATTTCTTGACATCGAGCGAGCGCCAAACTTTTGGGGCGTCTGTCTTCGCCCATTTCAATTTACAAACATAAGGGTTGGGACTCAGAGATAGCGTAGTGTAAATTGAAAACGTTTCCGGATATTTGGAATTCATAGCTTTAGAATCATCCCGCGGTTTCACTCGTGACAAAACTATCCAGTTTTGTTGGATCTAAATGCGTAAATATATCTTAATCGAAGTCTTTTGTCTTATCTATAATTTATAAATAGGTTTATTTTATTTCTTAATGTTAATTTGAAATATTTATGCCCCTATATTGTATTACTTCTAACAATAGATAGATAGATAGAAACTCTTTATGCACACCAAAAAGAGAAAAAGGGCTAGTGCCACAAGGGGCGGCCTTATCGATAAGAGCGATTAAGATTCCAGGCAACCAAGAATGGGAAAACTCGATACGCATTAAGAACAGACGGGAGATGTTGTAACAATAATAAGTTAAAAAAACTATTAAAAATAATACATACTTGTAGTAAGTATGTTAAAATTCAATTCAAATGCAAATCCAATAAATCCCAATATTATACGGAACCACAGCGGTTTATGCACTTTTATGTGGAGGTTTTATATATATATATATATTATATATATATTGACTGCCCTGTTGGCTCATTTGATAGTGTAGCTGCTCTAAGAGCGTGGGTTCGATTATCACTCAGGACAAACATTTGAGAGACTAGCATAAAAAAAATTTCTGTATGTATTTACAAAAATAAAGTATTCTATCAACTATCTGGTTCCCATGGTTCCTTTGCTTAGTTTGGTAGCTAGAGGGCGCTGTGTGAAAAGTCCTATTTATTCTTTATTTATACTAAGCTATCTCAATTTGAAATTCCTCTTAAATCCGTTGAACATATAAACAGTAAAACTATTACACATCACATCATCAGCCACAGAAAGTCCACTGCTGGACATAGGCCTCCTCCTGGGGAGGGGTTTTGCTAATACTCGCCACACTTGGCAGGCGGGTTGGCGAGCGCAGTTAGGTGTAATTGTTCAAGGAAGACGCTTCTACCCATCTTCCGGATTACATCATTTAGCCGACTCTTACGGCAACCACGGGTAAAAAAGGTAGGGTACAATTCTTACGCCGGCACCACCACGGCAAATTATTCCAGAATAAAAGGTATCATTATATTGATCTTTATATTTATCTAGGTAGGTAATTAAGTAGCGCAAGTTTCATGATGAATAAAACTATTACTCTTTTGTTACTTCCACGTGTTTCATAACACTCTGTTTCCCAATTCTTAACTCAACGCGGACGAAATCACAGGCGCAAGCCGGTATTTAATATAATTGGAAATTGAATTTACAAGCGAGTTTTGTTTTTAAGTTGCGGCTATGAGTTTTAGGCGATAACGCAGAAAAAATCTGTCGTTGTATTGCACTATTGTCCGTTTTTTCGGGTGTTTATGTTATGTTTAAAAATGCTCATAAATTATACGAAATAATCATAAATTGCCGAATGATACACTCGAGAGTGGGCAAGTAATATAGTGACTGTGGTGAATCATATTTTTCATGGTCTTTCCAAAAATCCATAGAAGGTAAGTCACAACTTTTTACTAAGACAAGGACTAGACTTGATCATGACTATGACTGTTACTATGACTTATTTCTCTTGATTTTATCATGAGACACTTTAAAATATAAAATACATACTCGACATAGCATAATGCATGAAATGCATTGCCAAAAAATTCGAAAAAAAGAAAAGAAAGAGTGAAGGATAAAAGTTTAGGCTATATTAAGTATACTTACCAACGAAGTAGGTAACCAAGTCACACTCGTACCTACAAGAAAAAAGCTTCCTCTCGTGAGAGCGAGCTAATGACTCATCTTGACGCTCGCCACTCCATCAATTTGAGAGCTAATTTTTACTCGCAATGGGTCCGACCTCTAATGGAACAGTAGTGAGTCCACAAAGACACTCGAAACTGGGACATGAGGGGACCAGTCAAAAGATTGACAGATGCCGGACGTCCGCTCCAAGCGAACTTATTCGTACAATACCCTAGGGTGACAACAATGCACTTCAAAGAACAGGACGGCTGTCAAGTATATAAACGTGTTTATGTTGTCTGGAGATATTTTCGTTGAGTGCTTTGTTTGGACGGGTAACAAGGTGTTTGTAAACTGGAAGAAAGACTTGTTGACAATATCAACGTAATGTAGATGTTTGTTTGAACAAATTTGGAAATACTGTGCGATGTTAACATCGATACGAAGTGCAACAAACACTTGAAAACGGACAGCACGACGTGGTCCGTACTGCTGTAATACTTATTTATTCCCCTTTTACACATCAGAATAGATCTACATGACTTTGTCACAAACTAAGGGTGACTAAGGTAACTAAGGGTATGTAAGGTAAGGTTTATGTAAACCTTACATACCCGTAGTTTGTGTATGTGTATGGTAAGATTAAGAGTATGGTATAGATTATTTTGTATCTCAGAAAAATTACGATTCCTATAAGAAAGATAACAGACCGTGTCATACCTACGAGCGTGGTCGCGTAAACACCGCCAACACAATCGAATATAACATAACAATTAATGTTTTCTATATATATAAATAAAAAATCTTTTTTTTGTGTAAGAGAATATTTGAAATATTGTACTTACGGAAAAGTTTAAAAAATTGGGTTAAAAACCTCCATATAACGAAATGAGTGAGTGAGGCAGAAGATAGTAGAGAGATGTTTTTAAAAACATTGACAGAATTGATAGATTGACGTTCAGTTTCTTACATCGTTTTATCTGTTCCATCCGGAAAAAAAATGTTTTGGGTTTTTTTGTGAAAATGTAGTAAGTAACAAAAATCACACATACACACAGCATCATGACATTTTTACTCTTATGGGGCTGACATAGGCTTCGGTGTTAAAGAGTTGATGAAGAACGTGATTGAAGCAATTATAATCATAGGAAAGTTCAAAGGTCAAAATAAAATTATTTAACTGTCATTTTGTTTCTTGACGTGGTCGTCAATTTCTTCCATTCATCCGCGAAAAGCCGGGGCGAGTAGCTAGTCACATATAATTTTGAAGTATGTTTATTCTACTGCATTTTATCATAAGAAAATTTTGATACGAGAAGAGAAAAATGTTGAAAGAATACTTTCCATTTACAAAGATAACATTTTTCCGTAGCGCTCGAGGCTTCGTAACGAAAAAGTTTGAACATTTTTTACATTTCCCATTTTTTTCTGTCTACATTTTTTAAATCCTTTTTTACTTTGATCTATTATACAATTTTGTCGCTTTTGAAGAACTCAACAACAAAACTTTGAAGGATTTTTAAATGTATAAGGCAGGATAAAGTACCTAGGTATTTTGTATAGGTAGAGGCCGTTAATATGAAAAGTTCTTGGTGTAGTGCCCATTTCACAGGACATAAATTTCGCAAAACATTGCCAGAAACATTCAGTTGATTCAGTAAACAAGGTTAGCCATGATTCGCCAGGTGAACTCGAACCGAGGTTCGGTGTCTATTTCATTTCTGCGGAATTTCTATTTATAGGGTTGTTAGTCGTTTGTTCAATCCTTGAATATTGTCACACTGAACATACATGTTTCGGTCTATTAATTTTAGGTCAGTACCTAAAAATAAAGTCATTACATTGACTTTCATTTGAAAAGTTTACTAAGCTTTCGAATACATTTAGACGGGTTTTTAAATTAATTTAATATAGGCAACGTCGATATCAAAAAAAAATTTTTTTCATTTCTTATTTTGTAGAGATGGATTTCTTATCTCATATATTTCAAAAACTACTTTAGCCAAGTTTATGTCCTTAAATACACTTGTAAATAAAATCGATGAACAAAACTCTCATCCCGCGCAAAACATGCTCACCTCAGGCATTCTCCCTTCGGGATCCAGTGTCGCAGTGAAATAGGTCAAACGCCCTTCGTATCCCATCTCTTGTGCACACAAATTATCATCACCGCTTAAACAAACATAAATATCGGTAAAAATTGATCTTTGCGAAATTTGCCCCCGGCAGCCCGGGCACATGGCCCACCCCCTCCTCCCCTGCCGCCGTTTGACAGCTGTCTGGCACGCCCAGGCTGAGCTCCTTTATTCAACATAAATATACAATAGTATGAAAGAACTCACCAGTCTACCGACGCACTTGCTGGTGGAAATCCTCCGCAGGAGACGTTTTCTCTCAGTATCATTGTCACTGTCGGTGCTGTCCTCGCAATAACCTGGTTTTTTCTCATCTCCGGGCGCATTCCCTCCGACTACTGACATCACTCCGCGAGCTTTCGCACACCACACACACGACACACATTAAATACAACTACATCATACAGGATAAACTATAAATTACATTGTATACGGGAGGCGCTACCTCGCTGACATTTCTAGCGAGCGCCATGACAATAGTGGCATTACGACGCGACTGAAAACAAAACAAGTCTGAAAACAACCTAACGCCATCTCTCGGAGACGGCGTGAATCAGCTGATATTCGAAGTAGCGAAAGTAGCAATTTTTTCTTTAGTCGGAGACATGCCCGCAAAAATATAAAAATTATATGCACAATTTAGTTCTCCATTTCGACGTTAGATAGCACAACCATTAAAGTAACATAACTGTATTATTTGAATAATTATTATTTCTATGCGATATCTAAAAAATAAGGTTGAGGTATTACTTTATACCTATAGATTATAGAGGGAGGACGTGTGTAATAAAAAATATATACATAGGTATATAAGCATTCCTGGCACAAAAGAAATCTGTATATTTCTTTTGTAATATTCTAGAATTTCAATTCAAAATTTGAGCCGTCCCTCTTTTGTTTCTGAAGATCACTTTTCTGAAATCCGAGGTATCATGCACACAGTGTGATATTTCGCGAGATTTTTAAAAAATATTTTTTTTTTTACTTAGTTTTAAGTAAATAATAAGCATCAATTTTATGAAAATCTTTTGAAATATTTTTCGAGAAATTTACAAGTATCTGTAGCAAGAATTGATAAATTTTCAAGATGAGGGAGATCATTAATCTACAGGTTGGTTCGTGCGGGAATCAGATAGGTGGTAAGGTGAGCATGCAGACAACAGACTTAAAGGTTTTGTCTTGTTACTTCATTTTTTACGCCATTGACGGGTTATTCTCGTTGTCCACAGTTCTGGGAGGTGATTTCGGACGAGCATGGCATCGATCCGTGCGGGTGCTACCACGGCGACTCCGACCTGCAACTGGAGCGTATCAACGTGTACTACAACGAGGCGTCCGGGGGCAAGTACGTCCCGCGGACCGTGCTCATAGATCTGAAGCCCGCCACTATGGACGCGGTGCGCTCCGGACCCTTCGGCTGCCTCTACAGACCTGACAACTTCGTATATGGACAGGGAGGTGCCGCCAACAACTGGTCTCGCGGGCACTACACAGAAGGCGTCGAGATCCTCGAATCCTGTCTCGACGTAGTCAGGAGAGAAGCGGAAGGCTGCGATTGCCTCCAGGGCTTCCAAATGTCGCATTCACTCGGCGGCGGTACCGGCTCCGGCCTGGGCACACTGCTCGTCAATAGGATCCGAGAGGAATACCCTGACAGAATCATACTAACCTTTTCAGTTTTCCCGAGCGCGAGGGTATCCGACTGCGTCGTGGAACCGTACAACACTACGCTCGCGGTCAATCAGCTGGTGGAGAATACGGACCACACGTTCTGTTTGGATAACGAAGCGCTCTACGACATCTGCTTCAGGACACTGAAGCTGACGACGCCGACCTACGGTGATTTAAATCACTTGGTCTGCGCCACAATGTCTGGCATCACGACGTGCTTGCGGTTTCCGGGGCAACTGAACGCGGATCTGCGGAAGCTGGCTGTCAATATGGTGCCTTTTCCTAGACTGCATTTCTACACTCCTGGCTTCGCGCCGCTGACATCACGAGGAGCACAGCAGTACAGAGCTCTGACAGTTCCAGAGTTGACGCTACAGATGTTCGACGCGAAAAACATGATGGTAGCTTGTGACCCGCGCCACGGGCGATACTTGACAGTAGCCACTATATTCAGAGGCCGAATGTCAATGAAGGAAGTGGACGAACAGCTGGTCAATATTCAGAACAAAAACAGTACATATTTCGTCGAATGGATCCCTCACAATGTAAAGATCGCAGTATGTGATATTCCGCCACGAGGATTGAAGATGGCTTCCACTTTCATTGGGAACACTACTGCAATACAGAGTATATTTAAGAGGGTATCGGAGCAATTCGTGGCGATGTTCAGAAGGAAAGCATTCCTGCACTGGTATACAGGTGAAGGCATGGACGAAATGGAGTTCACAGAAGCTGAAAGCAACATGAACGATCTGATCTCAGAGTACCAGCAGTACCAAGATGCGACTGCTGACGACGAGGGGGAGTTCGACGAAGAGGCGGAAGGCGAGGGGATGGAATAGTTTTTTTTTTGGTATTGCATTTTGTGTCCTTATGTACGTCCTTGTGTTGTCCGAAATAAATAGTTAAATACCTATTTTTTTTTTTCTTATAGAAGGTAAATAAGTATTATACATTATATTTGTCGGTTTTAACATTTAAATGCCTAAGTGAATTCTTCTAAGACCACACTGATACGAGAAGCTGTAACTATTCGTTTACCTTTGGCTCAAATGTGTGGCCACGATTCAGCGGGCAAAATATGCGGTGATACCTTTCTCCCGGTAAATGCTAATCCTGCCATAACGCAATACCTACTTGTTTATTGATAATACTTATTTATTACATTATATATTTTAATTTGAAGCCGACGTGCTCGAGAAATCATAACACTATTTCAACTATACTATAAGTAGGTACAAACTTTCTAAAATAGCATATAAACTCATTACAAATATTACGACCAAACTATTTATTTTATATTTTACTAGCTGCGCTCCGCGGTTTTACCCGCGTGGTGATGGACGATGATGATAAAAAGTATACTATTTTATTCCAAGGCTGTTTAGGTTTTTTTTTTAAAGTATCTACATGCGAAATTTCATCCAGATCCGTTCAGCCGTTCTGGCGTGATTGAGTAACAAACATCCATCCATCCAAACTTTCACATTTATAATAGGTATTAGTGGGATCATTGACTGGCTTGGTATTTCACAACTTACCTGATGACTTAAGTGACGGTGTGGTCGAAGATGGTAAACCCACTTAGCCTGGAATGACACTGGCTCTCAAGCGAGGCCGCTGGAACATGCCGTTAGGTGCTTGGCGGCAAATTTTAAACTTAAGGGTGGTAGCTAGCCAGCAGAGTACTATAAATTACCTTACTCGATTTTTTTTAATTTTGCAGGTCAAGCGCGTTGTTGTGTGCTCCTTGAGTGTGAACTGACCGCGCTAACATGTATAGACATGTAACATTTTTACATGTCTATACATGGATTTAAAAAATAAATAGTCGAAATAAAGGCAATGAAAGTTATGTCCAACGTTGGATAGAAATTATGGGATTTAGTAGCATAGGAAAAAACAGCTGCAATCAACATCAGCAATCAGCAGCAGCAAGTTAGTCTCCACTTATTAGAGAAGTCCATCCATAGGTACTATTATCTACTATCATGATAGCGACAGTGAATGAAGGTCCCTGTCGTATGCAAGGATTGTGTAAGATGTCGCGAGGAGCACGAAAGCGATAGCGATAGACAGATTTTTTTTATGTTTGACAAGCTAGGTGTTTGACCACAGCTCACCTGATGTTAAGTGACGGCGTAGTCGAAGATGGATAGGTACACCTAGCCTGGAACGAAACTGGCTCTCAAGTGAGGCTGCCGGAGCATACATCGGTGCTTGGCGACAGATTTTCAACTTGGCTACCCAGCTAAGTACTAGAAAATACCCTACCACCATGCTATAGTTTCCTCACGATGTTTTCCTTCACCGGTAGCTCAAGCTCATTGTTGGGGTTTGATATTTTGCTGTAAGGTCGCTGGTAAAGCCATCTTTGTCATAAGCTATGAGCCGTTCACACCAGTCGACTAACTGCTTAGGTGCAAACGAACCTTCATCGAGTTATCGCGAGAGGTTATTATTAGAAGTCAAATGCTGGCAGTATATACCCAATCAATACAAAGCAGTAATTTAAAAATCGAATCCTTTATCTACACTGAAAAAAAACAATGAAAAACAATCACAATTTATGAAAACTTCGTGTGCGATGCACAGAATTTAATTTTTCGTCATTTTTTTAAAACCATTTTTATGTTAAATTAATCAAAGTAATTTTTTAAATATACTTTTAAGGTCCAAATTCCCAGTGTAATATAGCAAATATGAGGGAAATCGTCCACATCCAAGCCGGGCAATGCGGTAATCAGATCGGTGCCAAGGTAACTTTAAACGTCGGCTTCTTATCACTCGCAGAATACTCATACCTATTTGCAAAACAACAAGGATTCCAATAGAAATGTAATTATCAGTAACGTGCATAAAAATAGGGTAATCTGTACTAGCTAGTAATAGAACCCACTCGGCTACTGTGCTCATTGCCTATATCTGATTCGAGAACTGTAGGGCTTGAGTTCGATTCCCACCCAGAACGAACATTTGTGTCGAACATGTTTGTTTCGAGCTCGTAAATATTCTATTCACATATTAATTGAAGCTAATGGGCGACCGAACGTTGCTCGGTGTTTGCAAGATTTAAAACTGAAATTTGTTTTCCCAAAGACACCAGACCAGACCTAGCTAGGCACCAGTACCTATAGCAAATTTTATCGAAATCGTTAGCTGTTAAAGAAATCTACAATACAAAGACTGCTCGTTTAATAGTATTAGATCTAATACAAAAACACTCTTACTCCCATATTACAAGCTTAGCTTAGAGGCTAGAAAGCGCCGTTTAAAATGTCCTACGATATTGTTTATTTCAGTTCTGGGAGGTGATATCCGATGAACACGGAATCGATGCTACCGGAGCGTACAACGGCGACTCCGATCTGCAGCTAGAACGCATCAACGTTTACTACAATGAGGCGACTGGCGGCAAGTACGTCCCTCGCGCCGTCCTCGTCGACCTCGAGCCTGGCACCATGGACTCTGTCCGCTCAGGCCCATTCGGGCAGATCTTCCGTCCCGACAACTTCGTATTCGGCCAGTCCGGAGCCGGCAATAACTGGGCCAAGGGACACTACACAGAAGGGGCCGAGCTCGTCGACTCTGTCTTAGACGTAGTCAGAAAGGAAGCAGAGGGCTGTGACTGTCTCCAAGGCTTCCAGCTGACACATTCTCTCGGCGGAGGCACTGGCTCCGGCATGGGAACGCTGCTCATATCAAAGATTAGGGAAGAGTATCCTGACCGTATCATGAACACGTTCTCTGTAGTCCCTAGTCCAAAAGTGTCTGACACGGTCGTGGAACCGTACAACGCGACACTGTCAGTACACCAGCTGGTCGAGAACACTGACGAGACGTACTGCATTGACAATGAAGCTCTGTACGACATCTGCTTTCGAACACTGAAGTTGACTACGCCAACTTATGGGGATCTCAACCATTTGGTATCAGCGACGATGTCTGGGGTAACCACGTGTTTAAGATTCCCAGGGCAATTGAATGCGGATTTGAGGAAACTGGCAGTGAATATGGTGCCTTTTCCAAGACTACACTTCTTCATGCCTGGCTTCGCACCGCTCACAGCTCGAGGCAGCCAACAATACAGAGCGTTAACGGTTCCAGAGTTGACTCAACAAATGTTTGACGCCAAAAACATGATGGCAGCCTGCGACCCTCGACACGGGCGCTACCTTACCGTCGCAGCAGTGTTTCGCGGACGGATGTCCATGAAGGAAGTGGACGAGCAAATGCTTAACATCCAGAACAAGAATAGCAGCTACTTCGTCGAATGGATCCCGAATAACGTCAAGACAGCCGTGTGCGATATACCTCCGCGTGGTCTGAAGATGTCTGCTACTTTTATCGGCAATACAACCGCTATCCAAGAGCTGTTTAAGCGAATTTCAGAGCAGTTTACTGCTATGTTTAGAAGGAAAGCTTTCCTCCATTGGTACACAGGTGAAGGCATGGACGAGATGGAGTTTACCGAAGCGGAGAGCAACATGAATGACCTGGTATCCGAATACCAGCAGTACCAAGACGCCACGGCTGACGACGAGGGTGATTTCGATGAAGAGGTGGAGGAGTAAATGTTTTGTCCCGTCCAATATTTTGTCTCGGTGTCTGTAAATGTTGTTAGTGTTAGGCGTAACCTGTTTCGTTTTTGATGTTTATACGATAAACAATAAAAATATTAAACATGTTTCAATTTTGTTTTCAATAAGGCAAAACTGTAGCAAGCAGGTCGAAGGTGTCATTCGTTTGACGCGGTGAACAGACTGATTCATAATACCAGTAAAACATAAGGATGGTCAATACCTACAGCCTGTCAATCTTTAAGATAGGTACCGCCGCAATACCAGGCATTCTGCCGCCAAGTAGTAGTGTGTACACACTGTGTTCCGGTTTGAAGGGTACTGCAGCTAGCGGAATTGAGAGCTGTTGAGACCTAACCATCGCGGGGCTCAAAGTAATGAGCGTCAAAGCGGCGATGCCCCGGGCTTTGTTTTGCTACTCAAAGTTCTGTGTATTGCTGCAATAGTCATGGACAGACGTTATATCTTACCATCAGGAGAGCGCCTTGTTCGTCTCATTACCTATTACATTAAAAAAAAAAGTGAAATAAGTATGAAGTGTAGAGCAACAATAAAACATCTGACAATAAATTATTTTATTTTAAACAACTTGGATATTCAATTCTTATTCATCAGCAGCTTGACACTCTTCGCCTTCGAAATCTCCATCCGCGGACGCGTCCTGATATTGCTGATACTCTGATATCAGGTCACTCATGTTATTATCCGCTTCTGTGAAGTCGCTCTCATCCATACCTTCACCTGTGTACCAATGAAGAAACGCCCTCCTTCTAAACATCGAAGCAAACTGTTCTGAAATCCTTTTGAAAAGCTCCTGAATAGCCGTCGTGTTTCCAATAAACGTCGCAGACATTTTCAAACCTCTAGGAGGGATATCGCAGACTGCAGTCTTGACGTTACTAGGTATCCATTCGACGAAGTATTCCTTATTTTTCTTTTGTATGTTTAGCATTTGCTCGTCGACTTCCTTCATAGACATGCGACCGCGGAAAATGGCGGCGACGGTGAGGTACCGCCCATGGCGTGGATCGCAAGCCGCCATCATGTTCTTTGAATCAAACATCTGCTGCGTTAACTCTGGAACTGTCGAAGCTCTATATTTCTGAACTCCTCGAGACGTGAGAGGCGCAAATCCAGGCATGAAGAAATGCAATCTTGGGAACGGAACCATGTTGACCGCTAGCTTCCTCAAATCAGCGTTTAGCTGTCCCGGAAATCTGAGACAAGTTGTCACCCCAGCCATCGTTGAGGATATTAGATGATTCAAATCTCCATAAGTCGGAGTTTTCAGTTTCAATGTTCGGAAGCAGATGTCGTATAAAGCTTCATTGTCGATGCAGTAGGACTGTACTGAATGTTCGATTAGTTGGTTGATAGACAAAGTCGCATTATACGGCTCTACGACCGTGTCTGAAACCTTAGGGCTCGGTACGATAGAGTACGTGACTGATATCCTATCAGGGTATTCTTCGCTTAAATTCGCAAGCAGCAGAGTTCCTAAGCCAGATCCAGTGCCGCCTCCAATCGAATGTACTACTTGAAATCCTTGGAGACAATCGCAGCCTTCCGCTTCCTTGCGAACCACATCGAGGATTGATTCAAGCAAATCTGCACCTTCTGTATAGTATCCTTTAGCCCAGTTATTGCCTGCGCCCGTCGAGCCGTAGACCATGTTATCTGGGCGGAAGAGACACCCAAAAGGGCTTCCTCGTATAACATCCATCGCTCCGGGCTCGAGGTCGACTAAAACCGCTCGAGGGACAAACTTTAAGCCAGCAGCTTGAGAACCTTCATTGTAGTAAACATTAATGCGTTCGAGTTGTAGGTCGGAGTCTCCGTGGTAGCAACCGTTTGGATCTATTCCGTGTTCGTCGGATATCACCTCCCAAAACTGCAATGGACATTAGACTTTATTAGTTACGCTAATGAAGTCGACATTTAAGCTTTACTATTCGTTTCTAATCATACATCGGTGGTGGTTAAGTATTTAAGAGTTGCCCTCAGTGACGCGGCAGCCAGTCTGATTTGACCGACCTATAGCGCGGCTAGGCGTGACGAAACTTCCGCAGTTTATGGTGGCAAACGTGGCTGCAAACAGAAAAACCTCATCCACATTTAGATGGTCTAGGGTATTGGCTAAATGCGCAACTACTATTATGGTGGCTACCGCAACCTAGGCGGCCACGTCTGGTATAGATAGAGGTAGAAAAAGTTATAGGTATAAAGCTATTATTGAAATGTGAAGTGTGAGAATTTATCTATCACTTTGTATGTACCTATAACTACATATATACAAACATAATCTGAGATTTCGTAAATGGCTCAACGATTTCGATGAAATTTGTTATACGGAAGTTTTTGGGGTCGAAAAATCGATCTAGCTAGGTCTCATCTCTGGGAAAATTCTTTTTTCCGTGTTTTTAATAAATTTTGCAAATACCGAGCTATGCTGGTTCGGCCAGGTACCAGTTATGTAATAAACATAAACTAAAACTGTACCCAGATTGTTTTCGTGCTATCAGCGCGTGAATTTATATGAATTATATGGAACAGTTACCTTTGTTCCGATTTGATTGCCGCATCTCCCGACTTGAATGTGTACTATTTCCCTCATTTTCACAAATAATTTTCCAAAAATCAAATAATTAGATAAATTAAATAAATTATAGACTAAAATAAATAAAAAAACGTATACATCTACTTAAATTAACTTACATAATGAGACAATTTTTGTTTCATGGCTTTATAGAATTTTATTTATTTTCTATTCAATCACATAGGTTACGACATTTTACATATTTGCATAAGATAGACAGTCACATTGATATATTTCACGTTACTTTCAGTTTACCCTTTTCAAATTCTTTATGATAAAAACTGGCTAAATTAATTTCAAAAGGGAAATTTTCAAGCGCTAAAATACCATGGTATAAAGTTAAACTAAAGATTAAATATGAACTAATAAAAATGCAACAATATCTTGTTAGTGACACAACAACAATTGTAATATAAAATGTAAATAAATTCTTAAAATAAATAGGAGACTGTGCAATTGTTTTCCATGACTAGCCTCGATATTAAGTTATCTATGTCTTAATTTAAAACTCTTCTTAAAGTTAAGTGGTAATATGGATTAAATGTAAAAAAAAATATGTGGTCGACAGGTTTGATATTTGACCATAGCTCACCTGATGTTAAGTGGTGTGGTCGAAGATAAACACAACTAGCCTGGAAAGGAACTGGCTCCAAGTGCGGTTGTCGGAACAAACCGTTAGGTGCTTGGCGATAGATTTTCGACTTAAGGATGGTAGCTGGCCAGCCGAGTACTAGAAAATACTCTACCATCATGCAATGTTTTTCAAAGACTGGCTATTTAACCATAACTCGGCTGATGTTGAGTGATAGCGTAAGCAATCACAAATTTTTTTTGACTATAGTTCTTTCGCTCCCAAGTCGACGAGAGCAGACTTTACTCGAACGAGCGTTACATAGCCGAGCGTGACGTCTCAGTCTCATTTAATACACACAAAATAAAGTGCACAGTGCGCCTAAAGAAGTTTTCACTTCAAAAATGCTCGCGTCCTAATCAACTATCGGTAGAAATTTGTAGAAACAGAGGTCAATGACACATTACAAAATAGTTACTACACCACCTTTGGTAGGGTAAAAATCCTCACTGACTATTGGTGTACACTGTATTTGCGGACTTTATAATTCTAAGCGAAACAAACAACTATAAGCATAGATTAAGTTTAACATTTCATAAGTAAGGCATGTGTTCTTATTAAAAATGCCTATTAGTTGAGACGTTAATTAGTAATGTGCATTTCTTTTACGCATAGAACTTAAATTGGAGCTTGTTGATTTAAGAAAAGTTTTTATGTATGACCTATACCTATGCTTAACGTTATATTGACCATAGTAACGACAACGCTAGTTGTAGTAAATATTATTTACTTATTGTGTTATATATGAGGTATCCTAATTTATAATATTCTCCTGTGATTGATCGAGAAAATAAGTAGGTAATAAAGGATCTAAGTATTCTATCAATCATCTTGTTCCACAAGCTTTGCTAAGTTTGAGACTAGCGCTACGTGAAAAGTTCGTTCAATATTTATTTAAGAGGAGGCTGCGCGATTATTCTTGTTTTTTTTTTTTAACCATATTTAGGTTCCATGTAATACTAAAGCGCGTTACTATGGAAACCGCGTTCTGTCCATTGACAAGCTAAAACACTATAGAAATACACGTATTTTTTTAATATTTAAGCTTTTTTCTTAAAAATAACATAAGTTACATTAACAAAGAAGAAATGAGCATACCACTAAGTAATTATCCGTTTACTTTACTCTTAATAAATTTAATTAGATTTGCAAGTTATGTTTGCGTACTTTCGAGCAACAATACGATCAAGTGGTAGATTCTATTTTCATCCTTATTCTTTTATGATTAGGGAATTGCGTATGGACGGTGCATACGTGAGTTTTTTTTGAGCCTGCTCTTAATCTTAAGTCTCGGACACAACAGTCCAAGCGATAATCGCGTAACTTTTAATAAGCAAAAACATATTTACTACAACCATACAATATATTTTTGTTCACTTATGCGGGATTATTCACGTTTAATTTTATCGGAAACTCCGACTATGCCTTTATCATACACGTTGCGCGTTGTCTTAAATCAGTGATGGGGAAACTACGGCCCGCGGGCCATCTCCGGCCCGCGAAGCGTTGAAATCTGGCCCGCGACCATCAAACAAAAGTCAAGTGTAATTTTCGTATTGTTAGAAATTTTAATCTCATTGGCAGTGCGGAGCTCGCATAAGACAATCACGTATTGTTTCGCTAGCGCGAGCAGTATGAGCGTAAACCGAAAATGAAGCTATCAACTGGGCGCGCGCGGTCCGTCGTCATTACAGTAAATAAAATAGCCAAAAATGCAAAACTTGGCCCGCCATATACCTATTTCGTTAGTAAATATTGGCACGCTATAGAAAGAGTTTCGCCATCCCTGTCTTAAACGTAAGTAATCCTGCATAAGTAAAACAATAATGTGTCAAAACCACGTCAGTTTCCATAGTAAGACAATATATTCTATACGTAATTCACACTAGAATTAATATCTGAAAGATATCATATACTCGTAGGAAATTTCTTCAATGTTTACATTACCCACAAATACTAAAAAGTGTTAAGAAATGCTACAATACTTACGTTTCTACGATTTGGTAACAACAAAAATAACCGACCTCAAATCAATAAGCGCTTAAGTTTTTTTTTTCAAGTCGTGATACGAACGGTTTGCTCTTCTGATGGTAAGAGATAATGCCTATAACTATTGCCCCGGTACTCAATATTTTGAGGAACAAAACAAAGTTCATAGAATTGCTGATTTTGCGTTCATTAATACATTACCTTATTAGCCATAAATATCTCAAATTAATGAGCGACAAAGCAGCGATACCCTGGACTTTGTTTTGTTACTCAAGTCTAGGTACCGCTGCAATGGTCCTAAACTGGCGTTCTTTTACCATTAGAAGACCGATTTATTCGTCTCATTACTTTTACATAGGAAAGATAGATAATGTAGCTGATCAGTAGATTACTGAAGCAAAGTTAAAAAATAACTGTGGGACCATCTCGAAAACTCACGAGAAGCTTTCTAATAAAAAACATAGGACCATCTGGTCCTACATTTTTTTTTATTTATTATAGATAATAAGTTCGGAAATAGCTTCAGCAATTAAGAACCTCATATTTTGAGGTCGGTTAATAAAATTAGACATATTTTACATCCACATTAAAATATTATTTACTATCTAAACCCCGCGATATTAATAGAATAATCCAGAGAATAATTCAAAGCAAACACTCTTTCGCATTTACACTAATAATAAGTATTAAAATGACTTTAAAATACAAAAGTATGTACACATCATATTTTGCAGTCAGTCGATCATAGAATAGACAATGTTTCATCGTGCAACAATGACACTTGAGCACAGAGAGATAGTTAAATTGAGCTTTAACTATGGAAGAATAAGGTACAATAGCACTGATTCTCATATAAGCTCTTATAAAACTGATACCAAGATTGAAATAATATAAACAGTGAAGCGAAACGCTTTTTTACCAGACAAATATCACTATTACACACATTCACATAAAGTCGTAGTTGCCGTAGCAAAATGAAGTTTTAACTAAATAATTTGGTTCGATCGTAGAACCGTGATAGTTTCATCTCGACACTTTTCACAGGTCATTTAAATAGGCTTGAGATTAAAGTGTTCGATCACAAAGTGGAGCAGAGTTTTCTGACATATTCAAGACAATAAAGCTGTAAATGTTTTACCATCAATCGGTTCTACCAAACTCTTGATTCGGTAGAGCGGCGTGCTTGTTTGGCTTATTAGTGATGAAAAGATCATAGAAAAAATATTCAAGCCTTGAACACCGCCAGGTAAGAAGTCTGCCAATTTTCTACAGGTTCATTTCGCAAAATGTGCTACTGAACTGTACGACCTTGTACTTCCATTCTTTTTTTACTACAGGACAAGTAGAAAGACAGCCTACTACCACACATACATAGTGGAATTTCGTTGGATATGTACCATTTTGACTCTACGTTTCTCAACCGGCCAAGGAAACATATACATACATACACACTTGAGATTTATGTAGACGTGTTCTGTTCAGGGGTAGACGTGTTCTAGAGTGGCATCAAACGTAGCATAGAACGCCTTAAGACTCGATGAAATGATGATAAACGTAGGTTAGCTGACGGTGGATGGAAGCGAAAAGCCACAGATCGCGTTGAGTGGCGTGTCTTGGAAGAGGCCTATGTCCAGCAGTGGACTAAGATTAGCTGATGATGATGATGATGAATATTAAGTTTTAATATTTTCCCATTGATCACTAAGTCAAGATTATTTGACGGCACATCTATGGCCTTGTTAACATTTCTTTAGAAAAATGGCACGTTGGTCCATAAAGGTTCGCCACCCCTGGTCTACGCAATAGAGAACTAAAGTGTTAGAGAGTACCAAAAAAGTTTTTTTTTTTGGGTACTGTGTTTTGGCACATGTTATAGGACAAAAGTTGTTTGTTTTAATGTACAAAATAAGCCCTGATTACCAGTACACTTTTTTTTAAATTTATTTTTATAGCTGACAGGCTTCTTGTTTGACCACAACTCACCTGATGTTAAGTGACGTTGTGGTCGAAGATGGTAAAGCACACCTAGCCTGGAATGGAACTGGCTCTCAAGTGAGGCTGTCGGAACACACCGTTAGATGCTTGGCGGCAGATTTTCAACTTGAGGGTGGTAGCTAGCCAGCCGAGTACTTGAAAGTACTCTACCACCATGCAAACAAACATACATATTAATCGAACCTACATATCAAAAACGCGTGCTGTTAATTGTTTGTACATATGTAACTTTTAGTATATCCAGTAAAGAGTTAATATATGTCCACTCCACTTTAGATAACAAACAACCTAATGCTTGAACTCACTCTGCTTATATAAGCTAAATAAATCTATTCTTCAACAGAAACAGCGACCCAAACTTCGTGTTCCTCTCTGAAAATATCGGTACATAGAAGGCTCTGAAGATTTTATGCGACTTATCTGAATCTATGAGAGGTGCGTGTGCCGTGACCTCCCATACAGAGGTGTCTCTATAGTAGGCGGGTTCTAGCGTGGATGGCTGGCCAATGTCGCTGTCGACGAGGTAGTGACATTGGGAAGGCTTGAGGTAGGTTCGGTCGTCGCCTTTGTTTCTGTCGTTGAAGTGTGGGTGGATAACCCGCGTTGCTGAAGAGAAGAAAGGTTAAGTTCCATTATTTTATACTAGCAGTGCCCACAGTGTTTCCTTAGCCGCACTTGAGAAACTTGTGCCCATTCTAGGATAGATGTGATTACTATCTTCGATCGTACTGTCATCGATTTTAGTTAGATATTAGTTAGTCTGTCTGTTATATTATAAATGTGAAAGTTTGTGAGGGAGGATGGATGGATGGATGTTTGTTACTCAATCACGCAAAAACGGCTGGATACATTTGAATGAAATCTGGCACACATATAGTTTATAGTCTGAATTAACATATAAGATACTTTTTAAACTGCAAACTAAACAAACTGTTTGTTAAATTCCACTCGGACGGAGTTGCGGGTAATAGCGTGTTTTGTGTGTGTTTTTTTATGTTAAAATAATAAGACGGACAAGATGTTCGTCTGATAGTAAGAATTAACGCATGTCTAGGACTATTGCAGCGCTACACAGACTTTGAGAGAAAAAACAAAATCTGAAAAAAACTTTGAAACTTTCGATGGTTAGTGTTAAGAGCCCTTCAAACTGGAATACAGCAATGTTACACACTACTGCTTGGCAGCAGAATACAAGGTACTGCGGTAGCACCCACCCAGACAACCTCCAGCTAAGGTAATTATCATCAAGTAAAAAATCTATTGACATTTTCTCTTATTTTTTAATTGTGATATTCGACATCTTTAATTTTATTTGTTTATCTATTAGTGTTCATATATCTATTAAATAATGCAGCTATTTGTTTACCATTTATAAATAAAAAACATGTCCTATTCTCATTTGCTAGTGTATCTGTTCCAAGAGCTCTAAGGCGTGGGTTCGACAAACGAACATTTATACGACGACCATGCATATTTGTTTTGTGTGTAGGTATCATATGTACTTTTTTAATAATTGATTGGCTGGGTATTTGATCACAGCTCACCAGATGTTAAGTGACGGTGTGATCGAAGATGGTAAACACACCTAGCCTGGAATGGTCCTGGCTCTCAAGTGAGGCTGCCGGAACACACCGTTAGATGCATGGCGGCAGATTTTCAACTTGAGGGTGGTAGCTAGCTAGCCGAGTACTAGAAAGTACCACCATGGTATGGTTTCCTCACGATGTTTTCTTTCACCGGCAGCTCATGCTCATTGTTGGATTTGAACCCTTCCCTTCAGCATGCGAACCGACCGCGCTAACCACTGAGCTATCATCGCTACGAAAATAAATAATAATGTATTCCCAAAAAGAAAGTTTATAAGTATTCTATCAATTATCTGGTTCCCATAGTACAAGTTTTCTATTGTTTGAAACTAGATGGCGCTATGTGATATGTTCAAGGATATTTATTTATTCTTACCATTCCTAGTATCGGCGTAAGGCGCGGGCATCTGTCCGTTGAACTCTGTCTGTATGAAGCGTATCCTGTATCCTTCGGGGAGATGAAAGCTGGACGGCGAACGGTACCACTCCTTGCCGAAACACACCGTTAGTTCTTGGCCTTGCGACGGCGGCAGGTGGCGGAAAATCGTCATTGGGGCGTGGTAGTTGTTGTACAGCGATGTTATGCGGGAAATACCTAGAATTCGATCATAATCCTTAAGAACTTTGTTCAGCGATGCGGGAAATACCTAGAATTCGATCATAATCCTTGAGGACTTTGTTCAGCGATGCAGGAAACACCTAGAATTCGATTATAATCCTTGAGGACTTTGTTCAGCGATGCGGGAAATACATAGAACTCGAACATAATTCTTGAGGACTTCGTTCAGCGATGCGGGAAATACCTAGAATTCGAACATAATCCTTGAGGACTTCGTTCAGCGATGCGGGAAACACCTAGAATTCGATCATAATCCTTGAGTACTTTGTTCAGCGAGTAGCTTATGTTTCGAAAATCCGTGCTCCCCTCATCCATTATTAACCTTACTTATAAACGTTAGTAAAAGTTAAACAATGCTTAAAATGCTCTTTCAACTTCTTGCCGATATAAATATCACGTATGGCATAGGTATCTAGGCTAGGTGTTTGACCACACCGTAACTTAACATCAGGTGAGTACCTAATGTTAAGTTACGGTGTGTACGAGTACCAGAAAGTACCCTACCACCATGCTATGGTTTCCTCACGATATTTTCCTTCATCGGCAGCTAAAGCTTACTTGGTGGTACATCTCCTTAGCAGGAGGTTGTCTAGGTAGTTAACACTTTAGTTCCAGATATTCTGCCGCCAAGCAGTAGTGCGTAACCATTACTGTACTCCGGTTTGAAGGGTACTGCAGCTAGCGAAATTACAGGGCTGTTGAGACTAACCATGGAATGTCTCAAAGTAATGACCGCCACAGCAGCGATGCCCTGGACTTTGTTTTGTTACTCAAAGTTCTGTGTATCGCTGCAATGGTCATGGACAGGCGTTATCTCTTACCACCAGGAGAGCTTCTTATTCGTCTCATTACTTTTACATAAAAATAAATTTTGAAGAAGCTTATTATTGGGATTTGAACGCGCACCCTCCAGCGTGTCCATTAACTGAGCTATCATCGCTACAAAAAAAAATACATCATTATCCCATTCCACATAGATTTACTCACCAATTATCCCGGCAGTGACAGTAAAGACCACCATGAGCGGCATGGTATAAGATAAGTAGTGCTTAGTTCCGTTGAATCTGGCAGATTTGAATACCTCTGCGCCTAAAGCATACACCATTTTCTGTATACAGTCCACTGAGATCGCGCCCGCCAGAATAATCATACTGTATATTGGATACAGGAATCTGAAAATTACAAGAGTTATTATTTTATCTATACTAATATTATCAAGAGAAAAGATTTGTATTTTTGTTTACAATAAAATCAATGGACCGATTATAAAAATCTTTCACTAATAGAATGAGTAAAACATACTACAGTAGAATCCGTTTAGTACGACTTCGCATATAACAACCAACCGTTTTTAGCGACGTAAGTATAGACATGTGTTTGGTTTTAATATGAGCCGCTATGAATGTACATCCGTTTATTACGACTCCGCTTACAACGACTGACCGTTTTTAACGACGGAATTTCACACAAAATTGACCGGTTACAACGACGATAAGCGTTGACGTGTTTACAAATATATCGTAGGTAAGAAGCTATCTCAGCCCCGCGCACCCCCCTCGCCTATGCCTTGCATAATGCAGTCCGTACTTCTTACTAAAGAAATGAAAAACAATAAAAAATTACAGACTTTTTTCACTAGACTTTTCGTTATGGACGTGCACATTATGCAATAAATATTTTGATTCAAATGTTTTTTTTTTCTTTCTGTTGGTCACATAATCAATATCTAAATATGTATGTACGTTACGTATGGGATTATCTTAATTAAAAAAAAAAAAATTAGTTCGTTTAGTATGACTTCCGGTTAGTACGACGTAATATCACCAGTCCCTTGGCCGTCGTTATAACTGGATTCTACTGTATATTGTTAATCGAGTTAACTCTCTCCTGAAGGTAAAAGATATCGCATGTCCATGACCATTGCATCGATGTACAAAACTTTGAGTAGCAAAACAAAGTCCAGTTGAACTATATCCGGATTTTTATGTCACTGGTGGACCTTACACCCGTAACTTTTTTATTTTTATTTATCGACTGCTAAAATCCTGTCATTTTGCGTAGTCGGTTAACAAAATACTGACCTCTCTTCTTTATGCGGCTGAGCCATAAAGACAGCGAGCCAGACCGTCAGCGGCATGAGATTGAGCCAGTAGGGCGAGCAGAAAGGCGCGCGTGCCGTTGACCGCGGCGCCGTCACGTAGCACATGTATAGAGCCAGCGGGCAGTACAGAGCCAACAACTGCAATTATACATCCTTTATAATGCAATTATATATTCTAATAAAACTTAATAGTACAAAGGCAAAGTTGAGGGGACAAGACCGCGTGACAAATGCCCATTGCGCTGGACCGACCAGATAAAGGGTGCACTCACAAAATATTTTTTTTACTCATATCACACATCATCAGCCATAGGACGTCCACTGTTGGACATAGACCTCCTCCTGGGGGGGTTTTGCCAATAGTCGCCACGCTTGGCAGGCGGGTAGGCGAGCGCAGTTAGGTGTGATTGTTCAAGGAAGACGATGCTGCCCGTCTTCCGTATTACATCCCTCAGCCGACTCTTACGGCAACCACGGGAAGAAAGGGTGGGGTACTATTCTTACGCCAGCAACACTACGGCAATTTTTTACTCACCCAAATAATATTGAAATTAAGAAATCCATTCACAAAGTAATAAGTCCATGGTTCCGTGCCGTACAAATTAGGTCCGTGTTCCGTAAAGATGTTATAAGCCACTATATTCCACGGTGCAATAACAAACTTGCCGTAATGCCAGGAATCAACTATGATTGTGGGAACAAGTATGACCACCAAAGAAATCAACGAGTATTTGAAGAAGTCTGTGTATTCTCGCTTGACAATGATCATGTCAATTGCTATTGGTACACCAATTAGGGCTGTGAATGGCCAACCTGGAATAAACACAAGTTTATATAAATAAAATCTATGAATTTTGTTTTATGTTTTCGCCTTTCAAGGCAGGAATGATATTATTATCGCGCCAAAATACATTTAGAAATTGACGTAGACAAATGACGCCTATTTTGCTTGCATTCGTACACATTAAAATAATTGACAATGAGCTGTTTAATCAACCTCAAAAATTGAAAAGTTTGGTTTAATGAGTTTTAAACCAAACACATTTAAAAGCATTTTTTTTTTTTTTTTCTATATTAATATCAGGCGGGGTATGTTGTCAAACGTAAACCTTTAAAAAATAGAGACAAAAATGAAAGCGGGACTTTAAATAGAACATGGTCAAACACTTGACAAAGGCGTAGTGCAAATATGCT
Source organism: Biston stratarius (assembly GCA_950106695.1). Classification (NCBI taxonomy): domain Eukaryota; kingdom Metazoa; phylum Arthropoda; class Insecta; order Lepidoptera; family Geometridae; genus Biston; species Biston stratarius. Next base: position 17,813,267 of record OX467109.1, on the reverse strand, counting down.
TGTACGTTTATAGCTCTTTATACTAACTGAGTAGCGCGGTGATTGCTGTGAACGCCACGGCGAGCGGGTAGCGGCGGCGCCACCAGCAGGCCAGGGCTGCACTGCACAAGGCGGAGCTCCACGAGGATGGCAACAGGGCTGCGCTTGCCGCGAACGAGCCGGCGGCGCACAGTGCGAATGCAAACCATACTCGACCCACGTGAACACCGAACTCATGGCATACGGCCCTGGGGAACAAGTGTACTTAATTACTATAGAAACATATGTATTTTCCATGTCCTATCCTATGTAGTAAACATATATTCTAAGTCCAGTCTTCAATGTTCATAATATATGTAGGTATATAAGGCCAATAAAATGATTCTATTTTATTGTATTCATTCTGATGAAAAATATTTATTATTTATTTACCTTATTTATTTATTTATTAATATTTTGCTGTAAACCTTTTCTTCCAAGAACAACATAAAAAGTCAACAAAATAAAAATGAAGATAGCATAAGACAGTAAAAATCTGAATGAACATGTAATCAGTAAAGAATGTAAGCAATGTGTAGGTACTTAATTTAGGTAAACACAATATACTTGCACTTTAAAAAATCATTGTATACTCACTTATAAAATGCAAGCTCAGCCCAAGCTGTCAGCACTCCAAGCACTCCTCTCAGTGTATAAAACACTGAAACTGGTTCTATGACATAAGACAGCAGCTTGGCCGGGATGGCGAATAACCACAGCGGCATGTATGAGCGAATGGCATAAATAGGACTGTATTCCCATGTTTGCAGACCACTCCCATACACTAGAAATAAATAGTTCAATTAGAAACCAATATCTAAACATAAAAATCGCAATCATAGCTTTAATTGTTTTCCCCATAAGTGTGTACATGTTTACATGTATTATAGTGCACCTAACATTTTAGTATTGGTCAAGCTATTTTAGAGGCAAGCTCTAATGTTTTTTCAGTGTTTTTGTATTTACCAAAACATACCTAAGAAATGAAGGGGCTCCCAGTAGTTGTATGTTTCATCACAGTCACTAATATGTCCATAGAAAGCAGCCAAAAGTCTTGCAGTAATTAGAAATCCAAGGGCTGCTGCCCCGCCGGGGTACCCTATGTTACGCAGGTCTGATGGTGCACTGGTGACTATGATGTCACTAAAATATTATGAGAGTAAATTAATATTAAGTGAGGGTCTTTGACTCTATTATATTTCACATATACATATAATGTACTATTGTACTACACAATAAAAACCAGAGATTAGTTTTAGTGGCAGCAACTTTTAATTTCTGAGCTGTTTAATAAATTTTTATTCTCAACTCAAAACTTTACACATGTGGACAGGCTCTGATGGAATTTGATAATTTAGGCATAAAACTGAATAAAATAAGAATCAAAGAATTCATTCTCTTGAGTGAGGACTGGAAAAACTTGGAAATCCAAAAAAATCCATGAATATCTTAGTCTTCAAAAATGTACACACTGCCACATCCAAGACATACCATTTTTATTAGATTATGGATTAAATTTTATTTATGTTTATATACATGTATCTAATTTAATACCTTTAAACGAGCAATTCTTATATATATGTAATCTAAATCTCAGAAACTGCTCCAATAATTTTCATGAAATTAATTTTTTCGGGAGTGATAAATCTATCTAGCTAGGTTTCATTCTTAGAAAACTAAAAAAAAACAAACAGATACTTTAAATTATATTGGATAAAAATCACAAGTTGAACCTATACCTACATGATTGGGATGTGACTGAAATAGATTGCACATAACAAGGGAGGGGCCAGTAATGGAATAAAGAAAGCTTGAAACATAATTAAGATGTATAATGAAAAATTTATATTATTGTGCAGGTTCAGAATAGAAAATATAATTATGTTATATAATACTTACATTTAAACATGATTTGCAACAAAAAACACTTATCTAATATATTACCATTTCATTTATATATGTAAAATTAAAACATTAATAATGTATTCAAATTCAAATTAATTTATTGTACCTATATATGTTAAGTATATTTTCCAGTATTGGTCATAAAGAAAAGGTACTACAAAAATGATCATGCTATGCTATTTTAAACTCAGGGTTTAGGGAAACACTGAGCATCAAATTATTAGTGATATTTTTAAGTCAGTTGGTAACAAACAGATTTGTTATTTCATGGATCATCAATGCCTGTTTTTACCTTTGAGCAAGCGGTTACAACTGGATCGCGGCCAAACTGGAGCTCACTAAACTACATATTGCGATAATACACATTTATATTTATTATAAATAGAAAAGCTCTAAATTAAATAATAGTTAACTGTAATTAATAAACACAGGCGAGATTTAAGAGCCAAGTTTAAATTGAAATGTTTTAGGACAAAGCGACGTTACAATAAATAAGGAAATTACCCCTCGCTAGGTTTCCGTTTTCCTTTATTGAAACTAGCGCGTTTTGAATTGTTTTTATTGTGAATACTTCGTTGTCGTGATGTCAATGCCATGGTACAATCACAAGATCCTCAGATCGTATAAAAATTGCTGTCTTTTCTGAAAATGTTGTCAATCATGTATGCTTGATCACTTGATCAGATAAACCAATCGAATTGGAAAATGAAAATTTTGAAGAAAATACACAATGCAAACAAGTCAGAAACACCGCTGACAGCTGACAGCCTGACAGGGAAATGAAAGAATGAAACTCGAATGAAACAACACATACGTTGACAATAACAAGTAATTCAGTTTTGACATTACGTTGACCATGAGTTAATGCTTGAGTTTTGGCGGGAAAACAAAAAGGTTAATCATTTTAAAAAATATTTTGTTATTTTTATCGAGTCTTTGTTTATTAAAATTGGTAGTTTCTTTTAATAAAAATGTGCTGAGTTATGAACGGTGGGCTAGGAGCCGAGTCCCAGTTCGTGGGATCTGTGAACCCCTCACATTTTTTATTACTTTTATGTAGGTAGTTATAAAGATTTGGTCACTAATGACTTTCAGAAATTTGAATTAAGAAACCCACACCAAGCAACCTATGCTTAAATCTTGACTACCTACATTTACATAAATCATAACATTTTTTTGCGTAGTCGCGTAAAAAAAGTTAGTCAAGATTAATTTGTTCGTTCGTTGACCGTAGACAGAGTTAATAATAAAACATTATTTCTTAGACATTTTTTTTTATTTTAACGTCTAAGTCGGAGATTATTATCTATTTCTAGTGAATAAAGTACAACAAGTGTAGATTCTATTCTTTTAGAAAGTATAGATAATCAGTTTCTGGTCCTACAAGGTTTTGTTTCAATTTCTGGATTGCGGTCACTACAATAATATACAATTGAAGTTGTATATCCCAAATAAAACATTTAAATACATTATTAAATCCCATACCCATATTAAAATCTTTAGTTAGGTACATAAATAACTAACGGACCTCAGAGAAATCTTTTATAACAGATGTTTTTACAATAGGTATACAATGTAAACTCTTTATGATGAATGTTAAGGTACCATACATTTTTTTTCGTTAAACAGTTTTCTTACGCTTCCCTGATATTCGCTAGATATAAGAGATACAATCATATTTATTTCAACTTAACATTTGTATGTTCAATATTATATAATTGAAATATATCTTGTTCATGTTATTTCTACTATTAAGTTAAGAACTTGACTAAATAAGATGTAATAATGCTCGATAATGTATAGCTACACAGTTAAAGTATACATTAGTTACTATTAAAAGAAATAGATAAGAACTATTGTCATGCCATCCTGATTGTGTACAACAGGGTAAGAGTGGTTGGATCAAATTCATACACAAAACCCACTCTGGTTCTTTAGATATTTGCCAGTATTCTCACAATTCACTGAAAAATCAAAGGTATAAAAATGTATCTAAAGAGTTCAACGGTACAGGTTCAGGACTGTACCTATGACCTTAAAATGTGAGGTATTAACTAAACATCACAACTTCATCAAAATCGAGGATGTCGCACCTACGCGCGTAATTTAAATAAAAAATCTTGCCATCACAAGAATCTCAACTCATATGGTATAATTATATAGTAAACCTTAACATTAATGACTATACTACTTATTTCTTCCTTCTGCTTCGGACAACTTTCCACCCTGGCTCAATGTCTTCATCCATGGGTTCAGCATCATTTGATGATGAAGGCATAGCTTGCCCGTTTTGTGGACTTTCTCCCATCATATCATTGTCTTGGTCATTTTCACTTTCACTACTGCTCGTTGTATCATCATTTGGGTTACCATGATACTGGAGGTAGAAAATAATAAAATTACTACAAATTAATAAAAATTTCTTAATTTTTAAGGAAAATATATTATGAATAGAATATGAAAGTGACTTTATGTCCTTGGGGTTTGATGTGAAATAAAAATCTGTAGCACAATAGTGCTAGCTATAAAATATTAATTTATAGTAATGTAATAAACATTTTCATTGCAGTATACTAGACAAAGGCTATAAACAATTTGTAGAAGTTTTGATGGGTTAGGTATAAAATATCCATCGTTTAAAAAAATGCATTTTGCAGTTGATGCACTTACTATAACAAGTGTAAAAGGATGAAATCTAAAAAAGAGAATAATAAGCACTTTCCAAAATAAATATGGATGCAAATTTTTTAAGGTTAAAATGATATCAAATATTTTAATTTCATAAAATATTTTAATTTGGACACAAAATGTAGTAGGAACTTCTTATGTTGAATAAATTTATGAAAAATACAAAATATAATTCGCAAATACAGCATATGTATAGACTATACAATAAAAAAATCATTAGATTATAAAACATGTGCACCTTTTCAAATGAGTTTGTTATTGGAATTAGTGCACTTTATGAGAAATGCATATTTTGGGAAGTGCACATTTAAACCTAACTTGTTTAGATCTGTGAAGTAAAGTGTTCAAAATCGGTTTTACCGTAAACTTGGTTATCGCATTAGTTCAAACAAGGATATGATGTTTTTTTAGGTTATACTATTCATTAGAGCAATCCTAAAGCTTTTGTTAGTCTCTAAATATGATAGGACATTACATACAGCGCCATCTGACCCCAAACTAAGCAAGGTAAGATAACTGACATAATACATAAATACATACATACAGAACATACAGACACAGATCTCTGTTTGTTGTTGGATTTATAGCATTCTCTATGACTTCAATTAAGTATTGGCCTGATTAAATTACCCAATAGCACACACCTTAACTATGTTAGTAAGGTATGATGTATGTTCATTGTTTCTTACATCACTTACTTGGGGCGGCGCAGAGGGGTGTACTGGCTGACTCAACCATATCTGACATTTAGGCATTGCCTCTATAGCTGTTCGCAGTTCATCAAGCCTGCCTTCCTTAAGTAAAGTTAAAAACCTTAGCAAGCATTCTGCTATTTCTGTAACATACAATATTACATCATTACTTTATTTATGAGATTAATGGTATTATAATTTTATTAATTTGTAACTTAAATGCGTCACTATGACTAAAATGGTGTTTCACTTTAGGTTTTGAGTAAATATAGCTTTAGTTTTTTTTTCGAAGCCCCTGGGTTCTTCATGCCTATACCTGTATCACACAACCTAGTAACACTATGGCTAGGATAGTGTTACTAAATTAAAGAAACTGTACTGGAACTTCAGAGTAATTTTCAAATAAATAAACATACATTACAAATTGATAATTTTTGTATAATATATTTGAACTATTTTCTTAATTGCATGATTGTAAGTCACTAGTTCTACTATGTAGCGTTTTGCAATTTAGGTGCTCAGAGGTTCTAAATTACCTTCACCATTAACATATTCCATGTTTTTTATTTTAATTTATGATAATCTATATTGTCAGAAATAATATCAGTGAGAACTGTTTAACAAGGTTTTACACCAACACTAAGGAGTGCAGTAAGCTAGCGCACACTTTATATGCATACATTTTACCTCTAGGTGAGCTGTCATGACACACAGTATCAAATTCCTCGTCCATTAAATCTTCCAATAATTCTGCAAGATCTTCTATGCATACTACATTCTCGACGCAATACCTTGCTACATACACCGCCATCAGCTGTGCAGTCTGAAATAAGTCATTGAACATAATATAGTTTACTTTTTAGTATATAGTATTGCTAGATTAATCTCGTATCTGTACTAGAAACTTTTTAAGTACTTTAATTTGATAGATAACGGGAGCTATACATAGCTCACACTTGAACATGGAAGATGCAGAATGGAGGTATCCCTGATAGGCTCGAATATGAATTATATAGTCAATATTTCTTAATGCAGGCTTAACTTAAGCTTAATTATTTTTTCGTTTCTGTACAAAAAATAGTTTTGTTTAAAACAGACTCTTTCAATAAAGTTAATGTACAAAACCTTTTCTCCACCAGGTGCTCCCATGCCATGTTCAACAGCAAGCTGCAACGCTGTCCAGTTATTCAACATTAAATCCACAATGGGCTTGAAGTCGTCGTACAACATATTGGCAGAATCAAAGATTTAATAACAATAACAATAGAATATCTTGAATTTCACATATTTTCTCACCTAACATAAGAGATAAAGTTTTAAAATGAAGATAGAAATAATCTCGGAAGTCCGATTAAACATCACAATCACAGGTTATCGCAGCGTGACCAGATTTAATTTGACGAATCTACTCACGGTATGGACAAAATCTACTAAATTCTACTAACCAATATGCAGCAATCTACTAAATTGTCTACACATATCCAAATTTGTAAGAATTGAAATAAAAATACATAATAACTTTATACAATTACTTAATGTAATAATTTACAACATTAAATGGACAATTTAGTACTACTTATTTTAACTGCTACAGAGTGAAAATGATCAACATTATTAATTAACAAACAAACAGTGAAAATTATCAACATTATCAATTATTATTGTAGAGCATTGCCTGCTCCGAATCACTATTATCTCCTGCTCCATCATAAAAATTTTTGGAATCTATAAATTTTATCATTCCTGTATCTCGTACAAAATCAATTCAGCCACGATCATTCTGTCGCAGCCCTTCTTTTCCATGTAGTAAACTGGCTACGTTTTTTAAAAATATTTATATATTTTATTTTTTTAAGCGAACGAATAAGATCAACCTGAATACAGTATTACAAACAACAAAGAGCGGCGGGCTTTACTCGTGGTAAAACGTGGGAATCCCCGTTCACAAACGAGAACGAGAGATAAAATGAAGGAAAATTTTTGTAGACAGACATTAACCTGACGGACCCTAAAATCTACCAAAAAGTAGAAATCTACTAAATCTGGTCACACTGGGTTTTCTTAAATTTAATTTTGGCCATGGTTGTATGCTTGCTTTTTTAAATTTATTCTTGGCCATGGACACTAGTCCTTCAGTGCATGCGTGCATACACCCAGACTGATGACTGATGATGATGATTTTTCCCCAAACTTCACACGAAAAAGCCCCGAAAAACGAGTTTTATGAAAAAAAAAACCTTAACGAAACTCAACTTGATACATTTCACACTCATAGAAAGAATTTCGTTATCTTTTAGCATTTTCAGTAACTCAAACTCAAAAAAAAAAAAACAACAATTAATTATAAGTATTCATAATTCTGCTAAAACTTGATTGAAGCTAAAGTTAACACAAATGTTATAACTAAGTACTTTGTGTGACCTAAACTTATTTATATTGAGTTTTCAAATACTTACAAATATAGAGACATTTGACACTAGTAAATGTACAAAATCGACAAAATCCGATACTAATAACAAAAAAAAAAGATAAAGCACTAATGACAGTGACATTAACATTGTAAACAAATCAGTTCATGGCCGCCAAAAATAAAATAGCATACAATTGATAATGTTCCTAGTTATTCCTGTTAACAACTGTCGTTAAACCCTCTAAAATGAACAAAATCATTAAAGTAACGTTTATTATACCCAAATTGTATCGAAATGAGACTGAATGTTCCGAGGAAATGCAGTTAGCTTTCACAGTAAGCCATATTCCAATTTTTTGGTATTTGTATTTAAATTTCTCATATACCTTCAGATGTATTTTTTATTTTTAGTTACAAATTGTACGACCTGAAAAAGTTACTATTTTACTATTCCTATCCTATTTTAGACCTGTGAGCAACATAGTGGAGGAGGTCTACAAACTGCTTGGGTTCATGAAAGCCACTGGAAACAATTCGACGGCCTCTCCAAGAAAGATGTGTTTGTCTTAACGGAGTTTGAGGGAGAATTGTTCGACAAACTCAGAGCTACAAAGTGCTTGTGAGTATTATTCCATTTACTGCTATGTAAAACTATTATTTCAATTTGGAGAATTGGTCTATTCATTCGTCAATATTAGTTATGTTTTCACAAGTGACTACAACTTCGAATATTATATAGATAGAAACTTTATTGTTCACACCAAAAATAGGAATAGAGTACAGAAAACAAAAGAATCTTATGAGCTAGTGCCACAAGTGGCAGATTAAATAATATTGTAAATAATAGTGGAATATTGTATCCATAATAAGAATATAATAATGTGTGATTATTTGTTTAAGCTGTATGATATGGGGCCCTTTTCCTTTTTTTAACATTTCTTTTCCTTCTCATATTTCTATTTTGCTGATTTCGGATCAGCCCTGATTTTATAGACTGCCCTACTGTTGGATGTGGATCTCTTCTCATTGTGAGAAGGGTAAGGCTATAAGTCCACCAATCTGGCTAAGGGTGACAGATTTCACACATCTTAGAGACCTTCGAACCCATTACATCCAACTAGGCTGCTGAAACTTTTCTAGGCTGCCAAAGCTTGATGAAGTTCTTGGTGATGACTTTTTAATAGTAACTAGAAATGCACAATAAACACCAAATGGGATATCAGTCAATAGGCAATAAGAAGAATAAAATAAGTTCATATTAATATTCTAAAGTAAAAAGATGAAGTCTAACATTTTTCTGTATTTACAGGCTGGTTGGTCCAAGATGCCTATCTTGCTGCTTGACAGAGGGTGCTCCAATACCATCTGGACCAGAGCCTATTTTTACCGTAGCCATGAGGGGACTGATTGTCACTGCTAGTGGCCTTACTAAACTTCAAAAGGTTTGTATTGCATATTATTCAAGTATGTACATACATATAAATAGAAAAGAAGTTATATTAAGAACCCTGACACCAGTTATGTATAAAATTACTGTCAGACCTGTGAAAGATGTCCACATACATCGATAAACCAGGAAAGAGTTAATAATCCTGAAATGGCTTAACTGATTTTCTTGAATTATAACTAAAACTGAAAATCATATCAACTTTCACAAAAAAAAAAAACTCAAAATTTGTGCATCCATTTGGGAACTACAATACCACATAATGAATACACATGTTTTTTATAATAATATTAAATTTAAGTAGTGTACAAGAGTGGCATTCGATAATGTGGGTTGGATGATAGGTAAATAACACTTTCATATCTTAAATTAAACAGCTTAATACCTGTAGTGTTAGGGATAGTTTCATAGCTAGATCATATTAGTTTGTTTAAGTTAGCTTGGTAGGGGTCAGCGACGAGTTGATTGCAATTAATATAGATGTTACAAAAATGTTTTCATTTCCTAGTAATAAGAATATGAAATAAATGAGTGAGATGCTATGGGACTGCCCTTTGCTCTCGCACTCTCAGTACTTGTTTGACTCGCTGCTCATCATATGGCCACCATCATCATTTAACTACTTGCATCTCAATTGTAATCAGTCATTACCAGTATTGTTTCTACAAATGATCTTTATGGCGCCTGTTTTTATGAATTGTACCATTCGGTTAGAGCACCATTGTTAACTTGATATATCTATAAAATGTTTCTTTTTAATTCTCAGGAAAATGTCAAAAAGAAAGTACATTGGATGGGAGGCATCTACAATAATGTGTTGACAGATGATACCACTCATTTAGTATCAAATACTGTTATATCTGACAAATATGTGGTAAGTTAACATAAATGTTGGCTCTTAAAGTTTCTCACTTCTGGCTCGGCTCTCTTGGTGACTTTAGAAAATATTTTAAAACTGATGAGCTTATTCAAATATGATGTGAGTACCAATAGAGGGTTTTGCTTTGCTTGTTTTTGATAACATGACTGAAGGGAGGTCTAAGTGGTGATTATGTTAGCAATATTTATTAACTTATTTTTGTACCAATGCTGATGGAAGCACAGGAAAGTGGAAGATTTGCTTTCTTTTGTTGAGGAGGAAGAATGAAAGTTACTGACATTTTTTTGGAATAATACTTGAAAAGCCATAAAGACATATTTATGTATTTAGCTTTCTACTAGAACGAGTTTAAGTTTTACTTATGAATGCGGGAATACTCACGTTTGATTATATGGAAAACTCCGACTATAGTTTTGACCATATCCGGAGGCTTTCACCTTGGAGACAAAGCTGTGTACAACACGCGGGCGGCCTTGACTTGCTTTGCACTGCTGGCCGCAGCGCGCCTCGCATGTGAAGATAGTAATCCCACATAAGTAAAACAAAACCATGTCAATTTCTATAGTATAATAAGTTGTTTATGCAATAGTACTTTGAAACTCACAATTTACTAAATGTATGTAATCATAGTAAACAAATTATGACAACCTAGATACTATTAGATAGTGGTATTATCACATAAACAGAAAATTACTTTAGTCAGCATAAATACTAGAACAATATAAGTTAAAGGTACATTAATAACCAGATTTGAATTCTTCAAACAGTTTGAGTTATCTTTTTACTTAATCATTTCTATTTACAGAAATCAGTAGAGAAAGGCATTCCAATAATGTCTATAACATGGGTTGAAGCAGTCTGGGAAGCCTCACTACGCATGAATATCAGTGGATCATCATCAGAGTTCAATTCACACAAGTTGCCACCGTTTGCCAACTTACAAGTGACAACATCAGGGATTTCTAAGAAAGACAAACAGACTATTATAAAACTGGTAAATGAACATGGAGGAATATTTTCTGGAGCTTTCCAGAGTGAAATGACTGACATTGTTGTCTTGAATAAGTGAGTATGATTGGATGCACTCGCCTAGAGCTTCATGGCATCCTCGATAAAGAGCAGCTATGTGTTCCTGACTGAGCGATGTGTAAGTAACATAATTTAATAATGTTAAAACTTTCCAGAGATGGTGTAGGCAGTGAGAAATATAAAGCAGCGTTAGAATACGGCAAGGCGTGCGTGTTGCCTGCTTGGGTAAAAGATTCAGCCGCACGAGGCACAGCGTTGCCGTTGGCTAGGTACAGGGTTGCAGGTGCTCTCACATCTTCGCCTTTAAGCGCAACTCGAGTACCGGATATGAGTGAGTTTTAACAATTATACAGATACTAATCTATCTATCTAATCCAACAATTTTCATGAAATTTAGAATACACGGGGTTTCGGGGGCTATAAAAAGATCTAGCTAGGTTTCATTTTTAGAAAACGTCGTGTTATCCATGTTTTCAGCCGAGCAAAGCGCGGTCAACCAGGTTCTAGCATTAAATTAAAAATATGATACAATTTGTGTTGCAGTCTGTTTTCAGTGTTGTCAAATGGGGCATAGCAATAGTGATTTTTATTCGCAGAAAATGAAACATAATAAACTTTACATTACATAGCATTATTATGAAACTGTATTATATTATACATTTGTAGTAATTTATAATAATAACAACTTAAAAAAATCTAACAATTAAAACTACTCACACTAACTACAAATTTATCAATAAAAACAATCTAAGTCTAAAAGTCCACCAGAGGAGGGAAATGTGGTTTGAATGCTGGCAGCATTGCCATGCTGGGTGGCAATACTAAGCTTTTGACCAAAGTAGGTGCCAGATTTTTTTGTATTATAAATTTGAAAGTTTGTAGTTATAATTATATTTTAACACAAAAAAATATTATGTAAAAGTGCATAAAATATAAAACACTCACCTGATGGTAAGAGATAACAATTTCCCACAACCATTGCAGATGTACTTATCTAAAAATTTTGAGTAATAGAACAAAGTGCTACTTTGGTAATCATTACTTTGAGATATTCAATGGTTAGTCTTAATAGCCCTGTAATTTCGTTAGCTGCAGTACCTACCCATGTCAACACAGTAATCTTGTAACACTACTGCTTCTACTAAAAAGAATACTAAACACAATCAATCACTATAGAATTATATTATTACATAAAACTATACTATTCATATATCTTTAAAAGTAATATTATATCATTCATTTTCAGGTCTAAATTTTTCTCGAATAACAAATGTAAGAGCTGCAAGCAATGTAAATGAGACTAGAGCAACTGACATAACTACAATGTCGGGTAAAATGAAAGTAAGTACATTGAAAATAGTAAGTACTCTGACATCTTAACTATAGAACTGCCCAAATTACAGAAGAAAAAAAATACATACAGTCGAACATATAACCTGCTTCTTTTTTGTAGTCGGTTAAAAAGAGTTTGTTGTTTCGAAAATATATTTAATGGTGACTTTACCATTCAGTTTTAGAAACAAACATTTTGTGAAGTTTTTTTTACCTTTAAGGTATTGAGATAAACTAAACACTCTCCTGATGGTAAGAGGCAAGGCCTGACCATGAACAGCAGTACCTGGAAATTTGAGCAACAAATCAAAGTCCAGGCCATTGCTGTTTCATCACTGCTTTGGCACTCATTACTTTGAAACATAAACTGTTAACAACACAATATAATCATGTTTACACACTGGTTGGTACTGGTTGGCAGTATATCGAGATGACCGTATATGATGATGATGATGAGATCTATAAGAAATATATTATAAATTCATTCTGATGCAAATGATTCTAATCAAAAATATACTTTTCAGTTATCTCAAGAATTAAAAAGAATAAATGACACATCATTCGAGAAGGAAATAGTAGCAGCGTTTGAAAGTTTTGATATGAGTTCGGTGAAAAAGGCTGGACCTATCTTCGACGGGTTTTGTGTAAGTTATTATGAAAATATGCTAGTACCATTGCAGGTAGTCTTGTGGTTTCTAATTCAATTAACGTTTTTTAATGTATGTCGGAGGAAGATAGTTTTCATCATCATTTACACTCATTGTTTCGTCGGTGGGTAATTTTGGAACAAATAAAACTAGTTGGTACACTGTCTACACACTACCTAAGCGGGCCTTCCTCGCACTCTAGGCCACCGATGGGCCCCCAGTGCGTGGATGTACAATTATGTCTGAATATAGTCTTTTTGATAGATTTTTAAGGTTGTTTTGTCTTAAAAATCTTCTAGTATAATTATGTTTCCTTTTTTATAAAACATTTTCTGATGATGTCTAGAGAAGATTAATTCCTTGTCGTTCTTGTTCTTCAAGTTTTCCTGTTATACTTCAGGAACCGTTAGTATTTTTGTAATGAAAAGATGCAAAATAATGAAATACCATTTTCGTAGGAATCCCTTTTAGAAAGATATAAAAATTGTGCACACTTTGCAACTTGTTCATTCTGTGAAGTGATCATATTTAAAACTGCTCATTATTGTTGTAGAAATGATCGTTCATTAAAAAAGTTAATCAATGAAGAAATGCACATTTTGGAATAATGTTTTTTTTTTGTGTTAAGCGAAGATGCGATCTACGATCAAGCATGTTTGCCTAAAAGAAACTGATTCAGAAATTTGTATAGCCTTCTGAACCTTTCCTGATATATCATCCAAACTATGTCATTCATTTTTGTTTTACTTATGCGGGATTAAAAACAAAAACGTGTCAAAAGAACATCAGTGCATAGATAACACTTATTATTTTTAGATCTGGGTGACTGGGTTGGAAGGTATATGCCGCGATCGCGCTCAGGCGATTGTATCGCGCACGGGCGCCGTGCGGTACGACGCGGCGCACGAGCGCGTGACGCACGTGGCGTGCGGCGACAGCGGGGCCGCCGCGCGCGCCGCCGCCGCGCTGCCCGCCGTGCCCGTGCTCAGCGCGCTCTGGCTGCTCAGGAGCGTGGAGGCGGGCCGCGCGCTCAGCGAGTCTGAGGTTTTCTACGTCAAATATAAGCATGATTCAAGATATTAAGACTTTGCATAAATACAGATTATGGCTTGCGTTTGTGGCGATAATGCGCCCTTAAAATATTTTTTTTTTATCATGCTTTTTATATTCCATAAGCTAGGTCTTTGATCACAGCTCACCTAATGTTAAGTAACGGTGTGCTCGAAGATGGTAAACACACTTAGCCTGGAATGGAACTGGCTCTCAAGTGTGTCTGCCGGAACACACTGTGAGGTGCTTGACGGTAGATTGATAGCATGGTAGCTAGTCAGCCGAGTACTAGATAATGATATGTAGTTATAAGTACTAGTACTTATTCTATCATTTATCTTCCATAGTATAAGCTCTGCTTAGTTTGGGGGTCAGATGTCGCCGTGTGTGCGCCCCGCGGGTTTACCCGCGTGGTGGTGGATGATGATGATGAAAAGTATCCTATGTTTTATTACAGGGTCTAAAGTATCTACATGCAAAATTTCATCCAGATCCGTTCAGCCGTTCTGGCGGATTGAGTAACAAACATCCATCCATCCTTTCACATTTATAATATTAGTAGGATTATATAATACATATTGGCCTTTCGTTCCAGTTCTTAATAGATATAAAGCCCGGCACGCCAGCCAAGTCGGCCCGTAAAGCGCGCGTGGAAGCCGCGTCTCCAATGAGCAAGCGCAACCTGCAGCTCCTCCGCCGCGGGCCTCTAGACTTGCCGCCGCCTGCGGAGGAACCAGAACCGATGCAAGATGAACTTGTCAATCATTATCTTAGTCGTAAGTGAACTATATTACAATAAATTCTTCTGTCAATGAAAATAGTCCAACGCTCAACATCACTGTTGATCTTTCAAAACGGCTTATATAAAGATTGTTTATTGACTAAAACGGCATAATATGACAATTAAAATAGTCCTTAAAAATATTAAAGAAATTAAAAAAAATAAAAAAAAACTGTGGCCGCTGTCATTGCTTTGACAAATGATATTATTTCAGAACATGTACCTGAAGAGCCTCCGCAAGAAAAAAGCCCTGAGCCAGCGGCGCGTAATCTGACCACCAAGATAGACCCTGACGTCACTGAAGACTGTGATGAACCCACAGAAGAAATCGAACAAATATTTAGAGGTTTGTATTTGCAAGATTGAATTAATTTTATTGTGTGTCTGAGTATGTGCGTGTGAGCGTGTGTGAGTGTGTGTGAGTTTGTGTGTGTGTGTGTGTGTGCCGTAATCCGTTTCACGTAATAAAGTTGTCTACTCCCAGGTATAAAGATAGAAGTGCAAGGCCTTGACGAGGAAGCGGTGTGCGAACTGGGCGCTGAACTAGCGGCTGCCGGCGGGATCCTAACCGCTGCCGGCGCGAGGGGAACCCACGCGCTCGTACCCTTGGACTTCAATACTGACGAACTTATCACTAAGGATGCTGAGGCGGTCACTGTCTTTTGGGTGGTACGTATACACAAATGAAAAATTTACTAAAAAAAGAAAAAAGGTAATGAGTTATTTATCTATCTACAATAGAAAACAATGGACTGACTATACAGGATACAATTATTGAGTTAGGAGTCTTAATTTATTAATGATTAAGTAATATGTTATAAGATTCTTGATAAGCTCAAAGTTGCACAACAAACTATACGAGAGGGCTTGAGCTATGCTCGGAGTTTCTCTATGAGCCCAGCGGATTAGCAAGTTGAAGTGGCAGTAGGCAGGGCACATAGCACGCAGAATTGATGGCCGATGGGGCTGCAAAGTTCTGGAGTGGAGACCACGGACCGGCAAGCACGGCGTAGGACGTCCACCCACAAGGTGGAAAGACGACCTAATAAAGACCGCAGGAACGCGCTGGATGCGAGCCGCTTCCGACCGGCCTTTATGGAAGTCATTGGGGGAGGCCTATGTCCAGCAGTGGACGTCCTAAAGCTGAGATGATGATGATATATAAGAACCATGTTCACGTTACTTTAAACTTATACCTATATAAATAAATAGGGGAATTATTATATTGTCATTTATTTAAAATATGATAAGTTAGGGCGTCGCCTATGGGAGGATCAAGGAGAAGGCAGGATCCGTGGTCGGGGACTTTCTTAGTCCAATATACATATTTAGCTGGCCATCCAGCGGGGGAATGTCTCCAGTTTGATGGGTACTTTTGGTGGCGGTCTCCTTCTGTAATAATTTGACCATTATGCATATTTGTGACATTAAATTAGATATATCGGAAGTAAAAATCATGTATATATATTTTATATATTTGTATTTGAACTGGTTAAGGCTTTGTACATCTATTATTGTATCTAATTCATCATAAAGCGACTGCTTGTTATGTTTGTCCGAATAAGGCCTGTTTTTTATTCACAACTGCCCAAAAAAAAATGTAATATTTTCAGGATTCATGTATGTATGGAAGTTTCCTTATTCTACGATAACTTCTTTCATTCACCACGTTACTTAGAAAGGCCCCCATATTGGAAGCCGAAATATAATTAATAATTAATTTAAAAAAAATATTATTGAGCTGTGTCACCAAAATAAGTTACACTATCATGGAAGTTATATGTCTTCTTCTCTCCTATCTTAACTTGTTTCCTTTACAGAAAGACTGTTTCTTCCAACAAGAGATTCTGCCTATACAATACTACCATCGACCAGTGAGTTTACCCCCTATGGATCCAGACAACTTGCCGCTTAAAGGAGTTGTCGCCAGTTTGAGCACATACAGTGGCTTCGAGAGATCTTTTCTGGACGAGTTGGCTAAACTATTGGGCGCTACGTGAGTATTTTAACCTTTTTTCTATGTCTAGATTTAAGATTATTTCTTTGTCACGTTAAAATACATAAGTATGATCATCTGATCATATTCTAAGCTCAACCTTTATTTTGGCACACACCATTTACTATTTGTTCTTAAATTCTTTCCATTCTAAGATTGCTTGAAAGCCCGCTTAAAATTTAAGCGATAAGGACGTCAATTGTTGCTCTAGATTTTAAGTTTATACATTTTTATTGATGAGTTTATTGCATACGTAATACTATATTTATACACAAAAAACACAAGTACTTAAAGAACTAAACGAAATGTTAAGTTGACAAAAGAAAATCAAATTAGACTTTTTCTTTTATTGTACTTAAATATTTTTCCGAAATAAGTTATCTAACAAATTATGGAATATTTTTGCTATATTTATAGGTTATGAATGGGATAGTGGAGGTAATTAACGCGAAAATATTTTTGTTTTTAAATGTAGCTAAATTTAATTAAGGAAGTAGGAAAGGGAGGCCTTTGCCCAGCAATGGGACATTACATGATGGAAAAAAATGTAGCTAAAGTGATAATACTAAATACAGTCGAATTTCGTGTGGTCTGTTTCTTTTAAACTACGAAACTAATTTTGACAAGATTTTTACTATAGCTTAGAGTTTTTTTACCTAATTTTTTTAAGGGTAAACTCGGAGCGGGTCGCTAGTAACATGATAACTTTAAACAAATCAAAAATATTTAAAAAAATAATCTCTCCGGCGGGGAATCGAACCCCGGTCTCCCGCGTGACAGGCGGGGATACTTACCACTATACTACCGAAGATGTGTACTGATTGCTGAAATTAAACAACTGAACTGTGATAGATTGACGACAAATTTTTTTTAGCACTCAACTCCGTTTCTGTCGCCGCAACACCGCCAACGCGATTGCGTCAACACATCTCATCTGTCCGACCGCTACAGGGGACAAATACTTGGGAGCTGTGAAGTGGGGTCTCCCAGCTGTAAAGGCGGAATGGCTAATAGCGTGCGCCAGCGAAGGAAGAAGAGTGAGCGAGAGGGAATACTTAATTGGAGATACTAAAGGTACCCAATCTTATAACGACTACAAATTTAATGTTACTGCTTTAAGATTTTGGTGGTGATAATAGATGATTACTGTCTGCATAGTTTTCAGGCGTTATATTATTATTATTCAGGTCATTAATTTTATAATCTTAAGTTATTATTTTTTACAATAGAAATATAAAATAATATGTTGCAGGTGGGTAGGGAAGCAGAGTATTTATTTATTTATTGTATGTAAATAATGAGACGAACGAGACGTTCTCCTGATAGTAAGAGATTACGCCTGCCTATGCCCACTTTTTTAAAAATAATCTTTGACAGGCTAGGTGTTTGTCCACACCTCATCTGATGTTAAGTGTTTTGTAGCGATGATAGCTCTGTGGTTAGCGCGGTCGGTTCGCATGTCGAAGGGCGTGGGTTCAAACCCCAACAATGACCTTGAGCTGCCGGTGAAGGAAAACATGAGGAAATCATAGCGTGGTGGTAGGGTACTCTCTAGTACTCGGCTGGCTAGCTACCACCCTCAAGTTGGAAATCTGCCGCCAAGCATCTAATGGTGTGTTCCGGCTGCCTCACTTGAGAGCCAGTTCCATTCCAGGCTAGGTGTGATTTACCATCTTCGACCACACCGGCTTAGAAGTTTGATTTTTTCACAGCTCCAAGGGACGGTAAACTTAAGTATTTGATATGAATTTCAGCTTGATACCTCCACGCGTTCCCGAGAAAAACTTGACGTCTGTCAAGTCTGTTTTTCAAGACGACAAGACGGACAACAAAGTGATCCTATAAGGGTTCCGTTTTCTCTTTTTGAAGTACCTAAAAAAGATGATTTTCTTATCTTGGCGTCAATAAACCTCGGTAACAATCTATTTTTAGCTCCGCCATCGCCCCAGAAACCAACTTCACCGTTGAAGCCAGAAAGCCCAGTTTCTACAAATGTCGCCAGTACTACGGATAAAGAGAATGCGATGCTACCGCCAGCGGCAGCCGCGACGACGAGCCGAAACTCCGGTCCGAGTAGGGAGCAAACTCCAAAAGCTAACACTAATGGTATACGCATTCACTTTCTGTTCTAAATGACGAGGTATATGTTATTTTCTTTAAGAAACACTGGGTTATAAGCTTGGGGTATTGTAATCTGAAAGGAAATCCTTGTACATCACAATTCGGAAATCTCGTAAAAATAATCAAATGCTTCGTATATTTATGTATTGTTCTATAAAAAAGCTGATATTTTTCTTAACGATTTCAAAATGTTTTATTGGTTTTTTTACGAGTTTTTAACCGACTTCAATAAGGAGGAGGTTCTCAATTTAGTTTATTTATTTTCATTTTAGTTTGATGCGTAATAGTTGCCATTTGGTCCCATAAAAATTTAACATAGTTTTGCCCAGTTGTTTTCATTTTATGAGTTACGGTTTATCCGTTTGGGAGCTATGATGCTTATACGTCGTTTTTGCGTCGGGGGTTAAAAATGTAAACTAGTAAAATCAAAATCAAAAAGTCATTTATTCAGTTTAGGCTCTGGTAAGGCACTTATGAACGTTAAGTTAAATGTTTGAATCTTTCACCGGCTCGTAATTACACTTCAACTGAGAAGACTCCGGCAAGAAACTCAGCAAGGCATTTTTTTTTGTGGATCTTTCTTTTCATATTTAAGTTACAGTTTATACAGTTTACAGTTATACATATTAATACATTATGCTTACTACAATTGTCATTTAGCCAGGGGGATGCAAGTGCAAGAAGCTACTACAACCATATATTCCTGTCTTCCACGTAATGAGCCACCTTATAGTAGGCTTGGTCAATTAACTAAACTTTTTTTATACATTTCACTATTGCTTACCTACGCTATTCTTGCAAATGAAAATTCAAGTCACTGTATTGTAATAGCGAAGTGTTTCGTTGACAGCTGTAGACGACATGTCCCCGGCGTCTCGCTACATCGCTATGGCGCGACAAGGCCTGCTCGGCTGTGATTCGCAGGAGACACCCAAACGAGTCTCGGCACTCAAGGACGACGCAAAACAAGGTAACAATAAACA
This sequence comes from Biston stratarius, assembly GCA_950106695.1. Lineage (NCBI taxonomy): Eukaryota > Metazoa > Arthropoda > Insecta > Lepidoptera > Geometridae > Biston > Biston stratarius. The sequence continues at coordinate 17,793,288 of OX467109.1, read as the reverse complement.
CATATCGTAGGACCACTGGCGTAGCTAACCAAAAGCCTCGGTTCAAAAATATTAAGACCCTATTTAAACCGGTTAGGTTTTAACAAGTGATTAAATTTTACATTACTAAGTGAAGTGTTACTAAACAAATATTTGTTCTGTATTGTATTATAATTAATTTAAAAAAAGTATTAACAAAAAAACGTATTTATATATTCTATCAGTTACCTATGTTCCATAGTACAAGCTTTGCTTAGTTTCGGGTCAGATGGCGCTATGTGTAATGTCTTACGTTTTTTTTTGTACCATTTCAATAAAATGGCAACACTAAAAAAAATTGTTTTTCTTATGCGGAATTACTCATGTTTAATTATTTTTTGAATTTCCAAAACCACATCAATTTCCACACTATACAAATGTTGCCCTGCTAGCTCATCTGTTAGAGTGTCTGTTTAAGAGCAGTAGGGCGTGGGTTCGATTCCCACTCAAGACAAACATTTGTGTGATAAGCATATAAATGTTTGTTTCCTGGGTATTATGTAAGTATTTACAAAAAAAAGTATGTAAGTATTCTATCAGTTTTCTGATATCCTATAGTACAAGCTTTACTTAATTTGGGGCTAGATGGCAATGTGTGTGAAATAGCCTAAGATTTTTTTTAGAACAGAAAGAATTGTATTTCCTACAAATTTCGATTGCTTTCACCTCCCATAGTTATAGCTGCGACCTGTTATTTTTATATTTATAGCAAGTTCTGTTTGCTTTGTGGTCAAGTGATTTTAGTGAAGTTTGTGATCCGAAAGGCCTAAGTTTGAGGGCCTGGGCGTTTAGCCCCTTGGTAGCACACCACTGCGTAGAACATTTCCAGTGTTTGTTATCTAACCCCAAACTAAGCAACGAGTGTACTATGAGAACCAGACAACTAGTAGAATAGTTTATTTTAATATTAAAAGTATTTTATATTTATTTGTAGGGGTATACATAGACAATATTTCCGATCACGGCCCCGGTAAAAATCTTTCACTACTACTTTTATTAGCGTTTTCATATACGAGTATGTAGTAGGGTAGGGTAGTCTTTAAAACTTTATAATTTGATCATTCTATCACACATACATTTGACGTAATTCAAGACAGAAATTTAACCAAAAAAAAACCGACTTCATGTGGTTTTCTCATGGATGCCATTGTCAGAACTGGACCAATTGAAATGGGACCACACAGGAAGCACCAGTTTGCAAATAAAAAAAGAATCATCAAAATCGGTTCACCCAGTCGAAACTTCATAAAAAAAGAAAATACAGTCGAATTAAAAACCTCCTCCTTTTTCAAGTCGGCTAAAAAAAGCTTCCGCAAATTACACAACACTTGAAGAGAGCTTTTTTATTTATAGAAAGAGCGGCAAACAGACAGACTGTACGTCTTCTAATTTCGTAAGCCAATCGTCACAACATTAAGGATATTCGGTTACCAATTTATAGTTCTAGTTTTCTATTGTGTGTGTCGTAGATGGTGATGTTTTACGTACGCCACCGCTAGATGACGCTCTTTCCACGCCGAACCTGGCAGCGCTTAGTCCTAGCACGCGGCGCCACCTGCAGGCCGTGCGCCGTGGGGAGATGCCCTCCGACCCCATACGCACGCCGCAAGACCCCTGTAAGTTCCAATTTCAATAGTTAGGACATTATGCCCTGCATGTCCCTGCATTCGGACCAAGTAATGGGAGATTACGCATCTTATTTACCTCAAATACGTGTTTATTTAGAGTTGTTAATAACAATACAGTGGAATCCGTTTATAATGACATCAAAGGGAAATGACAAACACGTCATACTAAGCGGACGTCATACAAAGCATTTTGTAAAAAATAAACAACCTCCTGTTTTTCTTATGTATGTAGAGAAACACAGCATATTAAATCAAAATATGGAATATATTTTTTTTATGGCTGACAGGCTAGGTGTTTGATTACAACTCACCTGATGTTAGGTGATGGTGTGGTCGAAGATGGTAAAGCACACCTAGTCTGGAATAGAACTGGCTCTCAAGTGAGGCTGTCGGAACACACCGTTAGATGCTTGGCGGCAGATTTTCAACTTGAGGGTGGTAGTCAGCCGCCCGAGTATTAGAAAGTACCCTATCACCATGTTATGGTTTCCTCACGATGTTGTCCTTCACCGGCAGCTCAAGCTCATTGTTGGGGTTTGAACCCACGCCCTTCGGCATGCGAACCGACCACGCTAACCACTGAGCTATCATCGCTATAAAACGATACACAGTAGTGATAGATAAATGTTTGTCGACAGTCGACAACAATCCTCCGACGCCCGACAGCGCGTTTGGCGCGGCGCTCCGCCCCGGCACCGGCCGGCTGTCCCCCGAAGCACGGAAGCGCTTGTGGCGGGTAGTGCAAGACTTACCGGGGAAACCACCCAACCCAGTACAGGACAAACATACGGTAACATTAATTTAGTGCATGTATACAGGGTTATAAGTTTGTGGGGTATTAATCCGAAAGGGGGCCATTGTATTGAAAATCATGAACTCTTACTACGGCAACAATTTTGAAAGTGCGAAAAAAAAACAGTCCTTCCAAACATTTTGTCAATAGTCACATCACACATCACATCATCAGCCATAGGAAGTGCACTGCTGGACATATGCCTTCTCCTGGGGGGGTTTTGCCAATACTCGCCACGCTTGGCAGGCGGGTTGGCGAGCGCAGTTAGGTGTGATTGTTCAAGGAAGACGCTGCTGCCCATCTTCCAGATGACATCCCATAGCCGACTCTTACGGCTACCACGGGTAGAGAGGGTGGGGTACGATTCTTACGCCGGCACCACCACGGCAAGATTCACCAACCAAAACAAATGTCAAGAGTCACCAACCTTTTATTATGCCGCTATGGAAACTAACTTTTTTATGGTGTTGATTTTAATTTTATTTTCAGTGTTAAGCTCATTGTAGAATAGTTTTTTTTTAATGATGAATAGGCTTGTGTTCGATCGCTATTTTACCTGATGTTAACTGAAGATGCGATCTACGATGGAGCATGCTTGCCTTGAAGATACCGATTCACTCTCGACTTGTCGATACCCAGACTATCTATCAGGGAACATCCACTCGGGTAATGTATTCCATGCTTTAGCCTTTCGAACAATGAAAGTGGATTCAAATCTAAGGCAAATATAAAAAAAAAAAAAACAATTAGTATCAGCGGTAATACAACAACGGCCTTATCGCCTAAATCGATTAGAAGTGGTTAATTTGCTTTTGGTTTAGTATACCCAAAGATAATTACTCTATTTATATAACTAAAAGTCTGTATGTCTGTATCTGTATATTTCAACAAAAATGTGGTGTGATGCAAAATTTTAATTAGTTTAGTATATTAATATTATTTATTATATTTCGTAGCCACTATCAGAGATCCGCAACAAATTCCTGGCTCAGTTCCACCGCAGCGATGCGTCGACGCCGCCCTCAGACCATCACGCGGCTCCAAGAAAGTTACAACTGCAGGTATTTTTATCTTTATATATACAAACAACGTGACCCGTGTCACTTTATATATAGTGACACGGGTCACGTTGTTTTTCCGCGATGAACTCCTCAACTACTGAACCAATTTTAACCAAATCTTGCACACTGTGTGCAGTTTGATCCAACTTGAGAGATAGGATAGTTTATATCTCAATTTATAATAGCAATTTAATTTTTTATTGCAAATTATTTGTTTATTATACGACAATGAGGTATAATTATCTGTGAGTTCCATAAAATTCTAATAGATGGCGTTGTTAGGTAATTTATTGACTGGATTGAGTAAGTATCCAATAGATGGCGCTACGTTAAAAATCTAAACGTTTCATATGCGCTACAATTTATTTCACGTTACACGCGTGTGTTCAGTTTGGCCACAGCAACGCGTGTAACTGCAAAATATATAACTGCTAAACATTGAATAGGTGCTCCCCGTTAGTTACAGTCTTCAAGTTGCGAGTGAATCAGTTATTCAGGAGATATAAATATATATATATATTTTTCATAAATATATAGTTATTTTAGATATCTATTGATACTGATTTTTTTTCTTCTAGGACCAAGCTGATACTCCACCAGCTAAAATACCGAGAGTTACTGATAATCAGGTAAGATTTCTTTAAAAAATAATTAAAATCCTATAATTTGATTAGTTACTAATTGTTTTTCGAGTTCCGTACCTCAAAAGGAAGAAACGGAACCCTTATAGGATCACTTTGTTGTGCATCTGTCTGGCAAGACCCTTTTTCTCAGGAACGCGTGGAGGTATCAAGCTGAAATTTATATCAAATACTCAGGTCTATTACTGTCCCTTGGAACTGTGAAAAAATCAAACTTCTAAGCCAACGCAATCAAAAGATACAGCCGTTTATGCTGCAAATTTTCGACACTCGCAAGGGAATCAAAACCTACTGGGTACTTTCCGTGAACTCAATCTTGAAATTTGGTACGAAGCAACGTCTTACAGCACAGATAAAGGAAAAACTGCGAAAAGCGTAAATTACCATAAAAAAATACCATAACTTTTACTTACTATATACCTACAGATTTGTACGGAAACCCCGGTTCTTTAATGTAAAAGTGATGAGATGTCCTTTAATTTGTTTACATATATTTTTTAAAATGTAAAAGTGATGAGTCATAATGAACGCTTTCCCGATGGTAAGAGATAACACCTGTCCATGACCATTGCAGCGATACACAGAACTTTGAGTAACAAAACAAAGTCTAGGGCATCGCCGATTTGGCGCTTATTACTGTGTGACATTAAATGGTTACTCTCAACAGCCCTGTAATTTCGCTAGCTTTTTTTTCAGGTTGACAGGCTAGGTGTTTGTCCACAGCTCACCTGATGTTAAAGTTGTAAAGCACACCTAGCCTGGAATGGTAATGGCTTCAAGTGAAACTGCCGGAACACCGTTAGATGCTTGGCGGCAGTTTTTCTACTTGAGGGTGGTAGCTAGCCAGCCGAGTACTAGAAAGTACCCTGCCACCATGCCTTTGTTTCCTCACGATGTTTTCCTTCACCGGCAGCTCAAGCTCATTGGGCTTGAACCCACGTCCTGCGGCATGCGACCCGACCGCGCTAACTACTAAGTTATCATCGCTACGCAGTACGCTGCAGTACCCTTCAAACCAGAACACAGTAATGTTAAAACACTACTGCTTGAATATCTGGTACTACTGTGGTACCTAGACGCCCTCCTGCTAAGGCGCTCTACCACCAAGTATTATACTTACAAATCTCTTAATCTAGCATAGTCCAGGTTCGGCGTTGAGAAAATTCGATCCATCGGAAGCGAGCGACTCGAAATCGGTTGAAGTCGGTGAAGGAAGCGATAAAAGCGCTTCAAGCAGCTTGCAGTCGGTAGTCAACGCTCAGCTGTTGAAATTGAATGCAGCATTGAACAGTCGCCTCAGCTCTCAGCGTCCGAAACGATCTAGACAGTCTTCTAACGCCCCACAAATATGTAAGATATCACATATTCAATCTAAACGCTTATTGTTTTTTTCATAATTTATTTTTTATAGCTGACAGGCTTGGTGTTTAACCACAACTCACCTGATGTTAAGTGACGGTGTGGTTGAAGATGTTAAAACACCAGCCTGGAATGAAACTGGCTCTCAAGTGAGACTGCCGGAACACACCGTTAGATGCTTGGCGGCAGATTTTCAATTTGAGGGTGGTAGCTAGACAGCCGAGTACTAGAAAGTACTCTACCACCACGCTATGGTTTCCTCACGATGTTTTCCTTCACCGACAGCTCAAGCTCATTGTTGGGGTTTGAACCTACGCCCTTCGGCATGCGAAGCGACCGCTCTAACCGCTGAGTTATCATCGCCACAAAAAATAATTGATTTGTTTGTTTGTTCAGTACCGGAATCGGAGCCGGGTCCGGAGTCCCAGCCCAACACGGTCGGGTGGGACGACAGCAGGCCGGCCGCCGCGCCCACGCCGCCGGCGCTCGTCAAACGGTTCATGCTGTCTTCTAACGTCGATGTAAGTCTATTCACAGTGATTTATAAGTTGAATGTTTGCCCAGATTTCCGATTGGTTCACATTAGTATCATTGGTCTTTACCATTTTTTTTTTCTTTTTCTTTTTTTATGGCTGACAGCCTATGTGTTTGACCACAACTAGCCTGATGTTAAGTGACTGTGTGGTCGAAGATGGTAAAGCACACCTAGCCTGGAATGGAACTGGCTCTCAAGTGAGGCTGCCGGAACACACCGTTAGATGCTTGGCGGCAGATTTTCAACTTGAGGGTCAACCATGACTCTATACTTTTCTCCTTTATTATTTTGTCATTGGTTTTATAATAATTATTATTTGTATTATAATTATATAGGTTGTCTTTTAAAAGTAATGAAAAATCTGATTTACATTCCATATGGAAAAGCTGTTTTTACCGACTTTAAAAAAGGAGGAGATTCTAAATTCGACTGTGCTTTTTGTTATGTTTGTTACCTCGGAACTTTCGACTGGGTGAACCGATTTTGATGTTTATTTTATTTTATTTGAAAGCTTATGCTCCCTGTATAGTCCCATTTCATGGCATCCGTAAGAAAACCATACGAAGTCGTTTTTTTTTGTTTTAACAAATAAAAACCTTTACTTGTTTTCTTAGATTTTTTTAAAGTTTGTAGGTTGTTTGGAATAGATCGTACTTAGCGATAAGGCCTTTTTTGAGCTTATTTAAATGTACTTATTCTTTTTGTTATTCTCTTTTTTCTGTGTTCTCAATAAATCGTTATTCTTTTGTATAGTAAGTTATAGAAAAAAATCTTTAATTATATATTTTCCTATTGTATTCAAATATACAGTTTTTGGTTTGAATGAATATTTAAAAGTTTATCTATTTATCTTTTATTAACATAAAACTCGTTCTGGGAGAATGAGGTAGTACTAAAATTGAACGAGAGTCATTATCATCATTTTTAACAATTTCTATGAAAAGAACAACCCAACAATAAAAAAATCGGTTGTTCTATGGAAAAGTTCGTTGACCAAATGTCTACCAATATGTCATAAAGTTAGTGTTAAGTAGGTATATAACCGCTTTTCGGTTTCGCTCAGTTAGCTCATGGCCTCATGTTTTACTCCAGAATCGAGAGGAGATAATAGAAGCGATCCAATACCTGGGCGGCGAAGTATGCGAGGGAGCAGAGCTGGATCCCGAAGCCACGCATTTGCTCTGCGCCGCGCCAGGTCGGAGCGAGAAAATGATGGGATCGATAGCGGCGGGGCGATGGGTGCTCCACCCTGCGTATGTGGCGCGGAGTCGCGTTGTGGGGACATTTCTACCCGTGAGTGCAATATATTATACGTGTAGGTATAGGATTTTGACGCATAACGTCAATTTCGCAAAATGTCATTGTAAAAAATTTGGTCAGTTTTTTTATTTTATTGGCTGACAGGCTTTGTGTTTGACCACAACTCACCTGATGTTAAGTGACGGTTTGGTCGAAGATGGTAAAGCACACCTCACACCACACCGTCACTTAAAGTCAGATGAGCTGTGGTCAAACACTTCGCCTGTCAATCATTAAAAAATGTCAGCTTAACAAAATGTCACTGTAAAAAGTTTGATCAGTTTTGCATAACGTCACTTTCGCAAAACGTAAAAATGTCATCGTAAAAAGTTTAATTAGTTTTGCATAACGACGCTGTTGCAAAACGTTTTTTTTTCAGAATGATCAGAATGATTCAGATATGAACCAACTAATTTAATTATCACCGAGTCAAATGACCATTTTAACCGACTTCGGCGAAGCAAAAAGAGGAGAGTTGTGTTTGACCTGTATGTATGTACAATTGTACGTACTATGTATGTCCATCCCTTCGTAACTACTAAACGGTTGAACCGATTTAGATAAATGATGATATGTCGTAAGATTTGGGAATCGAACCCACGCCCTACATTTCTTGAAGCAGATACACTACCAGATGAGCCAACACGGCAGTCAAATTGTTGTAAGATTGTAATTTATTTCTTTTTGTGACTTCTAGGAAGAGGAGTTTGAGTGGGGCAACCCCTCGGCTACTTCCTTGCCCGCAGTCACGGGTAGCGAAGAGGTACTGGCGCACGCCGCGTGCCGCTGGCGACAGGCGAGTATTCTTGATAAATTATTGAATTACTAAAAAGTTATTAATATTTATTTACAACAAAATTAGTAAATTATGTGACATACGATACAAATCTGTAAGAGAATGTAAAATAGTGTAGTCTTCAACAAGCATACACACGCACACGCGCATTCGCACGCATATACACGTACACATGCATTCACACGCATACACACGTACACATGCATTCAGACGCATACCCACGCGCACACGTATACACACACACACACACGCATACACACACACTCACGCATACACACACATTCACACACGCATTAACACACACTTATTCACACACACACACACTCACACACATATATACACGTACACACGCATACACATACAAATTCAGATACTCTACCAAATGAGCTAACAGGGCAGTTGTAAGTATAGGTATATAGATTTAACGTCGAACTACACCTATTTTATTTATTTGTTAGCACTATAATCGCAGAAAAAGGCGTCTTGAAGATTTTTTTGATATTTGACAGACTATTGACTACAGCTCATCTGATGTTAAGTGACGGTGTGGTCGATGATGGTAACACATCTTGCCTAGAATGAAACTGGCTCTTAGTGAGACTGTCGGAACACACTGTTGCTTGGCGACAAATTTTCAACTTTAGAGTGGTAGCTAGCCAGCCGAGTACTAGAAAGTAAGTACCCTACCACCATGCTATGGTTTCCTAACGATGTTTTCCTTCATCGGCAGCTCGAGATCATTGTTGGGTTTGAACCCAAGGCCTTCGGCGCGTGAACCGACCGCGCTAACCACCGAGTTATCATCGCAACAAAAGTCGATAGATCTTGTACTTAGTCGTTTTAGCTCGTCGGAAGTTTGTAAAATGTGTCGAATGTTGGCAGGCGCGCGCTAGCGGGCGAGCGGGTCCGTTTCACGGCGTGAGGGCGTTACTGCACGTGTCGGCGTCGCGCAGGAAGCTGCTCTCGAGACTCGTGGAGATGGGAGACGGCGTTGCGCCACCACACGAGTATGTATCTTCCATACCACAAATTTTGCTATTTATCACATTCATGTGCTGAATCACATTGCCCACTCAGACAGTAAATTCTACTGTTTAGCAGTCCGCCCAATGAAAGTGGAATCAAATCGTTTCGTTCGAGTTCTTGGAACGTCAAAATCAGGAAACGATTTCGCTTTTTCAAGGTTCTGGCTGTCCAATAGATGAATGGGCATGGGAGAATATGTATATAATTGGGGACTTATATTACTCTCCAGAGAGGTCTATAATAAATAAACAGAACTTACCATTGTATTACTGTCTTGTTATATGTACATAAGTAATGTGTTGGTGTACAATAAAGTTATATTCTGTTCTACTCTCTTTTATCCTATCCTATTACATTCTATCCTATCCGATTCTATCTTATCCCATTCTTATTCTATTCCACTCTATTACATTCTATTCCACTCTTTTCCATTCTTATTCTATTCTATTCCAATTTATTCCATTCTATTCCAGTCTACTCCATACCATTATTTCCATACCATTCTATTAATTCAATTCTATTCCATTCTATTCCATTCTAACTGAATATACTTTTACAAATAAAGTGTTTTAACTAGATATATTATATTTATATAAATTATGTTGCATGAGAAATAAAAAATATTTAAACATGAAAAAAAATCCACCTAGCAAATTATTAATATTTTGTGTAAATTCATTTTATAAATATAAATATAAATATTGAAAACTTATTATTAAAAACTCCATTCTATTAAAGAAATAAACGAGGTTTTTAAATATATTACTAGCTGTTGCCGGCGACTTCGTCCGCGTATACATATTAATGATGACTATTATATATATCTTGTGACTTGACAACATCTGGCGTTGGTGGACAACCACAAATGTTCAAAATTTTTGGTAATCCTACAGGAATCAGATTTTCTTTCTGATATAAAGAGTAAGTATATAGTATCCTATATGTTAATCCAGGTAATAAACTATATGGGTGTCAAATTTCATCCAAATCGGTTCAGCCGTTTTTTCGCGATCGAGTAACAAATATACAAACTATCACATTTATAATATAACTAGCTGCGGCCCGCGGTTTTACCCGCGCGGTGATGGATGATGATGATGATGAAAGGTATCCTATGTTTGATTCCAGGGCCTAAAGTATCTACATGGAAAATTTCATCCATATCCGTTCAGCTGTTCTGGCGTGATTGAGTAACAAACATCCATCAAAACTTTCACATTTATAATATTAGTGGGATTAGGATTATTATTATATAAACCATTTTTGTCAATTTATCGTTGACGTATATTGTTTTTTTTTTCTTCGAACCGTATCGTTTGTTTCTAGACCGCCATACAACGACGAAAGCATAACAGTGTGTTTCGCTGACGTCACACGTTGCCCGGTGTCGGATCGCGACGCCGCGTGGCTCAAATCCCGAGCTATCCCAGTGTGCGCGCCCGTGCTACTCAGCTCCTACCTCACGGACAAAACCACGCCCGACCCTGTGGCGCACTGTCTGCCTCAATTCAGACCTACACTGTAAGAACTCTTGCAACTTTTACTTGGTGGTAGATCTCCCTTAGCAGAAGGCCGTCCAGGTACTGACTATTGTAGCACCAAATATTCTACCGCCAAGTGACAATGGCGAATGGGTCAAGTCTTAAGGGATTTGCAATATTTTTCTTTGTTGTCCATCAAAGGAGTCCATTTGGGTGCTGTGCTTAGGAATGATTAGGGTTTGTTCGCGGGTTTTGTAACTGAGCTTTTTTAACCAACTTCAAAAAAAGAGGAGGTTCTCAATTTGATTGTTTTTTTAATGTATGTACTCCATTACGCTGAAATTTATGATCCGATTTACTGACTGATATGAACGAGACGCTCTCCTGATGGTCAGGTATGACGCTTGCCTATGACCACTGTACTCAGAACTTTGAGTAACAAAACGAAGTCTAAGGTATCGCTGCTTAGGCGCTCATTACTTTGAAACTTTCGATGATTGGTTTCGACAGGTTTCCAATTTCGTTAGCTGCAGTACCCTTTAAACCAGAACACAGTAATGTTTACACACTACTGCTTGGCTAGAATATCTAGTACGGCGGTTGCAAGTACCTAGACGACCTCTTGCTAAGGAGATCTACCACCAAGTAAAATATATAAAGCTTGAAAGAAAGCTTAGCATATGTATATATTATTGTCAATGATCTCTACTAGAAATGATTTACATGAGATGGTTATAGAATAAATGCTGTTATTTTGTACTATGTCTTTTAATTGTGCTAGTAAGTAAATACTACATTTAAATAGTTTTAACCTTCGAAAGAAGATAACATAAAATAAGATCAAGCTGGAATAGTTTTTATTAACAACGATGATACTGAATATCAGAATATGTTTAGTATTGAAAGCAATGTATAGAAAACTATGTTACTTTTATACTACAGACGATAGGCATGCAATTGACCACAATCTTAGAAGGAAAGAGATAATGTGACCCAAGATGGAGTATGTTTGCCAAGGCAGTACCTATTCATGTTTTAAGAATTACAATTCAACCTACAATTACAATTTACTTATAACAATTAAAATTAGTTTAAGTAAATCATTACTTAGAATAACTTTTATATGTAATCTGTAATATACATAGTACATACAATTATTATTTTCCAAATAAGTCTGACAATAAAGTTACACGATTGTAAACCTCAGTACGTTCTGTATTCGCGTAGTTTTTCGGTGACCGCCTAACATGAATAGATATAAGAATGTGCGGTAACTCTGGAGTCACGTTTTGGCCTTTATTTGTTACAGTAAAATATACTGGATCTAGTTGCAATTTTACGGACACGACTTTGTAAAAAACGCCAAAAAAATTGCGTTAAAAATTAATTTGTTCGAACGAGTCAAAGCGATCGTTCGTATAGTTGTGAGATGAGATGCCTATGCGTATTTCAATCATTTCTTTAAATATACGCGTATTTCCAAATTTTTTAACACATTAAAAATTTTCTATATGTATTTACAAAAAAAAAAAAATTGCATCTTGTTCTGATAACGCCGTTTTTTCACTAATCGCCAATCCGATTTACTTTATTAACATTAAATCACATAAATAATATTTATTTTTATTCCTAAGGTGTAATAATACAGTCCAAATCGGATATAACGACATCGAAGGGACCTTACTTTTAAGGAACGCGAACTTGTGGTCAAACGCGAACCTATTATGAATAAAAAAAAGGACACTATATCCAATAATCGTTATAAACAATATTGTTTATTTTTCTTTTTATTCTAATTTTTCTTCATTATTAAACACTTCTATTTTATTGCGACGTAAAAATCACAACGATATGCATGTATAACGTGCCAATTGTCGCTATGCGCTGCGCTCTAAACCAAGCCTACAATGTCTAATTTTAAGAGGAAATAGTGTCAGGCCCGGTTGGGATGCGAGAAAGTGCGTAAGCTATTACCTAAAAATATATTCCTGTATTAAATTAATAATTCCTGTCATTAAATTCCGACGCTTCGTCATTTTAACCGATATCTCGATTTATAAGGCCGAATCCCTATATAATTACGTCGTATTTCGTCGTTATATCCAGTTTGGACTGTGTTTATTTTTATTATAACTAGTACCGATGCAACAACTTATACAAAAAATGGTAATGATGTTTCGGTTTTGTCGTTGGTCGTTATTTTTCCAGTATTTAGATGGTTTCTTCGTAGTAGTAATACGTCAAATCAATGGCGCTTCTTTTTCAATATATTTTCATTTCCTCGTGGCTATATTGTAGATTGGTTAAAATATCACCTTCATATACTTCTAGTAGTACGAAAACTTCTTAACCATATACTTGATGGTCCTGTTATCGTCCCTTGGGTAAGGCAAGCCCGCATCGGCCAGTTCCCTGATGGGTATTTCTGCAATGGTCTGGAAGCCACAAGACGCTGCTAGCTTCTGTGAGGCGATGCCGGTGAACACCGTCGCCGTGCCTTTGATGCCTTGGGTCTTGCACAGAGGTTCTCTGCAATAGGAGTAACAAATAATAAATATCTAATAATAATTACATTTTGACTCAGTGCCATTTAGCCCCAAACCAAAGTAAGTAAAATATCTATAAGTGAAACATCGTCGCGATAAATAGGCGACACAAGTGAGAAGAGGCGGTGCGGTGGAGGCTGGAGTACCGAGCGAGCAGTTGGGTACATATATTGCTTTGTTAAGTAGATGATGCTAGAGCTTTTTTTGGAAATATATACCTAAGTACATAAATAAAATACATTCAGAATACCCAGACAGATCAAACACCATTATTGTTATTAAAAAAAGATTCTAAATCAGTTAAATTAGTACAACAAAGGCAGTAACAAAAAAAAAAAAACTAATCACTTCATCACAAATATCAAAGTGTATGTATGTGTTTGTGCACGCATTATATGCATTTGGAACTTCTAAAATATTTGTTAGGTATTTCTCTACTTCATTCAAAATCTTTGGGTTATCAAAAGAGTATAGATTTTCGGAAAACTAGCAACTCCCAATTTTTGTGCCCCACGCAAATCTACAGAATACGTATTCTTCATTTTATGAACGCCTTTGAAAATGTAAATTTAGTCTTTTCGCTTATTCAATGGTTCTTTTATTTAGTCCGTCTAGACGCAGCCTTGGACTTGTAATGATTGATAACAAAACAGACTTTATAAGGCTAGACTAATGTCTTGTTAAACCTTGAACGAAACGTGACAATGTTATTTTCTTTCATACTGCTAAATTATCGTTGTAACTATGTATTTGTACGTCAGGTAAGAACCTAGTTGATTCGTTTGGCAATTATTCAAACTCATAAACTACCATGACACTGTAAGAAGTAATGAGACGAACGAGACGCTCTCTTGGTGATAAGAGATAATAATAGCTTATGATCACCGCAGCGGTTCTCAGAAATTTCGGTAACAAAATAAAAAAAATAAGTATCGCAGGACACACAGCGCCATCGAACCCCTAACTAAGCAAATCTTGTATTATGGAATTTAGATAACTGATAGAATACTTAAATACTTTTTTTTTATAAATACATACAGAACATCCAGACAGAACTAACGTATCGTTACATAGGTAAATGTTTGTACTGATGGAAATCGAACTCACGCCCTACAACTCTTAAGCAGATAATTATACTACCAATGAGCCAACAGGGCTGACAAGAAAACTTTAGAGCACATTACTTTGAGACATTAGAGTCTCATTGAGCCATGTAATATCTTTACACATACAATATTAAAAAATAATTTTGCAAAGGGCGGGGGAAGCTACTCACACGATACTACGAAAAATGAAGCGTCTACGCAATATAGAACTAAAGAGTGTTAGACAGTACCACAAAAAGTCTTTGAGAGCCAGTTCCATTCCAGGCTAGGTGTGCTTTACCATCTTCGACCACACCGTCACTTAAAATCACGTGAGTTGTGGTCAAACACCTAGCCTGTCAGATATATTTAAAAAAAAAGTTTTTTGGTATTGTGTTTTTGCAAAGGTTGTAGGACAAAAGTTGTTTGTTTTATGTGCAAAATATGCCCTTAAAAGGATGCTGACTGATTATTAACAGTATCCTTGTATAACCCTTTGTAAAGATAGGCAGATTGTAATGATTTAAAAGCGTAAAATAAGTACCTACGTAGTTACCTGGCTGCTAGCAATCTTTTCCCCAGTTTAGCGCCCCTGTAGTCCTTTCTTACGACAAGTCCCATCGCATGTAGAATAACCTCCAAGCCCATGTGCTTATAAACGTCCACCTTGTCTTCAGCGTACATGATCGCGTCGTAAACGGCTTTCCATTTCTCGCCTTTGATCTAGCGAAAAGATTTTTGGGATTCACATAACAAAAAAAAAATGACCAAAAAGTTCAAACTTACTTTCTATTCGAACACATAGACAAGCTATATAGTTTGACATATAAAATACGTGTAACAATGAGTCGTGAAGCACACTGCTTATACTTGCTAATTAGCAATAGTGTGTAAAACCGGCCAAGTGCGAGTCGGACTCGCGCACGAAGGGTTACCATTATCTATGAAAAAGGCAAAAAAATCGCGTTTGTTGTATGGGAGGCCCCCTTAAATATTTATTTTATTTTGTTTTTTGTATTTGTTGTTATAGTGGCATCAGAAATACATAATTTGTGAAAATTTCAACTGTTTAGCTATCGCAGTTCTTGAAATACAGCTTGGTGACAAACAGACGGACGGGCAGACAGATAGACAGCTAAGTCTTAGTAATAGGGCCCCGTTTTTACCCTTTGGATACGGAACCCTAAAAATGACTTCGTTCCGGTTCGAAGGGTACCGTAGCTTGCTAAATTACAGGGCTGCTAAGACTAACCATCGAAAGTCTTAAAGTAAGAAGCGTCAAAGCAACGACGCTCTAATTTGTTTTGCAACTCAAAGTTCTGTGTATCGCTGGAATGATCATGGACATGTGGTAGGTATCTTTTACCATCAGGAAATCGTCTCGTTCTTGCCATTACCTACATTTAGGTACATTAAAAAAAAAAACTGAACAGTTTAAGGCAGTAGAACATTTTGGTCTGAAAAATAAAACAAGCACCTAGAAATCTCACCTCTTCGTCATGATGCTCATCAGCGGAGGTGACGACGCATACATTTAGCGCTACCAGGGTTGTCTGTTCGTTTTTATGCTCGTAACAACCTAGACTCATCCGCTGCGTCAAGACCTCGCGCCAAAACTCGCTGATGTGGAACACGCTTGCCGGATCTTCTCTTAGCTCTGCCGATAGCATAGAGAAAGTCATAAAAGAACTAGGAGTTATAAACTAGAAAAATAAGGATAGAGATTACCTTTCTTAGGTTACGCGCCGTGTACAACTCAATACGCCACAATTTAACATAGATTCACCAATTAACCAGAGAAAGTTCACAATTAAGTCAACTTTCACTTCACTTGGTGGTAGATTTCCTTAGCAGGAGGTCGTCTAGGTAGCTACCACCGCAGTACCAGATATTCTACCGCCAAGCAGTAGTGCGTAAACATTACTGTTTTCCAGTTTGAATGGTACTGCAGCTAGCGAACTTAGTAATGAGCGCCAAGGCAGCGACGCCCTGGACTGGTTTTACTACTCAAAGTTCTTTGTATCGCTGCAATGCTCATGGACAGGCTTTATCTCTTAACATCATGAGAGCGTCTCGTCCGTCTCATTACAATTACATTTAAAAAAAAAACTTAGAGCAAAATAAGTCGGAGTTACGGCAGCCAAGGATACCGTCTGGCTTCTAAACTGGAAGTCCTGGGCTCAAATCCCACGCATCTCTGTCTTTTCGAAGTTATGTAGGTACGTATTATCGCTGACTTCAACTGGTGAAGGAAATCATTGTGAGGAAACTTACATGTCCTAGGGTTCATAAAAAATGTTCTCGAAGATGTGTGAAGTTAGCCAACCCGCAGTTAGCCAACGTGGTGGACTATGGCCTCTTATCCCAATTAGAAGAGGGCCACACCCAGCAGAGGAACAGTTTACAAAAACACTGAAATATCGATAGCAAAAACTTTGTCAATGTTTGTCTGCCTCAAAAAAAGTTTAAAGTAAACGATCGTTTGTTTGTTTGATTCTTTATAGAGCACGGGACTCGCTGGACATAAAGCTAGTAAACTTAGTGTCAAATGAGAATCAAAAGCAAAAAATGATAACATGAAAATTAAATAAAGAGAAAATTCTATAATAACTTTAACCGAATAGAGTGCCTAAATGCATAAAAAAATTTTTTTTTAGTTTTCTTGTGCAATAGGTGCTAGTACTTGGATGACCGAGCTTTGCTCGGTTTTTCATTGCCTGAAAACACGGATAAAACGACGTTTTATAAAAATCAAACCTAGCTAGATCTAGTTGGAGCCGTTTCCGAGATTCTGATTACATATATACAAGAATTGCTCGTTTAAAGATATTAGATAGATAAAAATTGTGTTTTTCGCTCGAAATTGTTTTTCGCATGTGGCATTTTGACGTCCCTTGCCAACTGGCACCTAGAGCGACCGCTCCTCTAGCTCTACCCTAGGGCCGTTGCTGGATACCAGGTTTTCGAAGCTTACAAAAGTATAGGCAGTGTTATGGCACGGTACCCTGTCAGCTTTGTGTGCAGAATGATATCATGAGACTTCCAAATATGCTGATTTATAAAAAAAAAATATACGAGTAGTTGACAAGCTAGGTGTTTGACCACAGCTCACCTGATGTTAAGTTATGGTGTAGTCGAAGATGGGATAGCATACCTAGCCTGTAATGGAACTGGCTCTCAAGTGAGGCTGCCAGAACACACCGTTAGATGCTTAGCGGCAGATTTTATCTTGAAGGTGGTAGCTAACCAGCCGAGTATTAAAAAATACCCAACCACCATGCTATGGTTTCCTCACGATGTTTTTCTTCACTAGCAGCTCAAGCTCATTGTTGGGATTTGAACTCACGCCTTTCGGCGTATGAACCGACCGCGTTAACCACTGTGTTATCATTGCTACAAATAAATAATTTTCCGAAGGTGTTAACAGCTCTCGCCATACGAGCAGGGATCTCGGATCAGGGATTCGCCAGAAGTTAGACAGGGTCGCTTTCATTCGACACGACGTGGACGACATCGTCAACATATCCAATGAAAGCCACGTTCACTGAGTCAATAACATTGATTGGCTTAAGTGTTAGTATATTTCCGCGTAACAGTCGTTTAAGTTACAACAGTAATGAGGATTTAAATTTGATTTACTTGACAACAATTTAAAAAACTTGACAATCATTTAAAAAAAATTGACAATAATTAAAAAAAAATCTTAACCGATAAACTTAAAAGCTAAAACAAAACGAAATAAACGAAATATATTTCAAATGAAGTTACGCAAAATAACGCCTGAATCAATCAATTTTATTATTAATCGGTTTATTACAGATCGCGTAAATCTGAACGCGTTAAAAATTTTAATGGGATCAGGATATGCACTATATGTGGCAATCTCCATTATTTGCTTCGTGTCATATGACCGATAGTGTAATTCTGCCGAAACAAAAATACATCAGTTAATCCGTTGATTAGATAGATGTATCCTTGCCAAACAATAAAAGTCTGTGCACCTACTTATTGCTATAATGAGGTGGGTATTGCTATCTAAATATGTAGATGTTTAGTACGGTAAGTAGATAACGAATCAACAAATAATGATTACTAAATGGCGGGTTTAGTTTACTAACAATAGACGTAACAACTGCAATAACTAGTACAATAGGTAAATGTGATGATGGGGTAGAAGTTACGGTAGCTTAGTTGGAAAACCGTCTGACTTCTTTTTGTAGCGATAGCTAAGTGGTTAGCGTCGTCGATTGACACGCCTAAGGGCGTGGGTTCAAACCCCAACAATGAGCTTGAGCTGCCGGTCAAGAAACCATGGTATGGTAGGTAGGATATTTTCTGGTACTCGGCTGGCTAGCTACCACTACGTTGGAAATCTACCGCCAAGCATCCAACGCTGTGTTACGGCAGCCTCAATTGAGAGCCAGTTTCATTTCAGAATAGGTGTGCTTTACTATCTCCGACCACACCGTCACTTATCATTAGGTGAGCTGTGGTCAATCATTAAAAAAAACTTCCATTTTGCAGTTCTAGGGTTCGAATTCTACGGCACACGTATTCCTGTCTCAAGTTTTAGTCTAGTTTCTAGAAGTTTGCCAAACCGCATTTAGCCACCGAGATGATATAACCTCTCATAATAAAAAGTAGCCTAGGAGATAGTTGATAAAAAAAGTCTGTTCCGGACAGCCAAACAAATTCCTACAGAAGACCCAGACGCTCAACATACATTTGTTTATATCACAAAATGTTTGTCCTGAGTGGGAATCGAACCCACGCCCTACAACTCTTAAAACAGATATACTACCAATGTGCCAACAAGGCTGTTAACTTATGAACCTGTATTATACTTACTCTGAATCTGACACAGGGTTTCGTCAGTGCACAGATGGTTGACGAGGACCTTGATGGCTTCATCGTCGTCTTCTGGCCGCAGGTCCTGAATTATCCAGGTGGAGTCTCCAGTAGTCCAGGTCTCGTACACGTTGGGATATGACGCGTCGGTGATCCTCTTGAAGGGCATGGTTCTTCTGGAATAAAAGAGCTGTTTATCATATTATACATTTATCGTTATCTGATGCAATTCATGGCAAAGCGTAGTGCTTGTTATTTCTTCAATTAGCACGGTTACAGACGATTTACGCTAATGATAATGTAGTTTATGAATACCTAAGAATAGAATACACACACATGATCAGCCATAGGACGTCCACTGCTGGACATAGGCCTCCTCCTGGGGGAGTTTTGCCAATACTCGCCACGCTTGGCAGGCGGGTTGGCGAGCGCAGTTAGATGTGATTGTTCAAGGAAGACGCTGCTGCCAATCTTCCGGATTACATCCCTTAGCAGACTCATACGGCAACCACGGGTAGAGAGGGTGGGGTACAATTCTTACGCCGACACTACCACGGCAAATAGAATAGAATAATCTTTATTATCAAAAAGTTTAAAGTTCTTGAAGCAATGATAGCCCAGTGGTTTGCGCTGTCGGTTTACACGCCGAAGGACGTGAGTTAAAACTCCAACAATGAGTTTGAACTGCTAGTTAAGGAAAACATCGTGAGGAAACCATAAGATGGTGGTAGGGTACTTTTTAGTTCTCAGCTGGTTAGCTATCACCCTCAAGTTGCCGGAAGCCTCACTTGAGAGCCAGCTCCATTCAAGACTTGTTGTGCTTACCATCTTCGACCAATAAGCTGTGGTCAAACAGACTGTAAAAAAATCGAACATGGAACAGAAATGTAGTTATTAAACATGATGTAGGTAGCATCTATTTTTGCTGAGGTGAACCCAGCCCGCACTCGGCCAGCATGGTGGACTATGGCC
This sequence comes from Biston stratarius, assembly GCA_950106695.1. NCBI lineage: Eukaryota > Metazoa > Arthropoda > Insecta > Lepidoptera > Geometridae > Biston > Biston stratarius. The sequence goes on along the minus strand of OX467109.1, from coordinate 17,773,200 downwards.
TTGTCCTTCTCACAATAAGAAGAGAGCCGCGCCCAGCAGTGGGCCAGTTTATAAGAAACAGGGCTGATTCGGAATGAGACAAACGAAACGCTCTTCTGATGGTAATAAGATAACTTGTTCATGGCCATTACAACTGTCCTTGGAACTTTGAGTAGCACAACAAACTCTAGGAAACTGCATTCATTACTTTAAGCAGCCTAAATAGAGGGTAATTATCAAGAGCGATGCAATAACAAATTGTTACGATAGAAAGTTAAAATAATTTAAAAATATTCTACTATTGTTATCGGCACAGAAAAAGTTACGCTAAATTACGTTGCGTAGCGTCTAGCCTAGGCTTTGCATACAAATCACCTGACTGTAACTGTAACTATTTATGTCGTGCTCTGAACGCAAATAAGTACCTACTTATGTCGATATTTGTACATCACACTGATATTATAATAGTGTGTTTATACGAGTATGTATCTGTTTGTTACTGCGTCACTCTGTAACGGTACGTATGCGATGTTTTTTTCATGGTTGACAGGCTAGGTGTTTGACCACAGCTCACTTGATGTTAAGTGATGGTGTGGTCGAAGATGGTAATGCATACCTAGCCTGGAATGGAACTGGCTCTCAAGTGAGGCTGCCGGAACACACCGTTAGGTGCTTGGCGGCAGATTTTCAACTTGAGGGTGGTAGCTAGCCAGCCGAGTACTAGAAAGTACCTTACCACCACGTTTTGTTTTCCTCACGATGTTTTCCTTCACCGGCAGCTCAAGCTTATTGTTGGGGTTTGAACCCACGCCCTTCGGCATGCGAACCGACCGCGCTAACCACTGGGCTATCATCGCTACAAAATCGCTATAAAAATGCACGAAGTGCAATGTCATAAATAAAAAAAAAGGACTGCACACGGAATCGAAATCAAATCTATGAAGAATAGCAAAAGTCTTTGGTTTATAGTATGATATTAAAAAAAAATGCTTTTGTAATATAGTATAATCATAGCTGTTATATAGGATTTAAATATCTATAAAAAAACTTACATTATTGCGCAGCGTAATCAGTCACACGTCTTCCTCGATAAGAGCTCGTTCTGTTAATAAATCTATTGACTTCCTACTAACCCATAGTATTAGTAATTGGTAAGTGCACTTCACTCTTAAGACGTGTTTTCACTGGTAATCAAATAAACGTAATGTACTTTACCTGCTTGACTAGACACGTTCTCAAGTTTAAGGCGAACTAGTAAAATGGTACAGTTAGGTACTTTTATTTAATTTATAACCTAGTAATATTGCAATTTTTGTATGGTTGACAGGCTAGGCCACAGCTCACTTGATGTTAATTGACGGTGTGATCAAAGATGGTTAACATATCTAGCCTGGAATGTAAATGATTGCCAGAACACACCGCTTACTTGGCGGCATATTATCAACTTGGGTGGTAGCTAGCCAGCTGAGTACTAGAAAGTACTCTACCGCCACGCTATGGTTTCCTCACGATGTTTTCCTTTACCGGCAGCTTAAACTCATTGTTGGGGTTTGAACCCACGCCCTTCGGCATGCGAACCGCGCTAACTACTGCGCTATCATTGCTACAAATTTGCCATTTGAGCCTTCTGATTTTGCATGAATGTCTAGGACCTGTGTTAAGTATTACATAACACGGTTTTTTAATTTGGTTGATATCCTCTCATTCAGCATGCTTCTTTCCCTGGCGATGGATAAGGCACTCGATAAGAGTACAAGACAAATTTAGAAAAAAATTGCTCCGATGGTACTGTAGAGAGTCGAATTCCGAATTTCGAGGTAAGAGCCAACGCTTGTTCATGACCGACGAGGATCGCTCTTCTCATTACTTTTACATTAAAAAAAGCGATCCACGGAACTTTGAGTAAGAAACAAAGTCCAGGGCGTCGCTGCTATAGCGTTCATTCCTTTGAGACATTCGATGGTTAGTCTCAAAAACCTCGTAATTTCGCTAGCTATATAATACCTACCCTTTAAACTGGAGCACTGTAATGTTTACACACTACTACTACTTACTATACTTTTTCTACTTGGTGGTAGATCTCCTTAGCAGGGCGTTAATGCTTGGCGACAGAATATCTGGTACTGCAGCAGTAAACTAATAACCGACGATTCGCTTGTTCAGAAGAAGCTTCCAAAGCCTTGAACATCGACGTAAAGTTGCTTGTCTGTCGGTTTTCTACCGGATACACTTAATTATAAGTAGGATAACTAATTCCACCCTGTTCATTCTACTATCGGACACCCATGAGCTCTAAAAAGCGACACCGCTTTATGGTTGATGTTCCAAGGGCTTGAAATAAGCGGCTTTGTTCCAACTTCTTCGTACGAACCGCTAGACATTGAATTTGCTGCCCGAGTGGGTGTTCCCCTATAAATACAATCGGGGTACCTTCTAATTGCGAGTGAATCGGTTTCATCTAGTCGAGCGTGCTTCATCGTAGACCGTATTTTTGCTTAACATCAGGCGAGATGGTGGACAAACGCAAGCCTACATGTTATAAAAAAAATACTAACCAAGACGACCTGTAGCACAAATCTCGCACCAGCAATCCACAAGTTAAAAGAAAGAATTTTCAAAGTCTATACTAAAAAGTTTTGTTTCGTCTGACAACTACTTAGAACGTTTATAAATATTCAAAGTCATTTATTAACGACATAGTTTTTTATTTCTTACGTAGTTAGTAGTAGTTATTATTTGTCTATTCATGGTATGGCGGAGTAGTTAATAACACGTGTTATGTTTTTTTCCCCTGAGTATTTACTAAAATTTGCATAAAAAATAAACGGGTACTTATGTAAGACATAACCAAGTTTTTTCCATGTTTTTATTTTTAGCTGTGACAAAATCGAATATTTTAAGTTATTTGCAAGGTAAAGATTAATGTAAAGGAGCTAAGTAGGTACATTTTTAGATGATAAACATTCCAGTCATAGGTAACTCAATGTGTCTAGATTCTAGATATTCACGGTAGTTAGCCTCCAACTGAAACATATGGATACGTATTAGGAGATATATATTTAAAACTATAGCGCTACATCGCACGCCGAAAGGCGTGGGTTCAAACCCCAACAATGAGATTGAGCTGCTGGTGAAGGAAAACATCGTAAGGAAACCATAGCATGGTGGTAGAGTACTTTCTAGTACTCGGCTGGCTAGCTACCACATTTCAATTTGAAATCTGTCGCCAAGCACCTAACGGTGTGTTTCGGCTGCCTTACTTGGGAGCCAGTTCCATTCCAGGCTAGGTGTGCTATACCAACTTTGACCATACCATCACTTAAGATTAGGTGAGCTGTGGCCAACACCCAGCTCGTAAAACATAAAAAAATATATAAAAAAACCTATATTTACTATGTACCAAAGTTCATCTACACTTAGCGTCTAAAGTTCCTACATAATATAATTATAGAATACATACTTAAATAAAACGCTTGCCCATTCACCTGGCAGCGGTACCCAGAACTACCAAGTAAGTCGCATCGGCGTTTATTATTTTGAGTCCCGAATGGACATGACAAAATTATTAACTTTTGGGCTGTAAAATTCAGTTAATGTATACCTACAAAAATTTATATTCACACGAAAAATATACTTGGTGGTAAATCAACTTAGCAGAAGGTCGTCGAGGTAGGTATCGCCCCGGTGCCAGATATTCTGCCGTCGAGCAGTAGTGTTTACAACATTACTGTGTTCCGGTTTGAAGGGTTATGTAGGTAACGAAATTACAGGGCTGTTAAGACTAACCATTGAAAGTCTCAAAGTAATGAGCGCCAAAGCAGCGATATCCTGGACTTTGTTTTGCTACTCAAAGTTCTGTGTATCGCTGCAGTGGTCATGGACAGGCATTATCTTTTACCATCAGGAGAGAGTCTCGTGCGTCTCATTCCTTTTTATATAAAATATATATATATATATATATATATATATAATAGAAAATATATACAATATCATGTATTAAAAATTTATTGTATTCTTCGTCTATTTACATTACAATGTCCGCTAGATGATTAAAAAATTCAAAAGTACTTACCTACATATAAAAAACGGCAATCGAAAAAATAAAAATAGTTTATTTTTTTTGTCACTATAACTTTGTAGGTACAAGACTAGTGCTGGACTGCTAATTTTTTAAACTGCTATCTTTCTTATCTGTCAATGATAGATTTTATCGACATGACATCGTGAACTCTTTAAAAATATGAATTTTACAATGCTAACGTCCATTTTTAATTACCTACCTGAGTTTCGAAAAGCTGGATTATAATCTAAAACTTGTAATATTTAATTTATGTCACTTTAAACTCTCAGTTAAATTGTGATACATTACTAGTAAGTATTAAAGTAGAAATGAAAAGTATTTTTATGTGTACACAGTACAGTACAGTAACAGTCAAAACTGTTTTTTTTATGGTTGACCACAGCTCACCTGATATTAAGTGACGGTGTAGTCGGACCTGGTAAAGCAGTCCTAGCCTGGAATGGAACTGCCTCTCAAGTGAGGCTGCCGGAACATACCGTTAGGTACTTGGCGGCAGGTGGTAGCTAGCCAGCAGAGTAGTAAAAAATACACTGCCATCATGCTATGGTTTCCTCACGATGTTTTCCTTCACCGGCAGCTCAAGCTCATTGTTGCTAAATATTCAATAGTCAATCTAATTTCTAGGAATAAATTCGAAGTTAACATTAGTTAACCGTACCTGGACCTGTTCTTTGTTATATTTTATTCCCCCCTTTTGTACCAAGGTCCTCACTGTGAAATGGCGCAGTACATGGACCATACCAGCTTTTACTTGCAACTTTGCATATCGTAGCCCTATACAGATCCGATTGCCGTTACCGAATGGCATGTATACTCCATTATTCATTTTGTCACGAGAAAATCTCTCCGGATCAAAAACTTCGGGTTTCTCAAAATACTGTGGATCATGATGGTATTCAAAAATTGGAGTATATATTTTAGTACCTTTTTCTACTTTTATATTACCGATGGGAAGATAAGTATCTCTAACGCATTCTCTCGTCAAAAAACCAATCGGAGGATACATTCTCAAAGCTTCATTTAAAACATTTTCTGTGTATTTCATCTCTGCAACTGCATCATAAGTTAGCTCATTGTTATGATTTTTAAAGGTCTCATCAATTTCGTCGTGAACTTTTTGTAGTATGTCTGGGTTTCTTCCGAGTTCTATGATCGCACCATAGAAAGCGGACGCACAAGGTTCGAGACCAGCGAGAAAGTAGAAGAACGCTTGAGCTGCCAATATTTCATCCGTTGGTTCCACCTCGAATCCGGTATCATGGTCTTTCATAGTGCCATTCTTCTGTAAGCTAACACAAAGGTCAGCAAAATCATGTTTCTTAATATTCACACGTTCTCGCTCTCTGATAACTTTCTTAATTGCTCCAATAAACCATTCCTCATGAACAGAGAATAAAGACAAGCGCAGTGCCATAAATATAGATCTATTTAAATTGGAGATCGCAAACTTTATGTTTCTCCAATGAGTGGGTTTCAGAACGTCTCTGACATATTGAATGAATGGAGAGTCGAATGTCGACTTAACGCCTATACCAAATACAGCAGCAGAAATTGCCGCGCAGCAAAAAGTGTTCAAAGTTTCAAAACCATCTTCGTTTAGTTTGCTAGGATTATTTTTAAGAAAGTCAACGAAGTCCTGTGCACTTTTATCAATTATATAATACATGTTTCTCAGTTTTGCCGTCGTGAAAAGTGGCGTCATACTTTGTCTGATAACTTTCCATTTAGGTCCGTTTAACATCAATACATTGTTGGCTAGTTTGTCGTCTTCATTGAAAGCTATTCCTCTATGGTTGAAGGATTGAAAGTCGGTGTGCAGTACATGATTCACATTCACTGGATCTCTGACGTAGAGTGCTGGCGTGATGAATGAGCCGATGCCAATGGCTGGTTCGTGAGGGTATTTTTTGTATATATCTTCTAGCAACTGGAACATCGATCGCTCCTGGAAAATGTATCCACAGAATGGACCTGCTGCCTTATATTTTGAGTAGAAAGCCACTCCTCGTTTCTTCCAATAACTTTCATGGTATTTCCCGTTGATGTACACTAGCACAAGTAATATAGCTGCTAGAGTAAGAGTTGCTAGTACAAGCATGTTTGTTAAATGACCCGTCTATCCGTTTCGGGCACCAAACTAGTAAATGATAAATAACGGATTTATCATCTTTTATTTAAACAAAGATTATCTGTCGTGGCAAAGGGACGAGGGGGAGGAGGAATACGTATATAACATAATGTGACCAAGTTCAGCCGGATACAACTATAAATTAGAAACCTAAATGTGTGCCAGGTACACCGACGCTTAAAGATCTAAAATTGTAGAGTTAAAGACATAAGTTTGAGTTAAATATAAATAAAATAGTTTGATTGTCATTACGAATGTCGTTGCCATGTTTTTTTTTTTTACAACGGACTAGGCATACCTTTGGTCTCGATCTCACCTGATGGAAAGCGACAATGTGGCGTAAGGATGGAATACGCTTGCCTAGGAAATACCTATTAACATTTTTCTACTTTTACTTTTCTAAAATCATACACGAAGTTAAAACATAAACAGGATTGACCACAAGCAGATGACATGCGTACTATAAATTTTATAGAAGAGTGCTCAATTGTAAATTTTAAGAACATGCCTTCTCAATCCTATATGCGCCAGACCAAACTCTTATGATAGACATGAAATATATTATAAAATCCCAGAGAACTTGGCTCTTTAGTCATCAAGACCAGACATATTACTTTTCTTAAGAAAACTCGAACGTGTAGAACTTACTGTACCAACGTACTTACTGAACGTTGAACAATGATAGGAATATGGGCACTGGACAGTAAGGGTGAGCGATGATACGTATTTACAGGGGCCCCTTGAACCTGTACCTGGGTCACAAGTTACTGAATTGGTTTTTGTCCCTGCAAAGCGATGGACCTGCCGCCCTCTCTCTCTCTCTGGTTACTCTATTAAATGCTTAGAAATTACGTCTCATTAGTGCTAGTATTTATTTCCCTTTATACTACATGACTTGCCAAGGTTTAAACTTTTGAGACTGTCAGAAATGTTATTTGGAATTTTTCTAGATCTTGCTTCTTGCTTAATTACGTGATTCTATATGAACGAGAAATACTCTATAAGGTTTATTAGGGTTTTATTCAGTCTTGATAGATTGACAGATAAATGAAGTTATGTTGTAAGTATTCTTTTTTCTTCTTGGGTAACAGAACCCTAAGTTTGAATTTTGATGATCGAGTGTTTCGTTGACTCGAACAACTCTCTCGGACATAATACTCAAAAAACAAATGATTATTTGATTATAACTATGTAAAATATCATATAATAGACAGAAGCTATTGTGCACATTCACAACGATATAAAAGAAAATATGGCCTAGGCGTGAGCTTCGTGGTCTGTCTATAATTGATCTGTAACTGTGCGTTTAACACACAATTTGGGATTCATGCTAAAGTGGCAAGTCCCTCCGCTGAACTTGGCCTAACATACTACCGCGTATTTATAACCGATAACGATATAGCTAAACATGACCTCTCATAGAGTCATCTCTAAAAATCTTGTCGGTCATCTTAATTTATGTGCCATACAACTACCGTTCAACGGGTGCGTGATTATATTGATAATTCTGTGTCTTTTTTAATATCATGTCTGGTTCCTGAAATCTGAATCTACCTACTCAGTCACGATAACAACATCTTATTACACCCAGATTTTTCTTGGTATATTTAAATTATTATAAACAACAATGTGGTTTTTCAAATATTCTGATGATCTTCGGTTTTATTCCAAACGCATTAATAATCGCAAATACAATAATTATGTATGTACGAGTACTTGGTGGATATTTTCCACGTACGGACTAAACGCTTCGATTCCTACGTACAGCGAGGATGTGGAACTCTTTGTCGGCGTATGTCTTTCCTGTCCTGTTTTTATATGGACTTGAGTGTTTTCAAATCCAGAGTGAACAGGTTTTTTCTAGGTAAGCGTGCTTCATCTTAGACTGCGTCCTGCTTAACATCAGGCAGGGCGTGTTCAAATGCAAGCTATTTAATATTAACTGGACATACTAGTTCCACGTTTCACCACAATAAAAAAAAAGGTCGCCATTAAAAACACTGTAAACGCTATCAGCTATTTTAAAGAAATTGATAATTTAAAAAAATACTTTTTTCCCCTATTATGTTTTCAGAATTGCTATATTAAATAGATGATGAAGGATGAATACAGTATTAAATTCGGATTAAGATGATTATTAATAATTATGACTATGAATTTACAATCTAACGAATTTACATTATTGGCTATTGGTGTATATGAACATATGGAAGACTTTTTTGTGGTTGACAGTCTAGATGTTTGTCCACGGCTCACTTTATGTTAAGTAACGGTATGGTCGAAGATGGTAAACACACCTAGCCTGGAATGGAACTGCTCTGTCTGGCTGCTTGATTTTCAACTTGAGGGTGGTAGCTAGCCAGTCGAATACTAAAAAGTACACCATCATGCTATAGTTAATTCATAAAATTTTCCTTCACCGACAGCACAAGCTCATTGCTAGAATTTCAATCCACGCCTTTCGGTGTGTAAAGCGACCGCACTAACCTCTGAGCTGTCATCGTGTTGTCTCTATTAAAGCATAAATTCAAGGTTCATTTTGTGATTTATGATCGAAGGATGCTAGAACTGTCCGTTGAAAAATATTTGTATTAGAATTGTTTGTCACGTATTAAAATTAAGTTGTTATGAAATATTTGTCAATATTTAAATAAAAATACTTTGATACAGCGTAAGAATAATATTAGCTTATTAGCACATCTTAATGACATGAGCAAGAGATTTGAAATTCCTCAACTTGCGTTCACATTCATTTTTTGTAGTTAAAGTATCTATTGTCAAAAAGCATAGAATGTTTATATATTATAGTAGGTTATTGCCGTGGTGGTGCCGGCGTAAGAATAGTACCCCACCCTCTCTACCCGTGGTTGCCGTAAGAGTTGGCTAAGTGATGTAATCCTGAAGACGGACAGCAGCGTCTTCCTTGAACAATCACATCTAACAGCGCTCGCCAACCCGCCTGCCAAGCGTCGCGAGTATTAGCAAAACCCTCCCCAGGAGGAGATCCTATGGCTGATGATGTGATGTGATTGTTATGTTCCTTTTGATATTGGTGTTATTTCGGAAGAAATAAAAGTTTTCTACTTATTCTTTCAAATTAATACGAAATATTTATTTGTGCTACATGTTTGGTACATTATAAAAGCACTTAGTAGATAGTGATCTTAAAGACTGTTCTATCACCAGCACAATAAAAAAAACTACATTTAGCGTTTTATTCAGTCTGTTGCTACTTTTACTGACAATTGTTGTAATTTGTGGTGACGGTGGTAACTTTTTTGCCAATTAATAGTTACTTTTTGGAATGAATTGGTGGTAGATATCCTTAGTAGGAGGTCGTCTAGGTAAGTACCACCGCAGTACCAGATATTCTGCCGCCAAGCAGTAGTGTGTGTATGTAAGTGTGTAAACATTACTGTGTTTCGGTGTGTACTGTAGCTAGCGAAATTACAGGGCTGTCGAGACTAACCATCGAAAGTCTCAAAGTAATGAGCGCCATAGGAACGATGCACTGGATTTTTGCTACACAGTTCTGTGTATTGCTGCAATGGTCATGAACAGGCGTTAACTCTTACCATCAGAGCGTTTCGTTCATCTCATTATTTTTACATAAAAATAAATGAACGCCGACGTTAGTCAATATTACTTGAGGTTGTTCTTTTTTATATTTGTTTCTTCTTTCCTACATGCAGCTAGCGAAATTACTGGGTTGTTGAGACTAACTATCGAAAGTCTCAAAGTAATGAGCGCCAAAGCAGCAATGGTCCGGACTTTGTTTTGCTACTCAAAGTTCTCTGTATTGCTGCAATGGTCGTGGACATGCGTTTTCTCTTACCATCAGGAGAGTGTATCGTTCTTCTCATTACTTTTACATAAAAAAATTAAACGCTACATAAGATAGATATTTTTTTTATTGTTCATGTTACTAATATACACAAATAAATAAATAGCTTTACAACTAGTTTAATTAATGGCGTTCTTATCTTGACACAAAAATAATATCATACATAACAAACATTTTAAAGCAATAGTTAACTAATTCGTTTCCTAACTTATAAAACAGTGAGAATAGGCTATATTGACATATGTTGTTATTTGTGTAAATGATAAATGACAGATAAATAAATATACCAATAACGTAACGAACCTAATATCTATTCGTATAATAATCTAATCGTACCATACTATTAATTAAAATGAATATGTAATCTATAAAAATATTGTTTTATGCTAAGCAGTTTCTGTTTTTCGTATAATAATACACGTTCTATGTATACATATATATATATAACGTATATTATTATTAGTATATATGTATATATATACACAAAAACTCAAGTATATTAATGAATTATTATTATTATGTACAATACAATAATATACAGTTAATATGTTATTTACTTATGTTATTAACATTATAATATCTCTCTCACGGGTAAGTGTAATTAATTATTATTGCCTTAATATCATACGTATACTAATTTTTTTTTTTTAATAAAATTAATCAGCTCTTCATTGTATGTGGTAAAGATTTTGTCATGAAAAATTATAACACGCTGCTTATAATAAAATCTCTTACTTAACCTACAACACTTTAATCGACTAGAACTTTTTATCGAAAATAATCATCTAATATAAAACGACTAAATCAAATATCCATAATGATGAAGAAAAATACGTCGAGTCTAATTTAAGAAATTCAACAATTTACGATTTGATGTTTCGTGGGATAAACAAAATATCAATATTACTAGGCCGCACAGAGAACAATTCTCTTTTGAACTGAAGCTTCTCATAGTTGATAGTCGTGACGGAAAAGTGTCGCAGCAGGTGCACGAGGCCAGCCTTGACTTGTATCCGCGCAAACCTGGCGCCGATGCAGATTCTACCTCCTCGACCGAACGGCATGTAGAACGCATCGCTCAGCGGCTGTTGTCCATCCTTAGTGAACCTCTCTGGGTCGAATTTCTCTGGTTCGGGATAGAACCGAGGGTCATGATGAATGTTAAATATAGGCGTGATTACCTTAGTTCCTTTATCTATCTTGATGTTTCCAACTGGTAAAACTGTATCTTGAGTACACTGTCTTGATAATTGACCAATTGGAGGATATTTCCTCAGACTTTCGCTCAGAACTTTCTCCAGGTAATTCATTTCTGATATAATATCGTAGTCGATGACATTGTTATTCTTTTCAAAAGCTTCATCTATTTCTTCTTGGACTTTTTTGAGAATATCGGTGTTGACTCCCAATTCAATGAGAGCACCATACATAGAAGTAGCACTGGGTTCAACACCAGCTATAAAGAAGAAGAAAGCTTGAGCAGACAGCAGCCCAACAGTTGGTTCCATTTCACAGCCGGTGGTCAAATCTTTTAACATGCCATTCTTCTGGATACTAAGAGCAAGATCAGCAAAGTCGTGCTTCTTAACATTTTCCTTTTTTCTTTGGTCAAGCACTTGTTTAATTGCTCCGATGAAGAAATCTTCATATTCACTGAATATTTTAACGCCGAGAACATTAGCTAGCTTCGCGCTCAGTATTGTAATCGTAAACTTAATGTTCATCGCTAGAGTCGGTTTAGTTGCAGCTTGAGCTACTTTCACAAATGGAGAATCGAATACTGATTCTGTACCGATTCCAAACACGGAGGCAGTGATGGCAGCACTACAAAAGTTGGTTAAAGTCTCAAACGCATTGCCTTTCAATCTCTCCGGATCTTGTTTCATATAGGTAACAAAGTCTTGTGCGCTTTTATCCATGATGTAATACATTTGCTTCAATTTTGTACTTGTGAACAGTGGTGTCATGCTTTGACGCATAAGTTTCCACTTCGGACCATTCATGAACAGTATGTTTTCTGAAAGTTGATCGCCTTCCAAGTTTTCCATTCCCCTATGGTTAAATGAGTTGAAATCGTTCTGCAGTATGTGAGAGACATTCTCCGTATTTGGCACAAATACGGAAGGAGTAAGCAGAGAGCCAATACCTACCACTGGCTCATTTTCGTATTCCTTGTAAAGATCAGCGAAGACTTCAAAGAAAGCACGTCTTCCTACCAAATAGTCCCAAGAAGGTCCGATAATCTTATTTCTTGGATGGAACTTAACTCCACGCTTTGTCCAGTATCTCTCATTGTATTTACCGTTTAAATACACATAAGCCAAAAAAATAGTCAAAACCCCTAATATGATTTCAAGAAACATTTTACTAGGTAATATTGCGTCAAACGTTCGAGATGATATCTAGTGACAACTATACTGTCTGAAAATTGCCCACGCTATTTATATCCGAGAATGACGATAAAAATAATGTTATCTCATTGGAGCGTTTTTATTTTGCTGTAGATAAATCAATAAAAACAAGATTAGTTTTTAAGTGCAAAATCACAGTGACAAAACCTTTTTAAATAATTTGATCAAATAGGCGCTTCAAAATTAATGAGAGCTTTTTTTTATAACTCAGTTATTTACTTGCATTGATTCGTATTTAGCGGAGCAAAAATATTTCAGTTATGTTCGCCATTGTATTTCATATGATTTGCAAACCAATTAATTGCATTAAATTTATTGTTAATAAAAAATTACAGTACCGTTTATCACGTTACCATGTTGTATCGTGCGTAAATTTAATAACTTTAATTAAAATGCTAAAGGCATGAATAATACATAAAACTTATTAAATAACTTTCTTTAAACTTTTTGAGAGTAGGGTAATTTGGATATCGGCAACGGATCCCTGGGGACAGAGGCTGGCCGACTTCCTGAAGAAATAGGGCCTCTTGATGAACTCTTTCTTTCAGAAGCCACCTCACAAGAAATGGACCTGGATGAGTCCCGTTATACGTTGTTGTTATACGGTTGGATCACATGCCACAGGGTGTGGGTTCAAGCTCTAACATTGATCTTGAGCTGCCGGTGAAGAAAAAAGCATGGTGGTAGGGTATTTTCTAGTACTCTGGCTAACTACCACTATCAAGTTGTAAATCTGCCTTCAAGCGACTAACAGTGTGTCAAGGCAGACTCAATTGTTTCTTAGTTCCATTTTAGGCTAGGTGTGTTTACCATCTTCCACCATACCATCTAATACTAGGTGAGCTGTGATCAAACAACTAGGTTGTAAATTATTTATAAAAAAACGTGACGAAACCGACATGGTGGTAGGGTAGTAGGTACTCGGCTGGCTAGGTACAACCCTTAAGTTGAAAATCTGCCGTTTAGTTCCATTCTAGGCTAAGTGTGCCTACTATCTTCGACCACACCGTCACTTAACATCAGGTGAGCGGAGGTCAAACAACTAGCCCTATAAAAAATCATACAATTAGAACACCTAGACACTGAATAAACATCTATGTTCGTTTTATAACGGTTCATGGGTGGGAATCGAACCTATGCCATACAGCTAAAAAAGCAGAGCTACTTCCGAATAAGCTAACAGGGCTATCAACAGAATACTGATCTAACTATAAATACAACACAAATCTTTTTGGTTTCAAAACAGTATTTTATAATAATCATGCTTATTTGCTCAACATTTACTGTTATTTATACAAACAAACATATTTTATTATTAATGTTAACGTTTCACCTAGTCATGATGAACGACATTTTTACCTTCAGACATTTTTATATATTTGTTTCAGCTAATTCTCGATATAATGCCCAGTTGGTCGCCACGAGACCTGATGTGACAATGACACGTAATGTAAGAATTTCATATCTGTTGCTGATGCAACAGAAGTGAAATTCTTATCATTGACTGATTGGAATCATAAAGCTACCTGAGAGTGCTCTGGGCGAATGTAGGTACAACAGCGGAATATGATATGCTGATAATAATCACGACGTATAGGAAGTGTTTTGAGAATTAGCATTCTTTATCTAATCTGACATGATTAAACTTGATTGATTCAGGCGCGACTTTCCGGAAGTTAATTTTAATGTCTTATTTAGTGTGTTTCCACTTATAAATCGTTTTGGTTACGACTAAGACAAGTATTTAGTTTAATTTAAAACTATTATAATTATTTTTCCGATATAAGATTTTAAATCTTAATATTTTAATAATTTTTAATTCTAATATATTTTTATTTTTAATTTATTTCGGAATGCTGCCCTCTCCAGCTGGATCATTATTTTGGCCTCACTTACTTTGGCAACAAAGTTTTCTCATTTGTTGGCGCCTATTAAGTTATAGGTACATAGATAGATAGAAACTTTATTGTGCACAAAACTCTTGAAATTAAAGCTAGTGCCACATATGGCGGCTTTATCGCAAGGCAACTATAGAATGGAATGAAAAAAAAAATGACATAATTCAATTATAAACTCAGTCTTTGGTAGAAACTAAGGATGTTGTCAAACGAGAACCTACACCGATTAAACAATTTAATTCTAAATATTATGAATATCTTGAATTCAGAATCAGTTCAGCCGTTCTCAATTTACGTGCTTATCAACGAATACCATTTCATTTTTATTTGTATAGATAGACTAGCTGCCTTGACAGATGTTGTCCTATCTTAGCTTCATCAAACGCGAGAAATTAAAAAGTTTTCTGAAATTTTCAAATTTTCTGCGCAATTTCTTTGATTTTTCTTTCCGTAAGAACCTTCTAAAAAGTATTAGAAAACTTAAAAAAAAGATCAATGAAATCGGTAAAGTCGTTCTAAAGTTATGGCGTGACCAAAAGAACTAAGCCAGTGACCAAGGCCGCATAAAAGGTAGGAGACATCGTGGTTGAACTCTGAATCGCTGGAATGACCATATTAAAAAGAGTACGCAGTCCACCGCAGTACAGTGTGCTCACAATGCGGATAATTGTTATAAGTGGAGAGAAATCGCGGGACGTGCAGCAGCCCTGAGAACCTACGGTGACGACGCGACGCAACCCTGTCCAAGACTAAGAAGAAGAGGAACTGGAAAAAATATGGCAAATTTTGTGTACAATATATATACTTATATACTTGAGTTATGACAGTACTTGTGAATAAGAGCTAGCTCACAACATTTCACCATTATGTCACGGTAGTCAATCCAAAACAAACGATAAACACGGTAACTTGAATGGGACGTTATACAAACAGGATACTTAAAACCTAAACGTGATGATACCAATAAATGTGCGCAAGCGAGACCCGGTAATGTTGCACAGTATGGGATAACACAAGCTTAGTGTCAGACGTATTGCAGACAGAAAAGGAAAAAGCACATTTGATTTTCAAAACAGCGATTGTGTTCAAAAGATGAACATCCTTATTATTTTGGGTGTATTTTACCAAATTTGTCGTAAGTATTATTTTTTTGTTTAATTATGATCGGGTTAGACTAGAGCTGTTTTATTCAAAAAGAAGAGAAGGAAAATAAAAATACTTCACTTAACTTCACCTGGTGGTAGATCTCCTGAGCAGGTAGGCAGCTAGGTAGGTACTACCACTGTATCTGAAATTCTGCCACCAAGCAGTAGTCTGTAGTCATTACTGTGTAACGGTTTGAAGGATACTGGAGCTAGCGAAATCACAGGGCTGTTGAGACTAACCATCGAAAGTCTGAAAGTAATGAGCGTCAAAGCAGCGATGCCCACGACTTTTTGTTACTTAAAGTTTCGTGTGCAGTGATTGTAGATCCCTGAGCGTCTCATTCATCTCATTACTTTTACGTTAAAAAAAAGAAACATTATGATTATCAAATACGTACTCTTAAAAAGGCTTAGTGGAAAATAGCTTTGATATGTTTGCATAGATAATAATGCAAATATTCGAAAGCTATGTTTATGTTCTTCATTCTCCTAAATGCTTTTTTATTTATAATTATTAACATTTGGAATACGTGGAATTTAATAAATAGTTCTGGTACAAACATGCATAGTGTCTGGTATTGCGGGTAGATGCCGTTCGATTATAATTTTATCGCCTTTTCTCTACTATACTTTTTTTTACTGTATCACCCTGATTTAAGATAAGACTCTCTAATACCGTGTACAATAGGCTTTTTGACTGTAATTAAATAGCGTTAATTTTTGATCTTTTTTTAATTTCAGACTCTACCTCCGAGTTCTCGACTGTGACTCGCATGCAGCCTATAACGTCTTGCGAAAACCCAAACGATATCATAGAGCAATTTTTCAACACCATCTTTACTGAGTTTTATTCCTCACCTCCTGTCTGTGTGTGCGTCCAAATGTGCGTTGGACAGTCTACTTACTGTTACCCGAACGGATGCTTTAAATCTGCAGCCCATGAAGAAAACAAAATCAAAACAGAAACGACACCGTATTCCATTATGCAAAAGAATAAAAACCATTTCATGCTCTTAAAGGGTGACGACTTTATGACAGAATTCTTAGAGCGAAATTATGTGGATGAGTCGAAAGGTATAATCGTTGTATTTATTCTTTATTAAACTCACAAGTCTAGTCATAATAATAATTTCTTAGACGGGCTATAATAAATTTACAATTTTAAGATACCGACTTTAAGAAATGATGCCGTCTAATATTATTTTGAAGGGCGAAGTACAAACAAAACTTTACTTAGTACTTGTAGAAAGTTGATATTTTTATTTGCTTCAAAATCAGATTGATAACATCAGTTAATTTACAGAGCCATCACCGCCTCATAATCCAGTAGAAGAAATGCAACCAGATGTCTTTAAAAAGAAATATAGTATTGTAGGTAAATATAAGGCACCTAATGTAAATTTGAGGCACAATATACACGACAAAGTAATAAAAGATGTGGTAAAAGTTGAAGGTGTTGACTGGACTAAGACTAGGTGGCCCTTGAATGCACGAAATTGGAGAAGTGCTCGCAGACCGTTTTCAAATATTGGTAAATCATCAAAAACCCAAGGTACCTATTTCTCTGCGATGCTGCATGACAATGAAGTTGCAGAATATCCTCCAAAATATTTCAAGAGGGAACTCATAAAAACTGTTGACGAAGACGAAGGAAACTCAAAAACCTTTTATCGTTTAGAAAGTTCACTAAATGTAACAGATAGCAAAAACTTTTCACTAGAGACGTTGATCGATAATTTAATTAGGAGTAGTTTTGATACAAATCTTGAAACAACAACAAATATTCCCATTTTTAAAAATAATGATATTGAAACTGAAACCAAATTGCCGATAGAAAAGGCCATAAACTCGACAGACCTCAGCAATGAGACTACGAATGTAATTTCAATGAATTTCACTAATGAAACTGTCGATAGAAACAAGTATTTAGATACTTCTGAAAGTATAGCTAATTTAAACGAGATGATTACAGTTTTAGCTAATCGAATTGAACTTGAAAATAATACTAGCATGGAAATAGCTAGAAGGACTATAAACAATTTCAATGAAGAAGCTTTAAAAATAAATGATGACGAAACAACACTATCGAATGCGACAGTGGAATTAACTGAAGTAAGTCCGACGTCAAACGGGACCATTTTTGATCCAATCTTAACAACAGAAGCAAAAGTTACGATACCAGATTTGGAAACCGAAACAACGACTTCTTACGAAGTTATGGTAACTAAGAAAAATAGACAAAAAGTTGTGAAAAAAGCCAGCAGTAAAATGAATAACCCTGATATTAATCTGAGATTTTAAGTTCATAGATTAAATTAATTGCTGATAATAATATCAAATACTTGTGTAAATTACGCTGTAGTTATTTCAGTCGAACAATACATGCTATTAAGTATAACTGGGTGAAATCAATTAACGGGACAGAAAATGAGATAATAGAAATTGGGATTGTGCTTACAGTTTGTCTCGAGGGACCGAAATATCTCGGCTGAAAAAGGGTTGTCAGTTTCATTACAACAGACACCACCTGCTGTCGTTTTTGAAAAACAGCCGAACGTTAAAGAATATCTCTAGAAAGCACATTGTATAATTTATTAACATCACACATTACATTTTCCTTTATTACAATCAATTCAGAAGACTTATTTAATTTATATAAATTTACTAATTTTATAGTCCATAAATATAAAATAATAAAGGCAACTTTTTTTAATCTACCAATATATATAATTCTACTTAACCTATATTATATTCTATAACACCTGTGATTTTAATTTAACCTTATATATTTAACTTGCGTCTCATTTAGATTTAGATGCGGTTTTAAATACAAGGATCAAAACTGTATCGTATGCTGTCCTATGACAAAAAAGAAGATAATATTTTTTCCTGCCAGATTTATCCATAGCAACTAATCAATTGTTTGCATTAAAGTACACAATAAATGACATCAAATTTTCTAGTCATAAAATATATTTCGTCCACTTGCGACGGTAGTGTGACATCTTGAATTAGGTATACGAATTTTCGTTTTACTGATAATCTGAACCGCGATTTCGTGTCCGATGCATTTTCGTTTAACATTAGGTGAGATGCGGTCAAACGCAAGACTATTTCATACCTATCTACTTAGTAGAATACATTAAAAAAGTTAAAGCCAAATAAAATTGTGACATAACTTACGATATTTATTTCTTTAAAACTATTTTAAAATACAAAGATTACGCTTTAATCGGCATGCGTAAAACGGCACTCGTCACCGAAAAGCAAACAAATGATGCAAACTTGAAAGTTTACTAACTACTCTAGAGGCCCTGCTTCATCTCCAAACCCTTGTCATCGAGTTTAATTTATAGGACTAGTTAGATCATATAAATGAACCAAACTCGTGGGCGTAAATGTTACCACAAAAAATAGGAGAATAAGCTATTTTGACACTTTTTTATTACATCTATTTTAAGAACCTAGGACCCATGTTGATCTCAAATACAAATATTTTTTTGATATCATCAGTTTTACGTCTCAAATTTTGTAATATAATCTTTAAATAGATTATTAAAAGAGTTCTAGAACACTGATTACATGTCAATGAACAAAAAACAAAATGTCAAAATTAAGTATGCCAATATAAAAATATTCACCATCATCATTATCAACAACCTTGCATAGTCCACTGCTGGACATAGGTCTCTTCCAGGACACGCGACTCAGCTAGATCTTCGGCTTCTCGCTTTTTTGAAGTGTACTAGAGTGGAGACCGCGTATCGGCAAACAAAGTGTAGGACGCCCTGAGACTAGATGGAGTGACGATATACATAAGACAGATGGCAGTGGCTGGAAGCGAAAAGCCGAAGATCGGACTGACTGGGCGTGTCCTGGGTGTAACCTATGTCCAGCAGTGGACTATGAAAGGTTGTTGATGATGATGATGTAAATAAATATTGACAATATAATAAAATGTCAAATATTATAATTAAGTAACTAGTATTAGTACTATGTAACTAGTAAATTAACTAGTAATTTAATAATCTTTTAGTTTGAAATACTCGTCAATGTCATAAAACAAAGTCTCTAGCAGCCAAGATCTTAACTTGGTTCTGAAGCAAGCTGTCATCTTCGTAAGTACTTCCACGGCATCAGTAATTATAAAAGCATATTCTATTGAAAAGCAGTAGTGTGTAAACATTATTGTGTTCACTTTATATATCATTTCCATCATCTGTTCCACTTGATAGCATCAAATATTCTAATATTATGACCTAAATTACTCATAGAATTACTTAAAACGTTGGCAAATTGATGCGATAATTATAGCAGAAATAAAATTGTCTTCCAGAACTACTCTCATAATTGTTTACGTAAAAGTAATGAGACGAAGGAAAGGCTGTTCTAATGATAGAACATAAAGCCAGCCATGACCATTACAGCGTTACCCGTAACGAAACAAAGTTCAAAGTATCGCTGCTTTCGCGATTACTTTGGGACATTCAATGTTTAGTATCATTATCTCTGTAATTTCTCTAGTTGCAGTAACTATTAAAACTGGAACATAATAATGTTTACACACTATTGTTTGGCGGTATAATATCTCATACTGCGGTGGTACTTACCTAGATGACTGCTTGCTGAGGAGTTCTACCATGTAGGTTCCACAGGTTCTTGAAATAAATCTGATAAAAACGTGTCGAAGTTTGAGCAACTGTGTCTGACCTCGATTCAGGCAATTATCACTGAAGACATTAAGAGCATCTTGCCTTTATGAATCTAGATGTAATAAGGAGTTTTCCTTTTCTGTTCGGCGTCCTCGAAAAGGTCAAAAAGAGGTCATAGTGCCGATCATTATAAGCAACTTTTTTGATAACGCAAAGATGAGATCTTCTGTTACACAGAGAAACAGTGTGTAGCATGACAATTTGCTAAAAAAGGTTTGTCGAGTTTTCAGTATTAAAATGTTCAAAAATGGCTGTACGAAGTTTTTAATTTTTATTTGTTTAGCCCGGCGATGTCACACGGCTTTCGCTCAAAGACATTCCTAATCCCGCAGCACTTTTATTTACAATAAAATAAATAAAATACTTAACTTGGTCAAACTAAACCGCCATGACTGTAAAGCCATCACAAAAAATTGGCTTCTTTAACAAATCTATGATTCCACCGATGACATTCTAGTTGATCCGTCTTAGACTACAAGAGTTTTAAATACTTGCACATATTTACATTAAACTTACACACACACGCGCGCGCGCGCACACAACCCAGTTTCAGTTTACGCCTCCGAGAGGCGTTGTTTAATGTTTTATTCGTTAAAGTCTGACAACCAATCAGCGTCTCCGAGAGAAACAGGAAGTGAGGTTTTTCAGTCTCGAAGACAGAAAGTGAGGGTGGTGGACTGGAACTATGTTGGAGTGCAACCCTCTAATATTAGAGAGGTGCACTTTCAGTGAGAAACAGCCGCTGAGAAACTTTCCTCTTTTTATCGTTTCTCATTCATGGGGTAGTAAAAGAGGTTAGAAAGCCGGCTGTAGGACGTGGTGTTACGCTCTATAAACCGAATGACATACCAGAAACCGATCTCAATGATGGGGGACTAGCCTGGAGACCGCGGGGACGCCACACAAAATAATAGAAGATTTTGTTTGTGACCACAGTTCAACTTCCAGCGCCAAGAAAATGAGTGTTAATCAGTTGATCACAATTATAATCACTTAAAATTACTTCTATTCAGTGATATACATATTACTACATACTAGATGACGTGTGTAATGCTGTATACACGTTGTTCAACACTCAACAAAAAATTATAATTTATTTAGTGAATAAATATGGTCACGTAACATGACACAACACGAAATTGATCAAGTCATAATTATTCTTTTAGATATGTATTAAACACATTACGAATGAAAATATAACAATTAATTTAATTCACGCCGATTAGTTGGCCATTTTGCACACGCTTCTTTGTTTTGAAGTTATCTCTTAGATATTTAGATTTCATTGCATTTATTCTGAAAAATGAAGGTTAAATGAAAAATCACGATCAAAATAGAGTTTTTAGATATATAGCAATAGAAGCCACAATCCTTATGTTAAGTCACAAATAAATGTGATTATAATAATAATAATAATAGCCTTTATTTAATAATCTTACATAATAATTACTTATTTTAGAATTTAGTTATCTGACACTAGTACGCGAAGATTATTTTGCTTTTCAGCATAGGCCTCCCCAAGAGCTTGCCAAGAAACACGGTTCTGTGCTTTTCTTCCCCAAGCGGTGCCCGCAGTTCTCTTGATGTCGTCCTCCCATCTGCGACGCTGTCTTCCTTTTTTCCTTTTGTATTGTCTAGGACACCACTCTGTTAAATCTTTAGACCATTTGTCTTTTTTGCTCCTAGCCATATGACCTGCCCACCTCCATTTTAGTTTTTTAATGCAGTAAGTAACATCTGTAATTCTTGTTTTGTTTCTTAAAATATTTAATTTAATTTAATCTTTTAGTTTGATGTTTAGAATGCTTCGCTCCATACTGTGCTGACATGTTTCTAATTTGCGTATGTTATTGTTAGTTAGGCTCCATGTTTGGCATCCATATGTCATGACAGGTAAGATACATGAATTAAATATTTTGCTTTTAGCTTTGAGTGGCACGAGTTAGTTCTTCATGATCTCTTTAAGAGACCAATATCTTTTCCATGCTAAATTGATTCTATTGTTTATTTCCTTTTCTGTGAGGTCTTTTGGAGATATAATTTGTCCGAGGTAGGTGTATTCTTCCACATAATCTATAGTGCTATCGTTAACAATTACTGGAATATTTTTGAAGTTTGTCATTACTTTAGTTTTTGATGTATTCATGGATAGTCCCACTCTATCACTTTCATACACTAGTTCTTTTAGCATCTCTTCTAGACTTCTAGGATCTTTGGAAATTAATATGAGATCGTCTGCAAATCTTAAGTGGTTAAATTGCACTCCATTAATGTTTAGGCCGTATTTATCCCATTCAAGACGTCTAAAAATTTATTCGAGGACTGCTGAAAAAAGTTTGGGTGACAAAGGATCACCTTGTCTTACTCCCCTTTTTATTGGAAAGTGTTCTCCTTCTCTTTCTGTTCTTATTTTTGCTGTCATGCATTTGTATATGTTAGTGATCAGTCGTATATACTTCTTGTCAACTCCTTGTGTTTCTAAAGCTTTCCATATCATTGTGTGTTTTAAAGAGTCAAATGCTTTGTTATAATCCACGAATGCAAGGTAGTAGGTAATACCGTATTCATTACATTTTTGTATCATTTGCTTTATCGTGTGAATGTGATCTATTGTTGAAAAATCGCTTCGAAATCCTGCTTGTTCTTTGGGTTGATTCTCATCTAAGATTTTTGTTAGGCGGCCCAGTATTACCTTAGAAAATATTTTGTACACATTGGACATAAGGCTGATAGGCCTATAGTTGGCTATATCATCCTTTTTTCCTTTTTTATGTAGTAATATTATAGTAGATGAGGTCCACTGGTGAGGTATGTGTTCCGTGCGTAGAATTTCGTTAAATAGGTCTGTAATAGTGTTGATTGTTACTTCAGAAGATCCTATCAGCAGTTCGTTAGATATGCAGTCTCCTCCTGGTGCTTTACCTCTTTTTTGTGAATTGACAGCCTTTTTAACTTCATCTCTCAGTATACAAGGGATCTCTTCCATAATTGTATCATCGCAATCCATTAGCTGAGTCCGTTCTTCTATTATTTCCTCGTCGTCATATAATTCTTTATAATAGCATGTTGCTGCTTCTAATATTTCAATTCTATTTGTCTTATCTTTCTTGTTTCTGTGGTGTTTCATTTTATCGATCCAGTTTGAATTTTCCCGTAGTTCTATCCATGCTTTCTTAACTCCACCTGATTTTTCTATGTGATAATTAATTGTATCTGTTCTTATTTTCTCTCTGTGTTTTCGTATATGCAAGTTTATTTCTTTGCTTAGCTTTACTATTGCCCGTTTTTGGTTTTTCCTATCTTTAAACATGGTTTTCCTTTGAATAATCAACTTTCTTGCTTCTGGACCTAATTTGTCTTTGTTTGTTTTTGTTACTCTAATCTTTCTTTCGATATGTTTTAATTCTTTTTCTAGGGCGTCATATTTTTCTTGAACTAGTTCAAGATAATTTGTATTTTCTAAATTTTTTTCTAAAGTCTCAAGAATTGTTTTTGGGAGTGGTAGATGCAATGGTTGTTTAGTATTCTGAATGGTTTTCCTTGAAACTTTAGGTTCTTTTGTATATAGTTGTGCTCTAAGTAGTCTGTGATCTGTGTTGTAATTAAGTTGGTTGACAATATCTATATTTAAAAACAGTCTTGGTTTGTTTGAAATAATGTAGTCTATTTCATTTTTTATCATGCCATTCGGTGACACCCATGTCCATTTCCTATCAGGTTTTCTATTATAGTAGGTGTTCATAACATGTAGGTTGTTTTCTAAAATAAAGCTAATCAATCTTTGTCCATTGTTGTTCTTCTTTCCTGTTGTATGTGGTCCGAGTACCTTATCTTCATTTTTCCTTCTCTTTCCTATTTGTCCATTAAAGTCTCCTATTATAATTATCGTTTTGTACAATGTTGGCAAGATTTCATTGAGTTTATTATAAAAATCGTTTTTTATTTCTTCTTTGGCTATCTCTGTCGGAGCGTAGACTTGAACTATGGAAGTTGGTTGTTTGTGGCCTGGCAGTTTGATGTTTAGAACAGCTATCCTGTCTGATACTCCCAGAAACTCTATTATTTCGTTTTTAAGATATTTTTTTACTATAAATCCAACTCCGTATAGACCAGCTGATATATTTTTGTAATAGAGTATAAAATTATTGTGTTCTTCAATTTTTTCATCAGCTCTTCGCACTTCGCTTAAGCCTATAATGTCCCAATTTACAGTTTCTAATGCGTTTTCTAATTCTAATAGAGACTCCTGGGATTTTAACGATCTTGTGTTCAGTGTGGCAATATTTAGTCTAGTCCTGTGTTTTTGTGTAGTATTTTCAGTGTATTGTTTCTTAGATAATGGTTTTAGCGGTTTTAATTCAGTATGCTCTTGGGGGATATGGTCTAACTCCCCGCGGTGACCAACCGTGTTGGGGATTTGGTAGTTTTTTGTTAAAGTTCTTATGCTATTTAATTTCTTCGCGTTTCCGGTGTCGGATAGTTCCTATGCTTTATACTGTTGTCCGTTTTTCTCTGACAGCGAGAAGGATCTGGCTCTCATGTATGCAAATGCGTCAGTTTTGTGCATTTTAGACGGAGCTATGATATTTTTTCCCTCTGATAGACGGGGGGGGTGTTTGTATGTTCTTAGGTGACATAGAAATTTCCCTTTTTCTTTTTTCTGCTTCTGGTTTTTCTCTTACGATAAGCTTGTTATTTTTAATGTATGCTTCGTTTCCCTTTTCCCTTTCTTGCATCAATTGCTGCTGCAGACTCTTACGCAATTCAAGTGTTTCTCTTGAGAAATCTTCCGTAAGATAAGTGTTTTCCGGCATTTTTGTTTTGTTTTTCATAACTTCTACTTTTTGTTGATATGACACAAAAGAGATCAATATGGGCCTATGTTTACTTTTATCTTGTTTTTTCCCCAGTCTGTGGTATTTGTTTATTCCAAATTTTTCTATCTTAACACTTAAATTTTGTAAAATATCTTTTATTATGTTATATAAATCTTCATAGTTGTTCTCAGTTTCTTTAATACCATGTAGTATGATATTATTTTTCCTGTTTGTGTCCTCAAAATATCTAACTTTCTTGTTCAATAATTCCACTTCATTTTTTAAATATTGGTTTTCTTCTATTAACGGTTGTATTTTTTCGTCTATTGTATGTACTAAAGTATCTGTTATGTTCTGTGTAATTGTTGTTGTTTGTTTTTCTAATTCGATTTTCATCATTTGGAATAGTCGTAACATTTCTTCTGACATACCATTTGTATCCATAATGCAATAACGAAACGTTCCGATATGCGTGAAATGGAACGTAAATGCTTTCTCTATTATGTTGGTAATATTGCAATTGACAATGATAAGTATATGTGGCTAACTTCTGATTGTCAATGATTAATGAATAATTTCTAACCTTAAAACAGTATTATTGTTGATGGTGTTTTGCAATTTAATCCTCTTCTTCGTAAGTTTTTATCTTGAAATTGAGTGAATGGTTGTTTGTGACATTTCCTGCCGGTTTTAGTCGGTTTTTGTTGTGTTTCACTGGTATTCGCAATTAAAAACTCGGGAGCACTTTTTTCCTAATGTTTATGTTGTGAGCGCGGTAACGGATGATCATGTAAATAAATGTGATTACTTCGGGCGTTGGAGGAGGATCCTTTACTATTATATTACTCGGGGGAGTTTTGGCCCGTTAAGAGTAGCCCCTGAGGTATCACGCGCGGTGTTTCCGCGCGCCCCTCAAGGGGGCTGGAGGCTCTCCAGATCCATCCCTATAGCAGGAAACTGGAGCCGGTGGTATCTCGGGGCAAAAAAAAGGCTAGTCTGGTACCCAAGCTGTCAATAATCTTTCCACTCGTAAAAAACAAACGATGTATTCTAGCTTTATCATATTTATACGCAGGAAAATAAAATATTGTTCACAGAGCGTGATAACGGGATAGGCATTACCTTGACCATCACCAGAGCTTCTTGTTCGTCTCCTTTCTGCCCTGACTTGGCTCTTGACTGCCCTGTCAGTTAATTTGATAGAATATTTGCTTCAAGAGCTGAATGGCGTGGGTTCGATTCCCACCAGGACACACATTTATGTGACGTTAAATGTTTGTCCTGTATTTGGATGTTCTGTATGTATTTGCAAAAGACAAGTATATAAGCTTTGTTTAGTTTGGGACTAGATGGCGCTGTATGAAATGTCCTATGATATTTATTTATTTACTAGCTGTGCCCCGCGGTTTCACCCGCGCTAGATGCCTACGTCATAGTAGCTTTATGCATGCAAAGTCTCAGCCCCATCGGTTTAAAATTGTCAAAATTTCATACACACTTTCATCCCCTATATTATCCCCTTGGAGGTAGAATTAATCAAAATTCTTTCTTAGCGGATGCCTACGTCATAACATCTACCTGCATGCCAAATTTCAGCCCGATCCGTCCAGTGGTTTGGGCTGTGCGTTGATAGATCACTATGTCAGTCAGTCAGTCATCTTTGAGTTATATATATTAAGAATACTTTCTACCAAAAATATGATGTTAATATTAAACCAAACTACCTAACAATTTATTAAATCTAAAATCTTGTCTGACTTTTCAAAGGTAAATCATATTTCAAAGTTATGTAAGCGCACCTGTCCCGTCATTAGTGAAAATTATTTGATATTAGGAAAATTAAAATCGGTCGACCTTTGCGAAAGGTTGAATTAGGAAAATTTGAGTAACAGACAGATTTCAATTATCGCCCACTACCACAGCCAGTGGACGTCCCTCGGCGAAATATTCTGAATACAGAAATAAAATCCATGAGAGGTGAATGGCTTAAAAGCGTACGATACTCTAAAATTCAGTATGTCAATCCGTGAAGGAGAAAACATCGTGAGGAAAACATTATCGTGGTGGTAGAATACTTTTTGGTACTCGACTGTCTAGCTACCACTTACTAGTTGAAAATCTGCCGCCAGCCATTTTAGGGTAGTTCTGGCAGCCGCACTTAAGAGCCAGTTGCATTCCAGACCAGGTAGGTTAGCTGTAGTCAAACAACCAGCCTGTCAAACTTGAAAAAAAGATATTCTTCTGCTAAGCAGTAGTGTGTTAACATTACCGTTTTGATTTGAAGGGTACTGTTACAAAATTACAGGTCTATTGAAACTAACGATCGAATGCCTCGAAGTAACGAGCGCCAAAGCTTCTATTATACCCCTCTACTGTTCACCTCCCCCTACTGCACTCCCTACTATACCATCTATTGTAACCTCCTTCTATTCACTTCCCTACTGTACTCCTTACTATACGCCCTCCTGCTAACGTACTTCCTACTACGAGTATACCTCTCTATTGTACTTTCTATTATACCCGTCTCTTTAATGTATCCCTCTACTATACCCCTCCCCCCTACCAACTTTATCATCCTCTCTTCAATCTATATACCTACTCTACTAAATCAACTCAAACTTTTTAAGCCTATAGCCGTTAAAATCCGGAATTTTTCTTCTGGAATTCGCTTCGACATCTTGATAACACTTTCTGTTCCCGAAGACATGATTTAGAATTGTTCGAGGTTCCTTTTTACGCGATAAAGCGTGTATCTCGGAGGACATTTGTTAAAATGTCCGTTTTTTTATTTTCGCGGCGAAAGTTTGCCAAGTTTGGACGACAGT
This sequence comes from Biston stratarius, assembly GCA_950106695.1. Taxonomy (NCBI): domain Eukaryota; kingdom Metazoa; phylum Arthropoda; class Insecta; order Lepidoptera; family Geometridae; genus Biston; species Biston stratarius. The sequence goes on along the minus strand of OX467109.1, from coordinate 17,745,360 downwards.
TTGACTCACTTCAGATATTCTTAGCGGAGGTTTGCGGCAATTTAATGGAAAGTAGACAATTTATGGATCTTTACATTACTCTTGATGAAAATGATGGTAGAAAGATGGGATCGTAAAGAGTAACTAACTTAATAAACTGGGGTTTGGTATTCAATACGGTCTTTAAAATTTAATAGAACTTTTTTAATTCTAGTAATCTCTAAGCATAAGCTTTATCTCATGTGTTATTTTTTTAGACTACAGTTAGACGTCTTAAATCCATCAGACTTTAGTAAATCGAAATAATATTTAAAGTAAAATCAAGCGTGCTCCATCGTAGACCGCATCTTTGTTTAACATCAGGCGAGATGGTGGTCCAACGCAAGAGAGTTATTGTTTTCTGTAAGATACAATGTGGGTGCCTTCAAATCATGGGTGAATTGGTTTGAACACGAGTGAATGATTTTGTAAAGCAAGGTAAGGTCGATGTATTTGCGGTTAGCTTTTATAAAAAAATATAGGAACTAAATAGTAAAAACAATGTAAGTGACACCGTGTTGGTGCCGGCGTAAAAATAGTACCCCACCCTCTCTACCGTAAGAGTCGGCTAAGGGATGTATTCCGGAAGATGGGCAGTAGCGTCTTCCTTGAACAATCGCACGTAACTGCGCTCGCCAACCCGCCTGCCAAGCGTGGCGAGTATTGGCAAAACCCCCCCAGGAGGAGGCCTATGTCCAGCAGTGGACGTTCTATGGCTGATGATGAAGTGACATTTGTCTAAAATGTTTAAGATGATAAAGATAATTGTGTTCAAGTCGCGAAAGTTTAAATTTTACACTTCCAGATATATTTACTTTCATTTCGTGTCGAGGTACCTACTAAACTTACGTTCATCAATCGCTACCCACGTGACTTAAGTATCGAATCACGTTACACGTAATCGAATAAATTCGCTCATCCGTCTGGGATCGTGTTAAAATCAATCAATTAGGAGCTTCACATCGGATGCGGGTCCAGACAGTAACGTTACTTGTGAGGTTCGATTATTCAGCTTGAGCTTCTTTTACATTGGTGAGAAATAACACGAGATGAGAGGAATGGCATTATTTTAGAATATGATCGAATATATCTTTATTGTACACCGACATTCTACTAATAGTGAAAGTCTGTATGTTTTGATGTTTGGATGTTTGTTACTCAATCACGCAAAAACGGCTGAACGTATTTGAAAGAAATTTGGCACACATAATTATAGTGTATCACCTGGATTAACATATATATGATACTTTTTATATGTGATTTTTTAAAATTACATACATTAATTCATTAATTAAATAATTCATTCATGCACGCGGACAAAGTAACTGGTAGCAGCCAGTAATAAATAAATATCGTAGAACTTTTTACATAGCGCCATCTAGCCCTAAAGTAAGCAAAGCTTGTAGTATGGGAACCAGATAACTGTTAGAAGAATATACTTTTTTTTAATTAATACATACCTACTTATAATACATACATAACACCCAGACACAGAACAAATAATCCCGAATGAGTAGTTTAAAAAAATATATCGGTAATTTGTTTTATAATAGAGTTGCTAACAGTACAGTACAGTTGTAGTTGCTCGTTGTTGAGTTGCTAGTTGGACCTGACACCGAGACAAACCTCGGCGAGTTTTAATGGTGTGTGTTTTATTAAGAAAAAATGTAACAGCATATTAAATAAATAAAAAAATAAAAATGTTTTTAATGTCAATATTGTCACAGATATACATATATGTGTTGCTTACATTTTCACCTTGTACCTGTCTACCAACCACATGGAATGTGAAACTCGGTAACTGGCTACATTTGTATATAAATTGTCGATAGGTCAAGAGAATGTATCAATAGAGGGATCAATTAGGTTTTTCACGGTCCTCCAGAGCAGCAAATATTGGATTACATTTAGATTAGATTTTACCTAACGAGATATTAAAGCTCTCTGATAGGTATAAGAGAGGTCAATGTAAAGGTCAACCCAATTATATAATCATGAAAACTTGTTAAGTGTTTTATAAGGAAACTAAATAGATATACAACCCATCAGGTGAGCAGTGGTCATGTAAGTGGCGGTTTTTGGGAGGTACTCCTACAGTGTACAGTGATAGGTTGATGATGACGTAGAACAAGAAAAAGATATAACTAAAAGTTAGTTTTTAATGAATATTGGTACCAACTTGAACTTATAAAGAGGTACAATCTCATGAGATGGCGATCGAGATCAGAACGTGGTGTTGAAGAAGGAAGCCCTGGGCCGGGAGAAAAGAATCTGCCAGCGGTTGCTGCCACAGGAAAGAGGAGAAAGAGAAGGGAAAGAGAGGAAAAATAAGATAATAAGATAAGAGGATTGTGTGAACGCCTCGAGCATTCATCGAAGGCTCTTTCTGGCGGCGGCGTCGTGTGTCGGGTCACTCTCTTTCCTCAGATTTGGTTGAGGAAGGCAATGGCTGGCACATGCGTTATATTCGAGATCGGGTCCAGTTTGCAGGTCGCTGCTCACGGTATACACACAAAATAGTAATAGATTACCATACTTCTCCCTGTAATGCGTATAGTTTAAGTTTAATTAAAAATAATAATGTTAAGTTGACAAAGGTCACGGACCTCGGTGTCTGTAGAAAAAACTTGGACCTTTCTGAACTAAAATATTCCTTATTTGAAATTCAAAGCGAGCTGAAAACGCGTTTCAGATAGCACACAGCAGCACCATTAGGACGTTAATAATAACGCTAGAAGCGCTTTACAGCGCTGCCGGGCTAGCGGCTGTTAGAAGCCTGTAATAATCCCAATTATAGTCCTGCCGGAACTAACAGAACCCGTGGCGAACTCAGAATCATTTTTATAATTTCTTGAACATATTATAACAAGAAAACTAACTTTTAAAGCAAGCTTTACTTGGCGGTAGATCTCCCTTGCAGAAGATCGTTGAAGTATCAGATATTCTGCCTCCAAGCAGTAGTGTGTAATTATTGCTGCGTATCGGTTAAAAAGGTACTGTAGCTAGCAAAATTACTAAAGACTTACTTTTATAGTAATGATCAAAGCGGCGTGACCTGGACTTAGTTTTGTTATTCAAACTTCAAGGTACTGTTGTAATGGCCATGGACAGGCGTATCATCAGGAGACTGGTTCATTATTCATAAATAAATCTGAAGCAGCTGTGATTTAACAAATTTAAGTGTAGATCTGATCACGATAATCGGTTATAGAATTTATAGTACTATTGGGTTGATCTGATGATGGAATGAGAAGGTGTACATCAAAATTTAACTAGCAAATATTAGACAACTTAATAGCCAATAAAAAATCCTGCACCTAACGGTGTGTTCCAGCAGTCTCAGTTGAGAGCCAGTTCCATTCCAGGCTAGGTGTGCTTTACCGTCTTCGACACCGTCACTTAACATCAGGTGAGCTGTGGCCAAACACCTAGCTACCATACAATAAAAAGAAAAACCTAGACGATCTTCTGTTAATAAGATCTAGCACCAAATAAAGCATAGTTTTATAAGTCAACCTAAGGTCGATAAGAACTTTAATAACGTAAGTACGCACGCACAGAACACTTTAATTATCTAGGCTAGGATTCATATTTAATCACTTGGTGTTATCACTTTCTTGGTAGTAAAGTTATGAGACTATATTTCTCGGAAAATTACCAGTTTGCGGTCATCGTGTGACATTCTAATGGCGTTATTTATACCCATGAAAGATTCATTTATTATTTGTTAAGAATATCATAGTAATGTCGAGGCATGAATTTGCGGTATTATTGTTTTTAAATAGTGGAACCGTGTGATCAGATGTTTTTTGGTGGTAATTATTATAACACTGTAGGTAGTTCGGTTTCGCAATACTTATAGCATGGTCGGTTCGCATGCTGATGGGCGTGGGTTCAAACCCCAACAATGAGCTTGAGCTGTTGGTGAAGGAAAACGTTGTGAGGAAACCGTAGCGTGGTGGTAGAGTACTTTCTAGTACTCGGCTGGCTAGCTACCACCCTCAAGTAGAAAATCTGCCGCCAAGCATCTAACGGTGTGTTCCGGCAGCCTCACTTGAGAGCCAGTTCCATTCCAGGCTAGGTGTGCTTTACCATCTTCGACCACACTGTCACTTAACATCAGGTGAGTTTTGGTCAAACAATAAGCCTGCCAGCTATAAAAAAAATTAAAAACTTTGTGGCAAAATGCGGAATAAAATACCGAAAACAAATTTTATTTGATGATATTTCTGAACAATTTTTTTCCTTCGCAAGGTCTTTTTAAACTGAAAAAAATGGTGTAATTTATACAGCGCCATCTACGCTCAAACTAAGCAAACCTTGTACTTTGGGAACCAGATAACTGATAGGATACTTACATACTTTTTTTGGAAAAACTTATAATACATACCTACATAATACCCAAACACAGAACAAACATTTATCGCCACATAAATATTTTTCCTGGTTGGGAATAGAACCCAAACCCCACAGCTCTTGTAGCCAGCCGAATACTAGTTAATCCCCCTAATAGCCCTACCACTACCACTAGCCACTACCATGCGATGGTTTCCATTGCTTGATGGTTGCGATTGTTGGGGTTTGAACCCGCGCTCTTCGGCGTGACAACCGACCGCGCTAACCACTGTTAAACGCAACAAATTATACTATCAAATAAGCTAACAGGGTAGTCAAAAGTATATTTTACATTACATTTTACATACTTGTCGGTAGAATATCTTGTATTCTAATGCTAAAGAGATCTGTCTCAACATCAAAATGATTTCAACATATAATACAAAAATCTTAGCTTCAAAACCCTTTTAGTAAACTTTTTGAATCAATCAGTTACCGTTCCTTTAAATCAGATGAAATTGATTTATCACTGGTTTCTTTTATACATTTCTTTGACGAAGTTGCGAGTTTTACACCAAGTTTATGAATAAAAGAATTTCTGCCCAGTTCGACCGATGCCTTTTACTCTATACGTAAAAGTCAAAATTCATAAACGGTCAAAACTAAAGTTGACTGCAAAAATCAGGCAAATATCGTTGTCCATGTCCTCAGTTAAAAACCATTTTGATGGATTTTTGCAGTCAAATATAGTTTTGCGTGATTCGAAGACGATTTTGTAATACCAACGATTTTTATTAAATATTCCTAGTCAAAAGAACTTGACTAAAGTTTTAGGTCAAAACCACTTCACACCTGTACCATTTGGTCAAATCACTAGTAGCCAATATTTTCGCAGTAACATATAAATTGGTTTTGACTAACGTCCTTACTCAAAACTACTTTTTACTGATTTTTTCTGTCAAATGTGGTTCGAATGGTTGGAACTGTAATATCTAATACCTTTAAACGAGCAATTCTTGTATATACAACGATTTTCATGAAATTTAGTATGCAGGGGGTTTCGGGGGCGATAAATCGATCTAGCTAGGTTTCATTTTTAGAAAACGTCGTTTTATCCGTGTTTTCAGCCGAGCAACGCTCGGTCATCCAGGTTCTAATTATGTATACAAGAAATTACTACAAATATTTTATTTCGCGTTATTGCTATAAGTTACCGAGTTTTATGAGAATGAATCTACCACCAAAGATTACCTCAGGATGTGATGACTTTTTGAGCGTTTGGTCGAGAATAAAATGAATAAATGAATGACTCAAAATGTACTTCCGCAAAGTAACGCCAGAAAAACGTCAATCAATTATAACTACTTGCAATATAATATGCTACTTGGTGGCAGATTTCTTTAGGAGGTCGTCTAGGTAGGTATCACACCAGATTTTCTCCCGACAAGCAGTAGTGTTGACATTACTGTGTTCTTGTTTGAAGGGCAGCTAGCAAAATTACGGGGCTGTCGAGACTAACTATCCAAAGTCTTAAATAAGCGCTACAACAGCGGTGCCCTGGACTTTGTTTTGTTACCCAAAATTCTGTGTAGCGCTGCAATGGTCAAGGACAGGCGTTATCTTTTACCATCAGGAGACCGTCTCGCTTGTCTCATTAGTTTTACATACAAAATTCATCAATCAAAATTTTGAATGAAAATTTTGAATTTTTCAAAATTCAAAAATCATTATCATCATCATGTAAAAACGGTTGAACGGAATTAGATGAAATTTGGCACACACATAGTTTATTACCTGGATTAACATTACCTACTTTTTATACCGAGAAAATGTTATATTCCTGTGGGATTATCAAAAAACTATCTATAGGACGTATCCACTTGAAATAGGGTACAGTTATGTCTTACGGAACATTATTCCGGTATAAAGGGCTTCCTTTACATTAATCTAGGTCAGCGGTCCTCAAACTTTTTTGGCGACGGAGCCTTTTCTGTAAGTAAAATATTTGACGAAGCCCTCAAGTAATCAAAACGGTTTTACGTGTTATTTTATTGTTAGTTGAGTCAGTGTTGAAATTTTTTTTAAACTTTATGTTGGAACATTTTATATGTACAGTAACTCTTAAGTTTTTTTTCTTTACGACCAGTACTTTTGCGGTGCCTTCACAGAGGTTTTGCGGTCCCCTAGAGTTCCACGGAGCATACTTTAAGTATGACGGATCTGGGAAATTAAGCAGTGCAAGTTTCTTGACGAATTAACTGAATGAATGAATGAATGAATGAATGACTATGAAATAGTCCTTTTGTTATTTGCACATGTTTTATTTCCTCTGAACCCAATTCTTAAGTCGGACAAGATCGCGGGCGCAAGCTAGTTATTAATAAACTAATTAGCAGGCTAACAGGCGCGCCTGGTTTGGTCACAGCTGGCCCTAATGTCTGTATTCGTACCGATTATATATATTAAATTTATAATAGCTTCAAGCTTGTTTGAATTTTTAGATCTATGTGGACTTTGAAATACTAGCACTAGGTACTTGGTTTTTAATTTTAATGGAAGGGGTTTTTTTTTTCTAAGGACTATACGAGTATCATCTAAATTGAGCATCTGAGAAAAAAGTGTTGTGTTCATACAACCTTTCATTCATTATATCAACAAAATGTATCACCATTGCACGTGTTAGCCAGTCCTCAGTGTGTTTGTAAGCATGATGCGTGCAATTGCTTGTAGCGATGATAGCTCAGTGGCAAGCGCAGTCGATTCACACGCCGAAGGGTGTGGGTTCAAACTCCAACAATGAGCTTGAGCTGCCGCCAAGCACCTAACGGTGTGTTTCGGCAGCCTCAGTACAGAGCCAGTTCCATTCCAGCCTAGGTGTGCTGCACCATCATTTAATATCAGGTGAGCTGTGATCAAACACCTAGCTAGTCAAACATAAAAAGAAATTGCGTCGAAATATCGAGAACTCATATCTTAACACAAACACAGTAAACAAGCTGGAAAAAATCACTGTAATTTCAATGATATTTAAATGAATTATGAAACTCCAATCAAATATGTATCGACTTTGCAATACAATAAAAATGCAATACATTGTATGCAATGGAATTTAATAAAGCAATTAATTGCTGTCAATTCGACATAGAATTTTTTGAAAGCTATATTGAAGTTATAAATTGTTTGTCAATTCAGAATGTAGGTCAATATTTACTTCTAAATGGTAAGATATTAAAATTAAATTATTTTTTAATTTTATTTTTATGATTCATCATCATCTCAGCCGTAAGACGTCCACTGGACATAGGCCTCCCCGATGACTTCCATAAAGACCGGTTGGAAGCGGCTCGCATCCAGCGCGCTTCTGCGGTCTTTATTAGGTCGTCTGTCCACCTTGTGGGTGGACGTCCTACGCTGCGCTTGCCGGTCCGTGGTCTCCACTCCAGAATTTTGCAGCCCCATCGGCCATCAGTTCTGCGTGCTATGTGCCCTGCCCACTTCCACTTCAACTTGCTAATCCGCTGGGCTATGTCGGCTGCTTTAGTTCGTCTACGGATATTCTAATTTCTGATTCGATCTCGTAGGGAAACTCCGAGCATAGTCCCCTCCATAGCTCGTTTTTATGATTGTTGTTCTAAAATTCGTACGATTTACGATTACGATTCTATCTTTATTCTGCTACTTGAATATTCAAACTAAAGTTCCACAAAGTACCTAGTGCCTAAATCGGTTACGATACATACATACATAAATCGAAGTATCCAATATAATTGAACGTGAGTAATCCCGCTTAAGTAAAACAAAAATGTATTTAACTTGTCTAATATTTGCATACTAGCTCTAAGATCTAAGCCACCTAGGCTAAAGGAGGTCTAGAAACTTGGCTCAGAACGTGCATTGTTCCAAACTACTTATTGTAGAGTTCACGCCAGTAGGGGATCAACTATATTCATGATATTAGTTGACTTCGCAAAGATGCATGCATATATACCTATAGCTAATTCCATTTTCATTCCATTTTCCATTTAGTGTGTACTTGCACTATAATGGCTTAAGATGTTTATTTACCTACTTTAAAAGAATATGGTAATTCACAAATGAGAGTTGTCTTATGGACACCCGGTTGGAACGAAGAACCTTTAAAACTTTTTTTTAAATATAAAATATTTTTGCATATTCTCAAAATTGACAGCAAGCTGCACAGCACAACGAATGACGCCGCACTTCCGAGCGGTCACTGGTTGGGAGCGGACGTCTCCGCCGTGCTGTGCTTACTGAAATTAATTTAGTGTTTCACTGAATAGGTAAACCCTAAATATATTATTACACCACAATAATATATATTCTATGCTTTAATTGTTTTCATATTTTTATGTTTTTATGTACCTAATAATATAAATAACTTTTTTTAAATGTTTGACTGTCTAGGTTTTTTTTACCACAGCTCACGTGTTGTTAAGTGACGGTGCGATCGAAGATGGCAGAAACACTGAGCCTGGAATGAAACTGGCTCTTAAGTGAGGCTGTCGGAACACGCTGCCACTCGCCAGCCAAGTATCACCATGCATTTAAATATAATTGTAAGAAACATAACTACATTAAATCATGCTGTATCAGTTGGAAATCAATTTTTCTTCGTTTCGCAATAATAAACAAGCACTTATCCAAAATGTACTTGAAATCAATGTGCTTCATTTAAACGGATTGAAAGAGATTGATAGACGAATAAGCATCGAATAAATCAATTGGTAAAACTCTTGCCAAAAAGTGCTTTTAAGTTTTACCAGTTCGTCTGCCTTACACAATGGTGGTATACATATACATATATATGTATATATATATATCTAGGTACATTGAAGCGAAACCATACATGTAATGATATTAAAACATCAATATTTATATATTTATACTAGTTGTTACCCCCGACTACGGCCGCGTAGAATTTAACAAAAATTTTTTGTTCAGTTCGCATAATTTTCGTAAAGAAAACCTAACAATTTCTGGTATGAAAAGTGTCCTATATGTTAATGCAGGTAATAAAATATCATCCAAATCCGTTCAGCTGTTTTTGTTGATTGAGTAACAAACATCGAAACACACTTTTTTTAATGTAGCTGGTTCAATTACTTACATAAGACAACTATCTATAAATTACATCCTAACATGTAAACTAAACTGTTTTATTTATTTCAATCACATTCCAAACTGCGTGGTGGTAGGGTACTTTCTAGTACTCGGCTGGCTAGCTACCACCCTTAAGTTGAAAAGCTGCCGCCAAGCATCTAACGGTGTGTTCCGGCAGCCACACATGAGAGCCAGTTCCATTCCAGGCTAGGTGTGCTTTACCATCTTCGACCACACCGTCACTTAACATCAGGTGAGCTGTGGTCAAACACTGAGCCTGTCAGCCATAAAAAAAAAACTATGTATCTCTAGATGCATTGTAATTACATATTTAAAAAGTCACTAGAGAATTCATATAAATGTTTTCATTGGTTAATTAGGATTAGAATAATAAATTAAATAATAATAGGTAAGTTATACAGTCAAAATAATTTAAAAAAAATCGCTAATTCCAAGTGCGAGTCAGACACGCGCACGTAGGGTTCCGTACAAAGAAAAACGTATCTATAAATACGGCAAAAAATCATGTCTGTTGTATCACTTCTTCTACCGATTTGTAGTGATAGGCGCGTCTAATTAAAATTCCACTGGTAATATTCCAGGCTAAGCGTGTCTCCAATCTTCGATCACGACGTCACTTAACATCATATGAGCTGTAGTCAAACACATAGCCTAACAACCATGAAAAAGAGGTACTTTCTAGAAACGTTTGTTTTAGTTTCATTAGACTTAGTTCCTACATTGTGGGAGCTAGAGAAAACCGCAGCTTTCAGCTAGCTCTAGTCGAGAAAGCTAGTTGGAGGCAGTCATCGCGTCGAACGATCCTCATTAAGCCCCGGTCACGCACCGGCCAGATTGTCTTAATGTCTTCCAGACGTGATCTTTTTGAGTTATGACCTTCGATTTCCGGAGGTGAGCCACGCTTTCAATGTACGATAACTAGGATATAGGTTTAGAATTAATTTGCTAGGACGTGGCTGGCGTCAGCTGGTAGAGATTAGAAATAGTTCCCTTTGTTGTTTGGCTTTAATCAAAATTCGGAGCTACGTTTTATGCGATGTCCAAATCGTGTATTTTCCGTACAATATTCTTTCTGCCGGCGTCTGTTTTTCCTGCGAAGTACAATTTAGGGGTCTTCAAATCCAGAGTAAATAGGTTTTTTCCAGATAAACATCTTAAAATGCATCTTGCTTAACATCAGGCAGGACGTGGTCAAAAGCAAACATATTTCGTATAAAAAAAAAAAAAGTTATTCACTCATCGTTATGTTAATGTGTGGTGTCAATTATGAGTCTGTTTTATACCAGGATGAAGCTATTGTATAGACTTGAATATATTGGTCATAATTTGAGACATCAATGCTTATTGGGAATACTTTCATAGGGTTTAAGTAAAATAATAAGACAAAAATCACATTTTATAGTTTTACATACATTTATTACAATGTTCACAACATTTATTAAGTCGAGTCGTCTCGAACGCTGGCACTCTAGTCTCTGTGAGACGCGGCTTCGCCTCGAGGTAAAAACCCCACTCCCTTCCTACTACTGTCTACTTTCCTTTCCACTAGCGTCTGATTGGTTGAAGCCGCGCTCACAGAAAACAGTACCACGTTTAGTCAATACAACAATTTTAATTATTTTAAAGTAACAGTATACAATCCAAATTAAATACTCAATATCGATAACAGTTATTTATCGTAATTTGTTCCATATTTAGAATTTTTAAAGTTACACATTTAGTAACAAAATGTGGTTAAAAGCCATTATTTATGTTGCGTTATTGTCTCTCGGTCAATATAAATCTAATGAAAATAACGCTAAAAGTTAATAACGTTTGTCTTATTTAAATTATTAAAATCAAGCAAAATGGCTTAAATAAACCCAAGCTTATATGTTATATATTGTAAAAAAAATACAGCTACTCGTATGTCAATAACATCCCGAATGAAATATTTTATAATCCGAGTTACGTCGTCGCACGATGTCAATCGTTCACTGTCCCTCAGGAATTCCATTTTAACTGGATCGTAGTGACTCGCGTGTTTTTAAGCTCGTAGAATTTTTCAATCGAACCTTTCATAGGTAAAATATTAACTTTAATCTTCCTTTGGGAAAACTCCCCACATCATCATTTTTCTAGCACATTCCATCATTTTTTTTTATGTAACATTAATGGGTCGTACGAGACGCTCTTCAGATGTTAAGAGATAACGGCTGTCCATGACCATTGCAGCGATACACAGAACTTGGAGTAGTAAAACAAAGTCTGAAATGAACTTTGTTTTGCTACTCAAAGTTCTGTATATCGATGCAATGGTCATGGATAAGCGATATCCCTTACCATCAGAAGAATGTCTAATTCGTCTTGTTAATTTTATATTTAAAAAAAGGTGTATACAGGATTTAGAAAACGAATTCATTCATCTGTAACTAATACTGGACGTGGAAATCCACACTTATCTCCTCCCATCGTTGTTTCATTTAGAACGAAGAGTTCTTGACATGTCATGTGATGTATCGCATGTTTTGGAGCGAGGGACATTTTTCAATCAAGCAGCGTTCCGCTGTGCCATGTTTTCCGCTCTCCTAGAGATACGTACATGTCTCTTTTTATAGCTTTACAAAAAGCTTCACTCAATTTTTGACTGATGTTTTTGAATGGCATGCTTTTGTCGTCCATATATTTGGTAGTCCAGAGATGTTTGGTAGCCCAGACGGGATTATTGCAAACCCTTTAAGAGAATATTTTTTTCACTTTATTATATTTGTTTTATAGATGCTGATCGAGTCGAACGGTTCCCTGGGAAAATATTGCTCTAAACTGAAGATGCTACTTTATTTCACTATAATTTTGATTGAATTTTTTAATTGTGGAATGATCTTCTTTCTTCCGTATTCCCGCGGAGTTACAACATTGGGTTCTTCAAAAGGCATGTTAATAGAATCTTAAAAGGTCGCTAACGTATTTGTAGTGGTACTCCATAGGCGACGGTGCTTGCTTAGGCAACCGTCCCGTCTGCTTGAAAATGATTGAAATGTGTTCTTCTTTAGGTGCCGTGGTGGTGCCGGTGTAAGAATTGTACCCCACCTTCTTTCCCTGTGGTTGCCGTAAGAGTCGGCTAAGGGATGTAAATCCGGAAGATGGGCAGCAGCGTCTTCCTTAAACAATCATACCTAACTGCGCTCGCCAATCCGCTTGCCAAGCGTGGCGAGTATTGGCAAAACCGCTCCCCAGGAGGAGGCCTATGTCCAGTAGTGGACGTCCTATGGCTGATGATGTGATGAAGATGTGTTCATTAGTTTCAATTTTTTTTATTGTAAAAGTAATGAGACGAACAAGACGCTCTTCTTATGATTAACGCCTGTCCATAATCATTCCAGCGATACGCCGGTCTTTGTAATTATAGTGTGATCAATAAAGAGTTATATATCTTTAGAGAAGGGTTTCGATCAGTGTCTACAAATTTCTCACAAGCTCACAAAAAGGTGTTTATTTAATATTTGTGGCTACAGTAAATAACTGCCTCAAACATCATACGGTTGTGGTCGAAGCCCCCGCGTCATTCTAACTCGGGGCTACGCAAAAAGTTTTTCTTCATACGAGCACAGAAGTCGAGATTTCATTCGTACTAAAAAGTTTTTTTAATACCACTAATATCGTAAATGCTAAAGTTAATCTGTTTAGCGTTGATTATTCATTTTAAGTTGTTACAGATTTGGATGAAATAAGGAATACGAGTAAATATAGCTTATACTTTTTTTTCTCTTAGAAATAGCGGATGAAAGCGTAATGAAAAAATGGATTTGCACAAACAATGTTTGTTGCAGCGCTCCCTGGTGAGTTGTCACCGTAACACCTATCTAAGAACATGCACCAATCAAACTCGAGCCCATAATTGAAAACTACATCATAATCGGACTAGTAGTTTTGGAGAAAAATGCCAACATGGATTTGCACAAACAATGTTTGTTGCAGCGCTCCCTGGTGAGTTGTCACTGTAACACCTATCTAAGAACATGCACCAATCAAACTCGAACCCAGAACTGAAAACTGCATCAAAATCGGACTAGTAGTTTTGGATAAAAATGCCAACATGGATTTGCACAAACATCCTCTCACCCCAAACGCATAATTATACCGTCTCCGTTCCGTCGTGGGTTAAATATATGTCAAAAAAAAAGTTTCCATAGTAAGACCTGAAATGTATTAATAGTAGGACGGTTTTCGTTAGCAAGCAAAACAACAAACTGCACAAAAAACATAGCGGTTATAAAATAAAAATAAATTAAGACTAACGCCAAACACTTTTCGAAATTTTGCGTCGACTGTCGAAACTTATTTGCATAAGAGAAACCCAAATGGAGCGAAAAATGCACGGAATACAGGATCCCGTGATTCATTCGGGGAAATCGGCACTTGGCGCTAGCGACGAGTACTGATCCTATTGTAATTCTGGCATCTCATTACTTTGGCAAATCGATTTTGCGCAGATATTTCGCATCGCAATGTATGGCAAGACAGTATTTTTAATCGATTTGAAGTATGAGAAAAGTTGCTGTTCCAAGTAGTTGCTATATCTACCACCTTGAAATTACTGAAAAGTTTTATTCTTTTCAGTGTATAAAGTGAATTAAACCCTTAACCCTTTTAATTAAATTTTCAAAAATAGGTCATGAATTAAAAAATATTTTTTAGTTATTCAATTGTATATATTCTTTACCGACTTCAAAAAGAAGGAGGTCACAGCAATTTCATGAAAGTTGTTGGAACAGTAGATAGATTTTAAAATAAAAAAACTAACTAGACCTAGGCGACTAAACCTAGCCGATAAAAAAAACAGAGTCTGTTTTTTTTATTGTAAATTTATTAAAAGTATAAATTTAAGGTATTTAAAGGTAAAACATTAATCTCTATATTAATGTTTTACCTTTTGTACAGAATAAAGAACACAATACACGATTGAGAATTCTCATTAAACTTTTCAAACTCAAGGTAGGATTTCGAGGGCTAGAGAGATTTGGATGCCGGGATCGCGGTTAGAGCGCGCCCGTCAGCAATACTCTCCTAATTGCTGCTCAGTCGGAAAATGCTAAGTCAAATGTTAATTTTAAACCTCAACTCGTTTACAACCGTAAAATTTAAGCGATTTGAAAATTTGGACGAAATTACGATTGTTCCTGGAAAAGTTAAAACAGAGTAGAGTCATGTCCATAAAATTATGCCAATGAAAAAACAGTTCTTTATTTATTTTGAGTGTAAAAGTAATGAGACGAGCGAGACGCTCTCCTAATGGTAAGGAATAACGCCCGCCCATAACCATTGCAGCGATACACAGAACTTTGAGTAACAAGACAAAGTCTAGGGCATGACCGCTTCAGCGCTCATTACTTTGAGATTTTCGATGGTTAGTCTCGGTAGCCCTGTAATTTCGCTAGCTTTTTTTTATAGTTGTCAAGTTAGTTATTTGACCACAGCTCATCTGTTGTTAAGTGACGATGTGGTCGAAGATGGTTAACACACCTAGCCTGGAATGGAACTGGCTCGTAGGTGAGGCTGCTGGAACACATCGTTAGCTGCTTGGCGGTAGATTTTCAACGTGAAAGTGGTAGCTAGTCAGTCGAGTACTAGAAAGTACTTTACCACCATACTGTGGTTTCCTCACAATGTTTTTTCTTTACCGGCAGCTCAAGGTTGAACCCACGCCTTTCAGCGTGTAAACCGACCGCGCTAAGCGCTGAGCTATAATTACTACAAACCTTCGATTAACATCGAGCGGGATGGTGGTCAAACGCAAGCCTATTATTAAGTAATACCTAAGTCCATTCCAGGCTAGGTGTACTTTACCATTTTTGACCATACCGTCAGTTTTAGTGACGGTGGTGTCAAAGAAGCTGTGGTCAAGCACTCACACACACACTCACACACACAAGGCACCAAACAACAAGACATTTTACATAATAATTTTATTTTTTTCGTATATTTTTATTTTATTATATTATATGAGTTTTGAAAATCCTGACTAGTCTTTTAAAAATAACATTGAAATGAAAACTAGAAATTTAGAATAGATGTCCTGATTAAAAGTATGTTAATTAAATTACTTAAGTAAAACAGTGCACACTACACTACATAAATGTAATCCAATATATTACGTAGTATGTATTTGCCGTGGTGGTGCCGGCGTAAGAATTGTACCCCACCCTCTCTACTCATGGTTGCCGTAAGAGTCGGCTAAGGGATGTAATCCGGAAGATGGGCAGCATCGTCTTCCTTGAACAATCATACCTAACTGCGCTCACCAACCCGCCTGCCAAGCGTGGCGAGTATTGGCAAAACCCCTCCCCAGGAGTAGGCCTGTGTCCAGCAGTGGACGTCCTATGGCTGATGATGTGTAATGTGATAATACATACAAATTAACCGGAGTGCAAACAAGTCACCTCACAATACAAGTCGTCCTACAAACCACGAAGGCACATACTTGTTCTCCAGTAATCTAGTTTAAATTTAAGTATGTAACCTTTTTTCATTTGTATTTATTTATTTAGTCAATAAAAAAATATTCTTACATATGCCATAAAAAACTACTTTTATCTCAAAACTTAACTAATTATATATATTAGGTATGAAACTCGTTTTGTTATGTCGCAAAAAATATTATCTTGTTGGTAAGAAAAAATTACGCGTAATGTTGTATCTAGTTGTACCTATTACCATTGTATCAGTATAAAAAACACTTGATCACCCTGACTGGCAGTTTAACACAATATACCTATACATACCTATATAATGAGTTTTTTTTAACTTGTTTACTGTAAGTGAGCCATTATCTCATATCATCCTCAATATAAACACTCCGTCTGTATTTTATTAGGCAGTTTATTCTATAATTTGATAGATTGAAAACGATAGTACAATGATAGTTGAAATTGTTTTAGCAGTATTGGCTGTTGTCCTAGCCTATATGTATTTAACTGGCCAATATAATGAAAGATACTGGATAAAACGTGGAGTAAAGTTCCATCCAAAGAACAAATTTTTTGGACTAACTTGGGATTATCTGCTTGGAGGACAACCGTTCTTTAAATACCTTGGTGACCTTTACAAGGAATATGAAAATGAGCCTGTTGTAGGCATCGGCTCAATGTTCACACTCAGCGTGTTCGTACCTAATGCAGAAAATGTCAATCACGTACTACAGAACGATTTCAATTCATTTAACCACAGGGGATTTGATAATTTTGAAGGAGATCAACTTACAGAGAGTGTATTGTTCCTGAATGGACCGAAATAGAAACTCATGCGTCAAAACATGACGCCGCTCTTCACGAGCACAAAATTGAAACAAATGTACTACATCATGGACAAAAGCGCACAGGACTTTGTGACTTATATGAAAAATGATTTGAAGAGGCAGAAAGGCAATGCATATGACTCTTTGACAAACTTTTGTAGTGCGGCAATCACTGCATCTGTGTTTGGTATCGGAACAGAATCAGTGTTCGATTCTCCGTTTGTGAAAGTAGCTCGAGCCGCAACATCACCGACTTTATCGATGAACATAAAATTCTCTCTAGCCAATATTAGTCCAGGTCTAACCAAATTTTTCCGTCTTAAAATATTCAGCGAATACGAAGACTTTTTCATTGGAGCAATTAAACAAGTGATGGAACAAAGAGAAAAGAAAAATGTTAGGAAACACGACTTTACTGACCTTGCTCTTAGTATCCAGAAGAATGGCATGTTAAAAGATTTGACCACCGGTTGTGAAATGGAACCAACTGTTGGGCTGCTGTCTGCTCAAGCTTTCTTCTTCTTCATAGCCGGTGTTGAACCGAGTGCTACTTCTATGTTTGGAACTCTCATTGAATTGGGACTCAACCCCGATATTCAGAAAAAAGTCCAAAAAGAAATAGACGAAGCCTTTGAAAAGAATAACAATGTTATCGACTACGATGTTATATCAGAAATGAATTATCTGGAGAAAGTTCTGAGCGAAGGTCTAAGAAAGTATCCTCCGATCAGTCAGTTGACGCGACAGTGTACGCAAGATACAGTACTTCCAGTAGGAAACGTCAAGATCTCTAAAGGAACAAATATGATCACTCCCATATTCCACATTCATCGTGACCCTCGGTTTTACCCGGAGCCAGAGAAGTTCGACCCAGAGAGGTTCGCTAAGGATGGACAACAACCTCTGAGCGACGCGTTCTATATGCCGTTCGGTCGAGGAGGCAGAATCTGTATCGGTGCCAGGTTCGCGCGGATACAAGTCAAGGCTGGCCTCGTGCACCTGCTGCGACACTTTTCCGTGAAGACCATCAACTACGACAAGCTTCAGTTCAAAAAAGAATTGTTTGCTGTGCGGCCTACTAATGTTGATGTGATGTTTATACCTAGAGACACCAAAGCTTAATTTGATCGTTGCATTAGGCTCGTTAAATTTTTGAAATATCGTTATTGATATGCGGTTTGATCATTTTAATTTTAAATGATAGTAAAATTGTGTTTTCTTAAATATGACGACATTTTATTATATGTTCGCGTACGCACGTGAGCGGACAAGAAAACATGCAAATGTACAAGATCAGGAGTAAAATTTTAACGTTTTGAAAACTACTACTTCGTTTATTAAATGATCAGGAACCGTGTGATAAATTGAGTGCAAAACAAATATGTTTTGGATGCGTGCAACTGATTGTTTTATAGTGAAGCAAATCGAGAAGACATATTGTTTATAAAATGCGCAACATTATTGCAGTTGTACCTAAAACTTTGAGTAAGATAGCAAAGTTCAGGACAGCGATAAGCAAAATAGATAAAAGATATATGTTTTCAATAATTTTTTACAAGCTTTTATATTACTTGCAATGTATGTATGTTTGTTCAGATGAAATTTTGCAAGTTGATTTTTTTAACCATTAATATTGTACCGATTTTGTTTTAAGTGTGTAGAAGAATGGCATGTTGAAAAATCTTACCACTGGCTGTGAAATAAACCTAACCTTTTTTTAAACCTTTATTTAATTTAATGGAGTTTATTGTCTCACAGTGACAATGCCTCTCACGTAACACACTTAACTATAATAATACTCAGACATATTTCACATATACATATGTGCTACTCTTATATTCTTTTTACAGCATTCTGGATTCCTCTGAAGCTGGTGAAACGAAAATGCTGTTACACAGCCCTGCATTATTGGGCTGCTGCTTGCTTTTTTGATGGTAAGAGATAACGCCTGTCCATGACCATTGCAGCGCTACACAGAACTTTGAGTAACAAAAAAAGATCTAGGGCATCGCTGCTTTGGCGCTCATTACTTTGAGACATTAGATGGTTAGCCTCAACAGCTCTGTAATTTCGCTAGCTGCAGTATCCTTCAAACCGTAACACAGTAATGTTTACACGCTACTGCTTGGCGGCAGAATATCTAGTACTGCGGTGACCTACCCAGATGACTTCCTGCTAAGGAGACCTAACACCAAGTAGCTTTAGGTTTCTTCTTTTTTATTGCAGCTAGAACTACCGCCATGATTGTCATTCTTATTAAGTTGGCAGTTAACTTGATGTTTTACAGGATTTATATTTAACTAACTTGACAACAATTTAAAAAAGTTGTGTGTACTAAATATATACCTTGAACACTAAAAATATATATCCTTTCAATACTCAAAATGAACTTCCGCAAAGTAACGCCTGAATCAATCAATTACAAAACTTTATCTTAAAACACAAACAGTTAATCTCCCAAGCTCACCTAAAAGAATTCCAATATCTGTAGCTGTGCCAGAGTTGTTGCTAGAGCTACATATTTGAATAAAATCCTTTTTGTTACGACTAACCCCCTCGACGTTTATTTGAAAGTGCAGGAAATAGAATTACGTTTATTACTCTGTAGAACAGTGCAGAGTGAATGTATATAACAAAAGCGGTAAAGCGGTACAGTATTATGAAAATCGCTTCTTGTTCTTGCCATAAGCTTTCTGCGAACCATACAGAGCTTAGAATGCAAATTTGTTTACATTGCACGCTGTATTTTTGTAGCGATGATAGCTCAATGGTTAGCGCGGTCGGTTCACACGCCGAAAGGCATGGGTTCAAACCCCAACAATGAGCTTTTAACAATTAACTTGATGATTAGCTTTAGCAAACTCCTTCACCGGCAGCTTAAGCTAATACTAGTATAGCATGGCGGTAGGCTATTTTCTAGTAGGTACTCGGCTAGCTACTACCCTCAAATCAGAAATCTGCCGCCAAGCACCTAACAGTGTGTTCTGGCATCCTCACTTGAGAGCCAGTTCCATTCCAGGCTAGGTGTGTTTACCATCTTCGACCACACCGTGAATTAAAATCAGATGAGCTGGGGTCAAACTCCTAACCTGTGAATAAGAAAAAAATGTGTATATAACTTTTCGTTTTACTATATTTACGTTAACGAATCGGTCAAGTATTTGAAGAAGCGGCTTTCCTGGTAAGAGTTATGGTTCAGCCATACCTCTTGGCACCTACTCTTGGTACTCTATCTATTGTTGTATCTCGCATGATAATTCGTTCAGTAGTTTTTACGTTTATCGCGACCAGACAGACAGACAGACGCGGCGGACGACTTTGATTTATAGTATGTAGTGATTTATCAGATATAGATAGAGATATACAGAGAACAAAAGCCACCGACATAGCTCACCGTATAAGTAAGTTGAAGTGGCAACGGGCTGGTCATATTTGCCGCAGAACCGACAACCGGTGGGGTAGACAAGTTCTAGAGTGGAGACTACGAATCGGCAAACGTAGCGCAGGACGCCCTGAGACTAGATGTAGTGACGATATACGTAAGACAACTGGCAGTGGCTGAAAGCGAAAAGCTAAAGATCGGGCTAAGTGGCGTGTACTAGGAGAGACCTATGTCCAGCATTGGACGATACAAAGTTGTTGATGATGATGATGACGCTATATGAAAATGTCCTAGCATATTTATTTATTATTTAATTGTTATCCCGTGCAAGCGAGCCTTAGTTTACTAGCATCATAGTAGTAATGTATGTATTACCGAATTACTAAAACATTTATTTGAAAGCAATCCATTTCACTATTTAAATTAATATATTGTATTAATATTTTGTAGCGATGATGGCTCAGTGGTTAGCGCGGTAGGTTCGCATGCCGAAGGGCGTGGTCTAGTACTCGACTGGCTAGCTACCACCCTCAAGTTGAAAATCTGCCGCCAAGCATCTAACGGTGTGTTCCGGCAGCCTCACTTGAGAGCCAGTTCCATTCCAGGCTAGGTGTGCTTTACCATCTTCGACCACACCTTCACTTAACATCAGATGAGCTGTGGTCAAAAACCTAGCCTGTCAGTTTAGAAAAAAAAATGTCAATGAATTGAATATCTCGGAAACTCATTTTTGTATATGGAACCACAGTGAACGACCTGCTATTTATTTTCAATTTCCTATAGTGAAAATATTATTTGGTTTGATAACTTAGCTGAAATTTAATTATAAGACGCTTTTTTATTGTTATATTGACTTGCCTGTAACAATCGTTGTTATTTATGGCTAATAAATGTTTCTGATTCTCACTAGTCCAGATAACTAGTCCACACACAGTGTAGCTATGTTCGTCTAGTGTGCTTATACGCGTACATCTCTAATCCCTGCACAAACCATTACGCCCCAGAGAGGATTAATTACTGGGATCACTTGGCACGACCTGCTTAACATAAGACTGGGCAAATTGACACTGATACTGCGTTTGGCAAGCTAGCTTAATTACGGAAGGCTTATCGAAACATTGTTTATTGGGAAAGACGATAACAATGACGCGGATAGCGCGGCTTTATGGTCCTTGACCGTCGACATCAGGTGAACTGTGGTCAAACGCTAATTAGGCGCACGGATTTAGGTCGCGCTAACCACGGCGAATATCTGTCATCATTTTGATCAACGAGGGATAAAGAAACTTAGTTTATTTTTGTCTCGCTTTTGTGTTTGTTGGTCTGTGGTAGTAGTGTTTGCGCTGGTTTTATGTAAGTGGTGTCATGATCGTACTAATCTACTACTAATATTTTAAATATGATACTTTGTATGTTTGAAAGTTTATCATATGAGAGATCACATTTATATGAGATCAAAATCAATAATCATAACTACATATTTTTTGGTAGGACTGTACCTATTTGTGATTATTGTATGCGAGAAGTGTTTGATTTCAAATACTCCGACTACAGGGAATAATCTCACATAATATAAAAAAGTGGTAATTAGATTTATAAAGAAATTTATATATATATATATATATATATATTAAACTACGAAACGAATTTTGACGCGATTTTCCCTATAATTTAGAAAAAAATACCTAAATATTTTTAAGGGTAAATCAAGAGCGGGTCTCAAGCAACATAATAACGTTACACAAAAAAAAAAAAAAAAGATCTCTCCGGCGGGGAATCGAACCCCGGTCTCCCGCGTGACAGGCGGGGATACTTACCACTATACTACCGAAGATGTAAACGAAACGCTGAAAATACACAACAGCATTTACCAGCATGATTGTTTCAAGTGTAAAATTCTATAAATAGTATATTGCAAGAACACATGTCCAATAATATGTCTAATTCGTCATGCACTATCGTAGTATTGACTACAAATGTACTTTTATAGTGTGAATAACTGAATAAGTGAACATTCACGGAAAACCTTAATTTTAAAATTATTCGAATAAGTTCTATTATAAATATCCGTCTGAAAATACATTTTTAAAAAAAGATTCCGACGAATTGAGAACCTCTTCTTTTTTAAGTCGGTTAATACAGAACAAGCTTAAAAAGAAAACACAGTCAAAGAACAAACATTTTTAATCACATAAAAGTTTGAACACATGATACCGCCTCAGAAAAAAAACTACAACACAATAATAATAATTCGATAATATTTTGACTTATTAAAAAATTTACAGTTTAATAAACAGACATATATGTTTTAAATATTACTTCGAAATCGAATAAAAATAAGCAGAACAAAAACATATTTACCCTCCGACCTATCCAAACTCAAAGAGGAAATATGGAATTTTTGAATCGCATACATCGCCGGTCGGCCGTCGAGATGGCATCTTTATACGATTCCATTTACTTGATCCAGCTGCTCTCTAGGTAACACGGAATTTATGTATTTTTTACATGTAATGAATAGGCTTACATTTGACCGCCATCTTATCTAAGGTTAAGTGAGAATGCTGTAGATGAGGCATACTTTTTGAAGCAAGATATTTTTGCAAAGTCTTCAGAAAATTCGCACGCGAAAGGCGTGGGTTCAAACCCCAACAATGAGCTTGAGCTGCCGGGGAAGGAAAACATCGTGAGGAAACCATAGCGTGGTGGAAGGGTACTTTCTAGTACTCGGCTGGCTAGCTACTGCCTTCGAGTTGAAAATCTGCCGCCAAGCATGTAACGGTGTATTCCAGCAGCCTCACTTGAGCGCCAATTCCGTTCCAGGCTATGTGTGTTTACCATCTTCGACCACACCGTCACTTAACATCAGGTGAGCTGCGGACAAACAATTAGACTGTGAGGCATTAAAAAAAAAACGAAAATTTGGATGGTAATATATAGTCGCAATAATAATATGCACCTTAGTCGTTAGTAAAATATAAATGTATAAAATATGAATATTTTTTATTGTATACCGATTTCAAACGTTACAGTTTTGAGCTACTTTACTTATAAGTTCAAAGTGTTGCATTTAGATAAATTACTATTACGACTGTTCTTATAATGGTCTTAAAGTTTTGACGGGAACATGGAAAAATTTCTGTCGCCTCATTGTTTTTTTCCAAAACTAGTATTTTTTCAAGTGTTTATGTATAAAAATAGTGGTGTTCATAAAGTGCCAAATTACAAGCGCAAGTGTGGGAAAGTGTTATAATGTGGTGAAACATGGCTTTTCGTGTTGCTTCCAAAACTCCAATGAAGCTTATGACTACTTTACTAAAGCATGACTAGATTTGATTGGCACGGACTGGAGTTGACCAAGACTGGACTTAAACTATAAAGATAAAGAAGATAAAAACTGAAGACTGCACACAAAATACAGTAACATTAAAACTGGCAGAATGCACAGAGTGCGATGCCAAGAAGAATATCTGCTTCAATAGCAATAGCCCGCCATGTAATGTTTGTTCTATGTCTGGGTGTTATGTATGTATTTACAACAAAAAACAGGATATAAGTATTTTATCAGTTATCTGGTTTGGATAGTAAGCTTTGCTTGGTTTTGAAATGTTCTACGATATTTATTTATTTTTACTTTATAGAAGTACAGCTGATTTGTACAGGTAGTTGTGCGGCTAGCGAAATTACAGGACTGTTAAGACTAACCTTTGAATGTCTCAAAGTAATGAGCGGCAAAGCAACGATACCCTGCACTTTATTTTGCCACTCAAAATTTTATGTACCGCTGTAATGGTCATGGACATGTATTATGTCCTATCATCACTCCTTGCGTTCGTCTCATTACTTAACAAAAAAAGCTCTTATTCTAATTAAAAAAATATATGTAAAAATAAAGCTGGTAAATAAACGAATAACTATTTCGATGCAAGCGGAGCATTCAGCAGTCGCTAGCGAGAAGCGGTTCATGCGGTTGCTACACAAATAAAATAGGTTTAAGGAAACTCCATATAACTTGTCCGGGAACTTGCTGCAAAACGTTCAGCATTTCATACTAGACGAACTTGGACTATGATTATGAAAGCGTTGTGAGGCTAAAGATCATTATTTTTGCCGTGTTTCAAGTAATGCAAAGTTCGATTTAAGATAAACCACTGTTACGATTTTATTTTATTAAATACAGGTAGGCAATATGCTATAACCAACTGTTTCTTAAGTTAATAGGAATATTCAGGGCTATAAACTGGAGGTGTAGGTACTAAGCTGATACACAACATCTAGAATAACACACTTAAAAAGAAACGATGTAGCGATGATGGCTCAGTGGTTAGCGCGGTAGGTTCGCATGCCGAAGGGCGTGGGTTCAAACCCCCAACAATGAGCTTGAGCTGCCGGTGAAGGAAAACATCGGAGGAAACCATAGCGTGGTGGTAGGGTACTTTCTAGTACTCGGCTGGCTAGCTACCACCCTCAAGTTGAAAATCTGCCGCCAAGCATCTAACGGTGTGTTCCGGCAGCCTCACTTGAGAGCCAGTTCCATTCCAGGCTAGGTGTGCTTTACCATCTTCGACCACATCGTCACTTAACATCAGGTGAGCTGTGGTCAAACATCTAGCCTGCATGGCAAAGAACAAGTTAAAAGAAATTTTAAAAAAAATATTTAGCATCACATATACATTACATTATTGAGAGAATAGTAGCACCTGCATGCCTTTATAAAATAGCTATTTCGTCTATAGCTACTATGCACGGACGGAACATAGCGGAGACTAGGTTTTTTTAGGGAATCGGTGTACGTGCGCTTCCCCAGCTGACCAAGTAACTCCGGACAATCGATCGAGCCATTTGCTAATTTGATTGTGACAATGCGTTGTTTCAAGTTCATGCCAAAGCTCAATTTCTATTCATACTTACGTAGTAGGTAAGTAATAAAGAACAAACGGATCCGCGGCCAATTTATACGCAATTCTCAGCATCTATCTCCCAAGCCCCGTTTAATCATACGGGGCAATTCGCCCGTCCTCACAACTGTCACAATTTATGTGAGGTGACGTCACAGGTTCGTAGGGATTAAATTTATGGCGACGAGAATGTAAGATTTGGGCGTTTTCGTTTTATTTTTAGGGCTATCTACAAAAAAAATATGTCACGGGGCCGTGCTAGTTAGCCTTTGCTGGTTATTGATTTTAACGGAATATTCTCAGTTGGTTGATATTTCCATAGAAAACAGTTTTAAATTAATAAAATAATATAAAAATAAATGATAAAGGCGAAAGTTTGTAAGTGTGTTTGTGTGTTGGTTATTTCTTCTCGGTCAAACGGCTGGACCAATTTTGATGAAATTTGGTACGAAGGCAGCTGACACCCTTTTTTTTTTTTTTTTTTTTTTTTTTTTTTTTTTTTTTTTCCAGGGAAAATCCTTTGCGGATACCACCGGCCACGGGGGTGGCAGGTGGTTATGTAGGACTCTCCGTCAAAATGACGGCCCACCCACTAAAAACCCTGGGGTGTTCCGTCCCAGCGCTTGGAGCCGAAGTAGCGGGCACGCTTGCGCATTCATCCGCTACTTCGGCAGCGCTAGTCTCAACAGGACTCCATCTCGGGGAGCTTATGCTCCACCCGGCTTGAAGATGATGTGTGAGAACACGGCACACATCATTTATCCTCGGGATATTCATTCAGTGGGCGACAGGTTCCCCCGAACCCGTCACCCAGAGATCCCTATTATGGGGGTTGAAGGAGAGCATAGTCTCTCCTCCGACGCCCGGCTCTACTGCGGCGCATAGGGAGATCAGTGGTGACCTCGCGCTCTCTTTCCGCTGTCTCCTTCTGCGACATGATGTGTTCGCAGAAGGAGACCACCACCTCCCACGACCTCTCAGAACTGAGCATTGCGTCCATCAATGCTGGAAGTGAGAGGTCGCTTCCTATTATATCGACAAGGACTCGGCGCTCCCTTGTCCATGCAGAGCATTCTTCAAGTGTATGCTGCGCCGTGTCCTCGCTGCAGCCACACTCATGGCAGATAGGTGTTGGCTCTCTGCCCGGCACCTTAAAAAGGTAGTAGCCGAAACACCCATGTCCTGTCAAGACTTGTACAAGACGAAAGGTGAGGGCCCCATGCTTTCTTTCGACCCATCGTGGGAGAATAGGTCGAATTGCCTCCATAGTGCGGTGACCCGCACTTGGTTCCTCCATCCTCCGCTGCCATTCTAGCATGGCTGTTTGTCGGCCCGTTTTACGCCAACGTCTCATTACCTCTGGGAGGGGGCAGTTTCTCCTAGCCCGGGATTCCGACACTTTAAGATAGATGTCGGCCAGCATCCTCGCATCCAAATCCCATGGCGGTGTACCCGCCAACGCACACGCCGCCTCAAATGAAACGGTGCGGTATCCTCTGATCGCCCTGATTGCCATGACTCGCTGGGGCCTCCGCAGAAGTCGTATATTGCGGACATTCAGGGCGTCCGCCCAGATTGGGGCACCATAAAGAGCCATAGATCTTATGACCCCTGTGTATAAGCGGCGACACGTAACACTGGGTCCACCTAAGTTCGGGAGTAAACTACCAAGAGCTGAAGCAGCTCCAATGAGTCTCGGAATCAGCTGCAAGAAGTGCTCCCGGAATTTCCATCGGCTATCGAGGACGAGTCCTAGATACTTCATCGTTGACCCGACGCCGATCGGAACACCTCCAACAACTATCTCTATTCCGGCTGGTGGTGCTCTTCGAGGCCCATGAAAGCACAGGGCAGCAGACTTATTCAGAGCTACCTCCAACCCTAAACGTCGTATACGATTTACGACTTGGCTCACCCCTGTAGTAGCCAAGATTATAGCCTCGCTGTACGTCTGACCGCGTGCTGTAACAAGAGTGTCATCAGCGTAGCAGAAGACACTGACTCCTGGCCAGTTCACCCCTCGAAGCACTGAGTCGTAACCGATGTTCCACAGGCAAGGTCCTAGGACAGATCCCTGCGGAACACCGCACGACATGCGCTTTTGACCCCAGCCTTCGCGCGTAGGGTAACCGCTCTCTGAGTCAGATACGCTGCGATTGTCATCTGCAAGTATTGAGGAACGCGGTGGTAACGAAGACCTTCCCTCACACAGCTCCAGGGAAGGGTGTTGAAGGCATTGGCGATATCTAGGCAGCTGACACCCTGGATTAAGAAATTCGCTTAAATTTTATCCCGATTTTTTTTGTGTTCACGTGGTTAAGGCGGGTAACACCGCGGGGCGCAACTAGTAAATCCATGCAATACACGGATTTTTTTGATTGACTGGTTATGTATATACCACGTCTCACCTGATGTTAAATGACGGTGTGGTCGAAGATGGTAACCACATCTACCTAGTCTGAAATGGAACTGGATCTTCAGTCGGAACACACCGTTAGGGTGCTTGGCGGCAAATTCTCAGCTTGAAGGTGGCAGCTAGCCAGTCGAGTACTAGAAAGTGCTCACGAAGTTTTCATTCACCAGCATCTAGCTACCACTCTCAAATTGAAAATCTATTACCAAGCACCTAACGGTGTGTTTCAACAGCGTCACTCGAGTGCGTCTAAAGTATTACAAAAGTGAACTAAGTGCTAATCGCCCTTCCCAGAAAGTGTTTACTAGGTAGGAAAATGGCAAAGTTTGCAAAACTAAACTCTAAGTGAACGAATTTAAGTATTTAATGATTAAGGTTAGACTTCTTAGGTGTTATTTTAATTATCAAAGCTGAGTAAATAAAAGATTAACAAATTATGTAAGTACCTACCTAACTTGACTGCATACATTAGACCATGTCATTTTCATTCAACCGCTATGTCAACACCTAATGCAAAACCGTAAAGGTTTATTCAAATTAGTTGCACGTTTAACTGTCTGCGAATTTAATGAACAGAATACGTCGTAGTCTGGCACTTTGGATAGAGTCTCGATGTTGCTTGTCATAATAACTTTAGTTTATTTCGCGTGCATTAGCAATGGTAAGATCATTGTGTAGTTATGTGTACAGAAATTTTGGCACCGGGAGTAACTTTTTACTCGGAGATATAAGAGCTTATGTCAATTAAAATACTTGCACTATTTTTCATGTTGACTCCAACAAAATTAAAACTTACGTATTTGTATTTTTTTTTTTTATGTAACAGTAATGAGACGAACGAGACGCTCTCCTGATGTTAAGAGATAACGCCTGTCCATAATCATTGCAGCGATACACAGAACTTTGAGTAGTGAAACAAAGTCCAGGGCATCGCTGCCTTGGCGCTCATTACTTTGAGACTAGATGGTTAGTCTCAAAAGCTCTGTAATTTCGCTAGCTGCAGTACCCTTCAAACCGCAACACAGTAATGTATACACACTACTGCTTGGCGGCAGAATATCTGGTACTGCGGTGGTACCTACCTAGACGACCTCCTGCTAAGGAAATCTACCACCAAGTATATGACTGCTCAACAATTAATTGCACTCTTAGCGCATTTGGTAGTTAGTCTACTTTAAGAGCTGAAAAGCGTGGGTTCGATTCCCACTCAGGACTAACATTTATACGACGAACATATGTAGATGTTTGTCCTATGTTAGGGTGTATTGTATGCAGCATAATTTTTTTTTATTACAAGTATACATGTCCAATTAGAAAAACTTTAACAAAGGTTTCCTTAGTTTTATTTTTGTATTTGTTTCGATTTTATTTCTGTATACGTTTCTTATGACCACTAATTAACATGTTTTTGAATATTGCTAATGTTCAGCCCGTATAATAAAAAAATTGCCCCTTTACAGCTAATTATTACATTTTCGAACTGAAAAAACATGTTTTTAAACTATATCGATAACTGTACAAACATAGCTAAGATAGTTTAAGTATATGTTTTAATATGTCAATAAGTGATTCTATTCTATGGTTCCTATGGTACAAAATTTGCTTAGTTTGGGGGTAGATGACCAATGTAATGCCCTACGATTTTTTTTTATTTGTCATCACCATCATCATCATAGCATAGCTGAGCATAGGGCACTACCCACTACCTTATCTATAACGTTACAAATAATAGTTTCCGCCATTTTAACTATTTTAATGACGTCACATCTCTACGTAACAAGCAGGCAAGTACTTCACGAGCTCAGTTTAAGCGCTTCGCATTTGAGGCGCGCTTAGACACTCCTAATTCTTAAACAGCTTAGCTTGCTTTGCAAACACTCTACCACCTACACTAGAAAACTGTCACGTCACATTTTTCACAATTGTGTTGCTATACACGCAACCGCTGCCGTTTTTGTGGCTACAAGTTTTGGTAGCTCGATGTTCAGTGCGCAGTGGTTATCAAAAAACGTTGTAACGTGAAGTTTTCGCTTCTGTTTTTCTTCAAGTTTACGAAGATTCCCCTCGGTACGCAAATCCGGTGTTCTTATAATGAGTGGGAGGCTCGCAGTTGTCTTCCCATAAATATTAATCAGGCCCTCATTAGCAGTCGTCGAGTGGTGGTCGGAGGTATTTGCATTTAACTGTTATTAGGTTTCGATTTGAAATTGTACAATTAAAAGTCTTTAGGAACGTTCCGTTGTTTGGAATAGATTGAAGATTTATTCGTTTAAATTGTCATTTTAGTGTTATTGGCCTGTCTTGTTAGCTTATTCAGTAGTAGCTCTGCTTCATAGACTGTAGGGTGTGGGATCGAATCCCACTCAGGACAAACATTTATGCGACAGAGAAATTAAATTTGTCAGATTTAGTTTCTTTATGTAAAGGTAATGAGACGAACGAGACGCTTTTCTGATGGTAAGAGATACCATCAATGACCATTGCAGCGATACACAGAACTTTGAGTAACAAAACAAAGTCCAGGGCATCGTTGCTTTGGCGCTCATTACTTTGAGACTAGATGATTAGTCTTAACAGCGCTGTAATTTCGCTAGCTGCTAGTACCCTTCAAACCGGATAGTAATGTTTGTACACTACTGCTTGGCGGCAGAATATCTGGTACTACGATGGTACCTACTTAGACATACTTCTGCTAAGGAAATTTGCCAATCTACCACCAAGTAAAAGCAGTAGTAGTATTTATGTTTGTTTATTGTTTGATTTGTGCATTTGTTATTAGATTTTTGTGTTTATCCTATATTAAGATGTTCTCAAACAAAATTGGAGGACGTTTTCACACGTAAGCCCCAATCTAAGCAAAGTTTGTACTATGGAAGTCAGACAGCTGACAGAATACTTAATCACTTTTTTCTGTAAATACATACATACTTATAATACATACAGGACAGCTACCCACAGAATAAACATCTGTGTGAGTCACACAAATGTTAGTCCTGAGTGGGAATCGAACCCACGCCCTTCATTTACCATATGAGTTATGTCCACAGGACAGGACAGTAGTCCATCAAGATGGCCAAGTGCAGGTTGGCAGACTTCACATATCTTCGAGAACTTTCTTTATGAAGTCTTGGACATCTAGGTTTCCTTCACCGTTTGAAGTCATCGGCAATACGCACATAATTAAAAAAAGTGCGTGAGATTCGAACCCAGGACCTCAAGATTGGAAACCAGATAGTCTCCCGAATAGACTGCCGAAATGTCCGGTTAAAAAAAATTATAAAGTAATTTCGCCGTGAAAAGTAATCATCGGTGAAATGAAACGACACACAAAAGTAAAAATAAACTTTGTACCAAAATATAGGTTCTAATTTTATTTGAAGAATAGGATCAGTTAGTTATCAAAGGTCACTGATCTTGTGGAGGTTGATTGATTAAATTACTTGAAGCTTTCTGTTTCACTGGCCACGATTTGGTGAACAGTGAGGGTTGAATTACAATATTAGATCTAGTCACAAAGGTCAATTTTAAAAGAGATCGTGTAAGTCATTCGAAAGTAAAACACTGTTAATTTTGTGGAATGGTCTATATTAATAAAATTGGTAGCAGTTGCAATATCAAAGCAGAATCAAAATTCATTTATTATAAGTACTTAATCAAAAACTCATAGTTGCAATAAAATTTAAGACACGATGAAAAAAAAGATGGTCATAGGAACTGCTGACAGAAGTACATAAATATATGTATTTATATATAGATATATATATATATATATCTATATATAAATACATATATATATTATATATAATATATATATATATATATATATATATATATAATCTGAATCTCGGAAACGGCTCCAATAATTTTCATGAAATTTTGTTTTATCAGGGGCGATAAATCGATCAAGCTTCGTTTTTATCTAGGCCATCCAGGTACTAATACTTAACTACAGTAATGACAGCCAGTTTTGCAAATCAGAAGTTTTAAAAAAACAATGCAATGTGATAGTATAATATTTCATTTTTTTTTCAAAGCAGGCTGTAATCGCTCTGTGTTACCGTTATATATTTTTAAGAATCCTATCCCTATCAGTAAAAGATATGATTGTAATTATTTTAAATTTTATTTTAATAGAGGTCAGCAAAAAAAATCCTTTTTCCTAATAGAGTTTTTAAAATGTTTTCTTCATTCTAGCAAGACTTAAAATGAAAAGGTAAACCACAATATAATGGCAAAGAAAGTATCTACTAATTTCAGGAAGCACAAAGACTAAGAGCCCTGTACATTGTACACCATAACGGAGTTATTACGGAGACTTTAATACAGCCCAAGGGGCCTACCATTACCTAAAAAGAAAGAATTTTTATATTAATACTGAATTGTTTTTTTTTTATAGGTTTGCATTTGGACTCCAACTCGCCTGAAATTAAGCAAACTTGCAGTCTTCGATGGAGTACGCTTACCTAGAAGAAACTGATTTACTCACGACTTGAAGGCACCAGATTGTAATGTAGGTAATGAGACGAACGATAAGCTCTACTAATGGTAAGAGATAACGCCTGCTGATGACTTTGAGTGGCGAAACAAAGCCCAGAGCGTCGCTGCTTTGGCGCTCATTATATTAAGACTTTCGATAGTTAGTCCCAACAGCATTGTAATCACTATACTATATGCGCTGCGAAGGTTTACTCGCGGAATATAAAAAGTAGGCATTGTGTTAAACTAGAGTGTAAGTTGTAACATTTCAAATCTCATCTAAATCCGTTAAATATACAGCATGATAGTAAGTAACAAACATACATTTTCGCTTTAATTAGTGTGATAATGAGTTAAAATTCCAACTTATCATTTTATAATATAGTATAAGACACGTTACACACAGCGCCATCTGACCCCAAACTAAGCAGAGCTTGTGTGATGGAAGTCAGGTAACTGATAGAATACATAAATACTTTTTTTTTGTAAATACATACTTATAATACATACAGAACACCTAGACATAAAATAAACATTTGTTTATAACATAAAATGTTTGTCCTTGGCGGGAATCGAACTCACGCCCTACAGCTCAGGCAGACATACAACTGTCATCTCTTACTTACTCATGAAAGCTGGCTTCTAAAATGCTTTTTTAATGTATCTTAAATTGTATTTATACGAATATTATGTATTCTCATCAATATGTCAAACAACTAAGCACTGATATATTGGTACTATTTTAATAAAGGTAATGAACATGTTTCGAGATACAGAAAGTAGGTCCCTTGTTCCTTTGTGACTCGTTTTCAACTGGTTAGTATACTGTGGCGGATGCGCGGCAATTAAAGCTTAGTTATGACGCTCCCCTAGTCACTATTACATAAACTATGACGAGGCCCGGAAATACCTCAGCATTATATGTCCTACCTAGATATTACTAAGTATGATACTTATATTAGTGTTGTATAATTGTATAAGTTGAAATAAATTGTCTTAGTCAGTGTCGGAGAATTACTCACATAAAAAAACCGGCCAAGTGCGAGTCGGACTCGCGCAACGAGGGTTCCGTACAAACCTTTAGGTATATAAGTAAAAGTTATGGTATTTTTTAAATGGTAATTTATGCTTTTCGCCATTTTTCCTTTATCTGTGCTATAAGACGTTGCTTCGTACCAAATTTCAAGATTCTGAATTCACGGAAAGTACCCTGTAGGTTTTGATTCCCTTACAAGTGTCGAAAATTTGCAGCATAAACGGCTGTATCTTTTGATTGCGTTGGCTTAGAAGTTTAATTTTTTCACAGCTCCAAGGGACAGTAGAATTGTATTTGATATGAATTTCAGCTTAATACATTCAAGCGTTCCTGAGAAAAAGGGTCTTAACAGACAGACGGATCCTATAAGGGTTCTGTTTTTTTTTTCCTTTTGAGGTACGGAACCCTAAGAATTAAATCAAATTACATTTTGCTGCCGCTCACGTCCTGCGGAAATCGAGCGACGCAAACGTTTTCATGTTTTAGGAACGGACAGCTCCATCTATTATAGTTTAGTAATACAGTAGAATCCGGCTATAACGACGGCCAAGGGACCGGTGATATTACGTCGTACTAACCGGAAGTCATACTAAACGAACTAACAATTTTTATTTTTATTTTTTATTAAAATAATCCCATACGTAACGTACATACATATTTAGATATTGATATTTATGTGACCAACAGAAAGAAAAAAAAAACATTTGATTCAAAATATTTATTGCATAATGTACACGTACATAAAGAAATGTCTAGTGAAAAAATTCTGTAATTTTTGATTGTTTTTGGTTTTCATTTCTATAGTAAGAAATACGGACTGCATTATGCAAGGCATAGGCAAGGGGGGTGCGCGGGCGGAGATAGCTTCTTACCTACGATATATTTGTAAACACGTCAACGCTTTTCGTCGTTGTAACCGGTCAATTTTGTGTGAAATTCCGTCGTTAAAAGCGGTCGGTCGTTGTAAGCGGAGTCGTAATAAACGGATGTACGTTCATAGTGGCTCATATTAAAACCAAACACATGTCTATACTTACGTCGCTAAAAACGGTTGGTTGTTATATGCGAAGTCGTACTAAACGGATTCTACTGATGTGCTAATCGCCGGTGCTAATAATACCTTTAAACGCCAGTTCTTAGACCATTTGCAAGTCTCAAGCATGGCTGATATAACTATTCTTTTGTGGTTGACTACAGCTCAACTGATGTTAAATTACAGTGTGGTCAAAGGTGGTAAACACATCTGGAATGGAAATGGCTCACAAGTGAGACTGCCGGAACACACCGTTAGGTGCTTGGCGACAGGTTTTCAACTTTAAGGTGGTAGCTAGCCAGTCGAGTACTAGAAAGTACCCTAAGTACGCTATGGTTTTCTCACGATGTTTTCATTCATTGGCAGCTCAAGCTCATTGTTGGGGTTTGAAGATACGCCCTTCAGCGTGTGAATCGAGCGCGCTAACCACTGAGCTATCATCGCTACAAAAACTTTTCAAATAAATTTAAATTTTGCATACGGTAAGTAGGTATTAAAAATCTTACTAAGTATATTTGGCCGAGTAAA
The DNA here is from genome assembly GCA_950106695.1 of Biston stratarius. NCBI lineage: Eukaryota > Metazoa > Arthropoda > Insecta > Lepidoptera > Geometridae > Biston > Biston stratarius. The sequence goes on along the minus strand of OX467109.1, from coordinate 17,710,826 downwards.
ATATCTTGGATAACACTGTTGTTGTTGTTTGTTGTTATTCGTGCACTGAGGGTTACATCCTGCTTCATCAAATCTTTTGGGTGCGGAACCTTAAGAGAGAAATTTTATAGAATAAAAACATTACAGTAAGCAATTTGAAAACTATTTTAACCACATATTGTCCTTGTGAGTGAAATATACATTACGAAGAAAGCTTGCAAGAAACATAAGGGCATCGAGTAGGCATAAAAATACACTTGGTTCTAAGTACACCCGCATTGTGGATAAACCCTTCCTAAGCCTTCTCACATATCTCAAGGAGGCATTTGGCACATATACAGGATGTGACGTGTCGATAACATTGTACCATATACATATATAATAATAGTACATAAGAAGAAAAAAAATGTGCAGAGTAAAATTCGCATAGAAACACTTACACTTCCATAGAAATAGGTAAATATAATATTTTTCTAAAAAAACCTAATAAAATTTTCAATGAAACAGGTCGAGAAAATATTGTTTTGTAATTGTAATTGCATTATTCGATTCATAGAGGCATCGAATAATTCGATAAATATGAGATTTTCACTAAACTTTTTTTTATGTCAATTTATTGCGTAATAACATACGACGTAATACGTATAACATTACAGTAGTACCACGTTTAATTTTATCAATTTCACTTTAATAATAACCAATTAAATATATATATAAAATTAATTTGGATTCTCGTTGGCAGCTATGTATAATAATATACTAGGTAACCTGTATTACAGCTGAGATTTAAAAAAATAATAATATTATGACCTCATACGTGGCTTCATGATTAATTTAATGCAGTAGAAATAAATGTGAGATGAATTCCAGCAAAATCTGTCTATAATCTCTTAAAAGACCTCTGCTTACCAAGAACATTTATAAATTCACTGGAAAAATTATTGATCTGGGAGCACGGGCAATGAAGTCGAGCATTACTATAGTATTTAAAGGGGCCTCTTTAAACCGACACCCGAAGTCGCAAGTCGGGACCTGCAACGCGATGGACCCTGCACCCGCATGGTGATCCATTGAATCCTATGAAGTTTTCTTCTACCGTTATGTCCCTTATCAGTAAATATAAAGTATTATCCATTCATAATGCCACATCCTGTATATTATCATACAATGTAAGCCTTCTTAGAAGGAGACGGATACTGTAGTTATCGAATCGAAAGGGAACAATCTACCGGGTGCCTTATTTCCTTAGATATAAATAATCTAGTACTTTCAAGGTCGTATTGAATAGGCAATGCCTAAATTATAGAATTACTAGCGAACCATCCTGGCTTCGTACTTTGTAGATACTAATGTGTTGCATATACGTGTATACATATAAACCTTCCTCTTGAATCACTCTGTCTATTGATGGAAACCGCATTAAAACCCGTTGCGTAGTTTATAAGATCTAACAATAAGCGTACAGACGGCGGGAAGCGACTTTGTTTTATACTATGTAGAGATACTTTGTTATTTATCAACACTAATATAATCAACAGGGCTGGTTGTATATGTCCACATGCGTTTGATCGTCAAACTCGACTTAGATCTCCACGGCACGCACCTCTGTCTTTTTGAAATTATGTGTGTATTATTGCTGACTTCAAATAGTAAAGGAAAACATCGTGAGTTTATAAAATAAAAGTTCTCGCAGATGTGTTTAAAAACCTTTCTCAAAAATACTAACACTGAACATTGAGTAACTTTGAATTGATGGAATCATTTACGACTCGTGTTTTGAAACGATACAACGATGGAAGCAACTATGACTAAGAAAATAAAATAAATCAGTACCTACCTATATAAAATTAAAATAAGAGTTATGAAATCTAGTGTACGGTTTCATGTAAGGAAAGTACTTTTATAATCGAATTTAGTTGATAAAAATCCTCAAGTCACCCTTCTAAAATATAATAATTATACCTAACGCCAATCATTTACAAAATCAGCCAATAAAATTACTTTAATAAATTACGATCTGAAATATTAAGCTACAAAATAGTTTTTTTTAAAAGTTAAACGCTTTTTTTGTAAAGATAATAAAATACTAAACACTACAAAATAAATCGGTTGTTTCAGCATTGATCAGACAAAAAAAATATATAAAATTGTATCGTCATTCGAACTAAAAGTGTGCACCAAATATCAGATCAATCTGTCAACAGGAAGGGAGTAAATTTTCAATTATTAAATTGAACAATAACAACAACAAATAAATAAAACCATTTAAAATAATAATTTTGAAAAGAAGTATATTTTTTATTTCATAACAACAAAGGAAATAAAAAACAATCACACAAAGATAAATAAGGGATAGTTACAAAATAAGGATTCGTCTCACATGATGCTTTTGTTTGACTATAATAACGTAAACATAGATATTTATACTAAGTGTGTGAGTACACCTACACATTTAATTAATGGCAAAAGTACAACATACTCAGAGAAATTACTTCAAACGTCCCCCGGCAGGATACAGTATAATTTCCCTCTCGATACACATGTCAAATGTCTCACAGAACTTCAAACTTGAAACAAAGATCTAAAGACATCGATCACATAGAGAAGGGGCGGTAACCGGCAAAGAAATTCAGTCTACTCATCAGTGAATTAGCACTTATACCATTATTTTACTGTCGTCGCATTATTAGAGTAATAAAATTATTACTTCTTAATACTGTAACAGATGTTAATGACATTTGTTATATAGTTATAATTCCATTTATTTAAGTTCCAGTTTCCAGTTATTTATTTAAGTTATAGTTTATATATAAGAGTTTAAATTTCTTACGATCAGTTGTTCAGTCAGTTGGTTTTCTCATGTCACGTACTTATACCTACATTTCCTGTTCTTGTTTTAGAACAAAAAACAAATGTGTATAACGGTACTGAAATATTAACAGCTTTAAATGTAAAAAAATACTTAGTGGTAGATCTCCTTAGCAGGTCGTCTAGGTAGGTCACCGCAGTACCAGATATTCTACCTCCAATTAATATTTACACACTACTGTGGGTAAATATCACTGTGTTCCGGTTTGAAGGGTACTGCAGCTTGCGAAATTACAGGGCTGTTGAGACTAACCATCGAATGTCTCAAAGTAATGAGGTCCAAAGCAGCGATGCCCTAGACTTTGTTTTGCTACTCAAAGTTCTGTGTATCGCTGAAATGGTCATGGGTAGGCATTACCTCTTACTGGAACTAAATAATTGTTTACTTATTCCAAATGAAATTTTTCTTAAAAATATTTACACACTTTTTTATATTTTGATACTTTGCATTTTAATAATAAGACATATACAATTTAAGACAATATTCTTACAAATAAATTGATTTTTGATTACACATTTCTAAATATTTTCCAAAAAGTTATTATTTCTTACACTTTTCGCTTCTATAAAATTAGCAGTCTATGCTTAACAGGAGATGGATGACGTCATATTTATAATGAGAACCCATCAGAAGTTACACAATTATTTTCAATGGAAGCAAATTTTCGGTATAATTTTAGCATTTTCACGGTTAATTAACTTTTAGAACTCATTGGTAAAGTATTGGAGATGTTTTATGCGCCAGTAAGCTTTCAAAGTTTTATAGCTAAGTAGGTATAGCGATAAATTGAAGCGGCATTGTAAATTTTTCGTGAATTGTTATCTGTTTAAAAAAGTTGGAGCTAACTGAAGTGAAGTGTTGCTTCCTTAACAGATTTAGTATTTTTAGGCAAAAATATCTCCTGGGATACGTGCATCATCTTCGTTGGTGTAGGTATATTACTCATTAAAAATCTACCATACTACTACGATCTACGATCACGTCACGCTTTTGTAATGTATTAAACTGTTTTTGTAATTAAACTATAAATACAGCAATAATAATATATTCTGCCAAGCAGTTAACATTCCAGTGTTCTGGTTTGAAGGGTACTGCAGCTAGCAAGATTACAGGGCTGTTGAGATTTACCATCGAAAGTTTCAAAGTAATCAGCGTCTAAAATAAATGTCCTGGACTTTGTTTTGTTACTCAAAGTTATGTGTATCGCTGCAATGGTCATGGACCTGCATTATCTCTTACCATCAGAAGGCATACATACATATGAATGGTAGATCATACGGAGACCAAATCTGTTTAACAAATCACATGTGTGTCATATCGTATTATAGAGGTTTTTTAACGAGTATAAGGCCGCGATTGATGACCAACTCGCCCGATGGTAAAGGACGATATGGTCGAAGATGAAGCACACAATCTATGGAGATACCTATTCAGTCTGACTTTATAAAGACCTTGATTATATCTCTTAGGAACCCGACCTATAAATATATTTTGTCAATCCGTCTTCCTTTCTACCTACCCAAACCATTAAAGCGTCACTTTATTTATCTTTGTTACTCCGCTTCTAATATGTCGGAACACACACAAACACACACATCATCAGCCATAGGACGTCCACTGCTGGACATAGATCTCCTCCTGGGGGGGTTTTGCCAATACTCGCCACGCTTGGCAGGCGGGTTGGCGAGCGCAGTTAAGTGTGATTGTTCAAGGAAGACGCTGCTGCCCATCTTCCGGATTACACCCCTTAGCCGACTTTTACGGCAACCACGGGTGGAGAGGGTCGGGTACTATTCTTACGTCGGCACCACCACGGCGGCTTCCCGCATAAGTAAAACAAAAACATGCCTACTCTGTTGTAAAAGAAAAGTGATGGTGTGAATGAAGATGGTAACTTAGCCTGAGTTGGAACTGGCTCTCAAGTAAGACTGCGGGAGGTGTTTGGCGGCAAATGTTTAATTTGAGGGCGGTAGCTTGTCATCCGAGTACTAGAGAGTACCCTACCACCATGTTATGGTTTTCTCACGATATTTTCCTTCACTGGCAGCTCAATCTCTTGTTGGAGTTTGAAATCACGCCCTTCGGTGCGTGATCCGCTCGTGCTAATCACTGAGCAATCATCAATACAATTAGAAATATTAATTCCTCCATGAACTTACTCAGTCTAAAATTAAATTTAACTGTATAATAAAATCACGGAAATAAAAAAGCCTACTGTTCCGAAAGTGAATTGCTGCCATCTATCGGGAACAACGTTGGGAAAATTAATGACCATTAAAACAACGCCGTTAAATCACTCGCACGTACATTAATTGGAAAATCACAAAATTTAATTCAAGCAAGTATTTATTTAAAAGTTTTGGCAGACTAGTTGGGAGACCTTCTGGCTTTTAATCTGGAAGGTCCTGGGTTCGGATCCCACAGCACGTACTTCTGTCCTTTTTAATTTGACAAGATTTGAGTGGCACGGAGTAGATTTGACTAAGACTGAACTTTGACTATAAAGATAAAGAAGCTGAAGACTAAAACCTACACACAAAATACAGAAACATTGAAACTGGCATAATGCACAGAGTGCGATGCCAAGAAGAAATAGGAATAATCTCGATTTCATCTAGTTTACTTTGTGACGTTTTCTTGTTTTTTCTTACTCTCTATTTTAAGATATTATATCTGTTAAAATATGACAATTGTTGGTGTAAAATAAAGTTGAATTATATTCTATTTATTTTGGTATGAATTTAATTTTACACGTGATACTCACTACTTCCTAAGAATTTATTTCTTTCGATTTTACATTATAAAATATTAAAAATTAAATGACACTTGGTTAAATACACAAAATGTTAGGTCAAAAACTAAGGAAAAAAACAACACCACATTTTCATCCTTTTAAAAATCGGCCTATAAAAAAAAGTCAGTTCAAATCAGACTTTATTACTTTCTGTTAATCTATGACGACATTGATTTCAAAAATAAGAAGCGTGTTCAATAAACGAATTCCATTGATGTGTTTTTTACATTTACTGATTACCTACTCTTATTTTATTATTCATTTTTTAAATGTAAAATTTTTTTTTATCTTGAAGTAAGTACATTAGGTTCGTACAATAAACTTCAACACAACAAAACGTTATCCTCGTAACTTGTCATGCTGCTAATTCTACCGCAGATTGACAGACTAAGGCAAAGTTTTTAATTTGCTCAGACAACTCCACAACTCGGTAACGATATTCATTTCTAATTTATCTTCCTCGTTTCCTTCATTTGCTTACTTAACTGATTTAATAATAGCTTTAATTGGTAATGGCAATTTGTAGGCTTTTAACGTCGTGATAAGAATACGATTATGTCTGTTGGAAAATCTAGCAACAATGTGTAATTTAAAACTTTCGCGATTTTAACACATAATTATGTTTATCACCGGGTTTTAATCGCGCACAATCAAAAGTAAGTGTTCGTCCTTCATCAATAAGGCAGAATTAAATCACTACATTTTTACATCAATACTACATTTTTACATAGTCGAAATAAATCTAGGATATAAGAAAGGCCATAATTCTACGATTGTAAGACGGTATTCTCGTATATCATGACGCCCCGTTTCCAGTACTGTTACTAATATCGTTTTTATTATTATTTAGAATTCCGTGCCGTGGTGGTGCCGGCGTAAGAATTGTTCCCCATCCTCTCTACCCGTGGTTGCCGTAAGAGTCGGCTAAGGGATGTAAATCCGGAAGATGGGCAGCAGCGTCTTCCTTGAAGAGTATTGGCAAATCCTGGGGGGGCCCAGGAGGAGGCCTATGTCCAGCAGTGGACGTACTATGGCTGATGATGTGTGTGTGATTTAGAAATTTAATCTACATGTGGCTGGTTATTCACAAAAGCTTCGTGAATATTTTGCAACGTGTTTGAATTCAAACAAAAATATAACGCATGCGAAACTTTGTAAGCTGTCTATTCGCTTCGAAAAATTTCATCCAACGACAAAAATGTTATTCAAATAGCATACCGTCACTAGGTTCCAGTTGAATGCGAGCGTTAACTTCCTGTTCTTCCCTCCCGCTTCTACACACTTCCGGTCTCCCTTCCAGTCCGACTGTACCCGGGCTTTTGTTGCCTGAATATTGTTAAGGCTGACTAAAAATAAATCATTCAAATTTTCACATTTCCTGACGCAATTTTAAGGACATTTCTTTGACTAGAGGCATCGGTCCAATAATTAACATTTTATACTTTGAATTGTAAAGTCAACACCTTTAGATATATACTTAGTTTATTGAAATCCATTCATTTTATACTGTACACTACTGTCTTTTCTGTGGAATAAATATTTATATTTGTAGCGATGATGGTTCAGTGGTTAGCGCGGTAGGTTCGCATGCCGAAGGGCGTGGGTTCAAACCCCAACAATGAACTTGAGCTGCCGGTGAAGGAAAACATCGTGAAGAAACCATAGCATAGTGGTAGGGTACTTTCTAGTACTCGGCTGGCTAGCTACCACCCTCAAGTTGAAAAACTGCCCGCCAAGCATCTAACGGTGTGTTCCGGCATCCTCACTTGAGAGCTAGTTCCATTCCAGGCTAGGTGTGCTTTACCATCTTCGACCACACCGTCACTTAACATCAGGTGAGCTGTGGTCAAAAAACTAGCCTGTCAGCCATAAAAAATAATATATATATATATATATATATATATATCTTATCCTTTTTAAATTATAGTCAACGGTATAATCGCGCACAAAATACTATAAAATTTGTTTTGTTTACTTATCTCCACGTTTCTGCCGTGTGACTATAGCCGTGGTCTTGGTAATATATATAAGGTAAGTGACGGTGCGGTCGAAAATGGTAAACATAGCTAGCCTAACGTAGAACTCGCTTTGTATTGAGACTGGAATCTAACGTTAGGTTCTTCGCGGTAAATTTTCTACTAGAGGTTGATAGCTAGCCAGCTGAGTACTAGATAGATCCTACCACCACGTTATGGTATCCTGAAAATGTAGTCCTTGACTGGCAGTTCAAGCTCATTATTGGTATTTGAACCCACGTCCTTCAGCGTGTGATGTGACAACACTGACCGCTGAGCCGTCATCGATATAAATACTAGTCTATGAAGTTTTTTTTAAATTATATACTTAATACGATAGCGTTTGCCATCTCAACTGATGTTAAGCGAAGATGCTACAATGGAGTACGCTTACCTGGAAGAAACCGATTTACTCGCACAATGAACTTTATTTTTATTACAAATAAACTTATTTGGATAGTTATTTGGAATAAACAGTTTTTTGTAGATGTAGACACATGTAGGTATTAGGGGAGTAACTATGAAAATGAAAATGCATATTTTAAGGTAATTCAAGCATGATGGATTTGGATGAAATCGCTTTTTAACTTAGTATCATTCCAAATTACAAGATAGAGTAGAAAATGTGCGCTGTAAGCTTGTCATAAAAAGATGACCGTAAAAATATTTCGCGGCCTCCGCTTTCAGTTTGACTTTGCAAAGGACCCCTGATATTGAGAGTAATTTTGACTTTCATAAAGAAAAATACGATAATGTCTCAAGTCTCGTGAGTATTTCGTTGTATCTCAGTCGTAACAAACTTAAATTGACGCGAAAACGACCCGCAGCGGCCTGTTTCCACAGCGTAAATTGAATTAGAGCAAAATGTATACGTCATGTTTTGCACATATTTTTTTAGTCTAAAAATCTAAAGATATTGTAAATGCCGGGCCTGAGATAATGAGTCCGTTCATAAAATATTCTGAAAGTATAGTTAAGTAATTTGAAAAAATTTCCGCGCTCTATTTAGTTACTTAAGTGAAATATTATGACTAGGAAAATGGAACGTGTTCAAAATTCGAACGAAAGCCCAACTTTTTGTTAGGCGTTCCTAAAGACATAATTTCAAATATCTTGCGGAAAGTTTGGAAAGAAAATTTTTGATTGAACTATGTACAAGCAAAAATATTTTGCGTGTACATTGATAATTTAACATATTTGAGCTAAACATTTTTACCTATGTTTTATTTATGCAGAATACTCACGTTTAATTATATCGGATACTCCGAGTATAGTTTCGGCTATATCCTACTAGATATAGCCGAAACTATAGTCTTAGGCACATTACGACCATGCAACGCATGCGACGCATGGTAATTCAAATACTATGGGAACTAACGTGGCATTGACACATTTTTGTTTTACTTATACTGGATTTCTTACGTTTAATTAATTATATTGGGTACTCCGACTATAGTTTCGGCCATATCCGATAGCTTTCTTCATGGAGACAAAAATCGGGTACAAAGCGCGAGCGGCCTCGTCTTGCTGCACATAAAGAAAAACGCGCGGGTTCGATTCCCACCAGAACAAAAATTTATGTGACGATAAATGTTTGTTCTGTATCTGGGTCTACAGTATGTATTTACAAAAACAGTATATAAGTATTCTATCAGTTATCTAGTTCCTACAGTACAAGTTTTACTTAGTTTGGGGCTAAATAGCGCCGTGTGAAATGTCCGACGACAATATTTTATTTAATATGGCTGCATCTACAATCAAATTCAATTATGATAAAAATGAATAGCAATCTAGCGTAACAATACTCAATAATGTAATTAAATAAACTTATTGAAATATTCGAGATTCAATGAAATAATGCAATCCAATAAGGCCTAAATTGATTTATCCCAAAATGTGAGATGTAAGTGTTCAGACGGACCCCATCTCCAAATTAAAGGAATAATCCTATAAGGCTGCCTGCTCACGAATAATAATGAAACATCACAATCTGACCCTTGAAATTAGATAATTCTTCGAGAAAAATCTTAATTTAGGATTTTGTATTGGAGAATTCGGCCAGGATTAGCATAAAGGGCACGTGTGCACTGTCAACTAAGAGTCCCCTACAATGAGAACTCTGAGATATTACTCTAATTAGAGGTCTATATCAGATGAAACAAGTTATATTTAAGTGACATCATGTCTTTTTTTATTAAAAGACGTTAGTATGTATACTGACGCAATGCTATGCCAATTTTTAAGCGATCATAGCTCAGTGGTTAGCTTAGTTGGTTCACGCGCTTGAGGGTGAGGGTTCAAACCCCAACAATGAGTTTGAGCTGCCGGTGAAAGAAAATATCGTGAGGAAATCATAGATGGCGGTAGGGTACTTTATAATACTCGGCTGGCTAGCTAACCCTCAAGTTGAAAATCTGACGGCCTAACAGTATGTTCCGACAGCCTCACTTGAGAGACACTTTCATTCCAGGTTAGATTTGTTAACCATCTTCGACCATACCGTCACTTAACATCAGGTGAGCTGTGTCAAACACCTAGCCAGTCAACTTTACCAAAAAGAGTTTTATTACAAGGTTAAACGGATATGAAAGATTTCAACCAAAGCTACAGGCTGCTACTAAAATTGCACGCGAAGGTTAACATTTCAAAATCAATTTCAAATTTCAGATTTCAGAACAGATCAATTCTCACAGATGCCACATTTCGAGTTCCAGCCGTGTGCAGACAAAATTGCAGCAGTTCGGAGGTATACGCGGTCTTATTACGGCGACTCGATTCTCAATCCGTCCCCATTCTAACGCGATTCCAACGCGGACTGTGGTTTGCCTCATTGTTATTATACAGAGTGTTAAGTATTTAGGATTACAGTATTTCTAGAGTATAAAGATTTTCACTTTTAGAGAATCATATACGCAACGTGTAGGAGATTTTATAGTATTTTGTTGGTTGTTGGTAATCATTGAAAATTGCTATGAATATTTTTTTGTAATAAATTACCATGTTACTGTAAAACACCGTATATTGGTATATCTGAGATTTGACTAAATCTTAAGATTTATAAAAAATGTAGCGATAGCTCAGTGGTCAGTGCGGTCGGTTCGCATGCCGAAGGGCGTGGGTTCAAACCTCAACAATGAGCTCGAGCTGCCAATGAAGGAAAACCTCATGAGGAAACCATAGCGTGGTGGTACGTTACGTTCGTTTCGTACGTAGGGTACGTTCTAGCACTCGGCTGGCTAATTACCACCCTCAAGTTGAAAATCTGCCGCCAAGCATCTAACGGTGTGTTCTGGCAGCCTCACTTGAGAGCCAGTTCCATTCCAGGCTAGGTGTGCTTTACCATCTTCGACCACACCGTCACTTAACATCAGGTGACCTGTGGTCAAACACCTAGCATGTCAGCCATAAAAAAAAAAACTTTGTAGATGTAAAGAATTTATCAAAAAAATATAAGTTTGGTATATATACTAGAATCTACTAATATGACGGTTGGTAAATGTCGGTTTTGAGAATAATCTCCGTAACAGAAGCAATCACTTACCTAAGATCAATTAAAAAAAAAAATGTCCTACACATGACACTCAGCGCCAGCTGACCCCAAACTAAGCAAAGCTTGTATAATGGAAGTCAAATAACTGATAGCACACTTAAATATATTTTTTGTAAATACATTCTAATACATACAGAACTCCTAGACACAGAACCGACATTTGTTCTCCACAACCACAAAATGTTTGGCCTGGGTGGGAATTGAACCCACGCCTTACAGCTCTCAAAGCAGCCTATAACCTATGGGCCAACAAGGCTGGGCGTAATTTTACCTACTTTTAATTTTTGTTAACACTTTTTTACATCTTCCGTCTGTTCTATGTATGTATCGTGTTGTCCATTCTTGGTTGCCTGGAAGAGATCGCTCTTAGCGATAAGGCCGCAACTTGTGACACTAGGTCATAAGTTTGTTTTTGTATTCTGTACTTTTTTATATTTTTGGTGTGCACAATAAAGTCTTTCTATTTTAAATAAATACAAAATAAAAGCCTAGTGATGGAACTGTTTGTAAATTTAAACGATATTTGAATCCCCCTATACGCAGTCACCTGCGGATTCCGTCCAAATCACGTTCTTATTAATACCGTAGAATAGGAATTGGATTCCTTTATTGGAGAGCGATTATTCCGGTTTTCGTCTTTCGTTCCATGACTCTTCATTTATTCAGTTATAATTGGAATCAAAGCGATCTGGAGTTGAGTGTATTAAATTTGGGATTGAAACGGAAACTAGAGCAACTTGCCTACTTCACGTTAATAGAGTTTCGTAAAACAATTTTGTTTATATTTTTCTTGCCTGAAAAAGTTATAGTAGCATAAATTAAACAACAATAGACAATTAACTAGATATACTAGACTACTACTAGACTAGACTAGATGGCTAAGGGATGTAATCGGGAAGATGGGCAGCAGCGTCTTCCTTGAACAATCACACCTAACTGCGCTCGCTAACCCGCCTGCCAAGCGTAGCGAGTATTGGCAAAACCGGAGGACAGGAGGAGGCTTATGACCAGGAGTGGATGTTCTATGGCTGATGATGTGATGTGTGATGTGAGACAATTGTCATCTGATTACTTTGCTGCTCTCAAATTTGAATAATAAAAAAATTTGATCAAAAAATTTTTTTTTCAGCTTCTAGTGTCCCGCTGGTCAAAGGCCTTCCATTCCTCCTTCCACACTGTCCAGCCTTCGGCTTTGGTGGTCCAGTGTCTATCGTGACGATTTAGTTCGTCACTCTACCTTCGCCTGGGTCAACGTATATTACAATAGCAATCTCAAGGCAAGAGATAACGCAAGCCCATGACCGTTGCAGCGATACACAGAACTTTGATATATTATTATAAATGGTATGAACTTGGCGGTGGAGCTCCTTAGGATGTCGTTTCGGTAGGTACCACCGCAACACCAGATATTCTGCCGTCAAGCAGTTGTGTGTAAATATGAGTGTGTTCTGGCTTAAAGAGATTATTGGATTTCTCAAAGCAGTAATATGCTGGACTATATTTTGCTACTCAAAATTCTGTGTATCGCTGCTATGGTCATGGGCATGCGTTATCTTTTGCCATCAGGATAACGTCTCGTTCATTTAATTACTTTCACTTTTTTTTTGATGAACGCTATTTTATGTTATCTTGTATTCGAAATAACTACATTAGGTTTTTCACAAGGCGTGTTAATAGAATCTTAAAAGGTCGGTAACGTATATGTAATGCCCCTGGTATTGCAGATATCCAGAGGTGATGGCGATTGCTTACCATCAGCAGGCTACACGTCTGCTTATTTGCCACCTATCACGTAAAAAAATCTAAATGCCATTTCAACTTTTGATCATGACATGTGATATACGTAGTGTAAACAGCTCTGCCTGCAAAAGAGAGATTCCGTACCGTCATTACAAAAATTTAATATTACATAAACGATCGTAAAATGTATTACTTCGACAAATTGCATTTTAGATTAATTTATATTTGGTTCCGCGACGTTCATATAAAATTACGTAATCGGTTTTATGGAGAAACGATGTGAACGGTTTTCAGCGATAGCAATAATTAATGATGTTGTCCTTATTTCCTTATCTGTACATATATTATACATATTTTATGTGACATATTAGTAAACAATAATGTTGTATATATAGATACAAAATTACAACAAGGCTAAGTACAACGCGCGCGCTGCCTTGTCTCGTCCTCGTCAGCGTGTGCAGTGCGAAGCAAGACGAGGCCACGCGCGCGCTGCCTTGTCTCGTCCTCGTCGGCGTGTGCAGTGCGAAGCAAGACGAGGCCACTCGCGCGTTGTACTCAGCGTCGTCTCCATGATAAAGGCCACCTGATGTGGCCGAAACTATAACGATACTTTATATAACGAAGATTACTTTTTGGCTAAATAGGCTACCTTTTGTGATTTCATATACAAATCTCCACGCGAACGTATCGGCAGGCAGCAACTAGTTACCCATAAAATATAAATTTCTAAAATAATAGTCAGTACCTGGATGACCGAGCTTTGCTCGGTTTTTCATTGCCAGAAAACACGGATAAAACGACGTTATCTAAAAATGAAACCTAGCTAGATCGATTTATCGCCCCGCCCCTGCATACTAAATTTCATGAAAATCGTTGGAGCCGTTTCCGAGATCTATACAAGAATTGCTCGTTTAAAGGTATTAGATTAGATATATTATTATATTTGACTTTTAAAGTTTACATTGACCCCTGAGACCTCATTTGAGAAAGCAACGGCGAACTACTAAAAGTTTATTGAACTAAAGCTTTTTTTTATTATGATTTACCAAAGTTTCCCTTGTGAGAAATTTTTAGTAACATTGTAAAATTGACGGAGCTTATGACTATATTGACCCCACTTAGAGCCGGATCGACCTCGCGGTTGTGAAATTTACCACGCGAGTTCACCGTGAGTAGGTACATTTAGTTTTAATTAAAAGTGAGTGCATAATATTACTAGAATAAATGAATATTTGCTTATTAACCATTTTAGCTTATGTGTGAATTTACAACTAACGTTACTTACCAGTCAGACAAAGAAAAAGTATATAGAGTGCAACCCTGTAAAATTGAACGATATAAAGAAAGTAGAACGTAAAACTAATTATCTGACTTTGACTGCCCTGTTGGCTTATTGGTACGTCTGCTCCAAGAGCCATAGGGCGTGAGTTCGATTCCCACTCAGGACAAGCATTTTGTGGTATAATCATAAATGTTTGTTCTGTGTCTGGGTGTTTTGTATATAGGTATATATATAAGTATGTATTCACAAAAAGTATTCTATCAGTTATCTGATGACTTCCATAGTACAAGCTTTGCTCAGGATGAGATCTTGGATATTTATTATTTATTCTTATCTTATATCTACAAATAATTTATTGATAACACTAAAGTTGCAAGTCACCTTCCACAATATAATTTAAAATATATCATTCAAAGCAGTGTTTTTTTTAAAATGTAAGTCTTGAGACGAACGTTACGCTCTCCTGAACTTTTCTCCTGTAAGAGATAATGCATGTCAATGACCAACGTAACGAACAAAACTATAAGTAAGAAAACAAAAAAAAAAAAAAATGAGTAATAAAACCAAGTCTAGGGCTTTGCTGCTTTGGCGTTATTACTTTGAGATTTTTGAGTGCTTTAGAAACTCAGCGATGACAGCTCAGTGGTTAGCGCGGTCGGTTCACATGCCGAACGGCGTGGGTTCAAACCCCAACAATGAGCTTGAGCTGCCGGTGAAGGAAAACGTCGCGAGGAAACCTATAGGATATTTTCTAGTACTGGGCTGGCTAGCCACCCTCAAGTTGAAAATTTGCCTGAGTTGAGTGTACTCTACCATTTTCGATCAAACTGTCACTTAATATCAGATTAACTGTAGTCAAGCACCTAGTTTGTCAACAATAAAAAACGAAACCTAAATAAGCAAACCAATTATGAAATTTCGATCCAAAACTGTTAAATCAGTTACGTCGTGTTTTTACCAGCTGTTGCAATCAAATACATGATTAAATTCAAGATATAATCGTATTTAAAGCATTCTGTTTCCATTAACCACAAAGTTCAATGTCCCTCGTAACCTTTGTATTCCAGACACACCACAAAAGAAGTCATTGCAAATGAACCGAAGCCAGTGAGGGTTGAAACTTGTCTATTATTATTTTCTGAAGAGACAGAAAAGCGCAGAGAAACAATTTATATATTGCGCGAAGTGAATAAAACATCAGTTAGTGAGAAATATTACACATATAGCTAGATTAATGGTGTAAAGATGAAGACAGAGGGCGAATAGAGCGGGAGGCAGCGGCGTGAGTCTTAATAAGCCTCACGACTCATTATAGCAACTCCCGGCGGTTTTACTCCCAACTGAGGCGGTCTTTCAGGAAACAAGCTAATACAGAAAATTTTAAAAATACGTTTACCCATTAATACATGTTTTACACATGCACGCACACATATTGTATTTATTATCGGTGAAGCAGATTTGTATATAAATAAGTGTATATGTGTATGTTCATAGATATATTTTTAGTGTATTTCCGATTTAAAGTCGTTAAAACCTGGTTACAACAGTGACGAGTTTTTAATTTAAATATTTATGTAACTTGACTACAATTTTTAAATATCACACACTCACACACACACACATCATCAGCCATAGGACGTCCACTGCTGGACATAGGCCTCCTCCTGGGGGGGGTTTTGCCAATACTCGCCACGCTTAGCAGGCGGGTTGGCGAGCGCAGTTAGGTGTGATTGTTCAAGGAAGACGCTGCTGCCCGTCTTCCGGATTACATCCCTTAACCGACTCTTACGGCAACCACGGGTAGAGAGGGTGGGGTACAACTCGTACGCCGGCACCACCACGGCATTTTTAAATATCTATCCGTAATATTATTTTATCTCTAAAATTCGACATAAACTTAAAATCTGAATTAATTAAAATACTTACAAGTTATATCCTCATCTTGCTGCAGAACTTTAGTTCGTCTACGGATCTCCTCATTTCTGATTCTGTCTCGCAAAGTAACCCTGAGCACAGCCCTCTCCATAGTTCGTTGTGCCAATTTGAACTTACTAATAAGGCCCATAGTCAGAGACCACGTTTCAGAGCCATAAGTCACAAAGATTATTTAAAAAAAAACTAGATTTCACAATAGCATAAGTATGTCTGATTAGCGAGCTTTTAAAGTAACGGTAAGTTGAATCCGTAAGTTTCGCGTCCACATAAAAAAAAACCAGTGACTCCTGACTTGTGTTTATACAGTCACGACACGCCACGCCAACCGATTTAGAAGGCGATTCATGGAAATTATTACTGAGTATTATTTTTTATCCGCAATGATGGACGGGGTCTTGCTATATTTGCACAGTGCAGATTGCAAACAGAAGTATGACTGCTACTTATTTTAGCAACAAAGAAAATTTACGTAACCACTCACATTGTACTTCTTTTGTAGAATTAACTAATCATACTTGTCTATAGACTGGACTTTAAATGTGCGACTGACTAAGGTGTTAGATGTTTTGGTAAGTGGTTTTTTAGACGTTTTGAGACACTGAATTTTCTAGCAAACTAAACATGTAAGGAAACTACATATTGTCTACCTAAAATTGTAATTTTACTATTGATTTACATTAGCACTGTTTATTTATCCTAGTTTTTTTTTCTTTCTTCTTGGCATCGTATTCTGTGCATTCTGCCAGTTTAAATGTTTCTGTATTTTGTGTGCAGTTTTCAGTCTTCAGCACCTTTATCTTTGTTGCCTCGTCTTCGGTTTTTCCAATTTATGTCTAACATCTTTAGTTACGGTCAAAGTCCAGTCCGTGCCAGTCATGCTTTAGTAAAGTAGTGGTGACTTTACTATAAGCTTCGATAGAGTTTTGGAAGCAACACGAAAAGTCATCTTTCAGCACATGGCACTTTCCCACACTCGCGCTTGTAATTCAGCACTTTATGAATAAAACACCACTATTTTTATACATAAACACTTGAGAAAATACTGGTTTTGGAAAAAAAATACAATGGGGCGACATGACTCTCCGCGTTTCCACCAAAAACTCTTATACTAGATTAACTCTGCTAACATACGTGGACTATAGTTTCGTTTACTTTGAGCACTATGGTTTTCATTTTTAATTGACGAATAGAGATCATGGTTCGTGCAGCATCATTTTGCTTCACTTCAAAACCACGTCAGTTTCCATTGTAAAAATCAAATTCAGAACAAAGCAAAGTCTGTTTTTTCTGAAATTAATTCGTAAAATTATGAGATATTAATTACCTAGTATGCTTATGCATTTGTTTCACGTTTTTAAATTTCAGTTAACACACGAATAAACTTTGTTACTCAAGTGAGACTTTTCTTCGACTATGCCAAATTAATATACATATAAAATTAGGGTTTTCCGCTAACTCTAGCAACTGCTATTAAAATTATTTAAAAAAAAACATAATTTCGCTTAGATCGTAACTGGTTACGAAACTATAATTACGTCAGTGTCAAAACAGATTAAGAAAGCAAGTTGTCCTACTTACTGTTACTTCACTATGACGTTTGCGTGAACATGACCGTCGTACTTTACTTTTATTATAGCGTTTTGTACACACATCGCGGCTGATTGCGTCGTCCGTCATTCTATATGAGCTTGTCGTAGTTGTCTGTCTATGGATGCGAGGTTGATCATCAAACTCTATCATAGATAAAAGTATATTTGCTCGTTTTGCCTTTGCATACTATAAGGCCTATATTTACGGCACATAGGCATATATAGGGTTTGAGGTTTTATGCGTAACTCATTTTAGTTTTATGCCCGAGAAATATTCAACGGAAAGCTATTACTGAGTCATTCTATATGTCTGTCTGTAATAGATTTTGTTCGAATCGTATTATATGAGCGATAGTTTTTTAAAGACTGTACCTAGCAGTTGTGTTGGTACCAGAAAAGCTATCTTAGTAAAAAGGTATCAAAAAAGTAATCTTAGTGCATTATACAATTGACTGCCTTGTTAGTTCAATTGGTGAAGTTGTGCTTCAAGAGCTGAAGGGCGTGGCTTTGATTTCGGACTAACATTTGTATACGAACAAAAACGTTTATTCTGTAACTATACACTTACAAAAAAAAGAACTAAGTATCAGCTATCTGGTTAAAACGAGCTTTGCTTAGTTTGGTGCTAGATGGCGCTATGTGAAATGTGTAACGATTTATTATACGATACGATTATATTATGATACAATTGATATACTATTTTTAAGTACATTTACATTTTAAGAACTGTCTAAGAAATAATGTGATAGTCTAAATATAAATTAATAGAAATACATAAAAGAACTAATAGATAATTACTATAAAACAAAGACGCCGTCGATATCGCTGCTGTGCGGTAGCTCAGTACACTGGCAGCATTGCCCCGTTATATTACAGGTAGGTGTCAACTCTGATATCCCCTGAAGCGAAGACTAGTCGCTTTGAAAGGCCTTTAATTATTATTTTTGTATCGGACGACCACGGGCCCGTCGTTTCCACAGCCAGCCCAACAAACTCATAAGTACAGAATACTTTCTTTATTATTTGCTTGATATTATCTGAAGACAGACGCTTACTAAACCCACACACACAATAAGATACTCGTAGCCTCACACCTACAACTGTAAAACCTAAACAAATCCACTCGGCTAGAGTCCAGCGGAGCGTCGCAAACCGGGATTTATTCCTACCACATTTCCTCCTTAACCCGAGCGGTAAACAGCCGGGTTAATGTAATTCCACCGTTTATCCTTGTTGCCGGTGGACCGGAGAAATATCGGCTTTTTTACTGAACGAGTTTTTACATACAACGATGCGACGTTCCAGACGCTGGATTTGCTCTAGTATTTGAAGCTGTATTAAAATATCTGAAGCAAGTACGAGTTTGATAGATTACCCCACAGCTTTTTTGTTCATAGCCGCTAGAGTTCATAGCGTTCTGTTTTAAGATGATTTTAATGCGGTTGTACATTGTTTAGTTTTTAATTGGTGGTAGATTTCCTTAGCAGGAGGTCGTCTAGGTAGGTACCACCGCAGTACCAGATATTCTGCCGCCAAGCAGTAGTGTGTAAACATTACTGTGTTCCGGTTTGAAGGGTACTGCAGCTAGCGAAATTTCAGGGCTATTGAGAGTAACCATCTAGTCCCAAAGTAATGAGTGCCAAGGCAGCGATACCCTGGACTTTGTTTTACTACTCAAAGTTGTGTGTATCGCTGCAATGGTCATGGACAGGCGTTATCTCTTAACATCAGGAGGGCGTCTCGTTCGTCTTATTAATATTGCATTAAAACAAACTATAATAAATAGGCTTGCGTTTGACCGCCATCTCGCCTCTGTTAAGCGAAGATGCGGTATACGACGGAGCACGTTAGCCTAGAAAAAACTGGTACCTAAACAGGCGACTTGAAGGCACCCAGATTGTATCCATCACGTGACACCCATTCAGGCAGCAAATTCTATTGTTTAGCGGTTCTTACAATGAAGGTGGAATCGAACCGTTTAGCTCGAGTCTTTGGAACATCTAATCAGTTTTGATCTATTATGGTATGAAGCAAATAAAATGATATTTTAATGCAATTAAATTAAAATTAAATGGCAGCGTAATTTAGTTAATATTGAAACAATAATAAACCGGTTGGTTAAATCAAAAAGTGGTTAACTTCATCCATTTAGCAGAAAACACTGTATTTTATCATACCATCATATATAATTTTGTGTAGAATTGTTGTGTAATAGTTCTGTCAACTATATGTATAAGCTATTTTAACTGTCATCGTATCGCGAGAACTGAAAGTCGCACAAATGTTGCCAGTTGTTTTGGTGGCTGGGATAATGCGATTCAATAGGTTGATGGATCGGTCAACGTCTCGATATTTCGGAATTGCGTTGAGGTGTTCATTTACCTGAGTAAATTAATATATCATGAACTTAAGAGCCTTACTGAGTTTGGAATATATACGATTCGCTACGTAGCTGTATAATACGTTTGCATATTTCAGAAATAAAGTGAATTTGACATGAAGTGAACCTACATACATAAATCATACTAGTGAGTTTATATAAACATTACATACCTATATGTTTTGGTCAAAATCATCTTGTCAACTTTTTTTTTTTTTTTTTTTTTTAATATACAATACGGGGAGATGGTAGTTAGTTTAGTTAATCGTAATCTACAAAAGTACAAGTTTAAGTGTATACCGCGAGCAGAACAGCAACCCGCAATCACCGCCCGAGCACGAGTATGACGTACTGTTTGAAAGAATAGTTTATTTTATTTTGTAACTAGGGACCCGCCCCGGCTACTCACGGGTGCAATGTAGATACTACCTAAAACCTTGACAAATTATATACTTAAACCTTCCTCATGAATCACTGTATCTATTGGTGAAACACGCATGATAATCTGTTCAGTAGTTTTTAAGTTTATCGTGAACAGACGGACGGAGAGACTGACTGTCGCGGCGGATGGCCATATGGCTATGAAAATATGTAGGACTAAACTTCTTAGCATTTGATAGTATGGACGTCCCGTCGCGTACTAAGGTTTAAAGGAACAATCTTTACTGCTCGTGTTCCCATCCCGATCTAATCAAATTTGATATGACCCTATCAACGCTGCTTAGCTCTTTCTAGCAATTAATTTATGAAACTTACTCGTATTTGCTTCAAGAGCTAGGGCGTGGGTTCGATTCTCAGGACAAACATTTGTGTGACGAGCATAAATGTTCGCTTTGTGTCTAGGTGTTCTGTATACATATACCTAAGTATGTAAAAAGCATATAAGTATATCAGCTACCCCCATAGTACAAGGTTTGCTTAGTTTGAGGCTAGATGGCGCTTAGTGAAATGTTTTAGGATATAAATTAAAAACTACCTAAATTTAGAACTACCGCCCAAAATTAAATAAATATCTCTATAGTGGAGGGAAAAGTAGACAAGTTAATGAAATATTTATTGAGTACGTTAAGGACGACTAAAATCAGTTTTAAGGTAACGATAAATTTATTGTCTGTGATTTGACTTGTGTTAACAATAAATTATTCTAATTTTTATTCGCATTTGATGCCTAGGCGGTTTCAAGCGATACCCTACACTATTCTAAACAAAACCCTACACAGAAAAGACAGTTACGATTTTAGTATTTAACATATGTACTTATTATCTATTTTTTCGACTCTTATAAATTACTTTTCGTATTTAGTCGACTCAAATTTTGGCGTAGACAAGGTAACACGCCATTAGCAATAACGAAAATGTACGTGATCGAAATAAGCTGTAGATTTGTAATGGCAACTTATGTCAATCACGGACACTTTTAGACTTTTCTATTAGCGTTATCGAATATTACTTTGTCTAGGTTCTCAGGTATCTATCGACATATTAAGACGACATATTATAATAAAGTTCCATGATTTCAAAGAGAATCCAATATGGCGGAAATTATTGAAAATTCGCACCTCAATTGTTTTTTATATAAACTTTCCTTGTTTGGTGTCAATGGTGGATAATTAAAAACACGTCCCGATACATAATGTATCATTTAGAAAACAAGTCTTACGTGGCGTGATTTCCAATTTAAAATGTGACAAAGCTGGCATAAAATTTTCAACCTATAGCTTGTTTAAACATCGATTTCTTTGATGAAAGGAAGTAACTCTTACGAAGTCCGTAAGTTTTAGTTAAATTAATAAAATTTGGTAAATATTATACTAAACAAGCACTCAAAGGAACTAGGATACAAGCAATTTTAACGCACAAACAATGGAGAATTAATTAAATCTCTCACTGCTTGCCAAAAACTTTCGTGTTAAAAATAATGTTACAACACAGTTTCACAAGTCTCAATCTGTGTTCCGTAACAATTTTGCTACGGAGACTTTCTAAAGAAGATTTCAAGTTAGTCATATTAAACTTGTGTTATCTCAATGGTTGTATCTAAGTTCATGACATTGAAAATTCAAAAACAAACAAGTTACTTTAATAATAAGGTCATAAATGCACTTCCGTAACTTATGAGCAATAAATAAATATCGTAGGGCATTACACACAGCGCCATCTGACCCAAAACTTAACAAAGTTTGTACTATGGAAGTCAGATAACTGATAGAATACATTTTTTTTGTTTGTAAATACCTGCTTATAATACATACAGTACACCCAGACACAATGTCGCATAAATGTTTGTTCTGGTGGGAATCGAACCCACGCCACAGAGCTCTTGAAGCAGAAATGAGCTAACAGAGCAATCGAGTAATCTTCAGCAAATATCAAAATTGTAAGACCGTTTTTGTTCTACAACGCCATGAAAAGAAATATACGTATTGCTCATGTAAGTAACAGAGTAGGCACATGTTTGTAGTATGTGCGCGTGTTGTAAGCCGATTTTGCTTTCCTGTCTACTCCACGCCAGCTCTGTGCAGTGAAATACTTTTTAATTATTTTTCGTTTTAAAATAGAAAACAGGGAAAATATAAAAATATATTTTGTTGTGGTTAATAGCACACTTTTGCCGTAGTGGTGCCGGCGTAAGAATTGTACCCCACCCTCTCTACCCGTAGTTGCCGTAAGAGTCGGCTATAAGGGATGTAATCCGGAAGATGGGCAGCAGCGTCTTCCTTGAACAATCACACCTAACTGCGCTCGCCAACCCGCCTGTCAAGCGTGGCGAGTATTGGCAAAACCCCCCCAGGAGGAGGCCTATGTCCAGCAGTGGACGTCCTATGGCTGATGATGTGAATAGCACACTGATTGAGATTATATTTAGAAATAACAAAACTTATGGGTATTCTTAGTTGTTAGAGAGTTTTGATGTTTTCTTTAATCAGTGGAAATTAATTTATGTACCTAATATATAATTCAATTATGAAAGTCTTTTGACATTCATGATGTGAATCTAAAATATATATAGACAAACACATACAAAAAATTGAGAGGTGTCTTATGAACACCCGGTTGAATCGGATTTTCTTAATGGATATCTCTTACCATCAAGAGAGCGTCTAGTTCGTCTCGTTACTTTTATATTAAAAAACTCTTTTTGTTGGGTAGTCGTATAAAAATATGATTGTTTCGTGTTAATCACATCACACATATTATCAGCCACAGGACGTCCACTGCTGGACATAGGCCTCCTCCTGGGGGGGTTTTGCCAATACTCGCCACGCTTGGCAGGCGGGTTAGCGAGTGCAGTTAGGTGTGATTGTTTAAGGAAGACGCTGCTGCCCATCTTCCGGATTACATTTCTTAGCCGACTCTTTCGGCAACCACGGGTAGAGAGGGTAAGGTACTATTCTTACGCTGGCACCACCACGGTAAATTTCGTGTTAATAAATAATCATCCAAATCTATTAAAGACTGTGACTAAGTGCTTCACGCCAAGGCTTTTGTTCGAATGAATACCTCGTTAATAAAGTATGAATGTGACAGACATCGAAGTAGCCGTTTCGGTTACTTCCGTTGACAAAAACACGATTTGAATCTTCCTTTTTTGCGAATGGGATTAAAAAGAGATTCTACTTTGTGCCAAATGAACCCCAGAAACAAAACATCGTGTTGAACATTTTAATAAATCCGCTGTAAAAGCCCTACGAGGTACGATACTGCGAGGCACTCCTTAATTGTGAAACTTTTCGAAACTCGCGCTTTGTCGAAAATTCTCGAAGATTTTATTATGGTCCTAAAATACGTCGAGATTATGATAAATTTTTCTTATCGGACCACTTTTTTGGGATAAACTTTCTCTTTCCGATGTTGGTAACGTTTTTAATCAGTGTTTTTTTAACAGCGTTTCGTATAATTTTGAGATGGTGATTAGTTGTGCCTTTATTAATTCGCTTTATCAAGTAATGTTTTATAATTTTTCAAAATATTACTAAAACTATAATATTTAATAAGGTACTTATTTTCTAGAAAAGCGATATTTCAAAAATGCTAAGGGCTTGCCTAGCAAAGCCTTCTTCAAAAGATGCTCGATGTCAATGTAGGGTGCAGTCGAGGTATAATGAGGTTTTGTTAGGAATAATCTCAATAAAACTTCCTTTTTGGTTTAAACAATATCATTTTGATTTAAACAACTTTCGGTGCCTAATTGATTTGGTTCGCGTTTTAGCTACTAAAATATGAATACATATACAATATAAAACATAATAGTATAAAACTTAAATATATATAAAAAAAAATTGAACTTTTTCTTAATTAATAATCTTAAATCCAAACACTTCGTAGAAGTAGAAGAAGAAGATGTTTATGTAGGTACATTAATTTGTAGAGTAATATTTCGGGAGAAGACATTTGTTTTGTTTTTATGTATTACTAGTTGCGCCCCGCGGTTTTACCCGCGTGGTGATGGACGATGATGATGATGAAAATTATCCTATGTTTTATTCCAGGGCCTAAAAAGACAACGATAGTGGGATTATTCAGGCATAAAAGGTATCCTTTATATCAATCTATCATTAAAACAGCGCAAGTTTCATGACAATTGATTATATGTTACTTACATAATATATGTGTCATATCTCTCTGAACCTAATTCTAAAGTTGACGCGGACGAGATCGCAGGCGTAAGCTAGCATGCATATATATTTCAAATTGAAGACAGATTTAAAAACATTCCAGACAACAAATTTTATTTAAACAAAGCGTTTATAACATCCCCCAGATCAGCAGAGTTTGTAGCGTGAACTTAGTATGCAGGTTGCAGGACGCCACCGCAAGCCACCGAGGCGTACACTCTATAAATCCTGTTTACCATTAATGGGATACTATTCGAGATAGTTCACGTTGCATGCTGGGAATAATGAGACGTCTTATCATCCTTTATAAAACATTTTATACAATACCAGCTGTTAACCGCGACTTCGTTCGCGTGGAAATTAATAAGAAGTATGTAGGTATAAAAAGCATCCTATATGTTAATCCAAGCCATACACTTTACTAAATTTTATTCAAATCCGTTCAGTAGCTTTTGCGTGATTTAGTAACAAACAGCCAAATATACAAACTTTTACATTACAATTCATAATTGAAAAATATTTAAGAAGGTTTTAAGGATTCATTCATGTATGTAAGTAAGTTTCTTTATCCCATAATAACTTTTGGTGGTGCCGGCGTAAGAATTGTACCCCACCCTCTCTATCCGTGGTTGCCGTAAGAGTCTGCTAAAGGATGTCATCCGGAAGATGGGCGGCAGCGTCTTCCTTGAACAATCACACCTAACTGCGCTCGCCAACCCGCCTGCCAAACGTGGCGAGTATTGGCAAAACCCCCCCAGGAGGAGGCCTATGTCCAGCAGTGGACGTCCTATGGCTGATGATGTGATGTGATAATAACTTTTAAATATCTGAACAGAATTGGACGTATGGGGTATCGTTAGAATCCTTACATCGTCCCACAAGAAACAAAAAACATAAAAATAAAAAACATAAAACATTTGCGCAAAATTTTATGTTTCTAGACACAGCAGTTGATCGACCAATCAGTCATTTTTTGTAATTTATATATATATAGATGATGACAAATATGTAATAAAAAATATATATGTATTACTGAATGACAAACGAGGATCTAAAATATTGCTTAACACTCTCAAGTGAAGCTGACGGAAAACACCGTCAAGTGCTTCAGTGCGTCAGATTTTCAATGTGAGAGTGTTAGCCAGCCGAGTACTAGAAAGAACCATGCTATAAGGTTTTCTCACTGATTTTTCCTTCATTGGCAGCTCGAGGATTTGAACCTACGCTCTTCGGCGTGTGATCCGACCGCGCTAACCACTGAGCTATCATCGCTACTTAGTAACTTCATTGCTATTGTGGAACAAACGTAATTGCAATTAGGCTGCTAAAAACATAACCACTTCTTTTGACTGCCTTAGTCAGGTAAAAAGTAGGGCTAACAATATTATGGCTTCAAATTTGATATAACACAGATAGAACATTTTTTTAAACAGATTGCATAATGAGCCGAAATAAATTCGACTTCAAACAGCCGAGCATACTTTATTAAAAACATTCAAGTTATAAAACGTTAAAATCTAAATTCAAATACAGCTTTTTCCCTTAATGACGTAATTAAAGCATGTAAAAATTACGACCCGACGGTGGTACTAAAACGTTATACCTCTTAGGTCTACTTTTAATTAGTTTACGACCTCTTAAAAGTTAAGAATCGTAAAAGATCGCGTTAAAATGAATTTGTTTTTGTCTCCAGTTTAATTGGGATAATGTTTGTGTTGGGGAGTCAAGGTTAAGGGAGTTGCGAACGAAACAGTTGGAAATGCTTATTTTTATAATTGAAAATTATTTTAACTTATGAAATATTTTTTTCAAAAAGTGAACTAAATGAATCATTTACAATGATAGCTCAGTGGTTAGCGGGGTCGGTTCACACGCCGAATGGCGTGGGTTCAAATCCCAACAATAAACCTGAGCTGGCGGTGAAGAAAAACATCTTCAGGAAACCATGGCATGGTGGTAGGATATTTTCTAGTACTCGGCTGGCTAGCTACTACTCTTAAGTTGAAGATGTGCCACCAAGCACCTAGCGGTGTGTTCCGGCAGACCCATTTTAGAGCTAGTTCCATTTCAAGCTAGGTGTGCTTTACCATCTTCGACCTCACCGTCAGTCTGTGAGCTATGGTCAAGTATAAAGTAAGTAGTCAATCATAATAAAAATATTAGCTCCAGTGTAAGGGTGAAGTGAACAGAAAGATATCGTCCTTCTAATTGCTTTGAATATCTCTCTTACACACCTTATTAAATTATTAACACTATCCCTTTTACATTTTATCTTTCTCTTTCATACTTATAATTATCTCGCATCTAGGCATCTCTATCATATTGACGTTCCGTTCCAATCATATCTTCATATCCTTTTGCTCTTTCAAACATATTAATTACTCATTTATTGTCTCTTTCTCGCTACCTTACGTTCCCATTTCACGCAGTGCAAGTACAGTTTACATGCCCTTGAAATTTACAAATTAATTACTGAAGGGACATAACTTTAAATTTCACTCTCACTTACACCAGTGAGTTGGGTGGAATCATGGATTGTTTAATAACATTTAGTAAGTATTATAAACCACCCATTAGGAACATCTAAGTACATTGCCATAAAACTATCTACTGTACCACAAAAAGTTAAAACACATACGATCACAAAAGAAGAAACACGTCCCAAGTCGCGTAAAAGTTCGCTAAAGCTGACCCGAAAGTGCCAAGAAAGAGATTACAATACAAACCGATTACGCATCCCTTTCATTTTTATGCCGACCGTCGACCTCAAGGTGCGTCCAACAAGAAAAAGGGCTCGAACTTCTACGACCATCTCATTAAAACTTTTTTGAGGAATTAAATAATGTCACGGAAACAAACCCGTTTACGTCGCGATGTTCCAGAGTTTTATAAAGCAATTTCGAAGTTAGCTGCGCTAGTTTTAACTGGCTTGCGCATTATCAAAGCTTAGTGCAATGTTCGTGCGTCGTTTACAGTTATGAGATTACAGCGAAATGCGTTCAGCTAAACCCAGATGGAAGCTGCAGATTTAGTGATCATCCGCTCAGATAAATCTCAGTAGCTCGCTTTACTCTGCAATACAAAAGTTATTTTTATAATTATTTGACTCGCGATTCGCCACGCCATTTGGCCCGTGTTTTTTCTTTTACTTTCTAAGTTTTTAAAATTGTATTGTAAAAACATATATTTCACTATTCATACAGCAGTTTATATGTTTTCCATTCTTGGTTGTCTGGAAAATAATGTTTTTAGTGACAAGGACGCCACTTCTGGCTCAAAGGAGTATGGTATATAAACTATGGTTTAATGGTCATGGAAAGACGTTGCAATCTATCATAAAACCTGATAAGTGGCTGAAAAGAAACACTGCGCGTGATTGTATGAGTTTGACATACTAAAACACAATCTTTATATTACGTACGCGACAGATTTCAATTTTTTTGTCGTTTTCTTGCAATCTTCATATATTTTTTCTGATTTTTATCTCGATTGATAAAATCTTGTTCTTCTTGGCATCGCACTTTGTGCATTCTGTCAGTTTCAATATATTTGTTTTTTTGTGTGCAGTCTTCAGTTTTCAGCTTCTTTATCTCTATAGTCAAAGTCCAATCTTGGCCAAGCTCAGTCCGTGCCAGTTAAATCTAGTCATGTTTTAATAAGTAGTGGCGACTTAACTAAGCTTCAATGGAGTTTTGGAAGCAACACGAAAAAGTCATTATTCACCACATTATATCACTTTCCCACACTCGCGCATGTAATTCGGCACTTTATGAATAACACCACTATTTTTTAAACAAAAAAGCTCGAAAAAACTAGTTTTGGAAAAAATACATTGGGGCGACACTACTCTTTCCGCGTTCCCGTCAAAACTCCCATGTAAGGTTTGTTGAATAGAAAGATGTCGCTCCTTCTAATTGCGTTTTGATCTTCTCTTTCACACATTTCTAAAACTATTTGAACTATCCCTTTCACACGTTATCTAAATTAGCTTTCTCTTTCTTATTCTCTTTAAATATAAGGCCTATATTTACGGCACATAGGCATATATAGGGTTTGAGGTTTTATGCGTAACTCATTTTAGTTTTATGCCCGAGAAATATTCAACGGAAAGCTATTACTGAGTCATTCTATATGTCTGTCTGTAATAGATTTTGTTCGAATCGTATTATATGAGCGATAGTTTTTTAAAGACTGTACCTAGCAGTTGTGTTGGTACCAGAAAAGCTATCTTAGTAAAAAGGTATCAAAAAAGTAATCTTAGTGCATTATACAATTGACTGCCTTGTTAGTTCAATTGGTGAAGTTGTGCTTCAAGAGCTGAAGGGCGTGGCTTTGATTTCGGACTAACATTTGTATACGAACAAAAACGTTTATTCTGTAACTATACACTTACAAAAAAAAGAACTAAGTATCAGCTATCTGGTTAAAACGAGCTTTGCTTAGTTTGGTGCTAGATGGCGCTATGTGAAATGTGTAACGATTTATTATACGATACGATTATATTATGATACAATTGATATACTATTTTTAAGTACATTTACATTTTAAGAACTGTCTAAGAAATAATGTGATAGTCTAAATATAAATTAATAGAAATACATAAAAGAACTAATAGATAATTACTATAAAACAAAGACGCCGTCGATATCGCTGCTGTGCGGTAGCTCAGTACACTGGCAGCATTGCCCCGTTATATTACAGGTAGGTGTCAACTCTGATATCCCCTGAAGCGAAGACTAGTCGCTTTGAAAGGCCTTTAATTATTATTTTTGTATCGGACGACCACGGGCCCGTCGTTTCCACAGCCAGCCCAACAAACTCATAAGTACAGAATACTTTCTTTATTATTTGCTTGATATTATCTGAAGACAGACGCTTACTAAACCCACACACACAATAAGATACTCGTAGCCTCACACCTACAACTGTAAAACCTAAACAAATCCACTCGGCTAGAGTCCAGCGGAGCGTCGCAAACCGGGATTTATTCCTACCACATTTCCTCCTTAACCCGAGCGGTAAACAGCCGGGTTAATGTAATTCCACCGTTTATCCTTGTTGCCGGTGGACCGGAGAAATATCGGCTTTTTTACTGAACGAGTTTTTACATACAACGATGCGACGTTCCAGACGCTGGATTTGCTCTAGTATTTGAAGCTGTATTAAAATATCTGAAGCAAGTACGAGTTTGATAGATTACCCCACAGCTTTTTTGTTCATAGCCGCTAGAGTTCATAGCGTTCTGTTTTAAGATGATTTTAATGCGGTTGTACATTGTTTAGTTTTTAATTGGTGGTAGATTTCCTTAGCAGGAGGTCGTCTAGGTAGGTACCACCGCAGTACCAGATATTCTGCCGCCAAGCAGTAGTGTGTAAACATTACTGTGTTCCGGTTTGAAGGGTACTGCAGCTAGCGAAATTTCAGGGCTATTGAGAGTAACCATCTAGTCCCAAAGTAATGAGTGCCAAGGCAGCGATACCCTGGACTTTGTTTTACTACTCAAAGTTGTGTGTATCGCTGCAATGGTCATGGACAGGCGTTATCTCTTAACATCAGGAGGGCGTCTCGTTCGTCTTATTAATATTGCATTAAAACAAACTATAATAAATAGGCTTGCGTTTGACCGCCATCTCGCCTCTGTTAAGCGAAGATGCGGTATACGACGGAGCACGTTAGCCTAGAAAAAACTGGTACCTAAACAGGCGACTTGAAGGCACCCAGATTGTATCCATCACGTGACACCCATTCAGGCAGCAAATTCTATTGTTTAGCGGTTCTTACAATGAAGGTGGAATCGAACCGTTTAGCTCGAGTCTTTGGAACATCTAATCAGTTTTGATCTATTATGGTATGAAGCAAATAAAATGATATTTTAATGCAATTAAATTAAAATTAAATGGCAGCGTAATTTAGTTAATATTGAAACAATAATAAACCGGTTGGTTAAATCAAAAAGTGGTTAACTTCATCCATTTAGCAGAAAACACTGTATTTTATCATACCATCATATATAATTTTGTGTAGAATTGTTGTGTAATAGTTCTGTCAACTATATGTATAAGCTATTTTAACTGTCATCGTATCGCGAGAACTGAAAGTCGCACAAATGTTGCCAGTTGTTTTGGTGGCTGGGATAATGCGATTCAATAGGTTGATGGATCGGTCAACGTCTCGATATTTCGGAATTGCGTTGAGGTGTTCATTTACCTGAGTAAATTAATATATCATGAACTTAAGAGCCTTACTGAGTTTGGAATATATACGATTCGCTACGTAGCTGTATAATACGTTTGCATATTTCAGAAATAAAGTGAATTTGACATGAAGTGAACCTACATACATAAATCATACTAGTGAGTTTATATAAACATTACATACCTATATGTTTTGGTCAAAATCATCTTGTCAACTTTTTTTTTTTTTTTTTTTTTTAATATACAATACGGGGAGATGGTAGTTAGTTTAGTTAATCGTAATCTACAAAAGTACAAGTTTAAGTGTATACCGCGAGCAGAACAGCAACCCGCAATCACCGCCCGAGCACGAGTATGACGTACTGTTTGAAAGAATAGTTTATTTTATTTTGTAACTAGGGACCCGCCCCGGCTACTCACGGGTGCAATGTAGATACTACCTAAAACCTTGACAAATTATATACTTAAACCTTCCTCATGAATCACTGTATCTATTGGTGAAACACGCATGATAATCTGTTCAGTAGTTTTTAAGTTTATCGTGAACAGACGGACGGAGAGACTGACTGTCGCGGCGGATGGCCATATGGCTATGAAAATATGTAGGACTAAACTTCTTAGCATTTGATAGTATGGACGTCCCGTCGCGTACTAAGGTTTAAAGGAACAATCTTTACTGCTCGTGTTCCCATCCCGATCTAATCAAATTTGATATGACCCTATCAACGCTGCTTAGCTCTTTCTAGCAATTAATTTATGAAACTTACTCGTATTTGCTTCAAGAGCTAGGGCGTGGGTTCGATTCTCAGGACAAACATTTGTGTGACGAGCATAAATGTTCGCTTTGTGTCTAGGTGTTCTGTATACATATACCTAAGTATGTAAAAAGCATATAAGTATATCAGCTACCCCCATAGTACAAGGTTTGCTTAGTTTGAGGCTAGATGGCGCTTAGTGAAATGTTTTAGGATATAAATTAAAAACTACCTAAATTTAGAACTACCGCCCAAAATTAAATAAATATCTCTATAGTGGAGGGAAAAGTAGACAAGTTAATGAAATATTTATTGAGTACGTTAAGGACGACTAAAATCAGTTTTAAGGTAACGATAAATTTATTGTCTGTGATTTGACTTGTGTTAACAATAAATTATTCTAATTTTTATTCGCATTTGATGCCTAGGCGGTTTCAAGCGATACCCTACACTATTCTAAACAAAACCCTACACAGAAAAGACAGTTACGATTTTAGTATTTAACATATGTACTTATTATCTATTTTTTCGACTCTTATAAATTACTTTTCGTATTTAGTCGACTCAAATTTTGGCGTAGACAAGGTAACACGCCATTAGCAATAACGAAAATGTACGTGATCGAAATAAGCTGTAGATTTGTAATGGCAACTTATGTCAATCACGGACACTTTTAGACTTTTCTATTAGCGTTATCGAATATTACTTTGTCTAGGTTCTCAGGTATCTATCGACATATTAAGACGACATATTATAATAAAGTTCCATGATTTCAAAGAGAATCCAATATGGCGGAAATTATTGAAAATTCGCACCTCAATTGTTTTTTATATAAACTTTCCTTGTTTGGTGTCAATGGTGGATAATTAAAAACACGTCCCGATACATAATGTATCATTTAGAAAACAAGTCTTACGTGGCGTGATTTCCAATTTAAAATGTGACAAAGCTGGCATAAAATTTTCAACCTATAGCTTGTTTAAACATCGATTTCTTTGATGAAAGGAAGTAACTCTTACGAAGTCCGTAAGTTTTAGTTAAATTAATAAAATTTGGTAAATATTATACTAAACAAGCACTCAAAGGAACTAGGATACAAGCAATTTTAACGCACAAACAATGGAGAATTAATTAAATCTCTCACTGCTTGCCAAAAACTTTCGTGTTAAAAATAATGTTACAACACAGTTTCACAAGTCTCAATCTGTGTTCCGTAACAATTTTGCTACGGAGACTTTCTAAAGAAGATTTCAAGTTAGTCATATTAAACTTGTGTTATCTCAATGGTTGTATCTAAGTTCATGACATTGAAAATTCAAAAACAAACAAGTTACTTTAATAATAAGGTCATAAATGCACTTCCGTAACTTATGAGCAATAAATAAATATCGTAGGGCATTACACACAGCGCCATCTGACCCAAAACTTAACAAAGTTTGTACTATGGAAGTCAGATAACTGATAGAATACATTTTTTTTGTTTGTAAATACCTGCTTATAATACATACAGTACACCCAGACACAATGTCGCATAAATGTTTGTTCTGGTGGGAATCGAACCCACGCCACAGAGCTCTTGAAGCAGAAATGAGCTAACAGAGCAATCGAGTAATCTTCAGCAAATATCAAAATTGTAAGACCGTTTTTGTTCTACAACGCCATGAAAAGAAATATACGTATTGCTCATGTAAGTAACAGAGTAGGCACATGTTTGTAGTATGTGCGCGTGTTGAAAGCCGATTTTGCTTTCCTGTCTACTCCACGCCAGCTCTGTGCAGTGAAATACTTTTTAATTATTTTTCGTTTTAAAATAGAAAACAGGGAAAATATAAAAATATATTTTGTTGTGGTTAATAGCACACTTTTGCCGTAGTGGTGCCGGCGTAAGAATTGTACCCCACCCTCTCTACCCGTAGTTGCCGTAAGAGTCGGCTATAAGGGATGTAATCCGGAAGATGGGCAGCAGCGTCTTCCTTGAACAATCACACCTAACTGCGCTCGCCAACCCGCCTGTCAAGCGTGGCGAGTATTGGCAAAACCCCCCCAGGAGGAGGCCTATGTCCAGCAGTGGACGTCCTATGGCTGATGATGTGAATAGCACACTGATTGAGATTATATTTAGAAATAACAAAACTTATGGGTATTCTTAGTTGTTAGAGAGTTTTGATGTTTTCTTTAATCAGTGGAAATTAATTTATGTACCTAATATATAATTCAATTATGAAAGTCTTTTGACATTCATGATGTGAATCTAAAATATATATAGACAAACACATACAAAAAATTGAGAGGTGTCTTATGAACACCCGGTTGAATCGGATTTTCTTAATGGATATCTCTTACCATCAAGAGAGCGTCTAGTTCGTCTCGTTACTTTTATATTAAAAAACTCTTTTTGTTGGGTAGTCGTATAAAAATATGATTGTTTCGTGTTAATCACATCACACATATTATCAGCCACAGGACGTCCACTGCTGGACATAGGCCTCCTCCTGGGGGGGTTTTGCCAATACTCGCCACGCTTGGCAGGCGGGTTAGCGAGTGCAGTTAGGTGTGATTGTTTAAGGAAGACGCTGCTGCCCATCTTCCGGATTACATTTCTTAGCCGACTCTTTCGGCAACCACGGGTAGAGAGGGTAAGGTACTATTCTTACGCTGGCACCACCACGGTAAATTTCGTGTTAATAAATAATCATCCAAATCTATTAAAGACTGTGACTAAGTGCTTCACGCCAAGGCTTTTGTTCGAATGAATACCTCGTTAATAAAGTATGAATGTGACAGACATCGAAGTAGCCGTTTCGGTTACTTCCGTTGACAAAAACACGATTTGAATCTTCCTTTTTTGCGAATGGGATTAAAAAGAGATTCTACTTTGTGCCAAATGAACCCCAGAAACAAAACATCGTGTTGAACATTTTAATAAATCCGCTGTAAAAGCCCTACGAGGTACGATACTGCGAGGCACTCCTTAATTGTGAAACTTTTCGAAACTCGCGCTTTGTCGAAAATTCTCGAAGATTTTATTATGGTCCTAAAATACGTCGAGATTATGATAAATTTTTCTTATCGGACCACTTTTTTGGGATAAACTTTCTCTTTCCGATGTTGGTAACGTTTTTAATCAGTGTTTTTTTAACAGCGTTTCGTATAATTTTGAGATGGTGATTAGTTGTGCCTTTATTAATTCGCTTTATCAAGTAATGTTTTATAATTTTTCAAAATATTACTAAAACTATAATATTTAATAAGGTACTTATTTTCTAGAAAAGCGATATTTCAAAAATGCTAAGGGCTTGCCTAGCAAAGCCTTCTTCAAAAGATGCTCGATGTCAATGTAGGGTGCAGTCGAGGTATAATGAGGTTTTGTTAGGAATAATCTCAATAAAACTTCCTTTTTGGTTTAAACAATATCATTTTGATTTAAACAACTTTCGGTGCCTAATTGATTTGGTTCGCGTTTTAGCTACTAAAATATGAATACATATACAATATAAAACATAATAGTATAAAACTTAAATATATATAAAAAAAAATTGAACTTTTTCTTAATTAATAATCTTAAATCCAAACACTTCGTAGAAGTAGAAGAAGAAGATGTTTATGTAGGTACATTAATTTGTAGAGTAATATTTCGGGAGAAGGCATTTGTTTTGTTTTTATGTATTACTAGTTGCGCCCCGCGGTTTTACCCGCGTGGTGATGGACGATGATGATGATGAAAATTATCCTATGTTTTATTCCAGGGCCTAAAAAGACAACGATAGTGGGATTATTCAGGCATAAAAGGTATCCTTTATATCAATCTATCATTAAAACAGCGCAAGTTTCATGACAATTGATTATATGTTACTTACATAATATATGTGTCATATCTCTCTGAACCTAATTCTAAAGTTGACGCGGACGAGATCGCAGGCGTAAGCTAGCATGCATATATATTTCAAATTGAAGACAGATTTAAAAACATTCCAGACAACAAATTTTATTTAAACAAAGCGTTTATAACATCCCCCAGATCAGCAGAGTTTGTAGCGTGAACTTAGTATGCAGGTTGCAGGACGCCACCGCAAGCCACCGAGGCGTACACTCTATAAATCCTGTTTACCATTAATGGGATACTATTCGAGATAGTTCACGTTGCATGCTGGGAATAATGAGACGTCTTATCATCCTTTATAAAACATTTTATACAATACCAGCTGTTAACCGCGACTTCGTTCGCGTGGAAATTAATAAGAAGTATGTAGGTATAAAAAGCATCCTATATGTTAATCCAAGCCATACACTTTACTAAATTTTATTCAAATCCGTTCAGTAGCTTTTGCGTGATTTAGTAACAAACAGCCAAATATACAAACTTTTACATTACAATTCATAATTGAAAAATATTTAAGAAGGTTTTAAGGATTCATTCATGTATGTAAGTAAGTTTCTTTATCCCATAATAACTTTTGGTGGTGCCGGCGTAAGAATTGTACCCCACCCTCTCTATCCGTGGTTGCCGTAAGAGTCTGCTAAAGGATGTCATCCGGAAGATGGGCGGCAGCGTCTTCCTTGAACAATCACACCTAACTGCGCTCGCCAACCCGCCTGCCAAACGTGGCGAGTATTGGCAAAACCCCCCCAGGAGGAGGCCTATGTCCAGCAGTGGACGTCCTATGGCTGATGATGTGATGTGATAATAACTTTTAAATATCTGAACAGAATTGGACGTATGGGGTATCGTTAGAATCCTTACATCGTCCCACAAGAAACAAAAAACATAAAAATAAAAAACATAAAACATTTGCGCAAAATTTTATGTTTCTAGACACAGCAGTTGATCGACCAATCAGTCATTTTTTGTAATTTATATATATATAGATGATGACAAATATGTAATAAAAAATATATATGTATTACTGAATGACAAACGAGGATCTAAAATCTTGCTTAACACTCTCAAGTGAAGCTGACGGAAAACACCGTCAAGTGCTTCAGTGCGTCAGATTTTCAATGTGAGAGTGTTAGCCAGCCGAGTACTAGAAAGAACCATGCTATAAGGTTTTCTCACTGATTTTTCCTTCATTGGCAGCTCGAGGATTTGAACCTACGCTCTTCGGCGTGTGATCCGACCGCGCTAACCACTGAGCTATCATCGCTACTTAGTAACTTCATTGCTATTGTGGAACAAACGTAATTGCAATTAGGCTGCTAAAAACATAACCACTTCTTTTGACTGCCTTAGTCAGGTAAAAAGTAGGGCTAACAATATTATGGCTTCAAATTTGATATAACACAGATAGAACATTTTTTTAAACAGATTGCATAATGAGCCGAAATAAATTCGACTTCAAACAGCCGAGCATACTTTATTAAAAACATTCAAGTTATAAAACGTTAAAATCTAAATTCAAATACAGCTTTTTCCCTTAATGACGTAATTAAAGCATGTAAAAATTACGACCCGACGGTGGTACTAAAACGTTATACCTCTTAGGTCTACTTTTAATTAGTTTACGACCTCTTAAAAGTTAAGAATCGTAAAAGATCGCGTTAAAATGAATTTGTTTTTGTCTCCAGTTTAATTGGGATAATGTTTGTGTTGGGGAGTCAAGGTTAAGGGAGTTGCGAACGAAACAGTTGGAAATGCTTATTTTTATAATTGAAAATTATTTTAACTTATGAAATATTTTTTTCAAAAAGTGAACTAAATGAATCATTTACAATGATAGCTCAGTGGTTAGCGGGGTCGGTTCACACGCCGAATGGCGTGGGTTCAAATCCCAACAATAAACCTGAGCTGGCGGTGAAGAAAAACATCTTCAGGAAACCATGGCATGGTGGTAGGATATTTTCTAGTACTCGGCTGGCTAGCTACTACTCTTAAGTTGAAGATGTGCCACCAAGCACCTAGCGGTGTGTTCCGGCAGACCCATTTTAGAGCTAGTTCCATTTCAAGCTAGGTGTGCTTTACCATCTTCGACCTCACCGTCAGTCTGTGAGCTATGGTCAAGTATAAAGTAAGTAGTCAATCATAATAAAAATATTAGCTCCAGTGTAAGGGTGAAGTGAACAGAAAGATATCGTCCTTCTAATTGCTTTGAATATCTCTCTTACACACCTTATTAAATTATTAACACTATCCCTTTTACATTTTATCTTTCTCTTTCATACTTATAATTATCTCGCATCTAGGCATCTCTATCATATTGACGTTCCGTTCCAATCATATCTTCATATCCTTTTGCTCTTTCAAACATATTAATTACTCATTTATTGTCTCTTTCTCGCTACCTTACGTTCCCATTTCACGCAGTGCAAGTACAGTTTACATGCCCTTGAAATTTACAAATTAATTACTGAAGGGACATAACTTTAAATTTCACTCTCACTTACACCAGTGAGTTGGGTGGAATCATGGATTGTTTAATAACATTTAGTAAGTATTATAAACCACCCATTAGGAACATCTAAGTACATTGCCATAAAACTATCTACTGTACCACAAAAAGTTAAAACACATACGATCACAAAAGAAGAAACACGTCCCAAGTCGCGTAAAAGTTCGCTAAAGCTGACCCGAAAGTGCCAAGAAAGAGATTACAATACAAACCGATTACGCATCCCTTTCATTTTTATGCCGACCGTCGACCTCAAGGTGCGTCCAACAAGAAAAAGGGCTCGAACTTCTACGACCATCTCATTAAAACTTTTTTGAGGAATTAAATAATGTCACGGAAACAAACCCGTTTACGTCGCGATGTTCCAGAGTTTTATAAAGCAATTTCGAAGTTAGCTGCGCTAGTTTTAACTGGCTTGCGCATTATCAAAGCTTAGTGCAATGTTCGTGCGTCGTTTACAGTTATGAGATTACAGCGAAATGCGTTCAGCTAAACCCAGATGGAAGCTGCAGATTTAGTGATCATCCGCTCAGATAAATCTCAGTAGCTCGCTTTACTCTGCAATACAAAAGTTATTTTTATAATTATTTGACTCGCGATTCGCCACGCCATTTGGCCCGTGTTTTTTCTTTTACTTTCTAAGTTTTTAAAATTGTATTGTAAAAACATATATTTCACTATTCATACAGCAGTTTATATGTTTTCCATTCTTGGTTGTCTGGAAAATAATGTTTTTAGTGACAAGGACGCCACTTCTGGCTCAAAGGAGTATGGTATATAAACTATGGTTTAATGGTCATGGAAAGACGTTGCAATCTATCATAAAACCTGATAAGTGGCTGAAAAGAAACACTGCGCGTGATTGTATGAGTTTGACATACTAAAACACAATCTTTATATTACGTACGCGACAGATTTCAATTTTTTTGTCGTTTTCTTGCAATCTTCATATATTTTTTCTGATTTTTATCTCGATTGATAAAATCTTGTTCTTCTTGGCATCGCACTTTGTGCATTCTGTCAGTTTCAATATATTTGTTTTTTTGTGTGCAGTCTTCAGTTTTCAGCTTCTTTATCTCTATAGTCAAAGTCCAATCTTGGCCAAGCTCAGTCCGTGCCAGTTAAATCTAGTCATGTTTTAATAAGTAGTGGCGACTTAACTAAGCTTCAATGGAGTTTTGGAAGCAACACGAAAAAGTCATTATTCACCACATTATATCACTTTCCCACACTCGCGCATGTAATTCGGCACTTTATGAATAACACCACTATTTTTTAAACAAAAAAGCTCGAAAAAACTAGTTTTGGAAAAAATACATTGGGGCGACACTACTCTTTCCGCGTTCCCGTCAAAACTCCCATGTAAGGTTTGTTGAATAGAAAGATGTCGCTCCTTCTAATTGCGTTTTGATCTTCTCTTTCACACATTTCTAAAACTATTTGAACTATCCCTTTCACACGTTATCTAAATTAGCTTTCTCTTTCATACTTATAATTTTTTGCATCACGGCATCTCTTTCTTATTGACGTTACGTTCCATTTATAATTTCATATCTTTTCGCTCTTTCAAACATATTAATAGCTCATTCACTCTTTCTCTTTCCGCTTTCCTTACGTTACATTTCACGCAGTGCCTAAAAGTAAAGTTTGCAAGAAGAAGATACCGTATGTTTCATTACTTTAATTTAAAATTAAAATAAAGTTTATTTCCCATATATGCTGTGTGGTAGAACACTGTTTTTTACTTTTTTACGTTTTTTATTATCTGGTGTCACAAATGGCGGTTTTTTAAATCTAAAAGGACTAAATTGGCTTCACACAGGCCTCTTTTTTGTTACGTAAACGAAAATGTAGTTTATTTTAGAGAATCGTCGTCTTTGTGAATTGTTGCAAATGAATGTCGAGTCAAGTCAAGTCTCTGTGGCGCAGTATAATAATTAAACTAATGTATAAATGCGAAAGTTTGGATGATTGCTTGATGCACAGCGGCTCTGCTGTGTACTAAATTCAGATAGCTGTAATCTCTGGAGTGTTTTGAATTAAATGAAATAAACACTAAAAATTGCAAAAAGAAAGTAATAAATTAATAATAATACACCAATATTAAGAAATGCTTTATGTAATCGTATAGAAATTAAAGTAAATTAACAAATAATAACAATGTAAGTTTTACAGTAAAGGACTTTAAGTAAATTTAGATTAATTATTGCATGGTGGTAAGGTAATTTAAGTTGAAAATCTGCCGCCAAGCACCTGTGTGTTCCGGCAGCCTCACTTGAGAGTCAGTTTTATTGCAGGCTAGGTGTGTTTGCCATCTTCGATCACACCGCCACTTAACATCAAGTGAGCTGTGGTCAAACACCAAGCTTGTCAACCATAAAAAAAAACCTTTTTTTTTCTAAACCATTTAGCCCTAAAGTACTAAATTAAGTTTGATAACTTTAACGTTCGTTGTTTTGTTTCTTTTCTTTTATATTTCTTATTTTGTTTTCGCTAAATAATACGTACAATCATGTTCCAGAAATATTTAAGCTAATTGAATCATATTTAGTAAAGGTAATATAAT
The DNA here is from genome assembly GCA_950106695.1 of Biston stratarius. Classification (NCBI taxonomy): domain Eukaryota; kingdom Metazoa; phylum Arthropoda; class Insecta; order Lepidoptera; family Geometridae; genus Biston; species Biston stratarius. Next base: position 17,670,173 of record OX467109.1, on the reverse strand, counting down.
TGTTTATAATATGTATAGTAATTTTCATAAGTTATTAATAAATATTCGTGACATAATCACCGAAAACAGATTCCACCGCATTGCAGTGAACAAACGTAATTGAAATTCAATTATTGGATGATTAAATTCTACGAGAATGCTTGATAAACACTAAGTCAACTAGAGGGTCATTATTGCAGAAGCATTTTACTCAATTTTAGGATCTTATTAAAAGAGATATAGTTAAACTATGCTTATTATTGAAACGATCTATGTTCACGCATTTTTGCTTTTTCAATGCCTCTGTCAATGTCTGACATCAATTTCATCTGTCACCTGTCAAAGGCGAGTTCCTGCTTTTTTTATCTGGGTGACAGGTATAGTCTTCAAAAAACCAACAATTAATTAAGTACATACCAATTTACAGCAATTTTTAGTGTGAAGGCGGTGTTTCGGGTTCATTTTGGTCCTTCGAGCCCGATTCAACATTGTTCCAATTTTAAGAATCTTTTTTTTATTTCTTATAAACTTGCGTTTGACTCCTATCTCATACAATGTTAAGCGAAGATAAGGTCGTCAATGGAACACGCTTGCGTAGAAGAAACCGATGCACTCGTGACTTGGAGGTGTCAAGCTTGTATCTATCAGGGAATACCCACCCGGACTGCAAATTCCATTGGTTCGATACCCACTCAGGACAAACATGACATACATAGATGTTTGTTATGTGTTTGAACGGTCTAAATATATTTATAAATAAAAGTATGCAAGTATTCTACAAGCTAACTGATTCTCATAGTACAAGCTTTGCTTAAATTGAGACTAGATGGCGCTATGTGAAATGTCCTCAAATACATATCTTTATAATAAAATACTGAAAAAATAACAACCTTCACAATGAACAACTTAAAGTATGATTAACTTCAAAATATCGAACAAAATGTTAAGTAAACAACATAATTTAAACACAACAAAAGTTATACTACCCACTCTATTCTCTCTATTCTGCTTCTGTCTACTTCTCTCATAAAAGTGGGCGTTAAAGCCAAACATAGTAGATCGTCCCCGGATAAAATACCATGTCTAAGGTCATGTTACCTCACCCCGGGCATACTAATTAGCCCGGATATGCCCGGATGAACTCTGAAATGAAACTTTTCAAGCCCGCGTTGTTCTTGAGAGTTTGGAAACTTGAAATTGGGTTGGATGTTGTAATTTACGAGCGAAACTGTGGAAAATATTGTATCAGGTGGGTGGAAGTTTGCTTAGTGAGGATACATATGGTTTTATAAGGCTTTGTTAACAGGTTTTTGAAAGGTCTCTTGTTGAGGCAAGGAAATGTTAAACATGATTTCAATTGGAAATCTACCGGCAAGCTCCTACCGATGTGATCTGGCAGCTTCATTTTCGAGCCAGTTCCATTCCAGGCTAGTTGTTTGCCATCTTCGACCACATTACATATTTTGAATTTAATCTTACTTTAGGTTTTACTTGGTGGTAGATCTCCTTAGCGGGAAGTCGTCTAGGTAGGTACCACCACAGTACCTGATATTCTGCCGCCAAGCAGTAGTGTGTAAACATTACCTACTTTACCTCGATCGCGTCATGGTAAAACTTTAGTTGTGTGCGTCACTGGAGCTTTCTAAAACAATAAATAATCACTACCATTTCTTAAGCTCAATTCATTCACAATCCATTGTTATTTACTTGTTTCAAAACAAAAACTTTCCAATTTTCCGGCAATAATAATTCTCCAGTAATCCAAATAGATTTATAGCAGCACAAAGAAATAAAATCGGCCTCTAAAATCCATTAAAAGGAAGCAAAGAACGTTTTCCCGCCGGCATTTCTTATAAGATCTTTGACATTTTTGCAAAGGTTAAGAAAATATTCATCGGATTAATGTAAAGGTGGAAACTAACATTTATACTTAGGTAAAAACCTAAATAATCTTTCCAACTTTTTTCAGTTCACAGATATTTTTTGTAGCTGATGACTGGATATATGACTACAGCTCGAGATTTGTGTGTGACGTGTGAGTTCACACTGGTTCGATCTTCAAATCTAGAGTAAATTGGTTTCTTCTAGGTAAGTGTGCTCCATCTCAGACTGCATATCAGGCTGGGTGTGGTCAAACGTAAACCTATTCAGAATTAAGAAAAAAGTTCTAACACTATGTCTTGTTGCAAATAAAACCCATTGTAAGAGCGGATCTTTCAAAAACTTTTATTTTAGGCAATGTAAAAGAGTTGGTATTTTTCAATCGTATTCAGAGTGGATCAGTTCGTTCTACGTCCATTAGCACGGTCAACTTAGCGATTCACGAATGGATTCACCTTTTTGAAGAGTTTCCAGCGATTTCGCTTATTTGTGTTTCAATCTAATGGTTCCGCAACTAACACGTTTTTATGCATTTTATCATAAAATAGCAATAAGGTAATTAATTAATTACTTTAAAAGTATCAGCTATGGATGTGCTGTACAGCTGTACTATGACCAAACAAAGAATCTTGCTTTGATGATCTTAGTAAAAAGAAAAATACCTTTAGATTTGACGTTATTTATTTATTACATATAGGTATAATATGTACGTTTGTCTGTATGTTCCTTACTTGTAACTGGACTAACCCAGGTATTTCTCCAAGAAGAAAACCCTGGTGAAACTGCGGAACGTAGCATGTACATTGGCGCCTTTCTCTTCCTCTACGGTGTCAGGAATGTTCCAGCACACAGAGCTCACCGCAATGTCTTCAGATCCGCGATCACTCTCACGAGCTCCATGAAGGCAAGGTCTCCAAGTTGGTGGCAGAGTCCATCCTCCATCTCTATTAAAATTACGATGTTTATTATTTCGTCCCGGATTTTCCGAGGCAAACAGAACTTTTCACGAGCTAGCACTTTTGGCGCATCTCGGTACACTCCCGCCTAACTCCCGCGCCCGCGTATCAACCGCTATCTTAGCGTGCAAGGCGCGCAGCGGCCCGCAGTGCGAAGCAAGACGAGGCCGCGCGCGCGTTGTATTCAGCTTTGTCTCCATGATGAAGGCCACCGAATGTGGCCGAAACTTTAGTCGGAGTTTCTGATATAAGTAAACGTGATTAATCCCGTATAAGTAATACAAAAATACTCGTTTGTAGAATCCATTCTTAAGACCATTTTTTTAGGTAAGTCGTTAAAGTTGTGTAATAGAGTGACCTAACCGAGGGCGAGGTGCTTTAGGACTTTTATGGCGGGTGAGTCAGATGTAGGTTTTATAAGATACTTTTTATTGCTATGTTAAAGTTGGACTAAAAGGATGTGTGGCTTTTGTTGCTCTCGACCTTGCCTTTGTAAGTACCTACTGGACGAAATAAAACACGGAATGCTTTCTGAAACATTCTAGAATAATGAATTCTAATATGAACCGAGAACTTTAATCTTGGTGAACAATTGCTTTGTCTCTTAATGTCACAGTTTATTAGCTTACACTAGATCTTATCTTTTGTGTTTTTAACTATTTTTTAACGTGTATTTTTTTACTTGGCGGTAGATCTCCTTAGCGAGTCTAGGTAGGTACCACCGAGATATTCTGCCGCCAAGCAGTAGTGTGCAAAAATTACTGTGTTCCGGTTTGAAGGGTACTATAGCTAGAAAAATTACAGGGCTTTTGAGTCTAACCATCTAGTCTCAAAGTAATGAGCGCCAAAGCAGCGATGCCTTGCACTTTGTTTGTTAAAGTTCTATGTATCACTGTAATGGTCATGGACAGGTGTTATCTCTTACCATCAGGAGAGCACCTCTATCGTCTCATTACTTTTTACGTACAAAAATGCCTTTACCAAAATTATGTTTATCATGATAGTCATTTCCGATAGGTATGTGTTTTGTGAGGTTAAAAATTACACGTCTGTGCCAATGAATGATATCTTAACTCTACACTTTTGGAGACGAACACTTTTTAGAATTCATTGGTACCGTGCGGGTGCCGGGTCCATCGAGTTGCAGTTACATATAGGAACACGTATAGTACCTAGGACTTGCGACTAGGTGTGGGTGTTTACGTAAATGTAAGGAGACGAACAAATCATGTACTGATTGATGGTTAAAGATACCACCTGTCCTCTTCTTGTTACAGGCTAGGTGTTTGACCATAATTCACCTGCTGTTAAGTGATGGTATGAACAAAGATGGTGATACGAAAGGAAACACAGCTAGTCTGAAATGTGACCTGGCTCTCAAGTGAAGCTGCCGAAACACACGTTGAGCATCTTCGCTACCAATTCTTTCCCATAAACTTTTTCGTGGTTGACTTTGAGTGAAAAATAACAATATCCAGGACATCGCTGGAGTCTTCTCAATAGCAAATATCATTTTTGATTGATTTACTTGACAATTTTACACTGATAACACAGCAAGGTAGCCAAAACTTTGAGTAACAAAACAAAATCATGGACGTCGTTGCTTTGGCGCTCATTACTTTGAGACATTTGATGATTAGTCTCAATAGACCTGTAACCTCGTTAGTTGCAATAGCCTTCAGACCGGAACACATCAGTGATTACACACTACTGCTTGGCGGCGAAACATTTGCGGTGTTACCTACCTTGAAGACCTCCTTCCTACTAAGGAGATCTACCACCAAGTAAACTAGTGGTAATACTCATACGGTTATTAGGTATGCTATATATATTTATAGCTTGTATATATATAGGATTCAGCATATATATTTAAAGCTTTGTGATGTAAACCTGTATTGTTTGACCCCAATACTGGGGTTTTACACAGCCTATAAAAGACTCTACTTTTATTTCAGTATAAACTAAGACTGCTTTAAAGTAGGTATTTACGTCCCTCGTTTGGTCAAATTGAACGTTGTAAAATCTTGTTTTATTTTCTTTATTTTTAAACTAATTTGGAACATTATATTACTGTATAATACGTGGTTGGGTAAAAAATTAATTTGTGTACGTTTTTCAATAACAATATCATCATTTGTTTATTATAGAAACCGACATGGATTTGACACGTTTCTTTTGTTTCAGTAGAGGTGGAGGATGGAATCTGCTGCCGACTTGGAGACCTTGTCTTAGTGAAGCTCGTGAGGATGGTGGCAGATCTGAAGACGTTGTAGTGAACTCTGTATGCTGGAATAGAGAAGGAAAGAAGGAATAGAGGAGGACTACGGTGAGGAAGGACTCCAGATGGTATCTCGTCACTAATATACTCGCTCCCACCCCCGCGCCCACACACCAACCGCTGTCTTCACGTGGTGTTACGTCCATTTAGTAATTTAGTAACATATAAAACGGAATGTAATCATATTATATTAAATTAAATATTTATTTTGCAAATCTGAATTACATTCCAAATTATGCATGTCTAGCTGCATTATAATAATTTATTAAGTAGTAACTAAGTAAATAAAAATTATAATTAACTAACACAATAAATTTAAAACAAATTTTGAACCCACTAACTAAAAATCGTGATATAGAATATACATAATTATTAGATATAAACTGAAAGAAATAATCTGAACGTAAGTATTACGCTCAAATTACTTAGAGAGGGCCAATTTTATTTAAGTTAATAAGGACCTTCTTCAACCTTTCTAGCACGTCTGTTATACTCAATCATTAATGTGGTGTTTGATAAGGTCTCGTTTCACAAAGCTTAGCGTAAAGACGTGTTATACTTGGCTTTTTGTGCATTTTCATTACTTCTAAAGTAAATTAAAATCCAATAGGTATGTCAAACAATTTTTTTAAATAAAAGTCCTTTTCAGTTAAATTTTTAATTTCAATTTCTATCGAGTTTTTTATTCTAAGCTACGTTTCTACTTTCACGAAGTTCTTGAATACATTTAATTTTACTTTGAGATAGATTTCCTTAGCAAGAGATAGTAGGTACCACCGCAGTACAAGTTGTATAGAGTATCAAGGATGGTTATGCTATGCAATAGCAATTGTTATCTAGTTAAATAATAAATGAGGTTGCCAGTCATAAACTAGGCGTCTTTTAAAAAGGGCATTTTTTTTAAATATAAGCTCATTTGATCGTAGCTCTTTTTCTGAGCGTGCACGGCGTGAGTTTTATTCCCGCCCAGGATTAAAAAATCTGATCCACTGACGAACAGTTCTGGATCAGTAACTGATCCACTGTAGAACTAGACTACTGTAGTCTGGTAACCTTTGCTTAGTTTGGGGCTAGATGACGCTATGTAACATGTCCACCAATATTCTTATTCTTATTCTTATAAGTCTAATAAGTCCACCAATAATTAATTTATTTATTAATCTGGAAAATCTACTTTACGATAATGTTCAACAGAGTTAAATTTCTATCGAGTCAATCATTTTATTGAATTGAAAGAAATTAAACATTGAAATCAAACTTCAACAATGAGCTTGAACTGCCGGTGAAGGAAAACATCGCGAGGAAACCATAGCGTGGTGGTAGGGTATTTTCTAGTACTCGGCTGGCTAGCCACCACCCTCAAGTTGAAAATAACCCGCCAAGCATCTAACGGTGTGTTCAGGCAATCCCACTTGAGACCCAGTACCATTCCAGGCTAGGTGTGCTTTACCATCTTCGACCACACCGTTACTTAACATCAGGTGAGCTGTGGTCAAACACCTAGCCTGTCAACTAAAAAAAAAAACAGTCGAAGTTTAACGTCGATTTTGCGTAACCACCATAATTTTGCTTCGCTAAATTTGTCTTTAATTAACACAACTTAAGACTGAGGTTTGAATGCTATAACAAACGTGCTAAAAGTTATATAATATAAGGCCATAATTAATAAAACAATTACACAGGAAATTTCAACCGCACAAATAATTTCATCATTTCCCACACTGACAAAATTATATATACTATACAAAGTAAATATACCAAACAAATATAGTGTGTTTCAAATAACATCAAATGTTCCAACGTACACAGCTAGAATTGCAACTTCCTTATAGAGGGGGTGTTGAGTTCCCATACGCACGGGTGACATCAAAGCGACTTGTTTACAAAGGGTGTTCGCTGTGAGGCTTGGCGGTTGCTTTTCTAATTAATGTACTATTAATGTTATATTAATAATAATATTTTACGCGCTAGTGATTACGAACTAATTTGTCGCAAATTAACTTGCGGTAGAGTGATATTTGATAATGAGTTGAGTAGGGGTTATTTGTAACTGGTTGAATTTGCGTTGAAATAGTGCCACTTGAGGCCATACTATAAGGTCTTATTGCCATTAAAGTTCTACGCCCATGAAAAAGCTACGCGACCACAAATCGTATACCCACGCAATAAGGATTGCAGTTGCTTAACTTTTTCAGGATCACTTAACTTGAGTGGAGATTATGTCAAAGTAATAGAATGGGACACAAAAAGCTCTTCTGAGCCGTACTGTGAGCTCTGTTTAGTTGGTGGTAAATCTCCTTAGCAGGTGGTCGTCTAGTTAGGTAGTACCACCGCACTACCAAATATTCTGCAGCCAAACAGTATTACTGTGTTCCGGTTCGCAGAGTACCTACTGCAGCTAGCGAAATTACTGGGCTGTTGAAACTAACCATCGAAAGTCTCTTGCTACTCAAAGTTCCTATCGCTAGAATGGTCATGGACATGCGTTATCTCTCACCATCAGCAAAGCATCTAGGTCGTCTCATGACTAAAACAAATAAAAAAATAAAAAATTGAGAAAACCCACGACCTCTGCAGCGCCCCCTGGTGAGTTATCAACGTAACACCTATCTAAGAACATGCACCAATCAAACTCAAACCCATCACTGAAAACTACTTCAAAATCGAATTAGGAGTTTTGGAGAAAAATGCCAATACGGATTTGCACAAACAATGTTTGCTGCAGCGCCCCCTGGTGAGTTGTCACCGTAACACCTTTCTAAAAACATGCACCAATCAAACCCGAATCCATAACTGAAAACTGCATCAAAATCCGACTATTAGTTTTGGAGAAAAATGCCAACATGGATTTGCACAAACAATGTTTGCTGCAGCGCCCCCTAGTGAGTTGTCACTGTAACACTTATATAAAAACATATACCAATCAAACCCGAACCCATAACTGAAAACTGCATCAAAATCGGACTAGTAGTTTTGGAGAAAAATGCCAATATGGATTTGCACAAACAAACACCCTCTCACCTCAAACGCATATACCGTCTTCGTTCCGTCGTGGGTAAAAAACACATTTGCCCATACCTCAAGCGCGGGAAGACAAAATGGCAAGACGCGCCTGCAATTTCTAGAAACTAAAACAAGATGGCGCGCATACTAATTTAATTACAATAACTAACTGGAAACTTTATAACAACTTGGCTGCGTACCAGACGCTTCTTGCTTTATTGTGCGTAGGTCGCACTTGCGAGAATACCAGGTATTTTAGAAAAAAAATAGCAAGCAAACTTTAGAAAGCACAGAAGCACAGCGAGGTTGTGGAACTCTCGTACTATTTGCCGTACAATATGGACGACAAATAGTTTTTTTTCCAGGTAAACGTGCTCCATCTTAGACCACACTACTGCTTAACATCAGGTAGAGTGTGATCAAACACGAATCTATTCTGAATAAAAAATACATAGTTTGGACTTTGGGGTGTAAGTAGGAAAGGGGTTTCCCTCAATATTGCTTATACATCGAAAGTAAGTATTCGTATTTCTTGTAAAATAATAGGAAGTCTTACTATAGTTTCGGCCACACCAGGGTCTCGGTGGTTAGCGCGAAGCAAGACGAGGCCACGTGTTCAGTTTTGTCTCTATGATGTAGACCACCGGATATGGCCGAAACTATAGTCGGAGATTCCGATATAATTAAAAGTGAGTAATCTTGCATAAGTAAAACAATAAAACAAAAATATGACAATGTCAGTTTCCATAGTAAAGTAGGAAGACCATTACATTAAACCACCACTTGTGGCACTAGTTCATAAGATTCTTTCGTTTTATGTACTTCTTTTTATATAATTACCACCTAAAACTTTAGCTAAGAACGATTTAAAATGTAAGCACGTACATTATAAGCGTTTTAACTTTTATTTCTACGTTTTGTTTATCTCAAGGCTGGAAAAAGTTCTTCTCCATGTTTTATTACGTTTGTAACATTTTCTTTGTTTTACTGTTAAGGGACGGTGCGGTCGAAGATGGTAAACACATCAACCCTGGAATGGAACTAGCTCTTAAGCAAGGAACGCGTGAGCGGGACGTTTAAAGGATAGTAGGTAGTCAGCCGAATAACCCTACCACCATGACATGGTTTCCTCACGATGATTTGCTTGACCGGCAGCTCAAGTTCATTGCTGAGATTTGAACCAACATCCGACGTGTGAACTGACCGTGCTAATCACAGAGCTATCGTCACTATGATTTATTAAGGAGGTCTACTCCTTAGCAGAGGTCGTCTAGGCTGAAAAATTGTCAATATAAAAATATGTCAAAAGAAATCATAATTACTTACTTGTAATTTAAAAGTCTTTTAGTTTGAAATACTCGTCAATGTCATAAAACAACCATTTATATTAGGACCGCTTGTAATATATATACCCACATATGTATAACAATAACTTGTTTTCCTCAATTAATAGATTTGTGTGGGTATTCTAAGAGAAATAAATATCATAATTATATATTTCATTCATCTACATTACTAAACTGGTACTATTGAGAATGTTCTGTCCTGTTGTTCGAAGTCGATGGGTACAATAGAAAAGATACAAGACTAAACAGATTCAGCATTTAAGCCAGGGGTTCCCAAAGTATTGTACCACTCAACCCTGCTGGCTATAATAAAAATACCCACGCTCCTCTTTGCATTGCTGAGGGATCATTTAGATATTTTCAAAGCCAGAGTGAACAGGTATCTTGTAAGTCTGCGTGCTTCATCTTCGCTTACCATCAGGCGAGTTGGTGGTAAAAAGCGGACTTATAGGTGTTAGAAAAAGGAAGAGGAAGCCACTGGGCTCAGCAAAGTATCCTAATATTATAAAAGTGTGTTTGTGACGTTTTAACATTGACTACTGAACCGATCATCGTGGAATTTTGCATACACGTTATCAAGGGTACAAAAAAGGACATAGGGTACCATTCATCCCGAAAAAGTACCTACTATTCCCGTGCTTCCATTACATTTGTCGCGCCTCCTGAGGGGCACCCCCAGTTTGAAAAGCAATGATCTAAACAGACTACGCTCCGCCCATTGTTAATTTTTTATGCCTGCTCAGTATGTGTGTCCGCGCCTTTACTCTAAGTGGAGCTCGCAGTTAAGTGGACGAATACAATTTATGTGTTACTTAGAGAGTGCGATGGCCAACTTCTTATTAGTTCTGGAAGTACGTCGGGCTAAGTGGCCGGATTGAGATCAACACTCGACAGGATTATAACTTGGTGCTAAGTAATAAACTTAGCTGTTGCCTGTTTAGTTCACTAATGCCTATGCGTAAAGATTTTATTGGTTACCTTACCTTTTCCGGTTCTTGATTTGTCGTAAAGACGAAATACAAATGCCTATTATCTACCAAACGTTTACGTCACAATGTATTTTTTTATGCCACAGGTGGCAATCACGCAGACGGGTTGCCTGATGGTAAGCGATATGTCGCTTATGGATATCTGCAATACCAGCGCCTCAAATACATTGCCGATCAATGTCAACTCGGCTATAAACATTTTTTTTTATCTATTAAGTTTTTTTGTTGCACTTTGTGCATTTGCCAGTGTTGAGTATTTCGATATTTTAAGTTTTGAATAAATCAAGTGAATTAAGTTTAATTTACAGTCAAGGCCACACCAAATAAGTCAAGGTCGAGTCATAACTTAGTAAAATAACGGCAACTTTATTACAACTTTTATGGAGTTTTGAAAGCAACACGAAAAGTCATGTGCACTACATTAAATCAATTTCCCACGCTGACGCATGTTATTTGTCACTTTACTAATTAATTACCACATTTTTTTAATAAATAAACGCCAAAAATTCAAGAACAAGCCATTCTGATTTGTACGTTAGAGCTGTTAGTAGCTGTTACTTATAGATTCCATGTCAAAATTAGTTTACTACAGCACACGGGTGTCTAGTCACTACAAATGTCCTGAAATGGCCACGTACTGAGTCTTCTCTGCAATACTAAGAAGACTTTATATTACCTGAGAGACCACAGTCTAAGTAAATCCAGAAGACCAACATGGTGATAATGGGAAAAAATGTTGCACTGTTTTTCAAGGCGTTTGTTTTTTCATTAGTGAATATTTTTATTCATTGCTGGAAAGACTATACAAAGCATCGTTGGTGGGGTGGGGTCATATATATATTTATATCTATACTTTTGTTAGCGCGGTCGGTTCGCAAGCCGAAGGGAGTGGGTTCAAACCCCAAGAATGAGCTTGGGCTGCCGGTGAAGGATCATCATGAGGAAACCATAGCGTGGTGGTAGGGTACTTTCTAGTACATAGTCCATGCCGAAGGGCATGGGTTCAAATTCCAACAATATTTATTTTGACATTTGAAGATATTTTTTTTAAATTGTGAGATAGATATAATTTATTAGAATAGTCGTTTTTATCTCAATAAATAAATTAAATTTAATTTAACAATGAGCTTGAGCTGCCGGTGAAGGCAAAACATCGTGAGAAAAACCATAGCGTGGTAGTAGGGTACTTTCTAGTACTCGACTAGCTACCACCCTCAAGTTGAAGATCTGCCGCCAAGCATCTAACGGTGTGTTCCGGCAGCCTCATTTGAGAGCCAGTTCCATTCCAGGCTAGGTATGCTTAACCATCTTCAACCACACCGTCACTTAACATCAGGTAAGCTGTGATCAAACACATAGGTTGTCAAACATGAAAAAAAAAACTCTCGTGTTTGTAAGCGACGATATGATCTTAAAGAAATAAAGTTTACTGACTTAGGAAATGTTCACTTTAACCTTGAAAGGATCTAGATTATATCCCTCAGGAAGCTGAGAAGTTTTATGATTCATCTTTTACTTTTATGTCTGAGTCCACATCTCACCCTCATAGATGAGTTATCATTTTACGTTCAACAAATATAGACATTCAACTCTCAAGTGCTTAGTGCGATACAGGAATTGAATTCTCGACCGTATTGTAATAACCGGTTATGTTTGCGTTACGTTTCCATTTGCATTTATAAAGGAAAATCGAGCGCTAGCCAACTGTAGACGGTTAGAGATGGGACACTTTCCCTGTGAACATAATCGATTAAGTTTTGTTGTTATGGATCTTTCTCTTTTAAATTCCACAAGATAGTGTTTGAAAAAGTTTAAAATTAGTATTTTTTTATTCTTTAATAAAAATGTTTTCTGTTTCTTAGATAAACTAACAGCATTAACAGATTTCTTAACTTAATATATTACAGGAAAGTTATTCACAAATTTCAAATTCAAATTTAAACATTTATTTTACAAAACATGGGTTACAATTTTGCGTCAATGTGTTTGATATAAGGTTAGATCGCGAAGTTTTCATCATTAAGGTATACAAAATTTATTAGTAAGATATAAAATTATTCAATTTATTACATGTAAAATAAAATGTTGAATAAAAATAGGTATATTATCTAAACTAAATCAAGTAAAAAAATGTCGGTCAAGCAATACTTGTTATTCCAATTATAATAGAAGTTATAAGCTTACAAGTTACAAGTTTCTAGTACTAAAAACTAGTATATATTTATAGGCGGACACCTGTTGACAGCACTGTTGGCTCATTGGTAATATGTCTGCCTTAAAAGCTATGGGTTCGATTCCCGAACATACATTTAACGGTATACCTAAACAAATGTTTGTTCTGTGTCTGGGTGTTCTGTATGTATTATAAGTATATATTTACAAAAAAAAGTATATAAGTGTTCTATCAGTTATCTGATTTCCATCACACAAGCTTTGCTTAGTTTGGGGTCAGATGGCGCTGTGGGTAATGTCCTACGAAAAATAAAGTCTAAATAATAAAAGTCAAGTTAAAGAGTTGAATTATAATAAATTCTGCACTCTCTAACAAAGAATAAAATAAATAAATTCAATATAGTGTTTTTTTTTAATTTACTAACGAGACTTATTCAACAAATCCATTAAAACAAACGATACAACTCGAATATTAAGTTGTTCAAACTTTCATTGAATCTCATCTCTAGTATGATATTGCCACTGGGACTGGGCTGGATATTATGTGATCGGGTTACGTGATTATAGATACTATTGTATTAAAATTAGATTCGTTTAGAATTTAATTTGTTTTAAAATTGGGGTGTAATTATCGTTTGGGAATTAGTGAAGTTTGTTTCGAAAAATGAGATGATGGAGGCCACTTAAACTACATATTATAGTAATGAAAAATGTAGTAATAATTGACATGTTATTTTAATATTTTGACATATATGCATATTTGTGACATTAAATTTAACACAAGAAAGTTTTCGATGTCATTCCGTATATTAAAACTTTACAAATATGAATTTAGTATTTTTTTTTAATAACGTTTTTATTAATAGTTGACATGTTATATTAATATTTTGACATAATGCAAATTTGTGACGTCAAATTTACTTACGTTAATAAAATGTTAGCCATAAATAATTCATATGTAATAGAAGTGGGAGCGAGAGGAATTCCAGAAATAAATCTCTATAATCTACTAAAAGATCTAACAAGAACGTTTATACATTTATTGTTATACAAAATAACTAAACACTAAAATATTGTTGGAAAGACTATCCAAAGCAGCGTTGCTAGGATCATATCAAAGGTTGGGCAGGTAAGGTGAGGCTAATACACCTTTAAAAGGGCTCTTAGGGACTTAAGCTTTATAAGCTTATGGAACTTTATTTTTAGTAAGTATAATATAAGTACCTTTGGTTTCTAGTTTCACAAATAAGTTGATTAAGTGGTTAGAATTGTATTTGGGATATATCTAAAATCCCTCTATTCTCAGCGTTACAAAAATAGGGTACCTGTAATTACTTCCCACTTTTAAAAATGTAAAAGTAATAAGTCGGTCGAGTCGCTCTCCTGATAGTAAGAGCTAACGATACACAAACATTTGAGTAGCAAAACGTAGTCCAGGTTATCGTTGCTTTGGCGCTTATTACATTGATACTTTCGATGGTTGGTCTCAACAGCCCTGTAATATCACTAACTGAACCTGTGTGGTACCTGCCTGGACGGCTTTCTGCTAAGGAGATCTGTCACTAAAAAAAGCCTTACATCAAAAGGTAGTGTCATGGTCAAACTTGAAATATTATGCATTGTTACTTTTAAATAACTATTGGCAGTGTGACGTGAAATTATTTATAACTAGCCAAAAGCTGAGCTTTGTGAGGGCTCGCGTAGTTTTTCTAACGGGTAATAATTTTTAAGACAAGTTTTTTTTTAAATCAGTTTAGTTCTGTTGCAGCGATGTTAACTTGGTTTTCTAACAGATGGCTTTAGAAGTACAATAACATTCTATCCAATGAATACAAAATTGTTAATGTAATTTTTTTTTAATGGTTATGATTTTTTTTTTTGGACCGATAACACATCTAGATATGAAGTTAAATTACCATGTTAAAGCACAAATCTAAAGACGTGAAAGTTTTTCAGTAAAGTGTACCACAAAAATACAGCTATTTTCCTTATAATACTATCCGTATTATAAGGAAAATAGCTGCGCTCCGCGGTTTTACCTGCGTGGTGATGGATGATGATGATGATGAAAAGTATCCGATGTTTTATTCCAGGGCCTAAAGTATCTACATGCAAAATTTCATCTAGATCCGTTCAGTCGTTCTGGCTTGATTGAGTAACAAACATCCATCCATCCATCCAAACTTTCACATTTATAATATTAGTGGGATTACTAAACCTCACGACAGGACTTCCCCCTCTAAGTGTGAAGTTCAGAGTAACTAACAAGGAATATTCAATGTTCCGTGCCAAGAGTCTCAGCCTCGGTCGAAGAGTCAACACGTCCTGAGGATGCCTCGTGTAGAGGCGACACACGTGTCGGCAACTGGTTACTGCAGCGAGAAGAGGATATAAAGTGGTGTAACTTGTGGTTATTTTATTTTAATTAGCGTTTTGTTAATTTTGTTTTAGCTTTTAAGTTTATGTAAAATTTTGGTTTTAGATATTTGATAAAGTTTCGAATAAGTTTTTAAAATGTTGTCAAGTTAGTTAAATTTAAATCTTCATCTCTGTTGTACTGAAACGCCTGTTAAGCGGAAATAAACTAAATATATACCTTGAACACTCATATTCAATGTTGTTTTTATTGTATTTAAAGTATAGTTTTTTTTTATTTTTGTAATATTCTATTTGTGTGTAAATTTATTATAATAATAAACTACATATTATTATTTTTGTTCAGCATATTTCAGTAAGTAGTTTAATTTTGTTAACGAAGACACTTAGCCAGTGAAATACCTACGAGTAGAAAATATATTTTGTCTTGAAGGGATTCGAAATAACAAAAACGCGAAGTAAGCCAATTCGGCGGACAGGTGTTGGGACCCTCTTCAGCTTGAGACACATATTACGGCAGCACGTCGCTCTGTCTCAGATTTTGTAGCTCAATTGTGACGAAAATAATCCAAGGGAACAGCGATACGTGAAAAAGTGTTTTACTTTATATTATACTAGCTGCACCCCGCGGTTTTACCCGCGTGGTGATGGATGATGATGATGAAAAGTTACTAATCGTATACAGCCTGCATCTCAAAATCCTTTCTTAGGGGATGCCTACGTCATAGTAGCTTTATGCATGCAAAGTCTCAGCCCGATCGGTTTAAAATTGACAAAGTTTTATACAAACTTTCATCCCCTATTTTATCGCCTTGGGGGTAGAATTAATCAAAATTCTTTCTTAGCGGATGCCTACGTCATAACATCTACCTGCATATCAAATTTCAGCCCGATCCGTCCAGTGGTTTGGGCTGTGCGTTAATAGATCACTATGTCAGTCAGTCAGTCACCTTTGAGTTATATATATTTAGAGATTTTGGATAGATCAAAGCTATCATTAAGTATATTTATTACATACCTCTAAACGTAACAAACTCTGAGCATTGAAAACAAACACATAGCCTGTTAAACATGTTTTATTTATGTTACCGCAACTTGAATGCGTATATCTATATCTTTAAACGAGCAATTCTTGTATATATATATATTCTGAATCTCGAAAACGGCTCCAACGATTTTCATGAAATTTAGTATGCAGGGGGTTTCGGAGGCGATAAATCGATCTAGCTAGGTTTCATTTTCAGAAAACGTTGTTTTATCCGTGTTTTCAGCCGAGCAATGCTCGGTCAACCAAGTACTAATATTTTAAATTAGCATTATTTATTTACCACCAAATTTTAGGCGATGAATTAATAACAAAGTCATTAAAATATTTATGAAAATATAATTTACACCTTATTTATTACAAGCTTTGATTTAACTTGCTATCTCGTATGTACGGGTCAAATCTTGAAAGTTAAATTTGAACTTGAATTTGTGATTGGACTCAAATTTTAAGTTATGATTGGAAGTTATTGTATTGTCATTATAATTAAATATATCTCGATTTTGCGCCTTTTTTATTATGTTTTTATGGCTGACAGGCTAGGTTTTTGACCACAACTCACCTGATGTTAAGTGACAGTGTGGTCGAAAATGGTAAAGCACACCTAGCCTGGATTGGAACTGGCTCTCAAGTGAGGCTGCCGGAACACACCGTTAGATGTTTGGCGGCAGATTTTCAACTTGAGGGTGGTAGCTAGCCAGCCGAGTATTAGAAAGTACCCTACCACCACGCCTCGTTCATGTATCCACATTCCAACACAGGATTCGCGTCTTCTACGATCTCACATTCGGTACAGTGCAGTGAATCGGTCACTTCCATAAGATATCTAAGCTTGTTACTCAGAATGTGTTCGGACTGAAGTCATCAAATACATCTTCTCAACATTACTCTACACCATTAAAAAAAAAACCGTGTAACGTAAAATTTAAAAATCAAATAAAAACACCAACCTATCGCCGCCTTTATTTATTGTAACGAATCGAAACCTAAAAACGAAAAGTTAAATTGAATATAAATCTATCAACAGGCATTTACAAATTTGTTCAAACACCATACCGTACCACTTTAAACCTTATTTCAAAACGTTTTAGTAAACATTGTCGGAATTCATAAAGATGTAGCGGAGAAGTAAGCAACGTCAATCGAAGGGGTTGGGGGGTGTTTTATATAAATAAAATAACCCAGTTAAGGGCAATTAAGGAATCGTGAATGTTTTTTCCTCGTAATCGGGGAGGTCGTTTGTGAAAAAGTACTGAGTTGTAGCCACTAACCGGTGCGTGGGTTTTTTAAATTAATTTTCTGGTGACTACGTAATCCTGTAATTGGATTCCGATGTCGATTGTTGCGAAAAATAATTGATGGTAACCAGTTTGGTTCAGAGCACTGTTTCTTCCGGTTAACAAAGGGTGGGTACTGACTTTTTTCCAATTATTTTAATCTGTTTATTGCCACCAAGCAGTAGTGTGAAAACATTACTGTGTTTCGGTCTGAAAGGTACTGCAGCTAGCCTAGCTAGACTAACTATCGAATCTCTCGAAGTAATGAGCGCCAAAGCAATGATGCCCTGAATTTTGTTTTTTTGTTACTCAAGGTTCTGTGTATCACTGCAATGCTAATATTATCTCTCATACGATCAGAAGAGCGTCCTGATAATATAATCTAATTAATTTTACAATTTTTTTTTTTTTTTTGACTTTTATAATAATGTTTATCTACCAAAAATATTTAGAAGTGTATGAAATAAAAATAAATAGTTAGCAAGCGATTGTTTATTCTAAGTGTTGAGATTACTTTTACATACTTACGTTATGTGTAAAATTCATGTGAAACATAATTTTAAATTGAGGAAAACTGTGTGAAGTCATTTAGTAGGTTTATTGCAAGTTGGAAATCCACATAATATTTTGATGTACTATGTCATTAGCTCAATGTATTTTCCTCAAGCCTAGATCCTAGTGTAGCAACCGCCAATAGGTATGCCGTATACGTTCTTGTAGGTAAGTCCTTCGTATAGTAACTAACTTGTGAGAACAAGTTAGCTAGTTAGTAAGTTAGAACTCAGGACAGCACACTTAAGAACTTAAGAAGATCAGTTATTTTCCATATAGAACCATAATTATTTTAAGATGTAAATATGATTAACAGATACACAAGGACTGACATGCTGGGAGTTTGACCACAGCTAACCTGATGTTAAGTGACCGTGTGGCCGAAGATGGTAAACTCACCAAGCCTAGAATGGAACTGGAGGCTGCCGGAACACACCGTTAGATGCTTGGCCACAGATTTTCAATTTGAGGGTGGTAGCTAGCCAGTCGAGTACTAGAAAGTACCCTACCATCACGCTATGGTTTCCTCACGATGTTTTTCTTCTCCGGCAGCTCAAGCTCATTGTTGGGGTTAGAACCCACGCCTTTCGGCATGCGAAGCAACCGCGCCAACCACTGAGCTATTATCGCTACAAAACTCTTTAAACTATGATGATTTTCTTTTGTAATTATAAATAGCTTTGTAATTTCGCTAGCTGCAGTACCCCTCAAAACTGAACGCACACATCATTATGTCATGGAAATCCTATCTTTAAACAGTTGGTATAAAGGTCACATAAGGTCACCTTGCCTTGGTGGTGCCGGCGTAAGAATAGTACCCCACCCTCTCTACCCGCGGTTGCCGTAAGAGTCGGCTAAGGGATGTAATCCAGAAGATGGGCAGCAGCGTCTTCCTTGAACAAACACACCTAACTGCGCTTGCCAACCCGCCTGCCAAGCGTGGCGAGTATTGGCAAAACCCCCCAGGAGGAGGCCTATGTCCAGCAGTGGACGTCCTATGGCTGATGATGTAAGGTCACGTTGGTATTCATCACGTTCATAAACGCTTTATATTTGTATACAAAGAATTTGTTATTGGTCAAGATATTCAGTTAACTTAATTGTAGATTTAATTGTTAGACTGACAGTTTAAATTGGTGAAAGGTACTAGCTACTCAGTCTTATTTAAATATCTCTCCTGACAAGGTCGTAGCGAGCGTGTGTATCCCGTAAGGCGAACGAACTCTTCTCGAAATGATTCGGCGAGTACTTTGATTCTGCAAGAGTATAAGTCCTCAGCAACCATGCCAAGGCTGCCTTCACCTGAAGCCGAGCGAAGCGGTTGCCTGGAATAGAAAAATACTCCATGAATGTACAAACTACCAAAAAATCTTAACTTGAAAATTGGATTTAGTAACTCTCGGATATGTTTTATTTAGGATTTTTTAGGTTTACTTTCAGAAGCAAAAAATCATTGCATGTTCATTCAAGACCATGATTAGAAGAAAAAATCAACACATAATCAGTTGATGACATTTTGCTCTGAAGCTGATATTTTGTATTGTTATCAAATAAATTGGGACTCTGATATTAACACAACTTACAATATTATTGTGAAATCATTTACTCGAGATAACAGTAATATGATTAGAATATAGATCAGTATGTAAATGTTAAAAATTTATTAAATTATGACAAAATATTAAACAAAAGGAATATAGTGTATTGTAACATCCACGTGAATTATCACAATAGCATTACTTTTAACTAATACTTATCTTAAGATTCGGAAAGTCAATATCTGCATTACATTGCATCATACTTTTATTAACGTCTATTGTATCTTTTACTAACGTCTATTAATGTACCTAAGTGGAAGACATCTTTACTTGCATGCATGGATCCAATGGTCTACAATCACTTACCTACAGAAATTGCTAACATCAATGAGACAATTATATGAACAAATTGAAATGTTTCTTGTCTAAATAGCATACCACACAGTAATGGAGTATTTGACTGAGAAATTTTAAATCTGGTTTGGACATTATTATTATTATTATTTTTAATTTGATATTTTTTTATTTTGTGACATTAATATTGTTATATTTTGACATTTGTTTACTTTTGTATTTTTTGAAATTTATTTTTATTGTGATACATAATATGTCAAGCTTAATAATCTGCATGCCGAAAGGTGGTCTATGGCGTTTTTTGTTTTTTCCTTTGTTACATCTGTAGTATACCCATAACGTAAAATATAAATGGAATATTATTATAAATCTGTTTTTCTTCTTGAATGCGGGAACACTTACTTATGAATGTAGCTTTAAAGAAACATGTTGAAATCATTAAAAATAGATTAGATACAAGCGATAAGAATAATAATGTGTTTGAAGAACTCACCAATGCAAATTCTGTTTCCTTCACCAAATGGCAAGTAGCTGTAATTTTTTATCTGTGATACATTTTCTGACGCAAATCTCTCCGGATCAAATACTTGAGGATTTGGGTGGAATCTTTTATCTCTATGTATCCCATACACCGGTATTATGACTACGGAGTCTTTCTCCATCTTAACTTGTGACGCCGGTAACACAGCATCTTTGGTGCATTGTCTTTGTATAGTTCCAATACTTGGATACATTCTCATGGATTCAGATAGCACCATGTCTAAATAATGCATTTTTTCAATGTCATTGTAAGTTAATGATTCAACATTTGCGAATATAGAATCAATTTCATCGTGAACTTTTTGCAATATTTCTGGATGACTTGCAAGCTCTAATAGCACAAAATGAATAGAGTTAGCTGATGTATCAGCACCAGCAATAAAGAAGAAAAAGGCTTGTGCAGCCAATACTTCAACAGTTGGTTCTATTTCATATCCAGTTTGGACATCTCGAATAACTCCTTCCTTTTGTAGCTCTAGACAAATTTCAATGAAGTCATGTCTTTGCTCTGTTACGTTGCGGCGACTTTCAATAACACTTCTTACAGCGCCTATAAAAAAATCTTCAAATTCACCAAATATTTTCAAGTCCAACCAGCGGAACAGTGTGGGCGACACACTATTAATCAATATTTTAAAATTAGATTTAAAAGAGGGTTCAACTGATTTCCATGCCATGTCCATAAAAGGCGAGTCCATTGTGCTTTTATTTGATTTAGTATCTATGCCAAATACTGCAGCGCCTATGGAAGCAGTAGTATAGGTGTAGAGAGCATTAAAAGGCTTTCCTCTCATTTCCTTATCATTGTTCAGTAAATCTACAAAATCTTTTGCACATTTATCTAGTATATAAAACATATTTTTCAACTTTGAGCTTGTAAAAACAGGAGATAGCTTATGTCTTATACATTTCCATCTTTTAAAGTCATTAATGAAAAGAAGGTTATCGGCCAAGAGGTCACTGGCATTAGAATCGAATCCACGCTTATAGAAACTCTGAAAATCTCCTGCAAGTACAGCTTGAATATCTTCCAAGTCTCTCACAATTAGAGCTGGTTGCGATCCAAAAAATATGCCCACATGAGTATCATGTGCTTCATATACTTCTTTGATGTATTCTGGTAGAGAACGCTTCCCAAACATAAACTTCCAAAGGACTCCATTTGCTTCAACGATGTTTCTTTTCTTCCAATAGTCGGACTGTTTTCTATTGTACACGTATATCAAAACAGCACACAAAAATAATAACACAAGAATACTTGTAATCATTGCGACGCGTTGTCATAAACTTGATCCCACGAATAAACTGAAGCTCCAGACAGTTGCGATCTGCAAAATATAGGTAATAATTTGTAACAGCTGCTAATTGTTATGAAAGATAGTTCAACGAATGAAGTAAACAAAGATAACAATATCGCTAAGCGTCTATAATTAAACATACATTGTTTGCATTGTAGTGATTATGAAGAGATAAGAATAAATAGATACATGATGTACCTATTAGATATTGCCACTAGTTACTAGTATGTACTACACTAGTTAGGTGTATGTTAATGGAGTGAAGCGAAAATCGCAGAGATTTAAGATAGGCTTGCATTTGACCGCCACCTGGACCTGACGATGGAGCACGCTTGCATAGAAGAAACCTGTTCACACACGATTTGAAGGCACCCAGATTGTATGCATCAGGGAATACCCTTACCCACTTAGACAGCAAATTCATCAGATAGCAATGAAGGTGAAATTGAACCGTTTAGTTCGAGTTTTTGAAATTTGGACCATGATGCGATGTCGCTTTTTGGAGCTTCTGGCTGTCCAATAGTTAAATAGGTAGGGTGGAATTAGGTCATGCCGATCATAAGTTTGAACAATCTACCTAATACAGTCCTGTTTCAAATGTGACCAGCAAAACTTTAGAAAAACTTAAATTAATTGTTATGTTGTAAAAATGTTCAAAAACCAATTTGACAAGACTATCATCGTTTTTTCCAACACGTA
Source organism: Biston stratarius (assembly GCA_950106695.1). NCBI lineage: Eukaryota > Metazoa > Arthropoda > Insecta > Lepidoptera > Geometridae > Biston > Biston stratarius. The sequence goes on along the minus strand of OX467109.1, from coordinate 17,647,890 downwards.
ACTAAGTTGGCCAACTTGGTACATTTTTAGTTTCGTGAAAGTTTCGCCTAATCTTATTGCGGTTTAAAAACTTCGGTATCTACGCTATATCTAAAGTTTTTATCAAGAAAAATATGAATCAGAGCCGTTTTGAACTTAGTTATAAACTTTAACTAGGCTTAAAACTTTCTCGAATCACAAAAGCATTGTTTTTTTATGGTTGACAAGTGTATAGGTGTTTTATCACGGCCCACTTGATGTTAGTGGTCGAAGATGTAAACAAACCTGGCCTGGAACGGAATTGTCTCTAAAATAAGACTAACGGAACACACTTTTAGGTACTTAGCAGCAAATTTTAGACTTGACGTGACGGTGGTTGCTAGCCAGCAGAGTACTAGTACACATGAGAGCCGGTTCCATTCCAGGCTAGGTGTGTTTAACGTCTTAGACCACACCGTCACTTATCATCAGGTGTGCTATGGTCAAACATCTATTTAGCCACCCATAAAAATGAAATTACTTGGAAATCAAATTACATGGACCATCAGGGTAGACAGTAAATACTGTAACGACTGTCCCCTGATTTTCAGCGCGTTAACAAATGTACCTTCTTTATTGTTAGAATTCAAACATGCACATAAGCGACGAATCACTTAGTCTGAAATGCAACTTAGCTCTCAAATGAGGTTACCAGGACTTTACCTTAGTCCAGGTAGGTATCACCGCAGTATATATTCTGTTATCAAGCAGTAGTGTGTAATATTACTGAGTTCCGGTTTGCAAGGTACTGCAGCTAGCGAAATTACAGGACTGTTGAGATTAACTATTGAATGTCTCAAAGTAATAATCACTAAAGCCGCGATGCCCTGGACTTTGCTTTGCTACTCAAAAGTTCTGTGTATCGCTGCAATGGTCATGTACATGTGTTGTTTCTTACTGTCAGGAGAGCGTCGTGCTCGTGCCATTACATTTACATAAAAAAAGCAATTAAGAGACGAATATGGTAGTTCAATTTTTTTTATGATTGTCTTCAGTTTAGCCACAGAAACCAAAATTAGTTCAAAAACGTTCCCAATGTACCCGCGGAACTAATTTACATGACCGACATATGTCAGGCCAATAAAGTCGATAAATCCGTAAAATTATCCGTAAATACGGTTTATGGTTCTCGTAAATCCAAAGTTGGAGCAAGTTCCGATTTATGAATTTGGTAAATCAGACGGGATTATTCTGCGAACAGAATGCCTCGAGGCGTTAATCAAAATCTGAAGTTATTTATGGGAGGAAGTTTCCATATGAAAATATTAAATTCATGAAATGGGCATCTAGAGAGCATTTTTAGAAGATTAAAAAAAAAAACTGGTCAAAGGCCAGTCGGGCTTGCGTAACCAGGGCCTGTTCGAACGGAACGATTGATTCCACTTTCATTGTACGAAAAGCTAAAAAGTAGAATGCGCTATCTGAGTGGGGTGTTCCTTAAGTGTTTTCAAGTCGAGAGTGAATCGGTATCGATGTGCTCCATCGTAGACCGTATCTTTACTTATCGTTGATGTATGTATGTACTATGTATTCCTGTATGTAGATGAGTTTCTTATTCTACCGTAACCTTTAAATACCTTAACAGATTTGGACTTATGGGGTATCGTTAGAATCCTTATATCATCCCAAGTGACAGTGGGGTGAGGTGGCACATTCGGTTATTTTTTTATTTCTAAATGAAGCATGTTTGAATAAATAAGCTTAAGTTTGACCGCCATCTGTTAAATATAACGCGGTCTAAGATGGAACACGCTTGCCTAGAAGATACCAATTCACTCTCGACTTGAAGACACCCAGATTATATCCAACGGGATCACCAACTCAGGTAGCGCATTCAACTGTCTAGCAGTCCGCACAATGAACGTGGAATCAAATCGTTTCGGACTTGGTCAACAGCAAAGTCTGCCCCCACAAAAATAAGCTATAACAGCGGTTACATTCGCCGTAGGCACAACAGCCGCTACCGTAAGCCGCGCAGTGTGAGGCAGACTTGATGTTCTTCATAGTTTGTACTTTTAAGCCGAAAAATAATACTTTAAAATTACTACCGAGGTATTATAAAGTTTCTCGTACAAAAACAAGCACCTAATGGAAAGTTGATATTAGGTGAGAAACAAATACTAAACTTTTATAATTTGAAAAGTTTGTAACAACTTTGACGAGAATTTCAGTATGATTGATAGATGTCCTCGTGTGGTTTTAGAGATCTTTTTCTAACTATATTTCAAAAAATATTGTTGTTAGTGTTTGGAGCATCGACAATGAATGAGCGATGATAGCTCGGTAGTTAGCGAGGTCGGTTCGCATGCCGAAAGGCGTAGGTTCAAACCCCAACAATGAGCTTGAACTGTCGGTGAAGGAAAACATCGTGAGAAAACCATAACGTGGTAGGGTATTTTCTAGTACTCGGCTGGCCTAGCTACCACCCTCAAGTTGAAAATCTAACCTAGTTATGTATTCCGGCAGCTTCACTTAAGAGCCAGTTCCATTCCAAGTTAGGTGTGTTTTACCATCTTTAACCAAACCGGTACTTAACATAACTTGTTTAGATCACCCGGTTTTTGACATCACTTGTCTCACAAAAACACACACACAAAATATTTGAAGTTCAATTTAGACGTGACACAATTTAAAAAAAAAACTTATCTACAAATTAATCTTTCGAGGATATTCCTATAGTTATTGAGTTAGTAAGATATTTGGACTTGTCCTAACAGTTTTTGCTATAACGGAAAAGATTTTAATGTCAGACAAATCCGTTCCCGTATCAAATATCAATGACAAGCAGCCGTCACGCTCCCCGGGAATTTTCACTTATTGCAATTGGAACCCTCCTTATTGCCGGAAGGGCCCGATACTCCTGATTGTCTCTAAACAATATTGCTATTTTGTTCGTATAAATGTAGGATAGAAATTCTTTATAGTGCAACAAAAATTTACAGCCCTGTTGGTTCATTGGTAATATGTCTGCCTTAAGAGCCGTAGGGCGTGGGTTCGATTCCCGCTGAGTACAAAACGTTTTATGCTATAAACGAATGTTTGTTCTGTGTCTGGGTGTTCTATATGTATCGTAAGTATGTATTAAAAAAAAAGTATTTTTGTATTCTATCAGTTATCTGACTTCCAACACACAAGCTCTGCTAAGTTTGGGGTCAGATGGTGCTGTGTGTAATGTGTCCTACGATATTTATTTATTTTATTTTATTTAAAAATATAAAAAAGTACAGAAACAAAATAATCTTATGAGCTAGTGCCACTAGTGGCGACCTTAAAAGTGATTTCTTCCAGGTAACCGAGAATAGAAAACACGCTACATCTTAAAAACAGACGGAACATGTTGTAACACTATTAAGATCAAAAAATTTAACTAATAAAAATACGACATTAAAAATAAAAAATAAAAATTAATTATATATTGTTTTTCGAGTTTTTTTTCTGTTGTGCTTGGGAAATTGTTGAAGCAAATGTAATACATTTAAAGAATGGCTTATACCAGGTCATAGGTAGACCCCACTAAGCTAAAATGGGGTCTGATTACAACTCAGGAATCACAAAAACATTGCTCCATAAATTTGGTCCAGAGTCAATTTCAAACTAGTGTTTTTTTTTGCCAGGAGTAGATCATAACTTTTTTTTAAAATTAACGAGTTTAATGAGCTCCTGTCGGCTTAATAAACCCCAAGCTTACAACCTTATACAATGTCATAAAAAAAAGAAGTTTTTTTTTTGGTTGTTATATTGTTTGACCACAGCTCACCTGATGTTAAACATACAGACTGGAAAGAATATTATAAAACAAAGATAACTTATATTCAGGGTTATAAGCTAAGACTGTTCTAAACCGAAAGGGGCTTAACATCACGACAAGTGCTCTATCAATTTAGTCAAGGGTCAACAAACTTTTTCTATAGAACAGTTGATATCTTTTTTTGCGATTTCAGAGTTATGTTCATAGTAATAGTTGTTCATTATGATGTGTGAAATGACCACCTTTCGCCTGTGTATACCGAAAGCTACTAACCCAGTAAAAAAATGCCATTGACCTTCAACCAAACGTATGAAACAGCTTATTACTTTACCGATACAACCTATACTATCGTCACAAATAATGCATAACACTGATTTAATAAATACTTAACTTCCTTATTCTTCTTCAAAATTGAATATGTTCATAGTTAATTACAATAAACATAGAGACACTGTACCGCGTCAGCTCTTCAACGGTTGCGAGGGTAATGACTACTGAAGGACATTCTTCTTATTCAGTGCTTGTTTTTTTAACTAAGATAACTCGTTATTGCCTTTTGCGTCACAAATATAGAAATGACGGGTTTGGTAAATAATGACAGCGTTGTTGTTTTGATTACAATATAATGATTTTTCTTGTAAAGTTATTGTTACAGGTTATCTGGTTATAATATGTTCTCGTGGTGTCTTTTCGAGTGTTGTGGTGAAACACAACTTTTCGTATTGCTTCCAAAACTCCATAGCTATAAAGTCGCCACTACTTTACTAAAGCGTAACTGGACTCGACAGCTACGGACCGGACTCGACCAACATGGACTAGACTTTGACTGTAACTCAATTTGTATAACCTTTTTACAGGGTGCCCGAGATATATGTAGGTATTGGCTAGTTTGGAGCCAGATGTCGTTCTCACTTGGAATTAAATTATTATAGCCATGTAACCACTTGTTTCTATGTGCCACATAATGTATATCTGGTAATAAAAACTTTTATTATTTAGATATAAATGGCCAAAGATTTGGCATCAAGGACTCCGTAAAACCTTGTCTATAAATTATTTAAAAAAAAACAGCTGCTCATATACATATACATTTTGTCAAAGGACAGCTAGTTTTACGACGTTTTCAGAATCGGTCGGTCCCATAATAAAAGTTGTTTTCATTGATAGGTTTAATTCTTGGGTTGATCAGTCTCATGTTATTCACGAAAAACGTGATTATTATAAAATACTACTTTTAGTTATCTGACAGTATCGCTGGCAACAAGTCGCGATCTCTTGGGGGTGATAAATAATTGAACTTTTTATTGGCAATTTGATTCAGTTGTAAATTTGCCGACCGAATGATTGCACAAATTTATTTTTATTGGAAATTATGGTGACCCAATTGTGGTTCGGCGATGACGTGTAATGTGTATGAAGGGAGTTAGCTGTCTTATTTAATAAGGTGCTATAATAACAGCTAAAAAAAAGCTGTAAATTATTGCTAAGTTAGCACTGATACTTAAACTAAAACATAGTCTTTTATGGTAGACTGGGTAGGTGTTTGATCACTGCACTCAAGTACGGCTTCTGGAACATACCGTTAACTACTTGGTACTCGAAAGTACGCTCAAGATGCTCTCCTGATGGTAACAGATAACGCCTGTCCATAACCATTGCCGCAATACACAGAACTTTGAGTAGCAAAAAAACTGCGGTGGTACTTTTCTAGACGACGAAAGAGAAGTACCATCAAGTAAGTTTATTTTCAATCAGCTTCTTTGGTAACAGTTCTTATCGAAATAATCTATGTTCTCAAACGTAGCAGAATATAGTTAAAATACCTTTTTCATAATAGTAAACAGCTCTTATTCTATGGGTTGGGTTGCAAGGTGCTTTAAGGTCTTATAGAAGGGTCAAAGGAAATTGGAGCATTACAGCCCTTTGTTACTAATGGCTGTAATATAGGACAGGTTTACAAAGGTAAATGGGAAGAAGATGTAGCAATTCAGAACGAGGGTGGTAATTAAACACGTGAAATTGTTCTTAGTCCATTGTTTCTTGGTGTAAACAATTACACTTATGAATCAAAATGATGCTTGCATTATTTACTATGTTTGTCCGGAAAAATTTAAATTCATTTGAAATTAATAGTAGCCGCCATAACTTAAATACAAGAAATAAAGATAAAATTGTGACACCTAGATTCAGGTTATCTAAAGCTAATAAGTCTTTACTCGGGAATTGCGTTAGATTCTATAATAAAATCCCACTTGAGGTAACTAAAATGTCCTATAATAAATTCAAAGATTTTATAAAGCAGAGGTTAATTGACAAAGCCTACTATAAGGTGGCTCATTACGTGGAAGACAGGAATATATGGTTGTTGTAGCTTCTCTCTGCACTTGCATCCCCCTGGTTAAGTGACAATTGTAGTAAGCATAATGTATGTATTAATATTTATAACTGTAAATTGTAACCTAATATGAAAAGAAAGATCCACAAAAAAATGCCTTGCTGAGTTTCTTGCCGGAGTCTTCTCAGTTAAAGTGTAATTACGAGCCGGTGGTAGATTCAAACATGTAACTTAACGTTCATAAATGCCGTACCAGGGCCTAAACTGAATAAATTACCTTTGATTTTGATTTTGATACTACAATATATATGCAGCAGTTCATTTTATTATTTATTTTTATTAATTTGGTTCCCACTTTAGCAATTGATGGATGTTTATGAAACTCTGTTTGTTCACGTGAATAATTTGTTTTTTGTATATCTGACTTTGGGTTAAAGAACTGAACACAAACATGTTAGCACCGGGTCTTAATATTTTCATAAAAATCAAAAATTCAAATTTTTTTTTCCAGCTTCTTTGGACACATTAAAATAAACCCATTGGCTCCGAACGAGTGTCAACTGTATTTCGGAAACCAATGGCTTCTCCTGATATCTTAAATCAAGCTCAAAAACCAGAGACAGACTTAAAAACAAAACAATTTTTAAACAATTGCATAAATATCCTGTATGTACATATAAATATCTATGTGTGTAGGTGTGTAGAAGTGTGTGTATGTGTACGCGTGTGGAATATGTGTATGCGTGCACGTGTAGTGTATGCGTGTGTTTGTGTGCGTATGCACGTAGGTGAGTAAGGTCACCACGGCACACTACACTACACACTATATCAAAAGACCGTTCTGAGACTAAACCAACAACACACATAATTATGAGTTCAACTCGCGAAAGTTAAAAATTAAATATTAGTTCCATATATAAAAATTGTGTTTAGCAAAACTTAATATTTTATTCTAGATAAAACCATTTTTCATGACACGAAAATTGATATTTCACGTCAAAAAAATTCACATCATCACCGTATAAACGAGTCAGAGGTAGACAGAAAAAAAATTACTCTCTAATAATATAAAGTTTCCAGACAGGCTTATTACAGTGAAGTTTGATAAAAGCTATTTGATCGTTCAATTCCAGTTGATTGATGTCTAAATTGGAGCTACAGCTAACCCGCCTGTGTCAATCTGTCTGAAATCGAGCTGGTGCCAGAAGTGGAATCAGTGAACCGCGAAATGTTCGTGGACCGTCACTAATACGGCGCGAACATTGTTCATTATTATAAACCGATATCACATAACTTTTAGTGATGTAATACACTTTTTGTCAAAAGAAATCATTAAAATAACAATTGCACATAAACCGATGTTACGTTACTTTGGAGTTTATTTAATATAATAAATAAATATTGATAAATATCGTCGGATATTTCTGGAAGCGAAAAATTAAAGGTCGAGCTGAGTGGCGTGTCCTGGGAGAGACATATGTCCAGCAGTGGACTATACAAGATTGTCAACGATGATGATGGTGACCACAAAAGTAATTAAAAAACAATTCAAATCAGCTAAACAACCAAAACAGATTAAAGTCCATTCATTTTAACCTATATCATTTATCAGGTCATGGACAGAAGTACAGAGAGTAAAGAATAAAGATAGACAGCGTTACTTTCGCTTGTTTAATATTGGTTGGAATTAGCTATTAAATCAATCAAAATAAACTCAACTTCCATACTGTCGATGTTTGCACTTATAAGACTTGTTACATAGAGACAAATAAACAAAATGATTATATAACAAAACAAGAAATACGACAGCGATAAAAAGGTTCATTTAAAGAAATGCGAATGCCTAGTAATAAATAAATTATCAAGTGTCAAAATCTCAAATGACCCGGGATGATGTAAGGATTCTAACAATGTCCCATACACCTAAATCTGTTCAGGAATTTAAAAGTTATGGTGGAATAAAGAAACACATATAAGACCCCTGACAACATTTCACTCCTTTTTCTGGGTAGTCTTGTAAAAAGTGCCTCATGGAAAAAGTTTTCATTACCTAGGATTATTGACGGGCAAGTTGCTACGACCAGAATGAACATTTTGTGTTCCGGAATGAAGTCACAATGATCTTCTGGCTTCACTATACTGCGTCAATATGGCATAATAAGCGCTATAATTAGCCAATACGGTATAATGTACCTACATTTTAATTAATTCGTTAACGCCCTTAATGTCCATTTCGAGGACGATTGTCTCGTGTACCAGGAATTCATGATCTTTATTAACATACAGACTGCGTGGTATTTGGGATACGAATTTTAATTTGATATACTAATTATTCTTATTTATCCCGTCACTAATGAATTGAAAATGGGCGAAGGGTTACAGAAAAACGTTAAATAATTTGAATATTTTTTTTGTACATATAAGATCAATGAAGACATTTCACATTTCATTTATAATGAAATTGTATTGTAAATAAAATTGGTGTTCCGAATATTTGTACCAATTTTTTAGCTCTATAGGAATTTTTGTAATCTTATTTGGGGGCTAAATTGAGTGGGCTTATAACTTTATACTATACTATATATTTATATAATAGTATATATATCTATACTATACGAGTACTATATTAATTACTATATATAAATGCCTGAACAAATTTTAATGTGTGGGGTATTGTTACATTCCTTACATCATCCCGAGTCGCTCAAGCTATAATTTATTTATTTAGAGGCATTCTTATTTTTTTTAAATGAAGTTTTTTTATCGCTGCCGTATTTATTGTTTTATACTGTAATAATTTTTGTTATAATTTTTTTGAAATTAATATTCATTTAAAAGTGGGCATTCGTCTTTATTCATTTTCTTAATGAGTTATTTTTCTTAAGTAGTTTTCATATGTAAATTATGTTTGTTTACATCTCTAATACCATCATGGATACAATCAGGGAAAAGACTTGCGTCCTCTCTTGCATACTCTCGGCATTGCTACGTTTCAAAAACAATGCTTAGCCGTGGACGAAATACTTGTGTACATTAGTTGGTATTCAGGATGTAGCTACAGTTTCCCTTGAGCGTAAATCCTACACGGTAGAGCGAACGATCCATCAGTAAGTCTGCCGACATGTGGCACCGGAGCGAGCGGTGCGACGAAGCGAAAACCTACGGGGAACTAACGAATCGACGGATTCCAGTTTCGGGGATTTTCGGATCGGTTCATTGAATGTTAATGGTTATCGAATTACTTGTATATGTCTGAATGTGCAGTGCAAAGTGAAAAGTTCTGTATATTTTGAAAGAAAATCTATTAACAGTTTTGACCACAGTTCATCTAATGTTAAGTAACGGCCTCTCAAGTGAAACTGCTGGCATACGGTTAGGCGCTTGGGAACAGATTTTCAAGTTGAGGGTGTTAGCTAGCCAGCCGAGTACAAAAGAGTACCCTGCCAGCATGCTGTCACATCACACATCATCAGCCATAGGACGTCCACTGCTGGACATTGGCCTCCTGGGGGGGTTTTGCCAATACCCGCCACGCTTGGCAGGCGGGTTGGCGAGCGCAGTTAAGTGTGATTGTTCAAGGAAGACGCTGCTGCCCATCTTCCGTATTACATCCCTTAGCTGACTCTTACGGCAACCACAGGTAGAGAGGGTGGGGTACAATTCTTACGCCGGCACCACCACGGCAGCATGCTATGATTTCCTCAAAATGTTTTCCTTCACCGGCAGCACAAGCTCATGGTTGGGGTTTGAACCAACGCCTTGTGGCGTGTAAACCAACCGCGGTAACCACTGAGCTATCATAGCTACAAATTAAGTAGTTTAATTTCACTATACCTACCCAACAGCTAATAAGACTACCTACTGATGAATAGTAGGTATATATGAAATTAATCAAGCTGCATGTATTTTTTTAAATATCCGCATATTTCTGATCCAGAAACGACACTGTAAAAAAAAAATGACTCACTTCTTAATAATGTTTCTCGTTTCTATTTATGTTCTGAGAGCGAGAGATATATATGGATATATAAAGCACTATTGGGTATTGTGATTGTGATCTATTTGTCAATAAGTCTATCAACAGTGAAGTGAAGTCATCAAAGCGTGAAGTGAAGAGCGAAGGGACGAATCAAAGGAGAGAAGGGGATCGGGATGCTGTCCTTTACTTGATAAAAGCAGTAGTATTTTATTAATCCATTCAAATACTCGGTCACAGTGAGTGCCTATAAAAGAAATGTGGCGAATCTGAAGAAGTTCCATCAAATTCAAATCTTTATTTATTTTTGTATAACTTATGTGGGATTCACTACTTGTTTTTATAAGCTGACCCACTGCTGAGCGCGAGCCCCTTTTTAATTGTGAGAAGGATAAGGCCATAGTCTACAACGCTGACCAAGTGCAGGTTGGGAGACTTTAGATATTTTCGAAAACTTTTTATTCTCGGACTTGTAGATTTTCTCACGATGTTTTCCTTTGCCGCTTAAAATTATTGGCAATACGCATAGAACTTAGGCAAGTATAAATTTACAATAAAAAAAAAAAACACTCCATACCCCAAAGACGGCTTTAAAGGTTTTAGGTATTTTGGTTTAAAAATCAAACTGCTGAATCGATTTTCATGAAATTTCTATGGGACTACCTGGAAAGTATATTCTTTAAAACAAAAAAAGAATTTCTCGAATCGGTCCAGGTGTCATCGAATAATTGGGGAGCATACATAAAAAAAAGATTACGACGAATTCAGAACCTCCTCCTTTTTTGAAGTCGGGTAAAAAGACAGAGGTGCGTGCTGTGTGATTCGAACCTCGGACCTCCAGATTGGAAGGCAGACGGTCTCCCAACTAATCGACGGTGCCAATTGTTGTCTTTCACGAAATTGCATGAGTAATTAAATGCTTGCGTTAGGCAGCATGGGATTGCAAATATAAATTATATAAAAATTCAACATGTCATATTATTTTATCTTAATAAAGAATCTTAGCGAAGCGATACCACGAACTTTTGAACGAGTAGGTATTACATTCAAATTAGGTAATCTTTTTAGTAAGTTTCACAAACTTAATAAAGAGGCGATAAATTGTTTAGACAAGCTAAGAGTAGTCTATTTTCTTTCGAAATATTTAGATAAATCTAACCAAGGAAATCTTATTTCTATTTGCCATTGACTTACATGTACCTTTTAAAACAGGGTTAAGATTATTTTTTTGATGAAGCCTTCTCTGCGCATCTGTAATTGTCAAGTCTTAGTCAAGTCGATCCCATTAAAATGGTCAATGTATTCTATAACTCTAGTTTGTATAGTACAAGTTCGTCTACTACGCCGACATTGATTACAATGCTATCAGTCGGTTCGTGCATCGAGTGACGGCTGCGTCGCCGAAGACCATCAAGGAGTACAGGAGTACCTGCAGATGACTATCAAAGATCGGAACATTGCGCTGATGGAGGCCTTGGGCCGGGAGGAGGCAATTAAAATGTAAACCAACATATATAGATGTAATAAAAAATCAGGATTGGCTCCTTCTGGCGCTAGCGTCGGACGTTGGGCGATGGCCGGGACATGCTTGCATACTTGCAATTGCTGCTCTGCTAGTGGTATATACACACAAAGTTATTCAATTCACAAGCTCAACTTTTGAAGCGATGATAGCTAAGTGGTTAGCGCGGTCGGTTCGCACGCCAAAGGGCGTGGGTTCAAACCCTAACAATGAGCTTGACCTGCTGGTGAAGGAAAACATCGTGAGGAAACCATAGCATGGTGGTAGGGTACATTCTAGTACTCGGCTGGCTAGCTAACATCAAGTTGAAGATCTGCCGCCAAGCATCTAACGGTGTGTTCCGACAGCCTCACTTGAGAGCCAGTTCCATTCCAGGCTAGGTGTGTTTACCATCTTCAATCACACTGTCACTTAACATCAGGTGAGCTGCGGTCAAAAAACCTAGATAGTTGCCATAAAAAAAAGTAAATAAACAGTCGATAAAGGTCACGGGTATCTTAAATAAATAAAAAAAAGATAAGCAACTGAAGAATCATTTCTCAGAGTATTTACGGTTCATTTGCTTAAATCTACCGTCATTCTATAACACCTTAGCACATCCGCATTTAAATAATCGGCACCAAAACAAAACCGTAAAGCAGCAAGGGCCACGTATAAACATTGACTATAGGTGCCGTAACTTGGACAAGATGGCGAGTATAAATAATAGAATATCGACACTATTTCGAAGGAAAGGGTCCCGTTAAAATATTTAACGTCCATTATTTGCTCCTGAAAAATGCGGATCCCTTCCGTGTCCGCACTTTGTATGCAAATATGACTACCGAGTTAGTTCGGAGACACTCGGAGCGATAGGATTAACTACACATTTATTTCAGGTAACTAGGACCCATATGTAGCTAAATATTTAAAAAAACTAGGTAAACAAATACAAGATTTATAAATCACTAGTAAGTAATCTTGATTTTTTTGACATTTTATTATATTTATAATATTTTTTTAAATGACATATTTTATATTGATAATATATTTTTTATATTGACATGTTTGTATATGTACATACTTTATTAAGACATTTTGTTTGTAATCATTGACATGTAATCAGTGATTTAAAACTGTTTTTGTGATATATTTGAAATGATATTACATAATTGACTTGTAACATTAGTGTTATTAATAAAATATTTGTATTTGCACATTAATAAAAATACCCTATACTTATGAGTCACGAAAAATGTCAAGAAAAATAAAATAAAATTAGGAATTCGTCATTATTATATGTGTGCCCTAATATCTGATGAAGGTGATGGAAGATAGACAGGGAATTTAGCTGTACTGAACAAGATGTAACCTGAAGAAGTCTGAAGCGGATCATAGGCCGTCCAGTGCATTTAAAATTTAAATTTGTAGAACTATTCTACAAATTTAAATTTAGATTTTTATTTTTTTATTTTTAATAATTATTAATTCATAATATTGTTAGCCTTATTGGCTCATTGGTAGTATATCTGCTTTTAGAGCTGTATTAATAATAATAAGAGCTTTAGGCGTTATTTCGATTTCCACTCAGGATAAACGTTTACTGTATATATTATAAGTATTAAAAAAATGTTTAAGTATTTTATCAGTTATATGACTTCTATAGTAAAGCTTTGCTTAGTTTGGGGTCAGATGGCGCTGCGTGTAATGTGTTGCATTATTTATTTATTACTATTAGTTATTTATAAACCTCAGATTTTTAACTAGAGGGTGGTAGCTAACCAGCCAAGTACTAGAAAGTACCCTACCACCATGCTATGGTTTCTTCACGATGTTTTCCTTCACCGACAGCTCAAGCTCTGTGTTGGGGTTTGAACCCACGCCCTTCGGCATGTGAACCGACCGCGCTAGCAATTGCGTTATCATCACAACGCTGGATGGCCGTTATATTTTATGATTAGAATCATCTCGTCTAATTACTTTTAAACAAAAAAGAGCTTACGGTACGGTTCCTGCTCACGTTCCTACGCAAGCGTACATAATGTAACCCAAACTGTCGGTATGTGTGTCGCCCGGTGGTCCCAGGCTAGATACAGGCAGGTCGGGATAATGTGATACACGTTGTCGGGACAAAAGTGTGTGATAACATGCCATTTGAGACTCACTCGGATTATGTATCGCCGTGTGTCACCAGAATTTATGCAAAAATTATACTGACGACGCTAGTGATGTGAAACGTTGACGAATGTTGAACGTTCTATTGGTCCGCAAGACGTAGAACATTTACCATTACCATCGCAATGTTGCAATTTGTAATATTTCGCTTTTTACAAACGGCATTGCCCGTTTAAAAACACTTTGATACCTATGTATCATTTTGAACAAAATTAATACGCACTTAGTTAATAATAATATAACTCTTTATTGTTCCCACTAATTATTATTACAAACAATTTTAACTATATAAACTTAACGCTAGTGGATCAATTGGCTGCCTTATCGCTAAGAGCGATCTCTTCTAGGCAACCAAGTATGGAGAGGACTTTAATAAGCTAAGGACGGGGTGTTAATAAGGAAATTAATATAAAATAAAAAATAAAACATTTTTAATCCCACTAATGCCGTGGTGGTGCCGGCGTAAGAATTGTACCCCACCTTTTCTACCCATGGTTGCCGTAAGAGTCGGCTAAGGGATGTAATACGGAATATGGGCAGCAGAGTCTTCCTTAAACAATCACACCTAACTGCGCTCGCCAACCCGCCTGCCAAGCGTGGCGAGTATTGGCAAAACCCCTCCCCAGGAGGAGGCCTATGTCCAGCAGTGGACGTTTTATGGCTGATGATGTATGATGTAATCCCACTAATATTATAAATGTGAAAGTTTGAATGGATGGTTGGATGGATGTTTGTTACTCAATCACGCCAGTACGGTTCAACGGATCTGGATGAAATTTTGCTTGTCTTTTTTTTTGAAGATACTTTAGGCCCTGGAATAAAACATAGGATACTTTTCATCATCATCATCATCCATCACCACGCGGGTAAAACCGTGGGGCGCAGTTAGTATAATATATAAAAGACATACACTCTTGACACCCTCAAGTGCTTCAAGCACTTGTATAATAGTAACTCTGTAACTTTGTTAATGTCAAGCTATCTCTATCCGCCTATCTCTCAAGTGTAACAACAACATTTATATGTTTAGCTTTTAACTTTCCCCGCTGGCCTAGAAAAATGCTAAAAAGTTCCCGTGACAAACGCGAAGCCATCTTGAATGATGGTGATGGAGCGCCCACTCATGTACCGACTTTTAAGGACATAACTTTTTATTTTAGGTTACGACGCCCAAGTTAGTTTTTTCAAAGATGTATAAAATCACTTATATTTCTGTAAGTCATTCTGTAAGTAACACTCGAAGTATGAGGTGAAGCTAAGGCATAATACATTAATACATAACTTGACGCTGCTAATTGATACCACGGTTTTTTTTTAATTGTCGACAGGCTAAGTTTGACCACAGCTCATCTGATGCTAAGCAACAGTGTTGTCGATGATGGTAAACACACTTAGGCTGTAATAGAACTGGCTTTCAAGTGTGGCTGCCGGAACACAACGTTAGGTCCTTAGCAACAGATTTTCAATTTGAGAGTGGTAGCTAGCTAGCCGAATATTACAAAGTAGATACATTATGCTATTGTTTCTTTCACCGGCAGCTCAAGCTTATTGTTGGGGATTGAACCCTCGTCCTTCAGTGTGTGAATCGACCGTGCTAACCACTGAGCTATCATCGCTACACTTAACGACAACCGCATTTAGAAGTTGTCTATGTCATCCACAAATACCACAAATATACATGTGGTTTACTAACTAAATAGATAATAACTGCATGCAAGTAACTAAATTATAATATAATGGTTCAGTGCTAACACAAATAATAATTGACGTACAATTTGGTATAGTAATTAATAACGGAGTTTTATCTCATCTTGATAACACTCTTTAATTCTTTACTCATAAAGCAAAAGATTTTTGTTGTAAATACATACTTATAATGAAAACAGAACAAACATTTTGGGCTGTTCTGGTTTTCATTAGTTTGAGGAAATGGTCTGGACATTTTATTTTCAGTACATAAGACTGTATGCTCACATGTATATAGATAAGCGCATGTTACCACATGGTAACATAGGTATCAGTTTCGCGACCACAGACACGCCAGCGTATAATTGGAGCGGATTCACTTCGTTAGAGACCGTCCCTAGGGATATCTAGTTCGGACTTTATGTAACTCAGGGAATGAATAACAGAAGCTGGAGGCATACTATCCTAGAGGATGTATTTACGAAAAATGTTAATTCAGTTTAATCCAAACAGAAAAAGTATAAGTCGATAAATAAATTAATCGACTTTAAATTTAACTTACTGAAGTTGTGACGTTTTGTTTAGAAAGATTTTGTAGCTATGATAGCTCAGTAGTTAGTGCGGTGGATAGCTAACTGTGTACTAGAAACTGTGTTCTAGAAAATACCCTATCACCATGCTATGGTTTCCTCACGATGTTTTCCTTCACCGGCAGCTCAAGTTCATTGTTGGGGTATGAACCCACGCCCTTCGTCGTTTGAACCAACCGCGCTAAACATCATTCCATCTTTAATCATCTGTCTGCTTTTCTATATTACTTGTAAAACGGCGTGATAGAAATTTTCAAAAAATAATTATGGGGTAGTCTTACCAATAATAAAAAATAAATTTAAATAAAGAATCAGATGTAATTTTTTTTTATATATCTAGAAAACGTTAGTAATATAAAAGAACGCCATGAAATACCTATTACAAATAAAAAACAGGAATAGAGCTCTTTTGATAATGCTTCTTCTTTTTTTTAAACAAATAAATAACCTACACAGAGTGGTGGTTATTATGGAACCCTCTTGTCCGATTCTTTGCCTCTCACCGGTAAAACATTTGTGCTCCAAAACTACATCACAATATTTTTTATAACCCATTACTTAAACACTTCTACCGCCAGTTGAACAATTAAAACAAAGCCAAGCATCTGTCACTTGCGTCACTAAGCGACTATAAACTTTAAAGTTATTTTAGCGTAAGTTGCAAGTCGTTTATTTAGACAGAAAAATGTTTCATAAGGGTTGAGATACGCTCTACAATTGTCATTATTGTTAAACTTAAACAGGAAGACACTGCTGATTCCATTTTACAGTGACAGTGTGTCTAGAGCCTGTATGATTAGTTCAAATCAAAAGAGAGAGCGTATTTGTACTATTATATTGGCATGCTTAAAAAAAAAAGATATATACTCATATGTAATGGATTCAGTAGATAACGCTTGATAAATATTTTGATGTAAAACATTTATTGGCGCACCTTGGCAATAAATTCAAGTCGTATGCCGTGACGGTAAACGGCGTGACTTATTTATGTGAATGTTTTGTAGCTAAATTTCTACTCAGTACAAATATTTATGTGACCAGCATATATGTTTGTTTTGTGTCTGCTTTTATTTACAATAATATTTATTGTGTTACTTGTTTAGGGATATCATCGAGTATTCATTCTAAGTATTTTATTGCGAATACGTATAAACGTGTACAAATAAGTTTCTAATGTGTTAAGCGTGTCTCTTCGTATTATTCTAAAGGTCGATAAAATAATGGTTTTTGATAAAGTTCCAGAATGTAAAGTTTTACTATACCATTTTGAATTTGACTTTAACGGTGACTTTGAAATACATTATTTCGGAAAAAAATAATGATATGCAACGGTATAGCCATAATAAAAAAATAAATGCTAACGACTCCACAGTTTATAAGTTCAAAGACAAAGATATATTCACAGTACATTTGCTGTCGTGATCCTTTAAATATTTTTAAGTTACGGTTTGCTTGTTTTTGAAGTCGGTTAGAATCACAAATCTCAAAGTAGTGAACGCCAAGCAGCTATGCCCTGGACTTACTTTTGCTACTCAAAGTTCCGTGTATCGCTACAATAGTCATGGCCAATATGGGTATGCGTTATCTCTTACCATCGTCTCATTAATTTTATTGTTATTTATTTATTATTTTTAGCCTTTAGTGTCCCACTGCTGGGCAAAGACTTCCCTTTCCTCCTTCCAGACTGCCCTTCGGTTTTTGTGGTCCAGTGACTGTCGTGTCCATTTAGTTCGTCACACCACCTTTGTCTGGGTCAAACTTGAGGTCACTATGTTGGGGTAGAAACTGTGGTTTGCTTTGTAATTAATTTGAAATAAAAAAAAATTGCTTTGCGGGATATATTAAATCGCTTTTAGTTCCATACTTAAAGCGCTTCACAAAGCAGTCACAACGTGCTCTCACAAACGTTGCGCGACTCCCAGTTATTATGACGATTGTCGTAATTACACGAATAACATCCATTTTGCACGAATAACGCACGAGATTGCGTACGGAGTTGCACTAATTTCCTTTTAATAACATAATACGTGCAACTTTGCGGTAGTGTTACCTATTAGTGGTGGTGTTCATTCAAGCTCACGACTAAATGCACGCAGTAATATTATTGTTGGTGGCATATTAAGTCTATTACTCTTATATCTCGATGTAATGAAACTAAGAGATATTTTACTACCGGATCTATATTTGGAAAAAGTTTTAAGTTGCCCTTTCTGTTGGACGCTGAAAAATATTACTGCGTTTAAACAAATGCGCTATTGACGGTAACGACATCTAGTTATATATCCAAGAATTTTAATGCATATATTTTTTTAAATGTGATAGTAATAATTTCGTTTAGAGATAACGCATGACTATTGCAGCAATACACAGATTTTTTTAGTATCAAAACAAAGTCCGGGGCGTCGCTGCTTTGGCGCTCATTACTTTGAGACTCGTTGGTTAAGTCTTAACAGCCCAGTAAATTCGCTAGCTGCAATACCCTTTAAACCGGAACACAGTAATGTTTACACACTACTGCTTAGTGGCAGAATATCCTGCGACCCCCAGAGCTAAGGAGAGTCGAGTGAAATAAGGTTTTCATCTAATATAGTGTATAATTGCGGGCTATGTCGGCCGATACATCAGTACGGCACAAATCACGGCCAACTGGTTTTATTAATGACTCCTGTCAGTGGGCAGTCAGTTTGTCTGTAACAGCCAGTAGAGAACTCCACTGTTACTTCATTGTGAAACGGACTTGATGATAGCTATTTGAGGGATTAATATCTGTAATACGAATTGATAACCGAATTTAATGTTTTGTAGCGATAATAGCTTAGTGGTTAGCAAGGTTGGTTCACGCACCGAAGGGTGTGGGTTCAAATGTTCAATTACCTTGAGCTGCTGGTGAAGGAAAACTTCGTGAGGAAAAATTATGGGGCTGTTGAGGCTAACCATCTAAGATCTTAAAATAATAAGCGCCAAATCAGCGATGTCCTGGACTCTATTTGCTGCTCAAAGTTCTGTATATCGCTGCAACGTTTTTTGACAAGTGTGACGTGTTTTACCACGGCTCGCCTGATGTTAAGTGATGCTAAAGTGTACGAAGATGGTTTATAGCGATGATAGCTCAGTGGTTAGCGTGCATGCCGAAGGGCGTGGGTTCAAACCCCAACAATGAGCTTGAGCTGGCGGTGAAGGAAACCATCGTGAGGAAACCATAGCGTGGTGGTAGAGTACTTTCTAGTGCTCGGCTGGCTAGCTACCACCCTCAAGTTGAAAATCTGCTGCCAAGCATCTAACGGTGGGTTCCGGCAGCCTCACTTGAGAGCCAGTTCCATTCCAGGCTAGGCGTGCTTTACCATCTTCGCTACACCGTCACTTAAGATCAGATGAGTTGAGGTCAAACACCAAGCCTGTCAGCTATACAAAAAAAAAAACCACACACATAGCCTGGAATGGTACTGGCTCTCAAGTGAGGCTCCGGAACACACCGTCAGGTGGTTGACGGCAGATTTTCAACTTGATGGTGGTAGCTAGCCAGCCGAGTACTAGAAAATACCCTACCACCATGCTATGGCTTTCTCACGATGTTTTCCTTCACCGGCAGCTCAAGCTCATTATTGGGGATTGAACCGACGCGCTTCAACGTGTGAACCGACAGCGCTAACCAGTGAGCTATCATCGATACAAAACTGGTTTTTACGTGGTAAAACTACATCACTCTTTTTTATGATACTCGAAATCTTAGACGTCATGTTTAGGTCAAAATAATCTCTTATTACTTTACGAGCAATTTAAACTGAATTTAGCAGTAATTATTCAAAGCACACACTAGACAGAGGCGACACGAGATGCCGTCGTCATTTAGACGGCGCACAATTGCGTGCAGTTAAACATCTCCCGTTTTAAATAAAAATAAAAAATACTTTAAATAGGCTTATGTTCCACTTGTATGTTATGAAATTCGAAGCGTTTCGTAAAACTACTGAATTTTCTTTGCGATGTTTTTTTTTTAATTTTGTTTAAAAAAGACCATGGCGTTGTATATTTTGCGAAAAAAGGCCACCGTATGTGGCTGAAACTATAATCGAAGTATCAGATATAATTAAACGTGAGTAATCCCGCATTAGTAAAACAAAAATGTTTCAAAACCACGTCAGTTTCCAAAGTTAACACGTAGTCCAAAAAATACATATTTTTTTAATGGCTGACAGGCTAGGTGTTTGACCACAACTCACCTGATGTTAAGTGACGGTATGGTCGAAGATGGTAAAACACTGCTGCTAGCTTGGAATGGAACTGCCTTTGAGGCTGCCGAAAAACACCGTTAGATGCTTGGCGGCAGATTTTCAACTTGAGGGTGGTAGCTAGCCAGCCGAGTACTAGAAAGTACCCTACCACCACGCTATGGTTTCCTCACGATGTTTTCCTTCACCGGCAGCTCAAGCTCATTGTTGGGGTTTGAACCGACACCCTTCAGCATGCGAACCGACCGTGCTTACCACTGAGCTATCATCGCTACGTCAATTTGCCGTCAAAAGCCTTCACATTTACAAAATTAATATAAAAATATAATCGGTGGTAGATTTCTTATACTGTTTTCCACGAATCTTGTACCTTTTGCCTGAATAGTTAAGTCGTCAAGTTATGCACAAGCACGCTCCCTCGTGTCTCACCTACGGGTCGCGTCTTATAATTGATCGGTTAGCGACCCTTAGAGGGTGCTGAGAACATCGTCTTGACCCGATTCATGTACAACCTTGTGTGTCAAGTGTTCTGCTAAAGCCGTTATCTGATAACTGAGGCTTGGAAACGTGCCGATCAGCATCTATCAGATCCGTAGCTCTAGCATACTAATTTGCAAGAATTACACAGTACGAAGACAGTCTTGTTGGGAGACCGTTTGACTTACAATCTGGAGGTCCTGGGTTCAAATCCCATGACACCGCATTTCTGCCTTTTATAGGTTTTGTGCGTATTGACGATAACTTAAACCGGTCATAGTAAAATATTGTGAGGAAATATACATGAGAGAAGTCTGAGAGATTATAAAAAGGTTTCTATGATGTGTGAAGTCTGTCTACCCACACTTGGCCAGTGTGGTGCACCCAGCAGTGGGTCAGTTTATAAAAACAGGGCTGACTCGGAAATTATACTATGAAAAGGCATAATCATCATCATCATCATCATCATCATCATCATCATCATCATCACCATCATCACCACCATCATCATATTTTAGAACATTTTTATTTCCAGATTAAAATTATTACATTAATTAAATACATTACATACTTACTATATCATGTATTATTATTATTTTTGAACTTAATAGCGTTACAAAATATCTCGTCTCTTTAGCTGTGTCATATTATCCATTCTGGGTTACCTGGAAGAGATCGCTATTAGCGATAAGGCCGCCACTTGTGGCACTAGCTCATAAGATTCTTTGAATTTCTGTACTTTTTCTATTTTTGGTGTGCATAATAAAGAATTTCTATATATTTATCTATTTACATTCCTATAAGTTTGTATGGAATCTTCGGGTCGCGAGTCCGACTCCCACTTGGCTGGTTTTTCAATCTTTTACATAACTAATCTAACAAAACATAGTCATTTCAGTTTGATTGAATAGTTTGAGTTCGGTAAAATAATTTTAAAGAATTGGTCGCCTGTTCTGTTGCGAGATTGTTGTAGAACAGACTTTGCAGACTTCGACATAAGTAATTGCTTTGGGGATATCCACTATTTTTGCCAGCATTTTACTATCCCAAGATAAAAATTAAGCCACTTTTGAAATTGAGTAGAAAGACAACGAAGTCACTCGTCCAACAATGAGTATCACGCTTGGCCATAACAGTTTAATTCCACTCAGAATTTTGAATCCATTCCAAGCATACATTGTATTTGTTACATTGAGATATTTAATTAAACGCAAAACGGTATGCATAAAACATATAGTTACAAGGCGAAAGTATGTCCGTATTTGTTACTTCTTCACACTGTAATGGCTTTGCGAATTTGAATAAAATTTGAAATCTTATACTATGGATTAACACATATGTTACTTTTTATCCAAAAATTTATTTGTTGTACTTGACTTAAAGCTCTCTCTGATCTCTCAAAAATGGAAATGTCATTTAATAACAAAATAAAATTATAAGATGATTTTTTTATTTCCTTTCGGTCTGTTAACCGAGGTTGAGTAAAGTTAATATTGTTTTTAATTTTGCTGAGTGGTTCGCGGATCCGCCTTCAATTTTGTGGATTCGTGTAAAAAACGGGACGACTTCGTTCATTTTGTTAAAAGTGTGGTGACGTTGCGGTGCTGGATCAATTCGGGTGATTTTGAAGGATGGATTGGATAAGGTTTATCTGCTTTTTATAATAGGCTTGAGTTTTACGTCGGATTCAAATCGGCTTGACTGCATTCTGTGAAAAAAGTTTTCTGCAAATCTATATTTTAACTATTGCTTAATTTAGGGGGCAGGCGAGGGTTCTACGAATGAAGTTTAGGCAACCTAGTGAAGTTTCGGCAGTCTAGTGAAGTTTCGGCAACTAAGCGTAGTTTCGGCAACGTAGTTTTGAAGAACTTAATGTATATCCGCGGGAATAAGGAAAAAGGAAGATCATTCCACAATTTGCAGTTTTGAGCTAGAGTGACGTCATTTGATATTTATTACATCGGTCCAAGATTTATTGGGAATTTGGGAAATTGTCGTGTTCGAAGTCAAGATTTCGTTAAAAGTCGATTTGGCTCATTACTAACAGAAACCAGATGCTATGTTTTAGCGATTGACAAGACATGTCAGCAAAAAGTTGACAATCAATCCATCCATTGTCCCGTGAAAGATCTCGATCGATACGGACATAAATAAAGACAATATAAGAGAGGAAGATACCAAACTAAGTAACATATATTCAAGCTTAGAGTTGGCTGGTCTAAATTGAATTTTGGAGTTTAACCAACAAGCGGCAACGTGAAAGAAATAATAACTTTTTATTTGCATTGCAACTCTGTCGCGGTAAGTTCCATGAATATGATTTTAGTTTATCATGGATGTGGTAAATAAAAATTACACTACTCATGTATCTTAATTTTTTATCAATTGTTAATGTTAGCGTTAGTTTTACAAAAACTCAAAAATGGCAATACCGATTTTGATGGAATTTGTGCGTTTGAGTGGGTTCCTTGATTTAGATTAAATAAATATCGTAGGACATTATACACAGCGCCATATGACCCCAACTAACGAAAGCTTCGGCTATGGAAGTCAGATAACAGGTAGAATACATAAATACTTTTTTTTTTAAATATAATACATACAAAGTAAGTACCCAGGCACAAGACAAACATTTGTTTATACTACAAAATTATCGTCCTGGGTGGCAATCGAACCCACACCCTAGAGCTCTTAAATCAGATATACTACCAATGAGCCAACAGAGCGGTCAGCTCAGAATCTCATATTTTATTAGTACCTGCGTTTGGGGCGAAGCGGTGCATATAAGAATTTTTACTCATAAAAATATACAAGAATATTAACTTACCGTATTCTCTTTTACTTGCGCTTCCTATATCCACTGAAGATTGCACCCACAGAAGTAGCTTTCATAATTAGATCTCACTCACTGAGTGCCAGGGGTGTAAAGAAAATGGCATATTTTATACCGCTTTCAGCACTTCTCGGGTGCTGAAAAGATGCTTTATGTTGTATATAAAAGTGAAGGGTCGAGGTTAGTGTGCCTTACTGCAAGTTTCTACTTCGAGGGTGCTTTCATTAAGTAGTTTTTTTAATGTATCTGTCAATGTAAAGCTAAACTAAATTGTGCTGGGTAGCTTCATGCAATTGTGTTACTTAAAAAAAAGGCAGCTATATCAAGTATTTTTGTTTTACTTATGTGGAATTATTCATGTTAATTTTATTGGAAAATTTAATTATACTTTCGGTCGCTTCCGGTGGCCTTCATCATGGAGGCAAAGTTAAGTACAACGCGCGCGCGGCCTCGTCTTGCTTCGCACTGCGGGCCGCCGCGCGCCTCGCACGTGAAGATAGCGGTTGATGCGCGGGCGCGGGGGTGGGGGCGGGCAGTGTAATGCACCGCCGCGCTCTGGAGTCCTTCTTCACCGGACTTTTGTTTTTTTTATATGGCTGACAGGTTAGGTGTTTGACCAGAACTCACCTGAAGTTAAGGTGACGGTGTGGTCGAAGATGGTAAAGCACATCTAGCCTGGAATGGAACTGGCTCTCAAGTGAGGCTGCCGGAACACACCGTTAGATGCTTGGCGGCAGATTTTCAACTTGAGGTTGATAGCTAGCCAGCCGAGTACTAGAAAATACCCTACCACCACGCTATGGTTTCCTCACGATGTTTTCCTTCACCGGCAGTTCAAGCTCATTGTTAGGATTTGAACCCACGCCCTATGATTTGACCGTGCTAACCAAGCTATCTTCGCTTCAAAAAAGAGATATCTCCTTATTCCTGATATACTTCGCCGTGGTATATCTGCTGGACGCAATGTAGCATAATTCGTAATTGTGTTTACACACGTATCCAGTGTTTGCCGATGTCCTATTTATATTTATGTTTCCTATATAGTTAAGAAAATATTGAAGAAAGTTATGGAGGGCGAGAGGGTAATGTACAGTACGAATAAAAACCATAGTTCAAAATTGTTTTCTACAAAGTATCTTAATAGCGATGATGTTCAGTGGTTAGCGCGGTCGGTTCAGATGCAGAAGGGCGTGGAACAACGAACTTGAGCTGCCGGTGAAGGAAAACATCGTGAGGAAACCATAGCATGGTGGTAGGGTATTTACTAGTACCCGACTGTCTAGTTACCATCCTTAATTGAAAATCTACCGCCAAGCACCTAACGGTGTGTTCCGGTAGTCTCACTTCAGAGCTAATTCCATTCCAGGGTAGGTGATCACGTCGTCTGGTTTTTTGAACACAGCTCACCTGCTCGCAAGTGACGATGTAATCGAAGATGGTAAAGTGCATCTAACCTGGAATGGAACTAGCTCTCAAGTGAGGCTGCCGGAACACACCGTTAGAAATATTAGCTCCCAGAAGAAATAAACCAAACAAAAAAGAACCTTAACCCGGAGCAGGTTTCGATCATAAAACTTGGTCCCGGGCGGTTACATGGCGTTGTCCCGGCTGTCTTGACGGATCGTCGGCTTATCCGGAACGAATACACGCCTGATATAAGGTACTGTACTGCTGCGGGGATCAAAACGTGAAACTTTACATCGTCACACAGTTTATAGTGTTTGTAGCGATGGTAGCTCAGCGGTTATCGCGGTCGGTTCGCATACCGAAGGGCGTGAGTTCAAACCCCAACAATGAGGTTGAGCTGCCGGTGAAGGAAAATATCGTGAGGAAACCATAGCTTGGTGGTTGGGTACTTTCTAGTACTCGGCTGGCTAGTTGAAGGCTGGCTACCCTCAAGTTGAAAATCTGCCGCCAAGCATCTAACGGTATGTTCCGGCAGCCTCACTTGAGAGCCAGTTCCATTCCAGGCTAGGTGTGTTTTATTATCTTTGACCACACTGTTACGTAACAATCGGTGAGCTGTGGTCATATACAAGGCTTGCGAACAATTGAAAAAAAAAACAGTATTATCGACAATGTTCCACTTGCCATTTTGTGACAAGATACGTCAATGTAACAACTATTCTCTGTAGACTGTTGTGAAAATCCACTCTACAATTAGTAGTTCCTGATTTTACCTAATTAATGACATTAGCAGATCAGTTAAGTATTATCAGTTAATAGAGATAGGCCCCCGAGGCCATGACGGATCATCGCCCCGGCCGGATGTTGTTGTAGTCCGGATATTGTACCCATCTCCGCTGTGGTCGCAGATTAACTCGATACCTGCAGATAAAATATGAATGGTTTCAATGGGAAAAACTACCGAACGAAATTTATGCAAGGATTAGCGACCCACCACGGCTTCGCGCGGGCAGTAAGAATGGGTATAGTAAGCTATCCTTAAAAGGTAGGTTCACTATATATATATATGCCACCGCGGACTTTTTGGTAGATCTATAAAAGAGGAATATCCCACCATAATTAGGGATTAGACAGTGTTTTCGATAAAAGATTTCAGGTGGATTGACTTCTTTCGACACTTCCAACAATTATCATCATATTTCAACCAATTTACACAAAACCTTGACATAGTATATACCTAAACCTTCCTCATGAATCACTCTATCTATTGTTGAAATTCGCGTGATATATAGTTTTTAAGATATATTGATTCAATAGTTTTTAAGTTTATCGCGAACAGACAAACAGATAGACAGACAGACACGGCGGACGACTTTGCTTTATAAGAAAATAAACGATTCAAAAGATTTTCTTCTAAATGACAAAAAAATACATTGATAACTTGACTTTAGTATTTCAATTAATGTTTGATATAAAATATATTTTTGAAAAATTAAAGTTATAATTAAAAATGAATAATTAAGTTTTTAGGTGTCTTAAGAGTTATTTCACTCTACATTTTTTAAATAAATATAATTATCTCTCATATGGTTGACAGGCTAGGTGTTTGACCACAGCTCACCTGATATTAAGTACGGTCGTACCAAATATTCTGCCACTAAGCAGTAGTGTGTAAGCATTATTTTGTTCCAGTTTGAAGGGTACTGCAGCTAGCGAAATTACAGGGCTGACTAACCATCGAAAGTCTAAATAGAATGAGCGCCAAAGCAGCGATGTCCTGGATCTCGTTTTATAACTCAAAGTTTTGTGTATCACTGCAATGGTCGTGGATATGCGTTAACGCTTACTATCAGGAGAGCGTCTCGTTCGTCTTTCATTTACATTTAAAAAAATCCAAATTGTATCCGATAGAAAACTTCCTTGCATCGACGATCATAAAGCATTTGCTTCAGACAGCGAGAACGCATATTTTTATTTCCCGTATGTTTTAATCCTACAATGTCACTGGAAATATGTTGTTTTATGTGTTCCGCTAGTTCAGTTTATACGTGAGTGGCCTAACCCTTCGGTTTGCTCGTAAATAGGACATTTGTAAGCCTATCGCTTGAGGTCAACGTTTAGTTACGAATACACTGTTTTGTTGCCTCGTTTTCCTACTGAATCGTGAGACTTTGTTTTTAAGGGTAATGTGGGCGGTGATTGGTGGGAAGTATTTCTTTTTGCAAGAATTGCGGTCAGATATTCTTCGGTATTTAACCTTTAATAGAGGGATAGAACATTGGCATCTATTTCCTCGTGGCATGTCAGAAGTATCAGCTACATCTCGTTCTTTTATATTACCAGTGTTTTGTGTTCTTTTTGCTTGCCTCTTATCATCAGAAGAACGTCTCGTTGACCTCATTACTTTTATATAAAATATCTAAACTCATATGCTTACTAAGAATTACTAATCCAACATATATTTGTACTAAGGGAGGTACTCACTTTTCCATCTTTAATGATCGCTCACGTTCATAAAAACTTCCCGTAGGAAATAGCTTCGCAAGTCCCCGACTAAAAGGTTTTAAAGGGCCATGATAAGGCGGAAAGTCCCTTATCTTCCCCGGCGTTGGAACTTTTTGTTACTAATTGTGTTTTTTCAGGATTCGTGAGAAAAATACGGACTGCGAAAAATAGTTTTTGTGAAACAATTTTTGCTGATTGTGTTAATTTGTGAAGATGCTTTTAAGTTTAGTTTGTTATAAACGGTGTGTTTTAGGGTTTCGTGTCTGAAATATGGCCAACGAAACCTTATTACTAACAGTACCTGTTAGCAGTGTTGTCAGATGTACCAACTTCTTGGTATACATACCAGTTTTTAGTGTCACGTACCATGTACCAAGGCTACTCAGTCCTTGTATGCAAAAATACCAAGATTGGCCGTTGACCGACAAAAATACACTGACAATATAGAATAATCGACAAATTTCAGAGATTCATGGAAAAAAAAAATCCAATCAATTGTATCGTCTGAGTTATTTTCTATTGTTTGCTCAAGCGAACCGTCGTTTTCCATAAAAAATCTTCGTTATAAATCATTTATTTACTTTTTTCAATATATTTTACATATTATATCCGAAATGCAATATAATATCAAAAAAAATATGTTAAAAGTGATATTTCTTCCGTGTGTTCGATAATTACTGCCCTCTTAACGGTCTACGAAATTGAAATGTATCTTTTTTTTTTTTTTTTTTTTACTGGGATGCAATTTTCCACACAGTTTGTCTGATTTGTCTCCCAGAATTGGCAGCGCCAGAGCGGAGCACACTTGAGCATAGGCGTACCAGCTTTCCCGTCTCGAATACCAGCTTTCAGCCAGCTCGGTACAAGGATTTCTAGGTGGCCATCTAACATCCCTGCCTGTTAGTTTTTGTAGCGATGATAGCCCAGTGGTTATTGCGGTAGGTTCACACGCTGAAGGGCGTGGGTTCAAACCCCAACAATGAAGCTTGAGCTGCTGGTGAAGGAAAACATCGTAAGTAAACCATCGCACGGTGGTAGTGTATTTTTTAGTACTTGAATGGCTAGCTGCCGTCAAGTTGAAAATCTGTCGCCAATCACTAGTTTATTCCGACAACCTCACTTGAAAGTCAGTTCCATTCCAGGTTAGATGTGTTTACCATCTTCGACCTTACAGTCACTAAACATCAGGTGAGCTATGATAAAACACCTAGCCTGTCAACTATTAAAAAAAAGGATTTCATCCAAGTTGGTCTCAAAAGTAAATAATAAATATCCTAAGACATTTCACAGAGTGTTATCTAGTCCCAAACTAAATAAAGCTTGTACTATGAATGAATCAGAATCAGATATATATATAATAATAATATGATGAATCAGATAACTGATAGAATACTTATATACTTTTTTATAAATACATACATAAGACCCAGACACAGAACAAATATTCATACTTATCACACAAATGTTTGTTCCGAGTGGGAATCGAAGCCACGCCCTAAAGCTATTGAAGCAGGTACAAACCGAATAAGCTAACAAAGCAGGTAAAGTAAATAGTTTCGTATTTAGAGACACGTGTTAAAAAGGTTCGCAGCAATGATTCCTTTGCTTAGGCTAGGCTCTAAAGCTTCGAGTATCGACGTAGTGGCTAGTCTATCTGTTTTCTATCGGATAAGTTTTGAGATCTGCATGATGTTATTCCATACCGCGCATTTATTCATGGGCCGCCAAGAACGTTCAAAAGTAAAATGGTAAATGGTATCATCGTCGATATTCCGAATACTAAAAATACGGTTAAATTCCACTTTTAAAGTACGAACCGCTAAATAGGGCAATTTTCTGTTCGAACGGGTATGTCCAGATTGGTACAATCTGAGCACTTTCAAGTGAATCTTTCTTCTAGACAAGCATATTTCATCGTAGACTTGTTTATCAATAAAATATTCGTATTTTGATCCCATCTTATTTTTTTATGGCTGACAGGCTAGTTATTTGGTCACAGCTCACTTCAGTGATGGTGTGGTCGAAGATGGTAGACACACCTAGCCTAGAATAAAACTGGCTCTCAAGTGAGGAACACATCGTTAGATGCAAACAATATGGCGGTAAAATGTAAGCCTCAATATTGATAAAAAAAAAAAAAAAACGACTTCGTATTTAGTAGGCAACATTGCCATGAAGTGAAATTAGTTTATTTTTAACCGACTTCGGCAAAGCTAAAAAAAAGGGGATTATGTGTTGAACCTGTATGTTTCCTCGTAACTGCCAAATGGTTGAACCGATTTTGATGTATGATATGTTGTTAAATTTGTATTTATTGCGCAAGTGTCATTGGGTATGTTGAAATTATGAATCTAACAAGCTTAATTTAGAAAATTAAAAAAGATACTGCCCTTTTAAAAAAAAACATAATCAGTGTCACTTAACGGTTCTAGCCGATACCCCATGCATTCAAATTTGTTAAGATATTTAAAAGTGATCAGTGAAAAAAGACACATACATACATACATACATCCATTTTACATGAAACCTAAAAATATTAGTGCTTTTTTGTGCGGTCGTAAAAAATGGCGGAGTTTTCGCGACAAGGTGTATGTTCATTCCGTAGTCAGGTAATTATTTTTAAGCTTTTAGCTTGTTGCACATGATACATTGTTCAAAACTCATTTACTACCTTAGTTAAAAAGCTGCTAACGAATAAACTGTTTTCACAAAAACATTGCAGCGAATACATATATAAGCGTACAAGGAAATGTTCGCACGTAGTCTTGCAACGTGGAACATAATGTACGAAACTTAACGATCCTTGAAACCTGCCGACTGTGCAATTTTAAGCTTTATAAATAAAGAAAATCCTGATAAATTACAGTTCCACTGAGTCATCCAAAAAACAAGCTTCGTTCGGTCTCTCTACTTAATTGAATACTGTTTACACGGCTCGGGTTAATTCATTATCATTACTGGAGATTAGATGTGTGCTAACGAGATTATAATGTGAATTAGGGGAACAAATGAGTAATCAGTTATTTTGGAAGGTCGAAAAGCTATACGTAGAAATATGCATAGAGATACCACCGTATGCGTATTTTAGTTATTTTTTAATTATTGTTAGAAATAGGCTTACGTTTGACCACCATTTCACCTGATGTTAAGTTATGATGCAGTCTAAGATGGAGCATGCTTGCCTAGTAGATACAAATTCACTCTCGACTTGAAGACACCCAGATTATATCCATCGGGGAACACCCACTCAGGCAGCGCATTCCACTGTCTAGCAGTCCGTACAATGAACGTGGAATCAAATCGTTTCGTACGAGTTTTTGGAACATCGACCATGAAACTATGTTTTTTTTTGAGCTTCTGGTTGTCCGATAGAAAAATGGGCATGGGGGAATCAGACAATGTGGTTCTTAAGCACACTCTCCGAAATGAATCCGATAAAAAATCGACAAACTACCAACTTTGCGATGATGTTCTAGGCTTTGTAATTCAACCTGAACTATGGAGTCGTCGCATATATTTATTTTGTGTAATAGTAAGACGAACGAGATGCTCTCTTAGTAAGAGCCTATCCAATTATCCATGACCATTGCAGCGGCATCCAGAATTTTGAGTAACGAAACAAAGTCCAAGGCATCATTGCTTTGGCGCTCATTACTTTGAGACTTTCGATGGTTAGTCTCAACAGCCCCGTACTTCCGCTAGCTGCAGTACTCTTCAAACCGGAACACAGCAATGTTTACCTAGACGACCTTCTGCTAAGAAGATCTACCACCAAGTAAATATATACGTATAGAATACAGTAGATACTTATATAATAATAGTATGCTTCACCGAACATCATCTACCTATTCTATAGTTATTGCAAATCGAGCCTTTGCGTCGGCGCCATGGCAGCAGATGTCGCTGCATATCCTGATGCTAATGAAGTCAATAAAGTTCTGCAGTTGCGGCGTATGGCATCGCACAAATACGGTGAATATCAGTTTGCTTCACATTACCTACTTGTGAAGTTATCAAATCTTAGAAGTTAAAATTGGAATTAAGATGTACGGAATAATTAGATAAATAAATAAATATTGTAGGACACATTACACACAGCGCTATCTGACCCCAAACTAAGCAGAGCTTGTGTGATGGAAGTCAGATAACTGATAGAATACATAAATACTTTTTTTGTAAATACATACTTAAAATACACACAGAACACTCAGACACAGAAAAAAACATTTGTTTATACCATAAAATGTTGTCCTTGGCGGGAATCGAACCCACGCTCTACAGCTCAGGCAGACATACTCCCAATGAGCCAACAGGGCTGTCTATATCGTACTGGCTGCTGTAGATTCATATCCGGTGCTAACGCTATCATTCGGCCTTCGTTTATCTATAACTTTTTTTAACACGTATAAATCTTCTTTTTGCCAACTTGACTGATGGTAAGCTGTGATGTGGTTGAAGATGAAGTACGCAGACGTAGAAAGTACCTATTCACTTTGAACTCAAAAAGATGTAGATTCTATCACTTAGAAAACAAGGAAGCCAGTAGCTTGTTCCATTCTTTGGTCGTACGGATGAGAAACGTAGAGTCAAAACGTTTGGGACATACCCAAGGAAATGTCACTACGTATAGGTGATATTGGGCCGTGTTTCTACTGGTCTCTAGTAAAAAGGAGATGGAAGTACAAGGTCGTATAGCTCAGTAACACGTTCTCCCAAATGAATTCTGTAGACAATTGACATACTTTCTACCTTCCGGCGGTGGCACTACTAATTTTTTACTTAAACCTAACGGTGTGTTACGGCAGTGTCACTTGAGATCCAGTTCCCATTCCAGGCTAGATGCGTGACCATACCGTCACTTACCACCGGATGAGCTGTAATCAAACACTTAGCCTTCTTCACTTGTTCTTCAATCCTTTCCATACTTACTTTTACTTTTTTACTTGGTGGTACATTTCCTTTAGCAGGAGGTCGTCTAGGTAGGCACCACCGCAGTACCAGATATTCTGCCGCCAGTAGTGTGTAAACATTACTGTGTTGATTACTGTGAGATCGCTTTTAGCAATAATAAAATTTATATTTTTCTATTGTAATAGATATAGTCTTTGGTGTGAACAATAAAGATTTTATCATCTACGAGCATTTTTCGGTAAGATGTTTATTGTCATAAATACTCATCCTTGTAAAAGGGTTAAGTAATATTATTTGAAGGTACTGCAATGTTAAAACCTGACAATGTAGATAAATAAGCAAGAAAAATGTTCGCGTCGTTCGTTCTCGTAAGTTTTAATTTATACATAAACATTTATTTTTATTACACTCCAGAGACACCGGGGTCCACGACCTTTGTCAACTTTGAATTACAATTTTTTTTACGATATAGGAAGAGGAAAGTTTATTAAATGAATCAGGCGTTACTTTGCGGAAGTCCATTTTGAGTGTTCTAGGTATATACTCGTATATACCTAGAACATTATATATAGTTTATTTTCGCTTAAAAGTCGTTCCAGCTACAACAGAAATGAGGATTTAAATTTAAAATTGACTTGACAAAAATTTTAAACACTTGAAAATAATTTTTAAAAAACTTTAACAATAATTTACTGTACTCATTCCAGTAACTCAGTCATTCATTCAATCATTCATTCGCCTAAATACACTTCACTTAACAACACAGCACACGACTTCATCTTTTTGTTACATAAAACTCGGAAATATAGTATAACCTTCATAGCAAAATCTGATCATTTATGTCCCCTATCGAATATTAAGAAAATAGGCCCATTACCACACTCAATGTCTATTTTTATCTCGCTAAAAATACTTTCCCCAAAGCGTTATTAAATAAAAGCCTCCAAAGTAACCATCTTGTTTCCACTTTCCCGAAGCTGTCAAATATAGGAAATGTAGAATTTCCCCCATTTTGTCGATATAAAATAAAAAGGCGGGTATTCGGAGAAAGGAAATAGGTTTTAGAATGACACGGCTTTGAGAGGCGACCATCCTTGTGTCATTGTAAGGCAAGTTCGGGGGTTGTTTCCATTGTTAACGCGACACGGTTTCATCTACTTCATTATAGCGACATTTATCACGTCACTAAATAGTATTAAAACAAGTGAAAATAAAAAGTGTTAAAGTATTAATACATTACATTAGTATATTGTACGATAGATAGATAGAAGCTCTGTGCACACAAAAATATAAAAAACTATAGAAAACTAAAAAATCTTATGAACCATAAGAATAGTGCCATAAGTGACGGCCTTTTCTAGCGATGATGGCTCAGTGGTTAGCGCAGTAGGTTCGCATGCCGAAGGGCGTGGATTCAAACCCCAACAATGAGCTTGAGCTGCCGGTGAAGGAAAACATCGTGAGGAAACCATAGCATGGTGGTAGGGTGCTTTCTAGTACTCGGCTGGCTAGCTACCACCCTCAAGTTGAAAATCTGCCGCCAAGCATGTAACGGTGTGTTCCGGCAGCCTCACTTGTGAGCCAGTTCCATTCCAGGCTAGGTGTGATTTACCATCTTCGACCACACCGTCAACATCAGGTGAGCTGTGATCAAACACCTAGCCTGTCAGCAATAAAAAAAAGTCCAATGTCAGCGATAAAAAAGTACATTTTACAGAAAAGAATGTAAAATTATTGTACACCAACACATTACATACATATAAAAAACCAGAAACAACAAATTAGCGGTAATACAACGGCGGCCTTATCGCCTAAAGTGATTTCTTCCAAGCATCTTTTGAATGGATAAGATAGAAAGCACAGTTAATATACTTGGCGGTGTAAAAATAAGATAAAATAATTATTGTAATATAATTATTTTTAAATTTATTAAAATAATTATTTTAACGGGTTCCAAGTTTGTAGCGGCTCTATTATTTTCTTTAAATAATGGAAACAAACTCTGGCACCTGCTAGCATCAGGAAATTGGATCTGATTGTATCTGAACCGTGTTAAGTGAACGCCTCTGCCCTGTTCTGTACTGGACGTAGCATTCTTGTTGCTGCTCCAGCGAAGCTTGTTCTTTTGGAACAAGGACTTTTAAGGAATCTTCAATCGTCCTACGAAGCAAACTTCTATACTTATGAATACTAGCTTCTGTCTTCGACTTCATCCGCATTATCTTTAGAATTGGGCCCAGACAGAACTGAGCAATATGTGAGTAACAAAAAGCAACAGTTTAATCCGTCATAATACTTGCGCTATTTGTGATAAATGATACATTTTATACTGGAATAGTATACCGTAAGAAACATCATATCTATATATTCATGTAGACACGTCCTATAGTTCGTTTTTTGATGATCTCACAGGGACCTAACATTTATCCGGGATAAAAAAAACATTCTATATGTTATATAATTGATTGTTTCAGGCGTTGCTTTGCGGAAGTTCTTTTTGAGTGTCCAAGAGATATATTTTTAGTGTATTGCCGCTTCAAAGTCGTTTTGGTCACGACAGTAACGAGCTTAAATATTTATCTAGCTTGATTATAATTTTTAAATATCTATCCGAAATATTTCTTAGTATCTAGAACTAAATCCTACACAAACTTAAAATCTAAATAAATTAAAAATATATAATTAAAGTAACCTTTCTTAGTCTTTATATCCTCTGAGACTGACGCCCTCTTCATGCTATCGTGACACGCCATGAAATGACTTGTTGCGACTCACCTTGAGAACAAAAAGCAACTGGTGCTAGACGACCCCGTGCCCGGGTGAGCGGCTCCACCACCTGCCACCACGGCTGCAGAGGATAGGGTGAGTGGCGCACCTTAACATCGTAATTCTCTCCCGCTGCAGCCACACCGCGTTCGCCATCAAACGGTGGCGGCCCCGTAAAGACCACGGAAGGTAAGGAAAATGGCAACGATACACCGACAGTCCTCTCCCGCCACGGCTTTCAGCCCTCAGCTACGGTGCCAAGCATAAGACGCCGCAGCCCGCTCAAAAAAAAAAGTAGTAGGTATGTTATAACAGTATGTTTCTCCTATATTTATTGTCTTCGTTATTAACACCTTAGCGATAAGGACACCAGTTGTTACAATTATTACGTTAATTTTTTCTTCTGTATGTAATCTTTGCTGTGGACAGTAAAGAATCAATCAATCACAGCTACTCAGCCCCTCCGCCACGACAAGGCGGGAGCCAAAGCTTACCCCGCCACGATGACGTATGCCGGAACACCAGTAAATTGTATACAAAGACACTGTCCACGTCTATCTGTTTCTCCGCTTATTTCTCTAAACCACGCAACGGATTTTGATACGGGTTTCACCGTTTTTTTTACAGAATGTTTGTACATCTAATACGACGCTTTTTATTTATAGACGTATCGCCTAGATAAGGTGGACTACTCAATACGAGATTTCCTAGGTGACAAGAATGTTTGAGGGATATTAATTAACAATAATTTGTAACTTGTGAAAATAAACACTAATAAAATGTGTATTTGTAATCGAGTCGCCCAAACAAATCAAAGCCGTGATAAGTCGAGACATTCACTACCAGTACAGGCTAAAATTTTATGTTTAAACTAGCAGACCCGGCCACGCGTTGCGATGGCTAAATCGAACACGCGCGTGTAACGTGAAACAAATTGTAGCGCATATGAAACGTTTAGCTTTTAACGTAGCGCCATCTATTGGATACTTACTCAATCCAGTTAATAAATTAACTTACACCGCCATCTATTAAAATTTATTGGAACTCACTGATAATTATACTTATTTGTCGCATAATAAATAAATAACTTGCAATAACAAAATATTGGTATATAAGTTGGTATATACTTAGTTGGATTAAACTGCACAGTGTGCAAGATTTGGTTAAAATCGGTTCAGTAGTTGACGGGTTCATCGCGGATAAACAACGTGACACGAAATTTTTATATATAAAGATTATACAAAATTCCATACACCTTCAAAATATTGCCTCATATGAGTATTTCTCAGGTTGTTTGCAGGCTTTTTGCTTCACAAAGTAAACATCCGTATAAAGCACGAGTCGGCGCTCAAAGCAGTCTCCGGCATCAAACATCAGTTGTCGGAATATCCGAGCGAATGTAATGGCGGTCTCGGAATATGAGATCACGCCGCCTTTGCTGAATTGTTAATGGTGTCAGTACTTGAGCTCGTGTACTAGGGGCACCGGCCATGTTCCATAACTTACAAATCGTACATCAACATCATAATTAATATTATTAAAGCGTACGAAAGTAACTTTGTTTTAATGTCTTTCTGTTTTTGTTTGTGTTCTTTACTTTATTACGGCTTGGTTAGATGTATGGGATGTACGTATCTAGAAAGTGAAGTAGAAACGTTGCGTATGAATACTGAGAACGTCCACGAGGAACGGGTTGTAGTGTACCATTCTTCTTCTAGTCTTGTAGTGAAACGCGGTGGAATAAGGTCATGTAAATAACTTTTAAGACATAAACTTGCTGTAAACCGCGACTTCGCCCGCGTGGAATTTAACAAATAAATATGTTCAGTTTGTTATATATTAATCTAGGTCATAAACTATATGTGTGCTAAATTTCATCCAATTCCGTTCCGCCGTTTTTGCGTGACTGAATAAAAAAAAATCCAAACATACAATTATAATATTAGGATTGAAACATATTTAAAAAGGTGAGATGGCGGTCAATCATACGCCAATTACTTTAAAAAAAAGGATGTTTTAAGGTTTCATGTATGTATCTAATAACTTTTACATGTCTGATCAGAATCTTTACATCGTCCTAAGTGATACTGGCTATATTTAAAAACGTGAAACATTTGTGTTTCTAGACCCAGAGGTTTCAGCTGTGCGTTGATCGATCAGTCAGTCAGCCAATCAGTTTCTTAAGAAGATAGATGTATTTGCGTATGCTGGATTCACACACCTCTTTGGTGTTTTAACCTGTTATTAAAGTAGCTTGTTTTTAAAAGTTTTCTCACGTTAATCACCAAAAAGCTCGATCAAAATCCTTTTACAACAAAATCCATCGTTATTGCAAGACCGCCAACCAGAACATACAGGTTGTTTTAATGTAACAGTAATGAGACGAACAAGCCTCTCTCCTGATGGTAAGAGATATCGCCTGTCCATGACCATTGCAGCAATACGCAGAACTTTGATTAGTAAAACAAAGTCCAGGGCGTCGCTGCTTTGGCGCTCATTACTTTGAAACGTGCTATCGTTAGTCTCAACAGCTTTGTAATTTCGCTAGCTACAGTATCTTTCAAACCGGAACACAATAATGTTTTCACACTACTGCTTGGCGGCAAAATATCTGGTAGTGCGGTGGTGACTACCTAGATGACCTCCTGCTAAAGTGATCTACCACCAAGTAAGTTTTAATATATATGCTGTTTAATATTATGCTCGTTTTTTAGGGTTCCGTGCCTCAAAAGGAAAAGCTCCTAAGCCAACGCAAACAAAAGATACAGCCGTTTATGCTGCAAATTGTCGTCATTCGCAAGGGAATCACTACAGAGTACTTGCCGTGAACTCAGAATCTTGAAATTTGGTACGAAGCAACATCTTATAGCACAGATAAAGGAAAAATTGTGAAGAGCATAAATTACCATTAAAAAAAACCATAACTTCTACTTATATACCTACAGATTTGTAAGGAACCCTCGGTGCACGAGTCCGACTAGCACTTGGCCGGTTTTTTTTTTCAAAGAAACTACAAATTTTGTATTTGTTTCAAGATATATCACTGTCTACCAGTACTCACGGCTTTGGGACAAATGTGGCCCGGAATTATGTATCACTTGAAGAAACGACGCTTCTTACTAGCAAGAGGATTGCAGGTACAGCAGCAGATAAAAATACATTATTTATGACCTTAGTACCTATCTGGATTCTATTAATGCGATCGGTTGCGACGTGTGAACGGAACGCAATACCAGAAGTTTCTTGAAGTATAACATATTATAATAGAGTTTACAAAGTATATGACTCTGGTATGTATCAACTGTAACAAGACTGGTTGTTCGCCCCAAACTGCGACCCTGTGACTTGATTGCCTATTCTTTTTTTTTATGGCTGACAGTCTAGAAGTTTGACCACAACTCACCTGATGTTAAGTGACGGTGTGGTCGAAGTTGGTAAAGCACACCTAGCCTGGAATGGAACTGGCTCTCAAGTGAGGCTGCCGGAACACACCGTTAGATGCTTGGTGGCAGATTTTTAACTTGAAGGTGGTAGCTCGCCAGCCAAGTACTAGAAAGTACCCTACCACCACGCTATGGTTTCCTCACGATGATTTCCTTCACTGGCAGCTCAAGCTCATTGTTGGGGTTTGAACCCACGCCCTTCGGCATGCGAACCGACCGCGCTAACCACTGAGCTATCATCGCTTCAACCTCGTGATCAATTTGGCTTATATTCAAACTAATAACAAGTCATATTTCCAAATTATTTGTAAAACTTAAAAATCTAAATTATAATAAACTCACAAAAAAAAACGATTGTTATTTTACTTGGTGGTAGGTACCGGATATTTTTTCTGCCAAGCAGTAGTGTGGTGTAAAAATTGCTACAGCTATTGAATCACAGGGCTGTTGTAACAACCATCGAGTCTCAAAGTAATGAGCGCTAAAGTAAAACATTATTGCAGTAAATTTTACCTTTAATATTAATTTAGGCGCTATCCCCACACAATGGAACTAGCTGATATCTCGGGGGACGAATAGAATTAAACTAAAAAGGCCATCCGGCTTCATTCCAGGGGAGTAAAATACAGCACGTACGTTTCACGTTGTGTTAACTTTGTTAGGGCTTTATCAAACATCCACTAACTTTATGTGTAAAACTTGAAAAAAAAAGTAAAACAGCGGACTTATATCTTTCGTAACGGTCTTTTTAAATCGGTTGCTGTTGCTTGTATGAGATTAAGCGATAAGGTCGCCAGTTTTTTTTTTTGCAAATGTTATTTTTTTATGTTTGACTGGCTAAGTGTTTGACCACAGCTCATCTGATGTTAAGTAACGGTTTGGTCGAAGATGGTAAGCATGCCAAGCCTGAAATGGAAATGGCTTTCAAGTGAGGCTGCCGGCACATAGCGTTAGATGCTTGGCGACATAATTATTAACAGTTGAGGGTGATAGCTAGCCATCCGAGTACTACCGGACTACCACTATGCTGTAGTTACCTCACAATGTTTTTTTTCACCGGCAGCTAAATCTTGAACCCACGCCCTTTGGCGTGTGAACTGGCCGCGCTAACCACTGAGCTATCATCAGTAGAAATAATAATCACTATTTATAATCATCAGCAACTGGTAATTATATTCAATTGATTAAACTTACCTACTAATTATTTTGTATACCTTATCAGTTAATCCCTGTAAACTAGTTTTTAGATCTATTTACCGAATTACGACCAAGTATATAAATTATATACATATATATACATATTAGCACCAGTCGCTGTAAGTAGGGAAAATTTCCCGAAAAAGTGACATCCTTTTAACAAAGTCAATCGTCTATTTATTACCAAACATTGTTCAGCTTCTCACCTAACCCGTGTTATCGTAAACCTCGCAAAAATAAACACAATATCGGCGTGTCAAACAGAGCGGGACATTTGCGTAAACAATATTGGCAGCTCGTGCGTGATGCGACGTGATGTCACGCCAAGTCGTGTCACGTAAGCTGGTGTCACGGTGGGCTGTCACTGCTATCACGACGAACTGTATACTCTAGTGTTATGTTCTGTGTCTCTAGTGTGTGTCTGTGAAGTATGTTGTATGTAGCGATGATAGCTCAGTGGTTAGTGCGGTCGGTTCGCATGCCGAAGGACATGGGTTCAAACCCCAACAATGAGCTTGAGCTGCCGGTGAAGAAAAACATTGTGAGGAAACCATAGCGTGGTGGTAGGGTACTTTCTAGTACTCGGATGGCTAGCTACCACTCTCAAGTTAAAAATCTGCCGCCAAGCATCTAGCGATGAGTTCCGGCAGCCTCACTTGAGAGCCAGTTCCATGCTAGGTAGCATGGAACTGGCTCTTCTGTGCTTTACCATCTTCGACCACACTGTCACTTAACATCAGGTTTTTTTTTTTTTTTTTATGTAACAGTAGTGAGACGAACGAGACGCTCTCCTGATGATAAGAGATAACGCCTGTCCATGACCATTGCAGCGATACACAGAACTTTGAGTAGTAAAACAAAGTCCAGGGCATCGCTGCCTTGGCGCTCATTACTTTGAGACTAGATGGTTAGTCTCAATAGCCCTGTAATTTCGCTAGCTGCAGTACCATTCAAACCGGAACACAGTAATGTTTACACACTACTGCTTGGCGGCAGAATATCTGGTGCTGCGGTGGTACCTACCTAGACGACCTCCTGCTAAGGAAATCTACCACCAAGTAAAACAGTACTCACCAAGTAGGTGAGTTGTGGTCAAATACCTAGACTGTAAGTCATAAAAAAAGTATATGTCTATCCGTTCAGTGTTTATATGTATAGCATAGAGTTTTTGCAGGAACGCAGAAAAATCATGTCGCTACATTTAATTATTTTGCGAAAGTTATATTTGTCGAGTATTTATATACGTATAACAAGTTTAAATGTCACAAAACAGTGACACGTACAGCGGGAATTGTCAGTAAGTTTAAAGTCGCTCGCGAGCTATGGAAAGAACTTTGCTTGGCATTTTCTGAGTAATCGTATCTGGAACAAATTATTCGCCAGAGAACTAAAGTCACAGACATAGCTCAGCATGTTAGCAAGCTGAAGTGGCAGTGGCCTGGACAGGACACATCTGTTGCAGAACCGATAACCGTTGGGGTAGCCATGTTCCAGAGCGGAGACCGCATTTTGATTAAAATAAATCTAAAAATAAAATTGTATCAAGGAAAATGAATAACCAAAGTTTGAAAAAATGTAACTTTTGAATATTAACTAAAAATTTTCCGTGATACACTTTTTTATATGTTGGAGTTACATAAGGCAAAATGGCGTCAAACATCACAGATGTTTTTGCAATAATAGAAGCATTGCTTCATCACTCATTGTTTAGAGTAAGGGTTTAATTTATACTTGGTGGTACATCTCAATTTGTAGCGATGATGGCTCAGTGGTTAGCGCGGTAGGTTCGCATGCCGAAGGGCGTGGGTTCAAACCCCAACAATGAGCTTGAGCAGCCGGTGAAGGAAAACATCGTGAGAAAACCATAGCGTGGTGGTAGTACTTTCTAGTACTCGGCTGGCTAGCTACCACCCTCATGTTGAAAATCTGCCGCCAAGCATCTAACGGTGTGTTCCGGCAGCCTCACTTGAGAGCCAGTTCCATTCCAGGCTTGGTGTGATTTACCATCTTCGACCACACCATCACTTAACATCAGGTGAGCTGTGGTCAAACACCTAGCCTGTCAGCCATAAAAAAAAAACTCCTTAGATATATTCTGAAGCCAAGCAGTAGTGTTTAAGCATTACTGAAAATCTGATCTCTCATTACTTCTACATTAAAAAAAAAACACTTAATAAGAGCTCATTGTTTGACCGAAAATGTTAAGTGGTAGTATTATAGTAAGATATTGGAACTGATTTTTAAGAAAGGCTGCGAGAAAACATCGCTTGTTTGGAAACATATTTAAAGTTACCCCATATAAAAGTGCTTCTGTTTCTAAGCAGTAAATAAAATAGTTAAAAGTTACCGTAAACTTTAGTCTCAAAACAGACGAAAGCTTTTGAAAAAATAACTCGAGAAACAAGTTATTTTTGAAAATTTACGAGACTTTTCCTTGATTGCTCTTTGCTCCCAACACAATTCATATTGTTTTTTCATCACAAACATCTTACCCGGAGTTGATTTATAAATAACTAGGCGTCAGACATTAAAAGGAAACAATTTATCTTAGGAAATAACAAATTTAGTTGAATTCGTTGTTGATAAAGTACTGTTAAAGCGAGAATAATTCAAGACAAACTGAATTAATTGCCAAGAGATAAAGCCTGAGATAAATATTAGAACGGTTTCTCTTTCAAATAGACTGCCTTCATAAAATGACAAAAAGAAGACTCTCTCATTGTGTTGTAGAACGCGGAGCTACGGGGATTCAAATGCCTGAGTTATACGACAGCTGCAAGGAAGTATGAGTAGTAAACGCACATCGTAATTTTTTCTTTCTTTTTTTGACAGCCCTGTTGGCTCATCGGTAGTATGTCTGCTTCAAGAGCTGTAGGGCGTGGGTTCGATTCCCACCCAGGACAAACATTTTGTAGTGTAAATAAATGTTTATTCTGTGTCTTGGTGTTCTGTATATAAGTATGTATTTACAAAAAGAAGTATTTAATTATTCTATCAGCTGACTTCCATAGTACAAGCTTTGCTTAGTTTGGGGTCAGATAGCGCTATGTATAATGTTCTAAGATATTTTATTTATTTATTTGACCACAGTTCACCTGATGTTAAGTGACGGTATAGTCGAAGATGGTAAGTACAGACTGGAACGAAAAAAAAACCCTACCTCCAAGCTAAGGTTTCTTCACGATGTTTTCTTAAAGACTAATCATGATAAGTAAGTTAGCATAGGTCGAGTGGCCAGCCCTAGTGGTAGAGTTTTCAAATGAAGGCCATGGTTAAACGGTTGCTATTAACAAACAACCGGGACCTACAATTAATATTTAATCCCACGATAAGGCTTCGGAAGAAATGTCACCTGCGGTCACCCATTCGATCACTGAGTGGATCGTCCGTTGCTTAACATTAGTGATTTAAAGACACCTACTAAAGCTATGCATTACTATAACATCAGAGTTCTGATTGAGTTGAAAAAAGAAATGCAATAAAAATCACTAAAAAGCATGATTAAATCTCCAAAGACTGCAATCAGTTGCGATTGGTTTAATTCCGAGCGCGTACGAATGTATTCCAACTTTGTACCTGGCCCGGTTACCTGGCTAAGCTTGCTGTGGTTAGTTTGAACTCTTGTCAGAACGGTCTAATAAAAAATATAACTTGGGTTTTTTAACAATTTTAGGGCCATTAACACATTATTTGCTTATTTTATATAGAAAGAAAGAAAGAAATAAAGTTTAATTTTGTAGCACAAAACACAAATACAGAAAAATTAGACACAGTTACAACATAAGGGCTCACTTTAGCATAATGCTGGTCATACTTAGTGG
Source organism: Biston stratarius (assembly GCA_950106695.1). Lineage (NCBI taxonomy): Eukaryota > Metazoa > Arthropoda > Insecta > Lepidoptera > Geometridae > Biston > Biston stratarius. The sequence goes on along the minus strand of OX467109.1, from coordinate 17,604,272 downwards.
TATGACCAGCGACATTATATTTTTATTTGTAAATTTGATGTAAGAGTGAATTTTTTCTTTAAATATTTATTTTGTTTGGCGCGGGAGATCAACATACAAACACGATCGAGGCAGCTAAAACACGGCTATAATACGCTTAAACTCAAATGATCAGCAACAAATTCAAACTCACAAAAATTTGGAAGTAAAATTAAGCATTGATATTTTTAATGAAATTTCCTTCTATCTCCCGATTTTCCAAAATAAAAATGCAAATCCATGAGGCGTTTATCAATCAGATGAATTGCGCATAAATTTGGGCTTATAATAAATTCGTCACGGGTTTAAATCAAGGCAGATTTCCGTTGCCAGCCGGACCCGAACTTGCTGGCAATTCATTAAATGGACCACTGTGTCTGTGTGCTTGATGTATGGTCGGAGGACGGGTTGGGTGATGCGGTGTAAGTTATAGGTGGTGGACGGTAACAAGATGTGAATATTTATTTTCACACAAATTGACTCTTAGATTAATGCTGCACGATAGATATACTGCATAATGGTAGCGAGAAATAGGCTATACTATTCTAGATTTTTTCAAGATACTCATTTATTAATATCCTTAAACTTTTTTTTTAAGTGAAAACTTCTTTAGTCACCTTGACCAATTTATTGGTATGGGCAAAACATATGGATTCACTTCACAGATATGCTAATGTGTGTTTAAATTTTTACTTTTGGCTGCAGTCCTCATGACAGCCTAATTTTTTCAAATACTTATAGGCTTGTGCTTGACCGCTATCTTGCCTGTTAAACGAAGATGCGGTCTACGGTGGAGCACGCTCGCCTAGAAGAAACTGATTCACTCGCGACTTGAAGACCCAGATTGTATCTATAAGGGAACACCTACTGGGGTAGCAAATTCCATTGTTTAGCGGTTCGAACAATGAAAGTGCAATCAAACCGTTTAATTCGAATTTTTCGAATAACTGTCAACCTTTTCAACTGTTGTTAAAGAATCTAATGTAAACATCCTATTACGTCAAAATTAAATATTTTTATGGTAGGTACTAGTAAAAAGAAACATAAGTCTATGCTTTTTTGCATTTCCTGGAACTTTGAGTAACTTAGTGCTCGTTACTTTAAAACATATAAATAATATTTTATATACACTGAGTAAATAAATGTAAAAAAGGTCACATAAATTTTACTTTAATCTATGTAAAAAAATAGGTAAGGTTTTTCTTGGGAATGCAATTAACAACAAACAAATACAATAATAACTGGACGTCCACTGCTGGACATAGGCCTCCTCCTATGGGGGTTGTTTGCCAATACTCGCCAATCTTCCGGATTTGAATCCCTTAGCCGAATCTTACGGCAACCACAGGTAGAGAGGGTGGGGTACTATTCTTACGCCGGCACTACCAAATAAACTAACAACTAATATATGACATAAAAATCTAACAATTACTCACTTCCAGTCTGATAATATAAAACTTTTGTTGCTTACTTCAAAAATTCAAAAACCTTTACATAATTAACTTAAAAATTGTCGCCTTCGTTACTTCACAATGAACACAACTTGCGACGATGGTTTTCTTGTAAATCTTGTCGGTAATATTCACCATATTCGCTTGTGACTTGCACCACATACTATTATAGTGATTTGTAGTTGGGAACGCGTTGTGATCGCTTGATTCACTCGATCCTGTTAATCATTAAAACCAATTCGGACGTACTTTGACAAACAAGCTGAAAGCTGATTATACATTACTTGGTACTTCACCACTTGTTCAGAATTTATTTATCTATGGAAGTTAATAAGTATACCCATTAATTATTTTTACTATATGATCGCGCAAAAAACAGCTCAAAATCAAAAACTCATTTATCCTGTTTAGGCCCTAGTAAGGCACTTATGAACGTTATGTTACATTTTTGAATCTACCACCGGCTCGTAATTACACTTCAACTGAGAAGACTCCGGCAAGAAACTCAGCAAGGCATTTCTTTTGTGGATCTTTCTTTTCATATTAGGTTACAGTTATATAGCTAGAAAATAGAACATCGTCTAGGTAGGTACCAGACATTCTGCAGCCAAGCAGTAGTGTGTAAACATTACTGTGTTCCAGTTTAAAGCTTTAGCTAGTGAAATTACAGGGCTGTTGAGACTAACCATCGAACGATAATGACCGCGAAAACAGCGACGCCCTGTATTTGTCTTGCTACATAAAGTTCTGTGTATCGCTGCAATAGTCATGGACATGAGCATCGCTGGACTTACCATCAGAGTATACCTTTTAAGGTTAGCTTACTATACCCATTCTTAATACCCGTGCGAAGCCGGAGCGGGTCGCTAGTATCATATAAATAGGATAATTTTAATTATTTGCTCGTTTGCTTCAATTTTTGTTGCTATATACATACGCAAAAGTATTACGGTAGCGATAATTGTATTTGTCATTCGAATCCAGCCGGTGCAGAGCAAATGTATTCGAAACTCGCGCTGGTACGTAATGCGTCGCACGTTCCCTTTAGAATGTAGATTAGTTTCGTAGAAGGAATAACGTTAGTGCTCTCAGGGGGACGACTGGATGCCAAACTGATGCAGTTGTGGTTTGCTGTTTGTGAGTTGGATTTATCTGTTGTTATGACACTAATATTATAAAGGTGAAAGTTTGTGAGTGTATTTGTGCGTAATTCTTCACGCTCTAACGACTGCACCAATTTTGATGAAACTTGTTATGGAGGTAGCTGACATTCTGGATTAATACGTAGAATACTTTTATCCCGAAAAAATGTAGTGGCGGGACGCAGCTTTTTTAAATGTCTGCCAGTCTAGTTGTTTGACCACAGCTCACCTGGTGTTAAGTGACGGTGTGGTCGAAGATGGTAAAGCACACCTAGCCTGGAATGGAACTTGCTCTCAAGTGAGGCTACCGGAACACACCATTAGATGCTTGGCGGCAGATTTTCAACTTGAGGGTGGTAGCTAGCCAGCCGAGTGCTAGAGAGTACCCTACCACCATGCAACATAGATGTTTGTTTTCTGTCTGGGAGTTATGTATGCATAAAAAATAGTATTCAAGTATTTTATCAGCTTTCTGGCTCCCGTAGTACAGGAACACTTCGTAAGGAAACCACAGCGTGCTGGTAGGGTATTTTTGTGTTCTGGCAACCTCACTTGGGAGCCAGTTCCATTACAGGCTAGGTGTGTATAACATCTTCCACCAAGCCATCACTTAACATCAGATGAACTTGTAGTCAAACTTAGCATACCAAATATAAAAAATTACTTTTGCTTTGCTTTTGCTTAGATTGGGGTTGAATGAAATGTAAATAAAATAATTAAATTAATAATTTGATTAATAAGTAAAACTGTCCCAATAACCTTTAGTCTAAACCAAGAAGGCATAAAGAAAAATATCTCTACCCAAATTGAAAGCCGCCTTCTCAGAATATCCATAACCTCGGCATAAAATTTTAATACAAGCTTGTAACCAATACATATCAAGTTTTGGGGTGACCCTCCGGCCGAAATGATGCCCTACGGTTCGATAAACTCAATTTATTTTTAGTGTAACCGATATCGATAGAGTTCCAGTAATTTTGGAACATAGAAAGCAAAATTTATGTTCCATGCCCGAACGGGCGGAATGCGAATTGTTTGAATGTATAAATGAAACTCGTTGACGATAAAATACATGTCTTTTTTTGTATAATTTAGTGATTTGGAAAATTTCATATAACATTTATAATTTCAAGTATTTTTTGAATTTATAGTTATTGGTGGAGCTACTTGATTTGTCGTATTTTTCTTAAGCTACTTAGTTCATTGTTAAGTTTTCTTTCTGTAGGTATTTCCAAATCTTAATATAAATAAAGTATCGAACTCTTTGCAATATTCATGACGACATTTCTTTCATCAGGAAAGCTAGAGAAAAAGTACGGTAAAGAGACTAGAACGCCTTCGTCCTCAAAAGGACTTTTACGAATTTATCATTTAATTTATTTTTTAAGTATAATTTAGTTAATAAAAGCATCTTTGTGAAAGTAAGATAAAGGCTTTTTTCCTTTCATAATTATATCTACAGCTTCAAAGATACTGTTATCTCCACTAAATGTCCCATCCCTTTTCAGTACGATGAGCCCTCGGAAAGAAAGTACGTATATGACCGAGTTCACCTGAAGAGGAATATACTTGTATACCATCATCATCGTCATCCACAGCCTTCTTTATCTTGCCATCTGTCTCAGTCCTGTGCCAATCTGGTCCTGGTTCGACCCGCGACGGTGACGGACGACTACTACTCTTTTACACTTTTAGTTATTCTTTTAACTTTATGTTTGAATATGTATATACTCTTTAGTTTTTTTTTTCATTATGGCCAGTATTCTTGTGGAACCCTCACAGGCTTTGCGGATATAGCTTTGAGGACCCAGTGTTCGCGGAGCACTCTTTGAGTATGGCGGTCGTAGGACATTGCACACAGCGCCATCTGACCTCAAACTAAGCAAAGCTTGTATGATAAAAGTCAAATAACTGATAAAATATATAAATACTGTTTTATGTAAATACACATTATAACACATATAGAACAAACATTTGTTTACACCACAAAATGTTTGCTCTGGGTGGGAATCAAACCCATGCCCTACAGCTCTTAAATCAATAATAATGAGCCAACAACGCTGTTGTATAAAAGTACTATCAGCTATCTATTTTCCATAGCTACAGTACAAGCTTTCCTTAGCTTAAATCTAGATTATATTTTGTAAGACATACCCTACGGTTTTAATTTATCTAAACACGAAGTTGAATAAAAAATACAATGTAATGTAACATCAACGTTAAGCGCTTTAAAATTTCAAACTAACCTTCATTAAACGTCAGACAGGAGTTTGTTGAAACTTTTAACGAAGTCTGGTGCATAACCGCCATTTGTGGGGGAGATCTGCAGGTTGCGGTTTATGAGTTTTAGCTTGTTATGGGTGGGTGTAGATTTGGTACTGACTTAGAGCTCATTGCATAACCCTATTATTACTTTCTTGGTTCTTGACAGAGCGTTCGTGGTCGTCATGTGGTAGTAGGGTAAATACATATTCAAACATAAAGTTAAAAGAATAACTAAAAGTGTAAAAGAGTAGTAGTCGTCCGTCACCGTCGCGGGTCGAACCAGGACCAGATTGGCACAGGACTGAGACAGATGGCAAGATAAAGAAGGCTGTGGATGACGATGATGATGGTATACAAGTATATTCCTCTTCAGGTGAACTCGGTCATATACGTACTTTCTTTCCGAGGGCTCATCGTACTGAAAAGGGATGGGACATTTAGTGGAGATAACAGTATCTTTTGAAGCTGTACTGGCGTAACAGATGATGTAATGTGCCTCACAATGTCCCACCGTTTTTTAGGGTTCCGTACCCAAAGGGTAAAACGGGATCCTATTACTAAAACTCCGCTGTCCGTCCGTCTGTCTGTCCGTCTGTCTCATGAACCGTGATAGTTAGATAGTTGAAATTTTCACAGATTATGTATTTCTGTTGCCGCTATCAAAAAATACTGATAAACAGAATAAAAACGTAATATTTAAGTGGGCCGTTTTTATAGATAATGGTACGGAACCCTTCATGCGTGAGTCCGACTCACACTTGGTTTCGGCCACGTACGCTGGTCCGTCCCAAAGGTGACTAATTCATCAACGCAAAGCCTAAACGGAATTTAAGTGAAAAATACTAAAAAAAATGCAATTATGAAATTCACTAAGAAATTTCATCCCTAAGGGGGTAAAATAAGGGATGTATGATTGTATGGAAGTTCGTCATTTTCAAAATAAATAGCGCGAAATTTCATATACTTTTGTTTAGATATAAATGTCCACGTATATTGACGCTTTTTTAAATTTTACCTCAATCGGGTTGATTTTTTTTTAGGAAGTTACACACGCGAGCGCAGCCGCGTGCAACGGCTAATCTATATATATATATGTATGTTTTACCCACACATGCAGGCTAAGACGTGTGACTGTATGACACAATAAAGCTGCACACACAAGAAAATTCTCTCAATTCCGATTCAATTTAGATATTTTCTTGCCTTTCCGGCTTCAGTTTACACAGGCTGTTCCAATATTATTGTTTATTTATTCCGAGGATGTTTTTGTTGAGAATTGTGAGCGTTGCAATAAACTTTGGCGTAGTAAGTGTATTAAATTTGTAACACGCATCTTTGTTGCATAAAACAATATTGAAATTAAATAAATTATTGCACTATTGCAGGATTACTCATCGTTTCGGCTTTTCTTCATGGAGCTTCGGTGGCATTCTTCATGGAGCTTAGTACAACGCGCGCGATGCGTCATCTTGCGTTATAATAAAACGTGAGTAATCCCGTGTGGGTGGTGCTCGTGGTGATGCCGGCGTAAGAATAGTACCCCACCCTCTCTATCCGTGGTTGCCGTAAGAGTCGGCTAAGGGATGTAATCCGGAAGATGAGCAGCATCGTCTTCCTTGAACAATCACACCTAACTGCGTGTAACATCAAGCGTATTGGCAAAACCTATACCTAAACTAACATAACCTAAATGGCTGATGATGTGTGTGTGTGATGTGATGGTCAAAGATTATAAAGTGTTATTGTATTTTAAATATTATTTACCGGACTAATAAAAAAAGTTGTTACAAATAGCGAATTTTTAATTGTTAAGATTTTAATCTTAGGATCAACTTATCACAATTTTCAAAAGCAAACAATGATAGCTCGAAGCAAGCTGACACTGTATGGGTCTTACTCTTTGACTCCTTGAAAAAGTACACCGGATGTGGCCGAAACCATATTCGAAGTATACGATTTAATAAAACGTGAGACTGGTATTATGCAAAACCAAAAACAGCACTTATAGTTTAATATGTATTTACTTATAATGAATTCCAAAGGAGTATTTTACTTTCTATTCCGTGATTAAAGGGAGTTTCGTAAAACCGACATCGTAATATTAATAATATTAATTAGGATCCGCATTCAGCCTAAGGATGTTTAATTATAATCTCTTAGAAGCACGCAATGGAGTGATTATAATTAACTAATTAAAAACGGTTACTTAAAAGACGCACCCTGTAGATTACCACCTGCCTCTAGAGATAGCTCGAGTGTTTTTACCTTTGAAATGAACCGAAATTGAAGTCACAGTGAACTGAAAATTTTCAGTATAAATATCATTTCATTTTAAAATTTTGAATAATTATGTGTATAAAAATCATTTCATTTTAAAATTTTGAATAATTAATGTGTAATAAAGTGGTAAGTGGAAGTATTTACCTTTTGTAACTGTCTCTTATTTGTCACCGTTTGTTTTTGTGTTACAAAATTAAACTTAATTTCTTCCTTTTTTAAACAGCAACGTGCCTTTTATTTACATAAAAAAACTATCTACAAATTACATCCTAACATACAAACAATGGTGTTTCTAATACTACAGAGGAACATTTTTTTTTATTTTATTCGAAATTCGTTCTCGTTTGACCACACTCTGCCTGAGTGCGGTCTAAGATTACTAAATTTTACTGTGTTCCGGTTTAAAAAATACTGCTTATAGTAAAACTACTCAGCTATTAAGATGAACGATCTAATGTCTCAAAGTAATGAGGTCAAAAGTAGCGATGCCCTAAGCTTTTTTTTTGTCATTCAAACTTCCAGTTCAAGTTTACGTTGTGGTAGATCTCCTTAGGGCAACTAAGTACGTACTACCTCAGTTGTACTAGATATTCTGCTGACAAGAAGTCGAAAGTCTCAAAGTGATGAGCGCCAAAGCTGCGATGTCTTGTACTTTGTTTTGCTACTCAAAGTTCAGTGTATCTGTAATGGTCATGTTTTTTTTTTATGTAACAGTGAATGAACAGATGAGACGAACAGGACGCTCTCCTGATGTTAAGAGATAACGCCTGTCCATGACCATTGCAGTGATACACAAAACTTGCCTTGAACTTGAACTTGCTTGTTTGTTGCCCAGATTAAAATGTAAATGTGTGATAAAAGCTGAAAATCGTAGGTTGAGTCACAATGGTTCAGCATATTCATGTAACAAGTATTTGTACTGCATTTCTTGTACTGCACGTAAAGAGCAGAGCACGTGAACGAAAAATGAATGAACTAAAATGATCTTCTAAAGACGAGACTCGATTCGTTTTCACAAACATTAAAACTTGAAGTTTAAACCTTTAATTTCTGAGCCATAAGATTCAATGTACCATGACACGTGAGCTTGCACCGTCTGATTCAGAGAATGTAATTTTTAATGTAATTGAAGTCTTGTGCGTTGGGTGTAACAATTCTTCCATTTTAAATCCTTCATTTCGATAATTGCTTTTCAAAATGTTGTATACAAGATGAAGAAAAAAATAAGAGTTTAAATTTTTTTTTCAGAATACTTTCTATATTTTATGTTTGTAGCGATTGTAGCTCAGTGGTTAGCGAGGTCGGTGCACATGCCGAGCGCGGGTTCAAAACGTTAGGTGTTTGGCGGCAGATTTTCAACTTGAGGACCGAGCTAGAAAATGCCCTACCACCAAGCTATGGTTTCCTTACAATGTTTTTCCTTCATCGGCAGCTCAAATTCATTGTTGAGATGAACCGACGCCCTTCGTCGTGTGAATCGACCACGCTAACCACTAAGGTATCATCGCTCCAAAATTTCGATTTCTATGATCTAATTTCAGACAAGCTAAATTGGAACTACACTAAATTAGAATAAAATTTAAAATTAAATAAACCACAACCGGGTAGGCTGATCACGGCCGTGCCCGGAACCGCTGCGGCGGGTCACGTAGTATCCCGGGTGCATCCGCTTTAATTTCCGAACCACACTTTTATATAGAGATTTCACGGGCATTTGCATTTTCGCTTGTGCCAAAGGGAATTATAATCTCATTAACGGTAGCTTAACTGCGACAAAGGCATGGTTAAAAGCAAAAAATAAATTTGTTTTTGTAGCAAAAGTTTGTTCATGACTAAAATTGTGATTTTACCGTACCTGTATACAAAATGTATGTTTAATAAAATAACATTTGTAGTTATAGTAGATCAGTTACCGCGTTTGGGTCACATATATATTTGAATATTGGAGGACATTTTCACAAAGTGCCACTTAGTCCCAATCTAGGCAAAGTTTGTACTGTGAATACTTGTTAGAACCAGACAGCTGACAGAATACTTAAATACTTTTTTAAAAATACATTCTTATAATACATACAAGAGACACAGATCAAACATTTATGTTAGTCACACAAATGTTAGTCCTGAATGGAAATCGAACACACGCCCTTCAGCTTAAAAAGTGAACTTCACTAAATAAGCTAACAAGGCAGTCAACATGGAGGAAGTGAGTTCAAATCCTAACAATAAGCTTGGGCTGCCAATGAAAGAATATCATGAGAAAACTATGGCGATATAGGTAGTGCTTTTTAGTACACGGTTGCATAGCCACACCATCGCCTAGCATGGTATAAGCTATAGTCAAACGCCTAGCCTGTATACAAACTATGTTGAATAGCAAATTTAGTAACACAATAGATGAATCTAGAGATGGATTATAGAAAAATTGACTTGCCATGATCTCGACCCAAAATCGATCTGTTTGTAGGTAACGAGAGTTTTTTTTTTGTAGTTAAAATCGATATTGTTTGAAAAATTGGTAGTACTATAATACTACCTCTACCAAAGATGACACGATACGACTAAAGAAGTTTTCACCTAAAAAAACAGTTTTCAAAGTAAATTTAACTACAAGTTACTCCTAAAGTAGTTTTAAACATAACCTTGACTAAGCTATTCTAGACATTTCAGTAAGTGTTACTAGTATTTTATGTATTTTTATGCAATTTTAGTATAGATAATTACGTAATTCGTTACCTGCTTGCATATTTCAAATAAGCACAAAAAATGTCGCAAAATTGTTAAACAGAAAAATGGTGTGTTTTGACTTTTATTAAACGAGCGGTGTTAGTGATAAATCTTAGTAAACAGTAACATAGTGACATAAATCTAGATTTACGTTAAAAATGCAGTGTTGTATGTAAGCATTTGGGCGTGAGTCGTGGAATTATGACGGATGCCGGAGTTGCGTGGCCGGGCGCAACTACGGACCAAACGCCTACACTTGTTAGGGTTGTCACGCGTACAAATACCATAAAATTACGATCCGGGGTAGATATCTACCCCAGGTAAACTTTGAACTACGATTCTAAGTTAGTCAGTAACATTGTCGTCTGAAGACTCAAGAACAACACAACGACTGATGACAGCCCTGTTGGTTCATTGGTAGAATATCTGCCTTAACAACTGTAGTGCGTGGGTTCGATCCCCACTTAGGACAAACATTTTGTGGTATAAAATGTTTGTTTTGTGTCTGGGTGTTCTGTATGAATTATAAGTTGATTGACAAATAAAAGTATATATGTATTCTATAAGTTATTTGACTGCCATAGTACAAGCTTTGGCTTACTTTGGGGTCAGATGGCGCTGTGTGTAACGTCAAAAAATGATAAATTTGAATTTGCTCATTACTATTTTCCTTGGCATGAAAAAATTTAAAAAATCCATGTACTACTAAGTCAGAATGTTGCTTTTTAGAACTCATTTTACGAGCAAAATTCCCGTGAGGGTAAATATTTACCCCAGTTTGTAGTTTACAGGTAAATATATACAATCGAAGTGCCTTCAAGTCGCGAGTGAATCGGTTTCTTTTAAGCAAGCGTGTTCCATCGTAGATCTACTTGTATAATGTTTATACTAGTGTTACTCAACAACGATAGACTTGTGTTATGTATAAATACTTGTATATTGTTTATATTTGTGATACTCAAAGTTCTATGTATCGCTGCAATGGTCATGAATAGGCGTTATCTCTAACAATCAGGGGAGTGTCTCATTTGTCTCATTACTTACGAATTGCGTGGTGGTAGGGTACTTTCTAGTACTCGGCTGGCTAGCTACCACCTTCAAGTTGAAAATTTGCCGCCAAGCATCTAACGGTGTGTTCCGGCAGCCTCACTTGAGAGCCAGTTCCATTCTAGGTAAGGTGTGTTTTACCATCTTCGACCACAGCGTCACTTAACATCAGGTGAGCTGTAGTCAAACACCTAAACTATCAGCCATAAAAAAAAACACAACATCACTATAAAAATATATAAACACTAATATAATGTACGTCTACTATGTGTTTTATATCCACCTTACATCTACGAGTATATATAAAAAAAGAAACTGACACACTGATTCACTGACTCTGACCGATCACCGCATAGCTGAAACCACTGGGTCTAGAAGTATGAAATTTTGCACAAATGTTCCTTAGATATTTAAGGGTGCAAAATAGGGGTTGGATATTTATATAAAACTTCGTTATTTTTGCTAGTAGCGTTTTAATACTCACAGTAAATACTCTTTAATAAAAGCAAAAAAAAAAGTTGTTACTAAAAATGTTTTTCTTACTTATCGATCCCAAACTCTCAGTATAATAATATTCTCTATCATAGGTAATAGACGACAATGTCTAAAAACGCGGGCAAAAACTAGTATTGTATATATTTATGTAAATAAAGGCATTTTTAAATCCCTTATTTATAAAAGGACGCCATCGCTATTTGGATTCTGCGTTTATAATTGCCTCACAAAACAAAGGCAACAAATTATTCTTCGATAACGCCTAAACTGACCCCCAATTTGCCGCGTATTAAGAAATTGACGGCAATACCGAAATTAATAGTCAAAAATTTATGAGGGCCAACCCTACAGCTCGGAAGAAATATATTATAGTACCATTATATTAATTACAGGAACAACTGTGGTAACCTGAAAATTACGACCGCTAAGTAGAATTAATTTCCATTACAGAAAAGCCTTTCTAAATGCAAATTTTGGACAAATTTACTTAAATTATTATTATTATGTTTTATGATATTTATTGTCACACTATTTGCAATATATCATCGAGTCATTGAATTGGTTGATTTATAAAGTGAAGAATGACAAAGGGTAATCTGTACAAAAAAAAAAAAACTTTTCCTATTTATTTTTGTACGATTCACTTTAAAAAAGTTCTTGATAAATATACTAAAAATGGATTTTATTCGATATGAGTGCTAATTGTCATTCTTGTATTTAAGAGACATTTACAGTGTGTTCAACAAGAACGTGACAGTTATTATTCAGAAGATATAAATCCCACATTATTTATTCATATTTTTTATTGAAGTACATGTTATTGGTTATTGCGCAATTACTTAATACTTTGTCCAATCGCCGTCATTATTGATTTAAGCTTGACACCTTTTTTTCATACTTTTAACAAGATTTTCAGCGTACTCCAATGGTAAAGACCGCCATATTTTTTTTATTTGATAAGAGAGTTGCTTTTCCTTGTACACTGGTTTTCCTCTGAGTTGCATTTTGATGTAGGACCACACATTTTCTATAAGATTTGCATCTGGAGACGTTGCGGGCCACTCCATGGTTGTAATGTTATTTTGCTGTTTCCACGCACTGCACAGTTTACTACGATGTTTCGGGTCATTTTGATTTCGGGTCATTTTCATTGTCTTCCTGCATCAACCAGATTGTTGTGTCTGACCCAAAAAACTTTTCTGCAGACCTCATTAAGTATTTAGTATAAATGTTGCGCATTTTTTCAGCATTCAAAATACCGGTAAACACAAAAAGGCAACCAAATCCACGTTTGCAGAAGCATCCCCTAACATTTTTTTATTATGGGTTGTTTTACTGTACGCTGAAGCAACCTATTATGCTTAACTGTCCAAGCTTTCGAAAGAGAAGACTATACCCAGAAAGAAGATTCATCTGTGAAAATAACATTGCCCCAATCTCGATCAAAATTTTCCTTTGCCCAGTTGAGTCGTTTTTGAACGTGTTTTTTCGATAACAAATGTTTCTTTAAAGTAGCCCGAAAAGATACCTCGTTTTCATGCAGGCGACTGCGGATTGTATTTAGCGATATATTTATTCCCTTCCGACGTAATTTTGATTGGGCAGAACGCAGTGAAAGTCCTGGATTATCTTGAAAAAGACGAAAAGTCGCTCTATCCTGGTTTTTAGCTGTCACTCTGCTTGATACCCTCTCGGGCAGGTCGTCCACGTTCCTAACGTCTAAATATCGTTTCACCCATTTCTTGACGAAACTTTCAGACTTCTTCATGTATTTTGCTGCCGATTTATATGATAGTTTCGGTCCTTTAGCATGTTGAACAACAAACACTGCTTCGTACAGTCTCATGTATTTTTCACTCATTGTAACAGTTAACAATTCACTAGAATGAATAATGCTAAACACCGATAGAAGTGATTGCGTATCAGGGCACGGGTCAAAGTTTGCTACAAAATAAAAAGAGATGGCGCTGTGGTGTCTTTTATCTGAATAATGGCATTCACGTTCTTGTTGAACACACTGTATGTGGGGCAGTAAAGTAATTGCGTCATAAATTAACTGTGGTGTTTTTTTTTAATGGGAATATTATAAATGTTTTTTAAGTTTTTTTTTAAAATAAATATCTAAACAGCGTTTGCACTGTGCAGGATCGTATTACAATTTGGCGTTACGGCGTATTACGGCGTTGGTACCAGTGAAGCAAATCTCTGGCACCCACACGCCCGCGTGAATCACACCAAAGACAATAAGAATTGTTTTTTTTTTTATTCTATTTTTTTTAAAACAATTTTTGTTTGCTTGTTCTAATCTCACTAATATTATAAATGAAAAAGCTTGTGCTTATGTATGTTTACTTGTTTGTAACTTAGCATTCATTATAGTTTCGCGATGCCGTGCATCGCCATGGGTATTGCAACCTTAGCCAATATTGCGTGAAGTAGTAGGGCATGTAAACTGTACTTGCACTGCGTGAAATGGAATGTAAGATAGCGAGAAAGAGACAGAATAAATGAGTAATTCATATGTTTGAAAGAGCGAAAGGATATGAAGATATGAATGGAAGGGAACGTTAATATGAAAGAGATGACTAGATGCGAGATAGTTGTAAGTATGAAAGAGAAAGAGGAAGTGTGAAAGTGATAGTGTTAATAGTTTAATTAGGTGGGAAAGAGAAAGTAAGAACAAAGCAATTAGAAGGACGACATTCTTCTGTTCACCTCACCCTTACACAAGCTTTTTCATTTATAATGTTAGTGAGATGGGTTCAAATAAGCAAAGAAAAAACAGCAAATGCTTTAAAAAAAATTGACTTAAAATCTATTATGTAGTCTATTATAACCAAGTTAAGGGAAAATGCTCCCACATAGTATATTCGATGCTTTTAACAGGTTTAGCCGTCTACAAACTGTCAAAGCTCTGTAGAATTATATTATCTATGGTCACATAAAAAAGGTGGTTAGGAACGCAAATTAATCCATTATTTACTTGACCGTTAGTAGAAGCTTATAATATTGAGATAGGCAACACTATTTCCCGCAGTAGCAGTCATCTCTTTCTACCCTAGCTATACCTGTCTCTTTCGCACACCCCCACCCTACCTCACCAGGTGCGAGGTGGTTACTGCTCCGAGCCTGCTCGTCATTGGCGTGACATTTCCCGCGCAGTTCACTTGTGCTAAGAGAATCCATACTTCTCTATTTAAATTCAGTGAAAAACTCACGTAAGTGCACAAAATGTTCTACATAGTATAACGATGTTATCGTTCGTTTCTATTTTAAAGAAATAACGCTTGTTAATCACTTTTGATTCGAGATATTTTTTCTTATTTTCTACCCTCGAATATTCGTTCAAGAATATTTTGCATTAACTCGAAAAAATTTAATTTATTTTTGCTACCCACATTGTTCATATTAATTTTCATTAGACGATTCTTAGGTTTTTATTGCCTTTTTAAGGTTGTGTAATCGTGAGCGTTAGTAATGGGGTCCGATAACCAGACTGACCGGGGAGCCATAGCTGGCGGGTCAGGTACTAAACTGCACAGCCGTGAATCGCGTTCACGTGAGCAGCGATCTCGATCGTCTTCGAGTAGTAGCAGTAATAGCTCAACGTCTTCGTCTAACACCTCCGGACAGGGTTCGAAGAAAAAGAGATCACGGCGTCGTAGACGCCGTCGGTCTAGGAAACAAAAAAGACGCGACCGCACTCTTATAGAAAAATTATCAAGGTCGGTAGAAAAATTGCAAAAAACTGTACATGGTTATGAATTCCCTCGTAATTATGATAATATCACGGATAATATGTCTGTCATCAGCCGAGATGTAGATGACGATCTTTATAACGAATATGGTAGCGCTTCGCAGGCGTCACCGATACCTATTTCAAAGGATCGGGTAGTTGTACCAGAATTACTTTTTGATATCGAGACAAAGTTAAAGGAACCCGCGGTTCCTAAAACGCCAGAAAACTTTTTGGTAATGTTAGACGAGGTTCAGCGTTTTCAAAAATACGTGGTCTGATATTAGATATGCAGAAACACAAAAATTGTACAACTATTCGCCAGGATTTACGGAATTAGAATCAAACGAAGAGGTAAAGGCATATGACAATATACGCCACCTTGGCTATTCCGACAAATCTTACGCGGCAATTACGTTTGGTATCTTGAAGCAAAAAGAAGTCTTGTTAAACAGCTTTCGAAAGCTAGTAGCATGGTCTTTAACCCCTGAAGCAGTACTCGCTAATTTAAACGAAAAAATTGACGAGATTTTTCAAAAAGGAGAATTGCAAAAAGTTACACAAGATCTATTACAAATGTCATGCGGCCATAGATCAGAAACTATCGAAATGCGAAGAGACTCTGTTCTCAAGCATATTAGGGACCCTTTGGTAAAGGCATCGGTGAATAAAATTCCTCCATCGAACACCCATATTTTCGAGGCAGAAGCCTTCACATCTGCTTTGGAAAAAGCAGGCGGTATTAGAAAAACATTTTGGCCATTGAACAGGCCTAGCAACGGGAATGCTTCGCGAGCAAAACCCAATAATTCTGCTATTCGGCCCCCCGCGCATGGGCAGGTACGAAATAATATACCATCGCATGGTCATCTTAACTACTGCTATGACACATCAGTTAACACGCAGTGTTATACACAGCCCTCGCAGGGCTACTACTATAATGCGAGACCTCAAAACAGTGCTGGCCCAGATCATCGCGCATATAGCACTAGCAACAGAGGTTCTAACTTTCGATCCCGCGGATCAAGACATACACAGAGAGGTCAGAAACGCCGTTCTTCACCCTCTGGCTACAGGAGCAATAAAAGGCAAAGACAATGACTCGAAACCCTTTCGGGCCGGTCAGTTAGCACATTACATCAGCCGTTGGAAGAAAATGGGAGCACCAAACTTTATATTACTTATAATAAAAGGGTACCGCATACCCTTTCTACGAAGACCTCCCTTAGTAACACCGGACCTGAAAGGCAAGCGTCATCGCACCTTAGAGTCAGAGGAGATGTCTTCACTTGTTCTTCAAATGAAAAGGCAAGGTGTTCTGAAGGTAGCACCTCTCACTCCGAGCTTTGTGTCCTCCCTATTCTTGGTACAAAAAAGCGATGGATCGTACCGGCCTGTACTGAACCTACGATCGCTCAACCACTATGTGCTAACGGAACGGTTTCGATTACTAAACATGTTCCGCGTCCCAGACTTCCTCCAACATCAGGATTGGATGAGCAAAATCGACCTTTCCCAAGCATACTTCAATCTGCCGATAGCGCAATCACACAGGCGATTTTTGCGTCTTCTTTACAAAGACGAATTACTAGAAATGACTTGCCTTCCTTTCGGCCTGAGCACAGCCCCAAAGGTCTTTGCATGCCTAACGAATTGGATTGCCCAAACCCTCCGAGAAAAGGGCTTAAGAATAATAGTTTACTTAGATGATTTTTTACTAGCATATCAGAACCCAAATATATTAGCACAACACGTAGAGGTTCTTTTAGAAACGCTAGCAATACTCGGATTCCAGGTAAATTACGGAAAATCTGTAATTACTCCGCAAAGATATATAACATATCTCGGAATTATTTGGCACCCCTGGAAGAATTACAAGCAACTACCGGAAGAAAAGTCCTCGGCCATAGCCAAAAGAGTGACTCAGGTTCTAAAAACAGGGCGGACATCTCTAAAAGAACTCCAAAGCCTGGTAGGACTATTGAATTTTGCAAGTTTTGCTGTACCCCGAGGCAGATTAAATCATCGGACTACCTTGAAGTTTCTGAACTCCCTGCCAGAGGACGCTACTTTAACCAAACATGCTCTGCCTCTTCTGGTACTAGAGGAAATGCAGTGGTGGCTTCGAAATTGTCGTCAGTCGTCTCCAATTCACATACCTCCCCCGAACTATTTCTTAACAACAGACGCCTCAAATGTTGCATGGGGAGGACAACTCAACAATCAGACGATGTCAGGTCCTTGGAAAGCCGAAGAACAAAACCTTCACTGCAACGTAAAGGAGCTGTTAGCCATCCTGAAAGTGCTACAATTGGAAGCGGCAAATATGGTAAAAGGATCAGTTCTAATTCAGTCGGACAACCGGTCAGCAGTTGCCTATCTACGAAACGAGGGCGGGACCAAGTCCCAATTACTCATGAAGGTATCGTATCAAATTCTACGGATCTTAGAGGAACATCGGATTCAGTTCAAAATCCATTACATTCCGGGGAGATTCAACAATCACGCGGATTGTTTATCCCGACACAAGCGGTCCCCAGAATGGCATTTAACTCCGAATTGTACAGAAAGGATCTTTGCAAAAATGGGAACACCCGTGATCGATCTCTTTGCTTCCAAAACTGCAAAGGTAGTAGCAAACTACGTAACCCTAGACCTAAACGATCACGAAGCTATGATGCACGATGCTTTCAGCATAACTTGGGAGTTTCCTCTGGCGTGGGTATTCCCGCCACCATTTCTCATTCCAAGAGTCTTGATGTACCTCAATCAGGCAAGAGGCGTGTATCTCGTTGTAGCCCCACGGTGGGAGAAGGTATTTTGGCGGGCAGACCTGAAAGCTCGAGCAATCGCAGCCCCGTTTACTTTAACGAAATTGAGACGATATCTGGTCGACACGGCGACCGGGTTGCCACCCCCGAAGGTCCAGGACATGGTCTTAGAAGTCTCGAAATGTGGGGGTGGGAAGACGAAATAAAGACATGGAATTCGAGTCAAGTGGCTTTACTCAAATCTTCGTGGCGTTCTTCAACTTGGAAAACTTATAAAGCACCATGGAAGCGCTGGACATTCTGGGCTAAACAGAACAACATAGACCCAATGTGTCCTAACGGCTCGAATTTAGCTAAATTTTTAGCTGACTTGCATATTAAATTAGGTTTATCCTACAACACAATACTTCTTCACAAATCCGTCGTTTCCACACTCTGTAACACAGAGTTGTCAGGTAAATTGAGTGACAATGTACTTGTGAAACACATTTTAAAAGCAATATCTTTAAAAAATCCGATCGCTTCAAAGCTACCTATCTGGGATATTAATATTCTGATCAATTTTATGGCTAGTTATTCTGTGGATGCTACAAATAAGTTCCAAACGGTTCGACATACTGTAGCGCTTTTATGCCTTTGTTCAGGTCGCAGGATCCACGATTTAACACTTTTGAGCTTAGATGAACATCAATGCATTATTGAGGACGATCATATTATTTTCTGGCCAAAGTTTGGGTCCAAAACAGATTGCAGAGATTATAGGCAATCAGGATGGAAGCTTATGGCTAACGCCCAGAATCAAAATTTAGATCCTGTGTATTGGATAAATAAAACCATAACTATTCTAAAGGAAAGGCGTCAGTGTTCCAACACGTCTAATTTATTTATAACTCTAAGAGGTCAACCATCTCCTGCTTCTCGAACAGTAATCGCAGGATGGTTTAAGTCGCTCTTGAAGATGGCAGGCATCTCTGATACACCAGGAAGTGTACGTTCTGCGGTAGCCTCTAAGAGCTGGATCGATAACTTCTCTTTAGATGACATTTTAGAGAAAGGAAATTGGAAATCTGTAAAAACTTTTCAGAAATTTTATTGTCGAGAAGTGTATACTCTGTCAGCTAATACTAATCCAAATGTAAACATTTCTACACTTTTTGTCCCGGTTTGATGACATTGATTCCTATTAAAATCAAAAAGGAAAGCTTCATACATTGTCCTGTTTAATTGTATTCATTCGCCTGATTGCTACTAGAAATGTATAATCAGTCATATACTGTGTAAGTAAGAGATAGGAAGGATAGTGGTGATAACTAGACTTTAGTTACATTGTTTAGAATACTGTATCAGATTGTTTTTGTGTTCGAAGCTCTAATACTAATGTTATAGTATAAAAAAGATAAAAGTATATTAAAATAGTCCCTTTCATCACACCTGTATTTTATTACATTACTTACTAAGCACCTATTAATCACATTGGCGTTTCCCTCACCAGGCGATAACAAACAGGTCTCAATATTATAAGCTTCTACTAACGGTCAAGTAAATAATAATACCGTTTTACCTGAAATAAAACGGTTATTATATACTTACCTTAGTAGAAGCTTACTTTTTATCTCTGCCTGGTGATATTTCGACACAATGACGAGCAGGCTCGGAGCAGTAACCACCTCGCACCTGGTGAGGTAGGGTGGGGGTGTGCGAAAGAGACAGGTATAGCTAGGGTAGAAAGAGATGACTGCTACTGCGGGAAATAGTGTTGCCTATCTCAATATTATAAGCTTCTACTAAGGTAAGTATATAATAACCGTTTTATTTCAGGTAAAACGGTATTATTAGAAAAAAAATGTTACTACAGCTATGATGCATTTTTTTATGTCTGACAGGCTAGGTTTTTTGACCACAGCTCACCTGATGTGAAGTGACGGTGTGGTCGAAGGTGGTAAAGCATACCTAGCCTGGAATGGTACTGGCTCTCAAGTGAGGCTGCCGAAACACACCGTTAGATGCTTGGCGGCAGATTTTTAACTTGAGGGTGGTAGCTAGCCCGCCGAGTACTAGAAAGTACGCTACCACCACGCTAATGTTTCCTCACGATCTTTTCCTTCACCGGCAGCTCAAGCTCATTGTTGGGGTTCGAACCCACGCCCTTCCGCATGCGAACTGACCGCGCTATCACCTGAGCTATCATCGCTATAAATGATTGATGGTTTGATCGCCAACTCAAGATGCGATCTACGATGGAGCACGCTTTCTAGAAGATACCAATTCACTCTTGACTTACCTGGCCTGGTAAAGGGTTACACTTTAGATGGCTTAAAAACTAGAACTATAACCAAGGAACAATAAAAATAACAGCTGAAATATTTAGAAAATGTCCTCATAAGAAAAAAATCTATTTTTAAATACCTTTTAGAGTAAGTATGATATCTCTTCTACAATATAACTTGTTATACTTTTAGATGCAATAAATCCGAGAAAAGCAGTCTTTAGATCCACTATACTGTAAATAAAATGGTACTGAAGCAATAAAATGTACGTACGTATTTTCTTAAGATCAGTATATTTAAGGCAATTTATACACCGGTAAGTACAATTTAATTTTCGTAAAAATTGTGTATGATTTTTTTTATACTTGTTTTTTGTACTCTAGTAGTATTTAAAGTGAAGTTAATTAAATATTCGCAATATTTTTTTTCGTCGAAAGTGGTAAAGCACATGGAATGGACTTGGCTCTCAAGTGAGGCCGTTGGAACATACCGCTAAGTGCTTGGCGGTAGATTTTCAACTTGTGGGAGGTAGCTAGCCGAGCATAGAAAATACCCTACCACCATGCTATGGTTTCCTCACGATGGTTTCCTTCACCGGCAGCTCAAGCTCATTGTTGGGATTTGAACCTACGCCCTTCGGCGTGTGAACCGACCGCGCTAACCACTGAACAATTATCGCTACATAAAAAAAAATTGCTCGTACTTTAGTATGGTAACACAATTATAAGTTACAAAATGTAACTTGACAAGATGAAATTTTAATAATAAAATAAATAAAAATAAAGTTAAAGTAAATTTGAATTTTTTGTGTCCAAATTGCAATTAAAAAGTAACTAAAACTTAAAAAAAAAAACAGTTTCGGAACGTGAAAATATAACTTTATTTTTAGTTGTAAAAACGAAACGTACGTATATATAATTGAAAACATGAGTACGTAAATCAATCCCGTGGTGGTGGTGCCGGCGTAAGAATAGTACCCCACCCTCTCTACCCGTGGTTGCCGTAAGAGTCGGCTAAGGGATGTAATCCGGAAGATGTGCAGCAGCGTCTTCCTTGAACAATCACAATTAACTGCGCTCGCCAACCCGCCTGCCAAGCGTGGCGAGTATTGGCAAAACCCCCCCAGGAGGAGGCCGATGTCCAGCAGTGGATGTCCTTTGGCTGATGATGTGTACGTAAATCAATACCATCGTAAGAAAAACGTCCAATTATCTAGTCTAGACCGATCAATTCATAATAAACTAATATTATTACATATCGTTACCTAAAATTCAATGCGTATAGTTTAGGTATAATATTAGCCTTCTATTGTACCTTACCATTGATTTGAACATTTCGTCGTAAGGACAGGGTGGAAAAAAAAAACAACTTAAAAGTGTGCCTCAGAAGAGTAATTAAGCGTCTTTTGACTCAGTAGTTATTGTGGTTTGGCATTGAGGTGTAAAAAGTTGTCGTAGGAAAGGATTTGACTCATTTAATTGAAATTTTAGAGCATGGCTCAATTATTCCTATCGTCATACATGTATAAAATTAGAGCATTTTTGAAAACTTCGCGTTATAAATCCCATAGTTGCCTAGAGCCAAAAGACTAAGAGCTGGTTTAAAATTTGGCAGGAGTTTTCCCTTTTTGACGTGAAATTTGCTTCCTTGGGATGTAATTTAGAAAACCGAAGATAACAAAATCGGTAGTTACAGTTTAGCGTTGCAGCTATATTATTATCTATCATCTACAAATTTAACTATACTACGCGATAGGTTAAAAAAAAAAAAATAAGCAAAAATATGTTGCTCCGTTGAGTGAGGACTTGAAACATTTGAACTTGAAAATCCGAAGGTATTCTTAGTGTTAAAAAATGAACATGTGTACACAGGAGAAACCCGCTCCTCGTTTTTAGGGTTCCGGGCCCAAAGGGTAAAACCGGACCCTATTACTAAGACTCCGCTGTCCGAACCGTCATAGTTAGACAGTTGAAACTTTCACAGATGATCTATTTCTGTTGCCGCTATAACAAAAAATACTAAAAAAACAGAATAAAATAAATATGGACTCCTATACAACAGACATGATTTTTTTTGCCGTTTTTATAGATAATGGTACGGAACCCTTCGTGCGCGACTCCGACTCGCACTTGGCCGGTTTTTTTTTACATGTAATAGATCTACATTTGGCTGCCAACTTGCCTGATGGAAAGCGAAGATGCAGCCAAGGATGGAGCACGTTGAGCTACTAGATAATGTTCACTCTAGCGTTAAAAACGCCCAAATTGTAGCTCAGTCAAGTCAAGTCGTCGCTGCTTTAGGCGTTTATTACTTAGAGACATTCAATGGTTAGTTGCAACAGCCCTGTAATTTCTCTAGTCGCAGTACTCTTCATCCCGGAACACAGTCGCTTAGTTGCAAAATATCTGGTACAGTGGTGGTGTCTACTTAGACGACCTCCGGCTGAGGAATTCTACTATCAAGTAGTTTTAAATCTTTAGGAATATATCATCTCATATAGAACAATGAAATGAGCCAACTGTGCAGTCTAATATTTCCGAGAGAAGGACAAGATCCAAATGGGATGTAAATAAAAAAAATAAAAATATTTTAGTTGCCATCAATTTAGGACACATTAAAATGAACCTATTGGCTCCGAACTAGTGTAAACTGTATTTCGAAAACCAATGACTTCTCTCGATGTCTAATAAAGCACAAAATGCCAGAGGCAGACTTAAAACTAAACAATTTTTTATACAATTACATAAAAGTAACCTATATGTATATTTAAATTTGTGTGTTTATGTGTGCCTACGTGTGTGGAAGTGTGTGTATGTGTGCGTGCATATTATTTTTTTTATAGCTGAGAGGCTTGGTGTTTGACCACGACTCACCTGATGTTAAGTGACGGTGTGGTCGAAGATGGTAAAGCACACCTAGCCTGGAATGGAACTGGCTCTCAAGTGAGGCTGCCGGAACACACCGTTAGATGCTTGGCGGCAGATTTTCAACTTGAGGGTGGTAGCTAACCAGCCCAGTACTAGAAAGTACTCTACCACCATTCTATGGTTTCCTCATGATGTTTTCCTTCACCGACAGCTCAAGCTTGGGGTTCGAACCCACGCCCTTAGGCATGCGAACCGACCGCGCTAACCACTGAGCTATCATCGCTATAAATCACATATGTACTAGAAGGGGCATCCTTACTATTAAGCTCTTGACAATCACTCTGAAATCGATACCAGGAGGCTCGTTATCTCTAATGCCGCTTAACCTTGATAATATCCTTCAAGGACTATAGGCTTTAAGTTGGGTAGTTAATTCGCGTAACGTTCCCACGCATTGCTGATCTAAACCTGATAATACGGCCAGCGCCTATCGGGTTTAGATAACTTTGCTTCTGAACGATTTATTGGTAAAAGTAGCACCAGTTTTTTTAATGATGAATATGCGTTCGATCGACATCTTATCTGATGTTAAGTAAAGATGCGATCTACGATGGAGCACGCCTGTCTAGAAGTTACCGATTCACTTTCGGCTTGAAGACACCCAGATTGTATCTATCAGGGAACACCCACTCGGGTAACGTATTCCACGCCTTAGCCGTTCGAAAAACGAAAGTGAAATATATTTTTTTTATACTTGTTGTTGGAACGTCAACCATGAAACGATGTCGCTTTTTGAGCCGTCAGATAGAAATACGGGCATGGGAGATTTAGAGCATAAAGATCTAAAGCACACTCTCTAAAATGAATCTGATAAGAAATGCTAAAATAACAACTTTGTGACGATGTTCAAGTCTATGTAGATTAGATTGAGCGAGGGAGTCGTTGCAGCAGTTGATCTTTATTATAATTCATTTCTAGATATTTATTAGTTTTTAAAAGCTGACAACCATTCCGTTTCTAAGTGAACTGAATGTTTTTTTTTTTATGTCTGACTGATTATTTGTTTGACCACAACTCACCTGACGTTAAGTGACGGTGTGGTCGAAGATGGTAAAGCACACCTAGCCTGGAATGGAACTGGCTCTCAAGTGAGGCTGTCGGACCACACCGTTAGATGCTTGGCGGCAGATTTTCAACTTGAGGGTGGTAGCTAGCCAGCCGAGTATTAGAAAGCACTCTACCACCACACTGGTTTCCTCACAATGTTTTCCTTCACCGGCAGCTCAAGCTCATTGTTGGGGTTTGAACCTACGCCCTTCGGCATGCGAACCGACCGCGCTAACCACTGAGCCACCATCGCTGCAAAATTATGTGTTTTCTAAATTTTATTATCAATGCAATTTTTTTTGCTTAGTCTAAGTCAAGTCAAGATCGGACTCTTTTATCTCCTAAGTCTACCTGTTTCTCTTCATTTCACTGTTGCGAGTTGGACTTATACGTGGTAAGAAAAATTAGTCGTAAATTAAAAATAAAGACTACGATATAATACATATAATACACGATATTCTGTCTGTATAGATTGGCACAAAAACTAATAACAAAGATTAATGTGGCATATTTTTTAAATATTTTTTTTTAAATAAAAAATTTGATTGCGTCTCTATCTAATACATCATTAGATTGTGAGATGATAATGTCGGAATACAGGGCCTTAAATGTTAATTTGTTTCATGTGCAATCGTCCTAAGCATCAAAATCGTTGCACGTACACTATGGAATGGAGTGCCAGCGCAAATATTGTGTGTAAAATAGGGTTCATAGTATATAGCTCTAGCGTGATGATTTCAAACTATAGTGGACTACTTATTGCGCAGTGTTTAGAGATAAAAATAGTTTCTTACGTCATTGTTGTAAATATAGAAGTAGGTTCCTTATACAGGGCTATAACTAGGGCTATAATCAGAAAGGAGGGTCATTGTACACACAAAAAAACCACCAAATCAAATCAATATTAAAAATGATTTTATTCAACACTAGCGACCCGCCCCCGCTTCGCACGGGTGCAATGTAGATAATAAGCAATGTAGTATGTGCATATGCATGTATTATACATATAAACCTTCCCCTTCAATCACTCTATCTATTAAAAAAAACCGCATCAAAATCCATTGCGTAGTTTTAAAGATTTAAGCATACATAGGGATATAGGGACAGAGAAAGCGACTTTGTTTTATACTATGCAGTAATAAAACATATAGCAACAATAAATTTAGTTCCTTTTAGTTTAGGCTCCCGAACTAGTCAAAGATTGTGTGTCAGGAGCCAGTGGCTTCTCCTGTTATATGATACGTCTAACAAAACAAAAGTGAGCAGTTGCCAAAAATAAATAATAAAGAAAATAAATAAAATAAAAACAAAGAACACACAAATACATATAAATTATTTTTTTATGTTTGACACGCTAGGTGTTTGACCACAGCTCACCTAATGTTAGGTGACGGTATGGTCGAAGATGGTAAACACACATAGCCTGGAATGAAACTGGCTTTCAAGTGAGGCTGCCGGAACACACCGTTAGGTGCTTGGCGGTAGACTTTCAACTTGAGTACTAGAAAGTTTTCGAAAATTCATATTGAGATAAATTCATATATATCAAGACATTCTTTCTCTCTTACACATACTAGACATTATATACCTTATTCTCACACATAAACATACATACTCACACACAAACATGTTTTACTTTTAATATATCTCTAAATATATATAGCTCAAAGGTGACTGACTGACATAGTGATCTATCAACGCACAGCCCAAACCACTGGACGGACCAGGCTGAAATTTGGCATGCAGGTAGATGTTATGACGTAGGCATCCGCTAAGAAAGGATTTTGATTAATTCTACCCCCAAGGGGATAAAATAGGGGATGAAAATTTGTATGAAACTTTATCAATTTTAAACCGATCGGGCTGAGACTTTGCATACATAAAGCTACTATGACGTAGGCATCAAGCGCGGGTGAAACCGCGGGGCACCGCTAGTTATTTATATTATGTAAATGAACAATGAAATGAAATACACTAGACTTCGCCACAAAAAAAATCCTAGGCCAAAGTATAGGGTTACCCAACAACCCAATGTAAATTGTCATGCTCAAAATGCTAAGATAAGATACAATATCTTGAGGTACAGCTTAGAACAAATAAGTAATTTATCTACCAGTAAATTTTATTCGATAACAGAATGAAATTTAAAAAATATTTCACAAAGAGCAACTATTATGTTACAACGAACTTGTTAAACAAAACCACTACGGTGCTACGAATGTCTACAAAGTGCTACGTCGCTACGGAATATCGTAGACAATTTGTAGACTTTGCTACGAACGTTACTTTGCCTCACAAAGGACAATATACCGACAAAGAATATTATGTACATGTATCTATGCACTGCAGTTAAGTGGGTATTATTTGCCAGATAAACTGTTCACAAGGCTATAGACTTAGGGTACATAAAGCCGAAAGGGGGTGACTGTTGTAACTGTTACTGTGACCCAAGTCTAATATCACGTAAAAAAATCTGCTCCATACGTATATTCCGTAAAAGGTTAGCGGAGTTTTTTCATATTAAAACTGTTTTCTTTTTCACAATTGCCGAATACAATAACAAACTTTGAACTTAATACACTTGATCTTATAACCCTATGTACCTGCAATATAGGTATTTGTCAAATTGACATAAAGCTTAACAACTTTAAATGTCTTTGTCGTTGTTTTTGTATCTACTTTGTAGAACTCACTGCAAGGTCCTACTCTTGATAAATTTTTTTTACACATTTTAGGCACCTTACTTTCATACATATTGTTGAATGCAAATTAATGACATATGCAGACAATTTTTTTCATACATTTTTTTTAAATAGTTTTGACCATTGTACAAGCTGAACGCCCGATAGGTGAACAAAGGTTTCTACGGCGTCCGAAACATCTGACATCGAGGACATCTTTAAACACGATGGTTCAACGATCTTTTTTTAAGACAACCAATATTTTATTAATAAGTCAAACTTATAAGACCACGTTTGACTACCAACTTGCCTAATGGTAAGCAATGATATGGTCGAAGATGAAAGCAAGCAGACTCAGATGATTCACTCAGACCTTGAAAAGATCTAGATTATATCAGGATTCAAGGAAGCCGGCAGCTTGTTCCATTCTTTGGCTGTATGGATAAAAAGCCTAGAGTCAAAACGTTTTGTACGTACCCATGGAAATTCCACTATGTATGGGTATTAGTGGTCTTTCTACTTTTACTGTAGAAAAAAGCAGATGAAAGTATTTAAAAAAATCTCAAAAGTTTTAGAAAGAGACAAGTAAAAACATTTTCAAATATAGATTTAAAACAAAACTGACCATTAGCCGTGTTTGAAATTAATGTCATTATATGGAAATGGTAGGTGGACGACAGCGTTGACCGATTGGTGGCCACGAACTGGTAAACAGAGCGTTAAAATAAATAAATAAATATTATAGGACACATTACACACAGCATCATCTGACCCCAAACTAAGCAGAGCTTGTGTGATGGAAGTCAGATAACTGATAGAATACATTTTTTTTTTGTTTGTTAATACATAATTGAAATTTTTACAGAACACCCAGACAAAGAACAAACATTTGTTTATACCATAAAATGTTTGTTCTTGGCGGGAATCGAACCCATGCCCCACAGCTCAGACAGACATACTCCCAATGAGCCAACAGGGCTGTCACCAGGGCGTTGGCCGTCCACCAGCTAGTTGGGTAGACGACATAATCAAAATCGCGTATTGAACTTGGATAAGATTGGCATAGGGCCGAGACGAGTGGCGTACAAGAAGAGATGCCTATGCTCATCAGTGGGTGACTACGGGCTGATGATGATGATGATGATGATGATGATGATGATGATAGAGCGATTAGTCTACACCCTGTATTTAAAGTTAAAGTCCAAATAAACATATGACAACAAAACGTGTGTGTACAATAAAGAGTAAACTACATATGTATGTACATAGGTATGTATTTATATAGTACAGGTTCGTAAGGCGTACTGTAAACAGCCGTGTTTAGTTAGGCCTGCCCCCTCCCCTGACCCTCCCCCCGCGATACAGGTCGCTGTCATGGTGTTGACCCAAACTTGTGTTTGAGGTCAGAGATTAATCACAGATTTTTTGATAGGAACAATACTGTTAGTATACTCTTTTTTTACAAGATTTTATTTAACTTGCAATGTATGCATGTTTGTCCGGGTGGAATCTTGCAAGTTAAATTTGACCTACTTTCCGATGTCCGATTGTACTCAAATTTGGTGTATCTTTGGAAGATTGCCATATGAACTTCTAGACTAAACAAGCTAAACCCATCGAGTTTGGGCTCGATTGATTCATCTTGAGAACCAATCTCTAAAATACTTATCTACTAAAAAGCTAACAATAAATTAAAGGTAAAAAACTATTTTTTTAAACAAGCTTTTATCTGGGACAAGGAACTAAAAATTTTAAAATAAATTATAGCAAGTATTTGGCGTGTAGGTACTTACCTATATTCTTAAAAGCTTGAGGCACAGATGTATGGTAAGTACTTAAACTATAACCTGTAACGGGTAGTAAGTGCCTCAAATCAAATTCCATTGTTTAGCAGTTCGTACGATGAAGGTGGTTTTTTTTTTTTTTTTTTTTAACGCTGTCAGGCTAGGTGTTTGACCACAACTCACCTGATGTTAAGTGACGGTGTGGTCGAAGATGGTAAAGCACACCTAGCCTGGAATAGAACTGGCTCTCAAGTGAGGCTGCCGGAACACACCGTTAGATGCTTGGCGGCAGGTTTTCAACTTGAGGGTGGTAGCTAGCCAGCCGAGTACTAGAAAGTACCCTACCACCACGCTATGGTTTCCTCACGATGTTTTCCTTCACCGGCAGCTCAAGCTCATTGTTGGGGTTTGAACCCACGCCCTTCGGCATGCGGACCGACCGCGCTAACCACTGAGCTATCATCGCTACGAAATCGAACTGTTTAGTTTGAGTTTTTGGAATATCAACTACTAGCAACCCGGGGGTGGTTGCTAGTAGTAGCTTCGTACGGGTGCAATGTAGATATTACACAAAACCTTGACAAATTATATACCTAAGCCTTCCTCATAAATCACTTTATCTATTGGTGAACACACACAGACAGACGCGACAGACAGACAGACAGACAGACGCGGCGGACGGCTTTGTTTTATTATTTGTAGTGATGAAGTGATGAATAGATCAACATAGATCTGAAAATGGACTGAATGTTTGTTATAAGGTAGGTGAAGACTTCTTGGTGTTTTTATGTCTAGCCGAATGAAAACAAAAATACGCATTATACGTATTTTTCTTCTTTATTTTTGGCATCTAACTTAGTGCATATATCTAAATTTAATTTAATTATCTTAAAATACTTGAATATATCGAAATACTCGACACTGGAAAATATACAAAATGCGATGTAATATAAAAATAAGCAAAGAAGAAATATGATTGAGGTACTGCATGTGCTTCTTTTCTCAATGTGAGAAGGGTTAGACGACAGTCCACCACGCTGGCCAAGTGCGAGTTGGGTGATTTCATATATCGTCGAGAACTTTTTTTAATAACTTTTAGACATGTAGTTTTTATCATGATGCGTTTGTTCCTTCACCGTTTGAAGTTATCGGCAATACGAACATAACTTAGAAAAGACAGCGGTGCGTGCTGTTGGATTCAAACCCAGGACCTCCAGATTGTGAGTTTGGAACTGTGAAATTTGGATAATTAGAGATAACTATTATAATTTTAATGACTATTTATAATGCTTCAATGAGCAAACATAGACAAAAGCTAAAACAATTAATCACTAAAACCCATAAAAATTAAGATCTCCATCGTCAATCCCTTCGCTATTACAAGTATAACAATTTTCTTTAGTAGGACCTCCTTAAACATAAAACAGCTATCACAAAGGTAACATTTCACGAGGCAAGGTAGAGAGGACACCCTTATCAGGGACATGAGCTCATTCACACAGACAGATACGCGATCTTTTGTGTAGTGACACGGATGGAATTGGGTTAGGCTTGCTGTATAGTTGCGACTGGTAAACACAAGATTCATTTTAATTAAAGATATCAGACATTCCGAGGGCATTTGTTACTTCATCATTCAGCCGTAGAACGTCCACTGCTGGACATTGGCTTCTATTGACTTCCATAAAGACCGGTTGGAAGCGGCTCGCATCCATCGCGTTCCTGCGGTCTTTATGAGGTCGTCTGTCCACCTTGTGGGCGGACGTCCTATGCTGCGCTTGTCGATCCGTGGACTCCACTCCAGAACTTTGAAGCCCGATCGGCCATCAGTTCTGCGTGCTATGTGCCCTGCCGACTAACACTTCAACTTGCTAATCTGCTGGGCTATGTCGGCTACTTTAAGCTTACTAAGAAGGCACATAGTCAGAGACCACGTTTCACCGCCATAAGTCATCACTGGTAACACACACTGGTCGAAGACTTTCGACTTGAGGCACTGAGGTATTTCGGACGAGAAAACGCTGCGCAGTTTTCCGAACGCTGCCCAGCCGAGTTGGATTCGACGATTGACCTCTTTCTCGAAGTTGGACCTACCTAGTTGTACTGCTTGTCCTAGGTAAATGTACGTGTCAGCATTTTCAAGAACCAAGTATGGAGTAGTTTTTTAAAATAGAAGTATAACTTTTTTTAAGATCTTGGCTTTGATAGTAGAATCATAGAATCGCTTGCTATCAGACGAGTTGGTAAAAAATATATTTAAAAAAAACAAGTAAATTATAAAAAATTGAAAAAAAAAACCCGACAGAAACATAACTAAGAACACTACACTACTAGACGAAATCACCTTTTAAATAAAAAAAAAACAATCAAAATCGGCTCATCCGATCGGGAGCTACGATACCAAAGACACTTACATACAGACCCATTAAACTTATAACACCCCGTTGTTTTTTTTTATACTGTCTCTTTTATCTTTTATGCTTATTTAAAAATCATTTTTCTATACAACTATTGACTATTGTCAATTACAAAATATAGTGTTATCAAAACCAACAAAAATCGCGAGTGCGCGTCGAACCATCTAGGAAAAGGAAATTGATATTTTCTATCCCGCTTCCAGTAAGTACATTCTCTCGTCTCGTTTGATGCGATAACTGAAAGAAATCAAAGTGTCTGCCAAAAGTGAATCGTTACCCGATCGGTTGTTT
The DNA here is from genome assembly GCA_950106695.1 of Biston stratarius. NCBI lineage: Eukaryota > Metazoa > Arthropoda > Insecta > Lepidoptera > Geometridae > Biston > Biston stratarius. Next base: position 17,572,929 of record OX467109.1, on the reverse strand, counting down.
TTGATCGTGAAAAAGTGATTGTTTTTTGTATTTGGTTTGGTTTCAAACGTTACGGTATCTTAGCCCCTTTTATTTCTATTTTGGGCCGGTAATTTGAAAATCACTTTGAACTGTATAAAAGCGTTTGACATTATCATTTATAAGGTCTTTAGTTTAATTAATGAAACCTATCATTTTATTCTTAGTTACTGAAACCTGAATACCTAAATAATTTTTATTATTCTGACCCAAACTACATATCCATAAAATCAACTTCACCAAAAACTGAATCCACTATTTAGCACAAAAACCGTCCTATTCCATTATTCCATGCACCGCTAGCGTACCAAAACAACCTACTTAAATTCTCACCACGCGCGGTCCGAATCAACGTACCCTTGGCTTGTCTGGGGTATACTACAAACTCTCTTACAATCCTCAAAGATTTTAACTTTCTTTGCCTCTCTGCCATGGGTATAAAATAGCGACATAAAATCCATATAAGCCTTTATTTTTTTTTCTAACAACACATGGTAGACCCCCTAAGTCGTGGCCGGGAAGTGTGACGGAATATAAACGTGTCGAGGTGACGTTACTTAGCGGGGCATTCTTTTTCATACCTTTTTCTTTTATGATAAAACTGCCTTAGCATGCATAGCAACGTAAAACGTGTGTTTACATCTAGCTTGAGTCATAAGTCAGTTGGTCAGTCATAAATATGTTGGTGTCTTATAAAATCAGCTAGAGTGGAATACAAAATGATTACGTAGAAAAGTATTTGGAGAACATGGAAAGGTCGTTCAATCGGAATATTAATTTCCAATACTTGTAATTAATTAAGTGTTTATGTATAAATAATTTGGTGTTTTATTTATAAAATAAAGAATCACGTGTGTGACAAAATCTTGTGAAACATCACCACAGCATAATCCGACGACAAAAAACTCCTGACGTGATATGTATTAAAAATAACGACAAATTACGCTTTAACAGATAAAAATACCACAAATCTGGCCCACCAGTTCCAGTACAAAGGCTGAGGATCCTCGTCTAAATCCCATACAAAGAGAAACATATCAATTCTCATGCCATGACCGTCTTACGGGATTGTCGGTAAGGTGACAGGGGACATGCCACAGTGAAAAAAATAGGACATGTTTGTGGCAAAATATGTATCTAAAGCAATGAAGTTCTATATGTCATCTAAAGGTACACTATCATCCGTATCACGATGCGGCTCCACTTTCTTGATACGTACAGCTCATGAATGAAACTCATTGCTGGCTTCTTTATAATTTGGACGTTTTTAAGGCTAGAGTGAATAGATTTCTTCTATGTCAACGTGCTATGTCTTAGGCTACACCGTCGCTTTTCAAGAGGCGAGTTGGAGGCCAAACGTAGATCTATGTATATAATATATATATTAAAAATGGGTTTTGTATTAAACCTAAAAGATACATACGTTTCATATTAATTTAGTGACATATTATTGTTTGTGCCGTGGTGGTGCTGGCGTAAGAATAGTACCTACCCCACCCTCTCTACCCGTGGTTACCGTTAGAGTCGACTAAGGGATGTAATCCGGAAGATGGGCAGCAGGTCTTCCTTGAACAATCACACCTAACTGCGCTTACCAACACAAGCCAAGCCTGCCAAGCGTAGCGTGTATAGGCTAAAAAGTTATCTTTATATTTCTTGGTTTATTTTCTAGTTGTATCGTGTATATAGGTAGTTAGTTATACTTCTGTATAAAATAAAATTATTAATATTTTCTGTGTGCACACAGTTTGTCCTTGACAAATATACGCATAATTTGTGCCCTCACGAGATTTAGCGTTTGTACCTTTGTGTTATGTCTGTTTACTGCTTCGGGGTTAGGTAGATAAAATTACCTGCCTTACTATAAATTTATCTATGGGTGAGGTAAAACCAAGCCACTTTCATATGTAGCGTTTGACTACAAAACAAAATCATTTAGTTATGCTTGTTCAGCGTTTTCGCTATCTCAATGTATTGAGACAAGCTGACTTGGTCAGCTTTTTTAATAAACCGCCCATTGTTCATTTGTTGTAATAGTTACAATTTTTTTTTTTTGACATATAACACATCTATATATGAAGTTAAATTACTGTGTTAAAGCACAAATCTATAGGCGTGATAGTTTTTCAGTAATGTGTACCACAAAAATGCTCAGGTTGTGGAATAGTGTTAGGGCTCGCTTCGCTCACCCGGATAATATATACGAGTATGTTTTAATAATTCCATATATTCCATATAAAAATTACAATTCAATATATATACACCACATTATAAAGTTATATTATTTTCGCATTACAATATTTAGTTATATTATTTTAAAGTTTCTTTGTTTTATCTCGTAAATGCGTGCTAGCGTGTCAAACTTGCGTTGAATTATACAAGTTTTTTTACGTCTATAGTTTCACTCTCACATACCTACTATTTGCGATAAATACTGACGATAATTATGTGCGTTGACCTTAAAGCGATAACGATTGTGGTAAAACTTTGCCAATATCGATAACGAGTCTAAATTGCAATTAGTATCGAATTGTTTTCAGGATAGCTAACGAGAAAGTCCCGAATGGTGTTTATGAGATATTTGATATCACCGGGCTTGGAAATTATGTCGGCAGGAGCTTAGCAATAAAATACCTACTAAGTTTATATTACTTTAGATTTGTTCAACCAGCTCCACTGTAAGCCAAGTCGTTACATATAGGCAAGATGACGATGAAATGCAATACTTTTTTTACACGACTGCGCAAAAAGTAGTGTATTGTTTTCAAGATTCATAAGTTTTAAATGCTTAAAAAGATTTGAATATATATATAGTATCGTTATAATCCTTACATCTTCCCAAATAATACAGGCTATATATACTTTGAAACAATATTTATTTCTTAGTGTGAATTAGTGTTTTTTTATTTTATTTTATTTATTAAGCTTCTTTACATTCTGTTATGTCCCACTAGGGTACAAAAGTTTCTCCTAATTATAATAAAACAAAAATTTGGTAATCTGGAGTAAATCAATCCGAAATACACTAGAAATGTTACTCAAGATTAATATATAAGTAAGATAAACTTCTAGAAAGTAGGTACTGCCTGAATCAATCGGTTAAACAAAAAAATAGTCATAAATTTCTATTTATAAATAAATTAGTTGAATACCAGTTACTTCGTACCTGGTGGAAGATTACAACGCCACCTAGTGGGTCTAATTGTGAACCTAAATTATCCATGAACTCAATCAAATACACACAAAAAATTCATCAAAATCGGTCTAGCCATTAAGGAGGAGTTAGTGACAAACCTACATACAGAAGAGTTACTTCAGAACACCAATAGTGGACATTGTTTTGTTTTGTTTGGTTTTTATGTAAAAGTAAGGAGACGAGCGATACGCCCGCCTGATCGTAAGAGATAACACATGTCCATGACCATTGCAGCGATACACAGAACTTTGAGCAGTAAAACAAAGACATAAGTAACTTTTAGCATTACCTTTATCGTACCTGATATAATGCAAAATCTACATAATTATCTCGTCGAATATTTTTTATCACAATCCATTTTAAATGTTTGCATTATACATTTGAAAAGCAATTCTAACCTAATTCAACGGTTAGATGTAAGAATCCTTGATAAAGTGTAGTCAGAAAGTTATAAGGGTAATAATATGTGGTATTCCTTTACGTACCAACTCTGACAGCTCCTTACACCGAAGCATTCATAAATTTAAGTAAGAAAATTGTAGGATTTTTTCACACAAAGCCATGACTAGCCTAAACTATGATTATATAACAAAAAAAAATATTAATTCAAAAAGAAACGCCATCTATTGACATAACGCTTTACAACTACGAAATGGCCAACGCAAGGCCAAAACAACACAAGTGAAGAGTGGCGCCATCTATCATCAGAACAGCACAGAGAGTTCAAAAATAGTTCGGGATAATAATTATATTAATTTGTACTATGATTGAATTGTCTGTACCAAAATTAAATAAAATTTGTGCTGTTTAGTGCAATCAAATAACCGATAGAATATTTTTCGTCCCTCCAGGACTCAGCCGATGTAGCTCAGCCGCCTTCCTAAAGTGCTGACTGGGACTGGGCCGCTTATAGCCGCATATCGGGAGATCGTTGGAACAAAATCGCGATATTATGGTCCCCACAGGATGGCAAACGACCTCCCAGATCGCCCAGATGGATATGGAGGGACGAACTTGACTCCTGTTTGAAAACTGGACTCAGATCCCGAAAAAAACCAGAGAGAAATGGGAGGAGGGCAGGGCTTTTACCCTGCAGTGGTATAAGTACACGTTGATAATAACAATAATGTCAAATAATTTTATTGGAATAGTATTCATTTCCTACAATAATACAACGGTGTAACAACAAACCGGCTTTAGTCTACAAGATTTAATATCACTTTTGTTGAATATCCTATTCTCTAAAACCGCTTTAGACCGACGAAGCCGTATTGGGAATGTTTTATTGCAGTTTTTAGCTCGGGACATGTGTTACTGCTTCAAATAAAGGATGGCTTTCATTTTGTTTCGAACGAGTTGTGGAAGTACTCTTTTGAAATATTCGCCGCTATAAATTGATCCAAGCAAAAAGAAAAAAAAAATAACCTATGGTCAAAATGCATATTTATGTGTATAGTATTTTTTTATATCCTACTAATATTAAAAATGTGAAAATTTGTCTGTTAGTAGATTTAGATAGTTGTTAGATATTGTTGTTAGGTATACCGTGGTGGTGCCGGCGTAAGAATAGTACCCCACCCTTTCTATCCGTGGTTGCCGTAAGAGTCGGCAAAGGAATGTAATCCGGAAGATGGGCAGCAGCGTCTTCCTTGAACAATCACACCTAACTGCGCTCGCCAACCCGCCTGCCAGGCGTGGCGAGTATTGGCAAAACCCCTCTAGGAGGCTTATGTCCAGCAGTGGACGTTCTATGGCTGATGATGTGTGTGTGTGTGTGTTAGATATTCTGCTGCCAAGCAATAGTGTAAACATTACTGTGTTCCGGTTTGAAGGGCTAGCAAAATTACAGAGCTGTGGAGACTACCATCGAAAGTCTCAAAGTAAAGAACGCCAAAGCAGCGATGCCCTAGACTTTTGTTTTGTTACTCAAAGTTTTGTGTATCGTTGCAATGGTTATGGACATGCGCTATCTCTTACCATCAGGAGAGCGTCTCGTTCGTTTCATTACTTTTACATACAGACAAACAAACCAAACAAGTCAAATCGTTTTATTGGAATAGTTTAATAACTATTAATAGCAAATAGACCATGTTATACACAAAAGTTCAAATAAATAATTTTAGGTTTGTAAGTAAAAAAAATTTGAAAACTTGTTTTACGAAAATCTAAAATTTAATATCTACTTAACTAATAACAAAAACAATGTGCTACTTTATGTGTCTGTGTGTGTGATTTCAATTTGATCAGATGCTTCGGGATATAAAGTATTCTTTCTATGTGTTAATCTAGGTAATAAGATATCTGTGTGCCAAATTTCATTCAGCCATTTTTGCGTGATTAAGTATTTTTTTTTAATGTTAATAGTAATATGTATTACGAGATGCTTTCCTGATAGAAAGAGAAATCGCATGTCCAAGACCATTGCAATGGTAGAGAGAACTTGGTGTAGCAAATAAAAGTCCAGGGCATTGCTGCTTTGGCGCACATTACTTTGAGACTTTCGACGGCTAGTCTCGAGGGCCCAGAGCCCAGTCTCGAATTTGAAAATAGAACAACTCTTTTTTAATCTTTCATATACAAAAGTAAGTGTCGTTAGAATCAAATAATTGCGTCGTATAGCACTTGCGGTGTATAAATCCAACACATAATTATATTTATCACCGGGTCGTAATTGCGCACAAAATTAGTTTTCTTTTTTTACCTCAACGTTTAAAAATTACATAAATCCAATATTAGCTAAGCTCCAAAATGCTTTTGATACAAATATAAGACGAATATGATCAAGCAATACATCACAGGCAGTACTTCCTCGTATGAGACACAAAAAAGCAATCTCAAAAGGGAATGGGGAACACATTTCTTTGGCTCAAAATTTCCGTATTCACAGTATGGCTTATGGTGAACCTTTGATCTCGAAATTTTAATAAAACGAAACCGATAATTCTGAAACCGCGCTTAGTCGGAGAAGGATGAAACGAAACGAAATATGTATTGATAGGGGATATATTTTCGAAGGCACTTGAAAAACGCTTTTGCTACTTGGAATTCTATAATTATTACTATTTATAATTATTACGAGGTTATACATCTCTTTGGCAAGAGATCGAGATTTTGCGTGGTGGTAGGGTACTTTCTAGTACTCGGCTGGCTAGCTACCACCCTCAAGTTGAAAAATCTGCCGCCAAGCATCTAACGGTGTGTTCCGGCAGCCTCACTTGAGAGCCAGTTCCATTCCAGGCTAGGTGTGCTTTACCATCTTCGACCACATCGTCACTTAACATCAGGTGAGCTGTGGTCAAACACCTAGCCTGTCAGACATAAAAAAAAAAAAAAAAAAAAAAAGGTAGCTACTACCATAGTATTCTGCTATTATAAATGCAGTTAGAGAAATTATAGGGCTGTTGAAACTAACCATCGATAGTCTCAAAGTAATGATCTCCAAAGCAGCGATGCCCTGGACTTTGTTTTGCTTCTCAAAGTTCTGTGTATCGCTGCAATGGTCATGGGCAGGCGTTATCTCTTACCATCAGGAGAGTGTATCGTTCGTCTCGTTATCTTTACATAAAAAAAAAAAAAAAAGAGGGTTCATGAGACTAACTATTGTCTCAAAGTAATGGGAATTTTTAAATTTAATATAAGAATCAAAAAACAAACACTCAAAGGCAAATCATAGACAATTTGGACTTTGGAGAGTGCGGTTCAGATCTGCATGGCCCAATTCCATCCTGCCCATTCTTTTAGCGGACAGCCAGGAGCCTAAAAAGCGGCACCGCTTCATGGTAGATATCCCAAAAACTTAAACTAAATGGTTTGTTTCTACTTTCATTGTACGAACAGCTAAACAATGTAATTTGCTACCCAAGTGGATGTTCCCTGAAAGATACAATCTGAGTGTCTTCAAGTCGCGAGCGTGCTCCACCGTTCACCGCATCTTTGCTTAACATCAGGCGAGATGGCGGTCAAACGCAAGCTTATCTAATATATATATATAAAAAAAAAATAAAAAAAAACTCACCTGAGCATAATGCTGGTCATAGTGAGTGGTATGTCCAGTGCTCATGTTTGATTTTTCGTAGTTTCTTTTTGGACGCGGACCCCCGAAGCCACAGTTTATAATTATTTTTTTCTGTAGTTAGGAATTTACGCCTATCCACTGAGCTATCACATAAAAATGTATATTTCTGTAATTAAATACACACATACATTAAAAGTGTTCCGAGTTAAAATGCGTTATACCCGCGGGCAGGCATTGCTAATTAAAGTGTCTACTTATGGGCACATTTCATTAAGCTGTTATGGTTGGAGTTTTAACTTTTTGCTCTCGCTCTGGGGAAATTCAACTGCTAGGCTTAGAGAGAACTTTCTGTGGTGATAATTAGCGTCAAACTACTGTTTTGTAGGACGTGTGTCGTCACCGTCAAAGTAATATAAGTAAATAGTAGTGATAATAGCGACACGAGTGGGAAGAGGCGGTGCGGTGGGGGTAGAGGACGCTTGCCGGCGATCACTACGTGAGTGCCGGCACAGCAATCAGGGTAAGCATTTAGCAAGTCATGCGAATATGATTAAATTATAAAAAAAAAGTTAACTCAAATGTCAATTTTTTCTTCAAATGTCATTGTCTTTATTGTGTAGGTAGGTGTTTATGTTAAAATTCGATAGGTTAGTGACTTTTTAATAAAAACGTATTAAAAAGTGACGTTTACGTGTGTCTTATTGATTTGATGTTAGCGAAGCTACGAACAAAAAAGATCGATCGAAGATTTGTTTGTAGATGCGATGTCGACATCCCTACACGCGCCTCGTGCTAAACCTGCGTGAATCAACACTGGTTGAGATGTTCTACTAACTCGGCGCCCAAGTATTTTGGTCAAATACAGTGTCACAATGTTTTAATTTTGTGGGTAGAATAAAAGGATATAAACTTGTCTTCTTCATAATTATAGAAAATGGAAACTAATAAAAAAAATTACTTCGATTTTTTGACGTGAATACGTCTATAAATTTGCTTTCATAGGAAAGACAGCATATTGGAGTTGTTTATTATTATTGGAGAGTCGGTTCGCATGCCGAAAGGCATGGGTTCAAACCCCAGCAATGATATTGAGCTGCCGGTGAAGGAAAACATGTGAACATGATGGTAGGGTACTTTCTAGTACTCGGCTGGCTAGCTACCACCCTCAAGTTGAAAATCTGCCGCTAAGCACATAACGGTGTGTAAACAACAGCCTCATTTAAGAGCCTGTTCCATTTTACGCTAGGCGTGCTTTATTATCTCTGATCACGCCGCCACTTCACATCAGAAAAAATAAATAAACGCAATAGTAAATTCCCTTTGTACTAACTACTCCATCTAACTCAGGTTTACTTACTAAACGCAGTAGGCAAATGTAATATAGTTATTTATCGAGTTACACAACTTGGGAGGAATTGCATCGGAAACTTGGATGGTGTCTTGGAACTGTGGTTGCTGATTCAAAGGCGAGATTAAAGCGAGCAAGTTTGCCAACATGTTATATTTTATTTGAGAAGCCGATGTGCTTTATTTGTTCAACTCTTATCCATTTGAGAATCAGATAACGTTTATACTTGATAATAAATTATAAATAGGTTAACTTTTCTTTAAAGAATTGTATCCGGAACGAAGTAATTCACCATCATAGCTCAGCGTACGGATCAGCAAACTGAAATGGCAATGGGCTGGACAGTACCTACTGAACCGACAACCGCTGGGGCAGACGTGCTTTAGAGTGGAGACCATGAATGGCTAAACGTAATGTAGGACGCCTTGAGACTCGATGGAGTGACGATATACGTAGAACAGCTGGCGGTGGATGGAAACGCAAAGCCGAAGATCGAGTGAAATGATCGGTTTGAGTGGCGTATCTTGGGAGTGGTCTATGTGCAGTAGTGGACTAAGATAGGCTGATTATGATTACGATGAGATTAACTATTTATTATTTGCACCAAAAATTATAATCCAAGAATAAAATAACTTTTTTGTTTTTATTTTTAATAGGTTTGCGTTTTATAAATAATGATTTTTTCAGTAAGCTCTCAGCAATACATTCCCGTATGTCAGCGGAACAAGTCTCAAGAGAATACCGAAATTTGTGGGCCGAAGCAGCTATTCAAAACTAAAGCTTGCCCCAGACGGGTGTTAATAGTAACGCCAGTTAACTGATATCAGACTTAACAGCTCTCGGTTTGGGAGTGGCATTATTTGACCTATCAGGAGATCGTGATTTATTTGTCTGTTGATGAAAGTAAAGACATAATTGCACAAATTGTACAAAAATCATCAAGTACTTAGATGATATTGAGTTACCAGAAAACCTCTTACGGTATTTTTTTACAACTAATATTAAAACTATATGTACAACTAATTAGACAAACGAAACGCTATCCTTATGGTAACTCCTATTCTCTTTGTAGTGGTACTCAGAACTTAAGAGTAACAAAATGAACTTTTTCAAACGGCACTAGAAACTTTTTTGTTTTACTTATGCGGGATTAATCATCAGCCATAGGTCGTTTACTCCTGGACATAGGCCTCCTCCTGGGGGGTTTTGCCAATACTCGCCACGCTTGGTAGGCGGGTTGGTGAGCGCAGTTAGGTGTGATTGTTCAAGGAAGACGCTGCTGCCCATCTTCCGGATTACATCCCTTAGCCGACTCTTACGGCAACCATGGGTAGAGAGGGTGGGGCACTATTCTTACGCCGGCACCACCACGGCTATGACGTGAGTCCTCCTCGCGTCGTTTTCCTCATTACTGAGGGTCGTGACTCCCCCGCTGCATCAGTTTCTCCCGTACGATTTCCCTCCATCTGCTGCGATCCTTAGCTTCATGAAGGGCATTGTGGAAGTTGATGTTTAGAGAAGATCGTATTTGGTCCGACCATCTCGTGGGACTGCGTCCTCTGGGACGTTTGCCATCTACCTTGCCTGTCACCATCAGCTGTTCAAGATCGTGACCCTCTTTACGAGCAATATGTCCGAAGAATTCCAGCACCCGCTGACGGCATATAGTGGAAAGTCGAGTTTTGACATTAAGCTCTCCCAGAATAGACACGTTGGTGCGAAAGGCGGTCCATGGAATCTGTAGCATTTTCCTCCAGCACCACATTTCAAAGGCGTCTATTCGGTCTCTGTCGGCCTTTTTCAGTGTCCAGGTCTCCGCTCCATAACTGAATATGGAGAGAACTAGAATGACGTGAGTAATCACGCATAAGTAAAAAATTTATCAAAACCACGTCATTTTTCATAGTAAGATACAAGAAACGTGTTTTTTTTTACAAACTAATCTTTGTTTATTGTGCTTACTCTCTTCACACACCGTCATTTAAAATCAAGCGAGCTGTGGTAAAACAACTAGCCTGTCACTCTTAAAAAATGCATTGAGTCGTTGGTTAATCTAGTCTTATAAGCTATATTATATCACTATCTGCAATAACCTTCAAATCGGAACACAGCAATGTTTACACACTACTACTTGGCAGCAGAATATCTGATGTTGCGGTAACACCGACCTAGATGACCTTTTTTTGAGGAGATTACCACAAAGTTTTAGATATTCCAAAAACTTGAACTAAACGGTTCGTCTATCTTCTTTGTAAGAACCGCTAAACATTAGAATTTGCTGTGTTCCCCGATATATACAATATGGGTGTCTTCAAGTCGCAAGCGAATCAGTTTATTTTAAGTAAGCGTGCTCCACCGTAGACCGAATCTTCGGTTAACATCAGGCGAGATGGCGATCAAACCCAAGACTGTTAGTAATAATCAAATTGTTTTATGAAAACACTAAGTCACTTAACTGTACAATAAAGAAGTGAATATTTGGTTTATTTCTATGCAAACCCTAACGAGGCATGAAGGTACTCAGCAAAATTGCAGCCATAGTCAACAAAGGTACGAAGTCCGACGAAAAATTTACATAAAGTGGAAAATTTTCATAACTACGCCGTGAAATTGCAACAAGACACAACTTTCTTCCAACTCGAACTGTCTCCGTTCAAACAATGCTGGCTCGAAAAAAGACTACCAGGAAACTGCATTTGGTCCTTGAACAGTGTAATGCAGTACCTAATCTTTCCCTCATTTCTTAGTAGTTGCAATCATGATTCTTCAGTATCAAAAATCGTTTACTTCTTAAAGCATCCATATAATCACATATGAACAACTGTTGTAGCAATGATAGCTCAGTGCTCAGTGCGGTTGAATTACACGCCGATGAGCGTGGGTTCAAATTTCAACGATGAGCTTGAGCTGCCGGTGAAGGAATACATCATGAAGCTAAGTGTGTTTATCATCTTCGACCACACCGTCACTTAAAATCAGGTGATATGCGGTCAAATATCTAACCTCAACTTAAAAAATAAATAAATAAAATACACGGGCCAGGGCGTCGCTGCTTTGGCGCTAATTACTTTAAGGCAATTAAATACAAATATTTTATTGATAACACCAAAGTTACAGATCATTCTTTTCTCCATTTATATTTAAAAATATCAAAACCATAACATATGTATGTCAATATAATTAAAAATTCAATATGTCAAATATAAAATACATATGCCAATATGATTAAATGTCAGTAAGAAAAAAATATCGATGGGGTTAGTCTCAATTATATTATTAGCCCTATAATTTTACTAGCTGCAGTAAGTACCCTTTAAACCAGGCAGTAATGCTTACTAACAATTTTTTTTCTTTTTCAGTTGGCATAACTTATAATTGTAGCATATAAGTAAGATACCATACATTTTGCCTAAAATTTGACAAATAAAAAACGATGCTATATTTTTATGTTTTGGAATCGAAATAGCTTAATACTGGTTACATTTACAAAATAACGCTGTTAATTGTTTACTACTGGTTGGCGGTCTGACACTACATTGGTACCTAGATAAGCTCCGGGTAAAAACCTAGTAAAATTATTACAGTAAACAATAAAAATATTGGAAGCACAAGCTCCATTACTGATTAGATTGACGTACAGAGCATGTACCTCGGATGCTTAAGCGATAAACTGTAGGTAAAGTTTCCGAGTTGCTAGGAAATTTTTCGGGGAGCGCTGTGCACGGTGCTTAAAACGAACAGAGCAACTCGTGTTCCCGTGAACATTGCAACCGAAAATTTTCCCGTATTTTGGAGGTTTAAGAGTAACACGGCTGGTTTCCTAAACTAAAAAAAAAAAAACAGTGGGATTTTGTGTCTAATCTACTTTTAGCTAACGTATCCTACTAATGTACTAGTTTACTGGACGTCTTTGTTTTATAGTAAGGTTGTTACGTTTTGTACATAAATAAATAATTGTAGTTGTACTTACTCAGAATGTGTTAATCAGTAATTAGATTTTAAGCTTAGTGAGGCGGATAATACTGCTAATAAAGAGTTCCTATATTTGCTACTATCTCTATACATAAAAACTAGCCAAGTGCAAGTCGGAATCGCGCACCGAGGGTTCCGTACAAACTTGTAGGTATATAAGTAAAAGTTATGGTATTTTTTTTAACGGTAATTTATGCTTTTCACGATTTTTCCTTTATTTGTGCTATAAGACGTTGCTTCGTACCAAATTTCAAGATTCTGAGTTCACGGGAAGTACCCTGTAGGTTTTGATTCCCTTGCGAATGTCGAAAATTTGCAGCATAAAGGCTGTATCTTTTGATTGCGTTGGCTTAGAAGTTTGATTTTTTCACAGTTCTAAGAGACAGTAGACCTAAGTATTTGATTTGAATTTCAGCTTGATACTTCTACGCGTTCCTGAGTAAAAGGAACTTGACAGACAGACAGACAGACAACAAAGTGATCCTATAAGGGTTCCGTTTTTTCCTTTTGAGGTACGGAACCCTAAAAATGAATTGCCAACTAGGTTGCTAAGTGCAAAACTCGATAATGGCTCGACCAATTCGGCAATATTTTAGTTAGGACACGAGGTAGGTTCCAACCACTGAGTTTGCTAGGTTCACACGATGTAGGACGTATGCTCAAATCCCAATAGTTACATTGACCTGTCGGTCCAGGATAACATCGTGAGGAAAGCATATCATAGTTCGTAGTTCGTACTTTCTTGTACCACTTTCAAGTTTAAAACCGACCATACCTTGGCTTAAGATGAGTTACAGTCAAACATCTAGCCTTGTCATCTATTCAAAAAACAAGCCTATTAATCCCATAATCATTACTAAAACAAATTTTATGGTTTTTTTTAAATATAACCGAATATAACAATTTTTTTCTGTTTTTTATTTTTGTCTAGTACTTTTTCTGGTCTACATAATTTTGTAGTAAACCTGAAGAAAAGTATTGCATCAAGTTAAAAAAATCGGCAGATATTTTTATAGATCTACATTTTTAGCGGAAAAACTCATTCTAACTTGTTTGTGCCATAATTTGTATTACACGCACGTAATGTACTTAAAACGTGCGTGGAATGTCATGAAAGGAAACAAACAATAGGCTGTTAACTTTTCGACATATTTTAAATCCAATCAAATACAGTTTAGTTTAAGCAATGATAGCCCAGTGGTTAGCGCGGTCGGTTCGCATGCCGAAGGGCGTGAGTTCAAACCCCAACAATGAGCTTGAGCTGCCGGTGAAGGAAAACATCGTGAGGAAACCATAGCGTGGTGGTAGGGTACTTTCTAGTACTCGGCTGGCTAGCTACCACCCTCAAATTGAAAATCTGCCGCTAAGCATCTATCGATGTGTTCCGGCAGCCTCACTTGAGAGCCAGTTCTATTCCAGGCTAGGTGTGCTTTACCATCTTCGACCACACCGTCACTTAACATCAGGTGAGTTGTGGTCAAACACCTAGCCTGTCAGCAATAAAAAAAAAAAAAAAGTTAGAAAAAAAACACGAGTGAAAAATAAACTTAATTATCTCAAAAACACTAAGTTATTTTATTATTGACAGGCTAAGTATTTGACCACAGCTCATCTGGTGTTAAGTGACGGCATGGTCGAAGATGGTAAGCACACCTAGCGTGGAATGGAACTGGCTTTCAAGTGAAGGTGCCGGAACATACCGTTAGATGCTTGGCGGCAGATATTCAACTTGAGGCAGGTATTTAGCCGAGTACTAGAAAGTACCCTACTACTACGCAAACATTTAAAGAACGCAACATTTTTTTTTAATTTTTATTTTCATTTTTTAGTTACTTAACATTTGGGAATAAGTAACTTTACATTTGGGATAATTGAGTTTTTATTGAGATGATAATTGAGTTGAGTTTTTTTGGACATATTTGGGATTAACTTCCGAAAAGGGCATACCGCCGATGAATCTAAAATTTGGTATAATAACGTATTTTGACCCCCTAATCACGAATATAACGGAAATTGCTGCAAATTCTATTTTTGAATATGAAAGTCGAAGAAGAATCTTTTTTCGTTCGGTGTGCATAATCGCACATTTCTAACCGTGATTTCGTTTTAAACCCCACATAAGTTATTTACCTATCAGCACATCGTGGCGTAGCGTGGCGTGGCGTGGGATACGAAAAACAAATGACAGCTGAAACCGCAAGCACTGGCCTAAATGGATGACAAATGGCAACACAGGGTATGTTACCCGCAATATGACGTGGCACATACAATAGCGCGACTCAAGAGCTTACGAATTTAAGCGTTTTTGACAGAGCGAAGAAATTAGTGACGAGAATGGTGATTCTACAAGTGATGAATCTCTTTAGCAGATAAATACCACCGAGATACATGATTTGAATGGTTCTAGCAAAGTTACAGGGTTATTTAGAACAACAATCAAATATCTGAAAGTCATCACATCAGCCATCATTTAATACGTCTACTGCTGGACATAGGCCTCTTCCTGGGGGTTTTTGCCAATACTCGCCACGCTTGGCAGGCGGGTTGGCGAGCGCAGTTAGGTGTGATTGTTCAAGGAAGACGCTGCTGCCCATCTTCCGGATTACATCCCTTAGCCGACTCTTACGGCAACCACGGGTAGAGAGGGTGGGGTACTATTTTTACGCCGGCACCACCGCGCGGCAAATATGTTTATCATGGCAATATCTGAAAGTAATGATCGCCAAAGAAGCGGTGCACTGGACTTTGTTTCTTAGATTGGATAGATGTTGGACGCTGCAGTGGTCAT
Source organism: Biston stratarius (assembly GCA_950106695.1). Taxonomy (NCBI): domain Eukaryota; kingdom Metazoa; phylum Arthropoda; class Insecta; order Lepidoptera; family Geometridae; genus Biston; species Biston stratarius. The sequence goes on along the minus strand of OX467109.1, from coordinate 17,557,592 downwards.
AAACAAACGTTATCACATACCATTAGAAGAGCGTTCCGTGCGTTCCATGATTTTTATATAAAAAATTACTTACTTGTTGAAGATTACAAACAATTTATTGAAGTTGCAACGACAGGACCTTCGTCTCTTAGTAGGCCTTATAACCGGTCATTGCAACTTGAATAGTCACCTTTTTAAACTGGGAGTCACGGATAGTCCGCTATGCCGTGGCTGCTTGCAGGAGAATGAAACTGTGGAGCATGTGCTTTTGCATTGTAAAGCCACAGAAGGTACTAGAATTGCAACTAGGCTGCATGAAGCTGCTTCGCTTTCATCCATGTCATCTATGTCGCCGCAGCACATTGAATGTTTCTCATCATCTCTGCCATTAAGTTTTCCACCTATCTCACTGGAGCTACTATGCCAGCGGCCCAGAGCCTCGCTCCGATACTTCAAGGAGCTGGGTTGGCTCGGGTAGACGCTGGTAGGGGGAAATGCACAAAACACCCCAAGCGGGACGTCAGTGCAGGACCTATCGCCCCCACTTTGAATAAGAATAAGAATAAGAATATTTACCTGTTCTTCAAAATAATCAATGTAATTAATAGTACGTTACTTTTATTAGGTACGTACTTATTTTCCCTTTAATAGAGTGACAATTACCAAACTTACTAATTTTCAAAAGACAGAAATGTTGGTAGTGTTGTTGGTAGTCCGTAACTGTTATAACACTTAATTGTAACGAGTAAACGTTACGTCTGCTTTGTAATAAATAAGGAATTTTTAAAACAACAAACAGTGCACTAAACATATGATCTATGTATTGTGTAAGAATTTATTGGCAACAGAGATGGTCCAACTTTGACGTAAATAAATGCCAGTACGCTTCTCCGAATTAAAAAAAAAACACACTAAATTTTTGATCAAATTAGGTCATACTTATATTTTTTTTTTATGTTAAAACATACTTCAAATGCTTCAACTTTTCGCCTACTTGAAATGTCACGCGTGGTAATAGAGGGTGCATATACAAAACTGTATGGTTGTCAGGCTTGGTGTTTGACCACAGCTCACCTGATGTTAATTGACGGTCTTGGTCTAAGACGGTAAAGCACACGTAACCTGGAATGGTACTGGCTCTCAAGTGAGGCTGCCGGAACACACCGTTAGATGCTTGGTGGCAGATTTTCAACTTGATGGGTGGTAGCTAGCCAGCCGAGTACCTACTAGAAATTACCCTACCACTATGCTATGGTTTCCTCACGATGTTTTCCTTCACCGGCAGCTCAAGCGCATTATTGGGATTTGAACTCACGCCCTTGCGCATGCGAACCGACCGCACTAACCACTGAGCTATCATCGCTACATCTAAATCTACGCTAAATCTTTTATGATCTAAATACTGTTCTTATCGTCACCACAACCTCTGTACCGTGTAATAATACTAAATGAAGTATACTTAACACAACACATGTAACTGGCCTGTAATGACGGTGGAACATGCTATGCTTGCGTATTGCCGTACAATACGCAACTAGCCAGCAATTTTACTTGTTATTACGCCCAATAAATATGAGCACACGAATATATATTGTACTGATACTTAAATAAAATTCATTGCTTTTTCTTAAGCACCGGGTTTTAAACCAAAAATAATAACATCGCATAGATTAATAGCTCAACTATCAACACACAACTTAAAACCGAATTGTAATCACGTAGTACAGCACATTACTTGGTGGTAGATCTCCTTGGCAGAAATTCGTCTTGCGATAAATAAATAATGCAATAAAATTGAACATCTAAAATATAAAAAAAAAAACAAATTTATTTCTAAAATTATTGTTGAAATTCTACAATGTAGGTATAAAAAAAATATATGAAATATTTTTTTCGGTGAAATATATCATTTTTTAGCTTTTCGTGATCAGTAGAAGTTCCCTCTCTGGCGTAAGCCTTCCTTGGGTTTTCCATTCGTCTCTGTCCAACTCTCTCTACAACGTCTCTCTATCTCTTTCTCGGTCTTTCTTTTTTCCATGATTTATTTATGTAACGTGGCATTAATGTAAATAATGATTTATTTACGTATTTGACCTGAGAGCCCGCGTGTGGCCTAACCGCAACTCAGCACAGCAATTAAGGTAAAATATTCCATCAAATTAAAATTTGAATACCACGTGTGGGTTCTCACATTTCACGATACGATGATGAAATTCAGACTAATGTTTAATAGCAAAAAAATTGCATCATTACAAAATGAAATTATTTAATACTGGCAAGAAAATTCTCGTCAACAAAGTTATGACTATGGTGATAATAATTAGGTACTTTTAATAATATCCCTGATAACAATTTTTGTCTCCTGAGAAAGACGTGTGAATATAATCTCGGAGCCTATATTGTGCACGGAGACTGTTAGCACCGATCATCAAGTTCACAGAACTTAACAGCTCTCTAGGCACATCATGTTCAGTTCATGTTCAGTAATTGTGTAAATATATATCTAAAGTAAAACCTTCATCAAAGTGACTATGGTGAATGTGTATGACTGTTCTAATAACCTTTTGTAGCGATGATAGCTCAGTGGTTAGCGCGGTCGGTTTACACGCCGAAGGACGTGGGTACATCATCATCATCAGCCATAGGACGTCTACTGCTGGACATAGTCCTCCCCCATTGATTTATATAAAGACCGGTTAGAAGCGGCTCGCATCCAGCGCGTTCCTACGTTATTCGGTCGTCTGCCCTCCTTATGATTGGACGTTCTACGTTGCGCTTGCCGGCCCATGGTCTTCACAGAAGCCCCATCGACCATCAGTTCTGCGTGCTATGTGCCCTGCCCACTGCCACTTCAATATGCTAATCCGCTGGGCTATGTCGACTACTTTAGTTCGTCTACGGATCTCCTCATTTCTGATTCGATCTCGTAGGGAAACTCCGATCATAGCCCTCTCCATAGCTCGTTGTGCGACTTTGAGCTTATCAAGAAGGCAAATAGTCAGAGATCACGTTTCAGCGCCATAAGTCATCACCGGTAACACACACTGGTCGAAGACTTTCGACTTGAGGTACTGAGGTAATTTGAACAAAACGTGGGTACAACCTCCAACAATGAGCTTGAGCTGCCGGTGAAAGAAAACATCACGTGGGAACCATAACATGGGGTAGGGTATTTTACACTCGACTGGCAAACTCAAGTAGAAAATCTGCCGCCAAGAACTTAACGGTGTGTTCTGGCAGCCTCACTCGAGAACCAGTTCCATTCCTCTGGCGAAGTGTGCTTTCCATCTTCGACCATGCCATTAGTTAACATCAGGTGCGCTGTGGTCAAACACCTAGGTTGTCAACCATAAATGAAGCTATTTTACTTTATAAGAACTGTCCGAACATACGATTTATTGTCATATTGTTGACAAAAAAGTCCTGTAAATAAAATTTAAAAGAGACCGGCAATATAATTATGTATGTACAGCTTAACGCCCAGTGTTTCTGTAATTCGTCACCGCGTCGTATCGTCTAACATAAATACTAAGTTCCCGGGTGCAATTCGCCAAATATTTCCATACATTTGTCGGTTGAATGGGTTCCAATCATGATTATTGTTGGTGCAGTCGGTCCGTGCCAAAACGTGCATGTAACTGTACATAGTTCAAGTTGTTAGTCGATTAAACTGCTCCGTACTTCGTATGACCTTAACTGTCTAACTAAATCTCTTCATAGGTTGGCGAAAATTGGCCTAAAGGTATAATACTATAGCGGTCATAATATATATTTATATTCAGAGTCTTTATGACCGTATTACTGGGCTGGGTACACAAAGCAACAAAGCAATTAAAATAAATTTGAAAAAATATCTCTATGAAATAGCGTAAATATTTTTTCCACGATTTTATTAACTGCACTTGTAGCTAAGTAATAATGTAATCCAATATTGGAAATCAATTTTAAATTACTCCTAATTTTATTATTGAAAAGAAACTTTGTAATATATACATATAATGTAGTTTAGATGACGATAATATACTTTAGTATCTGGGAGCTGAACTGGTGATGGAGCAAGGATTTGGATAATGGAACTCTTTATTTTGTTGTTGTACCAAGTACATTGATATATTCCAGTGCGGAAAGCGGTCTCTTACTACTAAATCAGATAAAATACACAAAGTGCGATGCCAAAAATTAAAATTAATCAGTAATATATTTCACATTAAAACGGCTACGGTGCCTATAAATCTGCAATGCCAAAAGTACAGATGAAAAGAAAATAAACAGTATTTTGTTTTAGACTAAAACGACTACAGTACTTAGAAATCTAAATGAAAGAAATGCGATGCCAATTTTTTAATGAAAAGTAAAAAAAAAACCAGTTAATTTCAGACTAAAACAAATACAGTACCTACTTAGAAATCTTAATGAAGAAAATGCAGTGTCAAATTTTTTAATGAAAAGTAATAAAAAAAACAGTTTATTTCAGACTAAAACGACTACAGTACTCAGAAATCCACATGCTAATATACTATAATATATTGATATATGTATAGTGACACCACAAACCAAAACATTAGTCTTAATTACGCACGAAATTTGTTACGACGAAAATACGCACCGGCAGTATATATAAATACATAAAGTTCTGTACTACAAGTATGCTACGCGTAATAAAAACAAATATTTACGTGCGTGCGTTTAGTTTACGCTCCTTTTGCCGGAGACAGCTTTAATTTCCGATTCACTGTAATGGATATTATGTTATGTAGATAAATATTCTGTCAGTATGTTTAGGATTTTTTTCGGAAAAATAATAATGTATCAATGCTTTTTTTATCAGTGTTGTAACAGGTAAGCTGATATAAGACAATTATCGTATTTCTGTGATCTGAGGCTATTTTTTTCGTCTGAATTACCTCAGTGCCTCAAGTCGACAGTCTTCGACCAGTGTGTGTTACCGGTGATGACTTATGGTGCTGAAACGTGTTCTCTGACTATTTGCCTTCTTGATAAGCTCAAAGTCGCACAACGAGCTATGGAGAGGGCTATGATCGGAGTTTCCCTACGAGATCGAATCAGAAATGAGGAGATCCGTAGACGAACTAAAGTAGCCGACATAGCCCGGCGGAGTAGCAAGTTGAAGTGGCAGTGGGTAGGGCACATAGCACGCAGAACTGATGGCCGATGGAGCTGCAAATTTCTGGACTGGAGACCACGGACCGGCAAGCGCAGCGTAGGACGTCCACCCACAAGGTGGACAGACGACCTCGTAAGAACCACAGGAAAGCGTTGAATGCGAGCCGCTTTCAACAGGCGCTTTCCATTGGCTTCCATAAATATGGAAGCATGTCCATGTGCTGGACACACATGCATGTGTCATGCATGTGTGTCCAGCAGTGGTCGTCCTACGGCTGAAATGATGATGATGAGGCCAGTACTACTACGAAAACTTCGTAGCATTCATTGGTCCTATCACCGTGCGTGTGATGGGTCCATAACGTTTTAGGGAAAGAAACCCGTACAAAGACCTAATCCCAAGTTTAAATGCCTTTTAAATACCTACGTATTAAAGCTTACTTTCACTACATTATTTTTTTTTAAATTGATTACAGTTGTGGCAAACCTACTGTGATATTGTGTTTTTTTATGGTTGACAGATGTTTGACTCACATGATGTTAAGTGACGGTGTGGTCAAAGATGGTAAACAGACCTTGCCTGGCATAGAACTGGCTCTTAAATTAGGTTGCCGGATCACACCGTTAGGTGCTTGGCGACAGATTTTCAACTTAAGGGGCTTGAGCCCACATTTTTCGACGTGTGAATCGATCGCTCTAATCACTGAAAACTGCTTACATTAGTTTTTAAGCAAAGCAGCCTTGCTTGACAATTGGTTCTCATTTCAGACTAAGGTGTACCATTTTAGAGCACAGTGCCATATTGAATACATTGCATAGCCACACTTCGAGTATGTACAAAAACTACCATTCTACATACAGAACTACGTATAAATTTACCATTCTATACACATAATTACGTTTAAAAACTACCATTATCTATACTTAATTACGTACAAAAGCTACCATTCTACATAGATAACTGCGTACTAAAACTACCATTCTGTATACATAACTACGTACTAAAACTACCATACCAAACACATACCTACGGACAAAAACTACCAATCTATCAAATTTGATCAATTTGAAACTGCTGCGGAATTAAATACAAACAAAATGATTTTGTCAGCGAGAAGAATTCCAGGAAAATCTCTTAATAATCTACCAAAGGAGCTCGGCCTGCCAAGAACATCTTTAATTAATTGTTGGAAAGAGGTAGGGTCATATCAAATTTCGTTGAGCAGGGATGCGAACATGGGCTGTGAAGGTTGTGCGTTAATACGTAAGTAAAGGGGTCCCTTAAACCTACACCTGGATCGCAAGACCTAGGTACAGTACATATCGACCATTACATGTATCACAATTTTTTTATTTGTGCAATAGTAGGTATAACTTTGACGATATAACAAAAATCGCGGGTCGAACCTGGACAAGTAGTCCATTGAAAAGTTACATTTAGGGTTTCATTTTTCTGAGGACGTAATTTTATATTTTTGATGTGTAGGGGGGATATAAAATTACATATTAATTAGTATAAGCTTAAGTTCAAGTTTGTGGGGTCACCAACCTTGTCCCCAGGTCGCCATCTTGAATTGTTGTGCATATAATAATTAACCTGTTGATTGTATGTGTCTGTGTGTATGTTTGTGAGTAGGTGTGTGTTTGTGTGTGTGTGTTTGTATGTGTACTAGTCATATTTTGATTACTGCGAAGATCTAACGTGCTGTGGACGCCCCGGCATTGAAATTTATCTAAGTTTGTATGGATGAACAGAGCTACCCGGTAAATGAACTCACACGGCAAAGGCAGAATCTCATAGGATATAGAATTTAGATTTATCGCTTATTTTCATACTATAAATTATATTGAACTATTATGTAATCTGTGCCATAGGAAATCACGGTTTCATTCAACGCAAAAGATGTCGTGACTGAAAACTTGGAGCAAAGCCAGCTGACGATTCGATTTCCGAACATCTCCATTGCCATTTTGTCAAGTTTTATTATATATTTGAATAGCCAAGTAAGCCAAAACCATCTTTATTCTATATAGGCAACTTGATTTAATTTTATATACCTATCAGAAAAATGTGAAAAAATATGTTTATAGCGATACTTGTATAAATAAAACTAAATATTAAAATTTTCCAGTTTGTTAGTAAAAATGAAAGGTTATAAACATCTATGAGATTTTTAACTCTTCTTTTGTTCTGAGTATGAGAATTTTCACGGTTACCCAGATAACGATTGTTTAATTTTATTGATTTATTATTTATTTTTTTGTAGTTTCGTATAATATGTTGACCGTATTATGTATTTTTAAGTTTGATATTATGACTTTTACAAAAATAAATTCATAACACACACACATACGCACACACACTCAAGTGCACGCACACACACACCATTTAATCCAGGCTAGGTGTGCTTTACCATCTTCGACCTCACCGTCACTTAACATCAGGTGAGTTGTGGTCAAACACCTAGCCAGTCGACCATAAAAAAGGAATGAATAAGGGTTTTTTTTTGGGGCGGTTATTTCGGGTGAGTGTGCAAGCACACGCGTTAAAAATTTCTATAAAAAAAAATAAACAGAAAACTTGGCAGTGATAATCTATAACAGAAAATGAAGTACTTTATTGAATTAAGTAACAAATAATATGCCATATAAATCTTATGTACACACAAAAAAATAACTTTGTTTATAATTCCTGCATATTTCTAAAACACATTTGCATCTAAACCCCCGTTCGAATCCCAGCGCCCAAAAACTTGTGTAAAGCAATCACGAGAAAGGGTCCAGAAAATTGCTTGAACAGTTAAAACTTCGACAAAAGGAACCGAACCCCGTCCCTCCGTTGAGAAATAAACGCAATCGACTATATTGACAAAGTTCTCGTTCAGCACAATTCAGCCTGTTTCGGAGATATTTCAAAGTTTTCGCGAGTACTTTATTTGATTTGTTAATCATTACCTACCCGCAAGTACAACCTTTTGTGAAATATTTAATTTATGTATTGTGTTTTTGATAAGCTCAAAGTCGCACAACGAGTCACGGAGAGGGCTATGCTCAGAGTTTCCCTACGAGATCGAATCAGAAATGAAGAGATTCGTAGACGAACCAACGTTACCGACATAGCACAACGGATTAGCAAGTTGAAGTGTCAGTGGGCAGGGCACATAGCACGCAGAACTGATGGCCGATGGGGCTGCAAAGTTCTGGAGTTCAGACCACGGACCGGCAAGCGCAGCGTAGGATGTCCACCCACAAGGTGGACTTACGATCTCGTAAGGACCGCAGGAACACGCTGGATGCGAGCCGCTTCCAACATGTCTTTATGGAAGTCAATGGGGGAGGCCTATGTCCGATAGTGGACGTCCTACGGCTGAAATGATGATGATGATTGTGTTTTTGCTTGCTCGCCATTAAAATGCATTATGATGAGAACTGAACAAAAGTATATAATTTCAACTGTCTGGATTGAGTTTCAGTTCAATCTATTCTGGAAGAACTTGGGATCTTTGAACTTGGATTAAATTTTTTCGGGAACGTATCGCAACACGATGACGCCTCCTTTGAACTCCTTGTTGAAAGGCAAAGTTGAGTGGACAAGACCGCGTGGCGGATCCCCATTGCGTTGGACCGACCAGATAAAAGCTACACGGACTAGTGAATGAGTGCACAAGAAAGGCGTCCATATGCGAAGAATGTCAACGGAAAGTTAGGCGAGCAACCACCGGAACCGGAACGGACGACCACGGACAAGAGTGAAAGAAGATGGATAAAAGGAAGTGGTTTTATATCACCTTGCAAGATTTAAATTAAGAAAACTAACATACAAGCATTACAAGGCAAGTAAATGCTTGTAAAAACACACATTGAAACATGAGATAATTATATAATGTAATTCTATAAGATAATATGATACTTATATAATTATATAAGATAATGATAATTATGTGATAGTAAAAAATTCTGCAGAATGCGATTCCTCGTTATAATAAGGAGTATTTTTGCTGAGAAAAATAAAATCTATAGTGAAATAATCAACTAGAATATACGCAATTGTGTATACAAATTTTGTTTTTGAACGTTTGTAGATTACAAGGCCCAACTAAGGAACAAACTTGTAGATACGCAGCCCTGATAGTTTGAGAGACAGTAAACTGTAGTTATAACTTGTAGTAATTACTTTATTACAGTCGTTTGCCCAGCGACCCGGCACGGAGATGTTTATTTAGGTGCTGCTTCAAGTTTGTACCGTTATTGGTTTAACCGTTGACTCCCAGGCTATGACTGTGTAAATGGCTAACATAAGTTGTAATAATTTAATTATTTTGGTAGTTTGCACTGGAAATACGTTTTGATCTGTTGAATTTACAATACTGAGTATAAATTGATTTTCATTTATAGGTCGAAAACTCTTTTGTATTGCTCAAAATTTTCCTGTTTTAATTTGACAAGATTTTTTAATAATATTGGATAAGAGCTAAAGATTTTAAAAGTAAAGTTATCTTATCAGATCTTTTTCACAAATATTTTTTTCGAATAAAACCTCCTTCCACTAAGCCCAAATATGGTTAGGTTACATTGTTCCGGTGCCTACCTTCCGGTTTCATCATTATATGGTGGTAGGTCGTTTATTAGAATTATTGTAAGTCACAGAAAAGCAAAACATGCAATTTCTTTTACTTAGGTGACATATTCTTTCTAGCTATATTGGTTTAAAAATCAAAGTACTGAATCGAATTTGATGAAATTTCTATGGGACCAATTGGAAAGTATATCAATTTTTTTGCCTCTACTGTTGGGCAAAGACCTCTCTTTCCTCCCTCCAGAATGAAAGGTTATCCTATCAAATAAAAAATAAATTTTCCAAATCATTTCGTAAATGACGGAGTTTTAAATAATAATCATTAAAAAAATACAGCCGAATTGAGCTCCGTTTTTGAAGTCTGTTAAAATATGATGATTTATAGCGTGTGTGGTTTTTAAACTTACTATCGAATGTCTAAAAGTAATGAGCGCCAAAGCGACTATAACCTGGACTTTGCTTTGTTACTCAATGTTCTGAGTACCGCTTCAATGGCCATGGACAGTACAGTCATTGTCACTATAATTTGTAGCGATGATAGCTCAGTGGTTAGCGCGGTCCGTTCGCATGCCGAAGGGCGTGGGTTCAAACCCCAACAATGAGCTTGAGCTGCCGGTGAAGGAAAATATCGTGAGGAAACCATAGCGTGGTGGTAGGGTATTTTCTCATACTCGGCTGGCTAGCTACCACCCTCAAGTTGAAAATCTGCCGCCAAGCATCTAACGGTGTGTTCCGGCAGCCTCACTTGAGAGCTAGTTCTATTCCAGGCTAGGTGTGCTTTACCATCTTCGACCACACCGTCACTTAACATCAGGTGAGTTGTGGTCAAACACCTAGCCTGTCAGCCATAAAAATATCTTTAAACGAGCAAATCTTGTATATATATATATATTCTGAATCTCGGAAACGGCTCCAACGATTTTAATTAAATTTAGTATGCAGGAGGTTTGATAAATCGATCTAGCTAGGTTTCATTTTTAGAAAACGTCATTTTATTCGTGTTTTCAGCCGAGAAAAGCTCGGTCATCCAGGTACTTATTTCATTAAACGTGAATATATTTTAAACATCCATAAAACTTCTACGTAACTGAGTTTCCTCTCTATAGAGCGCCTACCTTAACTGAAGAACTAGCATTCGTAAGACTTGCAAACTGCAAATACAATTTGTGTGCATAAAATACGAATTGAGAAGATTCCTTTAAACAAACTGGATAAAAGACGACTTTGTCCTAAATAAACACAACATAATGGACTTTGTCTCGGTTTTGAAGTCCATTTACAAGTGGTTGTCATTTCGCCATTAGACTTAGAAGGGGGTCGGTAAAAGCTTTCAGAAAAATACAATCAGAATTTGTACCTACTGTGAGTTGATTTGCCACATCCACGGAAAGTTTTGATTTTTTATGGGGTGATTGTTCTGCCGTGGTGGTGCCGGCGTAAGAATAGTACCCCACCCTCTCTACCCGTGGTTGCCGTAAGAGTGGGCTAAGGGATGTAATCTGAAAGATGGGCAGCAGCGTCTTCCTTGAACAATCACACCTCGCCAACCCGTCTGCCAAGCGTGGCGAGTATTGGCAAACCCCCCCCAGGAGGAGGCCTATGTCCAGCAGTGGACGTTTTATGGCTGATGATGTGATGTGATGTGCGAGTTGATTTGCCATATCCACGGAAAGTTTTGATTTTTCATGGAGTGATTGTTCGCAGCCTTGGGATGTATTGGTAAGTACCAGCTTGAGGCTTTGAAGTTCTAAAAAACATTTTATTATACTTATCACCAATTTTATTGCTCCATCTGCATGACCTAATTCCACCCTGTCCATTCTACTATCGGACAGTACGGAGATCTAAAAACCATACCTACCTAAGTACCTTTTCATAGTAGATATTCCAAAAACTTGAACTAAATGGTTTGATCCCACTTTATCGTACTAAACTTTTACTTTTACTTGGTGGTAGATTTCCTTAGCAGGAGGTCGTCTAGGTAGGTACCACTGCAGTACCAGATATTCAGCCGCCAAGCAGTAGTGTGTAAACATTACTGTGTTCCGGTTTGAAGGGTCCTGCAGCTAGCGAAATTACAGGGCTATTGAGACTAACCATCTAGTCTCAAAGTAACGAGTGCCAAGGCAGCGACGCCCTGAACTTTATAATAATAATAATATAATAATATCTTTAATACAGGCATAAAAATAATCCCATATAAAATTTAAAATTTAGTTAGGTACATTTAAAATTTCTAAAATTAGATCAGTTTTTTTTTCTATTGATTATTTATTTACAATTCGCACTCTGGTGCACTTTCCTCCATTTATTAAAAAGGGGACTTTTGAGACAGTCATTCAGGCCTTGCAATATGCCGTTCTTCGAATGTATCAACCCATTCCAGAAGGAAGCGAACATGCCCGACGCGCTGCAGTAACGTGCTTTTTTCATAAGGATGCGGAACGTATCATTGTACTGCACCCTTATGGTGTGGTACGTTTTCTGTTTGTAATTAGTCCACAGCTGACACTTTGTTTTACTACTCAAAGTTCTGTGTATCGCTGCAATAATGGTCATGGACAGGCGTTATCTCTTAACATCAGGAGAACATCTCGTTCATCTCATTACTGTTATATAAAAATAAAATAAAACTATACCTACATAAGGTGAGCTGTGGTCAAATACCAGACCTGTTTAATAAAAAAAAAAAAAAATGCCGCCCAAGTATGTGTTCGCCGATAGATACAATCTGGATGCCTTCAAATCGCGAGTGATCGATTTCTTCTAGATAAGCGTGTTCTATCGTAGATCACATTTTCGCTAAGACGACGAGATGGCGGTAAAACGCAAGCCTATTTCTGGCAGCTAACAGTACACGTTTGTTTTATTTTCTTATCATTCTCACAATGAGAAGAGGCTCTCGTCCACCAGTGGGTCACTTTATAAAATCAGAGCTGTTTTAAGGGGGGAGAAGTACAGTCTTAGGTGTGAATAATAGAAAGACTATTTATCAGTTTAACTATAAAGGTCATCGATTCTACGATCACTACTAATTTGACTTATTAATAGGTAAGCTGAGTTATGTCGGTTACTTTTATATAAAAAATATAGTTAGGTTACCTAAAATTACATTCATAATAGTATTTTTGAACCGTGAAATACACCTGTGGACAGCCGAGCAATTACCTGTTTCCCTTATTGCTCTCTCTACGTTGGAAATACTAGCGTGGTACAAATCAAAAAGCACACTAGATAAAGATTGAAAAATTTACTACAAAATTTCAAACGTTTTGATCAATATTGTTTAGATCTACGACCACTATCATGTTATATATTTCCTTAGAAAAAAGTAATACAAATATTTATGATAGCCACAGATTTATGTTAATAATTACTTATCGATAGTTATTGTAAATATATACGTATGTATATTTGTAACTTTTTTGTATAAGATGTGGTAATTTGTTTTTTTTTTTTGTTAAAATTAAATGTGAAATTAATGACTCGATCGAGACTCTATTGATGGTCAAAGATAACGCCTGTCGATGACCATTGCAGCGATACACAGAACTTTGAGTAGCAAAACAAAGTGTAGGGCATCGCTGCTTTGAATAAATATTGGAGGATATTTTGCACAACGGCATCTAGGGAAAAAATCTTGTACTATGGGAATCAGATAGCTGATAAAATATTAACTTTTTTTGTAAATACATTATAATACACACAGCTCAAACATTTATGTTTCTACTAGCTGCGCCCCGCGGTTTTACCCGCGTGGTGATGGATGATGATGATGATGAAAAGTATCCTATGTTTTATTCTAGGGACTAAAGTATCTACATACAAAATTTATTCCATATCCGTTCAGCCGTTCTGGCGTGATTGAGTAACAAACATCCATCCATCCATCCAAACTTCCACATTTATGTTTTTAGTGGGATACACAAAAATGTTAGTCCTAATTGAAAATCGAGACCACGCACCTCAGTTCTTGAAACACAACTTGATCCAAATGAGCTAACAGGGCAGCTTTACTAATATTATTATGTGGTTTTACTCATATACAGAGAAAAAGAGAGTAAGTAGATTTTTTTTTCTTGTGACTTCTGTATTTCACTTATTCTGTTAGCAATTATCCCGTATCGAACAATCTTTCATTCTTGGCCAAGCGCTCGAAGAGTCAACACGTCTTGAGGATGCCTCGTGTAGAGGCGACACACGTATCGTGACACACACGTGGGTTACTGCAGCGAGAAGAGAAATCATTATGTACATACTCGTACTTGTGGTTATTTTAACTAAATATTTTAAATAATTTTAAGTTAATGTCGGATTTTGGTTTTAGATATTAAAGAGATATATTTCGGATAAATATTTAAAATTATCTTAAAAGGAAATTACACAAAAAAATTGACTTTTGTTTTATTAATGAGACATCCATTGGATTCCGATGCTCTACTTATAGCGAGACTGTGTTAATATAATTTTAATTTTATTTTTGCGTCATGTCATACATCTCACAATAATGAATACGTTTGAATAAAGTTATTTGGATTTTTGTAAGTTATTGTGTAAAAAAATAGTATATTTCTATAAGTCAAGCCCCAATATCATAGTTAATATACCTTCTAAAGGGCTCTAACATGACTTGTCAGAAATATAAAGCGAACAACCGAAATCTACAATTTAACGTGCCATCTGAAATAGTATTTAGAACTACATGCGAATTCGGTGACCCATCCGAAAACCGACCAAGTCATCCGTTGCTTATTGGGAACTTAAAATATAAAACCTTTAAAATTATCAAAATCAAAATATATTTATTCGCTCAGTACAGTAAATCAGGTTATATAAATCGCTTTCATCTCGTAGCTTCTACCAGCAGAGATGCAACGAGAAGACGTATTATTTATGGTTCGCAAAGCCACGCTGTTTTTATTTATTTTTCGAAGTGACGATGGCTGCAATAAAAGGAATTGTTTTACGAACTGAATCCATGAGCAGTGAAGATTTGAGTGAAGAAATTCAAGGAAAAAATAAGAAATATTCTTAGAGTGTTAGTTATACAATAAATGTTCTTAATTTTTTTGATTAGTTATTTTTTATACGGAATAGGTACGCCCACATCCTCATGTTAAGCGACGATGTTACCTAGGATGGAATACGCTTACCTAGAAGGAACCTATTTACTCTTTGAAGTCACTCATATTGTACTTTTCGGGAAACAAAGATTCGAGCAAAGAGATCCACATCCTCGCTGCGCAATCTTGCAAATAAAGAATGTGGATTCAAAACCCTTAGTGCGCACATGGGGAACGTCCACCATGTACGGGTGACACTAGGTAGGTAGTATTAGGTAGTTAATATTAGTATTAAGCACGTCGTGTTATTATAAATAATTTATATCTATTTTTACATATTTTTGTTTGTATGTTGACAGGATTGTCGTTTGACCACAGCTCACCTGATGTTAAGTGCGGTGAGGTCCAAGATGGTGAAGCACACCTAGCCTGGAATGGAACTGGCTCTTAATTGTGGCTGCCGGAACACACCGTTAGATGTTTGGCGGCAGATTTTCAAATTTGAGATTTTCACCATGACATCTTCGTTACATATTGATAGTAGATATTTCGTAATAATATTTACTATTTTACATCAAATTTGTATTGTTTTAGATGTCCTCACACAAGTGCTATTCAGGTCCAAAATTTGAAATATCAATAGGTTTAAGTGCATCGAATACAGCAAAGACAATCTGTAGCTATTTTTTATCTAACATGATGAAGTTCCGGCAGCCTAGTTGGGAGGCTGCAATCTAGAAGTCCTGGGTGTGTATTGCTACTGATTACAAATGGCGAAGGATAAGGAAAGCGTCGTGAGGAAACCTACATGGACGCAAACAATTATATTTAAAACCTTTTTAACTGTTGTCATACAAATAAAACGTTAGACTTTACATGTCGAAAAGTTCTTAAAAAAAAGTTTTTAAAGATGTGGGCAGTCGTAGGTAACTTGCTAATTTCGTTTGGGAGTATATAAGAATTTTAACGATATCCCATGCATCCAAATCTGTTCAAGAATCATTTAAAGAAAAGATAACCCAAGACTCAAAGAGTTTTTGATTTACATAGGATTGTAGTGAAACTGCTTTTGGTTATTATTATTTCACTGTTTATTTATCCGACACGATACAATATTTTAAACATACATTAGTTTCGAGTAGGTAAGTAGACAAGTAGGTAAGTTGTCAAACGTGCGGTCGTCGCGGAGTTGGTTTGCTCACTGCGGCGCGTGGCGGCGGCGAGCCGAGGCTGCTGCCGGCCGGCGGACTGCACGAGTGCACGACGCGAGCGCCGCTTACCTTGTTTTTATGCGCGCGTTGGTTCACATGACGCGCGCCGAGGTAAGTAATATTTCTACTTTTATATTTGTGTTTTTATGTTTCTAATATTTTTCTTTTTCTTTTTCAGGAGCACGCCACACACTCCCCTCCAGAGACCGGGTTACGGGCGATATCTATCTGGGAATTTAACTTTCCTTCCAGATCGAGTTCTACGTTCCGTTTCAGGTGGTCTGTTCTGGTCAGGCGGTAGTGTTGAAGTGTCCTTTTTATTTTCAGACGGAACCGTTGATTGTCTGGTGTTTTCAGGCGGAGTATCTACGAGCGTGTACGCTGGCTTCAATCTATCAATAGATACGGTAACTGTTTTTCCATTTATCATGACTTTAAATATTTTATCATTTCTTTCCAGAACTTTGTGTGGTCCAGTATATGCAGGTTGCAGTGGTCGGCGGTAAGCATCATCTCTCAGGAAAACGTGTGTAGTTGTTGTCAAGTCTTTGAATACAAATATGGATTTTTTGCAGTGTCTTGATGCTGGTTGCGGCCGAATATTAGTTGTAAATTCTCTAAGCCGTGCAGAAAAGTCAGTGACGTCTGTCGTTGTACTTGTATTAGGGATGAAGACTTCTCCTGGTAATTTTAGTGGTTCGCCGTATACGAGTTCAGCGCTGGACGTTTGTAAATCTTCTTTGTAAGCGCATCGTATGCCCAGCAGTACCAAAGGTAGTATTTCAGTCCAGTTTTCGTTGCCGTGACAAGTTATTGCGGCTTTTAACTGTCTGTGAAACCTTTCTACCAGTCCATTGCAGGCAGAGTGGTACGCTGTGGTTCGTTTGTGCTGAAATCCTGCTATCTCTGATAAGTATTTGAATAAAGCAGATTGAAATTGTGTTCCTCTGTCCGTTATTATTTCAGATGGGCATCCGAAGCGAGCAATCCATCCTGACAACAGTGCTTGTGCTACGGTTTCTGCCATTATATCTGTGATTGGTATCGCCTCAGGCCATCTCGTAAATCTATCGATAGCAGTGAGGCAGTATTTGTAACCATGAGACACAGGCATCGGTCCAATGAGATCTATATGGACATGGGTAAATCTAGTATGTGGTACTTTAAATGTGCCCAAAGGTGAAGACACATGTCTTGTTATTTTAGTGCGCTGGCATGCATAGCAGCTTTTGGCCCACTCACGGCAGTCTTTGTGTATTCCTGGCCATACATAACGTTGAGATACCAGTTTTGCAGTCGCGTTAGCACCGGGGTGGCTGAGTGAATGCAGGCTTTCATAAACTCGACGTCACAATTCATTCGGTACGTACGGTCGAGTTTCATCGCTATATAGTTTAATGTCGGTTCCGGGTACAGAGATTTTTGTCAGCTTCAGTGATGTCTCTCCGTTGAGTAGATTTTTTAATTCCGTGTCTGTTTCTTGCAATTTTGCCAACGTTTTCAGGTCTATCGGTTGAGACAGTTCTTCTACTCTCGAGAGGGTGTCTGCCACAACATTTTCTTTTCCTGATATGTGTTGAATATCTGTGGTGAATTGCGATATTAAATCTAGATGGCGAAATTGACGAGGTGAGCATTTATCTTTCCGCTGATGAAATGCAAAGCAGATCGGTTTGTGGTCAGTAAAAACCGTAAAATGACGTGCTTCGATGACGCGTTGGTTCACATGACGCGCGCCGAGGTAAGTAATATTTCTACTTTTATATTTGTGTTTTTATGTTTCTAATATTTTTCTTTTTCTTTTTCAGGAGCACGCCACAGGATTACTGGATTAATCTTTTATTAAAATCTAAATAAAAATAAGATTTCTTGATAAGGCCTTCAGTTTGAATTATTTTCTTTTTCTAAATTAGAAAACCATCTAACATTTTAAATGAAAATCTTATCCAAACTTGGTTAATATTTCTTTCTTAATCAGGTTTTATTGCCATAGATTTAGACTTGGGCAGTTGGAGGTGATTTCTAATTAACTTACAATCATTAAATTGAAAACGATTAGTCTACCGAATTTAGTTACTCCTACAAATTAATGTTTTAAGTATATCGTATGACAGCCATTATTGAAATTTGTTACATTTTAAAGGGCAAGTTTTTTGTGTTAAATTGTAGCGACGATAGCTCAGTGGTTAGCGCGGTTGGTTTGCATGCCGAAGGGCGTGGGTTCAAACCCCAACAATGCGCTTGAGCTGCCGGTGAAAGAAAACATCGAGAGGAAACCATAGCATGGTGGTAGGGTACTTTCTAGTACTCGGCTGGCTAGCTACCACCCTCAAGTTGAACATCTGCCGCCAAGCATCTAACGGTGTGTTCCGGTAGCCTCACTTGAGAGCCAGTATCATTCCAGGCTAGGTGTGCTTTACCATCTTCGACCACACCGTCATTTAACATCGGGTGAGCTGTGGTCAATTACCTAGCCTGTCAACCTTAAAAAAAAAAGAAGTTCTGCTGAACTAACCATCGAATGTCTTGAAGTAAAAAGAGTCAAAGCAGTGATGTCCTGGACTTTGTAGTTTTGAGTGTTGCTGCATTGGTCATGGACAGGTGTTACTTACTGCGTCTCTTACGATCATTAGAGCGTCGCGGTCCTCTTATTCATCATCATCATAATCATCATCATCATCATCATCATCTCAGCCGAAGGGCTCCACTGCTGGACAAAGGCCTCCCCCATTGACTTCCATAAAGACCGGTTGGAAGCGGCTCGCATCCAGCGCGTTCGTGTGGTCTTTATGAGCTCGTCTGTCCACCTTGTCGCCTCATTACTTTTACATTAAAAAACTATAGCACCCCTTTTTTTGACATCGCGGTCGGTTAGTTAACCTTGATAGCATTTCTGACCTTTATTCCTGAAAATCTCGGGAAGTATTCAATTAACTACTTTTTCAATTTGACCCTTCTCTATCTAAATAATTCGTAATTTACTTTTCAATTAAGTGAAATAACTTCACCACGAACTCCAAAACATGGAAATCCTTTGTCTCGCTCTTGAGAGTGGAAAAATAATTTCAACAAACCCTCCCCACTCAAGCCCTAACAGTGATCCCTCGAAAACTATTTTAGGCTGTTAGAATAAAGTTTTTCAAAGTTTTCGAGATGTGTCCTGGCGCGTGGTGTGAAGATGGTATGTTTTCAAACTGTTTAGGTAAATGTGGGGTAGTTGTGAGTGTGCTTCTAGTTTTAGAAGTGTTTCTGAAACGAAAGGTTTAATACCTATAAATATAGAATAGAACATAGTGCTCAGTGGCTAAAACTTTATACTACTTACAATAAAAATATGGGATGAATAAAATGTAAATCGCCTGATCTCTATAACACTCAAGTACAAGTTCGATCATTCACTAAGTACTGTTTTTTTTACCTTCAGGATGGATCGCCAAGTAAAAGCAGTCTATTAAGAAACATTTAGCGGAATATAATTTTTTTTTTTAATAAATATGTTTGCACTCAGATACATTTTAGAGTAACAGTTCAGATGTAATACACATTTTTATTAATGTTTAAAATACGGATAACATTAAATTATGATATTACTAGTTGCGCCCCGCGGTTTTACCCGCGTAGTGATGAATGATGATAATGATGAAAAGTATCCTATGTCTTATTTCAGGGATTATCTACATGCAAAATTTCACCCAGATCCGTTGAGCAGTTTACGCGTGAAGGCGCAACAAACAAACAAACTCACATTCAGATCACATCATCAGCCATAGGTCGTCCTTTGCTGGACATAGGCCTCCTCCTGGGGGGGTTTTGCCAATACTCACCACGCTTGGCAGGCGGGTTGGCGAGCGCAGTTAGGTGTGATTGTTCAAGGAAGACGCTACAACCCAT
Source organism: Biston stratarius (assembly GCA_950106695.1). Classification (NCBI taxonomy): domain Eukaryota; kingdom Metazoa; phylum Arthropoda; class Insecta; order Lepidoptera; family Geometridae; genus Biston; species Biston stratarius. The sequence goes on along the minus strand of OX467109.1, from coordinate 17,537,748 downwards.
CTTCCGTATTACATCCATTGGCCGACACTTACGGCAACCACGGGTAGAGAGGGTGGAGTACTATTCTTACGCCGGCACCACCACGGCGCACACAACTCACATTCGCATTTATATTATGCTAGCTTACGCCCGCGACTTCGTACGCGCTGACTTTAGAATTGCTATATAAGATTAGTAACTTTTCAGTTTAAAATATACGAATTTCTGTATGCTAGCGCCATCTACATTGAGTTATTTTGGAGAGAACTTTGAATTAACCATTCTTGTGCATAGTGCATAGATAATTTATCTAGCGGATTATATCTATATATAGAGATAGATAGTTAGGATTAGGTACATACGGATATATGTAACTCCATACATCAAACCATAACAGTTAAAATGTCAAAGACACATATACTTACTTCTCATTCTCATCACGCCGCAGAACACCACATTCCAAAGCACAGCATATCGCGTCCCAAATGACTGCAAACATGGAAAAACTTTTTCGCTGCGTACCTATCAATTTTACGATAGGTAACGTAACGTAAACTCGCACGAGCCAGTTTACTGTTCACGATATCCGTAGTTTACGAGTTTCGTCGCAGCTATAAACAAAATGCAAAAGGGAAATAGGAACGATCAATATCACCTGCCCTGAACGCTGGATCACATAAATGGAGCGGTAATAAAGAATTATAGCAGGATTATCCTATTAGGGTTTTAATTTTTGCCGCCCGTGTTATCCCGTTAAATGTCGAACGTAAAATTTTGAGTGGAGACTTTTATGCAAATGCTGCACGTTGGCCGATTCAGCAACGAAATGTCGCCAACGTTTAGTGGACACCGTCCGTAGATTTTTTGTGAACTTGTCTTTTTTTAATGTAAAAATAATGCGATAAACGAGGCTCTCCTGATGGTATGAGAGAACGCCTGTCTACGACCATTGCAACGATAGCTAAACAAAGTCTAGAGCATCGCTGCTTTGGTGCTCATTACTTTGAGACGATAATTAATCTCAACCTGACCTGTAATTTCGCTAGCTGCAGTACCCTTAAAACCGGAATACAATAAAATATTTATAGTTGTATTAAAATGTTATAGAAAACGTGCCGTGGTGGTGCCGGCGTAAGAATAGTACCCCACCCTCTCTACCCGTGGTTGCCGTAAGAGTCGGCTAAGGGATGTAATCCGGAAGATGGGCAGCAGCGTTTTCCTTGAACACCTAACTGCGCTCGCCAACTATAACTATATTATATATAGCTAGCCAGCAGAGTACTATTATGCGCGTACGCCGTGACCAGAGAACGTAACGTACGTCCGATCTCTACTGCAACAACAGAGCTTCGTGATCGACGGATGCAAATGTGTAAATTGACGGAGTAAATTTCCGTCTACCCTCTTTTGCTTGCTGGGATCGAAAACACAGTAAAAAATAAAAATACAAAAATATCTTTACATACCGAATTGTATAATCCTATAAATGCAATTGGAAATACTTGTCGTTCAGTAAGCGTTTTGCTAGTACTATCTCAGTTTCATTTCAAAGTATATCATTAACATTTGACAAACTCAATCACATCTCGTGAACATCGTTAACTAGACATCCAATTACTGCAGGTGCCTGATTACAGATTCCATCGGATATCAAACATTTGATCGTGCCAATCATGTAGTGAGTACGGGGAAGATTTACACCGTTTGGTAACAAGACGTAAGTTGCTTAATTGATCGAAATCGTCAACTAATTCCTTCACACCTCAAGAATAAATGTACTTTTATTAATAACTAATTGAATGAAACTTCATACCTGATGCGGTAGTGCTCGGCCTATGTCTTCGTATATATTATATAAACCTCATTCGACGGTTTTTTAATATAAATGTAATGATACGAACGAGACGCTCTCCTGATGGTAAGAGATAACACCTGTTCATGACCATTACAGCGATTTTGTAGCGATGATAGCTCAGTGGTTAGCGCGGTCGGTACGCATGCCGATGGGCGTGGGTTCAAACCCCAACAATGAGCTTGAGCTGCTGGTGAAGGAAACTATAGCGTGTTGATAGGGTATTTTCTAGTACTCGGCTGGTTAGCTACCACCCTCAAGTTGAAAATCTGCCGCCAAGCATCTAACGGTATGTTCTGGCAGCCTCACTTGAGAATCAATTCCATTCCAGGCTAGGTATGCTTTACCATCTTCGACCACACCGTCACTTAATATCAGGTGAGATGTGGTCAAACATGTACCTTAACTAGTCAGCAATAAAAAAAAAATGAGTCAAGACCTGTCAGGCAGTTACATATGTATACTTACATTTATACAGTCCGTCATAGAGACCAAAGCAGATAATAAAAAAAGTTTTCCTCTAACAGTTTATTTTTCAAAAACAGCGCACGGAAAGCGGCAGTTCGCACATGTAGTGTACAATAGTATGGGCTCGGAACTATTTCACTTATCGCAAGCACCTATTCATAATTTATCTACCGTATCTTTATGCACAGAAAAGCCACAGTAAAGGTGTAAAAAGTAGAGACGTGACTTCCATTTCCATATATTTTTTTAATGTAATTGTGTAACGATCGTGCCGGCACCACCACGGCAAACGTTTCACACGTTTGCCGTGGTGGTGCCGGCGTAAGAATAGTACCCCACCCTCTCTACTCGTGGTTGCCGTAAGAGTTGGCTAAGGGATGTAATCCGGAAGATGGGCAGCAGCGTCTTCTTTGAACAATCACACCTAACTGCGCTCGCCAACCCGCCTGCCGAGCGTGGCGAGTATTGGTAAAACCCCCCCAGGAGGAGGCCTATGTCCAGCAGTGGGCGACCTATGGCTGATGATGTGTAACGAACGAGAAGTCCTTCTTTTATAAATATTAAGTGTAGAAACTGACGTGGTTTTGATGTTATTGTTTGTTTATCGGCGCGCAGTGGCCTGCAGTCCGAAACAAGACGAGGTTGCGCGCGCGTTGTACTCAGCTATGTTTCTATGATGAAGGCTACCAGATGTGGCCGAAACTATAGTCGGATAACCGATATAATTTAAGCGTGAGTAATCCTGCATAAGTATAATAAAAATATTAAGTAGTACCATATCTATTTGTTTGCTGTATTTATATTCGTTTTTGTTTTTATACGTATATTTAGATGCGCGCTCCACCTCATCTCATTTACTGAGAGTATGACTGGTAGAAAATGCATTAAAGTACCCCTTTTGTACAAATCATAGTTGTAATGTGCAATAAATAAGAGATAACGCATGTCCATGACCATAGCAGCGATACACAGAACTTTGAGAAGCAAAACAAAGTCCAGGGCATCGCTGCTTTGGTGCTCATTACTTTTAAACTTTCGACGGTTAGTCTTAATAGCCCTATAATTTTGCTACCTTCCAAACTGAAACACAGTAATGTGTGAAACACACTACTGCTTGGCAGCAGCATATCGGGTGCTGCGCTGGAAACTAACAAGGCTACCTCCTGCTATTTAAGTATACAATCTACAACAACCCACTGTCTCTTTTATTCTGTGCCACGATTGTTCCCGAACTCTCTTATCGCGCCACACAATAGTTTGGCCATATCTCTGCCGCTTTGAATTTAAAAACTCCTGAACTACGTGACACATTTTTTATTTACCCTGTTAGCGTTCCTGTTAAACATTTTGCGAGAGGAACTCCGTAAACGGAATTTTTTAGTGTATTTCATGAGTGTTTTAGAATGTTAAGTGAGTGGAGTTGGTTAGGTTTTTTTTTGTGATGTATCATATTTTGATTAGGCAAAAATATTTTTCGTGACTGACCCTAATTATGTTCAATGCACACGAAGTTTTTGCACTATTAGACAAGAGGAGACGCTTTTTTATCCGACTAAGTACGGCGAAGCAAAAACGGTTTATGTTTTTATTTTAATGTAATGAAACACTTTGCTAATGGTAAGAGATAACTCATCACGCAATAGTTAGTCGAAAATATATTATTATTGAAAAGTATTAGTTTGTAAATAAATAATAAATATTTTTATTTTATTTCTTGGCATAGTAGGTATATATAATAATAATGAGCATGTATATATTTATTGACTTTGAAGCAATGTCGGCGCTGAAGTTGAAATACAGGTATTATATAGTTCAATATCTATTCAATATTTATATAAAGAAAGTCACTTAAGTGATATGTTAATACAAAGTTTTCATGAAATAATTTAACTCAGGTCTATGACCAATGCAGCGGTACTCAGAATTTTTAGTAACAAAACAAAGTTCAGGGTATCGCTGCTTAGGCGCATTGTATGTTGAGACATACGTACATAGATACATACGTATCGATTTCTTCTAGGCGAGCGTGCTTCACGCAAGCCTATTTGTAATTTAAAAAAAACAGTAATATTGACATACTACTACTTAGCGGTAGAATTTCTAGTACTACTGTACCTCGACGACCTTCTGCTACGCCTATCTAGTACCATGTGTAACATGTATGGTTATAATGAATTCTTCAAAATTAATCTCGTTTTTCGAATTGGCAGGTTTAGTAATATCGGTGTGAGTGTTTTCCCCCACAAGCACACCACGGCTTGAAAAGGTATGCAATGCTTTGAAATGTTTGATTCCAACTGATTCCAATACCAGTACTCCTTGATGCCAAGCCAAAGAGTTCAATAAACCTAGAAAAGAAGTTCAGAACAAAAAAGTATGTAAATCGGTTAACCAATCTTTACTCAGAGCAACATTGCTCTGTCGTTGACTTTGTCTATGACGATTTTTACGATTGAAAAAACAGTTTAAGCCTACTAAACGTGGTGCATATACTGCTCTACAGTTTAGTTGAACAAAATCAGTGTTTTTATTGAATCATCTAGTACATAACGCTTAGAACAGTAACACTAAATAAATACGTAGTACGAATACTCAACACGCAATGAATATTGGATCAACGCTCCTGCTGAACGTAAATTGTAATTTTTTTTCTAACGTGTTCATGTTTCCCATTATTACCACGAACGGAAAGAAGTGTGAGCTGGTTATTCTAAAGTAATATACATTTTATTCCTAAAAATATGTACAAGGAAAAACATCGAAACCCCGTACAAAGCTTTAATTAAATTTCACATGGTTAAGTTACACATTTAATGATTATTCCTAAACTCCACCTTTGAACTCGAGTTGCTTTGTTAAGTCAAATATTTCGTCCTAAATTGTAATTTCAACCTATTTTTGACTTAAGGTGTAAATTCTAAAATAATAATATTACTCAATATACCGAGTTTTAAGGTAAAGGAATCTAATTTGGCTTAATTGAAAGGATAGCTGTTGGCAAAGTTTCTTAGGGTGATTGTGAACTGTACCCGATTCTAATTTGGGCAAATCTTTAATATTATGGACATGCAACAGAACTGTTTGTTATTTATTAAACAAATATGCCAGTTGCTTATCGTCGCAATTGACGTTGAATTGAGTTATTTCTTGAGACTTTGTCTTAGGTTTTGGCATCGCACTTTGTGCATTTTGCCAGTACCAAGATTTTTGATATTTTCAAATTTTTTTAACGTAAAAATTAATGTGATGTGCTCCCCTGATGGTAAGCGGTAACGCCTGTCCAAGATAAAACTTTGAGTAGCAAAACAAAGTCCATGGCATCGCTGCTTTTGCGCTCATTACCTTCGATGGTTAGTCTCAACAGCTTTGTAATTTTGCTAGCTTCAGTACCCTTCAAACCGGAACACAGTACTGTTTACACACTACTGCTCGGTGGCAGAATATCTAGTACTGCGGTGGTACCTACCTAGCCGACCTCTTGCTAAGGAGATCTACCACCAAGTAAACTATGATAAAAAATCAAGTCATATTAAGTCTGAGCTACTTACATTCAACGGAGTTTTGTGATCAACACAAAAAGTCATGTTTGACCACAATATATTATAACACATTTCAATAATTGTGTGCGTAATTCGACTATATATGAAAACACCACTAGTTTAAAACGCAAGTGACGCCATGATTTGTTCCACGTTTCCATTGAAATAGTTTTCAAGTTTTTGGAGTGGATTTTTTAGCTGACTAATTTTATATATTCTACCAACAAATATTATTTAGTCGATAATAAATGTTAGATTCGTTAAGTAAGAAAATATCGTGACTGTGAATGAATCGGACGGTACAAAAGCCTCAAAGGTTTGACTAGCTTTTGATTAAAGTTTGGTTAAGAGATGTTTTGATTACCTCGCCTAAGATTGAAATTAAATTAGAGTGAATTTCATCTTTGTTCGGGTCCCAGGGATTGTCAAGACTCAAGTCACAGTCAACAGTTTGTTTGAAAAGATGCTAACGCTATTTAATTACAGTCAGTTATTTGGTTAATATTTATATATTATATTCTATTTAGTTATATGTTATTTAGCAGCTATTCCAAGCTGCTACATAAATGATTTGAATTTTAATGTGACGAGTATATTAATAGAATAGTAATCTCGGGTCGAAAACGTTTTTTTTTTTGTAACGGTGTAAATAAAAGTAATAAGACGAATGAGACGCTCTCCTGATAGTGAGAGATAATGCATGTAAATGACCATCGCAGTTATACAAAGAACTTTGAATAAAAATAAATTCCAGAGCATCGATGCTAATTACTTTGAGACATTCGATTTTTAGTCTCAACACTCCTGTAATTTTGCTGTAGTATCTTTCAAACTGAAACACAGGATTGTTTTAACACTACTCATTGGCTGTAGTTACTTAACATCAGGTGAACTGTGGTCAACCATCTAACCAGTCAACTATAAAAAAAAAAAAACTTCGACATTGACCTTTTGTATTGGAGTAGATGTATTATAGTACGGAATAAGGCGAATCACAAAAGCCTATGACGTCCTGAGAATCGATAAAGTGCCGATTAACGATTACGTAAGACGTCTTACGTAATAAGTGGCGTGTCTAAGTCTTTGTCCGGTAATGGATATTTACAGGCTGATTGTGATGATGATGACTACGTAATAGAGTTTCATAAAAAAATAACATAGTTTGGCCCAGATGTTTTCACTTTATGAAAATTTTTGTGTACGTGGACGATGTAATTGTCTTTGGCAAGACGTTTTTAATCTTAGCGATTCTAGCTAGACTCATACTGTTCAAGTGTTTCTTGGCGTGAACATAAATTAATTAAACATTGAAAAATAAACAAACTTAAAAAAAGTAATACCGACTTCAAGAAAAAAACATCAGCATTAATAATACCTTGTAGTGTAAGTTTATTTTTCGCTTTTTAGTGCTGATGTTTTTTTTCTTGAAGTCGGTTTTACTTTTTTTTTGGTTTTTATAACGTGTACAAACCTACACTAGGAAAATGTTGACATTAGTGGCAGCTCACAATTTTACAGAGAAAAAGATTCAAGCGGATCTATTATTAAGTTTTTGAGATGGACTCTTGAATTCTTAATGAAAATTGAAGCTTAAATTGAATTTTACGATGATATTGAGTGTATGATTTTTGTGCTAAACATTAATTGAATGACGTACAATTTTAGTACAGTTTTATTAATATAGCATTTTAAATAAAATATCTAAGATTCTGAGAAGCTTGTTCTAATTTTGAAAAATAATAGGTATTATTTAAGTTTTGCTCTGCGCAAAAAATAAATCCTTAATATTAATTGCTTAGATCATTTAATTTTTTAGTAACGTTTACGAGTAAGTTTTTCTAGAAACTCTGTTAACTTCAAACCGATGCTTTAAATAACAATCGTAATTTAAATTTTACGCAATTTCGTATTAAAAATATTAACTAAGTAGCTATGCCCGCGCCTCCGTCCGCGAGGATGTTCGGTAGGAATAAAATTATGTTTCAACTAAATCGACTACAGCGCATTTTAAGAATGCGTTTTGCCGTTGTGGTGCGGCGTAAGAATAGTACCCCACCTTTTCTACCCGTGGTTGCCGTAAGAGTCGGCTGAGGGATGTAATCCGGAAGATGGGCAGCAGCGTCTTCCTTGAACAATCGCACTTAACTGCGCTCGCCAACCCGCCTGCCAAGCGTGGCGAGTATTGGCAAAAGCCCCCCAGCAGGAGGCCTATGTCCAGCAGTGGACGACCTATGCCTGATGATTGTGTGATGTGCGTTTTAAGAATAGCGCGTATTATTTAAATTCATAATTTTTTTTTGTTTGTGAACCGTTTGGAATGAAACCGAACATGGTACGGCAAGTTTATCACATCATTGAAAAATGGCTCAAATCGGTTTAGCTGTTTCTGAAATTAGCGTGCACAAACGCACAGACGAACAGACCAAAAAGTCGAAAAAATATTTTTTAGCTTTGGCAATAACATGAAAAAATATTTAATGAACAGACACGGCTCGCTTGCAATTTTATTATATGTATCGATGATACTTTAATTACTGGAGTAATTAAATTAATATTAAAAAGTATTTTTAGTATTTTATAATTATAAAATAAGTATTTTTATTTATTTGTCATGACATAAAACACAATTATATTTTTAACTTATCATCTATTTTTGGTTGATGAATGCATGTGAGCACCTTCCATAGGTTTTATAGCAATGATAGCTCAATAGTCAGCGCGGTCGGTTCACACCCCAAAGGGCGTGGGTTCAAACCACACTAATGTACTTGAGCTGCCGGTAAATGAAAACATCGTGAGGAAACCATAGCATGGTGGTACTTTCTAGTACTCAGCTGGCTAGCTACCACCCTCAAGTTAAAAACTGCCGCCAAGCATATAACGCTGTGTTCCGGCAGCCTCACATGAGAGCCAGTTCCATTTCAGGCTAGGTGTGTTTACCATCTTCGACCATGCCGTCACTTAACATCAGATAAGCTGTGATCAAACACCTAACCAGTCAAACATTATAAAAAAGATTTATTATGGTTTACACTTGATATTCTTAAGGATCATTTTGATTTTTGTTTTTTAAAGGCTAGTGTGAATAGATTTCTTCTAGATCGGCGTGCCCCATCCTCGGCCGCACCGTCGTTTTCCATCAGGCGAGTTGGTGGCCAAAGGTAGATCTATTTAATATAAAAAAAAAAAACTTATAGGTACTAGTGACTAGAAAATAGAGTAACAACTTATTTCAAGACAACTTTCCGTACTGAATTTTGTTTCACTTTCTCCGTTGGTAGCGTTCGCATGTTCCAGCGAATGTGAACATTGACCTAATTCGGAGCCAAATTGAGATGGGCCTTTTTATTTTTGTTCCGTATGGGATGAAACGTTCACTGCTATCACGGTTATTACGGTGGTGTACAAAATATGGCTATGCTCTTTATATTTAATCCATATGTTTTACGTTAATATCTTACACTAATGCACTAATGCTGAGAACTAACCTTTTTTGTCGCACTGGACATTACAGCGACAACTTTTTTTATTATTAATGTCGTCCTTTTATCTATTTCTATACTTCTATACTATATACACTATTAATATTTTATATTAAAATCTTTTTCTCTTTATAATATTATTATGAAAAGTTTTGTATTTTTGTATATTTGTAGTGAATAAACACAAAAACTACTGGGCCGATTTAAAAAATTCTTTGACTAATAGAATGCTACATTATCACTGATTAACATAGGCTATATTGTTAATCGAGCTAAATTAGGGATCCCTACGAAAAGTATAATACATGCATATGCACTTAATGCACTACATTAGTATCTACATTGCATCCGTGCGAAGCCGGGGCGGGTCGCTAGTTATTTATATGTAGAGTGTTGTTGTTGTAGTGTTGTGACATATAATGATTTATGTAGTGATTCTGACTTGATGTTTTTCATCTTAGTCTATTTAACTTTAAAAACAGATTTTACATGTTTCTTTAAATTTTAATGGATGTTATTTTAATTAGAATTGTTGCCGCTAGCTTGATGTATTAAGCAAGCAATCTTAGCAATGATCGGCGCAATGTTTGGGTTAGCAAATTTATAATGTATTATTTGTTGTTATTATGTTTTAATTGTGTAAAGTTTGCTAATTGTTATTCTACCAAATTTAAATAAATAAAATAAAATAATTAATGTATTCTTTTTTTCTTTCTTTTTTCTTCCTTTTTCCTTTCTTTCTTTCTAGCATTGACATTAGCGGTGTGGAGCTTAGACGTTTTTTCAGGTGACCTATGTAAAATTAGTTTAATAAATAAACAAATTTAAAAAAGAAATAGGTGTTACGTACCAAGAGAAATTTTTGGCTACCTCAACTTTGAATCAACCTATTCTTGTATATAATTAAAGATTTTGTTGCGATGATAGCAGTGGTTAACACGCCGTAGGGCGTGGTATCAAACCCCACCAATGGCTTGAGCTGCCGGTGAATGAAAACATCGTAAGGAAACCTTAGTATTGTGGTAAGGTATTTTCTAGTACTCGGCTGGCTAGCTACCACACTCAAGTTGATGTGACCACACACGCTAAGCATTTAACGGTGTTTTAGGGTAGCTTCACTTGAGAGCCAGTTCCATTCCAGGCTTCATTTACATCATGTAAGGTGTGGTTAAATACCTAGCTTGTCAACCATAAAATTATTTAGTAGTAGTAGTAGTTAATAGTAGTTTATTTAGTAGTATTACTTCTTACACTGTTGAAATATACACAGTTATGTGTTTTTTATTTTTGGTTGCCTGGAAGAGATCGCTTTTAGCGATAAAGACGCCGCTTGTGGCACTAGCTCGTGAGATTCTTTCGTTTCCTGTACATTTTTCTATTTTTGGTATTATGTTAATCCATGTAGTAAACTATATGTGTGCCAAAATTCATCCACATGCGTACAGCCGGTCTTGCGTGATTGAGTAACAAACATCCAAGCATACACACTTTCACATCCTAACTAATATTATAAATGAGGACGTGAGTTTCATACGTAAACTACTCAACGGATCTGGGTTAAATTTTGCATGTAGGTACTTTTTTTAATGGTTGACAGGCTTGGTGTTTGACTACATCTCACCTGATGTTAAGTGACGGTGTGGTCGAAAATGGTAAAGCACACCTAGCCTGGAATGGAACTGGCTCTCAAGTGAGGCTGCCGGAACACACTGTTAGATGTTTGGCGGTAGATTTTCAACTTGAGGGTGGTAGCTAGCCAGCCGAGAACTAAAGAGTACTCTACCACCATGTAAAACTTTAGGCATACTTTAGGCACTGGAATAAGACATAGGGTACTTTCATCATCATCATTATCCATTATTACACGGGTAAAACTGCGGGGTGCAGTTTATATTAGTAGGATGACAAAATATGTAGACAGAATAACTTTATGTCAAGTGATATTATGCCAATGAACATTGAACAGGTCACCCTCTTCCATCTTTGTAAGATTAAAGTAATTTCGTTTATATACGAACGCAGAGAGCTAGTGCCTAACAACTGGCAACACAAATGACAATTACCTAAATAGATAGGTACGCTCTTACCAAAACAAACAGCACCGATTCTGTTCTGGTTGAAAACGCGATGCCGTATCGTTATCCCTTAATGCGATGCGGTGGGACCGCATTTGTCAAACAATACTTTGTCATTGTTTCAACTGTGATTACACGCATTGGAACATATTTGAAATGTGGTGATTATGGTCATTAATTAATTGAAAGACAGTGCATATTAAAATTTTGGTTGAATAATTATATCTGATTACTATTTGAAAAGTTTTGGCGGAAATGGGAAAACATAAAGTTGTCGGATTGCAGTTTTTTTTATTTTCTTTAATGCAATACTAATGAGACGAACAATACGCTCTCCTGATGGTAAGAGATAACGTATATCCAAGACCATTGCAGCAATACAAAACTTTGAGTAGGAAAACAAAGTCCGGGGAATCGCTGCTTTGGCGCTCATTACTTTGAGACTTTCGATGGTTAGTCTCAATAGCCCAGTAATTTCGCTAGCTATGTATATAGTACCCTTCAAATCGGAATACAGTAATGTTTACACACTACCGCTTGGCGGCAGAATATTTGGTACTACGGTGGTACATACCTAGACGACCTCCTGCTAAGTAAATCTACCACCAAGTGAACGAAGAGATACGAAATGTATGGAGTTAGGAGAACATAACCGAATAGAGTTATCGTGTATAATTTGTAACTTTTTCTATTGTTCCTTAGACTTTAATTTGTTACTCAAATTTCTGTGTATCGCTGTAACGATCATGGACTGGCGTTATCTATTACCATCTGGAGAGTGTCTCGTTCGTCTCATTACCTTTACATAAAAAAAATCTAGCAAATTTCTTTGCTAGCCTCTCATAATTTACTTGGTATTCTTTCATAGATCATTTAATGCTAAACGCCTCTGGTATTGTAATGCCGTGCAATAAAACTGACATCCAATTTAAAACTGAATTCAATGTTCTGTATAAATTGAATAACAACTATATTCCAATTGTTATGTTTGAGCTCGCAGAGTGAAATGTACCGCTCGAAGTTTTTCAAAGAGAACTAAAAGTCTGTAAGTCAGTCTTCGTTTGCATTTAAATTTGAACCAATTGTGATGCAAATGCTAATCATACAAACCTCTGATGTTGAACGATGATGAACCTTATTGTTTATATTTTCTGCCCGGTTTCGCATGGCTGCAATTTACTTTGGAGGTTTTTTTAAATGTAATGGCAATGAGATGATCGAGACACTCACCTGATGGTAAGAGGTAACACCTGTCCATTCATTGCAGCGACACACAGAACTTTGAGTAACAAAACAAAGTCCAGAGCATCGCTGCTTTGGCGCTCATTACTCTCAACAGCCCTGTAATTTCACTAGCTACCCTTAGAACCGGAACACAGTAATGTTTGCACACTACTGCTTGGCAGCAGAATATCTGGTACTGCGGTGGTACCTACCTAGACGAACTCCTGTTAAAAAGACCACCAAGTAAAATTTACGTAAGTAAGATTACGAAACATTGAGTTCCTCCATATTTTTTGAGTACATACGATTTATGACTTTGACGATTATTAAAAAATAAGAGGTTATTGACATATAATCATATTGGCATATTTTATATTTAACATTTTCATTAAATGAGTTATGATTTTGATATTTTTAATGTGATTTTTAAATATGAATGGAAAAATTACCTGAAACTTAGGTGTTTTTAATAACATAATTATTTGTATTTGTATTTTGTACAGCGAGGATGTGGATTCTCTACCGGCGTCTGTATTTTCCGAGAAGTACAATGTGGGTCTCTTAAAATCCACTGTAAGCTCTGTCTTAGTTAGATTGCATCCTACTTAACATCAAAAGCAATTTTTGCAGCGATGATAGCTCAGTGGTTAGCACGGTCGGAAGCCATAGCGTGGTGGTAGGGTACTTTATAGTACTCCGCTGGCTACGAAGTTGAAAATCTGCCGAATCTAACGGTGTGTTCCGGCAGCCTCACTTGAGAGCCAGTTCCATTCCAGGCTAAGTGTGCTTTACCATCTTTGACCACACCCTTACTTATCATCAGGTGAGTTGTGGTAAAACAACTAGCCTGTCAGCCATACATAAATAAAAACGTGGCAGACGACTTTGTTTTATAATATACTAGCGGCCCGCTCCGGCTTCGCACGGGTATAAACCTCAAAAATAACAGTATTTTTCCACTATTTAATGGATGTTATTATACATACAAACCATCCTCTTCAATCACTCTATCTATTAAAAAAAACCGCATCAAAATCCGTTGCGTAGTTTTAAAGATTTAAGCATACATATGGATATAGGGACAGAGAAAGCGACTATGTTTTATACTATGTAGTGATTTTTGTTTTACATACATACAAGTACATATAAACTTTTCTTATTATAAATGTGATGATTGTTTAAAGTAGAATCAAAGCTCTTTCTTTGTTTGGCTTTTCGAAACATTGGCTATGAATTGACACCACTTTTTCATTTTTGTTTGTATATAAGGAAATCAAACTATTGTGGGTTACCTCTATGCCGAATTCGGCTACAAAATCGAGCTTCTCGCAGCATCCAGGCCAGTTAGTATTTACATTTGAAACGTGGCGTCGATGAATAAATCATTCCCGCTCCGTCTACAGTTAAATGTACGTTTTGATACCGAACGATACACCCAGAGGCGTGTGAATAAATTTGATTGATTTTGCTTTTAGGTTTAGTGATCACTAGTGTTGCAGAAATACAGACATGCCGTCCAAATAGATGTAGTTGTTAGTTCTAGTACGAAGTTTCTTTATTTGACAACAATACAAAAGTATTGAGATGATGGTAAAAGTAAACGCATGTCCTTGTCCATGATCATTACAGCGATGATAGCTCAGTTGTTAGCGCGGTCGGTTCGCAAGCCGAGAGGCGTGGGTTCAAACCCCAATGAGCTTGAGCTGCCGGTGAAGGAAAACATCGTGAGGAAACCAGAGCATGGTTGTAGGGTATTTTCTAGTACTCGGCTGGCTAGCTACCAGCCTTCAAGTTGAAAATCTGCCGCCAAGCATCTAACGGTGTGTTCCGGTAGCCTCACCTGAGAGCCATTCCAGGCTAGGTGTGCTTTACCATCTTCGACCACACCGTCACTTAACATCAAGTGAGCTGTGGTCCAACTCCTAGACTGTCAATCATAACAAAAAAAAGATACACAGAACTTTGAGTAACAAAGTCCAGAGCATCGTTGCTTTAGCGCTCTTCTCTTTGAAACATTCCATGGTCTCAACAGCACTGTAATTTCGCTAGCAGCTGGACCCTTCAAACCGGAACACAGTAATGTTGTTGTAATAATTATAAACAAAATTAACTTGAAAACGTATACTAATTTTGGTACTTTATGCACATCACATCATCAGCCATAGGACATCCACTGCTGGACATATGCCTCCTCCTGGGGGGGTTTCGCCACGCTTGGCAGGCGGGTTGGCGAGCGCAGTTAGGTGTGATTGTTTAAGGAAGACGCTGCTGCCCATCTTCCGGATTACATCCCTTAGCCGACTCTTACGGCAACCACGGGTAGAGAGGGTGGGGTACTATTCTTACGCCGGCACCACCACGGCAAAACACGGTACTTTATGCATTGATAGTATAATACCAGCATAGCTAACTATTGTGCCATATTTAACAACTAACAGAACACCTTTACTTAAAATTCAATATAATTCCCGAAAAGGTAGGCGATATTACTTTAAAAAAGTAACTAAATGGTACTGTTTGCAACTTTTTAAGCACGTCGCTTTGAAGGATTATATGTCAGGATCCTCAGTACTTTGATATCAACCGTCGTTTGGTGCAAGTCGCCGTTCAAGAGGATTTAGTCCCATCGCAGCTCTTGATGCCACTGTGACGTGTAAGACAAGTAGGCACTGTTTAACAGAGTACAAGTAGGCTTACAAATGTACAAGACCGGATCAAATAAGAGTACTAAATTCGTACTTAAGTATCAAATAATAAATAAACATTGTAGGACACATTACACACAGCGCCATCTGACCCCAAACTAAGCAGACCTTGTGTGATGAAAGTCAGATAACTGATAGAATACGTAAATACTTTTTTTTTGTAAATACATACTTATAATACATACAGAAATCCCAGACACAGAACAAACTTTTGTTTATACCAAACAAACATTTGTCTTTGGCGGGAATCGAACACACGCCCTACAGCTCAGGCAGGCATACTCCCAATGAGCCAATCACTTACACTACTTTAGGTGGGCAAATAAATAATGGAGGACAATTTTAAACAGCGCCATCTAGCCTCAAACTAAGCTAAACTTGTACTACAGGAACTAGATAAATGATTGTATATTTATACATATTTTTTTTGTAAATAGATACTCAAATTTTCATAGATATCATTTGACTACCCTCTTAGCTCAATTGGTAGAATATCTGCTTCAAAAACTGTGAGCGTGGGTTCGATTCCCACTAGAACAAACATTTATGCGACGTATTTTTCATCTGTGTTTGGGTATTCTGTATAATAATAAATATTGATTGTCATAAATGTTAAGATATAAGAGTACCTACAAAACTATCATAAACTAATTATATACTAAAATAATAATACTTATTAATACTCCTTGGTGGTTACCCTGAACCTCACACTAGGGGCGTCTAGTGTCGTGAGGTTCAGTGACTTCCTAGTAAAAATATAAAATATAATTAAAGCATGTATTATAAGTCAGTATTTACAAAAAAAAAGTTGCCAGCGTGGTGGACTACGGCCTTACCCTTTTTACAATTAAAAGAAATCTGCGCCCAACTGTGGGAAATATGTATATACGGTGTGGTCGAAGATGGTAAACACACCTAACCTGGAATGGAACTGGCTCTCAAGTGACACTACTGAAACACATAGATGCTTGGCAGCAGATTTATTTCAAAGTGGTCGCTAGCCTAAAAAGAACCCTACAACCAGTTTTCCTTCACCGACAGCTCAAGCTCATTGTTGGGGTTTGAACCCACGCCCTGCGGCGTACGAACCGACCGAGTTGGCAATGACACAACTTGTACACTTGTAATAATATAAAATCAGCCTCCGATTGCTCGTGTATCGTATAGAATGCAAATGAGGTGCTGCAAGTTGAAGTGGCTTTGTCGCAAGCTTCTGTAATGAAAGGATTGATAGGCACTTAGAATATTCTACAAGATTAACGTACGAATCATAGAGTAAGCATCTAAAATAATTTGAAATACGAACAGAATACACAATGTTGTACAAATAACTCTAGCGTGGTTTTTTCAAAAGGTCTCCTTTGACAATCTTCTAAGAACTTGATAATTGTTTATTGTTTATCTATCTATCTAATATCTTTAAACGAGCAATTTTTGTATATAATAATATGTATATATATATATAAATATATATATTTTCTGAAACTCGGAAACGGCTCCAACGATTTTCATGAAATTTAGTATGCAGGGGGTTTCGGGAGCGATAAATCGATCTAGCTAGGTTTCATTTTTAGAAAACGCCGTTTTACCCATGTTTTCAGCCGAGCAAAGCTCGGTCATCCAGGTAAATTTTATAATATAACTAAACAAAGCCTAAGAATAATTTATGAGCGCCAAAGCAGCGATGCCCTGGATTTCGTTTTTCTACTCTAAATTCTATGTATAGCTGCAATGGTCATGGACATGCGGTATCTTTTAGATTATCATAGGAGAGCGTCTCGTTGGTCTCATGACTTTTACATTAAATGAAATGAATTCTTACACAGCGCCATCTAGGCTTAAACTAAGCAAAGCTCGTACTATGAAAACCAAATAACTTTTCTTTTTTATTATGGTTTACAGTCTTCTTGTTGACCACAGGTCACACAGGATCTTAAGTAACGGCGTGGTCAAAGATGGTAAACACATCTAGTTTGGCATGGAACTGGCTTTCAAGTGAGGTTACCGGAACACACCGTTAGATGCTTCGCGATAGATTTCCAACTTGTATGCTATAGCTAGTCAGTTGAGTACTAGAAAGTACCCAGTTCAGTTCTAGATCATTATTGTGGTATGAATTCACGCCTTTCAGAGTGTGAACCGACCGCGTTAACCACTGAGGTATCATCGCTTGACGAAATAATGTTTCGCTTACCAACGTTGCTCGTATATAATAATGATTAGCATATTATTAATAAAACAATTTTAAATCACTATTCACTTCACCGCGTATCGAATAGATGAAGTGCACGTGAATCGGTGAACCGATTTCAGTATTTAGAACATGCAGTACTTGCTAATGAGCAGCCGTTTGAATCCAGCTTTCAAAGCGATTCGATTACAGCCTGAATTACGGAGATTCAAAAGCTGCCATTTCGTTGAAGGATTTTATTTATTTTAATAGCTATTTACCAAAGTAAATCGTGTAAATTACGCAACGAATTCTATGTACATAAAAGATAACTTTTTAACAAATAAATCTTTGCTAAAAGGTCAATCAAATTGTGATTGTTTTGTCCATGACTCGTTGTTTGTGATTAAGAATAATGGTGTTGACTAAGTTAATCTCTTGTGTCGTGTTACGAAGTTCTTAATGAATTCAATAAATACATTTATATTTTTTTCGGGAACACTAAGCAAGGATAGCATTGTTCTAAAGTTGAGCTGAACGAAATGTATGTACGCTGTACTTTATTATATCACTGGATTTATGACATTTGACAGGCCTGTTGGTTCATTAGTAGTTTTTTTTTATGGCTGACAGGCTTGGTGTTTGACTACAACTCACCTGATGTTAAGTGACGGTGTGGTCGAAGATGGTAAAGCACACCTAGCCTGGAATGGAACTGGCTCTCAAGTGAAGCTGCCGGAACACACCGTTTGATGCTTGGCGGCAGATTTTCAACTTGAGGGTGGTAGCTAGCCAGCCGAGTACTAGAAAGTACCCTACCACCACGCTATGGTTTCCTCACGATGTTTTCCATCACCGGCAGCTCAAGCTTATTGGGGTTTGAACCAACGCCCTTTGGCTTGCGAACCGATCGCGCTAACCAATGAGCTATCATCGCTACAAAATTACCTTTATAACTAAAATTGTCAAAATACCATCCATCTTATCCATATTGTGCATAATTTATAGTATATTTTACATTGTAGCAAATATTATTTTAATTCCCCAATAAAGTAATTGAGCTTCAATCGAATATTTTGAAGCAAATAGCCATTTCGATTTTAAGCACTAATGGCCTATAACATTAATTTTAATGCTCACTGTAGCATAACATGAGATAAAAGCGCACGTATACTCACCCAGTTGTATTAATTTGAGAAATGGAATGTAGCGCGATTGTATTGTAGTGGGAGCATCGATCTAGTAAATTTTAAGTTTTTTAGTTGTAAGTTTGGTAAGCGCAGCGTAGGACGTCCACCCACAAGGTGAACAGACGACGAGCCGCTTCCAACCGGTCTTTATGGAAGTCAATGGAGGAGGCCTACGTCCAGCAGTGGACGTCCTACGGCTGAGATGATGATGATGAATCCTTTGTAACTCATAATGCCCCGTAAAACGCTTTCACGCTTGAAAGCGTAATCATTTCCACAATTTTTGCAGCAAACTTTCACCGCGAACACTGTTGAGGTTTGTTTCTAAACTAGAAGAAACTACATGGTGTATTTTGTTCAGTACAGCGTGTGGTCAGTTCGATCGATGTTCAGAGTTTAGAACTTTGTCGTATGTTTGATGTAGGATGTGGGAGATGTAATGGAATAAAATAAAAATGGAAGATGGTAAACACACCTAGCCTGGAATGGAACTGGCTCTCATGTGAAGCTGTTGGAACACACCTTTAAGTGCTTGGCAGTAGATTTTCATCTTAAATGTCAACATCTACCACCATGGTATGGTTCCTTCACGATGTTTACCTTTACAGGCAGCCCAAACCCATTTGTTGGGATTTGAATCCATGCGCTTCGCCATGTGAACCGATCGCGCTAATCACTGAGCTATCATCGCTACAAAATTAATCATTCATTTCTTAATACGAGCTATGGAGAGGGCTATGTTTCTCTTTCTCTACTAGATCGAATCAGAAATGAGGAGATCCGTAGATGAACTAAAGTTACCGACATATCCCAGTGGATTAGAAAGTTGAAGTGGCAGTGGCCCTCCCTACTGCCACTGCCACACATAGCATGCAGAACTGATGGCTGATAAGGCTGTGAAGTTCTCGAATGGAGACTACAGACCGGCAGCGCAGCGTAGGACGTCCACTCACAAGGTGGACAGACGACCTAATAAAGACCGCAGGAACGCGCTGGATGCGAGTCACTTCCAACCGATTTTATGTTCACCATTGGACGTCTTAAGGCTGGGATTATGATAAAGATTATTTCTACAGCTATTTAGTCAGTAGCTAAGGCATGAGTCGAGGATATGGATATGGTGTCTTAAGGTAAAACGTAAGCTGTTAGATGTTTATAAAGGATGTTTTCTCCGGTGTCTCCAAAACCCACACTCTGCACAATCATTTTCATAAAGCATTGTCAGAATAAAATATAGAGATGGAGAACTTCGCTGGAGTTGCAATTTTTGTACCAAAATCTGATTGATTGGAGTTAAGTGTGAACAAATACACGGTCTTATTCTAAGACGGAGACACAGCTTAACATAATTATGTAAATATGTTTTAATTTCGACGTTGACGACTTTTTGAAGATGAATTTTTGGAGTTGTCTCTTTTAAAATTTACTTACTCACCTACATTTTTAAATTGGGGTAAACGTTTAGAGGACGCTTTAGGTGACCAGAATGCTGGCACCTACTTTAGTCAAAGGCTTAGCGTTGCCATGCTGGGTGCTACCAGCAATCTGGCCACATTTCCCTCCTCTGATGGAGTCTTAGATTAGGTTGTTCCTATATATTTGTAAATAGTGTAGGTAATTGTAAGTTGTTATTTGTTATAATTGGAGTATAAACTAAAGTTTGTTGAATTAACATGGTCCGAGTTTATGGAACATGGTTCTAGAAAATTGCACCAACAGGTCATAAGTCAAAGTTAACAAGTCAACTTATGATTTTAACGAAATAAAAAATTATAATTTTTTAATTATAATAATTGTCTTTAGAGATTATAGTCATGATTAAAAAAATGCTTGATTTAAATGTCATTTATATTTTTTATTCTGATTCTTTTGTTTTTGGTGTAGCTTTTTGTGCATTTGCCAGTGTCAAGTGTTTCGATACTTTTACGTATATACAATATAAGATGAAAAAGTAAGTTAAGACTAAGTGACAAAAACTTTCTTTTCTTTATTATAGAACATCACCACTATAGATGTAGGTCAAGGTTATTTTTATCAAAGATCGTAACCTGATATAACTACTAGGTTGATAGGAAAGGTGAGATTCCCGAGGTCCTTAAAGTACAGAGAAGGCTTACATTTTTAAAGAGTACAGATAGTGAAGAATATTGAACAGTCTTTACTCGAGCGAAAGTTTTTCATCTGTTGATTCAAAGTCAGTATATCTTGCTTTGTCTTGAAAACTCGAGAAGTCTATTGTTATTAACCCCCGATGTTGTATACCCTAATATTTGAGATCTAAACTTCTGGAGCGTTTTGTTCTTACTAAAGTTTTAATGAAGGCTTAAGTGTTAGGATTATCTTTCCAGACTTGCGAACTGAGATAGGGGCTTTTAGTTCTATTATTGTGGAATTAATGTTGGGTTTCCCTAATTTGGTTATATTAAACAAGAGATTTAGATTTGTTGAAAATATAGTAATTCACTGCTTGTTGGGGTCTTAATTGTCTACAACAATGTTGAAATTAACTTTATAGTTTCGATGTACAAAGTAATTCTGATTCAGATTGTATTTATTGTGAAAACTTAATTACTTTAGGCCTTAATGTTAGAGGGGTGTCAGCAGTCTAGTTTAATTATACTTATAAATGTATATATGTCAACTTAAATGCCAAAAAATATATATAATAAAAAAATATATTTTTTTTATATTAAAGTAATGACACGAACGTGACGCTCTCCTGGTGGTAAGAGATAACACCCGCCCATGACCATTAGAGCAATCCACAGAACTTCAAGCAACTAAACAAAGTC
This sequence comes from Biston stratarius, assembly GCA_950106695.1. NCBI lineage: Eukaryota > Metazoa > Arthropoda > Insecta > Lepidoptera > Geometridae > Biston > Biston stratarius. The sequence goes on along the minus strand of OX467109.1, from coordinate 17,516,272 downwards.
CAGGGCATCGCTGCTTTGGCGCTCATTAATTTGATACTTTCGACGGTTAAACTCAACAGTCCAGTAATTAAAAAACAACGTCAACCCTGAATTAAAATTATTACCTATCGATTAAAGTTTCTCATCTAAAAAGACCTTCTATTATAAAACCTGGGTCCTGACTCCTGGAATCGTTTACTGTTTTCTCAAATTACAACTTTGCAGCACAAACAAAAAACGTGAGCCAAAGATGCTCTTTTTTCGGAAAGGAGGCCTTCGCTGGCGTCAGCGTGCTGCTGATATTTCTCTAGGTAACCTGGTAGTGTAACTAGCCAAAAAGGGTCCACGTATATCGGCGCATTAGCAGCCTGAAGTGCAGAGAAGATCCGCTCGCCAAGTAAGTCGAACAAGAATGTATTTTTTTTTAAAATGATTGACAGGTTAGGTGTTTGACCACAGCTAACCTGATGTTAAGTAATGGTGTGGTTAAAGATGGTAAAGCACACCTAGTCTGAAATGGTACTGGCTCTCAAGTGAGGCAACCGGAACACACCGTTAAATGCTTGGCGGCAGATTTTCAACTGGTAGCTAGCCAGCCGAATACTAGAAAGTACCCTACCACCATGCTATGGTTTCCTCACGATGTTTTCCTTCACCAGCAGCTCAAGCTCATTGTTGGGGTTTGAACCCACGCCCGACATGTGAACCGACCGCGCAAACCACTGAGCTATCATCGCCACAAAGTCAAAATGGGTTATTCCACGTAGCCCTCATACTTATTTATATTTAAAGTAATGAGATGAACATAACGTTGCTTTTATAGTAAGAGACTACCCGTCCTTGACTATTACAGCGTTACCCATAACTTTGAATAACAAAAGAAAATCTAGGGTTTCTCATTGCTTTGAGACATTCGATCATTTATTAGTCTGAATAATATCAGATTCGGCCGTAAGCAGTGTGTACACAATACTGTGTCTCGGTCTGAAGGGTACCGTAGCGAGTAAAGTTATAGGGATATTGAGACTAAACGTCAAATGTCTCAAAGTAATGAGCGCCGAAGCAGCAATGCCCCTGTACTTTGTTTGTTCTCAAAGTTCTGGATACCGCTACAAAGTTTATGGACAGGCATTATCTTTTACCTTCAGGAGAATGTCTCGTATGTCTTATTACAGGCATAGCGCTTAACTGAGAAGGATCTTGTTTTTTTTTATTTTTTTTTATTGCTGACAGTCTTGGTATTTGACCACAACTCACCTGATGTTAAGTGACAGTGTGGTCGAAGATGGTAAAGCACACCTAGCCTGGAATAGAACTGGCTCTCAAGTGAGGCTGCCGGAACACACCGTTTGATGCTTGGCGGCAGATTTTCAACTTGAGGGTGGTAGCTAGCCAGCCGAGTACTAGAAAGTACCCTACCACCACGCTATGGTTTCCTCACGATGTTTTTCTTCACCGGCAGTTCAAGCTCATTGTTTGGGTTTGAACCCACGCCCTTCGGCATGCGAATCGACTGCGCTAACCACTGAGCTATCATCGCTACAAAATTAAATTTATAATGCCGCATTGACAATGCATCGTGCGCTTTGTTCCGGCAATCCGGTAACATTGGCAACGGTTTTATGTACATTAATATCATCTTTATGCTAAGCAGAATTTGGATCTGATTTTGTTGCCTCCAAATATTTGTACAATTTATAAACAACTTGTTTAGATTGACCCTTTCTCGGAGAACTACGGTTGCAAATCTCGTGTGAGTTTTGCTTAAAGCGGCCTGTCCAAATAACACGTGTTCATGTTAGCGATATTGACGCCTGACTGAAGTCTCTCATCATTTGACGTAACGCAAACACAGCACCGCTCCACTACCGCAGGGACTTATTCGGTTAAGCGATGTGCCTGTACTTTTACATAAAAAAGCCATTAGCCGCTCTACTCAGGGGTTGCGGCCTCTGGCGTCTAGCTTTGGCAAAGGGAGAAATCCAATGCCAAATCTCACCACGCCATGCCTAAGGTGGAAGAACTGACAGACTGACTGCTAGCCGCAGTGTCCTTCTAGCCAAGTTAAAGTACTTTTTACCACACAATTCGGTATGTTAACCTTTTTTTGTATTTATTTTATATTTTTTACTGATAGTAAACTTTATTTTATGAAATTAATTTGAATATTTTTTCTTTCTATGCGATAGCTGATTTTTAATACGTTTTCAAACTTTTTATTGTGAGACATCTAGTTGGCTGAATACGTATATGCACTTGCCTTGTAGAACATAAAAGCTATACATAGCTATTTTGACACATTTGTCTTTGACAATTGACATGAAGTAAACTAATATTATCATCACATCATTAAAACTTCAGATCAAACACTACATCAAAACGATACCAGAGTCCGAGTAACGTTTAAAGTAAATAATCCAAATATTTTTATCAATAAAGCGAAATATAATTCTACGTAAAAGTATGGAAGAGGTAATTATGGCTGCCGTTGACTTGAAATTGACAAATATTGTTTTGGTTTGCCATTGCTTTTTTAGGCACTGAAAGCAGCCATATACAGCCTACTATGTGACGTCATTAGATGTCAATTAAAAAATAAGTTTATTTTATGTATTTTTATAAAATAAACCCCATCTCATAGTTTAAAGAGTTTTAAGCGTAAAAATAATCTACTATTTATGTAATATTTCGAAATGGTTTTGAAATCAATTAAGTTTTTTTTTTCTTTACATACCGAATTGCTTGGCGCTAGAATATCTTATACTGCGTCGGAATTTACCTATAAAATCTACCAGAAGATCTAACACCTTGTGATGACTAACGCGAAGCTTTTAATTACAGTTTTATCAATTACGAAAAAGCAAGAAATGTTCTAATGAAACTACTTCTCGTAAATGTATGTAATAAGATTAGTTTTGTTTCTGAAACTGTCCCACTGCTAGCCGCGAGCCTCCTATCATTGTGAGAAGGGTGCGGCCGTAGCTCACCACGCTGGTCAAGTGCGGGTTGGCAGATTTCATAAATCTTCAAAATAAGTTTTTGAAGATTTATGAAATATGATTTATGAACTCTCGGAAATTTAGGTTTTCTCACAATATTTCCTTTTACCGTTTGAAGTCATCGACAATACGCACTTAATTCAGAAAAGAACTCAGGATCGCCACATTGGAAACCAGAAGGTCTCCCAACTAAACTGCTGAAACTTTCCTGAACGTTTATTTCTTTTTAGGGTTCCGTACCTCAAAAAGAAAAAAACGGAACCCTTATAGAATCACTTTGTTGTCCGTCTGTCTGTCAAGATCCTTTTTCTCAGGAACGCGTGGAGGTATCAAGTTGAAATTCATGTCAAATATTCAAGTCTACTGTCCCTTAGAACTGTGAAAAATGCAAACTTCTAAGCCAACGCAATCAAAAGATACAGCCGTATATGCTACAAATTTTTGACACTCGCAAGGAAATCAAAACCTACAGGGTACTTCCCGTGAACTTAGAATCTTGAAATTTGGTACGAAGCAACGTCTTATAGCACAGATAAAGGAAAAAATGCGAAAAACATAAATTACCATTAAAAAAAACCTTTATTTATATACCTACAGGTTTGTACGGAACCCTCGGTGCGCGAGTCCGACTCGCACTTGGCCGGGTTTTTCTACTCATCATTCAAGTTTATAACCCTGTTGTTATTGTAAGTGCTTTTTTACAAATACGTATGCTCGAATATTGCACAAATGCTAATAGCACTTTTATGGCGGTCCAAATTTATGAATACGTAACGCATATTTATTCCGGCTACAAATTTGAGATGTATTTTACGAAACTACAAACATAAAACAACCGTAAAACATATCAAATGACATAAATAACTATCGATCAAATCTTTTATGTTTTTTTTTTACTATAAAATACTATTTTGGTCGTAATAAGCTTTTTTATTTTTCCTTTTATTTGGTCACTGTAGTGGATTTGATTTCTTTTTTATACGAAACTATGAAAATGGTTAAATAACTATTTATTATAACAAGAGGTATTCGACCATAACAATTACATAGAGACTATAAAAGTATTGTCTCCAAAGGTCTATAAAACAAACAAACAAATTAATTATATAGTTTTGCATGTAAATATAAATAACGAAAAACACATTGCCTTTATTTGACTGCTCTGTTAGTGCATTGCACCAGGACAAACATTCATGTTTCACTATAAATGTTTGTTCTGTATGTATGTATTTACAAAAAAAAAGATCAAATAAGTATTCTATCAGCTGTTCCCATAGTACAAGCTTTGCTTAATTTGGGGCTAGATGGCGCTGTGGGAAATGTCCTACGATATTTATTTATTTAGCGTGAATTGTAAATCGTGAATTAAATTAAATATTTAAAAACCCCTACGCAGTTACCCACACATAGCTGAGAACCACCGCAAGGAAACTAGCTCTCAAATGAAAAAAAAAACGCATCGAAATCGGACCATCCGTTTCAGAGCTACGATGCCACAGACCCACACACACACAGACATACAGGCATCGATGTCAAACTTATAGCACCCTTATATCTTTATTCCCGCATTATCTAATTAAGCAAATAATTATGAATCAAAAGATTTTCTGCTGGATAATTCGTGCGGATTCATTTCGGAAAGTGTGCCTTAAATCTGCGTGTTTTTTTCATTCCCATTCGTCTCAAGGACAGCTAGAAGCACGAAAAAAAAAACGTCGGGTCATGGTCGACATTCCAAAAACTCGTACGAATTTTTTTGATTCCACTTTTATTGTGCGAATCGCTAAACCTGTTGTAAGAGAGATTGTTTCCCGATGAATACAATCTAAGTGTGTTCAAGTTGCGAGTGAATCGGTATCTTCTAGCTAAGCGTGCTCCATCGTAGACCCAACAACATCAGGTGAGACGGCTGTAAAACGCAAGCATTTTTATTATTAAAAAAAATAATTAGGCTATACATTAAGTTTATAATTTCATGGTTTCCTAGTACCTAAACCAAATTCACAGCCGCATTGAAGTAACATCAACCACCACATACAGCAAATATAGAATAGAAGTTACAACTTTCTAAATTAACTTTCTCTTTAAACATGCACTTTGTTATAGAACGTTATTTCTGCTGATGTTAAACTAAAGGTTCCCGACATTGAAAGGGTTGTGAAAAGAAAAATAAAGTATAAAATATACAACGTTCATACTCAACAGCAATAGGGTGGTTTTATGAGCGATTGAACTCTTAGGCAAGGGATCTATCACGCATAGGGGTTATGCGACTTTCCCATAAACCGCGCTACTTGAGTATACGAGCTTAGATGTACGTCATCTTGTTTGCTATACCGCAACATCACGTTGTATCCATATTTAGGAGACAAAGATGAAATTCGCAGATGTGAAATACTTTTAAAAAGTAACACGATGACTGGCTTGTTTTGCTTAGTTCATTGTCGCGCACCGTGTCATCGTGTTTTGGTCACGAACTGACTAAATGCTATTGCACAACATGGCCGAAATGTCGAGGTAAATAAAAAACTAAATTCATAGTATTTTGTGCGTGATTAAGACCCGGTGATAGACATAATATGTGGTCAAATACAATGTCAAATTCAAATAACATTTCAAATAAAAAAAACAATGTCAAATATAAAAACATTATGTATTATCTTCTTTTTTGTTTGAAATTATTTAATTTCACATCAGTCCCATAGAAATTTAATGAAAGTCGGTTTAGCAGTTTGATTTTTAAACCAAAATACCTAAAACAGCTTCGCAAGAGGGCCTGGCTAAACGCGTCTGCCAAATGCCAGCGGAGTGAGAAAAATTGGGCGTCAATAGCAGCAAACTGAGAGCCATGAAAAGGAAGAAGAGATGCTTTTGACCAGCAGTGGGACAAAATAGGCAAAAAAAATAAAAATAAAATATTGTATACGGGCTGGCAGTTTGAACATTAGCAATATTCATAGATATGTTCGTAGTCATAAGAAACGTTAAAAGAAATAAAATCAAAACAAATACAAAAAAAATTAAGAAAATCTTGGTTAAAAAATTTCCCGAGACTCCAGAATTTATGGACAACGCGCAGCCTTACGCACCGAGCTAGTGCAAGACAACTACCATATGTATACTATTTAGTAACTGTTATCTAATCTGGGACCGCGTGTGACTACCATGTCATTTTCGGTGCGCGTGATTTGAGTGTCCGTATTTTTGTGTTTGCGCAGGATAATAAGGTTAAATACAACCACCAAATTTTTTATTATTTGGAACGATAATCAAGTACTGAACCCCCTGTGTCAATATTGCTGATGGTCATAGTTTCATGGTGTATGAAGGACAAATGTACATGTACATATATTGTAATGTAAAAGTATATTGAAATCTGAATCTTATATTGTGTTTATAGGTCATCAACTTCAATGACAAGCAATACTTTAAAATATAAACAATCTTTATCCAAATCACTCACTGGCAAGAAATACTGAGTTGTATAGAAAAAAATTACTTACTAGCATAGACTACTTACTTACTAGTAGGTATAACAAAATGTTCATTTTTCAAGTTCCTATCATTTTACAAAGAATTTTTCGCGAACAAAGACGCATCTGTAATTTGTTTATTTATTCTTTGGCATGAAGTTGTCCCATGTCTTGCACAACGACTGACGTACTGGTGCAAGATTTACTGTGATTGTGGTCCGAAACTCCGGATAGCTCGTTTTGGCCTCAAGCCAAGGGCACGAAAAATGTTTCGCCTGGTTGTATATCACCTATATGCATCGTGACACTTACTATCTTTTTAGACGTTACTATATGACTAATAGAAGTGATAAGGTTTTATTCTTTATTTATTTATTTTCTGCTTGTAGTCTCCCACTAGGAAAAGGCCTCCCTTTCTTTCTTCCAGACTACCCGGTCTTCGGGTTTGGTGTTCGAGTGAGTGTCGTGATAATTTGGTTTGTCACATGACTTTCGACGGACGTTTAAGGAACTAATCTTATTGATAGCGCACTTTTAGATTTATTATGCATGAGGTAGTTTTATAAATATCCTACCTGTGATAATTATGTTTAAAACTGGAATGAATATGTTAATTAAAGATATCTTAGATTAAAACCAAATTACAATTTCTTTGTAAAACATTTTTCATAATGGACGCATATAAATAATGCATAATTATTGTGCCTGAGGATTTAGTTCTTTCATCAAATATATAAAGGATGATAACTTTTAGCAATATCGCTAATGTGAAATCCATTACCGCACAAATATAGAACAAATATTCCACCAAAATCCTTGCTTACAATGGCAACAATCCATTTTCAATTTGACTATCGTTAGCTAATTACCAAACTAGCTAATGACTGAACTATTTGCTAAAAGTTAGCAATGCTTTGATTACAATTTGGGGAATACAATGTTTGGATTCTGGCCAGAGAAACAGATTCGGTAGTTACGTGATCGGAAGTGAAGGTCGATGTTGAAAGTCATCTACTAATTGACAGCCCTGATAGCTCATTGGAAGTATATCTGCTTTAAGAGCTTTTTTTTTATGTCTGACAGGCTAGGCGTTTGACCACAGCTCACCTGATGTTAAGTGACGGTGTGATCGAAAATGGTAAAGTACACCTAGCCTTGAATGAAACTGACTCTCAAGTGAGGCTGCCGGAACACACCGTTAGATGCTTGGCGGCAGATTTTCGATTTGAGGGTGGTAGCTAGCCAGCCGAGTACTAGAAAGTACCCTACCACTACGCTATGGTTTCCTCACGATGTTTTCCTTCACCGGCAGCTTAAGCTCATTGTACCCACGCCCTTCGTCATGCGAACCTACCGCGCTAACCACTGAGCCATCATCGCTACAAATATAATAATCATATATATAATCGCTATAGGGTGTGGGTTCGATTCCCACTAAGGACAAACATTTTGTGGTATAAACAAATGTTTGTTTCGTGTCTGGGTGTTCTGTATGTATTATAAGTATGTATTTACAAAAGTATTCTGTCAGTTATATGACTTACACAGTACAAGCTTTGCTTAGTTTGTGGTAAGATGGCGCTGTGTGTCCTACGAATTTTTTTTGCCTTTGGTTTTAACGATAAATAGTTTCGGTCCCATTTATTCGTCTATGTCACAAAACGCACTTGGCAGATTTTTTTAAATTATGTCGGATAGTTGATTAGATGTAATAGATATTTGAAACTTTATAAACAAGCAAACAACTAACTTCCGACTCATTTCTCCTAATAAAAATAGGTACCTACTAAAACCGCTGGTGCAATTTTCAGATTCACGGCACAAAAACCTAAAGCACCACGTCTAAATGCCAGATAGCTCTCAGTTTTCTATTGGAAAAATACAAAACAATTCCTTTTAATCCTTTCAGTCAGCAGCGCGTCCATTCAAAACTCATTTTTTTTGTTCTTTTGTACTGAAAATCGATCTCCATGAAGTTCCCTGTCGAAAACGAAAAAGCTAACACTTTGTGAAGCTAAATGGCGGACCCGTATCTTTAGCTAAAAGCATTCAAAAGTGCCAGGAAGACTTTGAGTAAGTGAGAGTGTGTAATATTTTTTGCGCTTTAAAATGATGTAAAAACGTCCACTTCCCCGCTCCATTAGTCTGGGATGGCGAGTGCCTAACGCGGTGGAAAGGTCGAGAGTTAAAGATCGTCATAACTATGTATAATGGTTAGGCTTATGATGATGGGGTGTCGTATAGTCAAATGTAGTAGGTGTCCCTTTGTCTTTTTGCGACATGCTCGTAATTGCTTTGGAATCATCACAAATAAATGGTCCTTAGGCATTATATTCATGTTTTATAGTATATTATTTTGGCGGTAGGTTTCTTTCTAGTACTCGGCTGGCTAGCTGCCACCCTAAAGTTGAAAATCTGCCGCCAAGCATCTAACGGTGTGTTCCGGCAGCCTCACTTGAGAGCCAGTTCCATCCCAGGCTAGGTGTGCTTTACCATCTTCGGCCACACGGTCACTTACATCAGGTGAGCTGTGGTCAAACACCTAGCCTGTCAACCATAAAAAAAAATATGACAAGTATTTTTTTTTAAATTACAAATAGGCTTGCGTGTGCCCGCCATCGGTTCATGATTTTTAAGGTTGGCAGGTTAGGTGTTTGTCCACAACTCATCTGATGTTAAGTGATGGTGTGGTCAAAGATGGTAAAGCACACCTAGCCTGATATGGAAGTATGTATGTAATGAGACTATTGATTCGCTCTTCTGATGACAAGAGATAATACATGTCCATGACCATTGCAGCGATACACAGAACTTTAAGTAACAAAAATAAAGTACAGGGCATTGCTGTTTTGGCGCTCATTACTTTGATAGTGAGTCTCAACAGCCCTATTATTTCGCTAGCTGCAAAAACAGCTAGCTAGGATTTCTGGGAGATTATTTTATAACTAGCTGTGCCCCGCGGTTTCATGCGCTAGATGCCTACGTCAAAGTAGCTTTAGGCATGCAAAGTCTCAGCCCGATCGGTTTAAAATTGACAGAGTTTCATACAAACTTTCATCCCCTATTTTATCCCCTTGGGGGTAGAATTAATCAAAATCCTTTCTTAGCGGATGCCTACGTCATAACATCTACCTGCATGCCAAATTTCAGCCCGATCCGTCCAGTGGTTTGGGCTGCGTGTTGATAGATCACTATATTAGTCAGTCAGTCAATCAGTCACCTTTGAGTTATATATATATATATTTAGATTTAGATTATGCACTATGATTAGAATATTAATTATAGGTACATACTAGCTGGCAGGCCAAAGTCACCGACATAGCGCTATGTATTAGTAGGTAAGCTGGAATTCAGTGGGCGGGTCATATCTGTCGCAGAAGTCATAACCGTTAGGGTAAATATGTTCTGGAGTCCGCGAATTAACAAACGTAACGTAGGATGTCCTGAGACTCGGTGGGGTGACGAAGTACGTAACACAGTGGGAAGTAACTAGAAACGAAAAACCAAGGCTCGTGCTAAGTGACATGCATTTGGAGAGGTCTACGACCAGCAGTAGATTAAAGTAAGCTGGCGATGATGATGATGCCATAACTGGTATCTATTTCCGCAAGGATTGGCTCGCAGCCAACAGCGAGCCTTAGAAAGGGGAAAAGGGGTTTCAATAATAAACATAACTGATTAAGCGAAAAGCTCCCAATTAGGCACAAGTCTTGGGGTTTCAGAGTAATGTTACTGCATATCTGATAGTACAAAGTATTGATACATACATATATGTAAGGAACATAATCTATCTATCTATCTAATCTAATCTATCTATCTATCTAATACCTTGAAACGAGGAATTCTTGTATATAATATGTGGAAGCGCCAAATTATTTTAGTACTTCCTGGAGCGGAATGCGTTATGTGCCCGAAGGCTTCATAACGACAATATGTTAAGTGGACTGTATCTGTTAATTCGCTAGGCACGCTGATTACACATTAACTATATTATGAGCGATAACATAGAGGAAAAGGAAGAATGGGAGACCACGCACCTTGATCTCGTTCCTCTCGTAAATAGTCCTGGCTGCGCAGCACAGTGTGCACTATGTAATGCACTCCACACACTCGCGGTAGAAGGAATGTTTGATGTCTCAGTTTTGATTTCGTTTTTCTTCATTCACGTAGTAGTTAATTTATATTATTTTATGCACACGAGTGCCGCCGATGATCGGTCACGTTGCACTTGGTCGTTGATAACTATTATGACGGTAGTTGGAAATATTAGGAATAGGGAGTGAAAAGGACAGTAATCGCTCATTAACCATGTGTAAGAAAGTAATATGCATTAATTTCGAATCCTACCCTACCTGGCGGTAACATACTGCATATATATATATACTTAACATATACATACATATATATAATCTGAATCTCGGAAACGGCTCCAACGATTTTCATGAAATTTAGTATGCAGGGGGCTTCGGGGGCGATAAATCGATTTAGCTACGTTTCATTTTTCTTTATTTATCTGTGTTTTCAGGTAATGAAAAACTGCTACAATATCAATAGAATACAAAGGTAAATTTCGCCATCGTCTACAAGCTTATAATAGCTCGGGTGGGAAATCGGGCGGTCCCGGAACCAGATGACCCCGGCTCGAATCCAGATGATTATGGACTCCCGGATGGAACGAAGTTCCTTTAAAGTTTTAGTTAAAGTTAAAGTAGAGCTTTAGTTTCCTAAGTGATCAGGAAGTGCCTCAAAAATTACTTCAAAAAAATGTCTGTTTTTGATGTGCATTGTTACACATTTTAGGGTCATTATAGGTCTAGCCCCTCAGCCCGCAAACAGATCAGAACGATAACGTGCGACCAAAACTCCGTTCCAAAATTACACGGTTATTGTTGAAATGATTTTTAAGTTTAATGCGGTAAAAGTATCTTCTTAATTAAAATGAGCTAAAAGAAGAGAAAATACGATGATCCGTTTACATGGAATCAATTTTAATCCTATAAAAACCTCGATTGAATAATTAATGAAATTACACGGAGGAGGAGCAGTTTAACTTCGGTAGGTTAACGAAAAAAATCTCTTCGGACTTAACGAAAGAGCAAAATGAAAATTTGTTACCTTCCTGTTAAAATTCCAGCTAACTAGGGACGTTCGCGTAAATGAATTGTCCGCGGTCAAAACTGTTGCAAGTAAGAAAAAAGAACACAGATATGGCATGGACTTTCATGTTTTAATTTAAACTTCAAACGAGGTTATTTCTCTCCAGAGGAAGCGGTAAATTGAGACTGCTTTTTGACATATTTCTGGCGCAATTTTATTAGAAATAGACAGTGTACGGGCAAATTCGTGTTCCTTTGAATAAGGGAGTTTTTTTTCTGAATCAACTATATTTTTATAAATCATCCCACTGCTGGGCACGGGTAGCTTCCCATTGTGAAAAGGGTAAGGCTATCTACCACGCTAGCCAAATGCAGGTTGGCAGACATCACACATATTCGATTTTTTTTTAAGAATTCTGTGACGTCGGTTAAGTTATTTTTCTTCACCGTTTGAAGTCGTAATTCTCACATAACTTAGAAAAGACATAGGTGCGTGCTATGGGATTTGAACCCAAGACTTCCATGTTAGAAGCCAACTGCCGAAACTTCACCAGACTGCCAAAATTTCTTTGTTTCTTTTTTACCTACATTATATTTGCAGGAAAGGCAAAAGAACATTTTCAGCTCTGTACGATATACGTTTTTGAAGTCTGTGTCAAGTTCATTTTTGTGACAATACATGTTTGTACAAACTACACATAAAATATTTGCATTTATTGGTGAAATTGAAGAGCACAAAATGTAGACTTAAAAAATACAAGTGAAAGCGGTCGAGGAAAAACTTAGGAATACACGTGGCATTGAAAAATCACCCACTCCAACAACTCCAACCACCATCACTCAACTCCTGATGTTAAGTGATGGTGTGGTCGAAGATGGTAAAGCACACCTAGCCTGGAATGGAACTGGCTCTCAAGTGAGGCTACCGGAACACACCGTTAGATGCTTGGCGGCAGATTTTCAACTTGAGGGTGGTAGCTAGCCAGCCGAGTACTAGAAAGTACCCTACCACCACGCTTTGGTTTCCTCACGATGTTTTCCTTCACCGGCAGCTCAAGCTCATTGTTGGGGTTTGAAACCACGCCCATTCGGCATGTAAACCTATCAAACAAATTAAAGAGTCGATCTTGCACTAAATATGAACAAATACATGTGTACAAATCCCTTTGTTATAGAGTTATATTCACACTTGACTGGTTTTTGGAATTCTTTGTTCTATTTTATGAGTAAAACAAGACAACCCATAATCTCTGCATACTAATCATCACAAAACTCCTAATGATTCTTTAGAAAATAATCATAAAACGCTTCATCATACAAAATCCGAGAGAGATTTCTCCCACAGAGCCGTAAAATAAAAACACACTTTACTTTGTTTTAAGGCGTCTTGAAGCTTAACGTTGGGTTAAGATTACTCTTAACAATCTACACTGTGGCTTAATTATCTCATCTTTGGAAGAATTTTCTTCAACGGAATGGTTGCGAATGAATTTTTACACGATGTTGCGATCATATTTTACAAAGTACTTTTATAGCATGTTTTTCTTTAACGAAGTTTATGTAAAGAGCATATTATGCTAATACAGTATAATAGTATACTCTTTCTATTATCTGTACTATCTCATCTCTTAATACTTTAAGTACTATGATATTTTCGTACAAATGCAAAAGTGTATTTTTACTCCTTTACGCTGTAACGGCTTCGCAAGTAGATATAAAATCGACGTATCCGTAGAACAAAGTTATATCTGCAAAATCTCAACTTTTCAGGAGAGCAGTTTTAAGGCTTTTAGATTTTTTTTTTTTTTAGCGTTGAGTGGTGAAAAATGGAACACAAAATAGATATATACTTTATTGTATTTAATTATATCAGTAAACATCTGACTTTGTTTTGTGAGTGTTTCTCAAACAACTTACATACGGTTTTTTTAGAATTACAAGTGAAACCATAAGCAACTATAAGTTTTCTATATTTTTTATTTCAATTCTATTCATTTATTTGCACATATATGGTTAAACGTAAAACAGTTGGAATTAACAAAATACATATAATAAAAAAAACTTCCATGTATGACTTTTCGGGATGCAAAAACTACAGGAAAACCAATTTTATCGCGATCTTTCCTTGATCAAACAGACAGCAGTCCGACATGGTCCACCAAATCCACAACTCAATTAATATTATTAAAATTAATGGTTTAATTTAAGCCAAAAGCAAACTATTAACCACAGATTTATAAAAAAGTAGTTTAGATGAAAGTTTCCTAGAAAATTAGTAACAACTACTTGATTCTACGATTTTGATTGAAATACGGAAACTCATATCGGATACACATAAATAACTTTTTTATAACAGTAATAAGATGACAGAGACGCACTCTTAATGATATGTAAGAGATATCGCATATCTATTGTAGCGATACACAGAAGCTTGAGTAACAATGTCCAGGGCATCGCTCCTTTGGCGCCCGTTACTGATTTTCTGTAAGTCTAGTTCTGTAATTTCTCTAGCTGCAGTACCCTTCAAACCGGAATACAGTAATGTTTAGATACTACTGTTTGGCGACAGAATACAAAATAGTTTATTTCTTAAACTGTGATACAGAATACATCATTGCTTGTTATCCCTGCACTAGGTGACGACCTGTTTCGTGGGAACTACCTACATTTGCGATTATAAACTAGATTGGTGCGGTGCGGACGGTATGTATGTATACGCGCGTGCGTGCGCGCGTTTGTGTGTGTATATGTTTGTGTGTGTGAGTGTGTGTGTGTGTATATGTTTGTGTGTGTGAGTGTGAGTGTGTGTGTGTGTGTGTGTGAGTGAGTGAGTGTGTGTGTACGTGTGTCCTAGACGACTTCCTGCTTAGGAGATCTACCACCAATTAAGTAAGTTAATACCTTTTGTGTGCATGTAGTTAGCGTATGACAAGCAAAAATGTAGGACCATGGAGTCTTCACTAATTTTGTAAGCACCATTAAACCTGTCCTTCTTTTTTATAATCTGTGATATTAACAAAATTATTCGGTTTGTACCAATATTGAAAATGTTTTACGTAATATATAGCCTTTGTGGACGTTACGTACGCAAGAACAATGTTTGTATGGCTCTTTGAGTACTATCAAATGAGGACCCTAAATAAATATTTTATGACACATTTTAAGCTCATGTTTGCACACGGCTTTTGAGTTTATTAACATCGCTCTTTGATGGTTTTATTACCTGATATATGTAGAAACGACTTTTAAGGCTATCACAAATATAATAATTTAATTGATCGTCTATTATTGCTACATCCAAACATTTATACGTTCAATTCGAACTTTCACGTTTATAATATTAAGTAGCATTAGTAGGATAGTAAAAACTATTTCTTGGTGTAGTTTTATAATAAGTTATATTCATTGGCAACCCTATTGAAGGCTGCACACGCTGCGGCGCTGAGGACCCTCGAGCACTGAAGTGTAAGACTAAATAGGAACAGATTGAAATTTTCTCCGAGAAACAAAAATATCAGGTCTAAACATTTGATTATACGCTCGAAAGCAGTACCCAAAACTCTGAATAACAAATCAAAGTCCAGGACATCGCTGCTTTGGCAGTCATTACTTTGATACTTTCAATGGCTAGTCTCAATAGCCATCTAACGCTGTACCTTTTAAACCGAAACACAGTAATGTTTAGACACTACTGCTTGGTGGCAGAGTATCTGGTATTGAGGCGGTAGAGGACCTACAGTGAAGAAGGCTTACCATGTAACAAGTAATGACACTAATAAGTTGAATGTGATCAGGATTTACTGATAACCGGATAATAGATCTCCTTTGCAAGAGATCGTCTAGGTAGTTAATACCGTAGCAGATATTCTGCCGTCAAGCAGTAGTGTGTAAATATAACTGTGTTCCGGTTTCAAACCGTACCTAGTAAAATTACAGGACTAACAATTGAAAATTTCAAAGTAATGATTTTGTTTTGTTACACTAAGTTCTGTGTATAACTGTGTCATGAACATGCGTTGTCTCTGAACATCAGGATGGCGTCTCGTTTGTAACGTAGGTTACGAACTCTTAGGGTGGTTCACGCCGAAGGGCGTAAATTTGAATCTCAACAATGAGCTTGAGTTGCCACTGTAGAAAAATATAGTGGGAAAACCATAACACGGTAGTAGGGCACTTATAATATTTGGCTGGCTAGGGTTAGCTACCATCTTCAAGTTGAAAATCTACCGTCAAGCACTTAATGATGTGTCCCAGCAGCTTCCTTTGAGAAATTGTTCAATTCCTGAGTAGTGTTAGTGTTGTGATCATTTTTGATCATTCCTTCACTTACCAACAGAGGGGCTATGTTCAAACACTTAGCCTTGGCTATCATAGAAAAAACAGTATAAGAAATAACTGCAATGATCACATAGCTAACATTAGTTCTTATCGATGTCATAACAGCCCCCGTACTCTGAGGTTGTTATTGAGATCCCCGTTAGTTGCTCGTTGCTCATGAGAAAGCTACGCAACTGTCAACCGTACTGCGCGGGTACACGATATACGGTCGTGTGACTTTTTTGTGGGCGCTTGACATTTAATACGTGGTATACGCGACCGTGATGTCACGTTTTTTTATGAAAACCGAGAGCACCTCGAAGCTTAGGTGACTAGTGAACTGTCACTGCGTCGTAGCCAACTAGATCATCCAACGAGATAGCGCTGTCATGATATTTTGTTTTTTCTCTCTTTTTTGTTGTTTATTGTAGAAAATATGTCCCGTTTTTGGAGATAATAAAACGCGAGATCGCGATTCATAATATCAGTAAAACAAAAAATCGTATAATTCGAGATGTCACACTGTCGTT
This sequence comes from Biston stratarius, assembly GCA_950106695.1. Taxonomy (NCBI): domain Eukaryota; kingdom Metazoa; phylum Arthropoda; class Insecta; order Lepidoptera; family Geometridae; genus Biston; species Biston stratarius. Next base: position 17,499,878 of record OX467109.1, on the reverse strand, counting down.
GCAAGTGGACGACGAGTATTTCCCACTTTATAATAAAAAAAAATAGTTGACTATCATTCTTAAAAATAGGAATAATTTAAAGTTCTCTATTTTACATGCTATGATTAAGAAAACTCACCATTATTAATAAGTTCGACGTGAAGTTTTGACTATGTAGTTGTGAATCTGGTTGTTTTTATTCTGTGGCGGAGTGTCTCGTAATTTGGGTCAGCGGATGCATAAGTTTCCATCCGGCGAATTTTTAATTTGATTAGACTTTAGTAGCTTTTAGTTTGCAGTTTTAAGATTTTTGAGTTAAGATGCGCTGTTTAGTATAACGCAAAAAGTTGTGCTTTGCAAGAAAAGATATTACCAGAGAACATGCAATTATTCCCATAATTAATTTTTTCTTGTAAAACGCATTTAAAAAGTATAACTTTATTCTCATAATTCTTCTAAAGGAGTTTTGGCGGGAACGCAGAAAGGTCGTGTTGCTGCATTAGTTATATTGTTTTCCAAAATTTGTGTTTTTTTAAGTGCTTATGTATGAAAATTGTGGTGGTTTAAAGTATCAAATTATAAGCGCGAGTGAAAGTGGTATGATGTGATGAAACATGACTTTTCGTGTTGCTTCCATGACTCTTTTGGAGCTAGTAGTACCACCACTATTTTAATTTAATAGGACATGATAAGACTTGACCTTGACTTACTTTGTGTGACTTGACTTACTTACCTAGATTTTTCTTAAAATACTTGACACTGGCAAATGCACAAAGTGTGATGCCAAAAACACAGAAAAAGAAGAACTGTCTAAAAAGTTTGTCTGTATAGCAGATACATTGAAACCACTAACACTGCTTTACTAGGCCACTAACTTTACTAACTCGGTTTTTCTTGGTAATAGAGCGCCTTAGTATGAGGTCCTCTAAGCAGGTACTAACATAGTGCCAGATATTCTGCCGGCAAGCAGTAGTGTGTAAGCATTACTGTATTCCGATTGTGTAACGACTACAAGGCTTAATCCTTCGTCAAATCCTGTCCAAACTGTTCCCTTCCACATTCACATTTGGCGCCACGCGCCCTCTCACCCGATATACGTGCGGCGATGCATCGAATGAAGAAAACAATATGGGGCGATACTTGAATTCGGTAACCGCACGCACTCCGTAGAAAAGTGAAATAATAGCTGTATTCCTTGCGGAAAGGCAAATAAAGTGTGCTACACCGGTGTACAGGACTACGTGGATTCATTTGCTTCAAGGGTGAGTCCTTTCTGACTTCCATTCTTCTTCAAGCAGTAGTCACAGAACATTATTACTCGGACGAGGCAGTAGTCCACTTTGGGCCGGTGACCATTTTGATAAAACTCGCTTTGCTTCGCAAGTACCCAATAGGTTAAAAAAAACGAAGTGAAGACTAACCATCGAAAGTATTAAAGTAATGAGCACCAAAATCAGCGATGACCTGGACTTAGTTTTGTTACTTAAAATATCGCTGCAACGGGCATGGACAGGCGTTATCTCTTACCATCAGAAGAGCATTTCTTTCATTTCATTGCTCTTACATAAAAAGGTAGATAAACAGTAAATTAAACAAAAAAAAGATTTAAAAAAAAAACACAGGACATTACACGCAGCGTCATCTGACCCCAAACTAAACAGAGCTTGTGTGATGGAAGTCAGATAACTGATAAAATACAAAAAATACTTTTTTTGTTGTAAATACATTCTTATAATACTTACATACAGAATACCCAGACACAGAACAAACATTTGTTTATACCATAAAATGTTTGCCCTAGGCGGGAATCGAACCCACGCCCTACAGCTCTTAAGGCAGACATACTACTAATGAGCCAAAAAGATATGATTAAAGTTTATCAAAATTACATACGCACTCGTGTAAGCGTGTTTACTGATTTTATTTCATACTAATACTCAAAAGTTGGCCATAAAACCCATCTTTTCCACTCTCATGGAACTAAATCGCCGGTTCGCCAATAAAAAGCAGGGAGGAAGTGCCTTCAGTAAAGTGAGTGCAATATTTCACGGTACCCATATAAAAACTCCACACCGGGGCGTGAAAAATTCTCGTAACATGAAAAAGATTTCCTAGATAACTTTGTCAAAGGTGTTTCACTTTGTAGAGAACATTGAAGTTTAGTACAGAGGCCTCCTTTCCTTGCAGAATGGCGTCCTTTTCCAGTAGAGGCGTTTACTTGAGATGAGAGAGTTCTTTTGACAAGTGATTGTTTTATAGAAGAACAGTGGGATGACCTTTCACTTATGTAGGAGATGTAAAAGTTTTATTGGCAAAAGTATCCGTGTTGGATTACCTGGAACTCTATTTAACTGCTAGTTTTAATGTAAAAGTTGGGTATAGTGCTTTCTGGAAAATGTTATGGCTAGAAATGTAGCAGGTTGTTTATTACCTACGTAAATATTTCAGTCACCCAGGACGTGGGTTCGATTTCCAACCAGGACTAACACTTTGTGGTATAAACAATTTATTTTAATCTTTGTCTGGTTGTTCTGTATGTATTATAAGTATGTATTTACAAAAAATAAGTATTTAAGTTTTCTATCAGTTATCTGAATTTCATAGTACAAGCTTTGCTTAGTTTGGGGTCAGATGGCGCTGTGTGTAATGTCGTACGATATTTATTTATACTTATTAATTTACGTAGATATCTAGATGGTACTATTTCTGAATCCCAAATCAGCCCTATTTTTAACCGACTTAAAAAAAAGGAGGTTCTCAATTTGATTGTTTTTTTTTTTATAAACTATCCTAATAAAGAGTCAGAGCTGCTGGTGAAGGAAAACATCATGAGAAAACCATAGCGTAGGGTAGGGTACTTTTTAGCTACAACCTTCAAGTTAAAAATCTGCAAGCACTTAATGGCGTATTCCGGCAGGACTTAGTTCCATTCCAGACTCTAGACAATAAGGTTCGCAATCGCATAGATTGTTCGTGAGCTCAAAGTACAGATGTAGGGAATTTTTTTTAATTGAAGTTTTCCTTGACCTTACTTTGAATATTTTGGCCTCTCTTTGCTTAATTATCTTTAGTAAGGATGAAGGGTAGTCAAAAATAAAAACTGTAAATATTTCTTGAATTTTATTCTGTCTTATTTTCATGATACTTGTCATAAGATTTCGTAGTAACGGTTAGGTAAACTTGTTATCTTACCAACGTATTATGATAATTACGAAGATAATAATTTTTACATTAAACAAAAAAAATATTTACAACGTTTGTCCTTCTATACGTAGACATTATTTCAAAAATATATTTTCTAAATAGTATTGTAAAAACAATTCTATAAAACATTGTGAACAAACATTCAACGAGAATCTGTTAAAATGAAAATATAAATTTAATTAAAAAGTAAGAATAAATTTACATTTTACTAAATGTAATTTACATTTTACATATTTCTATTTTAACCCAGAGTTCACGAGCATGTGACACGGATATAAAACAACCGTAAAGAAATGTTTAAGAATGTAACGATATTTTTATTTTCATTTTAATGTTAACTTTGCATACAGACAACAAATGTTTTGTCTTCAAGACAAGCTGTCGAATTTTTCAAATGAAAACGCAATATTGTTAAATATAAAAGAATAACAATTCGAAGTACATTTAAATAAATATTCAAAGAATGTCTATTGTTAGTATACAGTCTTTAAGATTCTAAGTTATTTACAGGTGGAGCCATTTTAAATGACTGTAAATAAATTAAGAGAGGTTATTTTTAAGTAATTATGAGTATTTTTTTATATAGTGAAACAAATTTCGATTGTTTTTACACAAAACTAAGAAAGATTCTGTTGTATTGTAATTCATTTAGAATTTTATGATATTAAATGGAACTCTTACATGAAAATAAAGATTCAGATTATGCCTTATGTAATTTTACATTTTAATCCAGTCATAGTTATTTATTTTGGGTATTTTGGAAACCTTACCATTTTTAATGGAAATCACATAATGATATTCATTATTTATACATACATTTATGTACACAATAACGTAATATTTTACATAAACACGTCTCGGAATTTAAACAGTTAAATACCACATTTTGTGTATTAATTTCCCATTCACAAAATCTTACTAAAATTACGAAGTCGATACAATAAATGTTAAAAATAATACACTTCATAATATTCACTAGTGACTCGTCAATTTATTTACATACATTTTTTTTTCTCGATATTTACAACTATGAATAGTTCAGTGCCGCTGTGTCCAATTCACCTGTCACTTTCACTTTACACATAATTGTAAATATCTTCAATGTCTCATACATTCATTTCGGACATAGCAGCTTGAGGAACTCTTGACTTCTGAAAGTTGTGAGTAGGGGGAGAGGAAGGGACGTTACCATTACCTGGCCCCTGGGACTGTCCCGTCTGAGCTTGAACATCAGGCAAGTTGCTCGCACTGTTCAGGAATGTCGCGTTCTTTGGCAATGTCATACAGTTCACATTTGGCGAGCACATTTGATTCTGCTGTTGGTAAGCGAAGCCCACTTTTCTAGGCAGCGTCGTGTGTCCACGATTAGTCGGCGGACTAGATTTCTGAGACAAACTAGACATTTGCATCCCCGTATGACATACATTGGGACAGTTTGCAGTCGCGAAATGTGGCACTCGGTTCGTCATAGCAATAATAGCATTCTTATCCTGATGATCTATGTCGACGATCGTACTAGAACTTTGTGAATGTCCGACGAAGTAATGGGGATGTTTTGACGAGACGCTGTCAAACGTGGAGTTGTGATTGCGTTTCTGCTGTTGTTGTAAAGCTTTGACTTGCAATCTCGTTTTATCTCTCTGATAATAAACGCCAGCGAAAATCAACACGTTCAAAATTAGCAGGGAGCAACCGATAGCTATGGTGACACTTAGAGCTGTCGAATAAGCTGTGTAACCAGCCACTTCTAGATTGGAAACGTCTTGTGCTGGAGTGTTGTTGTGCTGGCTGTGGGTGACGGCGGACCCGGGCCGAGCGGACATGACGCTGATGCACGTCGTGACGTAAGTGTCCATGGTTGTGGATGGAACGTCAAGGGTGACGTTGTATATCGGCTTGCGGTAAAGCTCGAGTGTGGGGTCGAAGTAGTTCGCCCGGGTGAGCGGGTCAGGACGGACGAGTCCGTCATAGAGCTCAGGATCGTTGTGGTTTCTGAAAAGGTTGTGCTTAGCTACCACATCCTTCATCCCCGCCCGGTGGATTTCAGGGATCAACCGCAGCCAAACTGACAGCTGATGCGCTCGGTAATGGTTTTTCATCCGTGGCTTCATGCCTGCAAAGGAATTCCTTATTGTGAAACGGGTTGGGAATTTCACCCAAATTGTGTTGCGTGGAGGCCGGAAAAAGGTCCCGGTAATTAACTTTGTAATTGATATTGCTGGGATAAGGTGAGCGAGATTAAATTTTGTCTTGCAGATTAAATTAAAGTTCCCTTTTATCCTTCCGCGTACATTTCGACTAATAGAGTGGTCCTAAAATTTTAACATTTCAAAGTGTTTGGGGTTGTTGTATTTTGCTTACCTATTTCTAAGTACTTCTGATGGAGGGTGTCGTATTCGTCCCAAACAATGCTTTTGTATTTGTTGCGTTCCCTCGATATTGGAAGCATGGATTCTTGTCGTTGAGCCTCGTTGGGGTTCCTAAACAAACAGAGAATTGACTGATTCATTATTCCACACAAAAACAAGGGATCGTCATTGTAATTTATGATATTTTGTGTAAAATAAAATCAAAAATATATCGCTTTTTGCACAACCGCCTAAACTAGGAGTGTAATATTATCATAGTTCATGTATGTACATAATTATGTAGGTTTGTGCGTTTCTTTATTCTACCATAACTTTGAAACGCCTGAACAGAATTGAACGTGTGTAGTATCGTTAGAATCCTTACATCAAACCGAGAAACACTAGAAACATATTTTTGAAACAAAGAACATTTTTTTGCGGGCTTTTGCATTTTAAATTTCCTAATTAAGATAGTTTTCAGATGCTAATAGACACATAATAAATTATGTAAATGTTCCTATATTACAACATGTGTCTTATTTATTTCAAAACGCAATATTAATAAATAGTTTCAAGCCTTGAAAGTTAAATCTACGTAATATCTGTAATGTAATAGTTTTGTACGATATTGAACTTGTAAAGTTTATTTATATATCTATATATATAAAAATCTTGTGTCACGGTGTTTTTGGACGCACTCTTCTAAAACGGCTCGACCGATTTTTATTGTTTTTATATATATATATTCGGTAGGTATGAGGATAAGTCGAAAAGTATATTTCATATTGTAGGTGATTAGCTACTTTTTATGTTATTAAAAAAATTAGCAGGTAACACTGCGGGGTGCAGCTAGTATCGTATAATTTCTAGATCGTGTTGAATATTTCGACCAAAAGTGGTAATTGGTAAATGGTGAAATAGCTTTTAAAAGCTTAAAAAAAATTATCATTGATATATGACAATTCATAGTTTAAAAGTAAAAAAAAATGCCAAAATGTTAAGAAGCAATAAAATCACATACCACCAATTAAACTTCATCAAATCACCTATCATAACTCACAGATAAGACTGTAACATTCGTTTTTGTTACACAAAATTAGATTCACCGCACTAACTTTTCCAGTACGATATCTGGCAAAACATCGTTGTAGGGAGTTATTGAAATAAATTACGTCAAAATTGAAAAGAGCATGGTCCATGTAACTTTGAACAAAGTTGCCCGTTGAGAACAATAATTTTCTATTCCGAGTTGCTGAACAAGGAAAACCGGGCAGTGCGTACAATGCTAACAACAGACGAAAGATGTTGACGATAGTAAATGTTTAGAAGTATGAATTTTTTCATCATTCACTATAAAACTATGTCTTTAGGTATATTTTTCATGTAGCCCGTTTATTTAGGACTCCATTCCCGAATCAACCCTGTTTTTGTAAATTGTTCCACTGTTGGGTTGAGTCTTTTCTTATTGCGAGAAGGGTAAGACCATAATCCACCACACTGGCCAAGTGCGGGTTGGAAGACTTTATACATATTTGAGAACTTTTTTTATGAACTCTTGAATATGTAGGTTTCTTCACGAAGTATTCCTCCACCGCAAAATAGACAAATATGCGTGCCGTGCCACTCAATTCAGGTCACAATAATTAAATAAATATCCACATTTTCAATAGATATCTATATCTTTAAACGAGCAATTCTTGTATATATATATATAAAATATCCAGAATATTTATATATATATATTCTGGATCTCGGAAATGGCTCCAACGATTTTCATGAAATTTTGTATCCAGTTTCGGGGGCGAAAAATCGATCTAGCTAGGTTTCATTTTCAGAAAACGTCGTTTTATCCATGTTTTCAGCCGAGCAATGCTCGGTCAACCAGGTACTTAATATAATAGTACGGAGCCATGATTTTACAGTATTTAGATTTGATTAGATTTTAGATTTGAAACCTCATTCCATATTTTGTTTTGTTGTAATTTAACACAATTTTTTTTTAAACTTTATATAACCTTTAACTACTCGCAATATAGGGGGAGGTAAGATCTATTACTAGTTTATGTGCATCCTGCAAGTAGACCAGCGACCCACAAGCAGCACTCAAATCAAACTATTAAATGCAAGCTGAATTAGAACCACTTCCAATACAATAGAGTCGAAATTTGACATGTCAATTATTTCCGATGAAAATGTATGTTTGTGGTAGTGTGTAGTGACGTAGCCACTAAAGGGCTAGGCGGTGCCGTGCACCAGTGTCTTCAAGCTCAGGGGGGCCCTCGGATGCTGATCACTAAGCAAGCTGAAATTGTTATAAGTCCTGCCACCTTATAACAAATTGAGAGGCATAAATCACCCCAAAACGGCGTGTCCGATTTTGCTGGAATCTTTAAATTAGTTCTTTAAAATAACTTTTGTAACGATAATAGTGTGGGCGTGGGTTCGAACCCCAACAATAAGCTTGAGCTGCGGGTGAAGAAAAACATCGTGAGGAAACCAAAGCATGATGGTACTTTCTAGTATTCGACTGGCTAGCCCTTAAGTTGAAAATCTGTCGCTATGCACCTAACAATGTGTTCCAGCAGTCTCACTTAAGAGCCAGGTTCATTCTAAGATAGATGTGTTTACCATATTCAACGATACTTCACTCCAGGTAAGCTGTAATCAAACACCCAACCTGTCTACTAAAAAATCTTGTGAAGTTTGGTAGTGATCAGATCAAGAGTTTTTTTTTTGTAAGGTTTAGTCAGGGTCGCTTATGAAATTGAGTGCAGATGTTGCTAACGTCTGTGGTAAGGTACCATTTATCTTCGTATTCGAGTTGTTAAAATAATGTAACAGTTTCCTGTGTTTTATTGTTCACAAGTTTATGATTCTAAGATAATTATTAGCATTGTTTGGAAAAGGTAACTGCTAAAAAGGTGGGGGGAGAACAAAACAAACTTTCTGTAATATACACTTGTTTATGTTTAATGTTAGAACTGAAACCTATTTTCATAGTTGTAAGCTAAGCGAGTAGAACAAAGTAAATGTACAACTATGATGAAGTGTTTACAAAACTGTTTTATTTTTCAATACAAAGTTTATTTTGAATTATTTATTAATATTATTCGGTTGTTCCCGGATTTTTGAGAAGCATTAGTGTAGCTAAAACCAACAGCAAGAGGTCAATACAATATCTATTTCGTAAGATAAATGTTTACTTTTGTTTGTCAATAAAATAAAATAAAAATTGATTGATTCAGGCGTTACTTTGCGGAAATTAATTTTGAATGTTCAATGTATATACAAAAAAAAGTAAAAATAAAGAAAGGAATTGAAGTAAAGGTACATATATACAAAAGTTCTTTTTAACCCCCGACGCAAAAACAACGGGGGGTATTTGACGCGTCTGTGTGTGTATCTGTGGCATCGTGGCTCCCACATGGATGACACGTTTTTTTTTTTATGGTGACTCGAGTCGAGAGTTTTTTAGCTCTTTGATTTGGAGTCGGGCGTTTTGTAAATTTTTAATAATTTATTATCTTTCTATTTAGTTTGTGTGAATGAAATATGGACTATTTTGACATTACACAATTGAAAATTCTCGGTCTATTTTAGAACTATTGGTGAAATCGTGGCCCAATAAATATAATTTACATTTACATATTTTTTTAAAATTTTTAGTCTATGAACTGCGATAATGGTAGTAACTTCTCACAAAATCGAAATTTTGAGACAGTCTTTAACCAGTGCGTTCTACCGGTTATCTTCGGTGCCGAAACGTGAACATGCACAGTAGGAGCAGTCCACAAGTTCAAACTCGCTCAGCGAGCTATGGAAAGAACTATTACAACATTACTCTAAGGAATCGAAAGCTGCACAAAGTAATTCGCCAGAGAACCAAAGTCGCTGACAAAGCTGAAACGGGAAGCTAGCCATATCTGTCGTAGAACCGACTCCATGAATCGGCAAACGTAATGTGGGACACCCTGAGACTCGATGAAGTGATGACATATCGGGCTGAGTGGTGTGTCTTGGGAGAGGCTTATGTCCATCAGTGAAGTATGATATCTATTAAAATTACCCGCTCCTGATGAAGTTGGCCATGTATTGTATAAAAGACTCCGATAGCGCCACTTCAGACTTGGTGTAGTTCTTCGGGAAATGACCCAGACCTTCCACTAGCGGAGCTCCAAATAAATACGGGAGCTCCTCGCCGTGCACTGAACCCATTCTCTGTAAAAAACAACACTGATAAAATAGCTGGATATAACAATAGTTTTATCAAACAATTTGCCTTCACATTTTGTTCGTAATTTTTATTCACACGGAACAAAAATTGTGTGACGAGAATAAATGTTTGTTCTATATGTATTATAAGTAAGAGCGTGTATTTAAAAGTATATTAGTATTCTATCAACTATTTGGGTTCTATTGTAAACAAGCTTATATTAGCTTGGGGCTAGATGGTAAAAACAAATACATTAAATTTGGTCCAGCCATTTGAGCGTGAACAAACATACAAACACACTTACATACAAACTTTCGCCTTTATAATCTTAGTGTGATATATTTCAGGTAATAAACTATATGTGTGCCTAATTTCATCCAAATCCGTTCAACTATTTTACCGTAATTGAGATTCAAACATCTAAACGTACAAACTTTCACATATAATATTATATATATTAGGATAGCTAAAATTACACGATCCTTATTTAAATATTTTACGCTCAATATCCCGAATCTGATCAAATACTGCGGAAATTCAAACTTTTAATCGTTTCAAAGGTTGTTCGACCGTTCCTACCCTCTTTATTACAATAACACAGTTTCCATTAGGCGCGGCAAATGAGATAAATAGAAAATCTATTTTCATTTAAAGCGTAAGGAGTCTGTTTTCGAAGAAAAATTAGAATGAAAGGATTATACGTAACCTTCGTTCCAATACTTTAGAATGATGAAGTACAAACACTATTAAGTGATAAAAATAATATATTAGAAAAGCAGACACGTGTACGAATATGTGCAGTCTTTTATATAGCATATCAATGCGTAGCAAAGAAACACGTAGCACTCTATGCTACTCTTGTAGCATAGACGTCGTAGCGACGTAGCATACTGAAGATGCGTGGTGGCCAAAAATATTTACGAGTAACTTTGTACCTACCGTGAATCAATTTAGTGTAGAAGAGTAAACTACACAACAGAGTATTAGCAAGTAGGTACCTTACCACTAGGCTATGGCTTCCTCACGAAGTTTTTCCTTCACCGGCAGCTCAAGCTCATTGTTGGGGTTTGAAATTACACCGACCGCGGTACTGAACTACTATCGCAGCAAAAACTTAACTGTTCCATAGAAAAAAAAAGGAAATCCCGAGAAAGATAAATTATTATTATTATTATTATTATTGTAGCGCTTACCTGTGGATAGTCCCCATCTTTCGTCTGGTAATCAAACACGTAGAAGAAAGCGTTGGGGCCCGAATCGGGGGAACTTTTTGCAACGCTTAGGAAGTCCCCAGTCTGTACCAGAGGTGCCACGTACTGCGCATCTGATAGTGCAAGCACTGCTGCATCTCGAGTGTTAATGGGGTGCTGCAAACAAAAATTAACTTTAAAAACATTATAATAAGGCGTAAGTTGGTTTGCTGTTGAAGTAGAAAGCATATATATGGAGATATAAGCGTATCTATTTACTATTTTGAACAATTTTTACAATGGACACACACACACACAATCACATTACACATTATCAGCCATAGAACGTCCACTGCTGGACATAGGCCTCCTCCTGGAGGTTGCGCTAATACTCGCCACGCTTGGCAGGCGGGTAGGCGAGCGCAGTTAAGTGTGATTGTTCAAGGAAGACGTTGCTGCCCATTTTCCGGACTATATCCCTTAGCCGACTCTTACGGCAACCACGGGTAGAGAGGATGGAGTACAATTCTTACGCCGGCACCACCACATTTGGACACATTTCTAAAATAATTAGCAGAGTAGTGTATTTGTGCTGGTTTTAACTAAATGTGGTGTAGGATAGATCTCCAATTGCATAAAGTCGTAAAGAAATTGGAGGTCAAGTTATCCCGGTTCTGGTCATGTGTCGATGCGGGGCAGCTAGATGACGTCATTCAACCTAAAGACCAATCACAGAACAGAGAGCCTAGAAAAAGTAACATTTGATTAACGAAAACGCCAAAAACGTTAAAAATGTACGGGATTGACATAACCTAGGTAGCACACATTAAAAACGCTTTATTGTAGACCGCATCTATGCATAACATCAAGTGAGATGGTGGCCAAACGCATTTATCAAAACTTTATTTTTAATCATAATTGATTTACAAATTAGATAGATTTTTAATTAAAGCATTAGACTGATTATTTTGAGAAACAGCTGAAAATTAGCACAAAAAATTACCAAGAGCGATATTGCAATTATACATTAGTTATATAAATCATTTACAAAATCCAACTATAAAGTTAAGAAATTAACAAAATTACTGCTACAAAAAGTTTAATTTTAAGTCAAAGTTGTATATTAATAAACTTAGTTTGCAAAGTTATCTTTTATAATTATCGTAGATAATATAATTAATGTAACCTTTTGACTTATACTGAGTGCGTCAATTTAAAACTTAATTTTATAAACTGAGACACGATTATTTATAAATTCTTCAATAACTCGGTATGTAAAGAAAAAATACCAAACTAATTCCAAAACCATTTCGAAATGTTACATTTCTGTACATTATTTTTACATTTTAAACTCTTTAAACTATGAGATGGAGTTAAACACTAATAAGTGTTTTGCGCCAAAAATTGACAAGAGGTTTTAAAGAAATTTACATACATACATACATACATACAAGATACGTAAACATAACCCTGTCTTGACAGTCGGGTAAAAATACTGTCAGTTTCCAAAGAGATATGTTACAAACGTTTCCCGATTATAGCACTAGATAGTTTTGTCCAAGACACTAGCGATGTATCATAAGAAGCAGACCCAGTAAAGAAATGTAACAGTTAACTACTTTGAGCTTTACTACTTGGACATAAAGTCCAGGCGAGGTAGTTACACTCACGTATGGCAATGCATTTTCTGACTTGAAGTTAGATGATATACAATTTTTAACCTTACTGGGCGGAGTTACTGTTGCTGTTGTTTCGTAGTGCTATTGGTCAGAATGTTGCGTGATTATTTATTATGATGTTATAGGAAATAAAGTTAGTATTCGTTGACAGCTTCAAAGAGATTGAAATGTTGTTTAAGGATTTCATAAAACAATATTTTAAAACTATGGATAGCTTAATGGTTAGCGCGGTTGGTTCACACGCCGAAGGACGTGGGTTCAAATACCAACAATAAGCTGACGGTAAAGGAAAACATCGTGAGGAAACCATAGCGTTGTGGTAGGGTACTTTCTTGTATTCGGATAGATAGTGTGTTGCGACAGCCTCACTTGAGAGCCTGTCCCAATCCAGGCTTGATGTGTTTACCATCTTCGATCACAGCGACACTTAACATCAGGTGGGCTGTGGTTCAACATAAAAAGCAAAATATATATAATCTAGATACCAACATGGTTACCTGCTTGCTTTAAATATACGGGCTGACAGTTTGAATATTAGCAATATTCAAAGACATGTTACTTAGTGGTCACAAGAAATGTATAAAGAAATAAAATTGAAACAAATACAAAAAATACTAAGAAAACCTCGGTTAAAGTTTTTCCCAAGACTTCAGAATTTATGGACAACGCGCAGCCTTACGCACCGAGCTAACGCAAGACATAACTACCCGTAGACTGCGTCGTAACTGCGCGTGATTTGAGTGTCCGTATTTTTGTGTTTGCTCAGGATAATTAGGCCAAATATTAACCACCAATTTTTTTTAAATTATTTGTTTCGAAAATCGAGTGCTGAACCCCCTGTATCAACATTGCTGATGTTCAAACTTTCACGGTGTATAAAGTGTCATTTACACATTACTGATTTCAACAAACAAACATTTACGCACCTGCAATGCACAATTAATCATTTTCAATGACAGTGCAATAATCAAAGTGAAATTAATATACGATTGTTTAAATACGTAATTTAAATCACACTTTTTAACTAAGAATATTTCAGTACGCTTAGTATAAAAACCATAGAGAAATATGAAGTTTAACTGAAGATTTTACATGAAAAACGTCGTACGTATATTTACGTCCGAAACACTGTCTCAGTTAATCTCGTATTTAAAAAAAAGAGAGTTAGTTTCATTGCAGGTAAGATGTGTTTACCTTCTTCTACCACACTAGCACGATAACAGCAAATGAGCAATATTCAAAAAACTAGACTGTTATCCATAAAAAAATACTATGACAGAAGTTGATATTCAGCTCTTACATCCCAGTTCAAATCAGGATCTTCAAACAATAGGAATTTGGCACCATTTGAGCTTAAAGCGGCATTGCTCGGTGCCAAATGGAAAGTGCCAACTCATCATCACCGTATGTCGTCTAGTGCCGAACAAACTTTGAGCTTAGAAACTGACTGAGAGTGCCTATTGAGACTTTTCATTTGGGCGCACTCAGAAACCTATTTCGTACAAGTGCGCTGAAGAGTGTGTTAAGTACTTGAATAACCTTCTCTTATTAAATTTGTTCTATATCTCAGATGGTATATACATAGATAGATATTTGACCGCCCTGTTGGCACATTGGTAGTATATCTGTTTAAAGAGCTGTAAGGCGTGGGTTCAATTCCCACCCAGGACAAACTTATGGTAATTTTAGGGTTCCGTACTCAAAAGGTAAAAAACGGATCCCTTATAGGATCATTTTGTTGTCCGTCTGTCTGTCTGTCAAGACCCTTTTTCTCAGAAACACGTTGAGGTATCAAGCTGAAATTCGTATCAAATACTCAGGTCTACTGTCCCTTGAAGCAGTGAAAAAATCAAACTTCTAAGCCAACGCAATAAAAAGATACAGCCGCTTATGCTGCAAATTTTCGACACTCACAAGGGAATCAAAACCTACAGGGTACTTGCCGTGAACTCAGAATCTTGAAATTTGATACGAAGCAACGTCTATAGCACAGATAAAGGAAAAATTGCGTAAAGCATAAATTACCATTAAAAAATACCGAAACTTTTACTTATATACCTACAGGATTATACGGTACTTTCAGTGCGGGAGTCCGACTTGCACTCGGCCGGTTTTTTTGGGTTCATCAAACGTGCCCTAGTAAAGTCCAGGGCGTCGCTGCTTCGGAGCTCATTACTTTGAAATTTTCGATGGTTAGCCTCAACAGCCCTGTAATTTCGCTAGCTGCAGCACCCTTCAAACCGGAACACAGTAATGTTTACACACTACTGCTTGTCAGCAGAATATCTAGTACTATGATGGTACCTACCTAGACAAGCTACTGCTAAGGAGATCTACCACCAAGTAAACTTATGTCACAAACCGGCCTCCACTCAGCATAATGCCGACTGCAGACTATAGGTAAGTAGAAATTTCTATAAAATAGTTTCATACCTGAACAGTCCTCTCCCAATCCGTGTATTCGTTGACGATGGTAAAGAATATTTCGCTCAAATGATATGTGTAAGCATTTCTGACGTAGGTCCTGAAACAAAAATAATATATATATATTTTTTTCCATGCTTGATCATGCGATCAACCTTTTCGGCTATGAGCAGGTGTGGTGTAAGATAATGGTCGGGTACAGATATTTCCCATCAGAAACATCTTCCAGCTAGAATGGCTCAATTAATGCTGCCGAGTTTCAAGGTCCTGCGTCTCTTCAGTCGATTCAGACAGTCTGATAGTGTGAGCTGGGCAGCTAGCTGGTTGGGATGCTTTTCCAGTCTGGTTTTATATTTATCTGCACCCGGTTGGGATACATAATTGTTCGTGTAAAAAAAAAAAAAAATATCTGCTTATTAAAACGGATAACAATACGAGTCTGCCCAGTTTTTATAAGCTGGCCCACTGCTGGGTGCGAATCTCTTGTAATTGTGAAAAGGGTAAGGTCATAGTCCAGGGTAGCTGACCAAGTGCAGGTTAGCATTTAAGAACTGTCAGACATGTAGGTTTCCTTACGATGGTTTTCCTTCTCCTCTTGAAGTTAACGTCAATAGTTACATAACTATCTTGGAAAAGACAGAAGTGCGTGCCGTGGGATTCGAACCCAGAACCTCCAGATTGGAATATTTAAATAATCCCCTACGCTATTAACCAAACATAGCTAAGAACCACCGCAAGGAAACTGGCTTTCAAATTTAAAAAAAACACATCGAAATCGGTCCATCCGTTTGAGAGCTACGATGCCACAGACAGACATACACAGACAGACAGACATGGACGTCAAACTTATAAGACTCCTCTTTTTGCGTCGGGTGAAAAAAAGGATATCAGTCATCATCATCATCCACAGCCTTCTTTATCCCACTGCTGGGTATAGGCCTCTCTTGTTATGCCATCTGCCTCGGTCCTGTGCCAATCTGGTCCAGGTTCGACCCGCGACGGTGACAATATCGTCGACCCAACTTGCGGCTGGACGACCAACGCTCCGCTTCCTAGGCCTAACAATAACAGTCATAAATTTTATATTATTCAATAATTTGTGATCCTATCTAGAAAAAAAAAAAAATTCTTTTTTGACTATTTTCTTGTGTTGTGCCACAAGAGGCAGCCTTACTGCTGTTAAAGCAATCTCTTTCAGGAAACATAGGATAGAAAAAAAAAATAACACGAGAAGAAGGTGCTAAAAACACTGATTATAATATTATTGTGAACTTTTAATTAAATCGCAATTTTTTTTTAATTATTTTGGGCTTGTGGTTACTATATTTCTTCTTTTTACCCGCGCGCTTACAATGTTTAAGCATTATATCAGTAACAAAAACTAAAAAACTCTTTGATATGAAATAAAATGAATGCCTTTTGTGTAAGCCTCACAGCTTTAATAAATAATAGCAGCAAGGCTTTTTATTTAAATCCTACCCCTGAAACAAAAAGAAATATCGTCATATATAAATCACGACAAAGTCTTTTATACAATACAAATAATTATATGTATCTACGACCCGCCCCGGCTTCGCACGGGTAGTAAAAATGGGTATAAAGGTAGATATATGCTACCGCGGACTTTTTTGTAGAACTATTAAAGAGTAATATCCCACCATGCATTGTTTTGTTATATCTCAAAGGGATTAGGCAGCGTTTTTGATAAAAACTCCCAGCTTAACTTTTTCCAACATTTAAAAAAATTATCATCATACCTTAACCAATTTACACAAAACCTTGTCAAATTATATACCAAAACCTTTCTTATAAATTGCTCTATTTACTGGCGTAACTCGCTTGATATTCTGTTTAGTAGTTTTTAAGTTTATCGCAAACAGACAGAGAGACGCGGCGGACGACTTTGTTTTATAATATGTAGTGATGTAGTGAAGATATTATAATATGTAGGCTTAGTGGAACGGAATCGAGTTTTTTTGTTGTAAAGATTTGTTATTTTTTATCATAAAACCCACTTATTCGCCCTAGCTACTATCCCCACAACTAGTTCCAAGACGACTTGATAGATAAAACGCCTATTCCGTCAAAAACAAAGACACAACGTCTTACTGTTCACCGCATCCAATACCATTTGATACCGATTCTCGCTTTCATTATCCACCATTCGCATGTAGTCTGCGACCGACCTCCTGCGTTCAAACACCAATTTGCTGAATAAACATCACCCTCACCTTATTATTCGATCCCTTCGCTCGCCTTCGAAGCCGTTCTGTATATCTTGAGCCGAGAACTTCCACAGAGCTTCACTCGTGACTACTCCGAACAAAAGATCATATTTGTTCTGTCCACCTCGGATTGCGAACGTCCTGTCGCCACTTCTCTTGTCAGCTTTGAAATTATTTACCCCCGATACGCTAGTGAAGCCTTGAAGGTCGTTTGGAATGAAAAAAGTGAGCAGTTCTTTCGCATAATCAGTCTTAACGACCACTCCGTCAACGGACGGGCCGAACGCGGTCAAATAGCTTGGAGTACTAATTTCTGCAGACATCAGCTCTTCGAGTGCAACTTCTCTGAGGCAGTCGACAATAAGCTCGTGGTCTTTGACGATGTCTTCTGGTAGCGTGCAGTTTGACTGTTTGGCCAGCTGGACGGAGAAACTGACTGGGTCTTCGACTAGTGCCCAAGAGCTGAGAGCTGACCCTGATAGGAGTATGGCACGATGAAATAGACCTAAAACAAAGAAATTGATCGGTCATTTGGTAATATTTGCTTCAAAAGCTGTAGGGCGTGCGTTCGATTCCCACTCAGCATACATTTGTGTGACGAACATGTTGTTCTGTGTCTGGATGTATTTACAAAAAAGTATTTAAGTTTTTTATCAGTCAGTTAATCTGGTTCCCATAGTACACGTTTTGCTTAGTTTGGAGTTAGATGGCGCTTTGTGAAATATTCTACGATATTTATTTATGTAACTGCGTGTGCTTATTGAAATAAAAATGTGTTATAAATTACTGTTCACGAATTTTTAAAACTAACAACTCTAAAATAAAAATAAAATCATTTTTTTATCCAAATCGGAATAATAATGGAAGTAAAGGTAAAAAAATTAATATATATTAAAATATCATGAGACTTTCCTAGATTCTAGTCAATTTCCTTTACTCAGTGGAGATTTAAGTGCTTTGCAAAGCTTTTAGTTTAGAAATATATTAGTCAGCTTTTACAGAATCCGTCTTTTAAAATCTTTTCCAGAAAGAATGAACTAATAAAAATATTATTTAAAAAATCATGAAAATACATAATATGTATGTACTTATATTAAACTGATGACTAGAATTGACATACATAATTCATCTTCCAGTTGAAAATCAAAACTGCACCCAATGAAAATTGCTTTAACGTTTCAATTAACAAGTTCATGATTTTAGAAATTGGATCCAAATTTTAATTGAGTGTTGGGATGTGCAATTGGCAATCAATCTCGCAGTTAACGTTTTCGTTTAACTACGCAAGTTTTTTTTTTTGTTTTGTTCGTTAATTGTTAAATGTTACTGAGTGTATACTGATTGAGCACATCAGTGAAGTTTGTTTTGTGGTTAACGTGCTTGGTATTAACTAGGCACTGCTCATCTGATATTCGCTTGTAATGGGTTTTCAAATGAGGCTATTGAAAAACAAAGCTAGCCAGCCGAAACCTAGAAAATATCCTTCCTATGGTTTTCTCACTATGTTTTTCTTCGTCGATAGCTTTAAGATAGATTTTAAGATTTTAATGTAATTTAAACAATTGACAGCTCTGTTGGCTCATTGGTATTATATCTGCCTATAGAGTTGTAGAGCATGGGTTCGATTCCCACCAAGGACAGACATTTTATGGTATAAAACAAATGTTTGTTCGTGTCTGGGTGTAATGTACTATTATATTTATTTATATCAATTTGTTAATTAACTGTAAATATGACGTGTATTTTTTTTAAAGATAACCGCCATTGCTCGCCCTTTTAATTCATTTGGTAGACGTTTTGTTTCGAGAGCTGAAGGGCGTGGATTCGATTCTTATTCAAGACTAGCATTTGTGTAACGAACATACATGTTTGTTCTGTGTCTGGTTGTTTTGTATTATAAGTATACTTTTACTTAGTTTTTACTTGGTGGTACGTCTTCTTAGAAGGAAGTCGTCTACCTAGCTACCGCCTCAGTGCCAGATATTCTATCGCCAAGCAGTGGTGTATAAACATTACTGCGTTCCAGTTTAAAGGGTACTACAGCTAGCGAAATTACAGAGCTATTGCGACTAACCATCGAAAGTCTCAAAGTAATGAGCGCCACAGCAGCAATGCCTTGTTTGTTTAACTACTCAAACTTCTATGTATCGCTGTAGTGATAATGGACATGCGTTATTCTTACCACCAGGAAAACGTTTCGTTCGTCTCATTAACTTAACATTAAAAAAAAAAGTGTTTACAAGAAAAAAAGTATAAGTATTATATCAGCTATCTGGTTTCCATATTAGGTACCTACAAGCTTTTTTAGTATGGGGCGCTGTTTTTAAAAATGTGTTTAATTTTTAATTTGTTTTTACTATTTTAGGATGTGTTTAAGACATGGGAGAAATGATAAAAATATTCAGGATACAATACCTGGCATAACAGTGGGTGAGATCATCAGAAAGTTGATACAAGCGGCACCAGAACCGTGGCCAAGCATGGTCACGTTACCAGCGTCTCCTCCAAACAGCGCTATGTTCTGCTGGACCCAGTGTAGGGCTGCTATCTGGTCCATGAGCCCGTAGTTCGCTACTCGAGCTTTTAGGTGCGGTATAGGGTTTGCATTGAGGAATCCTGTAGAAATAGACAAGTATGAATTTACAATTTAAAAACTTCATAGTAATGTAAAACAAAAATTTAGCGTAGGCCGTCATCAGATTTGATGGAGTAATAATAGAAGAGATGAAGTTTCGGTAGCCTAGTTCGGAGACCGTCCGGAGATCCTGAGTTCTAATCTCACGGTCGAATCTGTCTTTTCTAAGTAATTTGTGTATAGTCGTGGTGGTGCCGCCATAAGAATAGTACCCCACTCTCTCTACCCGTGGTTGCCGTAAGAGTCGGCTAAGGGATGTAATCCGGAAGATGGGCAGCAGCGTCTTCCTTGAACAATCACACCTAACTGCGCTTGCCAACCCACCTGCCAAGCGTGGCGAGTATTGACAAAACTCCCCCAGGAGGAGGCCTATGTCCACCGGTGGACGTCTTAAATGATGGCTGATGATGTGATGTGTGTGTATCGCAGATAATTTTATCCGGCGTTGAAGTGTGTTGTCCTGTCTTAGTGTCTCCAAAAGTGTGTGAATTTTGTTAATCCGCATTTGGATAAGATGGTATACTATACTACATCCTTAATTTTCATAATAAGAAAAAGCCCAGAACTCAGCAGTGGGACAGATTAAATGAAGAAAAGAGCTTAAAAAAATACCATACGTGGGCCTGAATTACAAGAACGGATCGATTGACATCTCATTTATCAAAATCGGATGAATAGTTTAAGCGCTACGGTAGAATACAATTATGTACATACATACAAGCATGTGCCTTGGTGGTGCCGGCGTAAGAATAGTACCCCACCCTCTCTACCCGTGGTTGCCGTAAGAGTCGGTTAAGGGATGTAATCCGGAAGATGGACAGCAGCGTCTTCCTTGAACAATCACACCTAACTGCGCTCGCTAACCCGCCTGCCAAGCGTGGCGAGTATTGGCAAAACTCTTCAAGGAGGAGGCCTATTTCCAGCAGTGGACATCCTATTGCCGATGATGTGATACAAGCAAATATAAAACACAGCATATATTTGCCATAGTCGGGTAACAACAGGGCTACTGCTATAATGAAGTTAATGATTCGAGCAAAGCCGAAAACATTGTTTTAATACAATTATAATTCATCTTGAAATAAGATAAATGGTTTTTACGCTCGCTTTACCCCCAAGTATCCTTTTCAGCACGTCCAATTGTTCGCAGAAATAAAGAATACCAAAAAAGTAAAAGACTCGAGCCTTATCCGTCATAATGAAGGGACCTAAGTAAATAGAGGCTTAGAAAATATCGACACGTTTTGGAAATAAGGGGAAATTCTTGGAAAATGTCCTTGCTAAAATATTTGCGGATTTTTCTTTATAACAATGTATGAAAACATTAGATCATTCCCGCACGCAGACCACGTAATCCTGATTTTATACGAATTCTGCAGACAAGCTATGTGAATTTTGCTTCTGTTTATTTTACGAACATTTTATTCTAAAATTATATTTTTCCCCGACTTCAAAAAAGGAGAAGGTTCTCAATTCTTTTGTAGCTTCTGAACTCTTTTATTTATAAATTTCCTAGGAATAGGTTTTGTAGTTTTATACTAAACTAACTTAAACAAATATGTCGTCCAACTACATTAAATTCCGTATTTTGTTTTTTTATGACTTGTCAGTGGTGTTTACGGTCACTAGAATAGTACCAAAGAACTACCTACCTTCCGGCTTCATCATCAAATGATGATGAAAAAAGCTCGGTATCCTCTCCAAGGTGTGACGGTACTTCACGTTGGAGCAGTTGCTCACATTGTACCAAGCACAAGTTCGTTTGTGCATGGAGTACTGCTCGCACCTTTGGGATGGATCCGCCAAATACCAGCTGGAGGCGTTGGAATCAATTGAGATCGACCTAGACCATCTCCAGCTAAGGAGATCTTCCACCAAATAAAATAATAAAAGTATAATATTACTTGCGATACACATAAAATCACACACTCTTATTTTTTTACATTCAGTGTTTGTTAGGTAGCATCGACTTGCACGGAATTCCATTTTAGAGTATAAAAACATCCCAAAAATACGCTGAATTTTAAAATTCCTCGAACAATTATTTCGGAATCCATTTATTACTAGATCTCCATTTTTTAAGGCAATCCGAAAATAATTGAGTCGAAAAATATTTTTACAGTCATAGTTATTTAAAACAAATTAAACTCAGTATCCATTGCAGTAGGATTCGTTTCAGAATGAAAAAAAGGTTTCACTTTGTGCTGCAAATTTTCACAAGAAAATGTTTAATTAAGTAGAGTGGCACGTGACGAAAGCATAGTCTCAGAGCTAGAAGATAATTAGGTTGAACGAAACAAAACTAGTTAAATGCTTTTGAAGGCATTCGTAGCTGCTTTTACTCACGGTCTTTGCAGACGAGCGACTTTTAGTCCGCGAGCATCATTTTCTACAAGAGGATCGTGACGACATGGGAAAGAGTGTGTGGAATCTAATTAAATCTGATTATAATTATCTTAATAATAACCATTTTAATTGATAAATAAAATATGTTTGGATTCTCGTTGGCTATACCAGGTAGTCCTGTAATACATGCACCACAATGTGTTACAATGTATGTAAGTGTGTGCATTATTAAGTGGATAATGCTTAGTATGGATTTAAATAAACAAATATCGTAGGATATTTCACACAGTGCCATCTAGCCCCAAACTAAGCAAAGCTTATGGGAACCAGAAATAGCTGATAATATTTTTTTTGGTGTAAATACATACGATTACGAATACGAATATTTTATTGATAACACCAATGTTACAAGTCAATTCCGTAATATCATTACATTGAGATTTAGAACACTGATTACATGTCAATGGAATAAAAACAAAATGTCAATGTATAAACATGTCAATATAAGAATATTGTCAATATAATAATACTGCCAATATAAAATATGTCAATATAAAAATACGTCAATACAAAAATACGTCGGCATAAAAATATGCCAATATAAAAATACGTCAATACAAAAATACGTCGGCATACTTTGGATACATAATGAACACATACACAGGACAAACATTTTGTCGGTACATAAGTATTTGTTCTGGTGGGACTAGAACCCACGTCCTACAAGCTCTTGAAGCAGATATTTTACCGGGCAGTCAATAAATTGAAGTCAGTTGAATAAATTAGCCGAGTTGGGGTCGAAATGTTATTTTTAATGTTTTATGTTTATATTTGCTATAGTATTATGTTTTGTTACTGTTTTTTTTGTCACAAATAAACTGTCGTCTATAAAAACTACGATACGCGATGATGTAAAGAAACAAACTGTTTTCCCAACTGATAATTTTCACAAAACTGCCATTAGCCATTGAAAACAAAAGAGGAAGAAAAACTTTTTCTTATAAAAACACATACACATTCACCTACGTTAGAGTCCATATTTAAAACTTACTAAACTACTACTAAACAAGTATTTGTGCGTCAATTTTCACTACACGAAGGCACAAAAAAAAAATATATATATTGGCATACATTATGAAAAAGGAGTGCAATGTTTTCAGTGTTCAATGTTCATGTACATGTATTTGAGTTTATTCCACCATAACTTTTAAATGCCTGAACAGCTTTTTAATGTATGGTGTATCGTTAAAATCCTTACATAATTTTGCGTAACACAGGCTATTTCTTTCTAATGGATCATTAGTGGACATTCGTGTTTTTAATTTCCTTAATTAAGCTCGTTTTTCTCATGAATGAGTTTCAAATGCTGGCAAACAAAAGTTTGCCGTCTGCTGTGTCTATTAAGGACTTAAACCGGCTATAACTAGATTTGTGCGGTGCAATCCAATTTATTGCTCCACTGGCGACAATTTTATTTATTTGCCATTTTACTCTTTACAACAGAATGAAAACTAAGGAAGAAACTCATTACTTATATCCGCTCAACCTATTTCTTAGATACTCGAGTAATATAATTAAAGTTTCAAGAGATTTAGTATTTTCGAGTTGAGAGTTGGACTCGAGTGTCCTTAGCTTGAGAAAATGGGGACTTCGAAACGTTGGCACAATTCTTAGAAGTGCTTCAGCTCAACATTGTACTTTACCTATTATGTTAAAGTTTGAAGTGCTGTGCTTGCTTGCTGACTTGCAAGACTCTGGTTACTATCAAGGTCTCCAACCAAAGAGTGGTTATTTTGTTAAAGTTTACCGTTACTTTTTTTCGGGTCCTTTGTCAACTTAACATCTTTTTTTTAGCTTTAAATAAACTTATACTATACGCAATATAGGGAGAGGTAAGACAATTTATGACTAAATTGCAAGCAGCACCCGATCACGTGTATGATGCATGTGTCTGCTCCTCAACCATATCTGAGGGAAGAGAGTGACCCGACACACGACGCCACCGCAAGATGAAGCCTTCGATGGTGATCATGAATGCTTGGGGCATTCACGCAACCCTTATTATAACTACTTCAAAAAAAGAAGGAGATTCTCAATTCGTCGGTATCTATTTTTGTGCATGTTGTCCGATTACTCAAAGACGTCAGGACCGATTCGAGAAATTCTTTTTTTATTTAAAAAGGTATACTTCCCAGTTGGTCCCATTGGCATCAAGTCAGGATCTGATGAGAAGGTGACTTCAATTTAACAGGAAGCATTAGTATTCAATATAAGTGTTTTCAAACTACCAGTTGTCAGTTTTTTTTATGTATGATAAGCTAGAACACCGCAGTTCACCTGATGCTAAGTGATAATGTAGTCGAGGATGGTAAACACATTTAGCTTGGAATGGGAACTAACTCTCAAGCGAGGCTGTCAGAATACAACGTCAGGTGCTTGACAGCAGATTCTCAATTAAAGGATGGTAACTAGCTAGCCAAGTAGACAGTATTCCATTACCGTGCAACGGTTCCTTCACGATGTTTTACTTCAACAGCAGGACAAATTCTTTATTGGGATTTGAATCCAAGCCTGAGCTATTATCGCTACAAACTTTTGCATTAGCGAGAAATAGACAACTGAAAAAGTGATGCTGTAGTTTTAGAAACAAAAATTACCTTGCCAAAGAATGGTCAAAGTAAACAACCATTAACTCTTCGTTTGAAAATATTCAGATTATGGATGTTGGTTAAAAGTAACTTTTGTACACGTATTCCCAACTCGTCTGCAGTAATGTTAAACGTCGATGTGGTCGAAGACGACGACTCAAACTTAGAAGACCATTCACGCTCCGATTTTTAAATGATATAGATTTTATTCCTCAAGAAGAGGGAAATTGAAATTTTATTTTTAATTTGCTTTTGAAGTAATGAGCGCCAAAGCGGCGATACCCTGGAATTTGTATTGCTACACAAAGTTCTGTGTATCGTTGCAATAGTCGTAGACAATTGGACATGCGATCCGAATCCGAATCGGCCCTGTCTTTAACTATCCCACTGCTGGGCGTGGGTTTCTTCTTATTGTGAGAAGGGTATGGCCAGCGTCTACAACGCTAAGTGGAGGTTGACAGACTTTGCACATCTTCAAAAAACTTTTCATGAATACTCGGACATATAGACTTCCTTACAACGTTTTTCTTCACCGTTTCAAGACACCAGTAATACACACATAACTTAAAAAAAAAATAGAAGTGCGTGTCATGGGATTCAAACTCAGGACCTCCAGATTAGAAGCCAGACGGTCCCCAACTAAGCTGCCGAAACTTCAGCCATGCGCTATTTCTTAACATCAGGAGAGAGCCCCGTTCGTCCCATCAAGTTTACAATTAAAAAAAAATTGGTACGCGTTGAAGGAAAATTCTCAATGCCTGTATTAGTACCTGCCACTTATGTTTATCCCATCGCAAACATATACTCAAATAAAATATCGATTATTTTACCTAATATCCCCAGACGATAGTTGATAGTGATGACCACGAGGCCCGCATAGCTTGCCAGTACTGCACCGTCGTACACGTTTCCCGAATTCCACTCGAACGATTCTCCATGGATGAACATCACTACGGGGTACTTCGCTTGAAGAGTCGGGCCAACTGAAACAAAAAACAAATACATTCATATACTACTAGCAGACCCGGCCACGCGTTGCTGTGGTCAAATTGAACACGCATGTAACGAGAAATAAATTGTAGAGCATATGAAACGTTTGTACTTTTAACGTAGCGCCATTTATTGGATACTTATGAAACGTTTGGTCTTTTAACGTAGCGCCATCTATTAGAAACGTACTCAATCCAGTTGATAAATTACGTTACACTGCCATCTATTAGAATTTTATGGAACTCATAGATAATTACATCTCTTTGTCGTATAATAAACAAATAATTTAAAAAATATTGCGATTATAAATTGAGATATAAACTATCCTATCTCTCAAGTTGGATCAAACTGCACGCAGTGTGTAAGATTTGGTTAAAATCGGTTAAAAAAGTAGAGAGTTCATCGCGGACAAATAACGTGACTCGAGATTTTTATATATAAACATTTAGCTTAGCGATAGTATGTAAACGTAATGAGACAATCAAGACGCTCTCCTGATAGCAAGAGATAATGCATCCGAATCAGTCCTGTTTTCATAAGCTGTTCCACTGCAGGGCGCGGGTGTTTTCTCATTGTGCGAAAGCTGAGACCATAGTCCACCACACTGGTCAAGTGCAGGTTGGTAGACTTCACACATCATCGTCAACATTTTTTTTAACTCTCAGTTATGTATAGGTTTCCTCAAGACGTTTTCCTTCACCGTTTGAAGTGCGCGCCGTGTGATTCGAACCCTGGATCTCTGGATTGGAATTTACACGGTCTACCAATTAAGCTGCCGAAAACTTCACTAGGCTGCAGAAATTTCTTCAGATAATGCATCCCCATGACTATTGCAGCGATACACAGAACTTTGAGTAACAATACAAAGTCCAGGGCATCGCTACTTTGGCGCTCATTTTTTTGAGACTTTTGATAGTCTAAACATCTCTGTAATTTTGCTAGCTGCAGTACCCTTTAAATCGGAACACAGTAATGTTTAAACATTACTGCTTGTCGGTAGAATATCTGATTCTGCGGTGGTAACTACCACCGAGTGGTACTTCTGTTTTTTATTCTGTGTCCAAGTATAAATCTCTTTGTGCTCTAAATAGTCACTGGATGTCGTCCAACTGCTATGAATTATGCTATTTCCATTGAAAAAGTCGGTGTTTTGTTTAAAAATTTCATTTTGCAGAAATATAAAAAGTATTTTTGTGATATTTTTACTAAAATGCTGACTAAGGTTTTTGAAGCGTAATATTTAAATGCTCTGCACAAAAGTCGAATTAAGCTGTGATAATAACTAAATAATAGACGTGCTTAAAAGGTTTTTCAAAATAAAGTATTAGGTGTTTTTACCCGACTGCTAAGAAAAGGTTATATTTCGTGCGTATCTTGTATGTATGTATGTATGTATGTAAGTACATACAAGATATTTTTCTTTATTACCAAAATCCTATCTTCCACACGGCCGAATGGATTACGACAATTAAGGTTTCGTAGATTCTTCGGCGCGTGAACCGACCGTGCTAACTACTGAGCTATCATCTTTACAAGCGACTTCAAACTAATCCTTGTATAGCTTCGAAAATCTAGCAAACGACCGAAGTTGGTCTGTATTCATTACAGTTCAAATTCAAAACCAGATAACATTTGTAACTAGAACACAACACCCGACAAACTGCTGAAGTCGTCTACGAATGTAAATGTAGAACTTGTATTATATCGATTTCACAAACTTGGATAAACCCTGAACGAATTCCATCGAAATGATCTTCCGTTGAAGTTTGGTCGACGGGAATCGAGGGACAGAGATTCAATGAGAGAAAGACTCGATATACATTTGAAACTTTCAATTTTCTCGCGGATGTGGAAAAATAAATGTGAATGAACCGAAGAAGAAATCTTTTCTTTTATCTAAATAACAAAATTGCCTTTTTTCTTAATTTCAAAACCACTGGAAATTATTGAGTGGAAGAAGTTAGAGGGAGTAAATATTTTTTTTTTAATTTTAAAAACTGTTTTGTACACAATACATACAATATTATAAATATGAAAGTTTGTATGTTTGTTATTCAATCACCCAAAAAAAGCTAATCGAATTTGGATAAAATTTGGCATACATAATTATAGTATATTACCTGAATTATCATATGGGGTACTTTTATTAACATATAATATGATAAATTTTACAATAGAAAAGTTAAGATTCCTGTGGAATTACCAAAATCCTAATATAATTATATAATATAAGAAATGTGAAAGTTTGGATGTTTGTTACTCAATCACGCAAAAATCACTGAAAAAATTTCGATGAAATTTAACACATAGTCTTATTTTTAGATTGACATATAGGATATTTTTTATATCAGAAAAATATTAGGTTACTATTGATATACCAAAAATGTGCAAGGGCACTAACACAACCCACCATCAGATGTCATCAAGTTTATTACACAATACATAATAGTGATGAATATAATTACTTATTACTTGACGATGTCTGGTGGTAGTAGGTGAAAATTTCACGCGGACGAATTTGTTGGTAACAGATAGTAAGTAAATAAATAGTGGACATTTCCTACAGCGCCCATAAGCCACAAACTAAGCAAAGAACTATGGGAACCAGATAGCTGTTTATAAAATGTTGCGTATACGGGCTAATAGTTTGAACATTAGCAATATTCAAAGACATGCTAGTTAGTGGTCATATGAAACGTATAAAGAAATAAAATCGAAACAAATACAAAAAAAAGCTAAGAAAACTTTGGTTAAAGTTTTTCCCAAGACTCCAGAATTTATGGACAGCACGCAGCCTTACGCATCGAGCTAGCGTAAGACATAAGTACTGTTATCTAATCTGGGACCGCGCGCGACTACCATGTCATTTTCGGTGCGCGTGATTTGAGTGTCCGTATTTTTGTGTTTGCTCAGGATAATTAAGTCAAATATTAACCGCCTATTTTTTAATATTATTTGAAACGAGAATCGTGTACTGAACCCTTTGTATCAATATTGCTGATGATCAAACTTTGGCGGTGTATTCTAAAAATTAAAAATATTTTTTCCTCCGTTTATTCACTTTTCTTTTTCTATATACAAGAGAAAATATTAAGTTCTCGCAGAAGTTGTAGCTTATTAAAATCAAGCTATTTTAATTTTGGTTTTTATTTACAATTTTGATTATATTTCAAATTAGAACATATTTTATTTTACTATACAGAAATGCTTGTAGTCAAGAGGTAAAATAACCTAATTTTGATCATAAATCATTAGGAGGCCTAGCGTGCAATTTGCCTCGAGTATTGCTTTAAGTATTTTCTACTTAATTGCTTTTTAATGAAGGGCCTTCACCATAAATATATTTCTTTCCAAGTAGAAATATTTTACTCATAATTTGTGGAACAAAAGTCTTACTGGTAACTTGGTCAAGGTAATCGATATTAAAACAAAATTTTAAATAAACATGTATGGAGTATGGTTATCTACTATCAATGACTTCAAAACTACGCATCAGGTGAATTATGATGGATCGGTGGTTAGCACGGTGGGTTCACATGCCGAAGGGCGTAGGATCAAACCCCAACAATGAGCTTGAGCTGCCGGTGAAGGAAAAACATCGTGAAGACATCATAGCATGGTGGTAGGATATTTTCTAGTACTCGGGTGGCTAGCACCACCTTCAAATAGAAAATCTGCCACTAAGCATCTAACGGTGTGTTCCGGCAGCTTCACTTGAGAGCCAGTTCCATTCCAGGCTAGGTGTGCTTTACCATCTTCGATCACACCGTCACTTAACATCAAGTGAGCTGAGGTAAAACACTAAGCCTGGCAACCATACAAAAATAATTAAACCACCACCACGATCTACCACTACGCTATGGTTTCCTCACAATCTTTTCCTTCACAGGCAGCTCAAACTCATTGTTGGGGTTTGAACTCACGCCCTTCGGCATGTGAACCGACCGCGGTAACCACAGGGCTACCATCGCTACACTTAGCTAGGTTATAGTGACTATCTATAAAAAATAATTGTTTCGGACAATGGAACTGGCTGGCTCCTAAACAGGCAATGAAACTGTGCTACAGGCGTCGAAATTATGTCTAGAACATGCAAATAAACAAAACAGTTGAAGTTTTACAAGATTGCTTTGTAAGACTATTTGTGTTTTCTACAGACCTCGACAAACCAGCACACGGTTCCAACAAACTTCATTGAAAATACAATCCCGGTGCACTGTCTCCCCGAAATATTTGATAAACATTTTCTCTGTCCTGTCTACGAAACGACAGTTCAGTGAAATATTTTTCAAATAGAGATGCAACATCTAGCCCGGCCAAGTTAGCCCAAAAAATAGAGGTCATGTTCTAAGAGCTAAAATTGGTGTGGATGTTAGAAACACTATTATAAATGAAATATGAAAAGTTCCCATCGATGTGCAAAAAATTTGTTCAAAGTTCGCAATTATGTTTTTTTTTGCAGTTTTCAGGCAAACGGCAAGTTTTATCATAAAAATAGGTATAAATAACCCACCGCGGTGCAGTATGACTTTACCCTTCTCATATCGAGAAGAGGCCTATGCCCTACAGTGGGATAGTTTATAAAAACAGGGCTGATTCGGAAATATCCCAAGACATTTCATACAGCTATCTAGCCCCAAACTAAGCAAATCTTGGTCTATGGAAACATGATAACTGATAGAGTGCTTAAATATGTAGGTTTAAATATAGCGTGGTGGTAGGGTACTTTCTAGTACTCGGCTGGCTAGCTGCTCAAGTTGAAAATATGCCGCCAAGCATCTAACGGTGTGTTCCGGCAGCCTCACTTGAGAGCCAGCTCTATTCCAGGCTAGGTGTGCTTTACCATCTTCGACCACACCGTCACGTAACATCAAGTGAGTTGTGGTCAAACAACTAGCTTGTCAGCTTGTGGTGGTGGTAGCTAGCCAGCCGAGTACTATGAAGTACCCCTAGTACATGCTATGGTTTCCTCGCGGTGTTTTCTGTCACCAGCAGCTTAAGCTCATTGTTGAGTCCCAATGCGCTAATTATGTAAAAAAACATTTTAAAATCCTTCGCCCAACTTGGCAAAATGCCTACATAATTCATTAACATCATCATCTCAGCCATAGGACGTCCGCTGCTGGACATAGGTTACCTCATTGACTTTCATAAAGACTGGCTGGAAACGGCTCGCATCCAGCGCGTTCCTGCGGTCTTTATTAGGTCGCAAGTCGACTTTGTTACGTCATTAACTTAGCTTATTTCACATCATCACATCATCAGCCATAGGACGTTCACTGCTGAACATAGGCCTCCTCCTGGCGAGGGGTTTTGCCAATACTCACCACGCTTGGGAGGCGGGTTGGCGAGCGCAGTTAGGTATAATTGTTCAAGGAAGACGCTGCTGTCCATCTTCCGTATAACATCCCTTAGCCGACTCTTACGGCAACCACGGGTAGAGAAGGTGGGGTACAATTCTTACGCCAGCACCACCACGGCACTTAGCTTATTTACCTATTGATTATTCGGCTAAAATGGACTACTTATCCGGCCAAAATATGCACGAGCGACCCTAGCTAAAATATTATTCTATGCAAATCCGCATACAAAATGAAAACAATGCGACAGTGATCGACCTCCCGTGTCTCTGTCGCGTGTCGCCGCTCAGTCGACTGTTTCAATGATTTTATTCAACTCGGGTTTATGTTTTAAAAAATTATGCCAAGTAACAGAATCTTGGCTTTGAACTCTATGGGTAATTTATATTTGTGATAGATTTTTATAAATAATTATATAATTATTTATAAAAATCTTTTTTTTTTAATATTTTATGCTCATTAGGCACTATTGAAAAATTCATACTCTGAGACTTTTGGAATAACATTGTGCGTGAATTTAAAACATTTTCATAATAGTATTTCACAGTAAATTTTTTAAGAGTTCTAGAAAACCCTCAAGTCCTTCCAAACACGCTATCATAAACATAAACTGAAAATAAACGGCTTTATTTACAAACGTAACTCTTAACTGATCATAAACTGGTTCATTTTATCAATTTTACAGGCTTCTACTTAACGTCCTATAAAAGTAGTAAAGTCTTAGATAACGTTGCTTCGAGCGATATTGTTCGGTTTATTGTGCCTTTACGCGGAACGTCGGGGTTTATACTTGTTGGCATCTGTTAGGATGAAATACGGCTTGGAGCTTGGTTTGTTGGCTTCGGATTTCCAGTCTCAACTCCTCGTTTAGTTATCATTATTGGAATATGAGACCGACTGGAATATTAGCTATGAGTTACGTTACGTGAGTTTTTAGCGATGATAGCTCAGTGGTTAGCGTGGTCTGGTCACATGCCGAAGGGTATGGGGATCTTGAGCTGCCGGTGAAAGAAAACATCGTGAGGACACCATAGCATGGTGGTAGGGTATTTTCTAGTACTCGGCTGGCTAGCTACCGCCAAGTTGAAAGTCTGCTGTCAATCACCTAGCTTGTACTTTTTTCACAAAGAAAAGAGGTCTGAGCTAGTAAGAATAGTATATTTAAAAAAAAGCATAGCTGACCTGGAAGTATAATTCCGGTTTGAAGGGTTCTGCAGCTAGCGAAATTACAGGGTTGTTGAAACTAACCATGGAATGCCTCAAAGTAATAAGCGCCAAAGCAGCGATGCCCTGGACTTTGTTTTGATTGAAAGTTCTATGTACCGCTACAATGGTCATGGACATGCGTTAGCTCTTACCATCAAGAGACCGTTTCCTTAGTCTCATTACTTATACATTAAAAATAGTTTGTGTTAATAAAGTCAATTGTACTTTGAAAATAACCCGATAAAACACAAACACTTTCCAAGAATATTTACTTACCAACTTCAATACTTGAACTACAGTCAACTTTTCTAAGAAATACTTTGGAAAAGCTAGGCTTTTAGTAAAATAAACAGCGTATATTAAACGTAAGCCCCTTTCTACATCGGTAATCAAAAGATACGAATTCGGTTACCGACAACATCATAGAGTTTATTTTCAAAACAACATTATATCACTTATACTGTATATTTAGTCGGAACTATGAAAGCGAGTCTTTTTTTTTCTCTTTCTTCTTGGCATCGCGCTCTGTGTATTCTGCCAGTTTCAATGTTTCTGTATTTTGTATGCAGTCTTGTTTTCAGTTTCTTTATCTTTATAGTCAAAGTCCAGTCTTGGTCAAGTCCAGTCCGAATTCAGAAGATCCTACCGCGTTGTAGTCGATTTAATGTGTTCAAGATGTATCACTTGAAATTCAGTTTTCGTTTTAAACTAGGAACTTTGTCATAAAAGATCAGACTGTCACCCTTGTTTTTTAGATAAACTGTTAGACATGTAGTAACCCAGGATATTTTCCTTCACCGTTTTAAGTTGCAGGAATATGCACATAACTTAT
Source organism: Biston stratarius (assembly GCA_950106695.1). Lineage (NCBI taxonomy): Eukaryota > Metazoa > Arthropoda > Insecta > Lepidoptera > Geometridae > Biston > Biston stratarius. The sequence continues at coordinate 17,466,599 of OX467109.1, read as the reverse complement.
AATAAAATATAGAGAGATGCATGCCGTGGGATTTGAATCCTGGACTTCTAGATTGTAAGCCAGACGATCTCCTAACTAGGCTGCTTAAAGTTCCGTGACTTTCGTGCCGTGGTCAAATACCTACCCTAAATATTAAAAATAGTTTGTGCGTTTTCAAATCACGACTGAATCGATTTCCTCTAGGTAGGCGTGTTAACAGGTAAACAACATTTTCGTTTAACTTTAAGTAAATGACAATTAAAGTTAAAAATAAAAAATTGCATGAATTTTTCCTAAAAAGTTTCCCGTCTAAACAAAACGTACCTCGCAAACGAGGTTTTCCCCACGTAGTCTTATAAAACAGCTGACAAATCACCGAAGCGCCGTTGTTTGCCGCAACAAACCCACAACCTAGCCAGTTTACGATGCTTGTCAGCCATTTTATTCGAAGATGCTTCTGCAGGACACGCTGTGTGCTCCGTGACAGGATTTAAGTGAATAAGGTGACTTAAAGAGTGTGTTTTATTTATAGTGGACGAGATTTAAAATGGGTCGCAACGTCAACAGCCTTTAACAATTGTACAGTCATAACAATTGAAAAGTCATAACAATTGTACAGCCTTATACTCCAATTTACCCACTCGACTTACTTTCTGATTGTCCAATTAATCGAAGCATTTACCCTCATTTTCGACTTTTAGTCTCCCTGCCCAATGCAACATCATAATTAATCCAGTATATTCAAATTTTTAAGCAATTTTTTTTCTTTCGTCTTTGACTACAAATCTCAAAAAAAATACTCATTTACGAAAATTGATCACATATTTATGAAATTTGTAAAAGCAAAAACGTTATTTACAATTTCAAACGATATAAATATAAATCAAATATTACATTTATAAAAATGTAAGTCAGACTCACGAACCGAGGGTTCCGTATAAACTTGTAGATACGTAAATAGTTTGTCCATCTCGAGAACTACAAAAGCAACGAACATTGCTTTAACGAAAAAATAAATTGGATGAACTGAAGAAACTTAATTGTCTTTGTATTTTTAAGTTGTTGCATACCATACAAATACATTTATAAATGCAATTTTTTATGCCATTATAATTTTTTTATATAATACTTTTTACGGATAACAAAGTGATCCTAAAATGGTTAATTTATTTTGCTTTTATGGTACGGATGTGGTCCCTTTTATAGTATGGCTTATAAAGTGTTAATATTATTTAATGTATAGATACTTGTTATACATATGTTCCACTCGTGTATCGCATAGCGGTTACCGGAATTGAATATTATTGTTGCGGCATCTCTACTCTGTGTTCTGAGATAATTTAATCAATTGGAGGTTTGAGAGGGATCGTATTGTTGTGTGTTTAAGCAATTGAATGTCTGTTTGCTCTGTTTGGTGGCATTTCAAGTATTCACTAATTGAGTAGGTGGCGGTATTGTACTTAAAGTATCGTTTGACACGTGTCGGCTGGGGTAAAGTAGCTGTTATTTTTAACTATATGAGCTATGACTTTAGTTCTATACCGTTGTGAATTTGTATCATCATTATTATCGCAATTCACTGAAGCCTAAACTAATTTTAATTACTACACTAAAACACTAGTTACAAAAATAGATATATAGATATTTTGCCGCCTAGTAGTGTGTTAACATTACTGTGTTCCGGTTTCAAGGCTGCAGCTGGCGAAATTATAGGGCTGTTGTGACTAACAAGAAAAGAATGTCTCTAATGAGTGCCAATTCAGCGATGCCCTGGACTTTGTTTTATTACTTAAAGCTATGTGTATCGCTGCAATGATCATGGATAGGCGTTATCTCTTACCACCAGGAGAGCGTACTGTTCGTCTTATAAATTTATGTTAAAAAAAGAAAGTAATCTAGCATTTTAAAAGTTTGTCTGTTCGTTTGTTATTTCTTCACCTGATTTGGATGAAAATTGGAATGAATGAAAGTTTGTATCCTGGATTAAACATAGATAAATGTTTATCTTGAAAAATAAAGGTGAATCAGCAGAGCGCAGCTTGTCTACTAAAAATCTTTATTAGTATATTGTACTGGAAATCATAGGTATTTCGTTTAAAAAATTGTTATTTATTTAATGTCACAAATAGTATATCCAATACCTATGTCAAAATATTAATATGGCACGTCAAATATAAAAAAAATAATAAGTCCGGCCAAACAAAAATGTACCCATCAAACTGGCGGCATTTCCCCGCCGGATCGCTAGCGAAATAAGTTGAACTACAATTCCCTAACCGCGGATCCCTTAAGGCGACGCCCTTTGTGACTAAGTCACAAACTTTGTAGCGTCGGACCTCCACGTACCCGCAGTCTCAACGGCAAGCCGGACAAGTTCATTCGCTGATTTCAAACACATGTAGTGTTTATAATGAAAGTTTGTGAGACAATTGACCTTGGCGGCCTTCGCTCCCACACCGACCACTTGCTGAGATGCGGTAAGGTGGTTGCTTAAATTACTTTAAATTGCAAATTGCTCAACTACGCAAGAGAAGCTACGGCAGTGCCATCTGGCCCCAAACTGTGTTGGTAATTAATGTTAGTTTCCAATTAATCCTTATAATTCTACCGACACACGGAAATATCACGATGAAGCAACAAGAACACAAGAAACGTGCGTAAGATCCGCCACACATTCATTCCGTGACAATCAATCATGACATGTGACAGTGCCTACAATGGCACCTCCTCCAAGTCCGCTCCTTCATCTTAATCACCCAGAATTCACTTTATCATCATCAGCTGTCGACTTAGCGCTCCACGTGTGTTACGACAAGTAGGGTTTGTGTTTATTTAGGAAACTGATACTATATGGTTGATAAGAACCAGACAATCGTTCGGTTCAGCTTAGTTTCCGGTAGAAAAATAACCAGCCAAGTGCGAGTCGGACTCGCGCACGAAGGGTTCCGTACGTTCCGATAAAAACCATCTATAAAAATGGCAAAAAAATCACGTTTATTGTATGGGAACCCCCTTAAATATTTATTTTATTTGGTTTTTTAGTATTTGTTGATATAGCGGCAACAGAAATACATCATCTGTGAAAATTTCAATCGTCTAACTATCACGGTTCATGAAATACAACCTGGTGACAGTCGGACAGACAGACAAACGGACGAACAGCGGAGTCTTAGTAATAGGGCCCTATTATACCGTTTGGGTACGGAACCCTAAAAATCATGTATTACTACCACACTGTCACTTAACATTAGGTGAGCTGTGGTCAAACACCTAGCCTGTCAACCATAAAAAAAGACTTATCGTACAAAAATGTGTTGAAAGAAATATTTATTCTCCCAACTAAGTTTTTTAATTAAAAAAACGAAAACTCTCCAAGCGCAAGATAACACATTCTCCTTGAAGAACAGATCTAATTCGGTTCAATGCCCTGGTGTCATGCGAAAAGGCACCTTTGTCCCCGAACAAAGAAACTTATTTTCCAACCTCAAACTATCTACTATCTAAAGAGGTCCATTGTGGGCCGTGATTAAAATTTTCGTCCCCAAGATTCTGCTAGCATTTCATTGCGGGACTATTGACAAGAAATATTAAAATTTAACGGAGCGAGTCTGCCCTCTTTGCGAATGCAATTGTAATCTGAGGTTTCCTTTCGAACAAATATTGACGGAACTCATAGGACTTACGCTTTTTTTTTCTCTTTATTCTTGGCATCGCACTTTGTGCATTCTGCCAGTTTCAATGTTTCTATATTTTGTAAGTAGTCTTCATTTTTCAGCTTCTTTATCATCTATAGTTACAGTCAAAGTCTAGTCTTGATCAAGTCCAGTCGGTCCCAGTCAAATCAAGTCATGCCTTAGTAAAGTAGTGGCGACTTTACTATGAGCTTCTGGATGGAGTTTTGGAAGCAACACGAAAAGTCATGTTTAACCACATTATATCATTCTCCCACACTCGCGCTTGTAATTCGGCACTTTATAAATAAAACACCACTATTTTTATGCATAAAACTCGAAAAAACACTAGTTTTAGAAAAAAATACAATGGGGCGACACGACGCTCACCGCGTTCCCGCCAAAACTCCGACTTACGCTTTTAAGGTTTGATATTCAGTTTTTTTTTTTTTTAGAATGGTTGGAGTGATTTTTGTGAGAAGATATAGAACCTTTTTACTTAACTGAGGCGAAGCCAAAAAAGGAGGGTTATGTCTTTGACCTGTATGTATGTTTGTCTTTATGTTCCTTGGTAACTATTAAACGGCTGGACCGATTTTGATGAGTGATATGTCGTTGGATTCATTTTTATTGTGCAATTGTCTCAGGGTTTCAAATCAAAATCAAAAATCAAAAATCAAAATTTCAGATTTTTGGTGACGAAATAAATAAATATTGAAGGACATTTCACACAATTAAGGTTGTACTATAGGAAGCAGATACCTGATAAATAACATACTTTTTTTAAATGCTTACAGAACATTCATATATAGAACAAACATCTATATTTGTCTCACAAATGTTAGTCCTGAATGGGAATCGAACCCACGTCCTTCAGCTCCCGAAGCAGAAATTCTGTGAAACGAGCTGACAAGACAGTCAATGTTTATTGCTTTTACTTTGAGTACCAACATTTCTTATCTTTATTTTGCTTTTAGAGCGAAGATTTTATATATAACTTAAAGCTGAGTTATAATGTGCTTCCCTTTGTAATAGATTTAATTACAAACACTTTTCAAAGAAAAAAGTTCTTGAACTGGAATCAGGTACATCACTCGTGAAGTTAATACAGGTAGATGGGTCTGTCAATCAAACGCGGAAGCGATAGCTTTAATAAATAAAAAATATTGTAATTTATTGTTGGGTCAATTAAAAGTGATTCATCATAATCAGCCTAGCATGGTTCACTGCTGGACATAAGCCTCACCCGACACGTCACTCAACCCGATCTTTTTGCATGTATGTCCTGTGTATATCGTCATGCCATTCAGTCTCAAGGTGTCCTACACTGCGTTTTCTGATTACTGCTCTCCACTTACGTCTACCCCAATGGTTATCGGTTCTGCGATAGATATGGTCAGGCCACTACCCTTGATACAATGAGCTATATTGGTGACTTTGGTTCTCTGGTGAATTTGAATTCCGGGTACGATCCTTTAGAGAATTGTCAAGAATAGCTTTTTCCATAGTTTATTATTAATTGATATTCGGATAAGTTTTTTAAAAGTTACCCAGCCTAGATATATTTACTAGGTCTCACTTCTAAAACCTAATTATTAACTATAAATGTTTGAGTATTGATTCAATAAATTACTTTTCATTGTGAGCTTAAAACAAACCGTATACTCTATAGAGTGAAGCCGTCACCCTTTCTCTGAACTTTAAATTTGCAGAGAGAATTCCAAACCACTAATTGGCGATAAAACTTGGTTCGTAGCACGAGCAGAATGCTTTGTGGTTATAGGAGCCAAACGCTGTTTTAGGTCAGTGAACGTTTGCCAAGTATGTCATGCATCGTTACGTGTCTTCGCCTGGAAACTGCTATTATTTGCTTAGAAGCTTCACTTTATATCTATACCTACAATAGTCATAGAATATAGACGTTGGGCTATGCTCGGAGTTTCCCTACGAGATCGAATCAGAAATGAGGAGATCCGTAGACGAACTAAAGTAGCCGACATAGCCCAGCGAATTAGCTAGTTGAAGTGGCAGTGGGAAGGGCACATAGCACGCAGAACTGATGGCTGAAAGGGAGTGCAGACCACGGACCGGTAAGCGCAGCGTAGGACGTCCACCCACAAGGTGGACAGACGACCTAATAAATACCGCAGAAACGCGCTGGATGCGAGCCGCTTCCAACCGGTCTTTATGGAAGATAATGGGGGAGGCCTATGTCCAGCAGTGGACGTCCTACGGCTGAGATGATAATGATTAAAATATACTTGACACATAACTTTTATTTAAAAAAAATTACTGACCATGATTTTAAACTTCCACGTTCATTTTTACAAACAAATCTCAACATTAATCTAATTATTAACGTGACAAAGCCATTCCAATACTGAATACAAAATCACAACGAAATCCATTTTGACGGAAGCAATAAATCCTGTATGATCGGAGTCAGCTATGCGTGAGGATCTGTGTGCCATTGGAGGGCATTGACCTGGAATCAGGTACATCACGCGCGAAGTTAATACAGGTAGATGGGTCTGTCAGTCAAACTCTGAAGCGATAGCTTTAATGTGCAAATAATGGCGTGTTCCGACATACTCAGCGCTTGAAGTTTCACCCTCTATCAAACAGAAATTCATGTTTGTTCCGGGATATAAAGTAACCTGTTAGTATTAAGTAGTATTTTTTTCAAGTTGCTAGTTTCTTAAAGAATTCATTTCGGAGAGTAGCTAGCCATAGCCAGTCGAGTACTAGAAAGTATCCTACCACCACGCTATGGTTTCCTTACGATGTTTTCCTTTACCGGCAGCTCAAGCGCATTGTTGGGGCTTGAACCTACGCCCTTTGGCGTGTGAACCGACCGCGCTAACCACTAGGATATCATCGCTACTTTTCCACACAAGCAAGTCATTGCTGAATTGCCGATTAGTTTCTTAGCAAGTTTCTCAATATGATCCAACGCCTCAAGCTGGTGCTTAGCTGATCCGTCTCAAAGATCGATTCTTTCGAAACATAGAGATAAAGGATCAAATAGTCTGTTAAAATTGATCGATGAAAACCGTTGTCTGGATAATACTAGCCAAAAGCTGAGCTTTGTGAGGGCTCGCGTGGTTTTTCTAACGGATAATAATTTTTAAGACAGTTTAAAAAAAAATGGAGTTTAGTTCTGTTGCAGCGATGTTAACTCTTTGGTTTTCTAACAGATGGCGTTAGTAGTACAATAACATTCTATCCAATGAATAAAAAATTGTTAATGTTAATTTTTTTAATGGTTATAAAATCATTATTTTTTTTGACAGACACATCTAGATATGATATTAAATTATTATGTTAAAGCACAAATTTATAGGCGTTATAGTTTTTCAGTAAAGTGTACCACAAAAATGCTCAGGTTGTGGGGCTCGCTTCGCTCGCCCTGATTAATATCTTTAAGTTTGCTTTAAGATCATGTTTTGAGAGCCAGTTCCGAAGTTGCTACGAATCTAGTAGATACTTACTCGCCCAATGACCCAAAACGCTCTTCGATTGAGAAGGCTCAAACAGGTGTTACCTATCACCTTAAAGCCTTTGGAAAAACCTTGACAAGGCATTTGGTAAAAAGCTCTCACAAAGAAAGTGTACTTTGGCATCGACTTTTGCGGTGAGCTTACAAATCAGCCAACTTTTCCATACACTTGAATATGAGAGCCACCATCGCATTTTTGTACGATACTGTCAGCTATCGGTAAACATTTTTTAGTTGTATTATTTTAGTCAGCTTTCCTGATAAATTTGGTCGGTCTGAATAAGGAAACTGATACTGCGTTTATGAAATCTCCGAAATACAACGCCGAGGTTATTCGCAATAATTTCTGGTTGGCTGGAAATGAGAAGAATTGGTTAAGATAAGCTCGAGAATTTTGTATTCGGGAAGCACGCGGGCTATTTTCCGTGAGTTTGTGTTGATTTTTTGAGGCAAATTCGAAAGTCACTCTGAAGAACTAGAAGCGAGCTCGGAACTACACGAGTGAAGAAACAGGGCTATAAGTTTGGGCTGTAGCAAATGAAAAGGTTATCTTTGTACTTATGAATATAAATAACTTGTACAAAAAGTAGCTGTTCTATACATAAAATATTAAAGATATTCAATAAAATGTAATTAGATTCTTTTTCGCATTTCGGGTTTGCTTTCATAGTAAAAGTTATTTACTTATAATAATATGGAGAATGACCTCCATTCGGAGCAATACACTCTAAACTCATAACCCTTTATTACGAAGCTTACATCTATCTGCCTGTGGCATTTGCCACGAGCTGTATTTTTTTAACATAGCAACACTGTTAACGTTATCATAGAATGTGTTATTGTCTGATTTTTTTATAAAATAATAATACGATCCCATTCCAATTTTGTCCTTTCTACTTTATTTCATTTAGTTAATTTTATACTTATTTATACAATTATAAATGTACCACAAAAAAGATAATGCATAGTTCATATAATCATCAAAATTTATTGTAGTTGAACTAAATTTAAAGTAAACTCTAAAGTGTAACTCTATAATGAAATCCGACTAAAAGCAAGAGTCATAACAACAACAAATATTCTAAACAGCTTTGTAGTTTTTAATCTAGTAGTATCTCTAAATTGTATAACACAATGGCCGCCTCTGTCTGTTTCTCCAGTTTCTTTAATATCACGCAAAGGATTCTGATTCGGTTTTCACTGTAATTTAAATACTTTGTTACAGAAGATTTGCATATACAATAGAGCTATTATATAATCGCCATAAAGACTAAGTCCAAATTGAAGCTGCACGAAGGCGTGTCACACGCAGTTGTTGCAGTATCACGACACACCGGGACTACTACGACGATGACATCGAAGACGATATCATCAGGCGATTTGTACGCCGAGGGTCGGCTGCAACGGTGAAGACTATCAAGGAGTACAGCCTGCAGATAATCATCAAAGATCAGAATGCGGTGGTGAAGAAGGCCCTTGATTAACACATAGACTACTTTTATCCCGAAAAATGATTAACACATAGGCTATTTTTGATCCCGAAAAATGATTAACACATAGACAACTTTTTATCCCGAAAAATGATTAACACATAGACAACTTTTTATACCGAAAAAAAATTGCTAGTAACATCGCGAGGCGCAGCTAGTAAATAATACAAAAAAAAACTATTGCATAAGAAATTCAATGTTTTGTAATTAAGATGCGCAAATAAATAACGCCCGTGCGAAGCCGCAGCGATTCACTAGTAATAAATAAAAGTAAGTAAGTCAGGTCGCATCAAATACCGGCCGTATTTTAACGTGACCATAAAATGTTTGCCAACCATGAAAAATAAAGGAAACGTAAACTAAAGGTCACCGAAACAAGCTAACTATTCCATTATTCACCGGGGCCAGCAATGGCATCATAACACTCGCTAGAAACGTTCCAGCAGTATGAGTAAAAAAGGTTTTCGTCAACAATACAATATTACATAAGAAATGAGGGGAAATTGGGTCACAAGTGAGTTTTGTATTCGGTCACCCTTCCACGCCTTGACTCCGCGAATACGAATAGGAACTCGAGAATAATACCAGCTATTGTTTTTCCGGAATGAGAACAGAAATATTTCCGAGGAAATGCTCAATTTGGATGTCAAGTATTCTAGAATTGTAGAGCGTCGTATTCACAGTGCGTGGCTTGCCAAATGCGAAACGTCGCACTGAGTTCGTATATGTGATACGTAATGCGGTCGATATGCGATATGCTTTGTAACATTGTACAATACGTTACTCAATAATATATTACTCCTTAGTATTTCTAAGCAGATGTACTGTACGCGAAGCAAAATAATCTTTGTTGCTGAAACACTGTGAATGTTGATTGATTTCACATAAGTAATAATTATACAGAATAACATTTATATTTATTAGCAAGCTGATGTAGCGATATGCTGGTCTTATTTGCTGCAGAAACATATAATCGTTGGGTAGACGTTTTCTAGAGTGAAGACCGTGTATCAGCAAACATAGTGTAAAACGCCATAAAACTCGATGGAGTGACGATATACGTAGGACGTATATATAGGCTGTGTCTAGAAGCGAAAAGATCGGACCGATCAGCGTGTCTTGGAATAGGAAGTTAGCATGTGCAATTGTGCACTCCATAAGTCGAAAACTGAGTTTTGGCGGGAATGCGGAAAGAGTCGTGTCGCCCCGATGTATTTTTTCCAAAACTAGTGTTTTTTCGAGTGTTTATGTATAAAAATAGTGGTGTTTTATTCATAAAGTGCCGAATTACAAGCGCGAGTGTAGGAAAGTGATATAATGTGGTGAAACATGACTTTTCGTGTTGCTTCGCCACTACTTTACTAAAGCATGACTGGATTTGACTGGCACGGACTTGACCAAAACTGTACTTTGACTATAAAGATAAAGAAGCTGAAAACTGAAGACTGCACACAAAATACAGAAACATTGAAACTGTCAGAATGCACAGCGTGCGATGCCAAAAAGAAAGATAAAAAAAGACGAAAACTCTATAACTCGAATTTTTTGGCTCCCTTCAAGTGCGACTTAAAGAGGTTCTACTGTATAAATAAGTTTAGTATAGTTAACTTTCATTAACTAGAGAGATGAAGTAATAAGAACTGTTGAAGTAATCAAATCATGAAAGAGTAAACAGCATCGATATCAGTTTCCGTAGAAACCATTCAGCGTTTCCCCCAATATTGAAAATGAAATTGAATTTAGAAGGAAATGACAATAGCTTCCAGCACAAAATATTTCCCTTAGTTATTCTGTTACAATAAACAAGTTTATCCGATGGGTCCCTACCTAACTGTGATACGTGATTTTGAATAAGATAATAATAAATTCGTTTATGATAAACAATTCTGATTTATAAAGGTTATGTCGGAAAAACCGGATATGTAAATGCGATATAAACAATATAGGGTGTTCAGTTGGAGATCGGTTACATTTTATGGAATTAATATCTTTTCACGGCTTTCCTCTTGCATGACTTTGTATTGAGGATGTTGTAGAATTAGAGCAGAGACGCTAAACCGATCCCGATGGGGCGATGATAACTCAGTGGTTAACGTGGTCGGTTGACATGCTGGAAGCCGTGGTGTCAAGCCCCAACAATAAGCTTGAGCTGCCGGTGAAACTGCTTTTTAGGGTTCCGTACCCAAAGGGTAAAAATGGGACCCTATTACTTAGACTTCGCTGTCTGTCTGTCCGTCTGTCTGTCACCAGGCTGTATCTCAAGAATCGCGATAGCTAGACAGTGTAAATTTTCACAAATTATGTATTTATTTTGCCGCTATAACAAAAAAAAACTAAAAACAAAATAAAATAAATATTTAAGGGGACTCCCATACAACAAACGCGATTTTTTTTCCTTTTTGATTGATAATGGTACGGAACCCTTCGTGCGCGAGTCTGACTCGCACTTGGCCGGTTTTATTACTCGATTCACTAGCTACCAACTTCAAGATGAAAACCTGCCTCCAAAAGCACACAGGTGTAACGGTGTGTTCCAGCAGCTGTCGTCTGTGAGCTATGGTCAAACACCTAGCATGTCGCCAATAAAAAATATCCTAGATCTTATTGTTCATGTAGATGCGCTTTTGATGACTTTTAAGCGGAAATATACAAAAAAATATATTTCTTGAATACTCCAATATTTATGTAACGAACAAAAATGTTTTTTTTTTTTTTTTTATGTAATATAGTAGCAAACAAATACAAATACTCATACAAATCTTTTATTGATAACACCAAAGTTACAGGTCATTATTACATTCATATTTAAAAATATTAAAATCATAACATAATTTATGTAGTATGTCAATAAGTATAATGAAAAAGTCAATATATTTATACTAATATGTCAAATATACAATGTGTCAATATGATTAAATGTCATTCAAAAAAATTGTTATTACTTACAAACAAGAGACGGACCACCTGATGATGGTAAGTGGTCACCGTCCATGGACTCCATCCATGCTTATAGTTTGTTCTTTGTCTAATCGTCTGATTGTTTTTTTGTAAATAATACATACATGTATTATTTACAAAAAAAGTATATAAGTATTCATTCTATCAGTTATCTGGTTCCCACAGTACATGCTTTAAATAAATATCGTAGGACAGATTACACACAGCGCCATCTGACCCCAATGCAGAGCTTGTCACAGGAAGTCAGATAACTGATACAATACATAAATACTTTTTTTTTGTAAATACATACTTACATACAGTACAAAGTTTTGTTTATACGATAAAAAAAATATCCTGGGCGGGAATCGAATCCATGCCCTACAGCTCAGGCAGACATACTACCAATGAGCCAACAGAACTGTCAGGGCTGACTTTTTTAAAGTGTTTCTGTGTAAATATGGTCCAATGTTTGTTTTATTTATTTACTAGCAACCCGCCACGGCTTCGCACGGGTGGTAAGAATGGGTATAGTAAGCTATCCTTAAAAGGTAGGTATATGCCACCGCGGAATTTTTAGTAGATCTATAAAAGAGGAATATCCCACCATGCATTGTTTTGTTATATCTACGTTTGTACTTTTACCGTAGCGCCATCTATTGGATACTAACTGAATTCAGTTAATAAATTACCTTACACCGCCATCTATTATATTTTTATGGAACTCACAGATAATTATACCTCTTTATCGTATAATAAGCAAATAATTTTCAATAAAAAAATATTGCGATTGTAAATTGAGATGTAAACTATCCTATCTCTCAAGTTGGATCAAACTGCACACAGTGTGCAAGATTTGGTTAAAATCGGTTCAGTAGTTGAAGAGTTAATTGCGGACAAACAACGTGACATGAAATTTTTGTATAGAAAGATTTATATAGAAAAAAATACCTTGTACAAAAAAGCTGGAAACATGAACGAGATACAACAGTATCAAGTTTATGTAGACGCCCGCATATCAGGGAACGAGTATTTTTTCGTGGAAGTGTACTAGAGTTTCCTAAAGCTAACATATTGTGATAATATTCGGAGTCTATATTATCGTAGGGATATTATGAATAGCAATATCATAAACAAAAGCTGTGTCCAACTTCACGTTTGTATGAAGAGACTTTCGTCTAACAAAGGGCGGTTCCTAACATAACACTCTTATTCATTCTAGTCAAAGATGTTTGTATAATTTTTTGGAATGCCGTCAGACAATTGTTTATGGAATGGTTCTTGGTATTTTTCTTATTTGCTCTGATTGGAAAACAAATCTTGGTCCTATTCACAGATTAATCAGGGAATTCAATGAATTCTCCAAAGATAATAATGTAGACCTTTTCGTGAGCGCAAGTAAGTTCAAATTTATTAAACTCCCAAACTGTAGTAAACGTAGTGGGTTTGTTCTATGTATTCCTTCGTTTCTGCAAACTTCTCACATTTATTATTTGAATATAGTTAACAGGCTAGGTGTTTGACTACTGCTCACTTGATATTAAGTGACGATATGTTCGAAGATGGTGAGGTTAAGTGAAGCTGCTGGAATACACCGTTAGGTGCTTGGCGGCAGATTTTCCACTTGAGTGGTAGCTAGCTAGCTGATAACTAAAAAAAATAGCCTACCACCACGCTGTGGTTTCCGCTCACTGTACATAATACGCATTGTAATTTAATATAGACTCTCAACCCGATTTATAAGTATTACTTGTATAGTAAACTACAAAAAAGGAGTAGTGTGTACACATTATTGTGTTTTGAATCGAAGCGTATTGCTGCTAGCGAAATTAAGGGACTGTTGAGACTACAATCGAGTCTCAAAGTAATGAGCACCAAAGCAGCGATGCCTTGAACTCAAAGTTCTTTGTATCGCTGATATGGTCATGGACATACGTTATCTCTTACCATTATGAGAGAGTTCCGTTTACCTCATTACTTTTACATAAAAAATGGGCAGCCATGGAGACTGCCAAGTGAAAACTTACAACTCGTCAAATTAGCATGTCGATGACGCGAACTTTACCAAAAACAATATAAACGCTTAACACGGCTAAAGAAGTTTTCATTTCAAAACCTTACCTATTACTATTTGATTAAGATATCATGACTCGTAGTATAATATATGTACATAAGGACCAATAAATATATACTTTTAATTTTCAGTGTAATTTGATGGATATTACATGACATTTTTTATTTAGAAGCATTATTTGCTGTAACCAAAGTTTCGCACCCTAGTTGGGAGACCGTCAGATTTCCAATCTGGAGGTCCAGGGTTTGAATCCCATAGCCCGTTTCTCTGTATTTTCTAGAACGAACTACTTCTCTAGTGAAGGAAAACATCGTGAGGAAAAACACATGTCTGACAGTTCTTAAAAAAATATTTTCGAAGATGTGTGAAATCTGTTAACCCGCACTTGGCATGCGTGGTGGACTACATCCAGGAGAAGAGACCCGCGTCAAGCTGTGGGTCTGCTTATAGAAACAAGGCTGACTCGTATTTGCTGTAAAATTTTAATGCGGTTGTTCAGATCAATGTGTGGCAAAATCAATTAAGTTCCTTCTTAAGAACTTTATAGATGGCGTCTCAAAATTATTAAAACTCGCAAACGTTTTGTTTCACCAATGTTTAGTCTAATCGACACCTTCTGATTAAAGTGTGTTCTTCATACAAAGTGAAATAGTGTTATTATTTGTGCGACCTTAAACAGCGGTAATAAAAATTAGTTAAGTGAAGTCTTAGAAAACTTTACTTAAAAATGTTAATAACATCACTTTGATATCGTTAATGAAATGTAATCTTTATGTTTTTGACTAAACATGTTTGATGATAATCTTACCTTGTACAGGGGTATAAATGTTCATATACAAGCAGTCTTCGCTTTGATTCTTGAGTCTCGGCAACAGCCGCCTCAAGTACTCTAGTCTGCCTTTGGGCATCCTTTCTAAAACCAGAGTTTCGTTGGCAATGTCTGGGAGCTTCTGCGGGCAGACCGGCCCCATTGTGTCCACTGTCTTCACGTCGTCCCAGGGCGCTGGTGCCCTGGTTGGCGCAAACCTGAGAAAAGATACGAAAAATTAGTACATCATCATCATCATCATCATCATCATCATCATCATCATCATCATCATCATCATTATCATCATCGTCAGCCATAGCACTTCCACTGCTGGACATAGGCCTCCTCCTGGGGGGGTTTTGCCAATACTTGCCACGCTTGGCAGGCGGGTTGGCGAGCGCACTTAGGTGTGATTGTTCAAGGAAGACGCTGCTGTCCGCTCTTACGGCAACCACGGGTAGAGAGGGTGGGGTACAATTCTTACGCCGGCACCACCACGGATTAAAATTAGAATTAAAATTAGTACATATTTGTTTTAATTACACTACGCACCTCTTGTTCATTTTGTAAAAGTTTACAAGATATCGATACTTCGGGAAAGAAAGATTGTCAAGGCCAAAATATACATTTTACAGGAGAAGCATTTTTTAAATTGTTGACAAGCTTGGTGTTTGATTTTCTCACCCGATGTTAAATGATGGTGTGGTCGACGATGGTAAAGCACGCATTGCTTGGAATGGAACTGGCTCTCAAATGAGGCTGGCAGAGCACACCATTGCCGCCACACCAGGTGCTTGGCAGTAACAGCAAAAAACGAGACCCAAAAAATATTTCTTGCTCTTATCTTATTCTAGACTTGTAATAGTTAATTATGACACTTATTTTAAAGACTTAAGATTTTAGATATTTATTTTATTTTAAAATAATGAAAATAAATGGGTAATAAATAGCTTTTTAAAATTTTGAGGCTTTAATATAGAGATCGATAGAACGTTAAATTCTGAACAATTTTCGCCAAAAGTGACTTCTATGCCCGTTCTTCGCTGTAGTATTGATATGGTTATCTGTATTCAAAACTTCATCATCCAGGTTATAGCATGTAAAAGTAACAAACAGATAAATCATATACTAATATTAGTGTAATAGGTGATATATTTGTATTTGGTCACAATCCCGTCCAATGTTAAACAAAAATTACCCCTGACGTAACGCTTGCGCGAAAAAAAAACAACTAAATTACTATTTAAGGATATTCCGATTGCACACGATAGGAAATACCAGTCCATTTCACGGTTGAAAAGTTTTTCAATTACAGTACATAATTAATATCATTATTTTCAGTCGGTTAGTCGGTCCTATTGACACCTTTTGTTAATTTAACCCTAAAAAAGGCAGACAATTAAAAAAATCGCTTTTTCGTCAACATTGTACCAAACACACTTAAATAACACATTCAATATTGATTGGCTACATTGAAAACCCGTACTTGTCTCCTAAAAGGTTCAATTACCAGCATCAATTTACCAAATGGATGCGAGCGATCGAAGTTAGGATGCGGCAATAAGGGATGGCGCCCCTGAGGACAAAGTACTGAACATTTTTTCCGGTCTCTGCGGCCGCGGCTAAATGTAGCGTGAATCCCCATGGATTCGAGTCGGGAGTGGACGTACTCAAGGGAACACGCGAGGGAGAAGCAAACGCACTTCGGGAATGTCAGTCTGTGAGAATATGAAAGCCTGTCTAGAAATGTCATTTGCCTGTAATCTGAAATGTACAATATAGGCGTATTCAAATCCGAATTTATTTCCATAGATACCTATAGTTAAATTTCCTTTTAATTGTTTAGCATTGGCAAGATATTGTGATAATGTGATAAAAAGAAAGTCCATTCGATATTATTAAAAAAAAAAAACAAGAAACACTATTTCGATATTACAACGTAATATATTTTATTTACCATACTGAAAAAAATATTAATTTTTTGTCACCGAAAATTTAATTTGAAATTGAATTTTTAATTTTAGTAAAAGCTTTTTAAGTATTTTGTATATAATGGCCCATTATTATTTACTTGTACTATACAAAATCGTCAACTAACTTAGCATTATTGACTTCAAAATATGTTGTTTTCTCAAAATTGTATAGAATGATAAATCGTAAATGTCATGCCCAAAACTATTTCCTGCTTACGGCCCTGGTTTCTGACGTAAACATCGTGAGGAGTCAGCTGAAATACGATGTTTTTCCTATCCAAGTTTGCGGGATTCGAAAATAGAGTTTGGTAATTTAGGAACCGTATGTTTTTTGTGGTTTTGTTGTAATCATTACTAACTTTTCCAGATTTATGAAATATATATGTCCTAATATATCTAACGTGAAGAAAAGAACAATATGATTGCTTTAGAAAAAACTAATGTATTTATAACAATTGGGTTACGGACAAGAATTTGACAAATAGATATTGCCCATCATATAAATTTTTGATTTATATGATGGGCAATAATGTTTTTTTTTTTAATTCTTGTTTCTAATAAAAATAATATTTGTAAACGTAATATATTGTACACTGTAGCTTTATTCGGTCGGAATAATTAATTTAACTTTTAAAAACTATCAGGCAATTTCTTTGTCACGTACGAGGCGCTGTCCTTATGATAAGAGATAACGTATATTCATGAAAATTGCAGCACCACACATTGGTGGTAAAATCTCCTTAACAGTAAGTAATAAAGTAAGTAGCTGATATTCTACCGCCAAGCAGTAGTATGTACACATTACTGTAAAGATTACTACAGCTAGTGAAATTACAGGGCTGTTGAGACCAACCATCGAAAGTCTCAAAGTAATGAGCGCCAAAGCAGCGATGCCCTGGACTTTGTTTTGTTACCCATAGTTCTGTGTACCGCTGCAATGGTCATGGGCAGGCGTTATCTCTTACCATCAGGAGAGCATATTGTTCGTCTCATTACATTTACATTATTTGACAGCCCTGTTGGCTCATTGGGAGTATATCTGCCTGAGCTGTAGGGCGTGGGTTCGATTCCCGCCAAGGACAAACTTTTATGGTACAAAACAAATGTTTGTTCTGTGTCTGGGTGTTCTGTATGTATTATAAGTATGTATTTACAACAAAAAATGTATTTATGTATTCTATCAGTTATCCGATTTTCATCACACAAGCTCTGTTTAGTTTGGGGTCAGATGGCGCTGTGTGTAATGTGTCCTACAATATTTATTTATTTATTTAAAACAAGTAAATTGTCATAAAATATATCTTTAACAAACGCAAAAAAAAATTACATTACATTAATGGAGTGTTAGCACCCGAACAAGAAATTCTGAATTTCGGGAACTGTTTCCTGCGGTTGTTACTTTTATACATATTCAACGGGTGACAATCATATGAGGATAGCCGACAGACAAGTGGAAGTTGAAAAACATATTTTAGGTATTTTCACAAACAGAGACCTGTTATAATAAAAATTATATTAAAATTGCAGGTACTACCCACAAGCAACACTTTTTTTATTTTTATACTGAAACAGTTATATTAGGAATATTATTGAATTCTTTCAAAATTCTTGAAGCTTCTTCTGTATTTTCGCCTTCGCTAATTTCTTGGCAGCTGAACAAAGCAATTTTACTAATGAGCTTTCGGTTTGCAACGTCTCACTGAATACAGCATTGAATGTCAAAAACGAGTCCTTCCTGACATTAATTTAAATTTTCGTTAATTGGACATTCATAACAACAGGAAACAGGAAAATCGTAACTTGATGACAACTTGTTTATGGAGAATGAGAAAATAAGCAATCATTTGATAAGTACCTATCCAAAAAATATAAGTCGCCTTGTTATATTGAAGCAAACACGGTGGGATAATTTGATTACGTTATGTACTGTGTGTATTTCTTACGTAATAATATATCTCTGCAAAAAAATTGATTAGATTTTTTTCTTCGTATTTTAGGACAAAACGAGTCAAGTGGGAATCGAAATCACGCACAGAGTTTCGTATCTTCACGTCAATGTTTTTTTGGCAATTGTTGAAATGGATGTATGTTGGAATATTTTAGTGTTTGACCGTATATTTATTTCAACAGAATGGTTGAAAATTTAACTAAACTTTAAAATAGAAAAAGTTTCTCATTTCGGTTGTTTTTTTATGTTCATTTATATTCATTTATAAACCGATTCGTTAAATCATTTGTTTTATTTGAAAATATATACTTTCAGATTGGTAGATATAATAACATCAAAATTGTTGCAACAGTTTGATTTTTAAACTTAGATAAATACTTAAAATTTTGCCGCGTATGGACAAGTATAGTGCCTTGGAGTCGGGTTTTTTTTTGTAAAAATTATACTTATATTACTATAAGTACCTGGTTGACCGAGCATTGCTCGGCTGAAAACATGGATAAAACGACGTTTTTTGAAACTGAAACCTAGCTAGATCGATTTTTCGCCCCCGAAATCCCCTGGATACAAAATTTCATGAAAATCATTGGAGCCGTTTCCGAGATTCAGAATATATATATATATACAAGAATTGCTCGTTTAAAGATATAGATATTATAGGTACCCAAATAAATAAAATACATATCGTGGGATATTCAAAGCGCCATTTAGCCTTAAACGAAGCAAAGCTTGTGCTTTTATATTGTGTGTTTGTTTATTTATATGTGTGAAAATGTGCTCTTTTATCACACTAAGTTTGAAGTTTCTACGTGTTGACGTTTTTACGATAGCGCTAAAAACCAAAATAAAATAATAATAATTATATGATAGATTTCCTTAGCAGGAGGTTGTCTAGGTAGCTGCAGTATCAGATATTTTTACCACCAAGCAGTAGTGTGTAAACATTAGTGTGTTCCGGTTTGAAGGGTACTGCAGCTAGCGAAATTACAGGGCTGTTGAGACTAACCATCTAATGCCTCAAAGTAATGAGCGCCAAAGCAGCGATGACCTGGACTTTGTTACCCAAAGTATCTTTTACCATGAAAAAAGCGTCTCGTTCGTCACATTTTTACAACTATACAGTATTTAAAAAAAAAAACCTCACCTATTAGATCCGGTAGGCGGCGTTGCGTATGGAACTCCGAGGTACGCCTCCACTGGCTTCAAGTACTTATGCTGATCCATCGGCATTATCACTCCTTGCAGCTTCCCGTACCGAGTTCCAATCACTCTAGTCCTAAGCATAGAGTTCCTCCCACTGAAGTTACAGTTCGTATCTTGACTCAATAACAACACTAGCAATATAACTAATTTCACTTTCTCTTCTAAATTGAATCTAAACTTAATTTGTATCACTTTAAATTCTATTTTCGTTAAAAACTGCTTTATTGAGTTGCAAAGGTGAAGTGGCAGTCTGTTAGTGGCCATTTTCCTGTATATCACCTTTGCAAACCCATCGCTCTCGGTCTTGTATCATGTGAAATTGTTTGCTATGACATTTTGGTGTTTATTTTGATAGCTACGTTGGCACATTATTGATTAGCACAGCCATTTTGTATCTGTAACAAAAAAATATGTTTTTTTAGAAAGTTATAGTGGTTTTAATGATTAATTAATTATAAATAAAATCTCGTAAAGGCCGAAAGGTCGTAGTTGCCATGTTGGTGCCGGCGTAAGGATAGTACCCCACCCTCTCTACCCGTGGTTGCCACATATGGGTGTGCTTATGGTTCCAATCAGGCTAGGTGTGCTTTACCATCGTCGACAACACCGTCACTTAACATCTGGTGAGTAGTAGACAAACACCAAGCCTGAAAGCTATTAAAAAAAAAAATTATTTCTTTTAACAAAAAAAATCTTTACTTAAACATTTGAGCAAACTTGGTTTCCACCTTCCTAACTTTGAATTAACAATGAAGTAGATTCAGCCAGACAGTGTACCTTGATTAAATTTGCCACACCACCCAAAATAACAATAAGTGTAAAAATGTGTTCAAGCATTCAACCACATTCGGAGATGATATCCAGCCATGAATTTTTATCCGACAGCCGGTACTAAAAAGGCTACTACCGCCCTTAACGCATGTCTGAATTAAGCCGAATTAATAATTTTGGACATATAAACCAGATTTTTTAACCAAATTTAGCCTAGAGTTAAATTTAAAGGGTAAAAGTGCAAAGTTTTTGTAATATTTGACTATGATAATTAACAAAAACTAAAAGATTACGCACCGTAGTTGAGAGATTGTTGGCTTCCTATCTGCCTTCAGATAGGAAGCCAACAATCTCTCAATTAGATCCTGTGTTCAAATCCCACGGCACGAACCCCTGGTTTTTTGTTATGTTCGTATAGACACTGATTTCAAAATGTGAGGAAAACTTGTATGTCCGTCATTGTCCGTGAACTACCAATCCGCACTTAGCCAACGTGCAAGGGTACTATCACAAATAACTGTTTTATTGACTGTTTTTTTTTTTTTTTTGTATTTAGTTTTTTTTTTAGACAAAAGAGGCGCTCTCCTGATTGTAGAATATAACACATGCCCGTGACCATAGCAGCGATACCCAGAACTTTGATTAAAAAAAAGTCTAGGGCATCGCTGCTTAAGCGATCATTACTTTGAGACTTTCGATGGTTAGTCTCAACAGCCCTGCAATTTCGCTAGCTGCAGTACCCTTCAAACCGAAACACATTACACACTTAGCGGCAGAATATCTAGTAAACTGCGGTCGTACTAACCTAGACGATCTTCTAAGATCTATTACAAAGTAAAGCTCATAGGCAAACATTAATAAACGAAGAATCAGTGAAACGGTTCAGCCGTTCTCAAGCTATATAGATACACAAATTGTTAGACTTTGAAACTGTAGTAAATCGATGCGATTTGACGCGTTTACAAAAAAACGCGTTACAATAAATACACCGACAATCTAAATCACTAACCCATTAGACTCTTTTTGAACACAGAACCACAGAAAATCTAAATAAATTGAATACACTGATATTTGTTTTATCACAGTGTCCAACACAGAGCGTTTTATTCTGTTCAGCTAAAACCATTCTTAGCAAAAAAGGGGTAACCTCCGCTCGTTAGCCTGAATTAATAACGAGAATGGAAAAAAAATAAAACCCGTTTTTCGTATAGATATTGAATTTGTAAACACAAAGCCGTACAAAGGGCACGTTGAGGAAGAATTACAGCAATTGTTTTGTGAAACGTGAATTTACGTGTGAAAGCTTTATTTTTGTTTTGTTGTGTGTAATCTCCTGGAAAGTAAAGGGAATCCAAACCCGGTTATGTGTTCGGGAAATCTGGTTCTGATGGTACACGGAAATATTATATCTATAGGGAAAATGTAGATAGCTACGTGATCCGCATTTTTCAGGCTGAAGGTCGAACCCTCGTTGGTTTTACACGTACTTATCTAAATTCCTGAGAAAATATTGCGTAGCTGTTAGGGAAGTAATCATTTGCAATATTTATATATCCACAATTTGGAGATATTTTTATCGGGATACTTAATCGCGAACAAAACGCTTTAAATGAGAAATTAGTAACTAATTTCGATAATTTATCTATAGCCATATAAAGTTTCATCTAAGTAAACGTGCACTATTTCAGACTGCACTATCAGGTAGGTTGTGGTATTTATAGTAAAATAAGTTATTAAAATATAAAAGAAGAAGAATGGCTGTGGAATCGGTATCTTTTGGGCAAGCGTGCTCCATCTTAGACCGCAATGATAGCTCAGTGGTTAGCGTGGTCGGTTCGCATGCCAAAGGGCGTGAGTTCAAACCCCAACAATGAGCTTGAGCTGCCGGTGAAGGAAAACATCGTGAGGAAACCACAGCGTGGTAGTAGGGTACTTTCTAGTACTCGGCTGGCTAGCTACCACCCTCAAGTTGAAAATCTGCCGCCAAGCATCTAACGGTGTGTTCCGGCAGCCTCACTTGAGAGCCAGTTCTATTCCAGGCTAGGTGTGCTTTACTATCTTCGATCACAGCGTCACTTAACATCAGGTGAGTTGTGGAAAAAAACCTAGCCTACCAGCCAAAAAAATTAAATAAAACATATAAAAAATACCGTTTAAATTTTATTATTACAAACCAAATGATTACGTCTTAAAATTTTTACAACACCATTTGTATTTTAAAGTTCTGTTGTAAAAAATTTGCGCACAGATATCTTCCGTCACGTTCTTCAACGTGCAAAGGAGTCCAGTCCAAAACGCTTTTTAACCCGCTCGCCTATCGGAATGTCAGTGAGATAGCAAAGATGTTAAAAAGATGACAAATGGCTTATTCGATATTCCCGCGGAGCGCCCGCGATAAATCAATAAAGCTTCCATTACACAGAATATGAATACTGAACGAGGTATGAAGATGTCTCGTTAGGGACTGGGGATTCTCGAACACCTATTTAAATATTCAATAAGTAGTTTATATTTAATGGAGACTGGGATATAGAAGAATTTGAAGAGTTTTTGAGGTATTGTGAACGGGTCTGAAAAGGCTGGGTAAAATTTTTCACAAGAAGTAAAGGAAACTTTGTTATTGTTTTTTTTTTTAAACCACTATTCCTACTTTGTTACAAATTTTGCTAGTTTAAAATGAAAAAAGTTCTTTAATTGACTTCGAAAATAATTAATTGTCTGGCCAAATAGCCAGTCTGGCAGATAGATTCAAAATCAAAATCAAAAAGTCATTTATTCAGTCTAGGCCCTGGTAAGGCACTTAAGAACGTTAAGTTACATTACCGGCTCGTAACTACACTTCAACTGAGAAGACTCCGGCAAGAAACTCAGCAAGGCATTTTTTTTGTGGATCTTTCTTTTCATATTAGGTTACAGTTTACAGTTATAGATATTAATACATTATGCTTACTACAATTGTCACTTAGCCAGGGGGATGCAAGTGCAGAGAAAAGCTACTACAACCATATATATATACCTAGTACCTGGTTGACCGAGCATTGCTCGGCTGAAAACATGGGTAAAACGACGTTTTCTGAAAATAAAACTTAGCTAGATCGACTTTTCGCCCCCGAAACCCCCTGGATACAAAAATTCATGAAAATCGTTGGAGCCGTTTCCGAGATTCAGAATATATATATATATATATACAAGAATTGCTCGTTTAAAGATATAGATTCATACATAATTATATATACATATTATTATTATATTTTATATATTTAACCCTATATATATTCTTCCATGTAATGATCCACCTTATAGTAGGCTTGTCGATAAACCTCTACTTTATAAAATCTTGTATTTATTATAGGACATTTTAGTTACCTCAAGTGGGATTTTATTATAGAATCTAACGCAATTCCCGAGAAAAGACTTATTAGCTTTAGATAACCTGAATCTAGGTGTCACAGATTAAGCCAAGTATTTTACTTGGTGGTAGATCTGGTCAGCAGGAGATCGTCTAGGTAGGTACCACCGCAGTACCAGATACTCTACCGCGACGCAGTAGTGTGTAAACATTACTATATTCTGGTTTAAAGGATTACAAGCGAAATTATAGAGCTGCTGAAACTAACCATCGAATGTCTCAAAGTAATGAGCGCCAAATGCATTACATAAAAATAAAAAATGATTAGTATTTAGGGTTTCGTACCTCAATAGAAAAAAGGAACACTTACCCTTTTTTTTAGTAACCCGTTTAATATTAAAATACTCAGGTCTGCAATGATGTACGATGTGATTTAATACATATCATACATCACATAGAAAGTTCTAGCCTTATTTTAATATACATATAAATACGCGAGCAAGCCGTGCGCAACAGCTAGTGTTTTACATGTAGTAAGTTAATCAAATCAAAATTAGGAGCACAGTTCGATTGTATAAATATTTTTTAGGTAAGAGATAGTAGTCCATAAAAAGTATGGTAAAAAATATTTTAGTATCAGACGTAGTGACTTAGTTAAACTAGTTAAAAAAATCTTTTAGACTGTGTTTTTTATATCTGAATAGGCTCGCGTTTGACCGCCAACTCACCTGATGTTAAGCGATGATGCGGTCTACGATAGATCATGCTTACCAAGAAGAAACCGACTCACTCGCGACCGTAAGACGCCGTATTGTAACTATTATACGCTTATATGAATGGTACGTCTAAATCGCTATCCATTTCTGTTTAACCGGTTCTTATTTCCGTCCCAAACACCAGATAAATACACTCCACATCTGACTTTGAATCTGTTTCCAGTTGCATCTCTTTATTATTCCACGTTTTCGCTTCCATCTACTGTGTAAAGGCAGTACAGCCATTTAACAACCTTTATATGTTTTTATTTGACCTGAAAAATTCACGATTGTGCTTCAATCCGAGTGAATGTGAAACACTCACGTCCAAAGCATAAATCTACGTTGAATATCAAATTCACAGTGAAACTATGATTTTGTATGTAAATCTAGCAGCTTTTGTTATCTGTGAATTGTTTTTGGAAGCAGTTTTTTTTGGGGTAACAAGAGCTGTTGTTTTATGAGTATTTGTTTGATATAAACATTATATATATATATATATATATATTATATGTGCTCGGAGTTTCTCTACGAGATTGAACCAGAAATGAGGAGGTCCGTAGACGAACTAAAGTAGCCGACATAGCCCAGCGGATTAGCAAGTTGAAGTGGCAGTGGGCAGGGCACATAGCACGCAGAACTGATGGCCGATGGGGCTGCAAAGTTTTGGAGTGGAAACCACGGACCGGCAAGCGCAGCGTAGGACGTCCACCCACAAGGTGGACAGGCGACCTCATAAAGACCGCAGGAACGCGCTGGATGCGAGCCGCTTCCAACAGGTCTTTATGGAAGTCAATGGGGGAGGCCTATGTCCAGCAGTGGACGTCCTACGGCTGAGATGATGATGACGATGTTAAATGTTACGTGAGCTTGTGATAATTACACGACTGTCCAAAAAAGTGTTTTTCTGATTCAGCTTTGTTTTTTCCTGTGTTTTTTGTATGGCATAAGGTCTCATATATGGAGGTTTTACATTATATTTTGATGATTTCAATTGTTTTACCCATATGTGCAAATAAATGAATTGAATTGAATAAGGAGTATAATGTTTACAGAGTTTTGTATGTACGTGAGGTTATTTATACCATCATAACTTTTAAATGACTCAACAGATTTGTATTCTTGTTATAATCCTTACATCATACAGAGTAAAAAAGTTAATAATTGAAAAAAAAAACTAAATGTTAAAAAATTGTTCTCGGAAATGTTAGAAGTCTATCCCGCACTTGGCCAGCGTAGCGAGCCAGCTTATAAAAACAGGGCTGACTCAGGGACTATTAAATGGCTAAACCAATCTTGATATATGATATGTCGTTAGATTCGTCTTTATAGCGCGAGTATCACAGATTGCATATGAAAATTAAAAAAATCAGAATGGCGGATTTTTGGCGCCAAAAGTTTTGTTTTTTACTCTAAAATTACAGACATACTTTACAAACCTACATTATATATTTCATTTACTAAGAATATTCTAATTAGATATATATGTCATACTACTGTACTTATTGTGTCTTATGCACTGTAGTGTACCGCACTGTACACCACCGCTGAGTATCGCGTCGCTACGTGCCTCCACGGTACCATCAATATTGAAAAAAAAAACTATTTTTTAATTACGTTTAACAGGCTAGGTGTTTAACCACAGCTTAAGTGTCAAATATGGTAAACACACCTTACCTGGAATGAAACTCTCACTAGTGAGGCTGTGGGAACACACTTAGATACTTGGCGGTAGATTTTCAACTTGAGGGTAGTAGAGCCAGCCGACTATTAGAAAACCCTACCATCATGTTATGGTTTTCTTACGTTGTTTCCTGCACCGGGAGCACAAGATCATTGTTGGGGTTTGTCGGTCGCCGGTCGGGCGTGTGAACCGACTACGCTAACCACTGAGCTATCATAACTATAAACAAGCTATCTTTACTAAACAAGCGGAGTCTAAAATTAAAACTACCGCTCGTCTTTGTTTATTGTTTCCTGTAAACGTATTAATAATTCCTCACAATAAAATGTAAAATTGTCATAAAACATCCTCATCCATGACAATTGCCCATGTCACAGTAACGGGTAAGAATTTGAGCACACCCCTATCTAAGTACAGCGATCTCTAAGGCTCCAGTAGTGATGTAAAATTTAATTCCTGTTTTATTGTCGAAAGGATTCGTAATAAAGTTAAAATTTCCGGAGACGAAGCTAACAGGAGAATAGACTGAAAGAAATTGTTAAGCTTTTCCGCATACCGGAAATTCGTGAATATTAGAAAAGTATTGTTCAGTCAATTTAGTAGGTACACGATTAAAAATTGTTAAAAGAAGTCTGCTCTTCAAGTCTTATAAATTCAATATCGTTTATGCTGAAATAATTGTTAGTGATGCCCTAACAATGCAGTGTTTTGCCGTGGTGGTGCCGGCGTAAGAATAGTACCTCGCCCTCTCTACCCGTGGTTGCCGTAAGAGTCGGCTAAGGGATGTAATCCGGAAGATGGGCAGCAGCGTCTTCCTTGAACAATCACACCTAACTGCGCTCGCCAACTCGCCTGCCAAGCGTGGTAGTATTGGCAAAACCTCCCCAGGAGGAGGCCTATGTCCAGCAGTAGACGTCCTATGGCTGATGGTGATGATGATGATGATGCCCTAAAATCCTAGATATCTCTACATAGTCCAGTCATTTGGTAGCTGTGCCTGGAAAAATTTCCGGGAGTTTTGAAAATTGATTTTGTAAGTTTTGAAGTGCTCTATTCGATTTTTCTATTATTTGCCACCTCGTTTTTGCCTGACATCTTTGTCACTCGCGCCGCCATGTTGGAAAAATGGCGCCCATACCAGTGTTTTGACAATTTCTCCATTTTGGCACATTTTACGATGAAAATAATTAAGTAATAGAATAATTAGAAATTTCCAACAATTTATGTAGTGACCTTTTTTACAAATTAATAGTGTCATTTATATGACACCAAATTTACATATTTTTTTTATAGAAATACTTGTGTAAATATTGATGAACCAAAAACTAAATAATAAACATAAATGTAAGTAATTTTTCGCTAAATTAAAAGGAAGCAAAGAAAGAAAAACATTTATTCGACACAACATAGACACACAAAGAAATATAAACAAGCTTATATAAGAAAAACTCGAAAGACTACGGTTTTTTTTTATTTTAAATATTTTTTTATTGCTAGTGTTACTCGGGTTGATGTAAGAATTCCAACGATACCCAATACACCTAAATTTGTTCAAAGTTTGGTGAAATAAAGGAAGTCACATACATACATTATACATATATGTATATGTGAACTCTGTAAACATTACACTCCTTTTTAGGGCAGTCGTGTAAAAAGAACTTATGCTGAATGGCGTCATCTCACCATGACGGTAGATGGCAATAATTGTGACACCTTTACTTTGTTCTATCAATTAGCTACTAGGTAAGCATGTCTTCTAGATAAGCGTACTTCATCTTCAACAAAACTAGACACATGTGCAAGCGTGACCATTTTAGACCCGGCCAAATGCAAACTCATTTAACGTAAAAAAAATCGTCGGCTAGCTATTATAAAAAGCGAGCTTATTCAGTATAAAAAAAAAAAACTCATAAATCACCTAAAAGATCCGACCCTTATTTGCACAAAACAAAATGCAAGATAATTCACACTTTTTTACCAGCCACACAATTTTCGATTGCCTTTTCTACGAGTGGACTAATTCCACACTCCAATGAGGCGAAGAATGTTTCTGAACTTTTAATTTTCCAACCTTTCGTTTTTCCCTCATTTTCGTAACACAAGGCGCGATGGAAAAAAGATACAAAGATGTTACTTTAGGTTATGTAAGACGATTTGGCTAAAGTACTAACGTTTGTGAAAGTTTCTGCTAAGAATAAAACCTATTGAGAGAGCTTATATAAATTCCGCTTTAGGATTTCAGAGTTATTTATATTCGTCTTTTGTAAATAATCATATTGACATACTTTATATAGACTTTTTACTTTTTTCATTGACATGTAATCAGTGTTTATGACATATTTAATGATATGTTTGAAATTATATTACGGAATTGACTTGTAAATTTGATGTCATCAATATTTTTTTTTGTGTAAGAGTAATGAGACGAACGAGATGCTCTCCTGATGGTAAGAGATAACTCCTGTCCATGACCATTACAGAAATACACAGAACTTTGAGTTATAAAACAAAGCCCAGGGCATCGCTGACTTGGAGCTCATTACTTTAAGACATTAGATGGTTAGTCTCAACAGCTCAGTAATTTTGCTAGCTGCTGTGCCCTTCAAATCGGAAGGCAGTAATGGTAACACAATACTAATAATATGTGCAAGCTACTTACCCATACGACCACCTGCTAAGGAGATCTACCACCAAGTGATATTTGTATTCTAAGTGTTTATAGATTGGGTACTAGCTTCAGCTGTTATAGAAAGTTAAATAGCCACTTGAACTAATTTATAGAGTTCTATAGTAACCGGCGTGGTATTGAAACGGTTTTACTTAGTTAATTAATAATAGGTGATTGAAATTATTTATCAGCGACAAAATAATAATAATTTGATCATAGTTTTCAAGGTAGCCAATTAAGAAGGTTTTAGTGAATTTTCTTGAATACGAATGCCGTATTACTAAGGAATTAATTTTTCTTTTGAGGTTTGATGACATAGTAAAAATTGTTAACAATAAATTTGCAATGAACCCATTTTAAATCAGTACTATCTTTCCGCGTAACCTTATTCTTGCAACAAGACTCCAGAAAGATTTTTGCTTCCTATTACACGCCTTAAAGGCGTTCATTTATACTACATACCTACACGCTTCCAAGGCATGCATATTTTTAATGCATTCACGCTTCCAAGGTGTGCATATTTTTAATGTTTGCATTTTTTACTGTATACACGATTTCATGGCGTGCATATTTTTAATGCATACAAGCCTTGGCGTGCATTTTTTAATTAAGGAAAGTCTCTGATTTTTTTAACAATGTTTACACGGGAACAACCATAAATACGTTCACGTCTTAACATTTCCATCAGAAATGTGATAGTTTCGCTGCTGATATTAAATCGAATACAATGGCTTGAATCGTTTCTCTTTGTTATAAGCTAAGTCATTGTTTACGTATTATATTGCCACATCGTCGTGGTCTGTCACGTTTCGGGTCTTCACTCGAAAATTGTTAACATCGAAAGAATTCGGGTAATGTTTCCCTGTTACATTAATTTAGGTTCTTTCTTTGTTTACTTTCTTCAAAAGATTAATGCGTTCAGTTTTATTGGAGTTTATATTGTCAGCAAAGGCAGAATGATTTACAGAAGACGAAGTTTTACTTTGATTAGTCTCAATATTGAATGGTGAACTTTTGAATCTTAACTTCGTTAAAATAAGATTATCAATATAAATAATTTGTACCTATGTCTTTCACTCACTTTTCTTATATGGTTATTAAATTTTTATCTATTATATATTTTAGAGATTCCAGGTTTCTTGGGACTACAAAGTATACGCGACAGCAAATAAAAAAAACTACCCCAACGAAAGTTGGACTTTACTCTATATCATCATTTGATGATACGGAACTCTAGTCCTCAAAAAAAAAAGGAATCCTTATAGGATCACTTTGTTGCCTATCTGTCCGTCTCTCAAGACCTTCTATCTCGGAAACTCGTTGGAGGTATCAAATTGAAATTAAAACCAGATACCTACGCCGATCTGTAGCCCGTTGAATCTGTGAAAAATCTAATTTCTCAGTTATTGTAAAAGTTGCAGCCGTTTATGTCGCAAAAAACCGCATATTTCGACACTCATAAGGGAAATGCCGTTATGCAAGGAATTATAACAAGAATATACCGTACCTACTAGTTTGTACGGTACCTTCCGTAGGCGAGTCTGTCTCGCACTTGTCCGTATTTTTGATGTTGAAAAGTAATATTTTTAAAATCTTGTATCAATTTGAGTTACAGTACTGACTACAAATCAATTTTTTGTTTTTACAAAAAAATAACTATACCCGTTAGGATTCAGTTTCGAGCAGCAAGAACAAGAGACATTGAAATATAATACACGCCGTACTAATCCCTCTGAGGTATTATCTGACTCAAGGAAATAATCTGTCAAAATGCTACAGACGAAATGAATGACGTACACAAAGCAAAAGACCGCTTAGGAGGTATTATTGAGCGAGACTTTGGAACGAAGAACAAAACTTCTCCCTACCCCCACAACCTCTCAGCATCCGTCCCCGAAGATATATGGAGAATTGAATCGATGCACATTCTCTTAATACTTATGATGTATGAAAGCAATTTTATTTAAACGTCTTTTGTAAGACGCTTAAGCAGAAGATTGCGAATGGAATTGCTCAAATATCGTCGAGTAATTTGGGGCGTGAAAGTGCTATAAAATATGCGAGGTTTCCGAAAAGTTTTATAGAGTTCGGGGTAAATTGATTTGCAGCGGCGACCTACATTTGCTCCTTTGCATGAAAGTATAGTTATATTGGAGTTTTAAAATATTGAAGCGCTTTCTCATTTTGTTGTAGTAATATTTTCATAGTGTGTCTATACTAGCTGGAATTGATTTGTTATTTTTACTTGAACACTGGAAAAAACGACTTGTGATATAAATATAATCATACTGCGACATCTAGCCCCGAACGCTTGTACTATGGGACCCAGACAACTGATAGAATACATAATTTCGAATCTACCTTCATTGTACGAACCGCTAAACAATGGAATTTGCTGCCCGATTAAATGTTTCATTGATAGGTGCTTTCTCAAAATCTGGGTGCCTTCAAGTTGCGAGTGAATCGGTTTTTTCTAGACGAGCGTGCTCCGCCGTAGACCGCATCTTCGCTTAACATCAGGCGAGTTGGCGGTCAAACGCAGGCGTAATAAAAAAGAAAAAAAATGAACTAAACATATTATTTACTTCCTCCTCCTCCTTCTAGCGTCATTTTCCTCATTACTGAGGGTCGTGACTCCCCCGCTGCATCAGTTTCTCCCAACTAAATATTATTTACTTAACCTACCTAGATTCCCAAGTCCGGTTTCACACCGCTTAAATAAATATACGACTTCTCTCGCATGAGTAAAATAAAAATGTAAAATTACGTTTTGCTAGTAGCTTGTTAAGCTCACACGGTTAATGGCAACATGCTTAACAAGCCTTAAATAAGAATCAAAATGGAATAAAGTCAGACGAGCGTGAACTTTAAGCTGCTATAATAATATTTATAGATGTGAACTTTAAGCTGCTATAATTTAACAATGCGCAGTGTTGCTACACCAAAATATGCAAAATACGTAGAATACTAAAAAAACAGAGATTAAACTTAGACTTCTGTAATACAAATGAAATTATCTTAGAATTTACTAATACTACCTACAATCTATTTTACACTATCTCTTGACTATCTTATAGATCAGGTTTTTGTATCCCAGTAAGGCTTTCGATGGTTTGTGTACTCTTCAAACCGGAACACAATAATGTTTACACACTACTGCTTAGCGGCAGAATATCTGGTTCTGCTGTGGTACCCACCTAGACGGCCTTCTGCTAAGGAGATCTACCACCAAGTAAAAATTGGATAACTTTGGTGCATAGAATATATGAATTTCTAACAAAGATGTGTCTAGTGAGTATAAAACTATTTTTAATAGCATGGCCAACTAATCTTTGTTGTTATAAAATGTTTAAAAACAGCTCCCGTATTTCCTGATATAGATACTTAATCACGAAATGAATAAAGATTTTTTTTCATATCAGAAGCAAATATTAAGATGTCAAATCAACTCAATTACCTGGAAGAAAGTACATTGAAATTTTATTTTTTGAATGAGATTATTTTTATTATATTTTTCTCAACATCAAAGAGGATTCAACATTAATACCTACTTAAGAGCATAAACATTTTTTACCTTTAATTTAAAAGTAACCATAGTAATGTTTGATGATAAAATAATAATATTTTTGGCAGGCTAGGTGTTTGACCTGATGTTAAGTGATGGTTTGCCAATACTCGCCACGCATGGTTGGCGGGTTGGCGAGCGCAGTTAGGTGTGATTGTTCAAGGAAGACGCTGCTGCCCATCTTCCGGATTACATCCCTTAGCCGACTCATACGGCAACCACGGGTAGAGAGGGTGGGGTACTATTCTTACGCCGGCACCACCACGGCACCATGGCGGCTTATAATTTATTAATGTCATTTTCAAATAATCGTTAAAGTCATTATACAAGACCTCTTGAAACCAAGATCTCAGTTTGCTTCTGAAGCACACGATGGAAGGAGCATCCCGAATGGAAGCACGTGGTTGTAGACCGCTGGCCCCAGAATGTATACCGACCTCTCCGACTTGACGAGCCGATGCGACGGCGTTACTAATTGGTATTATGTTTAACGTGCTGTACTCGTATCTGTATTGAAATTTATCTATGTTTGTATGGGTGAACAGGGCTATCAAAAAAGTAGTAGTAGTGTACTGTAGCTTCCTAAACAGCTCCATCCATGAGAGGTCGTCCTGTACCCCACATTTGGCACGAATGGCCCGCTTCTGCATAACAAGCGATCACAATTGACAGTTACAACCTTTGTATCGATCTCGATACGAATTTCGCGATTCCAAGATCGAAGGATAGCTCAAGGAAAACAGACTTGTACACGTAGTCGGCAAATAATAATAACATATTACCAGCCCCCATGTGGTCCTTTTATTGCCGAATCGAACCCATTACTGGGTGAGTGCTTATAGGGATGCCCTCATTTCGAACGTGACGCACGTAATTTTTGTATACTTGTGTGGGTAAATAAAGAAATGTGTCATTTTGCTTGATACACGTTGCGGAAGACAGCTGTAGGGGATAATTTGTACGACTAAACTATATATATGAATACACACGCGCCATGTGACGCTTTGTATTTGGTTTATATTATATCTTCTTGCCGTGGTGGTGTCGGCGTAAGAATTGTACCCCATCTTCTCTATCCATGGTTGCCGTAAGAGTCGGCTAAGGGATGTAATACGGAAGATGGGCAGCAGCGTCTTTTATGAACAATCATACCTAACTGCGCTCGCCAACCCACCTGCCAAACGTGGCAAGTATTGGCAAAACCCCTCCCCAGGAGTAGGCCTATGTCCAACAGTGGACGTCCTATGGCTGATGATGTGATGTGATATCTTCCTGAAAGTTCAAGACGTCGGTATCGCAGTTGTGAATCACAAGTGAAGCTGGGCAGGACACGTCGGTAGGCGAAGTGATGACAGGTGGAGTAAGGTTGCAACAGAGTGATCTAGGCAAGGTAAGCGGAGCGTTAGTCGTCCAGCCGCAAGATGGGGCGACGATATCTTCACTGTCGCGGATCAAACCTGGACCACATTGACACATGACTAAGGGAGATGGCCTAACAATACCCAGCAGTAGGATAAAGAAGGCTATGGATGGTGATGGTGATGTCTATTATTTGGAAAATAATAAATAACGCAAGCCAAAGATGCCGAGAATTTTGTTCTTGGTTTTGTTGTTTGTTGAATCAAAAATGTTTGTCTCATTACTTGTATTGTGTTGTTATTTTAAGAAATAAATTTAAATTGAAATCATAAATTGACAGTTGATATGGTAGCCAAAGGGCTAAATTTTGCTAAATACAGACAAATTACAGACAGCAAAAAGTATTTGTGGTCAAATTAATACAGTAAACTCATCAATCTATGACCACTCTCACGACAGAAACCATAGTTAAACCAATTTTTTGGGCAGATATTCGTAGATTTAACAAACGATCTGTACATCTCCCGAAAAATAGTGCCACCTGTCAATATATTTTTATCACATTTAAATTTTAATTAATAACAAAATTGTACTCTAATTACTGTAATCGTAAAGTTTTAATTTGATTTGATTTTTGATGGTAGGTTGGCGTGCGACTGTAGTTACTGGAGACGAATATACTAGTTA
This sequence comes from Biston stratarius, assembly GCA_950106695.1. Classification (NCBI taxonomy): domain Eukaryota; kingdom Metazoa; phylum Arthropoda; class Insecta; order Lepidoptera; family Geometridae; genus Biston; species Biston stratarius. Next base: position 17,432,179 of record OX467109.1, on the reverse strand, counting down.
AGTTTTTAAAAAAATATTTAAAAAAAGACTTAAAACTTCAATTCTATTAAGGAAATAAACAAGGCTTATTTAATATACTGTTATTATTTTATCAACTATCTAGAGTAATCAATAAAATATAACTAGTTAGAGCCACAAAAGCCACCGGGGAACACCCACTCAGGCATCGCATTCTACTTTCAAGCGGTCAGCATACTAAACGTGGAATCTAATCGTTTCGTTAGAGTTTTTGGAACGTGTACCATGAAACGATGTCGCTTGTCAATATTTACTAATGATATTACTCGACCTGTTTACATACCATAGATATGCGATTGACATTGCTCGATGTCAATTGCATATCGTCGCGTCATGTGATAAATAACATATCTTATTGCTGGTCGACATATTTTTATGACGATCAGTTGAACGAAACGAATTTTGAAGTGCATCGATTAATAATTTTATTATGAATCTTTTTTTACGAAAAATAAAAATGGCTTCCATTTCATCACCTTTTTGCCTGAAGCTTAACTAACAAAAGCTCCAAAGACTCACGACTTGATTAAGCAGATTTCAATCTTCCAAATCTCTCTTCCTAGCTGCAATATTCACTATTTATTTCACTCCTGTCCACAAAGACGCCAATTCCCGGCACTTTCAACGTGAATCGGCGAATTTCCTCGCTGCTAATATCTGGGGAGAAAAAACTTCTTTCACGGTTGTCAAGCGAGAGAAATCCGCTAAGTAATGCCCCCTCAGAAGCAGAAACGGGTCAAGATGTAGTACTGGGGATGTCGGTGTTGCCGCAAATAAATAATAGTCCACACATTTGTGGAGATCGTAAAAATTGGTCGGTAGTTAATGCAGTATCGTTGTTTGTTTAGTGTGTTTGGATGTGAAGTAGGTACATAAATACTAGACGGAATTCTAAACAAATAAAAAAAAACTTACCTCAAAAGAGGCGGGTCAAATCGCGTGGTGCGATTATTATAAATGACACTTACTAATTTTTTTGTTAATTTAGACTGGAATGGGAACATTTCTCAATTCTGATAGGCTTTGTGTGGCAAATTTTCAACATAGCTACTAAGCAGAGTTAATACTAGAAAGTACCTAATGACCATGTCGTGGTATAAATATTACACAAGAATAAAATAATTAAATGAAACAAAAAGACGACTGCGTTAAAAATATGGAATTAAACAGACGTCAAAAAGATTTCTTGAAAAAAAACAAATGCCTAATGATTCTAACGATACCATATACATCCAAATCTGTTCAGGTATTTAAAAATTATGGTGTAATAAAGTAACTCACACATAGGTATACATAAACCTTGTAAACATTACACTCCTTTTTTGGGTAGTTAGCAAAATTTTACAAAAGTAAACAAGTTGTTTAACTAACGCTTTGTTAAACTAATATCATCTTAAAGTGCAAATTATTAAAAAAAAAAACTTATATTCCATTTTTATTTTCACAATTTGTTAATAACGCCACGATAGCAGCGGTTAGTTCTGTGGGAGAAACCTCATTAACTATCTTGTTTATAGCTATATCCTTAACATTGGTTATATATAAGTTGTATAATTATGTATATCTATTGGATAAATTACAAGGATAGATGAATAAAATTATAATGAGAAAACCAAAATTTCGCGCAAATTTATTTTCCTCGTCGTACAAAAGCGTGTCGATCGATTTGAATATGCCATTAACCCGTTCATTGTTAACGGGCAATCGAATCAGTTTATTGCGTGGCAACACTGGCAGCCTCTGCGACGCATTTTTATTGCCCCGACCTCATTTTTAAGCCGCTAAAGCGCTTTTTAGCGAATGAAATTTTTATAATCCCTTTCTCACTTAGCAGTTTGGCGGTGAACGATTTAGTACTTTTGATGAGTGATTATTTATTTAACTGCTTAGGACTGTTAATGTTTGAATTTGTAATATTCAGAGTTCCGACTAAAGAGTTAACGTCGAGATTGTTTCAAGTGGGTGATTATTAATATTTCATCATAATCTTGCCTTTTAAGTAGCTTTTACTTACCTTGCATTGTTAGTTTAAAACGAATCTTGCAAGCTAAATTAGAACCAATATTTTCTTCTTTGTTTTGGCGTCATACTTTGTCCATTTGTCTTGTTTAGATATATTTTTTTTGATAACCAATTAAATTAAATAGGTCTAAGTCACACAGAGTTGGTCATGGTCAAATCTGGCCATGTCCTAAACTAGTGGTGATTTTACTACAAGCTGTGAGTCGCAAGTGCATCAGTCTCTTCACGGCAAGCGTGCTCCATCGTAGACCGCATGTTCGCTTAACATCAGGCGAGATGGTGAAAACACAGGACACAAAAGCAACACGAAAAGTTATTTACGATTTGAAAAAACAAAGTTCTATACTTATAATATAGTGCTATGATGAATTAAAAAAACCACTTAGGTTTTTGTTTTCTTTCGTAATAAAAACTACAAAACACGGATGAATCAAAATATATAACACAAAATGCACATAACAACAGATACAAAAAACCGGCCAAGTGCGAGTTTATTTATGAAAAGTGACAAGCTAGGTGATTGATCACATTTAACCTGAAGTTAAGTGACGATGTAGTCGAAGATGGTAAACACCAAGCCCTGAATGGGAACTAGCACAGAAATGATAAAAAAATATAAGGCAGATTTTCAAATGAGGGTAGTAGCTATTAGAAGAAAGTAGCCTGCTATGGTTTCCTCGAGATGATTTCCTTCAACGGCAGATCAGTGCCAATCTCAAGTCTAACTTTCATTTAAAATAAAGTACAATCATACAGGTTGCTGTGCAAATTTAAAACAATTTACCCGGAAAAATTTAAATTGGAAAATATAACTGAATTTCAGTCGCAGATATTTTGAAATGCATTAAAAGGCATTGTGGAGTGAAAAGCAAGCAAAATGAGTTGGATGAAATATTTATGAATGCACTGCAATGCAAAGCAAATGAATTATTAATTTGCAAGACAAGCAACAGGTAAGCAACTATTAGTCCAGTCAGTGAGGATTTTTACCCTACAAAAGATTGTGTAGTAATAAATTTGAAATATGTTGTTTAGGTTTGTACTCTGATAAAAAATCGAAATTGTGACGTCGAAGAGTGGTCGCTCGGGTCGCCATCTTGGATGAAAGGTGCTAAAATCTGTTTTTTTTTTTTACAATATAATACTTCAACGGTTGATTCACGACTAAAAACGTTCAATGCAAACTTGGAGAGAATAGAAAAGAAAATGACGATTTGTAAACAAGTTTTCATCATAACTAGTTACATCAGAGACTTATAAAAAAAATTCGAGACAAAAAAACGTGTGAAATTTTATTCTCAAATTTTATAGTGTACACTGGTACACCACTTTTTGTAGGGCAAAGGTCTTTTTTTATCCCTACTGACTGAGCTATAGGTACGTTGTTGTTACTTTAATAACGGGAAAATAATTTTATTTATAAAACATTTCACATAATCAAACAAATCTCTTTACTACGGTCGAACCGATTTAGATGAAATTTTGTGTATGTTCCAGTCTCTGGATAGTCTGGACTTGGGCCCGGTAGGTGGCGTCGTATACCGGGTACGGAATGACAGGTGTTTTTTTTTTTTATTTATGGTTGACAAGCTAGATGTTTGACCACAACTCACCTGATGTTAAGTAAGGTGTGGTCATAAATGGTGAAGCACACCTGGAATGGAACTCTCAAGTGAGCCTGCCGGAACACACCGTAAGGTGGTTTACTAGAAAATACCCTACCACCATGCTATGGTTTCTTTACGATGTTTTCCTTCACCGCCAGCTCAAGTTTTTGTACCTAGTTATAATACATACGAAACGCCCAAACACAAAACAAACATCTAAGTTCGTCACATAAATGTTTATTCTAGTGGGAATCAAATCTAGCGTGGGTTTGACTTTCAAAACTGAAGTAGTAATTGATCGAACTCACACCTCACACTCACTGATACTCGACTTCTATTCATTTCAATTTGTAAAAATTACGACTAGTTACAAGTTTTCGTAACTTTGAGGAAATAAAAATGGATACCAAGCATTTTTTTTATTTTATAGTTTTGCGTTTGACCACGCCTTGCCTGACACCAAAGTTGTACTCCGCGGGAAAAAGAGACACACCCGGCACAGAGTTCCACATCCTCGAATGTGGAATCGAAGCGTTTAGTCCGTACGTGGAGAATATGGTAGACCATGAAAGGATGGTGATTTGGCCGTATCTACTTTCCTAAGGCACAATCTCCGAAATGCAAGGCATTTTATAAAATCTAAAAAGAAAACAACATCAAGAAAGGGTAAGAACTCAAAATAATAAAACATAAAATTAACGTACTTTATATTCCCTTGCATTCTATAGAATTCGAAATTATCTGATATACATAGATACATTTAATCATTATACAGACAGAGTTTAAAATTCAACAACATATTTAATTACCTTTCCAAAAGCTGTTCGTAAAATTTAGCAGTCAATAAAATCAAAATTTAATTAATTTTAACTGAGATATTTAATCTCTTTTAGCTGTATATGTCTTCTTTGGAACATGGTAACCCTTTCTTATTCAGCGCAGTAATTTCATAATTTTACTAATCACAGGATAATAGAATATTATAAATGCATATCTATGGTTTCATGTATGTAACATGTACTCTATAATATTACATATTTGTAGCTATGATAGCTCAGTGATTAGCGAGGTCAGTTCATACGCGTGGGCGTGGGTTCCAACCCCGACAATGAGATTGAGCTGCCGGTGAAGGAAAACATCGTGAGGAAACCATAGCGTGGTGGTAGGGTACTTTCTGCTACTCGGCTGGCTAGCTACCACCCTCAAGTAAAAATCTGTCGCCAGGTATCTAACGGCGTGTTTCGCAGCCTCACTTGAGAGCTAGTTCTATTTCTAGAAACACAGTTAGCCTTACCGTCTTCGAACACATAGTCACTTAACATCAGGTGAGCTGTGCTAAAAACACAGCCTGAAAAAAAAAAAAACTTAATCAAATCTAGTAGATAATACCGAACTTTTGCTAGTCAAAAAATATTATGTAATTATTTCTGTTACCGTGATAAGTAGAGTCGTTTTTCCTATTTACTTAATATATTTTCGTAAAGAAAAATAGGTTACTCAATCTCCACGCGCCGGTCTCAATTTTACCGAAATCTTTGCGTCGGTATTTGTTTTGAACATTATTGAGTAAACAAGCAAATAAGGATATCATACAAACAACAATTTATAATAATGATATGATATTTCTGGATACTTATATAATAATGGCACAGTGAAGTTTTGATTGCTTTTTGTACACCATTTAATGATTTCACACTGGCAGTGGGCGGGCTTTAAAAACTTATGCGTGTGGGTTTTCGAAAGACTCTCTTTTCAGGTTTTAGAACTTCTACAACGCAATAACATACGGTCGGTTTTTGTGCAGCACCAAACACATCTATCCACTCTCTAAACTATGGAAACTGCGTGGAAAAAACTGGTTTTGACACTTTTTACTCGCTCCCACCTCAGAGCTCGCGCATCCACCCCTGTCTTCACGTGCGAAACGCGTCGCATCCCGTAGTGCGAAGTAAGACAAGGCTGCGCATGCGTTGTACACTGCTTTGACTCCTTGAAGAAGGCCACCAGATGTGGCCAAAACTCTAGCCGGAACTTACTATAATGGCAGTATTTTTCTTTTAAAACATCGCATCCGTAACAAATTACAAAAAAGATAAAACAATGTTTGGGAAAATACATTTCTATTACATTAATACTTCTTTGAATCCATTAATAAAACAAGATTATTACAATTGTAAAAATTACTTAGATAATACATTATAATTCTGCAGTCTACTACGTACACAATACACCACACCTAGCTTTTTCTCGCACACTTCTCACATACTTGTTGGTAGATCTCCTTTACAGGAGGTTGTCTAGGTAGGTACAACTGCAGTACCAGATAATCTGCAGCCAAGCAGTAGTGTGTCAACATTGCTATGCTCCGGTTTGAAGGGTACTGCAGCTAGCGAAATTACAAGGTTGTTGAGACTAACCATTGAAAGTCTCAAAGTAATGAGCACCAAAGTAGCGACACCCTGGACTTTGTTTCGCTACTCATGGTTCTGTGTGTCGCTGCAATGGTCATTGACAGGGTTATCTCTTACCATCAGAAGAGCATGGCATTCGTCTCATAAAATTTTATATTTAAAAGGCACACATCCTTTACAAATAAACAAAACATTTAAAAAAAAAACAGAAATTTGTAAAATCACTATGCATGCATTTCAGGTATTTAAGTGAGAAATTTTGGGTAAATATACCTGTGTCTCTAACTACTCAGTCTAGTATTTTTCCCTTACAATAGTCCTTACAATAGAGTGTTGTAGCCTCATTTTCAACACAAAAGATCAAAGGATATATATAATACCTGACATTTTTCACTTGGACATTTTATTAGAACGTCCTATGCTTAGAGCTAAGAATCCAATTAGTATTGACACAGTGTATAGTGAACACTTCATATCACAGTATTAAAATACACTACGGTGTTCAAGGTATATATTTAGTTTATTTCCGCTTAACAGTCCGTTCAGATACAACAGTAATGAGGATTTAAATTAAACTAACTTGTAACTGAAACGACTGTTAAGCGTTAATTATACCTTGAGCACTAAAAATGAACTAATAACTAAAACACTAAATTATACATTACGATACTATCAAGTTACTACAATGCTTCATTATAGAACTTCGCACGGGTGCAAAATTTTGTAGCGATGATGGCTCAGTGGTTAGCGCGGTAGGTTCGCATGGGCGTGGGTCCAAACCCCAACAATGAGCTTGAGCTGCCGGTGAAGGAGAACATCGTGACGAAACTATAGCGTGGTAGTGTACTCGGCCGGCTAGCTACCACCCTCGAGTTGAAAATCTGCCGCCAAGCATCTAACGGTGTGTTCCGGCAGCCTCACTTGAGAGCCAGTTATATTCCAGGCCAGGAGTGCTTTGCCATCTTCGACCACAAAAAAAAATCTCTACTGTAGTAATATGTACATATTATACATATAAGCCCTCCTCTCGAATCACTCTGTCTATTGATGGAAGCCGCATTAAAATCCGTTTCGTAGTTTAAAAGATCTAAGCGTACAGACGGCGGGAACTGACTTTGTTTAATACTATGTAGAAAAAAAGCACTTCTTTTACAACATTTTTTTTTAAATTATTGACAGGATAGGTGTTATATAGCTCACCAGACTCAAGTTACGGTGTAGTCGAAGATGGTGAAGCACACCTAACCTGAAATGGAATTAGCTTTCAAGGGTGGCTGCCGTAACACATCGTTAGGTGTTTGGTAGTAGTAACCTATCATGCTATGGTTTCTATAGGTACTATGTTTTCCTTCACCGGCAACTCAAGCTCATTGTTGGGGTTTGAACCCACGCCCTTCGATGTGTCATCCGACCGCGCTAACCACTAAGCTATCATTGCTATAAATGTGTAATATTAAAGAGTACATGATACAAACATGAAACCATATATATGCATTTATAATTATCTACTATCCTGTGATTAGTAAAATTATGAAATATCGCGCTAAATAAAAGGTTACCATGTTCCGACAAAGTCACATTCAGCTAAAAGATATTAAATATCTCAGTTAAAATAAATTATATTTTGATTTTATTGACTGCTAAATTGTACGAACAGCTTTTGGAAAGATAATTAAGTATGTTGTTGAATTTTAATTAAATTCTATCTGTATAATGATGAAGTGCAATAGAAATTATTGCAAAAAACAACATTTTAATATTTTATAAAAAAATATCTTAATTATGTTTGTCAACATTGTTGAGATATTTTTTACTAAACCTACTCAGCCTAAAAACTCGGCACTCCAAATCAATCATCATTCGCATTCCATCACAGAAGCTAAAAACCTTAATTTAGGTTCGCATCGACCGTAAAAACACAAGAGAACAATTCCCGATTCCGGTCGGACAGTAAAAACTCTTCAGAAGTAAAACGGGTCGAGATGTACTTACAGATAGAAGATGTTATACAGATAGGAAAATGCTAGGATCGTGTGACAAACGGCTAAAATAGATTGTCTGTTTTACAGGAGATACAAAAACCTATTAAATGGATCTAGGACTAAAGTTAACTAGTTTTTATTGTAATAATTTAAGAAGGCAAGTTAGACGTATTTTTGATGATAAGTGTAGATACAGTGACTTTGCTGAGAGGTCCATTTTATACTAGATCGCCACGCTAGCGTGCAGCCGCTTTCAACCACATAATAATTTGTGTATATTATAACAAGAAATGGTGACTATTATGTTACTAGAGTATCATTATCTTTTGACACTAGAGTGCCAGGGTACCAGATTGTAAGACATTACGCTTGAAGATTGTCGTTGCAAATTTTGAGTACAGGGCAATAAGACGAGAACTAACGGGAATTACTATAATCGCAAGACGTCACTTATAATTAAAGTTTTGTTTACATACTTCTACTTCTGAGTGGTATAATACCTTCAAATGTGGTGGCTGTTAGTAAGCCGATCTCTTGTTAAGAAGATAAACTATCAAGAAAATATTTTTATAGAAATTCCCAACAGAGCAAAGGAAAGAACGCTAAGCAATTAAGTTACCTAAACAGAAAGCCAAAGGGGAAAACTATTCCAGGTTACACAATTTCAACCTAATGTAAAACAAAGTAGGTTACAAATTAGTATATTCCCACCATCCCAGAACCATTTTCCCTGACGGCAAAGAAGCCCGCGGCAATCCAAAATGAAAAACCGGGCCAGCCTTTACATCGTATAATTTATAGCTTAATTTATCAAAACAACAGCGACGGTAAGAAGGTATGAGTAAACAACAAATTTCGCCACGATTTCTCTGAAAGGCTTTTTTCAGCTGGTTATTACGCAGCTTGCGTGTCTGGGTAACGCAAACGTTGCTTGCGTAAGGCTGGCTAAAGGCCTCTTCACATCAATAGCATCGTATTTATGAAAGCTGGTTCCGCGTGTGCTACCCGATAGCATACCCGCGGTTTACGTTCCGTTCGAAAAGGTGTTCGGTGACTTGCGCTTTGCTTGTTAAGATACCGGCGTGGTGGTTTGCGCTCCGTTCGATCAGGTGTCCGGCGACTTGCGCTCCGCTCACTCCGATAACGCTGGTTTATGCTCCATTCGATTAGGTTCCGGCGACTAGCGCTCCGTTCGCACTGATACCGGTGGTTTGCGTTCCGTTCGATCAGGTGTCCGGCGACTTGCGCTCCGCTCACTCCGATAACACTGGTTTATGCTCCATTCGATTAGGTCCCGGTGACTAGCGCTCCGCTCGTTCTTATACCGGTCGTTTGCGTTCTGTTCGATCAGGTGTCCGGCGACTTGCGCTCTGTTCACTTTAATAACGGTGGTTTGCGCTCCATACGATTAGGTCCCGGCGGTTTGCGCTCCGTTCGACCATGTACCCGGTGAGTTGCGTTCCGCTCGCTCAGATACTGGCTTAACGAAGGACCAGCCCCAGTTAGTTGTAGCCAAGATCATGCTAAGTTAGATACCGGTTTGTGGCAGTAGTAGATAAACACTTCATCTTTTTACACGACTATCTAAAGACTGTAATGTTTTCAGGGTTCATATAAGTATGTATTTATGTGAGTTTCATTATTCCACCATAATGTCTGAACAGATTTGAGTGTATGAGATATCGTTGCATAATGCCTGAACAGATTTGAGTGTATGAGATATCGTTGCATAATGCCTGAACAGATTTGAGTGTATGAGATATCGTTGCATAATGCCTGAACAGATTTGAGTGTATGAGATATCGTTGCAATCCTTATACCTACCATACTTAATGAAACAAGTTAAAAATAAAAATATCGTTTTTATTATTATCTATTGTTCACTTGCTTGTAGCTGCTCTTGTACTTCCAGCAAAATAGTTTTAGATTAGTTTGGTTTTTTTCTGAAATATCCAGCGAAGCTATAGTCCACGTACTACTAATTTGCACTCAAATCTAAGGATCTGGTATGTAAAGGCCTTTAAACAGTACAAGTGAATCAATAGACGTCGTCTTAATATAACGTTATTACCTATTTGATCATAGCTATCTATATTGTGAAATCAGGTCGAACTAATCCACGATCAAACATATTGACGTCAAATTATCGTATTCTATAGTATGAATGCTACAATGTCAATTAGGATACGCCTTTCATTTGTTCTTGTTGCCTCGTCATTCACAAATCAACTTGATTATATCGGTATCAGCTATATTTCTAAATTAAGAGCGCATTGTTTGAAAATTCTCATTGTGATCTTTCCTTTACTTGTTCCTATGTTATTACTTTATAGTATAAGCGTGAGAATAGCTTCTAGACTTGCACGGTTTTCGTAAACGTTATTGAGAGTTATAAATTATTTGTTATTGGATTCGAATAGGTTTTTGGTAGAATTAAATTGTTTCATTGGTATTTGTATGGATACTATAGAGTAACAGTAGGATTATGCGTCTTATTAGCCATTTTTTTTCCACTAATAGTAGGTTTAGAGAATTATAAGATTCCGTTTAGGTCCTAAAATTCGATTTGAGCATTTTATAGATATTTTTTTTTACTAGGTGGTAGATTTTTAAAAATTAAATACACCTATGTTTGGGTTCCAACTAGCCTGATGGAAAGCAACGGTGTGGCCGAGGATGGAGCACGCCAATCTAGAAGAAATGTTTTCACTCTAGCCTTAAAAACGTCCAAATTGTAGTAGTAGTTGTGTTGTTGTTGTAGTAGTTGTTTGTTTGATTGTTGTTGTTGTTGTTGTAATGTAAACATTTAATGACTAAATAATGATTAACTTGTAACTAGAGTGTTATTAATAAATTATTTGTATTTTTTTGTATTTGTAATTTAAAGGAAACAGAGCAGTCGGTAATGAGTTCCATTAATGAGCTGTACGTATCAATAAAGTAGAGCGGAATCGCTGATCTCCTTAGCAGGAGGTAGTGTAGGTAGGTACCACTGAAGTACCAGATATTCTACCGTCAAGCAGTAGTGTGTAAACATAACTGTATCCCGGTTTGAAACTCAACACTAAACAACACAACACATAAAAACACCCAACAAGTTTAGGGACTACAAATTTATACAAAGATAAGTTTTTAATTACTTTTGTATTTTACGTTATATCTTCTATAGTATGTTAATAATTTCAAATTATATTTCTTGGTAAAATGTTAGTCTATATTCGACTTCAAAAGCTTTTTCGCCCACAAATTTTCATACGGGCGAAAAAGGGGGACTTTGTACAGAAAAAGCAAATTTGTTTGGCTACAACGTTGTACCACCCACATCGTTTACCCTTGTAACGGTATTAAGTAATGTACGGTTGACATTTTACAAAAATATCATTTTTTATTCACTCTGAAATGTGTACAATCATACAAATAAAAGGTATGAAAGGCTAGCTGTAATTTTTTAAAACACTTGTTTTTTTTACTACAAAGTCGCCTAATGTTAAGAGATGAGCTCTGCTATAGAGCACACTTGCCGCAAAGAAACAGACTCACTAGTGACTTAAAAGCACCCAGATTGTATATATGTATCAGGAAACACCAACTTAGCTGACATTATATTGGTAAATATTAGTTCAGGCATAGCGTTTTGGTATTAAGGAGTTATTACAAAAAAAAAATGGAATCTTAATTGAAACCAATAGAGCAATATAATATTGAGGAATGAACAAGTTTTTTTTTAAATTGTTAATTTAATTAGACGCTCTTCTGGTCGTAAGATACAGATAATGCATGTCCACCATACACCATAACACAGACACCATACCAAATACCATTATACCATTACAACACAATTACAATTACATTAATTATTAAAACCATGTAGTAATGTAGTAATAATATATAGTAACCATGTAGTAATTGTAATTACATTACAATTACATTAATTATTATTATTAGTTACCATTACAGCAAAACACAGAGCTTTTATTAGCAAAACAAAGTCAAGGGCATCTGCTTTCGCGCTCATTACTTTGAGACTTGCGATAGTTATTCTCAACAGTACCAGCAGTACCCGGAACACAGTGATATATACACACCACTGCTTGATGGTAGAATATCTGGTAATGCGGTGGTACCTACCTAGATGACCTGCTAAAGAAATGCACCACCAAAAAGACATCATATTACAAAATTAAATACATTCACACACGGAATGTAAAACACAAAATGTAAAAACATAAAACGCTGTTTCGAGAAAGGAAGTTTGAAAAAAGGGAAAAGCATCCATAATAATTTAGAAGGCTTATACAGTATTTTATAACTTTCCTTCGCTCACCAAACGCCAGACTTACTTTTTAACATGAAATGTTTTCTGGTTCGCCAACTTTTGTTACTGGCCACTAAGCATTATAAATCTCAAAGTTTTAAAAATGTCTCCATCCACGGATAAGCGGGATTTATGGCAGCCGAAGAGGAATAGCTAGAATTAACAAAGAATCCGTGAAAATTCCTAATCTAGAACAAAAATCATTTATATTATATATATTTACATTAATATTATAAAATTACATTTATAAAGATGACATGGAAAAATCATATTTTATAAGAGTCGTACAGCCTTTTTTCTTTGGGATGAATATTTTCCAATTTGCAATGTGCCTTAGCAATTTCGTAAGCTGAACAGTGAGCAATTAGGCTTGTTGACATTGATGTAGGTTCCCCTGCCTGATTGTAGGGCTCTTGTACAAGAGTCTGTTGGGAAAGCAAATCACGATCCAAATCAGTTGAACTCTATAATTATATGATACACATTAATCGATATCGGTTAGTTTAAATGTGATTTTCAGTGTAAATTCCTGTAAATTGGTGATGTTTTTCAGTCTAAAGTTAAGTTAAATGTTTAAGCTAAATTACATAGCCTTGAATATCGTCAGTTGCTAGTTTATAGGTTTTCTATCGGATTCATTTCGGAGAGTGTACTTCAGAACTACATGGTTTAAATTCCCCATGCGATTTTTCTATTGGACAGCCAGAAGCTAAAAAAGCGACACCTTTTCATGATTGACGTTCGACAAACTCGAATGAAATGATTCCATTCCTCTTTCAATGTGAATGATGAAGCAGTATTATTATTATAATTTTAGGTACATTACAGCGTGTGCATTATCTATTTTCTAATTTATACTATTTTTAAATACATACACTATCTACTATAATTAAGTATTACATCAACTTAATACGTATAAATATACATAGTCCATATTTACATAGTCCAATTAGTACAAGTTTTCATAATAATAATGTTTTGTAATCGATTCCAGCCTCCCGCGATACAGGCTAGCCCTAGTGCGGGGACTATCATAATACCATTAAGTTTGTAAATTCTTTGGTTAATAAATATTTTTGTATTTTTGTATTTTGTATTTGTATAAGTAAAAGATAAAAAATTGCTCACAGAATTAACAAGGCGGCAACAGCGACAAATATAATTTCTAAGCTTGCTCTTTAAATGAGACGAATAAATCGCTCTCCTGATGGTCAGAGAAAACGCCTGTCCATGATCACAATTGAAGTAGTGCCCAGAACTTTCAGTAACAATAATCTCTGAATAGGCTCGCATTTAACCACACGGTGTCTTATGTTAAGTATTGGAAGAAAAGTATCATCTAAGTTTGTGCCTGTGACTTGTGAGTGTGAAATATATTTTCAACCATATCAACGCTACCAACAGGCCAGGCCAAACTCGGAATAATTTGCAATAAAATACAAATACATCAAACTTGGTTTACTAGTCGTTCATGTGTGTATATAAATATGGAACAAATGTGAGAAGCTGCAAGTTTTTATATGCAATTTTCATGGTTCATTTATTAGGCCAGAAGCTTGAAGTTTGTCTTCTAACCTAACTAACCTAACGTATTGGAAACGATGCTGTTTTGCCACTTTTAGTGCACTAACATGGCAAAGATATCGAATAAGAATAACGTCAGCGGAAGCTGCTGTTTAAAGGCTGGGTAGTAACAAGGTCATATTGGATTTGGGAAGTTGCCAATAAGGTCAACAATAACTCACGTATAACTATAACTTCATATTGTAACTTATATACTGAGTTCTATTGTTCCTGGATCAGCTCTGTTACTTAATCTGTCCCACTGCTGGGCGTAGACCAATATTACCAGATTTCTCACATCTTTGAGAACTTTTTTTAAGAACTACAGCAGCAATACGCACTTAGAAATGATAGATGTGTGCGGCGGGATACGAACTCAGGACCTCGAAATTGAAAGCCAGACGGTGTCCCCACTAGGCCGCCAAAACTTCTTTCCCTATTGTTTACCTACTACAAATTCTTGTGTTCTTGTTTTCATTCGCTATTTCTTGATTTACTCTGTATAAAAAGCCTTCGTCCATTTCATTTTTTAAATGATAGATTGCTGTGCCTAAGAATCTAATTAGATTCTGTGGTAAAACACTTTCATGATTTTGAACATGTATAACATACCAACATTTTTCTTAAATTTAGGTAAGGTTTGATCAATTTTACTATTCACCAAACAAAAATTATTTTGCCGTGTCCATTTATTTATAAACTTGTTACGATATTTTTGAAAGTAAGTTTATGTATTTAGACAAGAATCAACAAAACAATTTGACTCTGACCTAATGTCACTAAATTGTTTTACTCCTATATTTGAGGATATTCGTAACCAATTAATATCACAATTTGAGCATATAATCACGCACAAAGTACTTTAAATTGCTTTAATTTAATTACTTCGACGTTTTGGGCATCATAACAACGACTATAGTAATATGACTGGTGAATAAATAAAACTAAATTAAAATATTTTTGAATCCGTATAACAGAAGTGTGTTGTAAAAGTATTTTTCTATAGCTTCATAAATTGCTCCAGCATTTCTCGCACCCGATCTAAAGAACCAATAAATTCAAGTCTCGGACCGCGTTCGGAATAGAATAAAACATCACCGCAGGAGAACTCTTACAAACAAAATAAGACATTGGCAACTGAACGCTTATCGTATCTCAAGTTTATCCGTAAGAACAACTACATAGAAAGCGGAAAGTTGTTTTATTGAATGGGCAAATGAAGGTAGGTGTTTAGCGCACGCTGCGTAACTTGCTTTGCTGATTCTATTGGGTTACGAAGTACAGAATTTCTTCGCAGGCTACTTTTTTTAATATAATAAGACGAAAGACACGTTCCTGATGGTAAGAGATAACGTATGCCCATGACCATTGCAGCAATACACAGAACTTTGAGTAACAATACAAAGTTCGGGGCAATGCTGCTTTGGCGCTTATTACTTTGAGACTTTGGATGGTTAGCCTCAACAGCCCAGTAAATTCGCTAGCTGCTGTACCCTTCAAACTGGAACACAGTAATGTTTACATAGTACTGATTGGCGGCAGAATATCTGGTACTGCGTCGGCACCTACCTAGATGATCTATCTATATAATATATTGTATAGAAATCTACCGACTGCAGCAAAAACAAGAAAGAAGTGTTAAGCGTTTAACCTGTATATATGAACGTTTGAAGTTATGTTGTTAGATTTATTTTTATTGCTAAATTGTCACGGAGTACGGCGAGGATTGCGTGGTGGTAGGGTATTTTCTAGTACTCGGCTGGCTAGCTACCACACTCAAGTTAAACGTCTGCCGCCAAGCACCTAACTTTATTTTATATCGTTTACACTAATCTTTATTTTATATCGTTTTTCTATTATTTCGGTTGCCTGGAAGAGATCGCTCTTAACGATAAGGCCGCCAATTGTGGCACTAGCTCATAAGATTCTTTTGTTTTCTGTACTCTTTTTCTTTTTCGGTGTGCACAATAAAGAGTTTCTATCTATCTATCTATCTAACGGTGTGTTTCGGTAGCCTCACTTGAGAGCAACTTCTATTCCAGGCTGGGTGTGCTTTATCATCTTCCACCACACCATCACTTAACATCAGGTGAGCTGTGGTCAAAAACATAGTCGGCCAAACTCAAAAAAAAATTAAGGAAATGGTGACATTGCTTCACTTATTTTTGACAATGGGGTTTAACTCGTTTGTTATTTTTAAGCTTGCGAAAGAGTTGAGAGCTTTGTTTACTTTCGCTGATGAAATTCTGCTCACGTAATACTTGAACTAAGTAATTTTATTATAAGGTTGAAAAGCAAAGAAACTTTGTCAGCTCACCTCAACTTCGATCCATAAAAGAAAGAAAAAAAAACTAGAAAAGCGAAGGTCGTAAAAAGCTACCATTAGGGACTCCCCGCAAGTGACACAGCGGAGTTCGTGTCAATATTTTTCAAACAATTTTCCGGACCGAGGCAGGCGTTATTAAAAATCGTGACGCACGCAAAACACCGGCGGCACGTAATGGTGAAAAATCAGAAAATACCTACTTTATAATTATTCCACTAGAAGCTACTAAGGTTTGAAACTTAACCTAGCTTTGATAGGAAATTGCCGAAAACAAATAACAATCTCGCATTTCAATAATTATTATGTTTCGTAAGAGTACCATTTTCAAAATTGTTTTTTTTTTTTTAAACATTTTTAGTGGCGTGTAGCTTGGTAACGTGACTGAAAACTGTCATACACATCCTTCATATATCATAAAACGCTTTATCTGATCTATGAAAGAAAGAAAGAAAAAATCATTATAATTATGTTCACAAGAAAAAATGTTGTGTACGCAAAAACCAACGTAATATGTATAAAGACAAGCATTTACAATTGTCCCTCCTTTCATCGCCGCGACTAAAGAGTGCTTCTCCGCCTCCGAACTAAGCAGACTGCTTGTGTTACGGAGACGAAGGGCTACCACTAGAAGAACGTGCCATGGGAAGACATGTTGCACTATGCTGTCCACACTAATTATATTCCAGTGATATGAAAAACTTATTACATTTACCTATACATGACGGCGTCTAAGCGGTCTAATGACCTGAACTGAGACATCGGTATATCTTTATTATTATTAGAAATTTGGATTTAGACTATAATAAATGTACAAAAAAACCGCGACTGTCTTTTTTTCCTTTTACTTTTTCTAAGCTACGCAACGGTTATTCGGTTTTCACTATCATTTACACAGAATTTTTTTCACGGTTAAAGTACATATACTCGCTGATTCGGCGAACTTCGCCCAACAGTCAACAAACATACCGACAGTAGCGCCACCTACCGGGTCCAATTGTGTTTTCAAACCATCTAGGAACCCGTGAAAATATACCCACAAAATTACATCCAAATCGGTCCAGCCGTTTAAGAGGAGTTAGGTGACAAACACACGTACACAAGATTTATTATTAAGATAATCAATTCCCCAAATGAGCCCAATGTTGCATAAAATCCATGCAAAATTGCACCAGTCCAAAAACGTGGCAACAGTGATTAAGCGTAAAGTTCTATGACTAAAGCGTATAATTGAATCTACAAAGTCATCTTAGTGGTTTCAGTGAACAAAACGCTACCGCGAGCTATCTAGCTACTAGCGACATCTAGTTTTTTTGGATCTAGATTTTAAATGACCAAACACTACTTGGTTTGGTGAGAACACGGAAGAGTTGTATCGCCGCATTAGCCTCATGAAAATTCCAATCCCACGTCAGGTTGTGCATATTTACTATTATTACTTAACATTAAGTGACCTGTTGTCAAACATTTACCCTGTCTACCGCAACAAAATTTTGACCCTTGCCTTTGTGTAACCGGGTAAAAATTATGTAGCGATAATAGCTCAGTGGTTAGCGGTAGGTTCAGATGCCGAAGGGCGTGGGTACCCCATGACTGAGCTTGAGCTTGAGTAGGTACTTAAGGTTAAAGAAAACATTGTGAGGAAACCATAGCATGGTATGGTATTTTCTAGTACTCGGCTGGCTAAATATCACCTTCAAGTTAAAAATCTCTCGAGCACCTAACGGTGTGTCCCGGCAACCTCACTTGAGAGCCAGTTCTATTTCAGACTAGGTGTGCTTTACCATCTTAGACCACACCTTCACTTAACATCAGGTGAACTGTCAGATTACCTAGCTTGTCAACAACAAAAAATATTAATGATAATAATACTTGAACAGTTTTCTGTGAACACAGAACTGATTATTTTTCTATTCCCTAAGTTTGGCTAGTATATGTATCAGGGCTGTTGTTAGGTAGATACGTGAGATATTTCTTCAAGCGCGAGTACAATTCGGGAAACCTAGCTTTTGTTATTTAAATCGTAAATGAGGGTAGCATTTTCCAGACAAAAAGGTACGAACCTACATTATTTACTGCTTTGTTATACTTGTGGCGAAATATTTGGTTGCGAAAAATTCTTGACTATTTCACCTATGTACCTATTCTACTTCTTTTTCGGGTAGGGTAAATTTTAGCTGGTGAATTTTTAAATTTTCTCTACATTTTTATGGATTCATACGACATAAGGCACACAAATACATTTTGGGGTATTGGGTTAAGACTTTTTAGTTTTTTTATAATATACTTACATTTGAAGAAGCTTTTGATTTTGCTTTTAGAATTCATTCTCGACTTGAAGACATCCAGATTATATTCAACGGGAAACACCCACTCAGGCAGCGCAATCCACTGTCTAGCAGTCCGCACAATTAACGTGAACAAATCATTTCGCTCGTGTTTTTGGATCCCTGACCATGAAACGATGTCGCTTTCTTGAGCTTCTGGCTGTCCAATAGAAAAATGAGCATGGTAGCTTCGAGGTGTGACGATACCGCGTATTACATTTCAATTTCCACATCATTTTCAACGCTACAACTAAACTAACCACTGTTACGCGAATATTCCTCCAGCATAATACTGACATTTAAATATCACTCCAAATGTCAAGATCACAATTCAAACGTCAACGTCAAGTGCTAAAAACCGTCATTCGGTTTCGACAAACTTCATGTCGGTCGGCCATCTGGACGAACGTCACTTGTGTGGGGAAGAGAAAAAGACTTGAGGTTAGTAATGTATTGTTAATTCTTAAGAATATTCTTGTGTAATTTTGAAACAACGTGATAATTTCCTTTTTTTTCTTTAAACTCTATAATGAAGTAAAAAAGTTAATTTGACAATAATTTAAGAGTTATGCTCATTTATAAGTTTAAAAGCCGTTTTCTGTATATTTATGGTTTTTGAGATGTCAGACTGTCGTCGCAAGTGGACGATATAATCATAATCAAATAGTCTTCTAAGACATACCTACTACACAGCTCGATGTCATTCCGCTCCAAGTTACAAACAACTGGCCAGCGCACATTATGTCATTCTGTTTAGAAAAAGCCTTTGTGCTCCTTCCCTTAATAAACGCTGACAAATGTCCAAATATTTTACGATATACCTACATTAGTAAACAGGGCATGTCACTACACGTTCCACCGCCAGCTATTCTACTGAAACACGGCTACTCGAGTAGCCACGGTAGGTGGCCGCTACTGCTAGACTCTTCGCACTCAGTACATAAGATTGACTTATCTCCCTTTACAACTCCGCTCACTGATACACACTCCAACGAATCGTGTGTTGAACCTACTTACTAGAATAGAACTTCAAAACAATGTTTCAAAACAGTGGCTTTTGCAGGGTAACCAGATTAAATTTTACTAAACTGGCATAATCGACATACGAAAAAACGTGATAATCAACAAAAGCCATCATACAAACTGCGGATTTTTTTTAATTGACTTACACGAGGTTAGATTGCCGTGGTGATACCGGCGTATAAATTGTACCCCACCTTCTCTACCCGTGGTTGCCGTAAGAGCCGGCTAAGGCATGTAATACGGAAGATGGGCAGCAGCGTCTTCCTTGAACAATCATACCTAACTGCGCTCGCCAACCCGCCTGCCAAGCGTGACGAGTATTGGCAAAACCCCCCCAGGAGAAGGCCTATGTCCAGCAGTGGACTTTCTATGGCTGATAATGTAAACGAGGTTAATTAAGAAAATTCAAAAACACAAATAGAGTGTTAGATAACAGTTTTTTTTTTTCGAAAATGTATGGCCCATGTCACTTCGTGTAATGTAAGAATTCTAACGATACCCTAAAAGAAATAAAGTAACTCCCTTATACACATGAACCCTGTAAATGTTGCACTCCTTTTTTGGATAGTCGTATAAATTGTATTATTTTTAATATGAAACAAATTTTATTTATCACTTTTTTTACTTCTAATATTAATTTTAACCTACATGTTGTTTACAATTCAAAAAACGGAGTACAGTTGCGTTATATCGTAACATCGGCAGACAATAATTAAAATTAGTAGATCTCCCGCCAAATCGGGCATCACTAGACATGATAGCGAAGTAATCCTGCAATTGTTTTGTCCGGAGTTCGGAACGTGTCATCTAGGACGTAATAAATAAATTATATAGTCCCACATTTACTTACACGATCACAAACTTTTGCATAATAATTGTAATATAAAACCTTTTTTTTTTTTTAGTTTTTATTATGACACACATTACATGACAAATAATATTTTACGATACTATAATAGATTATATAAAAAAAAAGTTAATATGTCATATTAAGTATTTAATAGTTTTATTTTTAGTGTCTTTCCACTTAAGTATTATATATTTAAATATTTGTAATATGATATATTTAAAATTATATTCAGCTTTAAACATTTTATATATTTAAAATTATATTCAGATTAAATTGAATCCGCATCACTGTTCTAACTAAAACTACTCTTAAGCGGAAATACACTAATAATATAGCGTCTGAATACTTAAAATGAACTTCCGCAAAGTAACGCCTGATTCAATCAACTATTTGTCATGTTTTTTTTTACACGATTTGTTTTTTAGCAAGTTAGATCGCTGTACCCCATAATTCTGCGACACAACTCTCTCCGGGAACACACGTCACGTAACTTAAAGCACATCCAAACTTAACCGAGTAATAGTTTACGTTTTATCTGGACCCTCGAAAAGTTGCGGGGTCCGTGAGGCCTGGGAGGTGTTCAGGAGGTTGAGAGGTTTATTCGAGTGAGGTTTCGCCCCAAGGAGGATTTTGTTGAAACTTTCTGTAATTTGATCGAGGTATTTTGTCGTTACATTGGTTTCGCTGATGAGGGATGGCGTTTGGTCGAAGTTTTGGTGAAACACGGTGGCTTTAATTTAAAGCTAGTTCGTAATTTCGTAACTATTTTCTATCTATTTCAAGGAAGTGCACTTTTTGATCAAATAATTTATCTTTTAAGTTATAGAAATCGGTTCGTGCGATCTTTTTTGTGGCGATGATAGTTCAGTGATCAGCGCAGTCGGCTTACACGGGTTAAAATGTCAACAATGTGCTTGAGCTGCCGGTGAATGAAAACATCGTGAGGAAACCATAGCATGGATGTAGGGTACTTTCTAGTACTCGGCTGGCTAGCTACTACCCTCTAGTTGAAACCGCCAATCAACAACAGCCCATCCAACTAACCAATAGCCATACAGCTTCACATAAGAGCGAGTTCCATTCCAGGCTAAGTATGTTTTTCATCTTGCGTATTACCATCACTCAATAGGTAAGCTGAGGTAATAGATAATGAGTAATACATAGAAACTCTTCATTATGCACACAAAAATATAAAAAAGAGTACAAAAACGAAAGAATCTTATGACATCCACAAGTGGCGGCCTCATCGCTAAAAGCGATGTCTTCCAGGCAACCAAGAAAATTTATAGCTTAGTTCATCTATCAAAAAAATCCTGTACATGAACTGAATGATTTCTATTCACAAACAGACCAATTGTTTGTGCTCTAAATTGCGAATAGACGGCTCATTGTTTGAGTTTTCTATTTAACTATGAGAGTCACAGAGACTGCCCTGAAATACAATAGAAGTCAAATTAAATTGGTTTACTAAGGCTCACAATTTCTAACACGATTCAGTATTCAAATTTAATTTTCCACTCAATAATTTAAGTAAATAACTAAATTGATCATTGTTACAGTTTTGTGGTTGTATTGAAATTGATTTCGCATCACAGAGATGAATAGGCTGGCCTAACTATTATAGGTTCAAAAGGTTTTATAAAATCTACAATAGAAACTTGATGAAGCTGTGAAAGGTCAATTGCGTTTTACTCGTCGCAAATATCTTTCGCAAATATTTAGAAAAATATGATATAACTCTTACTACGAGTATATACTTGAGATCAAAAAGCCATGGAATTTGTCTAGTTCAACATCATATTTTTCTTGCAATACTCTAGCATATAAGTAGATCTCCAAGCAAGAGGTCATCTAGGTAAGTTCCACTGCAGTAACAGATATTCTTCATCAACAGCCGTATGACGTCCATTGCTGGACATAGGCCTCTCCCATTGATTTCCATAAAGTCCGGTTGGAAGCGGCTCGCATCCAGCGCGATCCTGCGGTCTTTATTAGGTCGTCTGTCCATCTTGTGGGTGGACGTCCTACGCTGCGCTTGCTGGTCCGTGGTCTCCACTTCAGAACTTTGCAGCCCCATCGGTCATCGGTTCTGCGTGCTATGTGCCCTGCCCACTGCCACTTCAACTTGCTAATCCACTGGGCTATGTCGGCTACTTTAATTCGCCTACGGATCTCCTCATTTCTGATTCGATCTCGTAGGGAAACTCCGAGCATAGCCCTCTCCATAGCTCGTTGTGCTACTTTAAGCTTACTAAGAAGGCACATAGTCAGAGACCACGTTTCACCGCCATAAGTCATTACTGGTAACACACATTCAGATAACAGACATTCTGCCGTCTACAAAAAGTTTGTTGTCCAAATCTTTCTCATTCAAACCACACTCCATAATTATGTTAGTAGTCACGTCACCCAACCATTGGAAGTAAACTAATTTAAACCTTAATTGCTTGAGATCAAAGCCTTCAAAAATTTATAAACTAATCAGGGATGACCCACTCGTGTACAGACGAAGTAGTCAATTTTGACGTTACTTTGCAGAGTGTGCAAATTATTGCCAGAGAGGGATCTTCGAAGTTAATTTAAAAGCCTTATTAGAAGAACTATTGATTTAAATTATATAATAGAATTTAATTTAATACAATGTAGGGACAGTATCTTTGCTGAAAGTGGCTAATTCCATAGCTTGGTTGCCACTCGTCAGTTGTCCTATGGCAGCTTACAACCATGTAATATGTACGTAATTATTGTGAGAAATAGTAATGGTGATCATCAGAAATATAGTTTCATTATCTATCCCACCAGACAGTCAGAAAACACGTAGTGTAGTTTGGGGGTTGGCGATAAATCTCTTAGATGACATCAGCAATATACATCTTTACTCAGACTTTATTTTTCATCTGATGTTAAGTGACGGTGTGATCGAAGTTAATCACACCTAGCCTAGAATGGAACTGGCTCTCAAGTGAGGATGCCATAACATACCATTAGATT
This sequence comes from Biston stratarius, assembly GCA_950106695.1. NCBI lineage: Eukaryota > Metazoa > Arthropoda > Insecta > Lepidoptera > Geometridae > Biston > Biston stratarius. The sequence continues at coordinate 17,408,747 of OX467109.1, read as the reverse complement.
CTTGGCAGATTTTCAACTTTAGGGTTGTAGCTAGCCAGCTAGTTTGTGGCACAACAGCGGCCTTATCGCCTAGAGCGATTTCTTCCAGAATTTTCAAATGAATGTCGTCTATATCATCGAAACAAAAACATTTATAATACCTGATTTTGTACAAGAAATATTCTTTCTAAAATCTTAATTGTAATCTACTATTTATATACTTCTACATATTTTTTTAGACGTAAACCTTTTTGGCATGCAATTGTATTATCGTGCGAGTGCCGCGTCCATTGCGATGCAGGAATAAGAACCTATAAAGTGCCTAAGATTTGCGACCCAGAGATCCCTTTAAATACACTCACAAGTTTTGGCGGAAACGTGGAAAAAGTCGTTTCGCCCCATTGTATTTTTTTCCAAAACTAGTGTTTTTTGAGTGTTTATGTATAAAAATAGTGATATTTATAAAGTGCCGAATTACAAGCGCGAGTGTGGGAAAGTGATATAATGCGGTGAAATATGACGTTTCGTGTTGCTTTCAAAACTCCATCGAAGCTCATAGTAAAGTCGCCATTACTTTACTAAAACATGACTAGATTTGACTGGCACGGACAGGACTTGACCAAGACTGGACTTTGACTATAAAAATAAAGAAACTGAAGACTGCACAAAAAAATCTGAAACATTGAAATTGGCAGAATCCACAGAGTGCGATGCCAAAAAGAACGAGAAAAAAAATACTCACCTTCACCATCCTTGTTCCTGCCTAGCCAAAACTGATGCATGGCTCTTATTCAGGCATTATCTTTTACCTACAAGAAAACATCTCATTGCGTCTCATGACCTGACAATAGACAATAGACAACATTTTATTTATGACATAAAACAAATTTCTAAAACATTAACCTGTTACCAGAAATTGATATAACCTTATTACAGAAAACTTCTAATTTTTATATACAAACATTACAAAGAGAGAAATAAACACAAAGTAACCCAAATACATTCTTTCATAAATTCACTGAAGTGAAAACATCAAAAAAACCTTTTTCAATTACAAAAATCCTAGGAGTAATTACGCTTTTTCACAAACCTACCTCCAGATATCTTTCAATAAAACAAAAAGGAGCCAAGTTAATAGAAAACCACCGAAGCGAGCGCAATATAACTTCCCAATGATGCTCTGAGATTTAGGGGCATCAGCCATCACGGGACATTGGCCACGAAATTAATTTATTGACTTGGAAGATATGGCACCAATGTTATGAAAAACAGTGGCTGAACTTGGCTCAAGTAACCTTCTCAATTCGGCTCACTAACACTTCGAGTTTTACGTGTACAGAAATAATTAAGTTATTGAGGTTGGCGTTCCAGAAACATGAACGAAACGATTTGATTCCACTTTCATTGTGTGGAACGCTAAATAGTGAAAGGCACCAAATGGCTGTTTCCCGTTAAATACAATCTAAGTTTCTTCAAGCTGAGATTGAATTGGTTTCTGCTGGGGAAGCGTGCTCCACCTTAAACCGCACCATCACTTAATATTAGGTGTTATAGCTCACAAGGTTAATTATATTTAACGAAAACTTTTCACAACCTTACCTGATAAGTTTTGTTTTATGATTTTATGACGTTTGGTGGCTTTCAATAGCGATGATAGCTCAGTGGTTATCGCGGTTCACATGCCGAAGGGCGTAGGTTCAAACCCCAACAATGAGCTTGAGCTGCCGGTGAAGGAAAACATCGTGAGGAAACCATACTAGCGTACAATTAATAATTACGAGTAGATTAATTTTGGATAGTGTAACATGGTGTTGTAGGATATTAAAGTTCCAATTCGAATTATCGGCAGCCTTGTGGAGAGGCCGTCTGACTTCTAATCCGGAGGTCCGGGGTTCAAATTTCAGGGCACGCACCTCTGCATTATCTAAGTTAAAACATCGTAAGGAAATCGACATGTCTAGCTCGACAAGCTTTTAAAAAAAGTTCTCGAAGTCGTGTTAAGTTTGCCAATCCGTACTTGGACCGGTGGACTATAAACGTATCCTTCTCACAATAAGAAGAGGCCCGCGCCCAACAGTGGGCCAGCTAAAAAAAAACATGGCTGATTCAGAAAGTTACAATTAATGTACTGTCTAAAACGGTAGCTTTTCGTGGTGGGTCTCTGCTTTGTTTTAGCTAGAATGATATACCTAGCCAACCACGTTTCATTTAACTCGCCCAGCCACCCTTCACTAGGTATTTCGACGTCTTTATTTATCTGAAATATTGCTGATAGAAGCTACATTTTTAGAAAAGTTTTAGTATTGACTGGTTTTTTTAGAAGTTTTGACAGTTTTATTAAGTTTGGGGGTGCTAGTACTATGTTAAAGAACATTAGATAAAAAGATAGATATATATCTCTTTATTAATAAAATACATTACATTACATATACACATACGCACACGTGCACATATACACACACATGCACACACAAACACACACACACACAAACACTTATATCCACACGCAAATAAATTGATCTTCCATTATTTTTGAAAAAAAATAATAATTTGGTAGTACCACATAGCTTTAATAATAATAATTAATTGAAAAAAAAAGTAGGTATTGAGAGAAATTATTTTGCAAATCCGGTTCGAATCTCACGGCACGCATCCCTGTCTTTTTAACCGCTTTTAAAAAAGGAGGAGGTTGTCAATTCCACCGTATGTTTTTTTGTATGTATGTTACGCGATCATTCCGCCAATTATGAATTTATTTTGATGATTCTATTTTGTTTGATAGAGAGGATAGAGAACATACTTCAGAGGTGGTTCCATATAAATTTTACCGAAATTGATTTATCATTTACTCTGAAACCTCGCTGTTTCATTGGAGCAATGCATTTAGTTGGCGTAAGGATCACGGAAACAGTTTTTTCTAATTGTAACTTGTATAAGTTACCTGTGCTTTAGTACATCAAAATTAGCTTATGTGTTAAACCAGGATATTGTAACAGTGTACAAGAAAATTGTAACCTAATATGAAAAGAAAGATCCACAAAAAAAAATGCCTTGCTGAGTTTCTTGCCGGAGTCTTCTCAGTTGAAGTGTAATTACGAGCCGGTGGAGATTCAAACATGTAACTTAACGTTCATAAGTGCCTTACCAGGGCCTAAACTGAATAAATAACTTTTGATTTTGATTTTGATTTTGATATAAGCTATCCCCATTGCGAATGTCATCAAAATTCATCCAGGCAGCGCCGTGAAGCATACATACAAACTTTAGCTTTCATATTATACTCGTAGTCTGATGTGCGTTAACTTCTGTCAAACAAAACATCGCAAATAAACACACACATCTGATAGTACCTGCCAACTCGCACTTGACCAATTTGGTGGACTATAGTACAATGAAAATACGCTCGCGTTCATAGCTAAATTGTTGTCCCCTGTGCGTAAACGTGACAAGGCTAATATTTGGATACATCTGTCTCGTTTTCGCCAGAAATACTTTTATTGCGGATCGCGTACTCGCGATCCGCTATATATTACGATAGCTTATAATAACAGGGTTGACCCGTAGCTTTTGTAGCGATGATAGTGGTTAGCGCGGCCACTTCACACGCCGAAAGACGTGGATTCAAACCCCAACAATGACCTTGAGGAAGTATATTGACCTGGAGTGAAGGAAAACATTGTAAGTAGTTGAAAATCTGTCCTAACGGTGTGTTCCGACAGCCTCACTTGAGAGCCAGTCCCATTCCAGACAAGGTGTGTTTACCATCTTAACATCAGGTAAACTGTGGTCAAACACCTAGCCTGTCTACCATTAAAAAAATGTATGAACCGCTGAGAATAATTAGGAAAGTGTAAACAACGAAAAAAAAATCTAAAATTTCAAATTGTTAAAAAATACAAAAATAACAAAACTGCTTATTTCAAAGCTAATACCCTTTCTCTGTATTCACTATAGTCTGATAGTTACTTAAGCTGTTAATAGACAGATCATAATCAAACTATGAAGTTAAATTTCAAGTGAAACTAGCTTACCGAATATAGCAATCGAGTCAACATGCCAACTTGCACTGGGTAACTTAATACTTAAGTGGGAAATAAGCCATTTCGGGAAGATCTTAAGCTCTTTTAATTAGGAATTAAGTAAGCACTCAGCTTTATTTATTTCAGTAAGAAAGCGTGGCGGTTTAAGCGATAGTGTTTGTTTGTAGTTTACTTCTGGGAAGAATAGGAAACCTATAATAGTTAATCTGTTGTTCAATAGAATAAGTCATTAAATTTTAATTATATGTATATATGAAAAGCATGTTATTTTGTAATAATGTTTATAACATTTTCGATTGCAAAACCGCTACAATTCACAAAAGAATTGTAATTTTTTTATGGTTGACTAGCTAGGTATTTGACGTCAGCTCACCTGATGTTAAATAACGGTGTGATCGAAGATGGTAAACAGACACAGCCTCAAATGGTACGGCACGGCAATGGTGCGTCGGCAGATTTTTTAATTTGAGTGTGGTAGCTAGCTATCTGAGTATACGAAAGTACCCTACCACTATGCTATGGTTTTCCTTTACTGACAGCTCAAGTTCATTGTTGGAATTTGAACCCACGTCGTCCTACATGTGAACCGGCCGCGCTAACCACTGAGCTATATCATCGCTACATACTGCTAAAAAGCCTTTATTTTGGCTTGGCCGTATCTGGTAAAAATAAAACATCTAAATCTAGGCCAAACCAAAGTTTAAGCTCACCAATAAAGGTAGGTATAAAAGTTAATGGAATGTAAAAGTGACACCACAAAGTAAAAGCCCAAAAACCGACAAATTTAATCACCACACAAATTCGACAGATTTCCATAACAATCCATCAGACGTGTGTCGCTTCAGTAATTAAAATATCTTTTGTTTGTATAAAAAATCCGCCGACATTTTGTTTGCGGAGCCTCCCTTTGTTCCAGCTAATGGGTTCTGTAATGCTCCGCACGCAGATTGGGTACACTTTTTAGGGTTCCGTATTAAAACGAAACTATTTAAATAAGGTACCTACCCATTGTGTATTTAAAAAATTTAAATATTATTAGAAAATTGATTGAATTAATTAAAAAGGCGTTATTTTGCAGAAGTCCATTTGGCCTCATTTCTGGAAGTCCTCATTTCTGTTGGAGCTGGCGGAAATAAACTAAATATATACCTAGAACATTCGAAATATTATTATTTCTACCATTCCAAATTGGACTGCCCTGTTAGCTGATTTGATTCAGCTTTGAGAGGTGAAAGGTTCGATTTCCACCCAGGAGAAACATGTACGTGATAAATGTAAATATTTGTTCTTTGTGTATTGACAAAAAACTTTGGTACTTAAGTATTCTTTCAGGTGACCACACTGTCACACATCATACATCACATTACACTCGTTACACATCATGTGAGCTGTGGTCAAACACCTAGCCTGTTAGCCAAAAAAAATAAAAATAAAATGTCACAGGGCCTAGACAAGAAACATTCGATTAGCGCTAATGCTAATATAAAAGTAAAAAATTACCGGATTGACATAAGCTGTTGATATATTAAGTGGAGAGCTAGCTTATGTCAATAACGTACGATTTTGGTTTTTATATTAGCGTTATCGAATATCGAATATATTGAATGTTACTTTGTCTAGGCTCTCTGGTATCCCATTGGCCGCAGATTTTGAGGGTTGTAGCTAGCCAGCCAAGTGTTAGAAAGTCCACCCTACTACCACGCTATAATTATCTCACAATGTTAGTAACGGCAGTTCAAGCTCATTGTTGGGGTTTGAACGCACACCTTGGTATGTGTGGTTTGAACATACTGACCACTTAACTATCACTACCTATTATTATCTGTGACGTAAATAAAATGTATTATTTGTCTTGGTTTGTTTATTTTTATGTTTTGTGTGTTTCAAAATAAAAACTTTCTTTTTTATTTCTTTCTTTATTACCAATCACACTAATATTACAAAAACGAACGTTTGTGAGTGTGTTTGTATATTTGTTACTTCTTAACGCTCAAATGGCTGGACCAATTTTGATGAAATTTGTTATGGAGGTAGCTGTCACTCTAGATTAATAAACTACACATTATTTTATTCTGAAAAATTGTAGTATTCGCGTGGGAATAGCGGGTAACAGTAACAGTAATAATACTAATAGTAACAATAGTAATGAACAGTAACAATAGTAATAGTAACAGTAGCTAGTCGTAACATAAACTGTTATCACTAATTCTTTAGGTTAATATTAACTTAGTTATATTTTAGTTGCGAAAATGTCTGCGGAACCATCAAATATTCTTTTCCTGAAACACAGTTGCGTAATTTTTTGCTCTTACATAACTCTAATGAACCGTTATATTGTAAGATTTTGCGGCTAAATCGACCTTTTGGTTTGCACGGTGAAAAAATTAAACGACTACGATATCTTTTTATAGAATGCTCCCTTTTATTATAGAAGGCTGGTTAAAATTGACATTTGTGTGGGTAATTTTAGGAGGCACGAACAGTGAATGTGCTTCCTAATACTTATTTAAAAAGGTCCCTTATATTAATTGTGATACCATTGAAGTTTCATCTCTTTGGGCTATTGAGGTACCAATTCGTGCGTGGTAACAAGCTACCTACTGGGCTAGAAGGGTTTACTAGGAAGTACTTTACCAAAATGACCATTTATACTCGTACAGAATGGTTTGACTCCATTTTCATCATACGAACAGCTTTTCAATGGAATTTGCGGCCCGAGTGTTTGTGTTCACCGATATATTTTTTTTATGATTGATTTGCGAGATGTTTGACTATAGCTCATATGATGTTAACTGACGATGCGGTCGAAGGTGGTAAAGCACACCTAGCCTGGAATAAAACTGGCTCTGAAGTAAGGCTGCCGGAACACACTATAGGTGCTTGGCGGCAGATTTTTAAACTTGAGTGTGGTAGCTAGCTGAGTATTAGAAAGTATCCTACCACCATGCTATGGTTTCCTTCACCGGCAGTTCAATCTCATGTTAGGTAACTCAATATATTACAATAGGTGCCTAATGAAGTATGCCGGAAGCCTCACTTGAGACGCAGGTACATTCCGAGCTAGGTGTGGCTCATCTTCGACCACACCGTCCCTTAACCATCTAATAGGCCAGGGCTAAACAATAATAAATCGAATTACCTAACACTATTCTCATAAAACATAAGTAAGTGAATATATTTTGAAAAATTAATATTATGTAATGAAACTTATAAAAAAAAGCACAAAAATTTGCACAAACCATGCTGTAAAATAGCTCAAAGCATATCTCAGTGCATTTAATATGAAAGCAAAACAACAAGCAAAAACACTTACTAAAAATTAAATTACAAAGCACTAAGCACTGGAATTAAAAAGAAACTATGAGAGTTAAATTGTTTAAAAACAACCGGTTATAAAATTAAATATAAGTATTAAAAAAAAACATAAACACGAGGGAAAATTAAGCTCCGAGTAATTTTGCAGAACCATTATAAAACTTTTTAGTACTTGTACTTACGGAAACTTGGACTTTAGTTTTTAGTGGCTGTACGAAATTTTTTATAACAAGGTATGAGAAAAAAGTTCGCTTTAAACTTTGACAGGTAAAGACACAGATATATTATAGCGTGGATATTGGAATTTGTACAACATAGACTAAATGAGCGCTGGTATAAAATTATACATAGAAATCTATAGATTTTAAAGTAACATTTTTAGGGTTCCGTACCCAAAGGGTAAAAACGGGACCCTATTACTAAGACTTCGCTGTCTGTTCTAACTAAATAACACATTAATAACAATTATTGTACCTAATTGTAAGTATTATGTAAAACGTGAACATAGAATGATAAATTTATGCTGTTACCTATATTTTTGTATATTGAAATGGAATGCGAGGTACCTAATGAATATTTATTCGTGTGATGTTTCCTGACATCTGTAGAGGGATGTTTTAGGTACCTGCATAATATATTACACGTTCCTACGAAATTGAAGTGATTGTACTCGTTTTTGTATATAATATAGTAAATATATAGCGCTTAGTGAGTAACACAGGTCTCAAATCACTTGGGTAAGTGTACAATAATGTTATTGACAGTGACAGCCCTAGACTCCACGCACACATTCATCACAGACATCATCAGCCATAACGTCCACTGCTGGACATGGGCCTCCTCCTAGGGGGGTTTTGCCAATACTCGCCACGCTTGGCAGGCGGGTTGGCGCAGTTAATAGGTGTGATTGTTCAAAGAAGACGCTGCTGCCCATCTTCCGGATTACATCCCTTAGCCGACTCTTACGGCAACCACGGGTAGAGAGGGTGGGGTACAATTCTTACGCCGGCACCACCACGGCACACATTCGCGCGTGTCCAAATACCACAAGTGTGTAGTGTCTGTGTAATAAGCTATAACGAGGTGTTTGTAGGGAGATCTGATCAAGTGACCGGGGTGTGGCTAGGTGGTAAGGTATTTTCAAGTACTCGGCTGGTTAGCTACTACCCACTGGTTGAAAATCTACCACCAAGCATCTAGCAGTGTGTTCTGGCAGCCTCACTTGTGAGCCCGTTACATTCTAGGCTAGGTGTGTTAACTATCTTCGATCACACCGTTATTTAACATCAGCTGTGGTCAAACATCTAGCCTGTCAACCATAAAAAACTAAGTTAGATAACATTGTTTTATTACAGAATTCCGGTGTCTTCCATCCGATTTCATCGGCGTCTGATGATGAAGCCAGAAGGTAGGTAGTTTATTAGGACTAATCTAGTGACAGCAAACACCAATGAAAACTCTAAGCAATAACGTAAGTTCGTTTATTTGAATGACATATTTTTACCAGTTACTTTGATTTAAAAATCAAATTATTGAACCGATTTTAATGAAATTTCTATGAGACCAATCTGCAAGTATATCAATGATTATGCAAGTATATACTTATTCGTGTAGTTTTAGTCGCAAAGTTTTATATTATTATTCTTATTATTATCAGCCAGTACTGTTCCATTGCAGGGAAAAGGCCTCCCCTGTCCTCCGTTTATTTTTCTCTGTTTTTGCAGAAATAATCTGGTTTTTTCCTTAAAATCGTTCAAATTTTAGTTTATAGAGAAGCCGCTAATGAAATCCATTCATGGGCTGTGCGCATCAAGAAATGAGCCGAATGGTTGCGTACAAATACTGAGAACGTCCAAGAGGAACGGATAATAGCGTGCCGTTCTTCTGTTTGTCCTGTGGTGGAGCGGAGAGGGGGGATAAGATCATAGAGTTCTTGCGCACACTCCCCAAAACGTATCTGGTAAAAAATAGACAGACACTACTCTGAGGCCATTTCATCTCGGCTTGGGCCGTCCGGGAGGTCATTTGCCATCCTGAGGGGACCACTGCGTCATGATTTTAACTTGAGATGTTAGCCGCATGTCGAGAGAGTCAGTCCCACTTTGGGAAAGTGTAAAACCTAGACTCTTCAGTTCAACCAAAAAGTCCTTTAGCCCTCATTGAACTACATTCAATTTTGTACAAAATACAAGTTAAAATTGTGACTTATATAATTATACTCAAGCCGTGTGCGTGTCTAATGTAACGTGCGTGAGTATTGTTACACAATAAATAAATAGTAGGTAAATATAACAGTGTTTTATTTGTGGACTAGTAATTAGCTTGGCGTGCTTGTAAATTTCATGATGACGGAACTTGACAATTGTCTCCTTTTCAATTTATTAATTTAAAAAGTTTTAATTTAGGTATTATTAATTATTGAAGCTTGTAATTATTTTCGATGACGAGCTTAGTTACGGTTTTATTTGAGAACGATATTTGAAGTGAAATGCTTGAAATGGTATCTCTAGTTTACTTGCGATTTCAAGTTACTCAAAAATTTATAAAATCAATTTATAAATTTTCTTTCATCTGTACCCATACATGAAGAGGGTACTTACTAGAGGGTGGTAGCTAGCCAGCCGAGTACTAGAAAGTATCCTACCACTATTCAAAGACTGCTTATCTGCTTCAAGAACTGTATGGCGTGGATTTGAATCCCACCAAGGAAAAACAATTCTGTGTATCGCTGCAATGGTCATTTACAGGCGTTTTCTTCTACCATAAGCAGAGCGTCCCGTACGTCTCATTCTTTTTAGATTACAAAAATAAAACTCGTAAATTTACGCAATTTATAAATAAAACACTTTGACTTTAATAATTGGCAGAAGGATAGAAGGGTATAATATTAGTTTAATGAATCAAGGTTCGACTCAAGCGACTTTCAATAAACTCCCACTTCATACCCTATACCGCAACCGCGACACCTGTCCACTTCATGACATCCCTCATAGTTCAGAAATTAATTTTAACTTAAAATCAGACCTTCATCGACCATCCCACCGGAACGAGAGGAACTTCTAATTGGGTCAAATAGATCCTTTGTCCAACCCTTCAAGCAAAAGCATCGGGTACCAGGGACCGAGTAACCTGAAATTTTCGATACCGACCATAAGGGGCAGTGATTGAGTTACATCGAATTAACTCAGTGAATTAATAAAGAAATTGAGCTTTATGCGGTTAAGTGTTCTAAGCAAAAAAGTCAAAGACAAAAACTCTTGCTAGTTTACCATTTCTGTCATTTGTTTTGTCTGTGGCGCTTTAGCCAGGGATTCATAAAATCTATATTTACAAGCATATTTGTACAATTATTATTATGGTAATTATATCAAAATACACGGTCAAGTCAAGATACATTTCAAGTCAAATGTTTGTCCTGGGTGTAAATCGAACTCACGCTCTAAAGCTTTTCAGAAACAGAACTCTTGATGCGAGATCTCGATTGAACTTGTTATATTTTGTCTGCATAAAATTTCGTGATATTGCGTGATTTCTCACTAGAGAAGAAACGTACACAGGTGTAGATAAATAATAATTTATTTTAGACGCTAGTCCATAAAATTATTAATTACATATTTTAAAATATTTAAACAAACATAACGTAGTCATTAAAAAATGTTAAAAAAATTCTATCTACATAAATCATTATAGCCTGTATTGCTGCTTAGATCCAAAATGCCCTATATGCACTTTCGTTTAGCATTGCATGCAATCGGTACAATTGATAAAATGTTTTTTTTTTGTTCTCTTGCTTCTTGGCATCGCATTCTGCCAGTTTCAATGTTTCTGTATTTTGTGTTTTCAGTTTTCAGCTTCTTTATCTTTATAGTCAAAGTCCAGTCTTGGTCAAGTCTAGTCCGTGCCAGTCAAATCTAGTCATGCTTTAGTAAAGTAGTGGCGAATTTTTACTATAAGCTTCGATGGAGTTTTGGAAGCAAAACGGAAAGTCACGCTTGTAATTCGGTACTTTACTCTAAGTTATAGTCACATAAAGTAAGACTTGTTGGCGTCCGCTTTATAATTTTTTTTTTTTTTTTAAATACAAGCTCATATTTTACCACATTATGTCATTTTCCCACTCTCGCGTACGTAATTTGGCCCTTTATGAATAAAACACCACTATTTTTATTAAATAAACACTCGGAAACCTACGTTTAAAAAAAAAAAAAAGCGCCTACACATTTTCGCGTTCCTGCCTTTTTTTTTTAAATTATAAATAGGCTTGCGTTTGACCGCCATCTCGCCTGATATTAAGCGAAGGTGAGGTCTAAGATGGAGCAACCTAGAATAAACCGATTCACTCCTAGCTTGAAGGATTGTATATATATCGTAACAGTTCCTTATTTGCCACTGTTTCTTTTGTTTTTAATGTTTTGTTACAATAAAAAACTTCCTCTATTCATACAAAAATATTGATTTATATAGATACGTACAGCAATGCGATGTTCAATTTCAGTTTTGATAATTAATCAAAGTTGTTTGAGTTGACCTTATGATCTAATTCCAATTTTATTAATTAAAGATTTGACTTTTCAGAAACAAAGTTTATATAGGTTCGTTATAATAACAAAGAAATGAAAAGACAACCTTAGCAGAAAATTTTGGTTTGTTGGCATACTTCGTTATTATTGGATAGTTTATTCAGGTTTTTGAAGAATGTTTAATGTTTTTCTCTTTTGAAAATATGAATTAATATTTTAACTTATTTTTTTTAAATATAATATGCCATTTTATTGCTCGAACTAACTGTGTATTCCCTGTTAGATAAATACTGGTTGTCTTCAAGTTAAGAGGGAATCGGTATATTCTAAGCAAAAAGTGCTCCATCGAATACTGCATCTTTAGTTCGGAAGATAAGGGGGTCAAACGCAAGCCATTAAAAAAAAACGAGGTGTGACTGTGTCATGAACACGGTTCTGTGTCTGATACACTAAAAAAATCCTCCGACTTCAATTGTTTCAAGTGCAAACATATTTCAAGTGTCATTTTCAAGTTTTATCGTTATTGATACACCCCGTCTTTTCTCCTCCTCTGATCTCCTCTGTTCCTGTCTTCCTCTGATCCTTTCCACCCTAAGTTTGCCTGAAAGAAATCGCTTTTAGCGAAAAGATCGCCAGTTGCTACACCTGTTAACTAAGTTTATGTCTTCTGTATTGTATAATTTTTATTTCAGGTAGACAGAAAAATCCCTACCACCATTTCTTGACAATGTTTTTATTCACCGGCAGCCCAAGCTCATTGTTGGTATTTGAACCCATGCCTTCCGGCGCGTGAATCAATTGCGTTAATCACTAAACTATCATCTGTACTTTGTATAATCAAATTGATTCATACTTAAATTTTTGTGAGCAAACTAATTGCATGTAATATTTAAAACTCAAAAACCATTACAATATTTCGTTGTTCTAATTCATAATTTAAAATAAAGTAAATTACTTGTTCATTAAAATCCTAAGAGGATACGGTCTGGAAATCACCCTAAATATTCCTGTAACGGATAAAACCCCTATCAAATACCATTTTAATTATACGATACATTTGCTATCAGTAAAAGTATACCGAAATCTTGTAAAACGGAACGTTTTGTAAACCACAAGCCCCACATAAAAAAGCCTACCATTATCAATTCTAATTATCGCCGGTTCCGGCAGTTATATTTACAAATGACACGAGTTTGGCCAAATTGTGTCTCAAGGGTGAAATTATAGCCATACTTTGTGTCATGTTTCCTACTTTATGGATACACAAGTTGTTTTGGCTTTCTAGCAGCGAGTGACTTACGACGATGTTTTTTGGAATGGCCTTCTCGTCATAACTATATCACTACATTTTATAAAATAAAGTCGTCCATCGCGTCTGTCTGCCAGTCTGTTCGCGATAAACTTAAAAACTACTGAACGGATTATCATGCGAGTTTCACCAATCGATAGTGTGATTCATAAGGTAGTTTCAGGTATATAATTTGTCAAGGTTTTGTGTAAATTGGTTGAAATATGTTAATAATTGTTGGTAGTGTCGAAAAACTCAAGCCACCTGGGAGCTTTCATCGAAAACTATGCCTATTTGTAATATAACAAAACAATGCATGGTGGTATATTTAATTTTTATAGGTATACAAAAAAATCCTCTGTGGCATATACCTTTTGAGGATGGCTTAGTATACTAATCTATTCTCAATACCCGTGCGAAGCCAGAGCGGGTCGCTAGTGGATAAATAAAAAATAAAACATTTTTTTTTTTATGGCTGACAGGCTAGGTATTTGACCGCAACTCACCTGATGTTAAGTGACGGTGTGGGCGAAGATGGTAAAGCACACCTAGCCTGGAATGGAACTGGCTCTCAAGTGAGGCTACAATAAAACAATGTAATATTTTTACATAATATAGGTTTGTGTTTAACTGTCATCTCGCGAAGCGTGATAGAGCACGTTTTCCTAGAAGAAACCGATTCACTCGCGACTTTATCTATCGGGGAACACTCTTGGTTAGCAAATTCTATTGTTTAGTGGTTCGTACGATGAAGGAGGAATCAAATCTCTTAGTGCGGAGTTTTTAGAATATCAACCATGTCGCTTTTAGAGCTCGTGGCTGATCGAAAGTGAAATATGCAGGATGAAGTTAGGTCAAGCAGATTTGAAACGCACTCTCCAAAGTGTTTCTCGTAGAAAATCGACAAAAAAGCTATTTATTAAGCTTATATTTCTGAATACGCGAGTCATTGCTAAGAAGTTACTTACCACGTTTCTACAACTTCTTCGTCCCAAAGGTGAACATGGAAGCAGTTGCTCTTATAAACCACCTCAATAGTTCTACTGCCAATTTCATCATGACTTTCTTTTGAAGTTGTGTTAGCCTAGCTGAGATAAGGTCACGTCTTATATCAGAAATGACTTATTTAATTTGACGTTTATAAGTATAAAAATATGTTACTAGATTTTTGTTGATGGATAATATTACGGGGAAAGAATTATATTTAAGAGAGTATATCTATTAGATGTATTATCTGACACTAAAATGTTATTAGTAGATAATGAGTTGTACCGTTCGGTTAGTGGTATGTGGGTTCGATTTCTTCCTAAAGCAATTTTATATGTTTTTATTTGCACAACGCCATTTAACCTTAAATTAAGCAAATGGAAACCAGATAACTGATACAATACTTTTTTTTTGTAAATACATACATATAGTTCAAACAGAACACCCAGATACAACAAATATTTATAGTAGTCACATAAATGTTTGTTTTCTGGTGGGAATCGAACCCACGCCCTACATCTCTTGAAGCAGATATTCTACTAAATAAGCTAACGTGGCAGTCAATGTTAAAATGTTGTCAGGTATTTATTTACCATGCAATACAGACTACTGCTTAGTTCAGTCAAAAAGCATATTAATTTCCAAGCGACACGTAAACATTAATGAAAACTGAAATATTCTCGCAACCGTGACAAAAACCAGTGCCCTGGTTTCAAGGCAGTAACAGCCGAATGTAAAATAAAAATCTATAAGTTCTTTGAATGTTGTTTGCCATGCACGGCACGAAATGGATATCGAACGATGCAAGGTAGCTGAGGTAAAAACAAATCGGTTATAAAAGAGAAAATGCACCGAGAAATGTGGTAAAAACACTCAATGCTTGTAGGTATTGCAAGTGCTGTTTGTTTTTGTGTAGCTATATGTGGAGAAATAGCTGGGTTATCACATAATGCCACATCAGATATTGAATTTATTTTCTAACGAATCTCAGACTTTTTACGATGTTTTTTAAAAGAATACCTACTTCTTTTCATAATAATAAGTACCTGGTTGACCGAGCATTGCTCGGCTGAAAACATAAATAAAACGACGTTTTCTGAAAATGAAACTTAGCTAGATCGATTTTTCGCCCCCGAAGCCCCCTGGATACAAAATTTCATGAAAATCGTTGGAGCCGTTTCCGAGATTCAGTATATATATGAATTGCTCGCTTAAAGATATAGATAAACATTTATTTCAGGTTATTGGACCCATATTTTTTATTGTATTTGTTTACAAAAAAATACCTAATAATAAATAATACAATTTAGTGTGAAGACAAAATAAAATAAAATTAAATATCGTAGGACATTACATACAGCGCCATCTGACCCCAAACTAAGCAAAGCCATAACATGGTGGTAGGGTACTTTCTAGTTCTCGGCTAGCCACTTTGCAAGTTGAAAATATGCCGCGAAGATTCTATCGCTGTTTTCCGAAGCCTCACATTAGAGCCAGTTCCATTCTAGGCTAGATGTGTATACCATATTTGACTTAACGTTACACCGTCATTTAACATCAGGTGAGCTGTGGTCAAAATACCTAGCCTGTCAAACGAAAAGAAAAAATAACGTAGATAGATTTGTAAGAATGCTTACAAAGAAATAATACCGTAATTCAGCGTTCACGGAACAAAATATACACTAAGTATACATTGCGTGGAAAGTTTTTGATCTTCATAGCCTAAGCCTACCTGAAATATACAAGGTCAGCTTAATGTATGTACTGAGTGGACTGAAAGCTTAGTCCATACTAAGCGATGAAATTTATTATTCCGAGTTCGGGATAGAAATGGTAATTACTGAAATAATCTTCATAAATTATAAGTGCCTGTCTAGGGATACATTTAGTGTAATATAATTTAGATTTTAAACCTGATGAAGTACGGTTTAATTTAGTGTACCACAATTCTGTATCTCTTCTTTTTCGTTGGAGAGAAATAAATCAGTGCTTTTAATAAAAAACATCATTAGTTTTGATAACTTTATATGATTAAATAAGTCGGTCCAGAACATTAAAATGGAGTGTTTAGTGTAATAGTAAAATAAAGTAATTATTATTATAGCCTTAAAAACACTTAAAGTGAAAGTGATTAGACAAACAAATCATTCTACTGATGGTATCATAATACTTGCCTATTTCCATTTCAGTAGAACCCAGAACTCTAAAAACAAAACGAAGTTCAGGTCAATACTGAGTTAGTCTCGACAGCCCTGTAATTTCGCTAGCTGTATTACCCTTTAAACCGGAACACAGTAATGTTTGCACACTACTCCTTGACGGCAGAACATCTGGTACTACGCACTACCTGGGCAACCTCCTGCTTAGGAAATCTATCAAGTAAAATCCTTCTAATATCCTAACTAATATTATAAATGCGAATGTGAGTTTGTTTGTTTCTTACGCCTTCTCGCGTAAACTACACAACGGATCTGAGTGAAATTTTGCATGTAGGTACTTTAGGCCCTGGAATAAGACAGGATACTTTTCATCATCATCATCATCCATCACCACGCGCGAAAACCGCGGGGCGCAGCTAGTAATATTATAAATGTGAAAGTTAGTATGTTTAGATGTTTTTTACTCAACCACACAAAAACGGCTGAACGGATTTGGATGAAATTTGGCATGGATATAGTTCATTATTTGAAGTAATATAAAGAATACTTTTAATATAAGACAAATTTTAGGTTCTTGTGGAATTATTAAAAAAACTATCTATAGGACGTATCCACTTGAAATTTAGTATAGTATACGTCTTATGGAACATTATTCCTGGATAAAAGGTATTAATAAAATTTATATCTAAATGTAATTTTAAAGTTATCGCGGACGAAGTCACGGGCGTAAGCTAGTAAAGTGAAATAAGTGTGCTTTACAAACAAATCTAATAGGTAATATGTGTTAATTTCTTTTAATAAACTGGCTTTTACGATGGTTTGTCTTTAAGTCGATAATAAATTGCATAATATTTTCACTTCAGTGCCCTTAAGGAGCATGGCATTTAATCGAGTTTCTAGCTGAACTCAATTTGCGGACAAACGAAGTTTGTCTTGGACTAACTAGATTATTAAAAGCTTGGCCGTTATCTTATTAGACTGAATCAATACACGTTTCAAAAATCTTTGTTTTAATATTATAATGTTATTTTGTCTTGTTAAAACGAGCTTAACGTGATTATTGTTAGTAAAGTCAAGCGCTATACTGGGACGTAACTTAATATCTATATAAGTAAAAAGGTAACTAAGTTTATCAATTGTGAAATTGGGTCATGTTGGCATAAGAGAAGTATAGTGTAAGGCAGATATCATTATATCTAAAATCTATTTCTATCTATTTTCTATCTCTAAATATATATAACTCAAAGGTGACTGACTGACTGACTGACTGACATAGTGATCTATCAACGCACAGCCCAAACCACTGGACGGATCGGGCTGAAATTTGGCGTGCAGGTAGATGTTATGACGTAGGCATCCGCTAAGAAAGGATTTTGATTAATTCTACCCCCAAGGGGATAAAATAGGGGATGAAAGTTTGTATGAAACTTTGTCAATTTTAAACCGATCGGGCTGAGACTTTGCATGCCTAAAGCTACTATGACGTAGGCATCCCCTAAGAAAGGATTTTGAGATGCAGTCTATATAGGATTAGTAACTTTTCATCTTCATCATCCATCACCACGCGGGTAAAACCGCGGGGCGCAGCTAGTCATTAATATAATCAGTCTACGGATATAATTTTTTTTTTCAATGGACTAGGCATGCGTGTAGCCACGATCTCACCTGATGGAAAGCGACGATGTGACCGAAGATGGAGCACGCTTGCCTAGGCAATACCTATTCACGTTTTTCTTGAACAACCCCGGATTGTACTTAGTTGGAAATACAGACGCTGGCAACGAGTTCCACACATCAGCAGTTCTTACAAGGAACGAGGTCTGTAAACGTTTTGTACGTTTAAAGGGAATTTCCACTGTAAGAGGTCTTTTGGTCGAGCGTCTGGTCATTTTGTTGTTCGCTACCAATCACCGCCACATGTCTTATGTATATCATCACTCTACCAGCCTCACGGTGTCATATACAACGTTTGCCGATGTCAAAAATATTTATGAATTGAAATAATATAAAACTATACATTTCGTGGGAAATTTCACACAACGCCATCTAGCACTAAACTAAGCAAAGCTTGTACTACGGGAAGTTTTTTTTTGTATATATAATACAGACAGAAACCCCAGACACAGAACAAATATTTATCGTCACATAAATGTTTGTCCTAGTGGCAATCGAACCCACGACCCACAAGCTCTTGAAGCAGATATTCTACCTAATGAGTTGACAGGGCGTGGGTCTTTAGTATAGATGTGGATTGTAAATGTGTTATTTATTTTCAAATATCACAATTATTAAAAAGAGTAGCAAAAATAAAAAACTCCGGTTGCCGTAAAATCTGTTTTTTTTTTTTTTTTTTTAATCTAATGCGAAGTTACGAGTAAATTTCCATAAAGATACAAACTTCTAAAGAAATTAAAAGTGTTCAAGTTTGGCAAAATATCCTTTTAAAGTTACGTTCCGTCGCTTGAAAAAGGTAAGGACTACCTTTACAAAATTGGATACCAAAATAGTGGCTTACTCGGGAATAATTTAGCATACAAATATTGGAACGTCTAGGTATTGGTTATTCACTATTTAGTTAATAATTCACTAGCCTAATAATACAGGGCTCCAATGTAAGTCCCAGCTTTAGGCATAACAAATAATTACATATGTCTAATTTCTTAAAAACTTTTTCCTTCTAATCAAATTTGTAAATGATTTTTGGAAATGCTTTCTTAGTACCCACGATCACAAGGAACTTTTTTCAAATTGTATTTTATAAAGCTAATGTATTAGATTAGGACAGAAAATCATTTAGTAGTGTGCAACACTAGCAAATGTAGATCTCCTTAGCGGGAGGTTGTCTAGGTAGGTACCACCGCAGTACCAGATATTCTGCCGTCAAGCAGTAGTGTGCAAACATTACTGTGTTCCGGCTTGAAGGGAAAATACAGGGCTGTTAAGACTAACCATAGAATGTCTCAAAGTAATGAGCGCCAAAGTAGCGATACCCTGAGCTTTGTTTTGCTACTCACAATTCTGTTTATCACTGCAATGGCCATGGATAATTAATAAATAAATAATAGAATAATTATTATAATAATGGGCACGTGTTAACTTTGACCATCAGGAGAGCGTCTCGTTCGTATCATTATTTTTACTTTAAAAAAACTTATTGGATATACAGATTCTTTACTCCTTTTCTAATTGACATTCATAATGCTCCATCTAATAATAATATGTTTTACTAACAAAATGGATTCAGGTAAGTAACTTCAAAATTAACATACTGAAAAATATCCGTAAAAATTTTAGTCCAGCTCCAAATAGAAAATTATAAAAGAAAGATAATTTAAAAGTCATCACGCCAGATGTTTTTCACCAAAAAGTGTTTTTTCAATTAAGACGGCATTCACCTGTACAACAATCCAATACGAATCCAACCAAAAACCGCGTAAACGATTAAAAATAAATAAGCTAACTTTATTAAATACACAAAGTTTGTGAAATAAACATAATTTTTTTTCTGTCTCACGACTTGGGTTTTTTTACGCTTACAAATTGTTACAAACAACTGACTATACCCCACTCACACCTCATTTTTGACAAATAAAAAGGAGCAATCTTTACCCCTGTCAGGTCCTTGACAGTTATTACCTAAAACACGACAAACATTGTGGCAATAAAAAGAAAAATCATGATACTTACTGTGAATACGATAGGGTCAACAAATCACTGAAACCTTTACACTTCACTCACACTATCCTGTCAGCAACCACGTCTAAGTACACTTCACAGCAATGTTCACACTCAGAGAGAGGTTAGTTTCAAGCACGCACGTGATTTTTTTCAACAAAAACCATTAGACCGCGACTCTCTGGTGTTCAGAGCACACTGAAACGCGTAAACTGGGCTCAGTACCGACTATTTGCTTCTCTTTCATTCCTTAGTTTACTGTAGCGTTAGGTTATCAGCTCTCTCTCTCACCCACGCTGAAAGAGAGCCTATGAGTACTCGCAATACGTATAGGTCAATATGAAACTCTTCGGGTGCTGGAGGCTGCAGTTACGGTGTCCATATCGGGCTTGTGGTTTTTGGGATACGGCAAATTACGTCATGTAATGTGTTAATGTTTGAAACTAATTACATTACAAAGTGTTGCTAGCAGCCATTTGTACTGTATTAGACTTTAGTGGCTCTATTTAGTGGTACAAAGTTGAAGGTAGTCTGATTCCTTTAGCTTTAGTGTACATAGATATGCGTGCTAGTTTAGGATGTTGTGACCAACAACGCAAATAATTATTTACAATATTAATTAGTAAAGTTTAGCTCATGAAAAATTTCAAATACGTAAAAATACGTTATCCTTGAGATGACACCTATCAAACGATTTTTTGCCCCAAAAACCCCCTGTATAACAAATTTTACCGAAATCGTTAGAGCCGTTTTCGATATCGCAAAATATATAATACGTACATTTAAAAATTCATGACACAATACGCAAATAAATAACTGCTAACTTCAAATTATGCTTATCGATGTATACAGTTTTACTAATTAATAATAATTAACACCCAGTCACATAGCATGTGACTAGTATAAATTGATAAATAAATATGTAATTTTTTTAATTATTTAATACAAAATATTTTGTGATTTTAAAATAGAATTTTATATACGATGACAAATACTCTTTGTTTTTGCTTAAATTCTACTAATTTGTCACCAACATTATCCAGATTGTCTTATCGTTCCAGCGAGTCATGGTCAGTCGACTACCCGCCTTGTAGCCACCCTGCGCGCATGCGCCGTACAGTATACGGCCGAGACGGACAGAGGCACACACCCCAGAAAATTAATTATTTCAAACTGTACACCCTTGCTGCGATGAGCATTATTCATGCCATTTGCTGTTGATTACGCGAATGGCCTGACTCTACGCAAATGGCCTGTCTACAATGGCCTGAGGTAAAACGCAAGCCACAGATTCAATTACAGTCACGATAAAACTACACACAGTGAATTAACTCTCTGCAAATCAAACAAATAAATTAATAATATTTATTCGTATTGACATATTTTATATTTGACATAAATTATTATACTGACATTTTCATTATATTTACATATGTTATGATTTTGATTAGTTTTAAATATGAATTGATAAATGACCTGTAACTTTGGTGTTATCAATAAAATATTTGTAATAATTTGTAACAAATAAATACATTTCGTAGGATTACACACAGCACCATCTGACCCTAAACTAAACAAAGCTTGTACGATGAAAGTCAGTTAACTGATAGAATACTTAATTATTTTTTTGTAAATACACACAAATAACACGGAACAAACATTCGTTTATACTACAAAATGTTTGTCCAGGGTGGGGATCGAACCCGCGCCCTACAGCTCTAGAAGCAGATATACTACCAATGAGCCAGCAGGGCTGTCAAAATGAAAAGCCAATAAGATGACCATGACGACATTGCCTGAATGACAAGCCTATAAGCCAAGCCAGCTCTAAGTACCATCTACAAATAATTGATAACATATATTCGACACATTAGTGTATTGACAATATTTATTTAAATATTTGTATTTTTAATACGTAAAAATGTTTATATTGGCAAACACTCGCTTTCATTAGACGAACCGCCATACAGTCGCCGCTGACCAAATCAGCGGTGACTGTATTGCGGTTCGCCTAATGAAAACGTTTCATTTAATTTTATTATTTCTTACTTTATTTTTGGTCAACGCATTAGATGTTTGATGACAGCTCATTTCATTAGGATGTCAAAAGACGGCATGGTCGAGGGTAGTTACTAAATCTCGAGTGGGAGTACTGAAATGAACTGTTATGTTAAAGCATATTTAAGTGTAGTGCACACTTAAATATGCTTTAAGTTACTTGTGAAACATATAAAAGGCAAACTCTAAGAGTTCTTCGACTTTGCTAATGAGGTAACGACCATGTTAAGATGTTATTTGGAGGTCTAGTTAAATAATCGAAAACTTAAAAGCAGTTCCAAAAGTAGACAAAATAAATACTTAAAAACCATGTACTTTTTTTATCGTTGACAAGCTAGTTGTTTGACAACAGCTCACCTGATGTTAAGTGACGGTGTAGTCGAAGATGGTTAAGTACTCCTATCTTGGAATGGATCTAGCTCTCAATATACATACTTCAAAAAATTATAAAAAATAAACATAGTTTTTTTTTTTTGCTGTGTATGACAAAGTCACAATTATTACTTCGATCCTAATTTATTTATTGGAGGACATTTCTCACAACGCCATCTAGCCCTACACTAAGCAAAGCTTGTCTTATAAGATACAATTAAAAATACAATAAAAACAATGTCAAAGTTAATATAACAATTAATATAATTAAAGTAACAATACACCCAGAATACCCATGCACAGAACAAAAACCTACATTTTACACACAAATGTTAATCCTGAGTGAAAACGATCCCATGCCCTTCAGATTTGGAAGCAGAACTCCTACCAAATAAGCTAATAGGTCAATTAGAGCTGATAGCGGAATTGTAATTGGATTTCCTTCTAATATTATAACAAACATTGTTTACGCGTTCCACTCGAGTTATTGGCAGTACGGTGAGTACGGCTTGCAGGTTTTCGGTTCGTTTAAATCTATTTCGGGTGACTCAATTCCCTTATTTTAAATGCTTTTATTTTTCTACGCTATTAGCCAAGCCCTCAAAAGACGAGGCGTCGAAGGACCTCTGATTAAAGAAAATGTCTTTTAAGGTTCAGGAAAATAAGAGAAAACGGAGGAAATTACAAAACACCTCCATTTTGCTTAGTCAAAAGTAAATTAAGGTGTACATTGATAAATTAGGGTTCAGTTTAAAAGCGAAGATCTGCAATAAAGTTGGGAAGGCTCTTTATGAATTCAGACGGATTAAGTTTGGTAGAAAAATGAAATTCGTGGGGTGCAGCTTAATTTTAAGTTTGAACTCTAGACGTGGTAAGAAGTAGCTGTGTTTTTTAATTTATGGTCGATTTAGTTTTTAATTAAAATAAGTATTTAGGGTAAGTAATTCGAAGCTTATGCGCAGTATTTTGTATAACAGTAGATGGACGATGGCGTGGGTTCGAACCCCAATAAAGACCTTGAGCTGCTGGTGAAGGAAAACATTGTGAGGAAACCATAGCATCGTGGAAGGTTTCCTAGGACTCTGCTAGCTTTCATCCTTTAGTTGAAAATCTGCTTCCAAGCACCTAAGGGTATGTTTCCTCGCTTGAGAGCCAGTTGCATTTCATTACCATCTTTGAACACACCGTCAATTAATATTATGTGACCTGTGGTCAAACACCTAGCTTTTCAACCATAAAAAAAAACAACATTATGATACGGTGATCCTAAAGTGGTTCTTACCCTCTGACAAAGGAAGACGCCGCCCCGATCATCGCATCCTTAGTGGAACGTTTAATTACTCCCGCTGCAAACAAAATGGAACTCAAATCTTTAAATGGGAGAATATTCTGGTGTCCGAAACACATTTTTTTTTAATGTAACAGTAATGAGACGAACGAGACGCTCTCCTGATGTTAAGAGATAACGCCTGTCCATGACCATTGCAGCGATACACAGAACTTTGAGTAGTAAAACAAAGTCCAGGGCATCGCTGCCTTGGCGCTCATTACTTTGAGACTAGACGGTTAGTCTCGATAGCTCTGTAATTTCGTTAGCTGCAGTACCCTTCAAACCGGAACACATTACATGTTTACACACTACTGCTTAGCGGCAGAATATCTGTTACTGCGGTGGCACCTACCTAGACGACCTCCTGCTATGGAAATCTACCACCAAGAAAAAGAAAAAGAAGACAAAAAACAAAAGAATCTTATGAGATAGTGTCACAAGTGGCGGCCTTATAGCTAAGAGCGATCTCTTCCAGGTAACCAATAATGTAAAAACGATATAATGTAAACGATATACTACAAATAAGTGGTTTCATAATAATGATTACTGTATCTTTTTTATGTAAATAAATTATAAATTAGTTGGTTATATGGTCTTTTTATGTTTCTAAGGTCAACTCAACAACAACAAACCTGCGGTACTTTGGACGAAGTCCCGTAGGTCATGCGAAGTGTAAAGAAATCGACACAATGTAGACAGACAATAAAAAAAATTTAATAAAACAATTTAATTCGAATAGGCCCATTTCAACATGGTTGGCGATTGTCACAGACAAAAATCATTGGATTTCAGTTAAGCCCTTCAAATGGCAGGTTCAATTAATAATTTTACTTGGTGGTAGATCTCCTTAGCAGAAAGTCGTCTGTGGAGGTACCACCGCAGTACCAGATATTCTGCCGCCAAGCTGTAGTGTATAAACATTATTACTGTGTTCCGATTCAAGGATACCGCAACCAGCGAAATTACAGGGCTGTTAAGACTAACCATCAAAAGTCTCAATTTAATGAGCGCCAAAACAGCGATGCCCTGGACTTTGTTTTGCTACTCAATGTTCTGTGTATCGCTGCAATGGTAATAGATATACGTTATCTCTTACCATCAGGAAAGCATTACTTTCGTCCAATACTTTCATCGATCTGTTATAAATACGATGGGAGATGCCAAAACACTTATATATACATATTTATTTTACAAACATATATATACTAAAACTATAAATAAATGAACAGACAAAAATGTTTGAACTCAACTAACGTGATATATATCAACAAACAATGATGTATATAATGTAAGTAATCAGGGCGAGCGAAGCGAGCCCTGATTACTTACATTATTTGTACACATTATGTGTGGTACACTTTACTGAAAAGCTATTGCGCCTATAAATTTGTGCTTGAACATAATAATTTAACTTAATATCTAGATGTGTTATCTGTCAGAGAAAATATAATTTTATAACCATTAAAAAAATTAACATTAACAATTTTGTATTCATTGGATAGAATGTTATAATATTGTACTACTAACGCCATCTGTTAGAAAACCAAAGAGTTAACATCGCTGCAACAGAACTAAACTCAATACTCAAATACATCGTAGTTAATCTACTTAATACTAGATGACACCACTAGAATCAGGTTGTAAAATAACGGCGAATCAGTGTTCCCAACTTGGGGGTTTTATAATAATTAAAAAACACTGTCTTAAAAATTATTCCCCGTTCGAAAAACTACGCATGCCCTCAAAAGCTCAGCTATTCGCTAGTATAGATACATGCCAAAGTCAGAGTTATTGTATTAAAACTTATAAAACCTAAAAGAAATGCCCAAGATCATCTCAAGTAACGATAGCCCTAGCACGCATACAATTTATACTAAGTACACGTGTCCCAGATAAGCACTCGAAATATCACCCGTCCGTATAAACGGCTCTCAAACACTAGTGCAATCCTAAAACAACATATCGCAGCAGCTTTGAGGCTCGCATCTATTCATCTGTTGGACTGACGTAGGGGAATGGATAAAGCATATTACACAAAAATAGAATTAAAAAATATCTTAGGACATTTCACACAGCACCATATAGAATCAAACTAAGCAAAGTTTGTACTATAGAAACCAGATAACTGATAGAATTTTAATACACTTTTTTTTGTGAATACATACAGAACACCCAAACAGAACAAACATTTATGCTCGTCACACAAAAGTTTGTTCTGGGTGTTAAAAATTTAAAAAAAATGAGGCAAAACTAAAGGTTATTAGAACGTAGGTTCTAATAGCGATGATAGCTCAGTGGTTAGCGTTCGAGCCCATTGTTAAGGTTCAAACTCCAACAGTGAGCTCAACTTCGGGTGAAGGAAAACATCGTGAGGAAATCATAGCACAGTGGTAAGGTACCTAGTACTCAGCTGGCTAGCTACCACCCTCAAATTGAAAATCTGTCGCCGAGCATCCGGTGTGCTCTGGTAGCCTGACTTGAGACCCAGTTTCATTCCAGGCTAGGTGTGCTTTACTATCTTCGACCACATCACATATCAACAGCCATAGAACGTCCACTGCTGGACATATGCCTCCTCCTGGGGGGGTTTTGCCATTACTCGCCACGCTTGGCAGGCGGGTTGGCGAGCGCAGTTAGGTGTTAGGAAGATGCTGCTGTCCATCTTCCGGATTACATCCCTTAGCCGACTCTTACGGCAACCACAGGTAGAGAGGGTGGGGTACTATTCTTACGCCGGCACAACCACGGTAAACACCGCAAATACACTTCGACCACACCGTTACTTAATATCAGGTGAGCTGTAGTCAAACAACTAGCTTGTTAACAATAAAAAAAAGGTTTTGTTTAACCAGTCAACTCGTGACCACGGCTATTGCAATATGGCCGGAAGGTCGAGGTAAATAAACAAAACTTTCATAGTATTTTGTGAGCGATTAAAACCGGGTGATAAATATAATTACAATGTGTTTTAAATTTTCACTTGTCAGCAGTCCCTGACTAAAAGAATTATCAATATTTGTTGTATTTATATGTTTTATAGACAAAAAATAATTTAATAATTACATAAATGTTAATACACTAAAAATATATCCGACATAATTCAAAATTAAAAAGTCATTTATTCAGTTTAGGCCCTGGTAAGGCACTTATGAACGTTAAGTTACATGTTTGAATCTACCACCGGCTCGTAATTATACTTCAACTGAGAAGACTCCGGCAAGAAACTCAGCAAGGCATTTTTTTATTTGTGGATCTTTCTTTTCATGTTAGGTAGGTACAGTTATAAATATTAATACATTATGCTTACTACAATTGTCACTTAGCCAGTGGGATGCAAGTGCAGAGAGAAGCTACTACAACCATATATTCCTGTCTTCCACGTAATACATAGTAGGCTTTGTCAATTAAAAAAGTGAGTAACCCCACATAAGTAAAACTAAAAACATTGCGTCGTCTAATTCGTTAGTCTGTGAACCACTAGCTGGAAGTAGGGCACGGTTGTTTGCAGACGTAGAAATGAGGCGGTTTTGTACTACAATCACATTCGAAGGGCTCTATGTACCTTGAGATTAATTACAGGTGTGTAATACACGTGTGTGTGTATGGAGACCCTTCTACTTGTCTTAGTCGGTGTCTTAATTTTATTTGTTGTTATACAAATATCACACTACGACGGGAATTGGACTAGTGACTTTGATGGAGCTCTTTGGATACGTGACGAAGCGAAGTGATATAACTTAAATTTTGACTTTTAAAATCCTCTCTTCTAAACGTTGCTGTGCCCGACAGAGTCCATATTTGACTGTGTACCATATACTACTTTGTATTTATAACATCTTGTACTGTACCTATGGAAGCAATAAATAAGCATCTTGAATCTTGAATCTCGATGACAGGTGGGATAAAGTTGTGACAGAGTTGCATTACCTGGACCACCACGGTCCAGGTAATGCAAGCGAAGTTTTGGTTATCTAGCTGCAAGATGGGTTCACGATATTGTTAAAATCGTGACTGAAACATATGATATAGCAAGATTATATCATTTGTATTATATAATGTTTACCATCTGTATCGCTTAGTCGAATTTTTTTTGCCCAATAATCATGCTTAATACGATCGCCATGTTGCTGTTTTATATTCTAGACTAATACCGAACATAATTATATTATGCCACAAGTGGTCAACAAGCTGACGTGTTGCTTAATGGTATTTTTTTTAAAGTTATAATTAGGCTTGCGTTTGACCGCCAGCTCGCCTGATGTTAAGCGAAGATGCGGTCTACGGTGGAGCATACTAGAACAAACCGATTCACTCGCGACTAGAAGACATCCAGATTGTATCTCTCAGGGAACACCCACTCGAGTAGCAAATTCCATCGTTTAGCGGTCCGTACATTGAAGGTAGTTTCGAACCGCTTAGTTCGAGTTTTGCACGTTTGCACCTTGGAGTTGCACGACTTGGTTCCCCCCGCCCTTTTTTACTACCGGAC
Source organism: Biston stratarius (assembly GCA_950106695.1). Lineage (NCBI taxonomy): Eukaryota > Metazoa > Arthropoda > Insecta > Lepidoptera > Geometridae > Biston > Biston stratarius. The sequence continues at coordinate 17,380,535 of OX467109.1, read as the reverse complement.
GGCCAGACAATCGCGACCAAAGCGTCACCCGTACATGGTGGACGTTCCCCATGTGCGCACTAAGCGCTTCGAATCCACATTCTTTATTCGCACAGCGAAGATGTGGAACTCTTTGCCGGAGTCTATGTTTCCCGAAAAGTACAATATGAGTGTCTTCAAATCAAGAGTAAATAGGTTCCTTCTAGGTAAGCGTATTCCATCCTAGGCCACATCGTTGTTTAACATCAGGCAGGATGTGGACAAACGCGAACCTATTCTGTATAAAAAAAAAAAAGTTTTTGTAATATCGACCATGAAGCGGTGTCGCTTCTTGGAGCTCTTGGCTGTCCGATAGTAGAATCGGCAAGGAGGAATTAGGTCATGTATATCTTAAGCGCAGTCTGCGTCCCGGTTTGAAGGGTACTGCAGCTAGCGAAATTAAAAGGCTGTCGAAGCCCTAGACTTTGTTTTGCTACCCAAAGTTATTTGTATCGCGGCTAAAGCAGTGTCCATGGGCATGCGTCATCTCTCGCCATTAAGAGAGCGTTTTGTTCGTTTCATTAAATTTACATTTAAAAAAAAAACAGTCATCTATGGATATTGCCATGATGGTGCCGGCGCAGGAATAGTACTCCACCCTCTCTACCCGTGGTTGCCGTAAGAGTCGGCTAAGGGATGTAATCCGGAAGATGGGCAGCAGCGTCTTCCTTGAACAACACCTAACTGCACTCGCCAACCCGCCTGCCAAGCGTGGCGAGTATTGCCAAAACCCCCCCAGGAGGAGGACTATGTCCAGCAGTGGACGACTTATGGCTGATGATGTGATGGATATCTGCAACACAAGGAGCACAACAAAGACGTTTAACTTTAATGGCTTTACCCTAAATATATAAAAGATTTCTATAAAATTCTGAAACAATAATGGAGGCTTGTCTTATAATATATTTTATATAAACCTTTTAACTGATTTAGTTTAAATCCACTTAATTTAGCACAAGATTAGCGATCTGAAAACTTTCTAAATCCTTTAAAAAACTAAATCAGTAAGGAGCTTAGCTAGACTTGAAAACCTTTAAGGGCAAACTGCTAGTTTATCAAACGCTCGGAACATTATCCAGCGATATAAAAAGAAAAATCTGCCCATCACTCCATAAATACCAACAAAAACCTATGCAAATACGATACAAGAAAGAAACTGCGCAATGAATAACCCAGAACATGATAGATGGGCGTGGGTAATCGTTCAATAATCGCTCCATCGGCCGAAAGATCCTCGTTTTAATTATTATGTAGCGTTTTGATCGATTTGTTTAGAGGCTTGCTTTCGGGCAATTTGTCATGGTAGAGTGACAGCGTGCGTGTTACATTACTCAACATTTTTTTTGTGACATTGATCCTTGTGGCTTTATGATGGTAGATACATTGGGTTATTTCTACGCGGAAAAATCGCTGTTACGTATTCTTTTTACAACTTTTTGATTGTTTTATAGGTGACAGGTTAAGTGTTTACATCTCACCATGTTAAGGGACGGTATGGTCGTATATGGTACGCACACGTAGACTGAAATGAAATTGGCTCTTAAGTGAAGCTACCCGCACACACCGTAAGGTGCTTGACTGCTGATTGTCAACTTGAGGGTGGTAGACAGCCAAGCACTAGAAAGTATCCTACCACTATGCTATGGTTCCTTCACGATGTTTTCTTTCAGTGGCAGCTCAAGCTTATCGTTAGAATTTGACCCTTTACGACCCTTTAAACCTTGTACGGGTTCCTGTCTCTGGGCCTGTCCTTCCACCACCTTCGTTGGTATGGCGTGGTCAGATTTGGCCTCGAGGATTGCCTTAAAGCTGGGCACCAGAGGCCACGACCCTGAGAAAATTGCTCACCACGAGTGGCAGTTCCTCTAAAGCTGTCTCTCAACGGCATTTAAATAGCCGTTTGAAAGGTTTTTTATTTGCGGTGGCCGTTTGTGATTGCCTGCTCTCCTGTCCCTGCAACGCGATGGACACGGCACCCACATGATCACATCACATCATCACATCACATCATCACATCATCAGCCATAGGACGTCCACTGCTGGACATAAGCCTCCTCCTGGGGGGGTTTTGCCAATACTCACCATGCTTGGCAGGCGGGTTGGCAGCGCAGTTAAGTGTGATTGTTCAAGGAAGACGCTGCTGCCCATCTTCTGGATTACATCCCTTAGCCTAATCCCGTACTATTTTTACGCCGGTACCACCACGGCAAATGGCCCCGCATTAGACACCATTTAATGCTCGAATTTTCGTAGAATATGTTCGTTATCGTACATTAAGTATGAATAATTTAATTTTATTAAAAACATCGCAGCTAGAATATCGCGAAAGATCTTTTATTTTTTAAATAGCGTTCGACGTCTAGTCCCTGGAGAAGCACGAGATTTTTATCCCCTGCTTATTATAAATCCACCCGCTTCCATACTAATTCGCTATTAGCTCAGTATCGATCTGTATCTGATCTCATCACCATCCGTATTCTGTATTTTTATAAAAACTTAATTTGAATTAGAATTAGAATTTATGTAGGTACATACATACTTTATAGTATTTTTTACTACTTTAGTTTACTACGTTACATTTTTGTAGCGATGATAGCTCAGTGGTTAGCGCGGTCGGTTCGCATGCCGAAGGGCGTGGGTTCAAACCCCAACAATGAGCTTGAGCTGCCCGTGAAGGAAAACACCGTGAGGAAACCATAGCGTGGTGGTAGGGGTACGTTCTAGTACTTGGCTGGCTAGCTACCGCTCTCAAGTTGAAAATCTGCCGCCAAGCATCTAACGGTGTGTTCCGGCAGCCTCACTTAAGAGCCGGTTCCATTCTAGGCAAGTTGTGCTTTACCATCTTCGACCACACCGTCACTTAACATCAGGTGAGCTTGGGTCAAACACCTAAGCTGTCAAATATAAAAAAATAAGTATATACCTATAGTAAGTTTTGATATTTTTTGATTATAATTAGTTTTAATCAGTAGTTATAATAGTAGTATATTATCTATTCAATAAATGCAAATTCTATTTCAAACATATCATTTCAACCATAAATCATAAAATTATATACAATTAAACAAAATAAACAACAATAAAATTTATAATTAATTAATTTAAATAGTCCAGATAATAATAAATAATAATAATAATATTTGTTATATAATCATAATTTATAAAATGTTTACTAAAAAAAACAACTTATAACTTAATTTACAACAAGTTAAAAAGTTTAAGAAGCTATAACCCAACTACGGAAAAAAATGTTTTGTAGACAAAAAGACGCTATTATTTTTCAAATTTTAATATATCCAGCGATACTTGTGCAATAAAGACTTAGCATTCATCAAAATCGGTTTAGTCGTTTATTAGTTACGAGGGAACCTAGGCACGGACATACATACATAGATGTATATAGGTCAATGAAAAGTTTTAATACTAAGTTCGTATTTGGTGACCAGCCCTAGTGTCAGTGTTTATGTGCTCTTTGAACACCTCTGACATGGCCTGACAGTTGTTGTTATAGAAATATGGAATTAAAAAACTGGAGTCCACATTAACGTGTCATTAACGTGTGTTCCGGCAGCCTCATTTGAAAGCCAGTTCTATTCCAAGCGTTCACCAGTTTCGATCACGCCGTCACTCAACATCAGGTGAGCTCTGGTCAAGCACTTAGCCTGTCGACATAAAAAACCGTTTGCGTCGCCTCTTATTTGTCCAATTACTTCCCATCTGAAAATAAATGAAGTAACATTTTATATCATCATGGTATAACAACCCTAGTTATAGTATACTTTAAACATACATACATAGTACAGTATACAGTCTCCTAATAGTATAGTTTTTGAGTGAATTTTCATTTCTTCGTGCGAGCTTATAGCTAGTAGCAACATGACGTATGACAATGTGACATATGAATGTGGCATTGTGATATCACGTTGAATCATGGCGTAGCAATTATGGCTCAGCAACATGGCGTAGCATCATGGCGTAGCATCATCGCGTAGAATCATAGCGTAGCCACATGGTGTAGCAATATACCGTAGCAATATGCCGTAGCAACATGGCGTGGGTAATAGCGTAGCAACACGGCGTAGCAATATAGCGTAGCAACATGGCATAGTAATATAACGTAGCAATATGGCGTAATATCATTGTGTAACATGGTGTTGTAACATGCCATAGCAACATAGCGCAGCAATCATAGTAATAGATTGACGTGTCTGTATTCAAAAATAAAATATTGTTACAAAATCTTTTCGATATTTACGCTGATATTTTAAATGATTGACAATATATATTATGTTCTGCAGCTACACCAAAGTAATCAAATTATTGAAGAGTCCTTACTTAGTTATAAAGTAAGGTATTTGCGATTTCCACCCAGAATAAGTACGCAGTTGGATAAGCACAGAATACAAATAAGGAGGTTATCAGAAAAAAGTACTTAAATATAATCAAATTAACGCCTAATCATAGAAATTAAAAAAATAATTGTAAAATTTAGCGCATTTATGTGAATGTATAATTATTTGCACGCAGTAGCAGCACATCAAAAAAGAAAAGAAGAACCTTCTTTATTAACGCTTAGTAGTTTTTTGTAATGTTAGATTGTCTAGGTTTTTTGACCACACCGTCACTTAACATCAGGTGAGCTGAGGCCAAACACCTAGCCTGTCAAACATTAAAAAAAATCCTTTGGGAGTATATAGTAGAATTTTACTTTTTTATTTGTAAATACATACTTATAATAGAAACAGAATCAAATCCATAACAAGAATAAACATCTACATACATATGAATGTTCGTCACACAAGTTCCGAGTGGGAATCGAACACACGACCTTCAGTTCTCTAAGCAGAGCTAGCAGGGCTGACAAATACGACGGTTAACATGAAAATGTAAATAATTTTCGTACATGAAAATTACCTATTCATAATAATAGACAATTCTGAGAAGTTCTCATTCATAATCATATTATCGCTTCAGTTCACTGAATTTTCCAACTGAACAATTCAACCGCTTCAAAGAAAACTTTGAAGATCTGTATATAGAGAAAAAAATCTAGACCAAAGCGTTAAAAAGAGCTTACAGAAATACAAAAAAAAAACAAGAATAGAAATAAAACTGTCCTTTTTCAAACATTGTTGATCATATTTTTAGGGTTCCGTACTGTAAAAGTGTTCAACAAAAAGTGTCCTGTATGTATGTATGTTTTCAGGGTTCATGTAATGTAAGTAAGTTTCTTTATTCTACCATAAGGCTTCGATGCTGCCGTGGTGGTGCCGGCGCAAGAATAGTACCACACCCTCTCTACCCGTGGTTGCCGTAAGTCTCGGCTAAGGGATGTAATCCGGAAGATGGGCAGCAGCGTCTTCCTTGAACAATCATACCTAACTGCGCTCACCAACCCGCCTGCCAAGTGTGGCGAGTATTGGCAAAATTCCTCCCCAGGAGGAGGCCTATGACCAGCAGTGGACGTCCTATGGCTGATGATGTGATGGCTTCGATGGTACAAGGTATTAAAATCATAAATATTTTTACAGGTGTTCATTATCATCATTATCAGTCTATCGTAGTCTACTGCTGGATAAAGCTCTCTCCCAATACACGCTATTCGGCCGGATTTTCGCCTTTTTACTTCCAGCCACTGCCAGCTATCTCATATCGTCATACGTTACGTATATCATCACTCCACCTAGTCTCAGGGCATTCTACACTACATTTGCTAATTCATGGTTTCCACTCCAGAACACGTTTACCCGCAGCGGTTGTCGATGCTGCGGCAAATATGGTTCACTCCCATTTCAACGAATACGCTAAGTTGACTTTTGTCGGTGTTACATCTAACACTATATATTTCAGGTGGTGGTGCGGAACCCTCGGTGCATAAATCTGACACCCACTTGACTGGTTAAAATAGTCAAAGAAAAGAGTACGCCCTAGTTATTTTGTTTTGGATTAGAGTTCCAAATGCCACTTGTCTTCCGATAGTTTAGTTTTTTGTATTACGTTTTCTCAGTCAGTTGATCTCTTTTATACCAACAAAGTATAAGAAACGATATCTTTCACGGCTGCCAACATTGTGTATTCTAATCGTGTAGTTAACTAGCTTACCCTCGCTGTTTCGGCTCCGTTTCTTAAAGCAAGTAGTCGTCATGTAATACATCGGATTTTATAATTTGACCACTACATATATTGCGACGCAAGTTTTTGGAAGGTCATAACCTTTATTTTTAAATGTTTTTAAAATTATAGAACATATAATCTTTTATAGACCAACGTTCATGAAATATGGGGACACGGTCCGTACAAAATATCATATGAGAAAACACGCGAGAAAAGGTACCTCAGACAATAGGCGTCCTTTTGTCCCCTATCTTTTCCCCTCATATGAGTTTCCTGCAGAATATTGTTTCAATATTTTGCAATATCTTATTGTGTTGAATATCAGCTCTTGTTACGTGGGTTTTCTGGGTGAATATAAAAAAAAATGTCAGTAAGACTGGCGATAGAAGTGAAAACTTAAACCACCACCATCCTGTTAGTTTTGTCCCAACCAAAAAACCGCCTAACTAAAGAAATTTTGGAACAGAGTTTCTTATCGCATTTTATCGTTTTGATTTGTTTTCGGGCAGAGAGGCTAGACCGTAAATTGTGTAACAATGAAAAACGACATGTTTTCACAGTGATTTTTGAGGCACTTACCGATCACCTAGGAAACTAAAACTTTCTTCAATCGATTCAGCATGCCGTCAATTTTGAGAATATGCAAAAATATTTTTTAATTAAAAAGAAGATAAATCCTTAAAAAGAACTCCATTTCAACCAAGAGTCTATAGAGCACTTCTCAATTTTTCACTACATGAATCACTTTGCGTGAACCAAAAAAATAAATAAAAATGTGGCTTTTAAACCTACAACATAGAGGCACACTAATACTTTTTTTATGGCTGACAGACTAGGTGTTTGACCACAGCCTACCCGATGTTAAGTGACGGTGTGGTCGAAGATGGTAAAGCACACCTAGCCTGGAATGGTACTGGCTCTCAAGTGAGGCTGCCGGAACACACCGTTAGATGCTCGGCGGCAGATTTTCAACTTGAGGGTGGTAGCAGAATACTAGATAGTACCCTACCACCACGCCACACCTACCTTGATACATATGAATGATGTAACGCTATGGTATATATTTATGTGCGTATACTTCACAAAAAGAAGTTAACAAAATTGTGGGAGTGTTCATTCATTTAGTGCGCTACATTCTATCCATATATCTTTATCTGATCTATAATTATTTTATTTCATACTAGCTGTACCCAAAACTTCGTTTACGACACGTGTACACTTTATTTGCAGGAATACTACTCCGTTGCTTTATAAGTCTTCTTTACAGACTCAAACGCTGCCTCAGATTGCATGGTTTATTTCATGCCAGTGATCATGTCATATTTACACCTTGCTTGTGAGATGTGAGGGCTTTGAGTGTGGTTACAGTTTTAGCGATTACATATTCGCACAAACACAACGCGTTTGTGACGACGTAGCATGTCAGGATTTGGGTTAAATTATCGACAAAGTGTGTTAGGCGCTCGTTTTGAATTATCAAAATTAACTCAAAATGAACGCTATAAGCGTTTTCGGCAAAGAAAATGATGTGAGTTATGGAATCATGGGCCAGAACAAGAAGGTAACCAGCGGTTATTTCTCGATTTTTTACACGACTACTCAAAAAAAGTGTGATAGATAAAATAAATATCGTAGGATATTACACACAGCGCCATCTGACCGCGAACTAAGCAAAACTTGTACTATGGAAGTCAGATAGCTGATAGAATAATGAAATACTTTTTTTTTGTTAATACATACTTATAATATATACAGAACACCCAGACACAGAACAAACATTCTTGATTACACCACAAAATGCTTTTCCTGAGTGGGACACGAACTCACGCCCTACGCTTCTTGAAGCAGACATACCACCAAGCCATGGGCAGTCAAAGGTTCTTCTTTTCAAAGTTCGTGTATATATGTAAGATTCTTACGCCTCCATGACTTTGAAATGTCTGCACTGATTTGGATATATAGCTGACTATAGATTGAAAAAAAAAAAAAAAAACGTAAGTTTGACTGCCCTGTTAGCTCATGTGGTAGTGTGTCTGCTTCAATAGCCGTATAGCGTGGGTTCGATTCCCGCTTAGGAAAAACATTTTTGTGACGAACATATATGTTTGTTCTGTGTCTGGGTGTCTTGTATGTATTAACAAAAAAAAGTATTTAAGTATTCTATCAGTTATCTGGTTCCCATAGCACAAGCTTTGCCTATTTTAGCGTTGTGTAAAATGTAAAAGGATATTTATTTATTTAGTTATTATTGGACTAAAAACTACACTTTTTTTTTTAATGAAATATATCTATGTCTGGCTGCCAACATGCCTGTTGGAAATAATCAATGCAGCTAAGGATGATCGATATAGAAGAAATCCATGAAAGAAATGAGTTTCATTCATGGGCTGTACACATCAAGAAAGTAAATCCGAACTGTTGGATACGAACACTTAGAACATCTACGAGAAACGGACTAAGTCAGAAAGTTCTAGAAGGACTAAGCACCATTTTTACTAATTTATAATAGTGTTGGGTATTTTAAAAATCGAAACGATGAATTTAAAGAATTTTCACTATTTTCAGAATCTAATTAAAATTATCAAATTAAAAATACTTATCTTTTCTCTGTTCCATGTTTCTAGAAAATTATAATTACATTACCGCCCACACTGTGACCACAAAACCTCGTACATGAAGTGAACAGGCTCAAATTCCGCGTTGATAGAATTCTTTATAGGTACCTACATTTCTCTAGTTAGAATTACTTTAGATTACTGCAAATTACTTGATGTTCCGAGTAATAAGAGAATTGCGGTCTTTTGATCTACTCTACATTAATAGCTAAGTTTCCTGAGAAAACTTATTCTAATTCAAAGAACTGGTTAAATAAACTACTGGATCAAATGGAAGTATTTAAATATTAACACAAAAATTGTACTACATTGTCTAAAACCAACACGCTTTTTTTACTAGCTGCGAATCGCGAATATGCTTGTGGTTTCAGGGATAAAAATAGTCAATGCACTAATCCAGAATATAAGCTACCTCCGTTCGAAATTCCATCCAAGTACGTCCAGCTGTTTCAGTGTGACCAAGTAATAAACATATTACATACAAATGTGACAAATATATGTTTTATGACATCGACGAGTATTTTAAACTAAAAGATTGTCAAATTACTAGTTAATAATGCTTTTTTTATGCTGACAGGCTAGGTGTTTGACCAGAGCTCACCTGATGTTAAGTGACGGTGTGATCGAAAATGGTAAACACACCTAGCCTGGAATGGAACTGGCTCTCAAGTGAGGCTGCCGGAACACACCGTTAGGTGCTTGGCGGCAGATTTTTAACTTGAGGGTGGTAGCTAGCCAGCCGAGTTCTAGAAAGTACCCTACCACCACGCTCTGGTGTCCTCATGATGTTTTCTTTCACCGGTAGCTCAAGCTCATTCTTGAGGTTTGAACCCACGCCATTTGGCATGCGAACCGACCGCGCTAACCGCTGAGCTATCATCACTACAAAATATGTTGCTAATGTTTTATTGTCAGAGATTTTCAACTAAAGTTGGCGCTATCCAGCCGAGTACAAGAAAAACCTACCACCATGCAAAAAAGTTTGTTGTAGTTTACTACTAACATACTACCTACTTGGTTGTAGATCTCCTTAGGATGTCTAGGTTAGTACTACTGCAGTTCCAAATATCCGCCAAACAGTAGTGTGTAAACATTACTGTATTTCGGTTTGAAGGGCTACCATAAAAACAACTGCATCTAGCAAAATTACAGGGTTGTTGAAACTAACCATCGAAACTCTTAAAATAATGAGCGTCAAAGCAGCGATGCCCTGGACTTTGTTTTGTTACTCGAAACTCTATATCGCTACAATGGTCATGCATATGCGAAAATGCGGGAAGTCGTCTAGGTAAGTACCACCGCAGTAACAGATATTCTGTCACCAAGCAGTAAAAGCAGCAAGTAAATATTACTGTGTTCCGGTTTGAAGGGTACCGCGGCTAGCTAAATTACCGGGCTGTTGAGACTAACTATCGAATGTCTCAAAGTAAAGAGCGCCAAAGCATTTTGCTACTCAAAGTTCTGTGCATTGCTGCAATAGTCATGGACATGCGTTATCTCTTACCATCAGGAGATCGTATCATTTGTCTCATTACATTTACAGAAAAATAAAATGAAGGTCAATCTTTTAAGGTAAAAGGAAATCTTTTAACCTCATAAAACCGTCTTTTTTTTAAAATTTCAATTACTTGGTTCGATGTTATTATTATAAAAAAAGAGTTAATTTCATGTAAATATCCTTCGGGTAGAACAGATAAAGAAAGTTATTAAGATAATAATCATTTTTCATAAAAATACATTTATATCTATCACAAAAAAAAAACACCTGAAAATTATTCATACAGTCGTGAACTGTATTAAAAATAAGACGGAATTACGAGAGCCGTTGAAAATTAAAACAGGCAAATCGTATCTCGAGGAAAACGAAAATAAGCAAAGAAAATAAAAAATCAGAAAAGCGTGAACTCGCTTTTGAAATGATGGTTCTTTACGCTATTTTATATTTCTGTACTAGAATATTTTGCTTTTTTTTTGGTTCAGTTTTATGAGCACAGGATACTTGAAATTTTTCTCTTTTTTAATATTATCAGACTATCTCATCATAATCATTTTAACCATAGGTCGTCGACAGCTGGATATATGCCTCCCCCATTAACTTCCATAAAGACCGGTTGGAAGCGGCTCGCAGCCAGCGCGTTCTTGCGATCTTTATTACGTGGTTTATCGACCTTCTGTGTGGACGTCCTACGCTGCGCTTGCCAGGCGGTGGTTTCCATTCGAGAACTTTACAACCCCATCCGCGCATAGCTCTTCTTGCAACGGATCTCCTCATTTCAAATTCGATCTCATAAAAGAACTACGAGCATAGCCCTCTCCGTAACTCCATTTCCTACTTTGAGCTTATTAATAAGGCCCACAGTCGGATTCCACTTCACTAATAACATACAGTGGTCGAAGTTTTAAGCCACTAAGTACACTGTATTTAAATAGTATTCACTGTATACTGTGTGCTGTACTATTTTTGCTTTATTTCGTTCACTTGGTATTTTAACTTAAATCTACGACTTTGGCAATGTTTATATTGAACAGTTAATACATGTAAAGAATTAATAAAGCTATAAATTTTGTTTTGAGTGCTAAGTTACAATGCAATTGAATGTTTATTTTGTAGTTAAACACTTTATAATTATTAATATTATAAGAAAGCTAACTTCCAAAAATGGGTTTCTCTGTTACGGAACCCCAATTATTCAAGTCAAGTCACGTTAAGTGTAATTTTTAAAGTACGTAGATATATACGAGTACGATTATTATTAGAATAAAAAGCCGTCAGCTTTTATAAATTCAATTTAGAAGCCACCTTGGAAGTGTACAATCAAATTTCACAAAGACTAGTGAAGTATAATTCACGAGAATTAAAATAAATATTTGAGAACATTTTACTTAGCAACATCTAGTTACTAACTAAGTAAAGTTTTACAACGTAAATCAAATAACTGAATATACGTATTATTTTATTATTTTATATGGCTTATTTTATTATTAGATATTGCCTTTTTGTGCCAAAATTTATGTATTCTCTCCGATGTTGTCAGCTTTGGAATAATCCTTTAGCTTTACAACAGCTTGATAACATTCAGAGAGATACACTCACCACCATTTTTAATACAGTTTTTGATGATCGTACTTGGCGCCAGGTCTCTCTACCTGTGAGATTTGGAGGTCTCGGTGTACGTAAAATTTCGAGTGTGTCTTTACCAGCTTTCCTGTCCTCAGTTTTTAGTACTCAAGATTTGGTTAAAGATATTCTTACTCCGTCACTTCAAAATTTTAAAATAAGTGGTCTGACTGAGGCCTTAGAAGGCTGGAAAGCAGCATGTCCAAGCCAGTCCATACCCAAAGCTCCGAATTCTCAAAGGCAGTGGGATGAGCCGCTGTGTAAGTTAGAATGTCAATACTTAGTAGATTCATCAACTTCTTCTACAGAGCGTGCGTTACATGCACTTCCTTCAAAAAACATTGGTAATCTTTTAGATGATAACACTTTCCGAGTGGCCATATCATTAAGGATAGGAGCGCTATGCCAGGTCCCTCATCGCTGTTCGTGCGGTGAAACAGCGGATCGCCTCGGTCACCACGCGCTTTCATGTAGTAAAAGTGCCGGGCGTATATCTCGGCACGCCAGCTTGAACGACATCATCCGTCGGGCTTTTGTCAGTGCCGGCGTCCCAGCAGTTTTAGAACCGAACGGACTGATGCGGGACGACGGCAAGAGACCTGACGGTATGACCCTTATCCCATGGAAGATGGGACGGCCTCTGGTGTGGGATGCCACATGTGTCGACACCTTGGCGCCGTCTCATCTTTCTGTGACTTCGGGACAAGCTGGTGCTGCCGCATCTAAAGCCGAAAACCTCAAAGGGCACAAATATAGCTATTTAGATAGAATGTACTTGTTTGTGCCGTTTGGGGTTGAAACTTTAGGGCCGTGGGGGCCGGCCGCTCACGATCTGTATCGGGACCTGGCCAAACGTTTAAAGGAGGCTTCAGGTGACCAGAATGCTGGCATCTACTTTGGTCAAAAGCTTAGCATTGCCATCCAACGTGGCAATGCTGCCAGCATTCTGGCCACATATCCCTCATCTGACGGCCTTTTTATTTAATTTTAAGTTAGTTTAGTTTTCTCTAGATGTTCTAACAAATAAATAAATATACGTATAGTATGTTTTTTTTTTGTAAAACATAATACTTATAGTGACTGTCTTGTTCGCTTATATTTTGGTAGTGTATCTGCTTCAAGAGCTGTTGCAGGTCGTCGGTTCGATTCCTAACCCAGGACAAAAATTTATATGACGACCATAAATGTTTGTTCTGTTTTATATGTTTAAAGGTATGTATTTAGGAGAAAAGTATATAAGTATTCTATATATAAGATATCAGGTTTCCACTGTTCTCACAAACTTTGATAAGTTTGAGGCTAGATGGCGCTGAGTGAAATGTTATTTATTTATCTATGGTGCTATCGATAAGCATTAAATCAGCAGCATTAAAGCATTAGTGTGTATGTTTTATGCTTGGCAATTGTGACATCTTTGCTTAATATCAAGCAAGATGGCGGTCAAACACTTGATTTCGGATCAAACCTCTTTTTATTTACTATCCCACAGTTGGACGCTGATTTCTAATTACTGTAAGAAGGTCAAGGCCATAACGCTATGCTGACCAAATGCGACCCAACAAAAGAAATGGGAAGCACAGATATTAAAAGAAATCTAACTAATTAAACTTCAAATCAAAAATTTAATATTTTATTTAGTTTGTCGTCATCCCGTGGTCTTCTTCTTCGTGGTTTTCGATGCATCTTTACCAACGCAGTGGCAGTTTATTGATGCCCTTCTTTAAGAAATCAGCTGGACGGGAGGCAACAAATTCTTCAAAGGTATTTTTTTACAAATTTTTACATTAATAAAATAAAATTAATTTGAATTTAGAATTCTTAGCCAAACATAAATTATTTTGATTTGAAATGGCGAGTACTGCAGAACGGCAATTTCATAGGTAAAGACCTATTATTATTTATTGAACTGCGTTAATTTGGTAAAGAAAACTGACAATGATTCCGTTCGAACACAAATAACATGCAAAAAAAATAATGGCCGTACCTATACCATAGTAAATCACGAGTTTCAGTAGAATCCGCACACTGTGGGAACCTGAATTATCTCTTAAAGTATGTGGTGTTTCGTCGAATTTATGACCCTCCCACGTTTTCCTTGTAAATAATATTTACGAATTTTCACACGTAGCAATAAATAATCCCAAATCTTGATTTTGGCCTTCACGAAAGGTAAAGTAATAAAAAACTTCGAGGAACCTTTATGAAATTATGAAAACATTCGCTCACAACCCTACTTCGGACGTAGATTGATGACCCTGACTTGTAAACATCGCACTTTGATCGCGATAGGGTTGCTACATAAGTTTTATTAGTTTTTTTTGGGGAAATGGGAGCTTGCGCTGATGCGTTTTTTGTTGAGGGATCAAAATCCTATTTATCTAAGTCATTGTATTCAAAAGTTTTTGTGTTACTTGACGATTTTTCTATTTATATCGTTTTGAAGTTGATTTTATGTAAAATTCTGTAGATTCGTGTTAGTTGAGATTAGAGAAGTACATGATACACCTACCTAGAATAATCTATGATTATGGAGCTGTAATAGGCTCGCTAAAAACTATTAAATGGCAAATGGATTTATCGTTAAGTGTATTAATAGTTTATAATAATTTTATAGTTATAGCGTTAGATCTCTCGTGTATTTCCGTATTACTGTATTTCACCGAACACTAGAGATTAAAATAGATTTTCGCAAAGTAACACTCAAATCATTAAAATCAGGTGAGCTGTGGTCAAATATAACCTGTCAACAGTAAAAAAAAATATTTTTTCTATTAAATTTATTGCTGATTTTAATATTTCCGTAGGTATTCTTTTGTTTTTATGACTGACAGTCTATGTGTTTGACCATAGCTCACCTGATGCTAACTGACGATGAGGTCAAAGATAGTAAACACACCTAACTTGGAATGGATATGAATCTCAAGTGAGGCTGCCGGAACACGCCGTTAGGTGCTTGGCGGCAGATTTTCAACTTCAGGTGGTAGCTAGCCAGCCGAGTACTAGAAAGCACCCTACCACCATGCTATGGTATCCTCACAATGTTTTCCTTCACCGGCAGCTCAAGCTCATTATTGAAGTTTAAACCCACGCCTTTCAGCGTGCAAACTGATCGTACTGACCTCTAAGCTATCATCGCAACAACACAAAAATATTTACTAAATACCTAAAACATCAATGCTGGCTTAATAACAAAAAAAAACTATTGCCTCGTGATCTATAATTTTTCTAAAATGTGTACCTCTTATTAATGTGAACAAATTATGTTTTTCACAGAATTTTAGTCTCAAAGTCTTTTACCCCATACTTGAACCAGACAATTGCAATTGAGCTCTTTATCTTTACACACGATGGAAAGTGGTTTTCAAATTAATCGAATTCTTTAGCAAAATGCTCCGTAGAAAATCCTTTGCATATTTCATTTTGCGGGAACGATTTAAAGGCTTCTAGTAGGTGACATTCTAGATTAAATTATATATTAAGGAGATCATTACTAGAATTTCTTATTCACGTACGAAATTGCTTTGAATTCAATATTTATTAATATTTTACGAAGTTGATTCGCGTTTATCTAGAAAATTAATCAATGCTATAAGGTAACGACAATTATCATGTTTTTGTTTTATTTATGCGGAAATACTTACATTTAATTATGTCCAATACTCCGCCTATAGTATCGGCCACATCCGGTGGCCTACTTCAAGGAGTCAACGTAGAGTACAACGCGCGTGCGGTTTTATCTGGCACTACGGGCCACTGCGTGCCTCACACGTGAAAACAGCGGTTAGAGCGCGGTCGCAGGGGTGGGAGCGAGTATAGTAACGAGATTTCTGGTGCACTCTGGAGTCCTTCCTCATCAGAGTCCTCCTCTACAGTGTTAGGAATATTCCAGCATACAGAGCTCACTGCGACGTCTTCAGATCCGCGATCACTCCAACGAGCTCCGTGAAGACAAGGTCTCCAATGCCGTGTTTTTTTTTATTACTGTATAGCAGCAAGCCGCGCTTGACTGCCAACTCACCTGAAGTTAAGCTCAAAATGCGGTCTACGATGGAGCACGCCTACCTAGAAGAAACAGATTCATTCGCAACTTGAAGGGGCTCAGATTGTAACTATCGGGGAACATCCATTTGGGCAGTTCAAATTCTACTTAATAGCGGTTCGTATAATGAAAGTGATATCTAGCAGTTCTGTACGATTTTTTGGAACATCGACAATGAAACGGTGACGATTTTTAGATCTTCCAGTGGTCCGATAGTAATATGAGCAAGGTTAAATTGGATCATACAGTTTTTTATGTCAGTTATCATCAGGAGAGCGTCTCGAACGTTACATTACTTTTAGATTTAAAAAAAATTGCCGCGGATGTGGTCATTGCGAATAAATATTAATCTGATCGTGTCTGCAGATTCACCGCAGCATAAGTTTGTGGATGATGATGAAAGTTACATAGCAAAATTTTGCAAAACGATACCTTATTTATTATACCTTATTGTATTTATTTTAATTAATAGTATGTTTTTTTTTTACACCAACTTTTAGTAGCTGTGCTATTTTTACTATCCATCTAAAGGTTGTCCGGAAGGTTTTTTATGTTAATATAATGAGACGAACGATACGCTCTCCTGATGGTAAGAGATAACGCATACCCACAGCCATTGCAGCAATACACAGAATTTTGAGTAGCAAAACAAAGTCATCGCTGCTATCTGGAAGAAATCGCTCTAGGCGATAAGGTGGCCGTTTTACTACTATATATGTATTAGCCTGTGTTATTTTTGTTTTGTTATTATCTGTTTTGTTACTTTTCTTTATCTCTTTTTTTAAGTTTTCTATGTTATTATGTATTATACTAGCGACCCGCCCCCGCTACGCACGGGTGCAATGTAGATATTAATGTGGTGCATATGCATGTATTATACATATAATTTTCAAAATTATAATATTCCTCTTCAATCACTCTATCTATTTAAAAAAAACCACATCAAAATCCGTTGCGTAGTTTTAAAGATTTTTAGCATACATAGGGATATAGGGACAGAGAAAACGACTTTGTTTTATACTATGTAGTGATAGTGATGTATGTTTGGAGTACAATAAAGTTATATTTATTCTATTTTAATTCAATCACTTAAAATCGTGTTTTATCAAAGGTGAAGCAAAGATTTTGAACCACCGCCTCATCCTAATTCAATGAGCTCTCGACTTTTCAAGATAGACAGACTCTAATTGAATAACCAAGTCAAAAAAGTACCTAAAACAACATTTGGGACAAAAGCCAAAACTTCCCAAAATTAAATTTTCAATAGCGAAAGTTACTAAACTCGGTCATGTTTCGTAAAGCGGTGTGAACGAAGTAATTTCTCGACAAAATAAATTTCACTATCTTGGGTTAAAGATAGCGTCTCTGAACGAAATAAGATCTTACTCGGGTTTCTGGTTGCGCCAATTTACTTCCCCTTGCTTTTGTTCTGAGAGTATTTGGTCGATACTTTAGCGGTAAAGGTTCACAGTACAATCGAAACGACGTCTTTTTTACGTAAAAGGAATGAGACCAACGAGACGCTCTCCTGATGGTAAGAGATAACGCATGCCCATAACTATTCCAGCATTAGTACCTTTAGTACCCTTCAATCCGCAATACAATAATCTTTACGTACTGTTGCTTGACTGCAGAATATCTGGTACTGCGGCAGTACCAGACGACCAGACCACCACCAAAGTAATCCAACACTAATACAAATCAAAACTTGGCGCTCTCCTGATGGTAAGACATAACGGATGTTCTTGAACGTTACAGCGATACACAGAACTTTGAGTAGCAAAACAAAGTCCAGGCCATCACTACTTTGGCGTTCCTTACTTTGAGACTTTCGATGGTTAGTCTCAACAGTCCTGTCATTTCGCTAACTGCAACCCTTTAAACCAGAACTAAGCAATTATTGCTTCGTGGCAGAATATCTGGTCTTTATGGTACAATTAGACGTAAAGTCATTTGTTTAATGGAAGTATCTCTTAGAATTCCACCTGCATCTTTTTATCACCAGACGGCTAGGAAGACACGCTTTAAATGCCGTCTATTCATGGTGAAGTTTCGGCAGTCTAGTTAGGAAACCGTCTGGCTTCCAATATGAAGGTCCTGGCTTCGAATCTCATGGCACGCACCTCTGTCTTTTCTAGGTTACATAAGCAATATCTTCAAACGGTCAACTTGGAGTTCTTAAAAAAAATGTTCTCAAAGATTTGTGAAGTCTGCCAATCTTTACTTGGCCAGCGTGGTGGACTACGGCCTTATCCTTCTCACAATGAGAAGAGACCGGTGCCCAGCAGTGGGCCAGCTTATAAAAAAAAAGGCTGACTGTGGGACATGGTGGATATTCCCCTTGTCTACTAAATACTAAATGCTTCGATTCTTATATTTTTCATACGTATAGCGAGGATGTGGAACTCTCTACCGGTCTGTAATTCCGGCGTCTGTATTTCCAGCGAAGTGCAATTTGAGTGTCTTCAAATCCCAAGTAAACAGATTTCTTTTAAGTGACCGTCCTTCATCTTGGACCACATCCTGCTTAATATCAGAGTGAGGACAAACGCAAACCAATTTTTAATAATCTAAATATAAAAATGAATTTATATCATTTAAAATTGGTTAAACGTAAATAAAAACTACTCTAAAAACTCAGAATGTTTTCCTTTACCAGCAGCTCAAACGTAGGGTTGAGACTAGAGTAGGGTTTGAACCCATGCCCTTAGGCGTATTAAAAGACCGCGCTTACCACTAAGCTATCATCGCTAAAAAAAGTAAAGGTATTTGTTTTTCATGGTCGGTTTTATAGTAAAATTACTATTTATAATGAAATCTTTTTAGCTAAATATACCTTCATTATTTATTACCACTACTTTTTCGTATAACCTTGTGTAATAACGTTTTCAAATTTCTTTCAGTAACGTCTTTAGAATTAGCGTCAAAATTAATAAATATTTCCAGTGGAATTAGGGATGGTTGAAAAAATGTTGGGAAAGTTATATTTCCAAGAAGTAAATGGACTTTTTCTTTTTACTTACGAGAATTATGAGGCCTCAGGTTGGGCATGTTAAATATAGGACTTGGATATCTCGATAATTACATTTTGTGCGCACTTTATTTTGAACTATAGCTTCTTGAATTTATGAGTTTAATTTGAATACTATTTTGGGTGCCCTGTTAGCTCTTTTGGTAACTTTGTTTCCTAAGGCGTGGCTTCGAATCCCACCCAAGATAAACATTTACATGTCGAATATTAATGATTGAAGTACATTTAGGTACATTATCTATAAGTATTTAGAAATATATTGGAAACCACGGACCGGCAAGCGCTGCGTAGGGCGTCCACCCACAAGGTGGACAGACGACCTCATAAAGACCGCAGGAACGCGCTGGATGCTAGCCGCTTCCAACCGGTCTTTATGGAAATCAATGGGGGAGGCCTATGTCTAGCAGTGGACGTCCTTCGGCTGATGATGATACTATTTTAGTACAGTTGGTAAAAAATAAGCAGACACTTTACAAATTTAGCTTACAATCCAAAACCTCAAACAAGAACTAAAATTCGTTTTGTACTGGTAAAAAATATCCTTACACGCGGAGCGACCTTTCTACCTGATACTGGGGATAAATACGCAACAAGACACATAATGAGAGTCCTGATAACACCGTGTGCAATCTCAGACGAAAATTTCGCTAAGGCGCGAATACAGTGGAGACAGAGAGACGGCGCGGAACGAAAACTATGCTACTAAAAAAGGTTTCATATTAAAATAATAATAATAATAATAATAATAAAATTTTATTGACAACCAGTAAAACAGAAAAACAGAAAAAAAATATACATACATACGTGACTTATAAATAAATTTTTTTTATTTTATTTTTTATGTATCAGTAATGAGACGAACGAGACGCTCTCCTGATGTTAAGATATAACGCCTGTCCATGACCATTGCAGCGATACACAGAACTTTGAGTAGTAAAACAAAGTCCAGAGCATCGCTGCCTTAGCGCTCATTACTTTGAGATATTCTATGGTTAGTGTCAACAGCCCTGTATTATTCCTTCAAGCCGGAACACAGTAATACGTTTATACGTGATAGCATTGAAAATTGTTGGAATAAGTATTGAAATTGAATAATATGAACAGTTGAGCAGCAGAACAACTAATTTATTAACGCACTCAATAGTTCTTAGATATAATACAAATACAACTACATACATTCCTTGTTAAATAACAAAACCAGCGTTTTATACTGCAAACGAATATGAACGTATCTAGTACCAACATTCAGATAAAACACATATTATGCGACCAAAATGGAAAGCAGTAAATAATTTTAATGCCGAGTACATTCAAATTACAAATGATAAAATGGTAATATTAAATGATAAATAATTATATTTACATGACTACCCAAAAATTTTTTTTTTCAGGTTCGTCTATGTGTGTATGTTTTTTATTCCACCAAAACTTTTAAATGCCTGGATAGATTTAGATGTAAGGTATATTATTGAAATCCTTATCACTCCGAGTTAAAAATATGTCTATAATTTTTATGAAAAAAGTTAAATCATCATCAGTACGGCTCTATTTGCAAATGTGAAAAAAAATACTTTAATTATTATTTAACGCAGTCGAGTTTTTGTTCAATTCAATAACTGGTCTTATTGTTTTTATATTTGTTTTCGTTGTGTAATTTCCTCATATGGTCATCAAAAGTACGTTCTTACTCGTGAAGATGGGATCAAAGTCCCGACTCTTTCAGCGTGTTTATATCCCGTTGTCATGAGCTCTAAAACGATTAATCACTCTTAGTGACACAAAGAAACCCCCAAAAATGTAATTACACGCCCCTCTCATGCACTGTAATCCCAACCTGACGAGTAAAACTCCCGCTTGCTCCCTTTCTGTGCCCATAATCGAATCCCTTTGTTGTTGAAAAAAAATCTCCACCCAATTTCCGAGAAAAACCTTTGAAGTTGAAACTTTGCTTTTTCTGAAAGAAATCGCTTCAAGTTTTCTAATAATCAGCTTTAATGATGAATGCTTTATTGAGTAAATTAACTTTATTGCTTTCTTTTTAGGAAGAACCAGATTTATTTGCTGGAGTTGGATGTAAGAGATAGACACTTGGACAGTAATTTTTTTTAACGCAGAACACTAAAGGATTTTACTGCTGCTTTTATTTGTTTCTAGTAATTGGTTACTTTTTTTTCTTTGTCAGGCTTGGTGTTTGATCACAACTCACCATAATATATGTTAAATGATGGTGTGGTCGAAGATGGAATGAAATTCCTAGTTCTCTAATTATTAGTCTAATTCACTTCATTAAACCGATACTAATTGTACGGCTGCGAAGGTAAGCTTGGATTCTAATACAAAAAGTAAGAATAGCTGTTGCTTGCTAAACGTAGGGTATTAAGAAAAAAATTTGATCCAATTAGATGTGTGGATGGCTGCTAGAGGTTCAATAAAATTAGAAAGGTTGAAGCCAGCGGTAGAGGCCAACATTATTGGTAAGACACAATCCCATAGACTTCGCTCGTTTGGGCATTTCATAATTTTGCAGGAACATCGCACCATAGAAAGGGGACTATACTGAACTATTCAAGGCAAAAAGCCCGTTGCCGTCCCAAGTTTACGTAGACAGATGAGAAGGTTAAAGTTTTTTTTTTTTTATTTAAAATTACTCTCACAGTCACTGGGGTCCGTGACCTTTGTCAACTTTGAATTACATTTTTTTTTTACAATATAGTAAGAGGAATGTTTGTCAAATTAATCTTAATCTAGGTTTAAATCTAGGGTTGAAATAGTAGATTGTGTGTATACCGCGAGCAGACCAGCGACCCGCAAGCAGCACCCGATCACGAGTATGACGCATGTGCCAGCCATCGCCCTCCTCGACCATATCTGAGGGAAGAGAGCGACCCGACACACGACGCCGCCGCAAGAAGGAGCCTTCGATGGTGAGCATGAATGCTCTAAGCATACACAACATCCTCATTTTTTTTCTTTACGTTTAATAATTACACTACAACGTTTGAATTTAAATTTAAATCGCCTCCTCTCGGCCCAGAGCCTTCATCACCGCCACGTTTCGGTCTTTGATAGCCATCTGCAGGTTGTACTCCTTGATGGTCTTCGGCGACGCAGCCGACGCTTGACGCACAAACCGACTGATAGCATAGTTAAAGATTTCGAAGAGCTGGAAATCAATACATAGCATGAAGTAGTTTAAGATTGAAGTAAAAGGCACCTTTAGTATTTATGGCCACGACACATTTTCGGTCATCGCGCCGGCAATTAGTTGGATTAAAATGAAATCGAAGGATATTGATGGAGATTTCACATCATAAGTAATCCCAAACGAATGTATGTTTTAAGTTTTTTTTTTTTTACTTGATGATAAGTCCCTTTAGCAGGAAACCATCTAGGTATACGCAGGCTAGGCTCTGATAGACGATTTATGTAATTACCAAATACGTTTCATGTAATTTCACTTTTTAGCGACGATAGCTCACTGGCTAGTGCGGTTGGTTGTGCGTGAGTTCAAACTCCAACAATGAGCTTGAGCTGCTATTTTTAGTTGAACACTATAATTATTCAGTGTATACAAAGGCTAGTCTCATAATATTTGAA
Organism: Biston stratarius; assembly: GCA_950106695.1. Lineage (NCBI taxonomy): Eukaryota > Metazoa > Arthropoda > Insecta > Lepidoptera > Geometridae > Biston > Biston stratarius. The sequence continues at coordinate 17,358,003 of OX467109.1, read as the reverse complement.
TTTATTCCACTCCATCCAGAGATGCTTGGAACGGCACGTAATTTAAAATTGCCGTCTCCAGCGAAGCATTGAAGTTAGTTTTTTTCACTTTGCTAATGGAAAGAAAATAAGTACGTGAGTATATGATTAAATTTGTGAGTGATATATTGAAATAAATTAAAGTACACACGTGAAATTAAAAATAATTTTAATTTACTATCGATTTCTTAGGCAACCCTTGTATGGAAGGGATTTAAATTTAAATTTATTTATGACCACAACAATTTTAGATTAACAATGGAGAATGTCCAAAACATCTTACCCTCCATTTTTATTTTATATTATGAAAATATAAAGCAATTTAAGAAATTAATTTGAGTGTTTATATAATTTCCTCGTAATTATTTTTTAAAAGTTTTAGAATATTTCAGGGTGATGACGTCATTATTGGCTTTATAAGAATGATGCCGTTGCCTGTATAAAAAAAAAAGTCCATAGACTTGTAAGTTGATGTCATTATTATTACAACCTATAACTTAAAAAAAAAAACAATTCTATAATTATTTTCGGTCTGTAATTGATAGTGATCAGTGAACCTTATTCCTCATTCCAAAATACATTTCCATTATAGCATTAAGAAACCGTCGGACCCCGGACAAAAAATTCTGTTTCTCGGACATAATATATTTTATTCCTGGCTAGATATTATGTTTACCATCTTTGACTATAACTTAACATCAGTTGTAAAACAACTAGACAGTCTGAAAAGAAAATAAGTTGCCTGTCAGTGAACAGAACGGTAAAATTCCAGAACAATATTTCCAATTCATCAAACTTGTACAATCATTTTTATCTTTAGAAACCTCTATAACTCACAATAAAAATAAAATGAACAAATCTCTAAAAGAAAAACTACATATCTGTATTTTGACTCAAACAAATAGCTGAAAACGTCCCACAAATCACCTTGAGTGAAGTTCAGCCAAGTGCGAATTTTAATAATTTACTGGAAATATTTCTATGTAGAACAAACATCTTGAGATGCTAAGGTAACGTTTCCACAAACTCGTTTACCGCTAAAACTCAAATATGCATCGAATTTAGCTGTACAATGTACATGCAATAAAATTATTAAAATTATTTTTTATTTTGATGAATTACGAACATCTTTCGCAGTTTTGAATTTGTCATCATCAGCCATAGGACGTCCACCGCTGGACATAGGGTTCCTTCTGGGGGGGTTTTGCCAATACTCGCCACGCTTGGCAGGCGGGTTGGCGAGCGCAGTTAGGTGTGATTGTTCAAGGAAGACGCTGCTGCCCATCTTCCGGATGACATCCCTTAGCCGACTCTTACGGCAACCACGGGTAGAGAGGGTGGGGTACTATTCTTACGCCGGCACCACCACGGCAAAATTTGTCATAACATAGTTAAAATTTGGAATTTTATAACTGGTATTGGGTCTTTTAATTTCTATTTTTTATAAATGAATAGGCTATTAGCATTCCCAATAAAGTAAACAAAACTAAGTTCATATAGTATTTTGTGCGCGATTAAGATCCGATGATAAACATAATTATGTGTTCAATCCGCGAAAATTGTTTTTATTGTTGTCAGGCTAGGTGTTTGACCACAGCTCACCTGATGTTAAGTGACGGTGTGGTCGAAGACGGTAAATACACCTGGAATGGTACTGGCTCTCAAATGAGGCTACTGGAACACTATCGATTATCGACTATCGATGCTTGGCAGCAGAGTTTCAACTTGAGGGTAGTAGCTAGACAGCCGAGTACTAGAAAGTACTCTGCCACCACGCTATGTTGACTTTACGATGTTTTCCTTCACCGGATACTCGAACTCACTTGAACTTACGCCTTTCCGGGTGCGCACCGACCGCGCTACACTGAGCTGTCAGTGCTACAAAAACTAAATCGTTTAAAAACTACATAACCCTAAAAAGTCTCTTTCGACGCAGATACGCAAACTACCTTAAACGCAGAAAGATATCGGGGTCAAGCGACAGTTGGCGCGCACCCAACTCGCAATCTTGTACATTAATTTTTTCGGCATTGTAAAGTAACAGAGCATAACCGATTTAGCAATAAGCGAACGCTAACAAAGGGTGGTCGGAGTTATTGCTAAAAATGCATTCTTTATGAGACTCGACGCCGAGGCACAAAGGATGGAAAGAGATTTGGGTCTTTATTAACTGTGTCATCATGGCGCTTAATTACTTTCTTTGGTGGATTTTTCACGAGTTTAAATTGGCATTGGGAAGAAAAACCGCGAATTGTTATTGCGTTTTTAATAGACAGTGAATTTAAAAAAAAAGACTATTTGCAAACATTTTTAGCGTAATTAAAATTTGTTTCATGTTTTGTTGGTGAAAATTATTATTTTCTCAATGACGCAGATATGGTTTATTATTTTAAAATACAACTAGTTAAACGTCACTTTAATTCGGGTGTCGGACTGGCATATTATTATGACTGGCCACTATATTATCTTTTTTGTATTCTAAAACAAATTATTGCTACCTCTAGAACTTTGTGTTAGGAATTGGATAGGAATTAACGACTATATTCATCTGCTTTAGGTTCATTTCCTGGTCCACAGGAGCCTGATTATGCTTTTATACACAGAAATAGTGTTAGAATTACCGACAAAACATCTCTATAATCTAAAAATAATATATCTTCTAAATATGTATAACTCAAAGGTGACTGACTGACATAGTGATCTATCAACGCACAGCCCAAACTACTGGATGGATCGGGCTAAAATTTGGCATGCAGGTAGGTGTTATGACGTAGGCATCCGCTAAGAAAGGATTTTGATTAATTCTACCCCTAAGGGGATAAAATAGGGGATGAAAGTTTGTATGAAACTTTGTCAATTTTAAGCAAAACTCAAAACTCAAAACTCAAAGTGCTTTATTTCCTTTAGACCTTACAGGACTCTTGGACACGTCACACGTCACAAATTATAAACATACTTAAAACTAGGAAATAAAGTGATCACTTTGATCTTTCGTTCACTTCAATCTTTTTGAGGTAAAGTAAAGAAGCGAACAAGAAACCCTTTACCTTGTTAGATTGTTAGTTTTCGAGTTGGATCAAAACTCGTCCCAAGCTTTTTTATCGTCTAGATAATCTGATATTTTGTAGTAAGCTTTTTTACATAGGATATTTTTGACAATTTGTTTGAATTTATTTATTGATAATTTTTGCAACTCACTAGGAGTTTTGTTGTAGAAGCGTATACATTGCCCTTTAAAGGATACATTTATCTTGTATAGCCTAGTTTTGGGCACAGCAAGTTTATTCTTATTTCTAGTATTTAAATTATGTATGTCGCTATTTTTAGGGAAACGATTGATATTTTTATGAGTGTACAACAAGTTTTCATAAATGTATTGACATGGTACTGTCATTATGTTTATTTTTTTGAATTTATCACGTAGGGATTCTCTGGGACCCACATTATAGATTGCACGAACAGCCCTCTTCTGCAACACAAATACGGTGTTTATATCTGCAGCGTTCCCCCACAGCAGTATGCCATAAGACATAATACTATGGAAGTAGCTGAAATGGACTAGTCTAGAAGTATCAACGTCTGTAAGATGACGGATTTTTTTGACTGCATATGCTGCAGAACTAAGTCTCTTCGATAGCTTATCTATGTGTGGGCCCCATTGAAGTTTACTATCTAAGGTTATTCCCAAGAATACGGTATTGTCTATAATTTCTAATGTTTCTCCTTTTACGTTTACATCAGCCTTAACTTGTTTTACATTAGGTAGAGTAAGTCTTATACATTTTGTTTTGGTTTCATTAAGCAAAAGATTATTGACATTAAACCAATGGACTACTTTTGAGATTGCATTATTCACATCGTCGAAATTTGTGCTTTGTCGTTTCATTTTAAAAATTAATGAAGTATCATCAGCAAACAATACAATCTCGTGATCATTCTTTACAAGATGAGGCAGGTCGTTAATATAAACCAAAAATAGGAAAGGACCGAGGATAGAGCCTTGCGGTACACCCATTGTAACTACAGATCCCGAAGACCTTTTCCCATTAATGTCAACTCTTTGTATCTTATCACTCAAGTAAGATGTAAGAAGTTCCAAAGAGCTGTCCCTTATTCCATAGTTATGTAGTTTCCTGATTAATGTTTTATGATGTAAGCAATCGAATGCCTTTGTCAAGTCGCAAAAAACGCCTAAAGCATCTTGCGACTTCTCCCAAGCATCAAAAATATGCGATACCAATTCTACACCGGCATCAGTAGTTGACCTGCCACGAGTAAACCCAAATTGCTTACAATGTAGCAGGTCATTGCCATTGAAATGCCTAAGCAACTGGTGTAAAATAAGTTTTTCAAAAACTTTGCTGAATGTAGGCAGTACTGATATCGGTCTAAAGTTAGTGGGGTCTGACCTACTACCCGATTTAAACAATGGTATTATTTTGCTATGTTTCATGAGATCAGGAAATACGCCACAATCAATAGATTCATTAAATATAAAAGCTAAATCTGGTGCAATTGTATCAATTAAAGGTTTAATAATTCTAACGGAAATGCCCCAGAGATCTGCAGTTTTCTTTATATTTAAAAGTTTGAAGACTTTTTTAATATCTTTTTCATCGACATGTTTGAAATTAAATTTTCTATCGCATTTAGGTACATTTTCTTTAAGTAATGATTCAGCTATTAGTTGAGAAGAGTTCAGACACTTTGTAGTACAGATTGGAATGTCAATTTTAAGCCGATCGGATTACTGCTTACTACTTTTACTTTTCATCATCATCATCCATCACCACGCGGGTAAAACCGCGGGGCGCAGCTAGTATTTAATAATTATGCTATCTGTTCTGTACATCTAGAGATTACCTGGAAGCAATGCATTGCAATCACTCTAGATATTGTCACCATCGCGGGTTGAACCTGGACTAGATGGCATAACAAGAGAGAGGCCTATAATAATACCCAGCAGAGGGATAAGGAAGGATGATGATGATGAAATTTTGCATATAAACGGTCGGTATATGTATTAAATAAGTGGTCAAATATAAGTGTTATCCATACGTATGTTAGTCAAATACAAGTGTTAGATTTTTAGCAGAATTAAAATAAAAAAACACGTTCTCAACAAATATTTCTCGTCTTTCAACCGTATTCTAAATATAACATTACCCGACCAAGTTGCGAACACAGAAGTTAGCCGATATTTTACCGTCAACAACAATTAACAACATCAGAACTAAAACAATTACGTGAAATGATAGTAGCGCATTCTGAGTCCATAACAAATGAGTTAAGACGTAACAACTTTGATTACAGTCTCTCTAACTAATTTTCTGATTTAAATGGGGAGCAACCATCGCATTTTCGAAGGGATCGTCAATTTTTTTATCGAACATTTTTAGTTCCTTTTTTCTGCCGTCTCAGTGTAGAAGTTGGTGATTTCGTGAGCCGTACTTTTGCTATTAGAGGCATGGAAGATTGGGAAGTGTTATAATTATGGTTAAGCGTGAATTTATTGTTGACTTGGAGTTTGTACAGTCACTGAACAGTTATTGCTTGCATTTTAAATCAATTTTGTATAGGCTACGTACAAGTACATAAATATAAACTGAGATAATTGTTTTTTCTATTAATTTAAATTAGGTTTACGTTTGACCGCCATCTCGTCTGATATTAAGCGAAGATGCGGTATACGATGGAGCACTCTTGCATGACTTGCAATTTTGAAGATATCAATAAAATATTGCAATCTATAAGTTTTGTGTTGTGCTGTACTGTACTGTTCTGTGATAAAAAGTAGATATTTGACTAATTTAATATTATTTACAATAAGACAATAGAAATAAAAAAGAAAAAAAAACATCGTCGACATCGCAAATCAAAATTTAATTTTTACAATTCACTATATACATACATATGTACATATATTTCATTAATCCATCAACGATTTCCTTACGAGGTTGTGCTTCACCGGCAACTCAAGCTTTTGGTAAGATTGGTTTTTTTTTTAATGTTTTACAAGCTAGGTTTTAGATGGTATAACACACTTAGCCTGGAATGGATATAGCTCTCAAATGACTGTCAGAATACCCTGTTAAGTGCTTCGCGGCAGATTTTCAACTTGAGGGTAGCTAGCCAGCTGAGTACTAGAAAGTACCCTACCACCACGCCATGGTTTCCTCAAGATGTTTTCCTTCACGGGCAGCTCAAGCTTATTTTTGGGATTTGAACCTATAACTTCCGGTGCGTGTTACGACTGCACTAACCACTGAGCCATCATCGCTACATATGTATAAAGCGCGATGTCAAAAACAAAGAAAAATATAAATTACCTCAATATTTATTTTTCAAGTCTTATTGAAGTATCAAGTCTTACAGTCTTTTATTGCTCAAGTCTTTACGACACATTAGTTCCTTTGAGTGAGATAACTTGAGCACAATAGTTATTGGCCGCAAACTCGAGCAACTATCCGGAAACTTTTCAAATCATAGGAATCCACTCTGGTGATCTTAGATGTAGCGTATAAAAAAAACTATTGCTCAGTTATTTGCTAAATGTCTTTGAGTCGTTAGGGATTGTCTTGTTTATGGTTGTCAGGCTAGTTGTTTGACCACAGATTACCTGATGTTAAGTAACGACGTGGTCTAAAATGGCAAACACCTAGTTTAGAATGGAACTGGCTCTTAAATGAGGCTGCCGGAACACACCGTTAGATTCTTGGCGGCAGATTATCAACTAGACAAGCAAGAACTAGAAAGTATCCCACCACCATGCTTTGGTTTCCTGACAATGTTTTCTTTCACCTGCAGCTTAAGCCCATTGTTAGGATTTGAACCCACGTGAGTGAACCGACCACGTTAACCACTGAGCTGTCATCGGAAAATGTTTAAAAATATGTAAATAATTATATATAGTACCTAAGGTTAATGCCGTTGCAAAAATAATACGTGTCTGGGTTACAGGGTTATACGTGACGGGTATACTTAGCCCAAAGGTGGCATTGTGTCATTATTATGATTGAACACTATGGAAAACAACTCGAGACGATATATTGAACTACTCTCAAGGTAGATTAATATTTACCAGGATAAAAAAAAATCGAATATTAAGTATTTTCATAAACGAACACCTGATCACTACATCTAATAATTAAAATAAAAATTTTAAATATCTCCTACGGAGTTAACCAAACAACAAGGAAACTAGCTTTCAAATGAAAAAAACCGCATCGAAATCGGTCTATCTGTTTGAGAGCTACGACGCCACATACAGACACACGCACACACACAGACAGACAGACGTCGAACTTATAACAACCCTCTTTTTGCGTCAGTGGTTAAAAAGAGAGGCAACGTAAAACAGTAAAATCAAAAAGTAAAAATGTTAACAAAAAATACATTATTTTTATTTTATTTAATAACGTTGATATAAAATGATCAGTCAATCCGTATACAACGTAAGAAAACAGGTTCCAAAATGTGTTTACATACATTTTGTTTTAAAGTAACAGATCAGACAGTAAAAATCAACGAGGGGAAAATAAGCAATATGTTATGGTGCTCAAAACATTAGTTACGGGCTATTTCTGGTTATATGAAGAAGTAATGGAGTTCCATTATTTGTGGGAATGTTGTCTTAGACAAGGATGACACGATGTTGTTTAATCTCTATTGAATTACCGGGACACACCTGCCACTGACATTTGTCGTAGCTCGAGTGTACCAAAATGTGTTGCATTGTCTTAAGGACACTATAAATATTTGTTCACTCCAAACTGTGACCACTGTAGTTTAGTAAGTTTACTTGGTGATATATCACCTTAGAAGGAGGTCATCTAAGCAGGTCCCAACGCAGTACCAGATATGCTGCCACCAAGCAGTAGTGTGTAAACATTACTGTGTTCCGATTTGAAGGATACGATAACGATATTACAGGACTGTTGAGACTAGCCATCTAATGTCTCAAAGTAATGAGCACCAAAGCAGCGATGCCCTGGGCTTTATTTTGTTACTCAAAATTCTGGGTACCGTTGCAATGTTCATCGATAGGTGTTATCTCTTACCATCAGGGGAGCGTTTCGTTTGTCACACTACTATTAGTACCTGGATGACCGTGTTTTCAGCCGAGTAAAGCCTTACTCGGCTGAAAACACGGATAAAAAGACGTTTTCTAAAAATGAAACCTAGCTAGATCGATTTATCTCCCTCGAAACCCCCTGCATACCAAATTTCATGAAAATTGTTGGAGTCGTTTCTGAGATTCAGAATATATATATATATATATATATATAAGAATTGCTCGTTTAAAGATATAGATAGATATATAGATAGATAGATATTAAAAAAATATTTGCTCCTTCTATGGAAACAAAATGTCGAATTTTCGAAATGATGTGTTAGTAAAATCAGAATGCAAGCCCTCGTATTGACGGTTACCTATTTCATTAACGGAGTTCTGGATATGAAAACTTGAAAACTTACAGCGTCGTAGAATAAATATATTCAAAAAAATGAAATATTTATATGCGAAACATTCTAGATAGATAAGATAGATTTGCTCATTTCATAATAATTTAAACTTTGAAATGAACTATAAAAGAATAACAATTCGCTATCAATAAAAAACTATCTCATTTTACTGTCAATCAACTCCGAAATGCTTTCTTTGTTGACGTAAAATGCAGTAAAAGTAAAGTAAAATAGAAAAAAAAATCGATTCTGAAAAATTGCTGTTACAACTACGACTTATCATCAGCATCTCAGCCGTAGGAAGTCCACTGCTGGATAAAAGTTCCCCTATTGACTTCCATAAAGACCGGTTGGAAGCGGCTCGCATCCCGCGCCTTGCTACGCTGCGTTTGCCGGTCCGTGGTCTCCACTATAAAACTTTGCAGCCCCATCAGCCATTAGTACAATAGGGTATATGACACGCCACCGACTGGGAGCGTGCGTTCCGTATGCAAAAAAGGGCTGCACGTAGTAGGTATAATAACCAATCAGTTGACCCTCACTTTAAAAAATTGGGGATCCTTACGCTGCCCTGCATTGTAATCCTACAATTGGCGCTGTATGTATATAAAAACTAGCATACATACACAGCCGTTGGAGACCTTACTACAGTTCCCACAAGACGAGCAGGGTAGCTGAAACAGATTCCCAAGAACCTGGAAATTGGACAAGCTCACTCACATCATGGGCCCGACAGTGTATAATAAACTGCCAACCGAAGTAGTCGCCGCTCCGAGACTGATTTGCCTCAAGTCCCGCTTGAAGCGCTGGCTTGTTGATCAGACGTTCCACAATTATAAACATTTCCTGAACTATAATGATTAAGAATGTACAATTGTACAAAGTCTTTCATTAACTGTATTTTTTTTTTTCAAATGTATTGTTATAAAAAATGACAATAATCAATTTTAATATATTTAATTGTTGACATGTAAATACCACTTATAAAATAAATGAATATAAATATAGTGGATAACAGCCTTAATTTCTTATAATGAGAAGAGGCTCACGGCCATCGTTGAGACAGTTTATGAAAACAAAAAAATTATAAAGACACGTAGAGAACAACCACACTGATTAATCAGTCATATTGCATACACATATGTTTTGATGTTTACATGTTTTTAAACATTCCATGAGTACTTGGTTTGTGTGCCAAATCATAATATCAACTTACCCGGAATCATAATGAGAACAAAAACAAACAGTACCAGTATTTTGGATTAGTCATGTCTGAGAGGCTTTTCTTTTCCGGACAAAGAGAACTGTTTATCCGGAATGTCCAGAGCGAAATTATTACTTTCGCCACGTGAATTCCCAAAAACGTTAAGGTGCGTTTACACCAAAACTTTCTATGTGTAATAAATTGACATAATTAAAATGATTAATGGATATTTTTATATTGACATGTAATCAATAGTTTGAAATTTTTAACCGACTGCCAAGGAAGGGTTATGTTTTTGGCGTGTATCTTGTATGTATGTATGTAAATTTTTTATAATGTCGTATCTTCCAAACGGCCGAATGGATTACGACAATTATGATATCGTTAGATTCCTCTCAACAACTCAAGAGTCTTTAGAGGGTGGTTTAAAAAAAACAAGATGGTGGATTTTTGCGCGAATACCTATCAAGTAAATAAAAGTAATTATTATGTTTAAATTTAACTAAGAATAATAATAAATTTGTTTAAATAGGTTTCTTTTCCTTTAATAAAAGCTATTTTAATTGCATTCGGGTTATAGATTTTTTCAACTCTTCAACTTTGTAATTCCGAAATTTTACTGGTAGCTTTGGTGTTCCGAATAATATAATGTATTGTATTTTTTTTTTTATGGCTGACAGTCTAGGTGTTTGACCACAGCTCACCTGATGTTAAGTCACGGTGTGGTCGAAGATGGTAAAGCACACTTAGCCTGGAATGGAACTGGCTCTCAAGTGAGGTTGCCGGAACACACCGTTAGATGATATAAAAGAATAAAAAAGAAAAAATGAAATGAAAAATGAATGATATAAAAGAATTTTTAAAATGAAAAGATTATTAAATTAATTTAGATTGTATAGATAAATTAATTAATTGCATATTTAGTTGTTAAGAATAATAATGTAAACATTGAATGACTAAATAATGATTGACTTGTAACTAGGGTGTTATTAATAAATTATTTGTATTTGTATTTGTATTTGATGCTTGGCGGCAGATTTTCAACTTGAGGGTGGTAGCTAGCCAGCCGAGTACTAGAAAGTACCCTACCATCACGCTATGGTTTCCTCACGATGTTTTCCTTCACCGGCAGCTCATGCTCATTGTTGGGGTTTGAACCCACGCCCTTCGGCATGCGAACCAACCGCGCTAACCACGGTGCTTTCTTCGCTACTAAACAAAGTAAAGTTTAGTAAGTTACTAAATAAACTTATTGGCAACATTATACTAGAAAATCAATGTAAAATTAATATATTTCTTCTAAATATAATCTGTATTAAATACAACATGAAATATATATTTTTTCATAAAATAATTGTAGTCAAATCTTCAAATTAAAAATTCAAAGTTACATTTGTTTATTTAAATGTTAATTTTCATTTTATTTGTCTAAGTAACGCCTCATTGTTTGTAGTATACTACAACTCCGCACGTTGTTGTCTCAGTGTAAATAAAGCTTTAGACTAAGATATGTTTGTCTTCACATAATTAGTTTAGTTGGGGCTGGTTTCCTTATAGATTACATAGCTGATCATTATACAAAATGAGTCAAACCCGAATAAAAGAAATATTTTCGCTACGTATACGCTTTTTACTTGCAAACTACCAATAAGTTAGCAATTATCTTTTTTTTTAAATTAAAATCACCTATAAGATCGTTTAAAGAATTATCACTTAACATTAGTTAAGCGTCTTGCTTGACCCATTACTATAAAACAAGCTTAATTAAAACGTCACACCACCACTTAACATCAGATGAGCTGTGGTCAAACATCTAGCCTGTCAACCATAAAACAAAATTAAGAAAATTAAAAACACGAATACGATAGAAAAGGTTCTAGAATACTTTTTTATAATACGATAGAGCTGTAATTTCGGTAGCCGCAGTCCTCTCCAAACCGGAACATAATAAAGTTTATACACTACTGCTTAGCGGAACTACTACTACATATGTTAACAGGGTATACATAGCAGGGCAGTATTAAATGAGGAGACATTATTTTTATAAAACTTTTACAGATTGTTTTAAACTTAAACTTATGTACAGGCATCTGACAAAAAGATAAACGATTGTTTAATCGTTCCAATAAGGTCTTTCGGTTACGGTATTAAAAATCCGCTGTCGAAAAACTAACGGTAGCCGGTCTAATTAAACGTGCCGTCCCGTCCCCGAACATTCCAGAGAGGAAATAAACGAGTGTTAAAGTTACTCTTTAAATCGATGATTGTTGAACCGGTCCTGTGTTCATGACTTTTTTCTGAAAATAGAATGAAAAGTGAGAGAGAGATTTATCTTCAAGAAATTGTTTCGAACACTCTCTTGAAGATAAGTAATAACGTAAGTCTACCGTTTCAATGGTACTCATAATTATTGATTGATTGATTGATCTTGAGATTGGTCTCTTAGTATATTTGATTTCGATGATAAGTATAATAAGTTTATTTTGATATGAAAGTAATGAGACGAACGAGACCCTCTCTTGATGGTAAGAGATAACGCATGTGTTTGACCGTTGCAGCGATTCATAGAACTTTGAGTAATAAAACAAAACAGCTTTGGCGCTCATTACTTTGAGAATTTCGATGGTCAGTTTCAACGGCTCTGTAATTTTCTAGTACTCAGCTGGCTAGCTGCCAACCTCAAGTTGAAAATCTGCCGCCAAGCAATTAGCGGTGTGTTCCGGTAGCCTCACTTGAGAGCCAGTTCCATTCCAGGCTAGGCGTGCTTAACCATCTTTGACTACACCGTCACTAGTGACGGTCAGCTGTGATCAGAAAGCTGGCTTGTCAGTCATAAAAAATCACTCACGGCAGTACACTACTGCTTGGCAGCAGAATATCTGGTACTGCGATGGTACCTACCTTGACGACCTCCTCTTAATATCTACCACCAAGTAAAAGTTTATTTAAGCTTAGTACACTTGTTTTGCAGAACACGTGGCTAGGCGAAGTGATGACAGGTGGAGTAAGCTTGCAACAGAGTGGTGGCCTAGGTAATCGTCGTCCAGCCGCAAGATGGGTCGACGAACCTGGACCAGATTGGCACAGGACTGAGGCAGATGGCATAACAAGAGAGAGTCCTATACCAGCAGTGGGATAAAGAAGGCCGTGGATGATGATGACGAAACTTGCAGAATGACATAGTACAATTAATATTGTTCAATATTGTATGTTCAATCAATTAAGTTTATTAGAAATGCAAGCTTTTGCTTCAATAAACGAGAAATCTTTCGATACTTGCGCTGATTTTTGTTACTCGCTATGAAATAATGATTTTTATCCGTCGAATGCGGAAACTTTTCCAGCAAAAATCAGAGTCTATCGACCTCTGGGCCATTGATTACGTATCCATTAGTATTCTTGTTACAAGAGCAACAAAAACCCCCTATACAGGGTCGAGACACATGTCAGCAATGCGGGGCAATGCCCCACTCCCTAGGACGTGAGGTGGCTGATAAAATGATATCGAGGGCATATTGAGGATGTATTGATGGTTAGTTATTGTTTACAAGTCAAAAGCGCGCGCGTGTTCTACAATATCAAACAGAATGAACCTTTACCTGAGTCGCGTTAAAGCGTAACGTAATTTTCGTGCTTTCGTTCTGTTCGAAAAGTATCAATTGACTGCCCCGTTAGCTTTTTAGTTGAGACAAAGGACATTGGTTCGATTTCCATCCAGGATAAACATTTATGTGACGTAATTTAGATATTTGATATGTCTAGGTACTCTGGGAGTTCTAAATGTTTTTATCATAAATATGTATTTACAAAAGAAGTATGCAAGTATTGCATCAGTTGTTTGGTTCCTCTTGTTCTATGTTTTACTTAATTAGGGTTAGATGGCGCTGTGTTAAATGTTCTCCCACATCACACATCATCAGCCATACGACGTCCACTGCTGGACATAGGCCTCCTCCTTGGGTTGCCAATACTCGCCACGCTTGGTAAGCGGGTTGGCGAGCGTAGTTAGATGCGATTGTTCAAGGAAACCACGGCAAATTTTCTCCCATATATATTAATATATTTATTTACAGGACATAGCAACACTATAGCGTGACATTAGTATATGACTATTATACAGATTTTTATGTAAAATATATAATAGGTTCGCATTTGACCATGTTAACCGAAGCGTTGGTAGGTTTTAAGGTAGAGCACGTTTGTACATAAGGTTCTTGTTCACTCTTTATTTGATTGATGTCCAGGTAGCATAAGTTTGGAAATATATTTTGAATTCATTTAATTGGATAGTATTTTTTTTTTGTTTGATAAGCTAGGTTTTTGACCACATCCTGATGTTAAGTGACGGTGTGGTCAAAGATGGTAAAGCACAGCTAGAATGGAACTGGCTCTCAAGTGAGGCAGAATGAAGTCTATAAGAGACAGACAGGAATATTTTACGAATATCATTCATTAGGTTAGGTACGCTTTTAGTTTGACGATTCCTTTATTATTAAGACAAAATGCACCAAACATAAAAAATCGCAAACGCTTGTGAGTTAAATCAGAATGTTAGAGACAATCGGGCTGTATTGAGGGTATATGGAGGGCAAGGAGATACTGCACCTCAGTGTATTTGCATTAGCTACAAATTACTTTATGTCATCAATAAATTGAAAACATAAACATATAAAAATGTGTACAATTTCATCTGTAGTAAAAACATATTTTTTTTAGTTAATGTATAAATTATGGAAACTGACGTGGTTTTGACACGTTTTTGTGTTACTTACGCGGAATTACTCACATTTAATTGTATCGGATACTCTATAGTTTCGGTCACATCTTTCAGCTTTCTTTACAACCGTTCTTCTTCCTAATTAAACGAGTAATCCCGCATAAGTAAAACGAAAATGTATAAATAATTAATTGTTGGAAAGAATATCCAAAGCAGCGTTGATTGGATCCCATCACATTTGGTTGAGCAAGGATGGGAGCAGACAGTGAAGCGTTAGTACGTATTTAAAGAGGTCCCTTAAACATACACTAAGGTCGCAAGTTCTAGGTACTGTACGGATTCCTGTACAACGAGTCAGACCCGCACGGCGATACTACTGAATGCTAGAAAGTGTTTGTCTACTTCGTTAACTTGTTGACCAAAGGAAACTTTAATGACTAAGTCTTTTATTATTATGGCAAGTTCTATAATGCTAAAAGTGTGCTGATGACTGGTTTGCATGTTATAGGAAATGGTTTTAATCTTGAAATTATAACAGTTAATGACATTGTAACGGAAATAAAAGTAATTTGGCTAATGATGAAGATTATTAGGTTACCTTGGTTTGGTAACTTTATCTGTATTGTTTTTGTATTTTATTTGGAATGCAAATAAAGTACATTGGAATTGGAACATTAAGGACAAAAATCCACAAATAAATAATGTAACAAAATAATTAACAAGTACCGTGGTGGTACCGGCGTAAGAATAAGTACCCCATCCGCTCTACCCGTGGTTGCCGTAAGTGTCGGCTAAGGGATGTAATCCGGAAGATGGGCAGCAGCGTCTTCCTTGAACAATCACACCTAACTGCGCTCGCCAACCCGCCTGCCAAGCGTGGCGAGTATTGGCAAAACCCCCCAAGAGGAGGCCTATGTCCAGCAGTGGACACCTAGATTCAGGTTATCTAAAGCTAATAAGTCTTTTCTCGGGAATTGCGTTAGATTCTATAATAAAATCCTACTTGAGGTAACTAAAATGTCCTATAATAAATTCAAAGATTTTATAAAGCAGAGGTTAATTGACAAAGCCTACTATAAGGTGGCTTATTACGTGGAAGACAGGAATATATGGTTGTTGTAGCTTCTCTCTGCACTTGCATCCCCCTGGCTAAGTGACAATTGTAGTAAGCATAATGTATGTATTATTATTTATTACTGTAAATTGTAACCTAATATGAAAAGAAAGATCCACAAAAAAAATGCCTTGCTGAGTTTCTTGCCGGAGTCTTCTCAGTTGAAGTGTAATTACGAGCCGGTGGTAGATTCAAACATGTAACTTAACGTTCATAAGTGCCTTACCAGGGCCTAAACTGAATAAATGACTTTTGATTTTGATTTTGATTTTGACGTCCTATGGCTGATGATGTTGTTGTATAGGTAAAGAGGTATTGAGTCAACAACCAATAATAATCAATAATATTTGTATTCATATATAGCATATATGTAATACCGACATCCGGCGAAGAACGAAAGTTCAAGACGTCGGTGTCGCAGTTATGAACCTCAAGTGGAGCTGGGCAGGACACGTTGCTAGGCAAAGTGAGGACAGGTGGAGTAAGGTTGCAACAGAGTGGTGGCCTAGGCAAGGTAAACGGAGCGTTGGTCGTCCAGCCGCAAGATGGGTCGACGATATTGTCACCGTCGCGGGTCGAACCTGGACCAGATTGGCACAGGACCGAGGCAGATGGTATAACAAGAGATAGGCCTATACCCAGCAGTGGGATAAAGAAGGCTGTGGATGATGATGATGATGATAGCATATCATCATCAACAGGAGGTCGCCTAGATACGTACCGCCGCAGTACCAAATATTCTGCCGCCAAGCAGTAGTGTGTAAACATTACTGTGTTCAAGTTTGAAGGGTGCTGCATCTAGTGAAATTACAGAGCTGTTGAGACTAACCATCAAAAGTCTCAAAGTAATGAGCGCCAGTGCAGCGATGCCTTGGAGTTTGTTTGGGCTACTCAAAGTTCTGTTTATCGCTACAATGGTCATGGACTGGCGTTATCTCTTACCATCAGGAGAGCGTTTCGTTCGTAAGATAACTTTTACATTTAAAAAATAATAATATAAGAGAACAAGAGAACATTTCACACAGCGACATCTAGCCCCAAACTAAAAAAGCTTGTACTATGGAATCAAATAGTTGATAGTAGAGCTGTGATTTTTTAATATATACAGAAAACCTTGTCCCTTTTGTTTAGTCGGTCTTTCGAAGTTCTAGAAGTAACAAACTCAGAGTGGGTTGCAAAGATTTGATTGGTCAATTTATTACAAAAACCATTCCATTCCACCACCAGCGTCTTAAAACATTTAAAAATAATATTTGTCTAAAAAAACGTCTCGTATTTTTAATAAAACCCCACCGGAGTCGTGTAATTTGAATTAATTTATTGTAGGTTAAAGGTTGAAGGGATCCTGCGGGCATTGCGGTCGTCATGGTGATACCTTATTTAGGCCAGTTACACACGCTGTAAAGTACTTGGGGGACAAATTACACCTACATTCATTTGTATTTTAGATCCGGGTATTTTAAAGTTTATGCCTTTAAGGGTTAAGTAATACTAATTACTCTAGTAGTTTTTATTATGTCTATTTATATTATAAGTATGTACATACATCATGATCTTTTTACTTTTTTATTCAGTGCCTATGATAATTATCGTTATAATATTTTTGTACACTAATAAAAGTTTGATAGCTCAGTGGTTAGCGCGGACGGTTCACACGCCGAAGGGCGTGGGTTCAAACCCCTACAATATGCTTGAGCTGTCGGTGAAGGAAAACATCGTGAGGAAACCATAGCATGGTGGTAGGTTACTTTATAGTACTCGGCTGGCTAGCTACCACCCTCAAGTTAAAAGTCTGCCGCCAAGCATCTAACGGTGTGTTCCAGCAGCCTCACTTGAGAGCCAAGGCACCTAGGCTAGGCTAAGCACCGACATTAAATAAATCAGTAGGTACCTAGCAGGTAAAAAAAAAACTTTTTTTTTAAAGTTTGTTTATTTTAAAAGTAGATTCCAATTTTGCTGAGCATAAAAATGGCATCAATGTACTGTAAATGTATTAATAATGAAAGTGTTCAAGAGTTATATTTTTAATGTATTTCCGCTTAAAAGTCTATTTGGTTATGACAGTGACCAAGCCAAGCGAAGTCGAAGAGTCAACACGTCCTGAGGATGCCTCGCGTAGAGGCGAAACACGTGTCAGCAACTGGCAACAGCGAGAAGAAGATATAAATATTGGCACTTATTTTATTTTAGTAAGATTTTAAGTTTGTATCAGATATTAAAAAATATTTCGGATAAATTGGGTCTCTTATCATTATGAGAAGGGTAAAGTAAGTCCACCACCTTGGTGAAATGGATTTGAACCCCGGACCTCCAGATAACGTAGCAGCCTAAATGGGACCCTGTATGACTGCGCAGCTAAGTAATTACCACCATATATTTAATTTACATTCACCAACTCCATTTGCAGAGTATGTGTAAATACGAAAAATACAGTCACGTAGAAAACTTGCAATGAGATGTAAATATTGTTTTGCAGACTGTACATAATCACTTTTTTAATGGGGAACGTGACCGCAGCGCCGTGAATTGTTAATTAATATTTTTCCGTGTTTCTGTTTGTTTTCCTTTTATTACGCAACGTTGTTTACATGTAGGTGCTTTTGAGGAACTAAGTCTTTTTATTCTTCTATCTCAGACTGTTCTTATAGTATATCTTATATTACACCTAAATAATATCATTCTTATGACAAGCATTTCGGTCGATTTTCGGTCGGTTTGCATGCCGAAGGGCGTCGGTTCGAAACCCCAACAATGAACTTGAGCTGCCGGTGAAGGAAAACATTGTTAGGAAACCATAGCGTGGTGGAAGGACACTTTCAAGTACTCGGCTGGCTAACTACCCTCAAGGTGGAAATCTGCCGCTAAGCATCTAACGGTGTAGCTTCACTTGAGAGCCAGTACCATTCCAGGCTAGGTGTGCTTTAATATCTTCGCCCACACCGTCACTTAACATCAAGTGAGCTAAGGTCAAATACCTAGGCTGGCAAACATAAAAAAGCATAAATCTTTGTTCTACGTTTAGGTATTTATGTTTTTAGTAAAACAGTATAATAAAATGTATTTTATAATTTATCTAGTTGCCATAGTTCAAACTTTGCTGAGTAATAGGCTAGATGGCGCTCTGTAAAATGTCATTAGATATATTTTAATAATTTATATTTTATTTTTATTTTGCAAACGGTATATGGACACGGCTGCTTTCTTAAACAGGGTTTCATGGAAATGTATCAAACTGAAAGGAGATCATTGCACTCATCATTAAAAACACTACGGGATCGATCGACTCTCAAATTGAGAACAAGTCAGCTGTTTCATACGAAAATTGAGTTTACTTTGTAATTATTTTTTGTTTCGATTTTTTGAGCATTGGTCCACGTTGATAAGACAATGTGTTTATTTTTTCATTATTCCCTTTTCAAAAATCAAACGGTCAACTTTACGTCGTAGCGTCAAATAATAGGACTATGGTATATTTTGGAGGTAGTTGGAAAGACGAATACGAAGTAAATTTTGGGTGACTTCAAGTCAAGTTTCTTTTTAATAAGTGCTCCGTAGACCCCATCCTGCTTAACATCAGGTAGGGTGTAGTCAAACGCAAATATTTTTAATTAATTACCCTAATATTTAGATTCTGAAAGATATTTCATAATTGAAACTGTGGAGCTCAATTCGTGAACAAAAATTTGGTAAATGGCGAGGGAAACTTTTTTGTTCAAATAAACACTTTTACATTTGATTTACTATGGACTTAATGAAAGGGAAAGCCAAACAGGAAATAGGCGTAATTTTATAGCTTTTTTCTTTCCCAATATCATTGTCATTTATTGCGTCATAAAAATAGTTCTGTGACGTAATGAGAGGTTAGGGAGCTCGTAATATACGTTTCCTTATTTGTAGCAGTTAAGTAATTTATATTTCACATCATCAGCCATAGAACGTCCACTGCTGGACATAGGCCTCCTCTTGGGGGGGTTTTGCCAATACTCGCCACGCTTGGCAGGTGGGTTGGCGAGCGCAGTTAAATGTGATTGTTCAAGCAAGACGCTGCTGCCCGTCTTCCGGATTACATCCCTTAGCCGACTCTTACGGCAACCACAGGTAGAGAGGGTGGGGTACAATTTTTACGCCGGCACCACCACGGCATTATTTATATTTACTCGTTATTAATTTATAAAAATAAGTATAGCAAAAATGCAATGTTGAATCTGATTGATGGTTTGAGTAGCATTTTTTTTATGGTTGACAAGTTTGGTATTTAACCACAGCTCACCTGATCTTAAGTGTCGTTGTGGTCGAAGATACCTAGGCTGGAATGGAACTGGCACACAGGTTAGATTAGGTCAGGTTAGTTAATTATTTTTTTGATCCATTGCGCACGTGCATAAAAAAAATCTACGGAACTCAGCTATGACCGCATCATGTCACGCGCTCGGCCATCATGACCATCATCTACCACTTTAATAACGATTTATCGATACAATACAGCAAGACATTAGGATGTTTTACGACCAATTCGTCTCGAAAGTTCGGTGTAGCGAGCGCGGTTAGGATTTATATGGGGATAATAAAACCACATAGGATCATAGTAAAATGGATTTTAATGGTGTATGCAGGAGTGGAGGTAATGGCTTCATATTGCGGGTGTTTGTGTATTTGGGTTTTTGTTTATAGCTCTAGGGTAAGTAGGTAAATGTTATTAAATGTGACGAGCACGAAACGAGAGAGAAAAATTTTCCACGAAATTTTTTTTGTTAACATAATTGTAACGGCCTTGGTATTGTGAATAAATCTCGCCTATTTTGGTCAAAACTAGAGTTATAATGGAGACCTTTATAACGGAGTCGGTTGCAGGTGTTAACGGAAGCGGAGGTGGAAGTAGAAAAAGATACTGTAATTTTTAAAGTTTCGCGACTTGAACACATGAAATAATTCTTACTTATACCTAATTTAATTAACCCGAAAAATCTTTTTGATTATAATATTTTGTATTTTCTCAACAAATGAAAGTAACTGATTCTTTAAGGAAATATTATTTTATTTTTATAGTATTATGTGCGAGATTTAGAACCGATGATAAACATCACATCATCACTGCTGGACATAGGCCTCCTCCTGGGGGGTTTTGCTAATACTCGCCACGCTTGGCAGGCGGGTTGGCGAGCACAGTTAGGTGTGATTGTTCAAGGAAGACGCTGCTGCCCATCTTCCAGATTACATCCCTTAGCCGACTCTTACGGCAACCACGGGTAGAGAGGGTGGGGTACTATTCTTACGCCGGCACCACCACGGCATAAATAATAAGTAAAGTATATATAATTTAACCCAGATCTATTCTAAATTAAACAGTCCGTCACTTACTGGTAGCTTTGCGTTGATTAATTCAAGTTTACGGAAACGCATTTTACTAAAACAATTTGAAAGTACGAATGTGAGCGCATTGAATAGTCATATGGCATCACGTGGCATCACGTGGCGTCGCATGTGATGTCGAGTGATTAATATCGCAACAGACTTAGCGACTCATTTGCATGGGATCCGGTTCGAATGGAATTGGGGAGGATTATCATAATGCACTGCTGATACCAAAGCTTGGAATGTTAGGATAATAGGTTTTAAGTGCTGGATAATTGGTATTTCAGAATACTATTCACGTCTATCAAAGAAACGGTTGATTTGACGCGCCTTGCATCCAGAACAACAATTTCTAACATATACCTATTGACTATACAAACAAATAACTATTCTGAATTAGGAGTTTAAGGATAAAAGGTCAGGTGTGCTGTGGTCAAACACCTTAATTGTTAATCATTAAAAAAAATGCCAAGTGCCCCTCCCTCACGACCCAAATGAAAGCCAAACGTAGCCGACAACAAAATAGACTTTTTTTATGGTAGGCTAGGTGTTTGACCACAGCTTATCTGATGTTAAGCGACAATGTGATCAAAGATGGTAAACACACTTATCATAATTTTAATCATACGTACAGAAGTATGATTACTTCTGTACTTAGATTTCTGAAATCACAACCCTCATTTTGCGTAGTCGGATAAAAAGTTTGTAATTGTTCTCTTTATAAACAGGATTGATCTGGTTTTCAACCAACTCGAAAAGGGAAAAGTTTATTAATTAGATTTTTTTTTAAATATTTGTTACCTCATAATAACTTTTATAAGCCGATTTAAATAAAAATCTTTTTCTAATTGAAAGGATATGTTTTCAGAACTTGGATCATCAAAATTGATTCAAAAGTTTGATTATTTAACCAAAATACCTAAACCTAGCCGTGTTTATGTGTAAAGACATTGAGTCGGTTTTTTTTTTAATACGGATAATTCCGCCTTTGACCACCAACTCGCCTGATGGAAAGCGATGATGTGGTCGAAGATAAAGCACTCTGGCCTTGAAAATATCTAGATTATATCTCTCAGGAAACAAGGAAGCCGGCAGCTTGTTCCATTTTTTTTTAACTCAGAATGATGATACGATTAGTTAGAATGCAACTTATAAAAGTAAGCCTGTCCAATCTGTTTGTTCCTTAGATTTACCTCACATAGTTTCCTGAATGTCGGCCTAACTTCCCATAACCAGGCACTGCGTCGTGAACAGTGCAGTTGTTTATGCGAAAGTTGGTGCTGGTCGCACAATGAGAAGCATCTCATAAATCATAGTCTGGAAGTCTTTGCCACCAGTGTCGTGGCTTAGTGTGGATGTCTGTTACAACGTATTGTAATCCCACTTATATCATAAATGTGAAAGTTTGGATGGATGGATGTTTGTTACTCAATCACGTCAGAACGGCTGAACGGGTCTTAATTAAATTTTGCATGTAGATAGTTTAGGCCCTGGAATAAAACATAGGATACTTTTCATCATCATCATCTATCACCACGCGGGTAAAACGGGCGCATTATACTATATATGTTTTATCATATTTTGTAACGACTTTATTCGTTAAAACAGACACTTATCCTTCTAACCTTTTAATATGAAAGTTTGTATGTTTAGATGTTTGTTACTCAGTCACACAATAATGGCTAGACGGATTTATATGAAACTAGCTGCGCCCCGCGGTTTTACCCGCGTGGTGATGGATGATGATGATGATGAAAAGCATCCTATGTTTTATTCCAGGGCCTAAAATATCTACATGCAAAATTTCTTCCAGATCCGTTCAGCCGTTCTGGCGTGATTAAGTAACAAACATCCATCCATCCATCCATCCATCCAAACTTTCACGTTTATAATATTAGTGGGATTTGGCACATATATAGTTTACTACCTGGCTTAGCATATAGGATACTTTTTATTCCAGCAAAATATTAGGTTCCTGTGGGATTCCGTATCCACTTGAAATTTGGTATAGATGTGTCTTATGAAACATTATTCTGGAATAAACGATATCCTTTACATTAATCTACTCTATACCTCTTCAAATCAGAAGACTGTAATTTTTACACACTACTGCTTGACGACAGAATATCTTGTACTGCGGCGATATCTACTTGTTAAAGAGTTCTACCACCAAGTAAAAGTGATTGGAAGACACTACGGTGTGATACGCATTCCATTCCAGACTGTGATCCTACACAATCCTTTTATCTGGGAGCAGTGATCCTCCAGTGATACATCCCAGATTTCTACTTGGTTATACCGCCTTTTGTGCTAACTGCTTTTATCAAAACGGCTATCGGGGAGCAAATTGATCGATATTAGCTGCGCTTGGTTTTTCTTTGTGCGAAAATTTTAAGTTCTTATTTGGAATCGACGTCGCACATAAATATTACCATTTGCTAAAGTTAAGCATTTATATTGAGTATTCCCAATCCTACTAATATTATAAATGTGAAAATTTGTAGTATGGATGTTTGTTACTCAGGATAAGATTTGGCACAGATTTAGTTTATTACTTAGTTTTACGAACATTATTCGAATAAAAGGTATTTTTTATATTAGTAACGCAAGCTTCATCATGAATGGAACTATTGCTTTTTGTTACCTGTATTTGTTTCATGTTTCATTTCTCTCTGAACCCAATTCTTAACTCAACATGGACAAAGTCGCGTGCTCAAGCTAGTTAAAAATAATAAGAATACCGTAATAGTACAATGTTCTTGTTTTCCTTAGAAAACTCTCAAGTTATTTTCATTTCATTATTGTTTTAGATTTAAACTGTCATTTACACTGACAAGCTTCATCGTTTGTAAAATTACTAATTGTGTACTTTAAGGTTTTGTCCTTTATTTCTGACTTGCAAAATATGGAATATCTTCTTGTGATTTTTTCAATTAAGACCAATAATTTTTCCACACGACTCCTTTGAATTTCTTTCCCAACATAATATGCGAGTTTCCTTACATATTAATGGTAAATCTCAAATGCAAAACCTCAGAAAAAATGTGCTATCAACAAAAATAAACTTCTGTATAAAATGTAACCAATTTTCGCTTCAATCCAACGTTTTCGACGACCCAACATTCATGTATTCAGTTACAAGACGAATTTGAAAATGCGTTACATCAGATTTTATCTCCCGTTACGGCGATGACGTCACAACGTCGTACTTTTTCATGACCCGAGCGGGCCATATTTCATGTAAAATGGATCATACGTACAACACTGGTACCTAATCCATATATACATAGGATGTACATATCTGTTTGGTGTGGGCTATTTACGGATGAGCTTCGTTGTGTTTTCCAAATTAAATGAACTTTTCGTTTGTCACTAATTTCTATTCTAATACTAAAAGTATTAGAATAGTAATTAATTTAGCGTGGTGGCAAGCTTTTTTTAGTACTCGACTAGCTAGCTACCACTCTGAAGTTTAAAACCTGTCCCCGCACCTAACAGTGTGTTTTGAGAGCCAGTGCCATTCCAGGCTAGGTGTGCTTTACTATCTTCAACCACACCGTCACTTATCAACAGGTGAGTTGTCAAGCTAGCTTGTCAAGCATAATAAAAAAGATCCAGCTTCAGATTACGTGTTACTATATTTAGTCACTATCACTTATCATTAAGCAATCAATCAACAAATCAATTAATTTATTTAGCATAAAAATTTTGGGCACATTTAAATGAACCCATTAATTAGTGATAATTGTATTTCGGAAAACAATGGCTTCTCCCGATATCTTAATCAAGCACAAAATACTAAAGAATTACATGTAAATTACCTTGTATTTATAAATATTCATATGTGTGTATGTGTGTGTGTGTGTATTTGTGCGTATGCATGTAGTGTGTGCATGTGTGTTCGTGCGTATGCATGTAGAGTGTGCGTATGAGTACTTGTGCATTCTTGATTTTATGATAGATCTAAGTCGGTAAGCATAATTTTACTATATCTATCATCGTCGTTCACATCTCAGGCGTGTGATGAAACTTTTACGTCGAATCCTAAAGTCAACTTTCAAGGGGTAAATGCCAATTACAACATGTTGCGTCTTTCACAGAAATACCTATTTTATGGCTGTTTTACGACTTAATAAACATGGATTAAGTTAAAAGTGCCATAAACTGTAAGTCGAACTAGATGAGAAAGTACACTTACGTTATTGCTGTTTGACTTTGTAGCTTGACGTGTATGTAAGTATTAAATGGATTGTATGTGATTTTTTGTAATTGCTACAATCGGATAGATGATTAGAACTCTGAACTATCTCAAACTAGCGGCCCGCTCCGGCTTCGCACGGGTATAAACCTCAAAAATAACAGTATTTCTCCACCATTTAATGGATGTAATTATACATATAAACATTTCTCTTCAATCACTCTATCTATTAAAAAAACCCGCATCAAAATTTGTTGCGTAGTTTTAAAGATTTAAGCATACATAGGGATATAGGGACAGAGAAAGTGACTTTGTTTTATACTATGTAGTGATGATAATAATATTATAAACATGTGCTGTACAACTTTTTGCATTTCATAAATAAATAAAAAACAGAAAAGTATGTATGTAGTAGTGTGCAAACGTTACTACGTTCCAGTTTGAATGGTTACTACTAATAGCGAAATTACAGGGCTGTCGAGACTAACCATCGAAAGTCTCAAATTAATGAGCGCCATAGCAGCGAAGCCACGGAATTTGTTTTGCTACTCAAAGTTCTGTATAACACTACAATGATTATGGACAGGCGTTATCTCTCGGCGTCTCGTTTGGCTAATAACTTTTTATATAAAAAAAACTTGGTATAGGTAGGTATTCTGGTTCTGATAGTACAAGCTTTGCTTACTTAAGGACCAAATAGCGCTGTGTGAAATGCAAATACAAATATTTTATTGACAGCACTAAAGTTAAAAGTCACATTCCGTTATAACTTTTCAAATATATAATTAATATGTTGTACAAAAATACTGATTAAATGTCAGTGAAAAACAAATTTCAGTACCGTGAAATGCCAAAAAAATGTATTATATTTACTTACTAGTAATTGAATAATCTTTTAGTTTGAAATACTCGTCAATGTCATAAAACAAGGTTTTGCAGCCGAGATCTTAACTTGGTTCTGAAGCACGCGGTGGAAGGTGCATCCCGAACAGAAGCGGGTACCGTGGATAGACTGCGGGCTCCGAATGTATATCGACCTCTACCGACCGATGTTCTGAGATATTAATTTATTTCTTTTACTTATGTTATTAGGAATCTGGTTCGCATAGCTTTCAGGGATAAAATCCTGACTTGTCGAACAGGTATTTTATACATTCGACGATATTTTCAAAATAACAATAAATTGTTAAATTTATTGTATTTAACTTACTATATTTAATTTGTTTTTTATTTAATTTTACTTTTATTTAATTTGATTGTATTTTATTTGGCAGCCCTGTTGGGTCATTGGGAGTATGTCTGATTGAGCTGTAGGGCGTGGGTTCGATTCCCGCCAAGGACAAATGTTTGTTATGTATAAACAAATGTTTGTTCTGTGTCTGGGTGTTCTGTATGTATTATAAATATGTATTTACAAAAAAAAGTATTTATGTATTCTATCAGTTATCTGACTTCCATCACACCAGCTCTGCTTAGTTTAGGGTCAGATGGCGTTGTGTGTAATGTGTCCTACAATATTTATTTATTTATTTTAATTTAATTTAATTTAATTCAATGTGATTTCCGTATTTATTGAACATGATATGTTACTGGCCATAAATAACAATAATTTTACAGGCAAGTCACTTGTTACAAAAAAAAGCTCTTATTCTAGCTCGTTTTACAGCCCATTTTAAGTTTCCTTGTGGAAATCTGGCTTTATTCACTTTCCCCGACACTGGCGAAGGATAATTTCGGTGTCCGAGAGAAATTGCCACAGCACGTGTTGTATTACCGAGATTCCACCCTTTTTGCCTTTCGCCTTTTACTAGCTCTTTACGGAAAACTTTGGAGGGTATAAACCGTAGAGATTTTTCTGAATTATAGAAACTACCTGGGTGACTCCGTTTTAGCTCTGTAGATTTTCTTTTATAATTTCAGCCCCACAAACACCGGGGTCCGTGACCTTTGTCGACTTATCACAATATTTGTGTGTTTATCGCGAGCAGAGCAGCGACCCGCAAGCAGCACCCGATCACGAGTATGACGCATGTGCCAGCCATCGCCCTCCTCAACCATATCTGAGGGAAGAGAGCGACCCGACACACGCCACCGCCGCAAGAAGGAGCCTTCGATGGTGAACATGAATGCTATTTCTAAACTCTTACACAATATATTTATATACCTACATATATATTTAAACACTAGAACTCTCTAGAAATTAATTTCAAGGCGAGTGAGTAACGAATTCAGTAATCCTTTTGCTATCGAGTGGTGTAGTAAAATTTTGTTAACATTGTCTCCTATTATGAAAGCAAATTTAAAGATTTATTTCAAAAACTTATGAGGATCCCCATTATATTCCGGTTCATTTATTTTTAATACATATTTCGGTCCAAAAACTACAGATTATTTGAGATGGGGTAGAAAGTTGGCGGCTAATGTTTAAAAACAAGGTCTCGTGCCATTCGAGCACGGAACCCTAGAACAAAATGTTTGGACTCCTTAATGTCATACAGAAAGGCGTTTTTTGTTTCGAAACTTTCCTCGGCTTTCGTAACGAACTAGCTAAAGTCTGACTTTGACGTTAGTTTGTGTTTTTGTGGTTAGACTTTTCTCGTGTACCCTTTTTACAAACGAACAATGACAGACCTATATTTCTGACTAAAAATCGAGAATTTCAACAATTCCTTCTTTACACATTTATTTACACTAGCACGTATTATGTTAAAGTATTAGTATATTTTTGTATACATCTCTTTTTCTACACCAGCAACTAAGTGTTCTCAGACAATCACACATGTTATGTAACGGACGATCCGGTCAGTTTTCGGATGGGTGACCGTGAGTGGTATTTTTTCTGAGCGCTACTATGATTCAGATCACACATTATACAGTGATCCTGGATGTTTATTGTATAACAATAACGGAAAGCTCGAAAACATTTTTTTAAAATTTAAAATTAATAAGACCATGGAGACGCTCTCCAGATGGCAGGAGATTACGCCTATCTATGACCATTGCAGCGATATAGAGAACTTTGAGTAGCAAAACAAAATTCAGGGCATCGCTGCTTTACCGCTCATTACTTTGAGACTTTCGATGGTTAATCTCAACTGTCCTGTAATTTCGCTAGCTGCAGTACCCTCCAAACTGGAACACAGTAATGTTTATACACTACTGCTTGGGGGCAGAATGTTTGGTACTACGTTGGCACCTACTTAGACTACCTCTTGCACACACACACACAATACTTCTTTCTTCTGTACTTTACATAAAATTTAATCTTATTGAAACTGTCTTGTGATCTGAAAGGTGGGAATCACTGAACTGAACACGGGACTCCCTAGTGTGAGATTCAGAGTCCACAGCGAGAAGTTAGTTGATAAGCACCTAGTATAAGATCTTAAACGCTGGTTATGTACAATTGTACATAAAATCCTGCATAAACCTTCTTAGAAATAGTTTAATTGTGCGTACTTCGATATAGTATTATTTTTTTACTCAAATAAATTAATTATTTTCAGCTATGTTATTAATTATTATTCAATTATTTATTTATTTTCTTGTTTTTCAAATTTTTTACATTAAATATACAAAAAAATAAACATAAATAATATAAAAAACTTAACAATTCAAAAAAATACTTAATATGGTTTTCTCATGGATGCCATTGTCAGTACTAGACCAAATTGAAATGAAACCACACGGGTAGCACCAGTTTTTAAATAAAGAAAGAATCACCAAAATCGTTAGTTCTGAGGTAACAAGCATAAAAAAAACAATTGAATTGGGAACCTCCACCTTTTTTGAAGTCGGTTAAAAACTTGGGTGCAGCCGGCAGCGGGGTAGGGCTCAAGCTGCCGGCGGTTAGGGCTGCAGAGAGAGGAACCTCCTCACAATGCACGTCGTGTCCTTTGTCGTGCAAAAAACAGTGATCCTTGATCACTGTTTTTTGGATTTGACCCTTGACCCAACCGTCTAAAGAGTCTCTTAAAACGTTGGTCGAGACTCTTCGCTATAAGCCGGTCACCGTGACAACTATCGTCGAATCAACATCCCACATGGCGGTTTTCTCGTGAGCCAAGTCAAGGTACTTGCTGAGCTTGTCCTTCTCGACCTTCACGAGATTCTCGTCACGTGGGATGGTGATGTCAACGAGTACTGCCCGGCGTTGGTCTTGCTTAACCACCATTATATCAGGCTTATTAGCGACAATAGTCCTGTCCGTGATGATAGACCAGTCTCAATAGAGCAAAGCACAACCAATTCCGAGAACTGGCGCTGGTGCGTACTTATAATAAGATGCCTCAGACTTGACAAGGCCGTATTAAAGAGCACACATCACACATCACATCATCAGCCATAAGTCATCCACTGCTAGACATAGGCCTCCTCCTGGGGGGGTTTTGCCAATACTCGCCACGCTTGGCAGGCGGGTTGGCGAGCGCAGTTAAGTGTGGATGTTCAAGGAAGATGCTGCTGCCCATCTTTCGGATTACATCCCTTAGCCGACTCTTACGGCAACCACGGGTAGAAAGGGTGGGGTACTATTCTTACACCGGCACCACCACGGCAAAATCAAAAAAGAGCAAGTATTAAAGAGCAAATTAGCTAAATCTAGCTACTTGGTTGTGCCTGTTCAAATGCTCAAATATAATAATAATAATTATTATAATTGCGACAAAGCGAAAGGAAGTACACTGATTTAATTTTCCAATCTGTAGCTTGTTAGGAGCACTCAAGTGTTACTGATAGCAATTTATGTAGTAATCGAATAGTTAGTACCTATAACATAATCGG
This sequence comes from Biston stratarius, assembly GCA_950106695.1. Taxonomy (NCBI): domain Eukaryota; kingdom Metazoa; phylum Arthropoda; class Insecta; order Lepidoptera; family Geometridae; genus Biston; species Biston stratarius. Next base: position 17,328,152 of record OX467109.1, on the reverse strand, counting down.
TTTATTATGCGTGAACGTAAAACAATTTAATCTCTATTGAGTAACGTTATTACTAGCGCAACTCGATAACGTGTGTTACGTGACTCGAATTTAAATCTTGGGCAAATAAAATAAAATAAGCGATAGCTCAGTGGTTAACGCGGTCGGCTCACACGCCGAAAGGCGTGGGTTCAAACCCCAACAATGAGCTTGAGCTGCCGGTGAAGGAAAACATCGAAACAAAAAAAAAACTGCCGCCTAACACCTAACGGTGTGTTTCGGTAGCCTGACTTGAGAGCCAGCTCCATTCCAGACTATGTGTGTTACCATCGTTAACCACACTGTCACTTAACATCCTGTGAGCTATGGTCAACCTGTCAACCATTAAAGAACAAAGACAAGTATAAACCCTTTTTAATAGTAATTACAAGTACGTCTTAACGTCTTGCCAAATGACTTGGAGACTCCAATTTAAATAAAGGAGTCCTTAGTATCTGATACTTGATACGATATACCTGTTAGGGATAAAACATTACTAAACACTCTACCTACATAATAGACCGCAGAGATAATATTTTATAGATAGGCTCAAAAACTCAGCGCTTGAATCAACTGTAAATAAAAAAAAAAAAAGATTTTTTTTAATATACTTGATACTACAACAAATAAAACTTCAAACAACACACACAAGTAAAAAGATTTAAAACTACATATCGTCTACTTGCGACGACAATGTGACATCACAAAATATACAATACAAAAGAATAAAATTTTTCGTTTTACTAATATTCTGAATCGCGATCTTGCTTAATATTATCTCTAAAAACGGGATATTTTTTGTACAATAAACAACAAAGAAAAGAGAGAAGGCAAAATATCACGATATAGTGTCACATTGTCATCACAAGGGGTGAAATATAAACAACAAATTTTTAATTACAGTCGAGTTTTTGAACATCTCTACTCATAGATATCTGTCTAATAAAATGTAAAAGGAGAATTATTCTTGCCACATAATGAAGTGTAACACATTTTTGACACAATAATGTAGGACGAGTTGAAAGTACTTATCGTACTTTCACACGCATTAGAATCCTTTCGTGTTAGCAATCAATTTCGATGTTACGAAATAGTTTGGGAGAAATTGCTATGTTTAGTTACGGCAATGTAAAAACATAATTACGCTAAGTGCACAAATACAAATGATTCTTGTTACGAAAACGTTTATAACATATTAATTGATACATATTATTTGTAAAAAAAATTACAAGCGAATCCGTAGAGTTAATTATTTATCTTAATGATCATCGCGAGCAAACCATTGCGTGGTGGTATGGTACTTTCTAGTACTCGGCTGGTAAGCTAACACCTTCAAGTTGAAAATTTGCCTCAAAGCTCTTAATAGTGTGTTCCGGCAGCCTTAGTTAAAAGCCAGTATAATTTCTGGCTAAGTGTGATCACCATCTTCGACCACACTGTCATTTTACATCACGTGAGCTGTGTTTTTGTTTAACACTTAGCCAGTTAAACAGAAAAGAAAAATAAAACTTATCAAGATAACTTATAACTTATAATTGCAAGAGTGAATATTCATATATAATAGATACTTTTTTTTAATACATACTTTTAAAAACATATTTAGATCACAATGACATAGAACAAACATCTGTGTTCGACAAATAAATGTTTTGTTCTGTAAAAAAAAAAAAAACCCACGTCCTACTACCAAATGAAGCAAGCTACCTGTTAAAACTGAAAAGTCAAATAACATATTTTGTGAATGTTGGTAAAGAACATGTAAGTGCAGTATGCAAATTTGTTTTGTGTCGTTAAATTTTACATGTAATCAAATTAACCACAGTCTTTTTGTCTAAAAATTTCCAAGCAATCAATTAACCGGCTTTTACTATCTCCCATTTCAGGCGACAGCTGAAACTTTTGCCAAAGGATTATGGCCCTAAAAGCGTCGGTGCGAGAGATAAATATTGACGCACAATAAGCACAATAACACCAAATATAATAATACTGAAGGGTGACAGTTTGGGTGCTGGCAACTCCCCGAATTGTTGAGAGAAAGTTAAATTTATGCGGTAAGTTGATGTAAAATTATTTACGTGATATACTGGCGCGGTGGTTGGTGAATTTTTAGTTTCTGTTTATTAGTTTAGGGTTAGTCTGGCAACACAATTTTGAGATTAAATTTAAACAAATAAAACTATGAAACTGACGTGGTTTTGACAAATTTTTGTTCCTTTTTGTTACCTTCATTATACGAACCGCTAAACAATAAAATTTGGAATTTCCCCGATTTATATATAATCCGGGTGCCTTTAAGTTACGAGTAAATTAGTTGCTTCTATGCAGACGTGCTCCATCGTAGATAGCATTTTTGCTTTACATTAGGCTAGATGACTGGCAAACGCAAGCCTATTTGTAATTAAAAAAAATATATATGTATATACCTTCATATATGTATATAGTTACCATTATTGGAAGTATTATAAGTATATAATATTGTGTCTATTTAAATCTTTCAAAAAAAAGTTGGAATTTATTGATAAAAAATATGCATATTTTACATTAAATGACGTATTTTCACATATCATCCTGATGGTAATCATAAATCATCATCAGGTCTATAGCTTGTCATCGTTTTTAGAAACGTTCTTCTTTACCACTCAACCAATTAAAAAAAATATATCTTCGCGTCATCGTCGTGACGCACTTAGCTAATTAATGTGCATTTGCCTCCGCTATTAAGAGTAACTAAGGTAAAGCATATTTTATGCCCACGCAATAAGGTTCGCAATTGCGTAATTTTTTGGTATCGCACAACACAAATCCCTCATTGGCTCATTGGTAGTATGTCTGCTCCAAGAGCCGTAGGGCGTGGGTTCGATTCCCACTCAGGACAAGCATTTTGTTGTATAATAATAAATGTTTAGTCTGTGTCTGAGTGTTCTGTACATATTATAAGTATGTATTTACAAAAAAGTATTTAAGTATTCTATCAAATGACTTCCGTAGTAGTTTGCTTAGTTTGGGGTCAGATGGCGCTGTGTGTAATATCCTCCGATATTTACATTTATTTATATATATTTATTTAAACTTTTTTAACTATTTATATATACCTATTAACTTTAAACTGTGGTGAGTTTTAAATTAGTATAACGTAGACATAATTATGCATATAATTATGTCTAAAACTTGGCATTTGATTAGGCCGATCATCCCTTTAAGTTACCAGAGATCTTTTGTCACATTATTTTCCCATCTATACATGGAACGGCTTTAGTTTAATTATTATCTCTAAATAGTTTAAATGTTAAGATTATATATCTTTATCAGAATGTATGTCTATGTTATACTTATGTATGTAAACCTGATCATTTTCTTCTTTCACAATAACCCTTATTGGCATACTACGTGTTCATGAATCCTTTCTATCCTAAGGTTGCTTAGAAAAGATCAGTTACAGCGATAAAACCGCTAATTATTAAAAAAAAAATTGTTTATAATTTTCTATTGTATTTAGATAATATAGTCTTTGATGTGAACAATGAAGAGTTTATCTATCTATCTAACGGTCGACGAGCATTTTCAGTCAGCTCAATCATCATCATCACCAACACCACCACCACCACCATCATCATCATCACCATCACCATCATCATCATCATCATCATCATCATCATCATCATCATCATCATCGTCATCGTCATCGTCATCGTCATCGTCATCGTCATCATCATCATCTACATCGTCATCGTCATCATCAGCATCATCCTTCTCAGCCGTAGGATGCCTATTGCTGGACAAAGGCCTCCCTCCCACATTGACTTCTATAAAGACCGGTTGGAGAGGCTCAGTTTGATACTTATTAGTAAAATGTTTTAAAACGTTTCGTGCAACAAAGTCGTCGGTACGATTTTGTTTGGTTCCAGAATATTTCTATTCTAAGTAAGTAATAAGTACTTCCAACACTGAATGCGAGGCAAAGCGTGCCTCATTCAAACTGTGAATGACGACGTAATGCAATCGGTGAATAAAAGAATTTCCACGTTTCAAAGTCGCGCAATTTGAATTATTAGCATTAGGTACTTGTACAGAGTTTCATTAAAAGGAATATATTTTCATTCGCAATTTTCTTATTAATCTATACTTTATATATTATTACTTTTCCTGACTAACTGATTCATCAACGCGGAGCTTAAACCAGAGGGGCAACATAATTAAAATTTAATCAGTTGATGCCTTTTATGTAAACTTATAACATCCATGCATTTGTGTTGGGGTTGAAAATAATTAGCTTGTTGGAAATTCAAGCAGTGTTTCCCAATCATCGTGAAAAGCAAAACAATTATATTTCACTAACCCAAAAGTTTAAAGCCATCACGAAATGATATGCCAATGTCTTTATCCGGACTTCATGGAGTGCATACAGAAGTTTCAAAACGACAAAATCGTTATATTTTTTTTTTCCATTTTGGCTCTTCACTATTTTGTTTGATTTGTCTTAGTAAAATATGTTTTAATAGAATATAATTGATTGATTCAGACGTACCTTTGTGGAAGTTCATTTTAAGTGTTCAAGGTATATATTTAGTTTATTTCCGCTTAACAGTCGTTTCAGTTACAACAGTAATAGAATAACCCGCAGCTTACCCACATCTTTCGGGATTAAAAGTTAGCCTATCTGTTAAGTAATCCCCCATAGAGAATTAATTTAAAAAAAAACACTGAAATAAACTATCTGGGACCGAATTTCGTCAAAATCTATTTAGACGGCAAGCTTGAAGAACAGCTGCAGTAATGACGGCGGTTAGCGCGGTTGGCTTATACGCCGAAGAGCGTGGGTTCAAATCCTGAAAACATGGTGGTAGGGTAATTTTTGAGTATTCGACTGGCTAGCTAACACCCTCAAGTTTAAAATCTGCCGCCAGCACCTAACGGTGTGTTCTGGCAGCCAGTTCCATTCCAAGCAGGGTGTACTTACTATATTCGACCACACCGTCATTTAATGTCAGTTGAGCTGTGATCAAACATATAGCATGTCAACTATAAAAACATTAATAATATTAGTGACAAGATAAATTTGCTAATAATAAAAAATAAAAGACACTTTTTTTATGGGGAAATTAGATTTGTACAGAACGGGTACTAAATTTGTCCCTTCCAATCTCTCACTCTAATTGGACAAACAAACCTGAAACTCCTTAAGAGGTGTACAATAATTCCGGACCAGGTGAACCGAGAAACTCGACGGACCCGGGTTGAAGTTTTGCAATTACGTACTTATTGAGTTGATGCTTTGGAGGATGTTTCACTCCGAGTTAATAGTTGAGAAATTACCAGTTGGTATTGTTTTATACGTAGGACAGCTGGCAGTGGTTGGAAGCAAAAAGCCAAAGATAGGGCCTTTTTTTAATACGGAATAAGTTCACGTTTGACCACATCCTGCCCGATATTAAGCAACGATGTTTTCTGGGATGGAACACGCTTATCTAGGAGGATCCTGTTTGCTGTGGTGATGCTGGCGTAAGAATTGTACCCCACCCTCTCTACCCGTGGTTGCCGTAAGAGCCGGCTAAGGGATGTGATCCGGAAGATGGGCAGCAGCGTCTACCTTGAACAACCACACCTAACTGCGCTCGCCAACCCTCCTGCAAAGCGTGGTGAGTATTGGCAACCCCCCCCCCCCCCCAAGGGAGGAGGCCTAAAGGCGCAAAGTATTTCCCCATTTATGTACCGTGTTTTTTTAAGACAATAATTTATTTTTTATCTGACATGTAACTTCGGTGTTATCAATTTAAAAAAAAGAAAATAACTAGCTACCATCCTCAGTTTGAAAATCTGTTGTCAAGCACCTAACGGTGTGTTTAGCTTGAGAGAGAAAATCAAGTTAATTCCAGACTAGAATTCTAGACTATTTACCATATTCGACCACTGATTCAGTGAACCAATGATTTTAAGTAAAACATTTGGATGGAAAACGTCGTAGAGTAGTTAAAATATCATGGATTAACTTCAAACCTTGACGACCATCATTGCATCAACTTCTTTCGTTTTATATTTATAATGCACTTGCTTTGAATGTGTTATAGAAGTTACTAAACAATAATAGCGAAGCATCGATCAGCGCAGGTCGTTAATTAGGAAAGTTTACATGAGTTCTTCGCCCACTGCGAGCGAAGTCGGAAGCAATTTGTTCAGAAGCGAGCGAAAGGAGCGAAAGTGTGGAGCGTAAAGTTTTCAAACTGTTCTGTTATTATGTCTGCCATACGTTTTCTAGGATGTTTATACGTATATTATTAAGTTGAACGTATTCGTAATGGGGATACAATTATTTTTTTTGGTTGACAGGGTTGGGGTTTGACCACAGCTCACATGGGCTTAAGTAACGGTATAATCGAAGATAGCACACATACATACACATCACATCATCAGCCATAGGACGTGCACTGCTGAACATAGGCCTCCTCCTGGGGGGGTTTTGCCAATACTCGCCACGCTTGGCTGGCGGGTTGGCGAGCGCAGTTAGGTGTGATTGTTCAAGGAAGACGTTGCTACCCATCTTCCGGATTACATCCCTTAGCCGACTCTTACGGCAACCACGGGTAGAGAGGGTGGGGTACTATTCTTACGCCGGCACCACCACGGCAAAAGATGGCACACCTTGCCTGAAATGGAAATGGCTCAAGTAAGGCTGAATACACTGTTACTTGAAGACGGAAGCTAGCTAGCCGCTACTATAAGTGTTGTTTGATAGTTTAAGAAGAAGAAAGTGTGTTGCAAATCTGACGTTGATACCCGTCATCGTCATAAGGTGATCAGATTACATTTTACGAAACTACCATACATAGAAAAAGATTCCGATGAATTGAGAACCTCCCCCTTTATTTAAGTCAGATAAAAACACTAAAGTATCAACAATCATAACGATTACGAACGATTGAACTTCATCCAACATAAATAAATTAAACTCTATTAACTTCAGAGGCAATATTCCAACAGCGCAGCGAAAATTAAAATACGTAACAAACTTTACTTATCATATTACTTTTAACGATGTAGTTTAAAATTCAAACAACAGGTACGATAAATCGGAACATCAGGAGACAATAACTAAAAATAGTAAATCTCCTGATAAATTGGAAATAAACTTGCAATTGTGCCCGGTGTGAGTTTACGTAACTTGTCATCTAGTATAGATCTTATTTTTATATATTTGAAATAGGTTTGCGTTTACCCACGTCCTACCTGATGTTAATCAGGATGCAGTCAAAGATGAAGCACGCTTATCGAGAAAGAAACCTTTTTACTCTGATTTGAAGATACCTAAATTGTACTTCGCCGGAAAAACAACAGTTCTTCTTAAAGGGTTCTAGAAAAGGCTAACCGAAAAAGAGAGCTGATGTCAATAGTCATGAGACGGAAGGTCGCTTTCTTCGGGCACTTACAAAAAGGATCCCTGTATGACTTTCCAAGGTTGATCCTCGAAGGTAGAATCCCGGGAAAGCGAAGCCCAGGACGCCCAAGACGGAAGTGGCTAGACGACATCAAGGAGTGAACTGGACTGAACTATCAGCAACTGAAATCCGCAGCATGGTATTGCAAGAAATATGCCTACTGACCTCCAAACTTCAATATGAAGATGGCACTTGATAATGATGATGGGAAAAACAGACGCCGGCAGAGAAAACATGTATCAGAACACCTTTTTAGTCCTACCCCTGAAATAAGCCTAAATGCTTTTTAAATGTTGTAGTGTTTTGTAAATCATATTATGTAAGTTTCCTTAACCTAAACTCTTGTACTTTTAACTACTCAACTTTCCCTGGAAATTCACTTCGTCTCTTACGCGCCTAAACTTTGGCATGGCGTACTTGAATAGATAAGTTTGCGCTAAAGTGGCCTTGTCAAGAAGAGCCTGTTATATTATTAATGGCGGATATACACGACGCTTGGTGATAGTGTTTTTAACATACATAATTTGATTTATGTAATGTGTTTTATGTACTAATAAACCTTCTTGCTTTTGGTTGTATTCGATACACCATTGGTTGTATACCACAATACAAATTAAAAGTTTTTTTTTTTTACTACTGACGTGCTAGTTGTTTAACCACAGCTCATGTTAAGTGACGGTGTGGGTGATAATGGTAAAGCCTGGAATTTAACTGGATCTCAAGTGAAGCTGCTGGTACACACTGTTAAGTGCTTGGCGGTAGATTGTCAAATTGTGGGTGGTAACTAGCCAGTTGCCAGTTGCTTACTCTATGGTTATTACACCATGATTTTCTCACGATTTTTTCTTTACTGGGAGCTCAAGGCCATTGTTTGGGTTTGAACCTTCGCCCTTTGGTATGTACACCGATCCAGCTAACCATCCAGCTATTATTAGATACTACAAAATTTATAAATATAATATTCGTGTGATTGTTCAAAACTATAATTTTTAACTTGAATGTTCATAAAACATCACAAATAAAAGATAATTTGAAATCTCTGTTGCATGGTAGTTGATTTCAGAGAATAAATGATATTTCACAACAAACTGCCCAGTAAATTCACATTTGAATTGCAGTTGGAGCATTAAAGTCACCCCGTTATGGCCTATACGAGGAAGTAGATTCATAATCTGTACTACGTTACGACTTACGGATTTGTATTTTATTTAAAATTTTCTTTGTTTTTAGTTTTGATTATTATTGTACAGCACCTCCTCCTCGAGATTAGTACAGTAGGTAAACACATATAGTACCGCATAGTATTCACCACTCTTGCAAACTACATGTGTTAACCTACTGATTAGTAAGATCCTCCTCCTCGAGATTAGTAAATCTCGAGGAGGAGGTGCTGTACAATTATGATAGAACTTCATGTACAGGTAAGTTCGTTTAATCATTCAAATCAATCAAGTCTAACAGAATTACAGTTTAAGGACTAACAAGTTGAAAGATAAAGATAATTAAAAACTTAAAGTAATTAAAGCAGAAAAATACTATACACAGAAAATTTAAAACTCCCTGACACGAATAACAGAATACCTAATTATTGTTGGGTCAGAATCAACGAATGATAGTCTTTTTGAACCTAAGAATAAGATACCGTTTTAACAAAAAAAAAAAAACGAAATCAAAATTAGTTTAGTCGATAGATTCAAACGTAAAAATCTTTATCTATAAAACTCTTTTGTTTGTCCAAATGAAACGGCAGTCTATATTCTATTAAAAATTCAAAATATCTTAATAAGTTCTTAAAATTTTTCCTAATCTAAAAAAAGTACGGACTACCCTCGTAAACGTCTCTCAGCTGTCAAATATTAGTTAACAAATTGTTTCGTTCAGGTGGCCGAAGTAACGGATTCGGTTCCCACGGGTTTCAACTGGGAATATTGAAGGGAAAAAGGGAAAGGAATCTGGTTGAAAATAATCTGAATATTATATGAATTTATTTACCACCAGACTGAAACAGCGTTGGTGGTTTTTATTTGCATTTTTTTCTTTAAGACGAAACAAAATACGAAGACTGTTCAAAAGGAAACAATTTGTTAGGTATATATATATTACTACTTTTACTAGATGGTAGAAGGTGTTAGTTTTACTGGTAGATCTCTTTAGCAGGAGCTCGTTTAGGTTAGTACCACCGCAGTATTTTATTTTAATGGTTGACTGGCTTGGTGTTTGACCACAGCTCACCTGATATTAAGTGACGGTGTGATCGAGGATGGTAAAGTACACCTAGCCTGGAATGGAACTGGCTCTCAAGTGAGGCTACCGGAACACACCGTTAGATGCTTGGCGGCAGATTTTCAACTTGAGGGTGGTAGCTAGCCAGCCGAGTACTAGAGAGTACTCTACCACCATGAAGTATAGGATATTCTGCCGCCAAGTAGTATCATCATCATCATCATCTCAGCCGTAGATCGTCCATTGCTGGACATAAGCCTCCCCCATTGACTTCCATAACGACCGTTTGGAAGCGGCTCGCATCCAGCGCGTTCCTGCGGTGTTTATTAGATCGATGTCCACCTTGTGGGTGGACGTCCTACGCTTGCTGGTCCGTGGTCTCAACTCCAGACTTTTTCAGCACCAGCAGGAAGCAAGTAGTAGTGTGTGTAGCTATGTTTCAGTTTGAATGGAATGCACTAGCGAAATTACAGGGCTGTTGAAAGTAACCATCGAAACTCTCAAAGTAATGAGCGCCAATGCAGGGATGCCCTGCACTTTGTTTTGCTCAAAATTCTGTGTATCGCTGCAATGGTGGTCATGGAACGTTACCTGTTACCATCAGGTGAGCGTGTCGTTCACCTCATTATTATTACTCTTTTTATACCTCTTTTGTAGCGATGATGGCTCAGTGTATAGCACGGTAGGTTCGCATGCCGAAGGGCGTGGGTTCAAACCCCAACAATGAGCTTGAGCTGCCGGTGAAGGAAAACATCGTGAGGAAACCATAGCGTGGTAGTAGGGTACTTTCTAGTCTTGAAATTCTGCCGCCAAGTATCTAACGGTGTGTTCCGGCAGCCTCACTTGAGAGCCAGTTCCATTCCAGGCTAGGTGTGCTTTACCATCTTCGACCCCACCGTCACTTAACATCAGATGAGCTGTGGTCAAACAACTAGCCTGTCAGCCATAAAAAAAGAATTACACTCGTTTTCACGCATATACGCTTCACGTCAGTCGCCAACATAAACTCATTGAATTTCAAATGTTAAAATTACCCTTTCTAAACTATCTTCGAGCGGCGTTGTTGCATCGCTGGGCAAATAGAGCTGATCACCATAATGCACGTCAGTTCTACAGATAGTTGTTAAACTATTGAAATAATGAAGCCTTAATGCGTTATAGCGGTTAAATGATTAAAGTTTCAAAAAGAGTTTGAATTAACTGTGATTTCCTAATTAACCGTGTTTTTATAATGTCCCACAGCTGGGCGTGGGCCTCTTCACATTGTGAGAAGGGTAAGGCCATAATCCATGACACTAGCCAAGTTCGAGTTGGCAGATTTCACATTTACTCATTTTCGAGAACACCACCCCCGTACTCCCGCGCCAACTGCCGTCTTCACATGAAAAGCGCGCAGCGGCCCGTAGTGCGAAGCAAGACGAGGCCGCGCACGCGTTGTACTCTGACTCCTTGAAGAAGTCCACCGGATATGCCAAAAATTGTCGGAGTGTCCAATATAAATGAATGTTAGTAATTCCGCATAAGTAATATGAGATGTTTTTTCATTTTAAAATATAAATCTATTAAAACATTTTTTACAAAATTATACTCTTTATCAGACTGAAACAAATTGCTAGCCAATAATGCAATTTGTTTTAATTTTACCATATGTTATTATCAAGTACTTCCAAATCTCTTAAAAGATAGCGTTGATATAAATATAGTAAGGTCACAATTTGGGCCAAACGGTATTAGCGAGTAATTAAAATGATGGAATGTTATACCTTTACTTCTTGTTTTCGTGGTAAGATGTAAACAAACAGATGAAATTACCAGAATTCTACATCTACATACCTGTTCCTCAGAGCGCCTTGCAACTATTCAGTTAAAATTGATGCGAATACCTCTCGCAGCACTGGCGCGGCTGTGAAGGCATCCCTGTGGAGATTAGTTTGTGTTGGGACAGTTTCATATCAACACTGTCTTCATACGAGTGAACTGGAATCAATTTTATTTAATTTCAAAAGATATATATTTAGATCTAATAATTATAATCGTTAGATAGTTAGGTATAGTATATTTTTACATAAAACTGAACTATTGTGAAAAAAATAGGTATTTTAAGTTATATATTATATGTATCAGCGTAAAGTCATAGTTCGCAAGAACGCAAGAATTTTTATTATTATTTTAGCCCATCTTGTTACACTGCTGGGCAAAGGCCTCTCGTCGTTTTTTCGTTCTGCAAGAAATAAATTTAAAAAACTTATCTAAAAATGTGTATAGATTTATAAATCTACGTGCGACTAATCGTAAGACAAAGACCAGTATAAATCTCCTGTTGAATCAATCGGGTTAACTACTGGGAACGAGCCAACAGCGTCAATCGATAGCTCCATTTTCAGCATGAAAGAAAAAAAACACAAACGACAAACGAAATTCCATACTCAAAAATTTTATTTAAAAAAAATCTGATTTCGCGCGGCTCTACTTATAAAATGCTAGCTGTGCTCAGCGGTTTCACTCACCATCAGTTTCTAAAGGTCATATAGTGATGATATATAGCCTTATGTTCTTCCTCAAGAAATGAGCTATCAAATGCAAAAAGACTTTTAAAAAACTGACTGGTACAAGAAATATTAGCGTGTTAAAACAAACAAATACTTCCACTTTATTGTATTAGTATAGATATACAATGAGCAATGATGAATTCATGATACGAACTGCTATACAGTTGGTGAGCTGTAGTCAATCACGTAGCATGTTAGCCATAAAAAAAAACTTCAAGTCGCGATTGAATGCTCTATTGTACACCGCATCATTGCTTAACATCAGGCGTATTAGTGACTAAACAATTAAGTATTAAACAAAAAAATTCTACGTATTCCACTTGACCAATAACTATCCCATACTAAACAAGTACGCTGAAGAATCAACGGAGCATGAAGATACGCTAAATGGACGTGTGTGAACTTTATTACTCCACAGATTAGTTGAGTTAATGTACCAATGTTTGTATTTGAGATGACTTTTAGAGCACTATAAGTAGGTTTTATTAAGAGTTTAGAGGCTTTTAGAGTTAGTGCTTTTGAGGTGTTGTTGCTGCCTATTAAAATGACCTTTTGCTTTAATGTGAGGGAGGATCGATGTCTCTGTAAGTTTAGACTACAATTAAGTTTGAAAGTCAAGTTAATGATGATTAATGAGTTTATAATGTGTTACCTCTCCCTGACATTAAAATGACACTAGATAAATCACATAACAAAATTAGCTCATAAAATATTTTTATTAAAAAAACCAGACATTTTTTCAATAAACGCAAACTCGGCTAATTTACATTGTTTTATTTCGGTTCCGGTACCAATTTCGTTCATTTGGATGAAATATATTTTCCAATTATTTTGGTTATAGCATTATGATAGGTATTTATTTATTTACACAAAAGATAAATAGTAACAAAATACTTTAATTAAGAACCAACTTATAACTTGGTAGAAAATAAGTAAAAAAAATCTTCGTTCAAATTGTTTAAAGGTTAGGTTCGGAAGGATAAAGTTTTAAGCCACGGCCTTACGCGTGTGATCCAATCGCACTAACCACTGAACTATTACAGTAATCGGATGGCCAGCTACCACAAAGATAAAAATGTCTTTTTTCGCCTCGCCACCTAACTGTGTGTGCCTGACTTGAGAGCCAGTTCCACTCCACGCTAGGTAATTCATCCTCAACCACACCGTCACTTAACACCAAGTAAGCTGTGCTTAAAACAAATAGCCTGTGAACCATAAAAAAACAATTACAAAAGAGATTTTGATGAAATTTTTTTAGAGCAAATATGACATCCTTCATCTTAATTATTTTTTTTAAATTTGTTTATTAATTACGAAGTTCTGAGGTAACAAACATTAATAAAAACCCTTGAAATCGGTAAAAAAAATACATTATATTTTTTTTTTTGCTTAAACTCAATCTTTGTATTTGATAAATAATTAATTAGATATGTATGTACCTATTCTCTGTTTAACTAAAATTAAAACTTCTAATTAGTTAGAAACTATTGGTCAATTAATCAAGTCCGTCAAGTATAAGTCGGTTCCTTTTTAGTCAAATCACTGCAAAACTTGTAACGACCCAAAAGTTTTAGAATCTACCTAAAAAGTTTAGCTTAAAAAGTTGCTATAAGTTTAATGCTACGGAACTTGAAACAAGATCAGAAAACTGTAATTAAAATAGTACTAACTGCACAAGTTATGGCAACAGTACAAGTAAATCTTGGCGGAACACTTGGCTGACATCGCTCTGCTGTTGGGTCAGTTCCAAATTCAATAATAGGTAGTATGGGGTCTTAAGACGTTGTGTAGTAACTTGGCAAATGTTGCGTTTGGTTTACAGGGATCAGTGGCGTGGCTAGGTATTCAAATACCCTTTTTTTTCTCCCAGGGAAAATCCTTAATGGATACTACCAGCCCCGGGGGGAGCTTAGTGATTATTTGGGAATCTCCGTCATAAAAACCCTGGAGTGTTCCTTCTCCGCGCTTGCAGTTAGAGCCACGGGAACGCTTGCGCAGTCGTCCGCAACACCAATAGCCGCTTGTCTTTACCAGATACCATATCAGCTTGTGCTCTCCCCGTCACGATTTATGGGAACACGTCACGCATGATTCAATCTCGGGGAACTCTAACTGGGAGTTAGGTATCAAAAGATGTTGGAGCAAATAAAATAAAAATCCTATCTAAGCTGGTAAGATTTTATTTTAATGGTAAGATTTTACACTACTATGGCACTTTTTTTTATTACAAATAGGCTTGCGTTTGACCGCTCACTCGCCTGATGTTAAGCGAAGATGCGGTCTATAGTGGAGCATGCTCGCCTAGCAAACACCGATTCACTCGCGACTTGAAGGCACCCAGATTGTATCTATCAGGGAACACCCATTTGGTAAAAATAATTAGACGATTGAGACGCTCTTCTGATGTTAAGAGATAACGTTATGTATATCGCTACAATAGTTATGGACATATGACGATGGAACTTCGAGTAGCAAATAAAAATTCCAGGGCATCGCTGCTTTGGCGCTCACTACTTTGAGACTTTCTATGGTTAGCCTCAAACCCTGTAATTTTACTATATAGTACCATTCATACCGAAACACAGTAATTCGTACACACTACTGCTTGGCGGCAGAATATTTGGTACTACGGTGGTACCGGCAGAATATTTGGTACTACGGTGGTACCTACCTAGACGACCTCCTGCTAAGGAGATATAGCACCAAGTAAATGTTAACATACTACTGCTTGGCAGAATATCTGGTACTACAGAAGATGTATCACCAAGTAAAGCAAAGTTAATACAGTTCATTTGATAATCTTATCTTACAAATATTTTAATAAAATAAAAGCCTTCGTCATGTTGTGAATTAAACATTTTAAGTCGACAATATCGCTAGACGCTGATTCATCAATTTCATTATGCGACGTGATTAATGATAAAACTGAGGTGATTTGGCTCTGCCCACCATGGGGAACTGAGCAGAGGAACAGGAGAATCACGCTGACGGATACTTTTTACTGTTTTTGAGGGCCATCTCGGCGAGGAGAAAGTTATTATGCCTATAGATTGGAGGGCAAATAAAACATACAACCAGAGAAGAGAAACCTTAAATCGGAATAAATTTCGATTAGTTCCAATGAGGTGCTGCGGATAAACATTTGTGTTCCCGCGACGATAAAATTAAGAAAAGATCGACCTCTCAAGTTCTGTTTATGGGTAAAAACAATTTGTTTAACCAACTACTGATGAAAGCCACTGAGGGGACTTACCCTTTTTAACCGATTCAAAAAAAGGAGGATGTTTTCAGTTCGGTTGTTTTTTTGTTTGTTACCTCAGAAGTAGGTATTCCTCTTACTCTTCTTACTCCTATAAACCAATTTGTTTTTTTTTTTTTTTAAATGATATACTTTCCAATTAGTTCTATAGAAATTCCATCAAAATCGGTTCTGTAGTTTGATTTTGAAACCATATCAACTAGAAAAAAATGTCATCCAAGAAAATTAAGCTGCCTATTTTGCTTTCATGTGACTTTTCCGTGGTTTTTACGTAAATACCACGGAATAGTTCCAATGACCTACTTCCGCTTTCATCATCAGATTGTAATAAAACCAGAAGGTAGCCACTGGAACGGACTAGAGATTTGGGATTAGAGGACTAAGGGCGGTTTTTTTTTTTTGTAAAAATTTTACTTTTTGAATTTCTATAGAGATTTTATACTTCCATTATTAACAATATGAGGGTAATGATTTAATCGCTATATCATAAATAAAGTAATAGTAATAATATTTATAGTAATAAGTAATAATATATAGTAATTTATAAAACCCGTTAGCAAGCACATTGGCGTGCGACTCAAACATACATACTTCTCTTTAAATAGAGATTTTGAGTGTGACTTGTTTTGTACACCACCATTTTCATGATTTACTCGTATATAATTTTAAAATAATTCACTTGGGGTAAATACCAATGAGCTGGGATTTTGTAGCGATGATAGCTCAGTGGTTAGCGCGGTCGCTTCACATGCCGAAGGGCGTGGGTTAGAACCCCACCAATGGAACTTGAGCTGCCGGTAAATGAAATCATCGTGAGGCAACCATAGCATAGCGGTAGGGTACTTTCTAGTGCTCGACTAACTAGCTACCGCCCACAAGTTGAAAATCTGCCGCCAAGTACTAACAGCGTGTTTCGCCAACCTCACTTAAGAACCAGTTCCATTCCAGGCCAGCTGTGTTTATCGTCTTCGACCACACCGTCACTTAAAATCAGGTAACCTGTGATAAAATACCTAGCCATTTTTGCCATATCCTTACGAACTATCTCTCCTTACAAGTCAGTGAGATACAAAAACCAATAGTGACTTGCTTTATTTTAGAATATATTCTCAACCGCAAACAGCAGTTGCAATAAATCCAAAACCACATACAGTGTTTTAACAGACCACAGCCTAAAAATATCTCCGAAGCGCCCACGCTCCACCGCCAAAAAGACTAAAATGTCATATCGAATAGCAATATACTGTACTTATCTGCGATTGGATGGTCGTGAGCTGGCACGGGCATACAGGCCTAAGGGAGCTCGCACATATAGAGCGCTTACAAATACTGAACACAATTCTCAAGGAAAATCAGTTAAGCACGATTTAGACACGAAAAGAGACCTTAAATGCTATATAACGATTGTATGGTTTCATTTGCATGGTAAACGTTCAATTAAGTTAATTAAGATTAAGTTAGTTAAGGTAAACTATACTTATTTATATATTGTTTATAAAACTACATGTAAGTGGAAATTGTGTAGTCTTTATCACAAGTCACAGTCAAATACATCATAAGTCATACTTTGACTGTGACTTGTTTTAAGATAATATTATGTACATTTGAAATTTTTTAAAGTGCGACTTTTTAATCTTCTTAAGAGTAAAAAGTAAATTAGATAGGAACCAGATTAGAATACTTATGTACTTTAATGTCTGTAAACACATATTTATAATACATTTCACACGCTCAGTAATTCGTACACACTACTGCTTGGCGGCAGAATATTTGGTACTACGGTGGTACCTACCTAGACGACCTCCTGCTAAGGAGATATAGCACCAAGTAAATGTTAACATACTACTGCTCGGCAGAATATCTGGTACGAACATGTACCACATGTATGTGTCTGGTCATGGAACGAACATTTCTATGTTCGTTATATATATAAATGTTTATTCTGGTTAGGAATTGAACTCACGCCTTATAGCACATGAAACAGAATTACTACTAAACGGGCTAACAAGGCAGATAGAAGGAGAAGAGATTACTATTGAGACGAGGGTGTGAAAGACATAAGTTTAGATTGGTAAGAACCTACATAAATAGCACAGCACGTTATGAACATAGTTGTATGACAATGTCTATTACATTATATAATAAATTGCCTGACATAATCAAGGCATTGCCTATAACTAAATTTAGAAATAGGTTGCGAGCTTGGTTACAAGAAAAAGTATTTTACTCTGTAAATGAATATTTGTAAGGGTAAGTGATATTTTTTTCTGGAATGGTGCTCGGTGGTTATAATAATTATTGTATGTCCGCAAGGACAAGACTGTTTGTAAGTACTGGCATATGACTAATACCTATAATCTAATATTGTACACAGTTTTACACAATAAAATATTCTGATTCTGATTCTGAAAACTTTCCTTATTAAGAAAAAAATATGTTTTCACAATTAATGCACCTAAAGGCCCTAGGACGAAGATTGATTGTCCTCGGTCAATAGCGAACCGGGTGAAAAGTATTTTTTTTAATATTATTTCCCAGGTAGGGCCCGGATATAAATCAATCTGACAGCTCGGAGCGGAGAAATATTACATTTTTCTTAAGTGACAACCCTGTGGAAAACATACAGTTGTATTTACGATGAAATAATGTTATCGGTAAACCGGATTTGACGCAAAATGGTCTAATGAGTAATTGTATTTTTTTTATAGAAATATTTTTTTTATTACTCACTTTGAAACTGCTTATTTATTACTCACTTTGAAACTGCTTATTTATTACTCACTTATCTGATATTGATAAATCTATGCGTTAATATTTTTTATCACAACTTTCTGTAAGATACAATGGAAATAATGTTATTGGTAAACTAGAATTGACACAAAATGATCAAATAAGTGAATGTTTTGTTTTTTAATTCACAGTGTGTCACTTTTTTATAATTTTTATAGAAAAATACTTTTTATTACTCACTTTGAAACTGCTTATCTGATATTGATAATCCTAAGTGCTTATCAATAATAAGTATTGCTACAACTTTCTGTAAGGTTGTTGCAAAAACAGCCTTTTAAATTACAAATGTGACTCGTCACATGGTTAGTTTGAGTGCGGTGACGTCATGAAATTGCAGAATGAGCGCACACCTGGTGGAAAAAAGTTTTGAATAAACAACCGGCGCTGCACGAAACTTGCTGGTGCAAGCGAGCGGTGTGGGGCTATAAAATTAGAGATTTTTTTCAAACTAGTTGCTGCCCATAGCTTCATTCGCGTGGTCATACGTATATAAAAATAGCCTATGTTTATATAAAGTATCTCCTTGTTAAATTATAATAAGATCCGGCTTAGGCGTGAAAAGGTAACAAACAGACTGAGTGACTAAGTTACAAAAGTTTTTATAATATTAGTCTGGATCAGCTATCAAATGCACAAAAAATAATAAAGTCACAAATTACTTCGATTAACAAGCAACTTATTATTTGGTAGAAAAATAGTTACAAGCTAGGTTTTTGGGAGGATGAAGTTTAAACCCACGCCTTTCGGTGTGTGATCCAACCGCACTAACCACTGAGCTATTATTGCACTCACCTGGCTGGCTGCCGTCTTCAAATTGTCAATCTGTCACCAATAACCTAACAGTATGCTTCTTTCATTTAACTTAAGAGCAAGTTCCATTCCAAGATAGATGTGCTTACCATCTTCGACTACTCCGCTACTTAACATTAAGTGAGCTGTAGTCAAACACCTAGCCTGTCACCTTTTTTAAATTCTAAATTGGTTTGCGCTTGATAGAACACGTTTACCTAGAAGGAATCTATTTACTAAAATATAATATATATACATAATAATAATATAACTCTTTATTGTTCACATGAATTACAAATAAAATTGTAGCAATTTAAATATTAACACTAGTAAAACAATTGGCCTTATCGCTAAGAGCGATCTCTTCCATGAAACCTCAGTATAGAAAGGATTCCAATGAGTTAAGGGTGGGGTGTGCTGACAAGAGTAAGATTTTTTTTACTATAAGTATAATATAAATATACATATAAGACACATCTATATTATACAATATAAATACTTTGGCGACACCCTTTTTTTAAGACCTTCCGCAATTTCCTTGTCGGCACGTTTAGGCCATGGGAGTGTTTTATGACATAAATTAAGAGAATACTGCATAAAATAATCACACTTCAAACTTTATGCATGACTTTTACCCTCTACAAGTCTTAGTACTAATAACAAAATGTTGTGGCCCCACCATTGCCAAGCCTAATAAAGTGGGTCGGACAAACATTGCGCTAAAACTACGCTTTTTACTGGTATTTTTAGTTGCTTTTATACGAGCAATGTCTCGTCGACTCGCCTGCTTTCCCCTGGCTTCCTACCGGTCCTTTTTCATGGTACCTTTTAAGGTAGATTTCACTAAAAAAAACTAGCATATTTGGGATCCAATTTGATGAAATTAAAGAAGAATACAAGGAGTAATTTTTTGTAC
Source organism: Biston stratarius (assembly GCA_950106695.1). Classification (NCBI taxonomy): domain Eukaryota; kingdom Metazoa; phylum Arthropoda; class Insecta; order Lepidoptera; family Geometridae; genus Biston; species Biston stratarius. The sequence continues at coordinate 17,308,178 of OX467109.1, read as the reverse complement.
ATTGCGTACCATCCACTATTTTAAAACAAAAAAAAAAAAAAAAAATTTAATTTATTGCTTTTAATTATATTGCTACCAAGCTTCACAGGATTACCTGCTGGAATAATCTGAAGATTACCTGAACATTTTTATCAAAATCGGTCATGCCGTTTCTGAGTTCAAAGGGAGCATTTTAAATGATTTATTTACTGATAAATGTAGGTTTTAAGTAGAAAGTTACAAGTTAACAAGTAGCCTGGATTTTGCACTAGGAACACCTGTGTTGCAATATTCAGTGTCTTTTGTTTTAAATTTTTGCATGTAAGTAGGCTAGTATAAAAATATACTAGATTTCTGTAGTCATGATAAGTATACCATATAAAATATTAGTAATAGCATTATGTGTTTGTTTGTGTGTTTTTGAGTGTGTGTGTGTGAGAGAGAGAGAGAGAGAGAGAGACTGTATATATACGTGTGTGCGTGCTTGAATGTGTGTTGGTAAACGTACAAACATCGATTTATATGTATATAGTTACACGTACCAAAAGAAGTAGGTACACAAAACATAAGAAGGGAATTTTGTAGTCAATATTTGAAGTTTTTTTTTTTCGGGAAACTGAATCATCATCTTTAAATCTAGTTTTAATGAAGTTGTAAGTGTGCTATAATTAAATAAATAAATGTTTAGATTATTTGAAACACTACGTCTTCTTTTCCCTTAAATCCTTTTTTGTCCTAAGGTTGTATGAAATAGATCGCTTTTAGCGATAAGTTTGCTATTTCTATATTTTTTACTTGTGTTTATTTTTCTACTGTATGGATTTCGTAGACAATAAAGGGTTAATTAATCAAAATTGATTGTTTAACTATTTCACATCACACACATCATCAGCCATAGGACGTCCACTGCTGGACATAGGCCTCCTCCTGGGGGGGTTTTGCCAATACTCGCCACGCTTGGTAGAAGGGTTGGCGAGCGCAGTTAAATGTGATTGTTTAAGGAAGACGCTGCTGCCCATCTTCCGGGTTACATCCCTTAGCCGACTCTTACGGCAACCACGGGTAGAGAGGGTGGGGTACTATTCTTACGCCGGCACCACCACGGCAAACTATTTTAAGTATAGTATATTTTTTTGTTCAACTATTTGTATTCGATTTATTATTTGTAAAAACTTACATTTATATATTGTAAAAACCTATCTTCACGATTGTTTTGAGTTTATTCCTGGCGTAAATACGAAAGGATTGCCAGGATTAAGTACAGTTCTTTTGTGATTTCCGAATACTTTTGTGGTTTTATCACGAGAATATTTTTAGCAACGGACGATGTTTTATTTACAGATTAAGCTGAAAAACTACAGAATCTACATATAAATTTGTAGAGTTTTTAAGGCAAAAAAAAACTAACTACATTACAATTAGTATTTATTAAGCTGTTCGTAAAGGAAAACATAGTGAGGAATAGTGGGAGCTTTCTAGTACTTTCTGGCTAGCTACCCTAAGTAAGAATCTATCGCCAAGCGCCTCACTTGAGAACCAGTTCCATTCTAGGCTAAGCGTATATTCGACTACATTTAATTAATTTAAACAGCTATAAAGCTAGTTACATTAATTAATTAGTAGTTATATACATTCAATAATTAGTAATTTGTTGAAGAAAAAAAAACTATGGTCAATATAAAAACATTAAAACAACACTAACGATTACCATTAGAAATAATGCTAATTACAAAATAAAATAAAATAAAAAAATAAAATTACAAAATAAAATTACAAAATAAAATTAATAATGCTATTTAGGTAGGTACATAATTATAATAATAATAATAAAATATACCAGTCAAATAAAACAGTAAGCAACATCTTCACGTAACATCAAGTGAGCTATGAATAAAGATTTTAGATTGTAAACCATAATAAAAAAATCCTTAAAAAATTTAGATTGGATCCAAATAATTGAATTTAAATTCCCCTAAAACAAACAATTCTTTAGATTGTACAGTTGAGGTTAATGCGGGTCCATAATTTTCACAGTCCCAGTAAAACTGTCACAACTTTCCACTGGCATCATTGTAATGGGCTATTATACCTTAGAATCATCCAGTGAAACGATCCTGTGGATAGTTAGAATGGTCAGTATGGTAATTTAGAGGCAAGGTTGCTGGTAGACATTGATCTCAGTGTCTTAACCAACACGGTTGCGTTTGATCTTGAAAAGATGGTAGTGTTGTCGTTCTTACCACAGGGGAAAAAATATGCAATGTCATAAAGACTGTTCTTCTATTCCAGGCTAGGTGTGCTTAACCATATTTGACCACACTATCACTTAACATCAAGTGAGCTGTATTCATACACCTAGCTTGTCAACCATTAAAAAAAACGCAAATTAAACATTTCATCCAAAAAAGTAAAGCTAAAGCTAAAGCTAATGAAAAAAAATGAAATATATTAGTTTTGGTCAAATAATACAAAAAAAAAGTATTTCTTACACTTATGTTAGCTAAAGAAAGCCAAGAACGTAACGTTCATGAAAAACAGGGGAAAAACATGCATCACTAAGACGATGAACTGAGAAACTGCTAAAACATTTTTTTTTTCTTGAAAAAAAGGCTTGAAATATGAGATTAAATTTTTTCTAAAGAAAATTTATTGTTCAAATTCTAACGTATTGTTACAAGACTTGGTTGTAAATTTCCTTAGCATAAGGTCGTTTGCCGTGGTGGTGCCCGTGTAAGAATTGTACCCCACCCTCTCTACCCGTGGTTGCCGTAAGAGTCGGCTAAGGGATGTAATCCGGAATATGGGCAGAAGCGTCTTCCTTGAACAATCAAACCTAACTAAGCTGGCCAACCCGCCTGCCAAGCGTGGCGAGTATTGGCAAAACCCCCCCAGGAGGAGGCCTATGTCCAGCAGTGGACGTCCTATGGCTGATGATGTGATGTGATATACCACCGCAGTTCCAGATACTCTACCAATCAGTAGTTTCTAAACATCACTGTGTTCTGGTTTGAAGGGTACTGCAGCTAGCAAAATTACAGGGCTGTTGAGACTAACCATCGAAAGTCTCAAAGTAATGAGCGCCAAAACAGCGAAGCCCTGGAATTTGTTGTGCTACTCAAAGTTCTATGTATCGCTGCAATGGTATATATGCATTATCCCTTACCATCAGAAGATCATCTCGTCCGTCTTATTATCTTGTATATATTTATGTAAAGAAATAAATATCCTATAACATTTTACAAATGCCATCTAGCATCAAACTAAGCAAAGCTTGTTGCACCTGATTCTTTGGGAACCAGATAACTAATGGAATATTTTTAAACTAATTTTTTTTTTTTGTTAATACGCCCTTATAATACATACAGAACACCTAGACACAGAACAAACATTTATAGTAACGTTAATCCATGTACTGGGAGGAACCAAGCCTCCAACAGCTCTTGAAGCAGATATTGTATCAAATAAGTTAATAGGGCAGTCAATTAAAAGGTATATACGGTATATTATTTTTATCCCCGAGAAGGATTCCTAAGTTTTTGGTCCACAAAACTTTGACAGGACCTGGATATCCCGGAATTTTGTCTTTCTAACTGGCTCTCATTATATGATTGCTCTGGTAGTAAAAACTCTGAAATAACAATATTATTATCATGAGAAAAACAAGATGGTAATAAAACAAACTTCAAACTAACAACCATGGACCATGCTTATTTTTCTCCTGTATGACGTGGACCCTGCTTGTTATTACACTGTATCATTATTTTGGAATGATGATTACTCACATGTTACTGTACAGTCTGTTTGAAGAATAGAATAGAATAGAATAATCTTTATTAACCAAAAGTTACTTTCATTAAAATTAACTAAATTAAAATAATTATAAGTGCTCCTATATGGACTCGTCAAAAAGTTAATACAATTATTATTAATAGTCAGCTGTATAGAGACTTCGTCATTAAAAACTAAAAACTATAAAAAAGTAGCATAAAAAATTATATAAAAAAGTTTCTTTCTATCACACTTAAACTATAAAAGGCATTGCCAGTTTAAAAAAAGTGATATCGCATGATTTTCCACTTATGCCCCTACCTCAATCACTAAAAAAGGTACCTAAAGAGCTAACAGAGCAGCATTTGCCAACGTAGTATTTTTTAGGGTTCCGTGCCTCCAAAAAAAAAGGAACCCTTATAGGATCACTTTACTGTTCTGACGCAGCCAGAGATCTGTTTAGTTGCGTGAGTCGCCTCAAGTGATCCACCTTTATTATAATTAACGTGTATGCCGGGGAGTAAATGTGTGTACAAGAGTGTGTGTGTACGAGAGTGTGTGTGTAGGTAAAAAATATAGAATTTTAGTTATAAAAACATTATAGAAAATACGATGGAACTGCCATGTGACTGACACAAAAGTCTTTTAATTAAATTGAAGTAAAAAAAAAATGTTACTTCGTTGTCCGCCTGTCACTTATTCCATCTGCCAAGACCCTTTTTCTCACAAAAAAAGGAAGTAAAGTCTACAATACTTTGGAACTGTGGAAACATCTAACTTCTAAGTTTACTCAATCAAAAGATACGGCCGTTTATGCGCATATTTTGAAATTCGCAAGGGAATCAAATCCTATAAGGTACTTCCCATTGATTTAATTAGAATCATGAAATTTGGTACCTAAGTACCTAACAACGTCTTATAGCATAAGCAAAGTGAATAATTCTCAAAACAGAGAATTTGTAGTTACTTACAATAACAAAAAATAATCGATCTTAAATTTCCTCACGATGTTTTCCTTCACGGCAGCTCAAGCTCATTGTTGGGGTTCGAACCCATGCCCTTCGGCATGCGAATCGACCGTGCTAACCACTGAGCTATCATCATGCTATCATTTGGTGTTAGTAAACTGATCACGACTTATATAGATTTATTGGGACAACAGCTTTCCAATGGCAAAGATAAGTTTGTCCCTAAATCTAATTTATCTTTTCGTTAGAGCAATGCTTACATACCCACAAGTTTGTACGGAACCCTTGGTACGCGAGCCCGACTTTCGATTGGCCGGTTTTTTTAATGAGACGAAACGACACGCCAAGTATTCTATGATATTAACAGTGAAATATAAATGAAATACTGATTCTCTGCATAAAACTGACGAAAACATCGCGAGATGTTAGGTTAGATGAAAAAACAAATATTAAGCCAAAATAGGAATTCACTAGACAGAGCAAAATTTCTAAATTTCCCTGAAGAGCGCACATAAATTGTTCATTGGTAGACAAGCAATTACTGATAATATTACTCGTAGGTAGCACAAATAAATATATCATTGAATAGAAATTTATATTATTCGTCTAATTTATTTTCTGTGTATTGAGAAAATAATTTAAATAGGCAAGTGAAATTCTGAGACTTAACCCTAAAACTACAAACTAATTTTTTTACCTGGAAACTTTAACGGGGTTTTTGCTCGTAAAATTGTTATAAAAGCATTAATCTGACTTAATAGGTAAATGTTTTTTTTCGTACTTTCATGCCAAAAGAAATTGTAAAAAGCAAATTCAATTTTATTAAGGTTTAGTTGTTGTGTTGTTGTTGAATCAGTCAACAATGTCACTGACTAACTTAGAATCGTAGTAAAATGTTTACCTAGGGTAGATATCAACGCCGGTTTGTAGTTCTAGGGTTAAGCGTAAGCGTTCAAGGTATATATTTAGTTTATTTTCGCTTAGCAGTCGTTTCAGTTACAACAGTAATGAGGACTTAAATTTAACTTACTTGACAACAATTTAAAACACTTGACAATAATTTAAAAAAGCTTATCCTAAACTTTACTTAGTATTAAACTAAATTTGACATAATTAATTAATTAATTAATTAACATACAGAAAAATGTTAGGTTATTCTGGGATTACCAAAAATATTCAAGGGCAACTACCGCTACCAACCACCAGATGTCGTCAAGTGTCACAATAATACAAAATAGTAATGATTTGTGAATTGACGCAAACTGAACAAATATTTTGTTAAATTCCACGCGGACGAAGTCGCGTGTTACAACTAATATACTATATACCCAATATTACTATATCTATACACAATTGTAAACATAACATGTATGTAATAGTTTCAATACTACACTTCTTTTTTGGGCAGTCGTGTAAAAAAACAGCACGAAATGTTTACCAGTTTATTATGTAAACTGACTTGGTTTTGACACATTTTTTGTTTTATTTATGCGGGATTACTCACGTTTAATTTTATCGGAAACTTCGACTATAGTTTCGGCCACATCCGGTGGTCTTCATCATAGTGCGAAGCAAGACGAGGCAGTTCGCGCGTTGTGCTTAGCTTTGTCTCCACTATGGAGGCCAACGAATGTGGCCGAAACTATAGCCGAAGTATCCAATAAAATTGAACGAGAGTAATCCTGCATAAGAAAAAAAAAAACAGTTTAGTTAAAGAAGATTGGTTGAAAACAGAAATAACAAATCTAATAGTGTCATAACATTTGAAACAGACCACATTACAAACTATGAAAGCACTACAGCCCTAACGACCGCCCTCTAGTGCCAATAACGCGTGCATAAAAAAGCTATATATCTTCTCTAGACGTTCAGTACAACATTAGCGGTCCGGATCGACTCGTTTGTCTTCATCAAATCTCGAGAGAGCACCTCGAGATCTGGAAGGTTCTAGATTGTACAAGTAAGGGTACACCATCAAGATTTACAAAGCTCGGTAAAGAAATATCTAAGAAATGGGTGTCTTATAGTGGGATACTATTTTTTTTTTTACAAATGTTCTTGTGTTTTTTTTTATCTAAATGATATATTAATAATTTAATTGCATGTAAAATATATTATTTACTAATTAAGTATGTACACATTTGATTAATGATAAACGAATAAATAAATAAATAAAGCCATGGCTAGGGAGGCCTTAGCACCTGCAATAGTATACCCCGAGTTTGTAGGTCTCTACTTTAGTGCTTCTATATATAGTAGTATTCTATATACATGCATACAGCGTTGAGTGTATTTACTGGATTTTAACGCCCGTATTTCATCGTAATGATGATAGCTAGTTAGCCGAGTACTAGAAAGTACCCTACCACCATGCTATGGTTTCCTCACGATGTTTTCCTTCACTGACTACTCAAGCTCATTGTTAGAATTTACACCTTCGGCGTGTGAACCGACCGCACTAACCACTAAGCTATCATCGCACAATTTTATTACCAACATTATTACATTTCAAATTTCATAAATAATATTTTTTTTAGAGTTAACCATATTTAAGTCACCCTCTTACAAGTGATTCACGAATTTTAAATAGCAAATTATTCGCTGTATATCTTTGGTTTACCTCATTTTGCATTTACTGACTCTTTACAACCCACTCACAGTTTGTTACTTCTAGAATATCTAAACACAGAGTAAACAAAGTAGATAGACAACTCAACTTTCATTATTATCTTAAAATATGACACTGATTGATTTACATTTCAACAGTTTGTGTTTAGTATTGTCTAATGATTTTCAGTGACGAACTTTTAACTTATATTATCCTGTTTTTTTTTTTCATTTAAAAGTAATGAAACGAACGAGTTGCTCTCCTGATAGTAAGAGATAGCGCATGTCTATGATCATTGCAAAAATACACAGCACTTTGAGTAACAAAACAAAGTCCAGGGCATCGCTGCTTTGACGCTCATTACTTTGACACTTTCGATGTTTAATCTCAAAAGCTGATTTCGCTAGCTGCAACACCTTTTAAACTGAAACACAGTAATATTTACACACTACTGCTTGGCAGTGGAATATCTGGTATTGCGGTGGTATCTGCCTAAACGACTTCCTGCTAAGGAGATCTACCACCAAGTAAAGTTCTTCGTACGCAGAATCATTCGTTCTTTTAATACGCAGAAATATTACGTTTTTAAGGGTTGGTTATCTGTTCATTGTTGATCTGTGATGTAATACGCCTTATTTATATGCACATCCTGTGAATTTTAAACAGACCTCTTGACGGCTTGAGACTTGAAGCGTTACTCATCGAGCCACAGTTTTACGAAGTAAGTACTGGTAACTTTATGCATATGAAGTAAATTTACGACACGTTAGCGTGGAAAATAAAGGAATTAGAACATAGATACATAAAGAATAGAAGTTAAAATAATAAATTATGTTTTTTTTAAATACATGATTTCTAACAGCGTTATAAGCTTGGGATGTATAAATCCAAAAGGACATTATGAAGATCTTATGCATCATTATGAACGAACATCTATGGGAATAACTCTATAATCAAAAAGAAAACAGTATTAACACAGAATTAAGCTGTGACTTAACCTTTATCAACGCTGACCTTCGATTAAATGTATGAAGCAGCTGATATTTTGACGATTTCAGAGTTTCAACTCTATTTTGCTCAACATTTGGGCATTGCCATACAGTCGGTAATGGGGCCAGTGGGATAGATACTATTTCCATTGATAGTGGCCTTTCAGATTGGATTGTAGTATGTATTAATTTAATTGATATCTGTTTATCTTTGGATGTCAATCTAACTAAAGTTCCAACTAAAGTTTTAGCACCTTAGTTGGAAGACCGTCTGGCTTACAATCTGGTTTCGTATCCCATGACGCGCACTTCTGTCTGTCTGTTATAAGTTATGAGTGTATTGCCATTACTGCAGCCATCTTCCAGCAATTTTTTATTGTCAAATCCTAATTGAATATAGATACTCCGATATTAGAAGACCATTATTATTATAGCTGGTCATATTTATACCATATTTTCTTACGTTTAATTTTATCAGAAACTCCGACTATAGTTTCGGCCACATCCGGTGCGCGCGTTGTCAGCTTTGTCTCCATGATGAAGGCCACCGAATATGGCCGAAACTATAGTCGGAGCTTCCGATAAAATTAAACGTGAGTAATCCCGTGTAAGTAAAACAAAAATGTGTCAAAAGTAGTTTCCATAGTAAGATATTGTCTTACCTCATCCCTGATTTCTATTTCAAGTCATTCCACTGTATTTTTGTTTTCTATTTTATTCAATTGATACTACGATTAGGTACATAAAAATACCCATTTTTCTGTGAAAACATTTTTATAGCCTTCCAATATTGGATGAAAATCTGAACTGTGGTATTAAGATTGCTATCGACGTTTTCACCTAAATTCCTGAACGGAGACAAATATTTTTATGTGCTGATAAAATAAAATGAGCGTGCTCTCAAACAGTATAGTAATCTGAAATCTGAATGCGTAGATATTGAGTATTATCACTACATAATTATTATAAAACAAATTCGTCCGCCGCATCTGTCTGTCTGTATGTCTGTCTGTCTGTCTCTCTGCTCGCGATAACTTAAAAACAACTGAACGGATTATCATGCGAGTTTCACCAATAGATATACTGATTCATGAGAAAGGTATATAATTTGTCAAGGCTTTGTGTAATTTGGTTAAAATAAGAGGACAATTATTGAAAGTGTCGGAAAAAGTCAAGCCACCTGGGAGCTTTCATCGAAAACGCTGCCTAATCCCTTTGAGATATAACAAAACAATGCATAGTGAAATATTCTTCTTTTATAGATCCACAAAAAGTCCTCGGTGGCATTTATCTAACTTTTAAGGATAGCTTATTATACTAATTGTTACTACCCGTGCAAAACCGGGGCGTGACGCTATTATATTAAATTCACAAAATATAAAGAATAATTATCTTATTCTTTTATTAGAACTAGCCATAAAGAACTCTCATAGATTTATGTTTTTATTCCTTTTGAATCGCATGAAACAGTGTGAAATAAATTCGCGTACAAAAGAATGAGTAAAAAAATATAAAAGGAGACGTGATATGAAACGACTCGTTCGGTCTCCAGAAATTTTCTTCGCTGTAGTGGAAGAGAAAAAAAAATGGTGTCATAGAATGAAAAATTCAGTTGACCGTTCAGATTAGCTGTAGAACTTTACCTACAATTTGTTCCAATTGAGTTTTTATGCAGACAAACTAAGTTTGTAGTTATGTATGATTGATGCCGGTTATATATTTTTATTAAATAAAAATAATATAAAAAATACGATGGTATCATCTTAGACATTTGATTAAATGCAACCTCGTTGCGCGTACTTTTTGTATGCGCGTATCTCACTTATCTGTCAAACCAGGCCATAAGATATCTGCATATCAAATTTTATCCGAATCTGTTTAGCAGTGACAGCTTGAAGAAGTAACAAGCAACACATATACTTTGTGCGTTAGTGTGCAATTTTATACAGTTACATGTTTATTTTTGATTTTTTTTCCCTCACAGACGTGTTAAAGGATCTGAATGCAAAAAGCTCAATGACTAAATTAACATATAAACTTATATTTATCTTAAAAAACGCTTGAAAAATCAGAACACAGCTTAAAGAAATATTAAATATTTGGTATACCAAACGCGAATAAATTTCAAGTGAATATAAGTAAATATTCAGGACGCAGGACATTACATACAGCGCCATCTGACCCCAAACTAAAAAGACCTTGTGTGATGGAAGTCAGATAACTGATAGAACACATTATATACTTTTTTTGTTGTAAATACATACTTATAATACACATAGTACACCCAGACACAGAATAAACATTTATTTATACCACATAATGTTTTTCCTGGTTGGGAATCGAACCCACATTTTACAGATTTTAAAGCAGATATACTACCAATAAGCCAACAGGGCTGTCAAATGTTACCTATGTTTGCTGTTAAATATTGAGTATGAATAATTAGGCTGTCTGTTCTGCACAAATTAGGTCGTTCATCTTTGACTTTGAGGATATTTGAGTCGCAGCAAAAACTGCTACATTCAAAACTGGGTTTCGAATCCGGGATGAGTTTGCGTCGAGTTTTTGTGGTTGGTAATGACATCCGAATATTCGACGGCTCAACTCTGACAGACACAGAGAGCTAAAGAAATCTAAAGATGAGAAATATAATTTTGAGATTTTATTTAGTTTGTAGGTATATTTATTCATTTCAATTAAATGCATTCATGACAAATTAATCAATGAATATAGGCAGTGTTAATTAAAACTGTAGTTTTGTTTTTTTTTTTTTACTAGCGACCCGCTTCTGCTTCGCACGGGTAGTAAGAATGGTTATATGAAGCTATCTTTAAAAGGTAGATATGCCACCGTGGACTTTTTGTAGATCTATTAAAGAGAAATTTCCCATCATGCGTTGTTTTGTTATATCAGAGATTCGATGGAAGCTTCCAAGTGGCTTGACCGTTTCCGACACTCCAACAATTATAATATTATCATCATATTTCAACCAATTTACACAGAACCTTGACACAAATTATATACCTATGTATTATATACCATAAACTTCCACTCTATTTATTGGTGAAACTCGCATGATAATCTGTTCAGTAGTTTTTAAGATTTTCACGAACAGACAGATAGACAGACAGACAGACGTGGCGGACGACTTTGTTTTATAATGTGTAGTGATAAGCTGGTCATAGAATCGTAATCTGTAGTTAGATCTCTTATAGGTATATCTCCACTTATAAGTTTTTTTTAAATGTAATAGTAATGAGTCAAACAAGACGGTCTCCTGATGGTATGAGATAACGCCTGTCCATGACCATTGCAGCATTGCACAGAACTTTAAGTAGTAAAACAAAGTCCAAAGGCATCGCTGTTTTGGCGCTCATTACTTTGAGACTTTTGAGGGTTAGTCTCAAAACAGCCCAGTAATTTTGCTAGCTACAATACCCTTCAAACCGGAACACAGTAATGTTTTTACACTACTGCTTGCCGGCTGAATATCTGGTACTACCTACCTAGACGACCTCCTGCTAAGGAGATCTACCACCAAGTAAACCAAGTATTTTGGTTACAATGACAATAAATAATTAATTAAACTTAATCAAATTTAATTAAACGTAATAACATTTAATTTAACTTAATAACATTTAGTTTAACTTAACGTTTAATAAATAAATACTTAAATATTAGATTTTTTCATACTTTCTTGTAAGTACATACTTATTATACACTAGCTATTACCCGCGACTTTGTCCGCGTGGAATTTAACAAAAAAAATCATCACCAAATATCGTCAACTCATAAGTGGAATAGTCATTACTATTGTGTATTGTAAAACTTGACGGCATCTGGTGGTGGATAGTGGTAGTAATAGTTCGTTTTCAGTTTTTTGGCAGTCGTGATATTCATACCTTTTTTTTTTACTTACACATTTCAAAATGAACAGACCATTAAACATAACACAAGTAATTTAAGGCGTAGACTTTGTAACCGGGACTTGTTATACGCTTCGGGTAGAGAACCCTAATAAAATAAAATAGGCAAATACAATCTAACGACGTAATCCACTTAACCTGTTACACAAAAAAATGTAGTTCAATTACTTAAATACCCATTGAAATCTAAGCGGCTATTTAGAGTCGAGTATTTGGTACTCCATTTTTGGCCGTATTTGATGCCGAAGGGCGCAAGTTCAAGCTCCAACAATGAACTTGAGCTGTGAGTGAAGGAAGACATTGTAAGGAATTCATAGCATAGGGGTAGCGTGCTTTCTAGAACTCGGTTGGCTAGCTATCACCCTCAAGTTGAAAATCTGGCAAGGACTAAACAAAGAAATACTATTTGGTGGTAGGTCTAGGTAAGTAGGTACCACCGTGGCAGTACCAGATATTCTGCCGTCAAGCAGTAGTTAACATTACTGTGTTCCGGTTCGAAGGGTACTGCAGCTAGCGAAATTACTGGGCTGTTGAGACTAACCACTGAAAGTCTCAAAGTATTATTTTGTTTTGTTACTCAAAGTTTTGTGTATCGCTGCTATGGTCATGGGCATGTGTTATTAGTTGAGCGTCTCGTTCGTCTTTACTTTTTAATTACTTTTACATACTTTTCAGTCCATTTCAGTCTAGATGTGCTTACCGTCTTGGACTACAACATCACTTAGAATCAGGTGAGGTGCGGTCAAAAAACACCTATAAAAACTGCGGTAGGTACCATTTGACAAATGTCTAAATTTAAGAAAAAAAATCCAAGGGAAGTTGTCCTTTAAGTTTGGATTTTTCTAATATATTACACCACTATACACTAACAATAAACACCGTTGTAATTTAATTTGGACAAAGCATAAAATTGCACCTTTCTATTTGTTATTAAATTAGCTTTGATAAAATGTTGTCAGAGCGAATTTTCTCGTAACAAAAAAATAACAAAATGAGAACGAATAAAGCTGGAAAAGAAGCACCAAAAAATTACCAAATAAAAAATTACAAATACTTTCCTTTTTACCCAAGTTGTATTAATAACAGTTGGTACAGGCGAAGTCACAAATTTTGATTTAAATATTGATAGTAGAATCAACAATATAACATAATTTCAATATATGTAAAGTTAGTAAAAATAATTAGATTTCCTTCGACTTTTTTTTTACTGTTGCAAAATAAGTCAATGTAAATTTATAAAACATATAAAGAAAAATAAATAAGAACTATAATTATTATCACCTGGATGACCGAGCTGTGCTCGGTTTTTCATTGCCTGAAAACACGGATAAAACGACGTTTTCTAAAAATTAAACCTAGCTAGATTGATTTATCGCTCCCGAAACCCCCTGCATACTAAATTTCATGAAAATCGTTGGAGCCCGTCCGAGATTCAGAATATATATATATATACATAAGAATATTTATAAGAATTGCTCGTTTAAAGGTATTAGAATACACAAGAATTGCTCGTTTAAAGGTGTTAGAATATACAAGAATTGCTCGTTTAAAGGTCTTAGATAGATAGATATTAGAGGACATTTCACACAGCGCCATTTAGTCCCAAACTAAGGAAAACTTGTACCATGGGAATCAAATAAAATAAAATACTTATAATATAATCAGAATACCCAAATGCAGAACAAACATCTATCTTTATCACACAAATGTTTTGTCCAGGGAGGGATCGAACCCACGCCTTCATGATATTACCAAATGAGCTAACGAGGTAGGGCTGTTTTGTATTTTTATTGTTTCATGGAGTTTTTTGGTTATTAAGAAGCTTAGAAGTTACATAAATGTTATTTTTTGCCGTTCTCCTGCAAATTGTGGAATGGTCTTCCTTCCTCCATCCGTCGGAGTTGCAATATTGGGGTTTTGACAAGACGTATTACACATTATACGATCTTAAGAGGTCAGCAACGTATTTGTTGTCTCTGGTGTTGCAGATAGGTATAGCCATAGGCGACGGTGATTGCGTACTATAAGTCCACCCGTTTCCTAATTTTCCACCTGCGGCATAAAAAAAACAAGTAGTTTTAAAATGACGTACATACACCAGTCATTAACAATTCAATAATATAAATTAATTTTAATAATTTTATAATACTACACTTTTAATTCATCTTTATTAATTCATTAAGGTCACAAAACTGTTGCTCGATAAGCCAGTGTTTCTATTTATTTGTTTAAGTGTGCGTTTAAGACAATTCAGACTCTGAGCAGCGGTGACTGTTTCCAGCGACCAGTTGTATATGTACGTCACCCGGCCCTATAACCTTATTTTTCAGGGAAAATACTTAATGTATACCACCGGCCCTGGGGCGGGCACAGTAGTTATGTGGAACTCTCCATCCTAATGTCGGCCTACCCACTAAAAACCCTGAAGTGTTCCAACTCGACGCTATGTGTAGCGCTTGTCCTTGCGGGCCCGCCTCAAGGAGGTCAAGCTCACCCTGCAACGATGTGTCGGAACACCAGACACATCGTTATCCACCTCTGAGTTCTTACCAGCAAATGGGCATCGGACGGACCTGGATAACCTGCGACGTGCGACAACTTGTCAACTTTGTCGCTTTCGATTATACGATTGTAGTTCAAACGTATAATTATAAATCAGTCTTAAAAATACTTCAAATATAAATTTTTTTTAATTTCTACCCATCTGTACCAGTCATACTTTACAATTCCCTCTGCTCATACATGAGACGGATAATGAGCGATTCAAGATTCTCTTTCGTGATTCAATTCAATTTGAGAAGGTGCTACATCTGCGAAGCGTTTTTACGGAATTTTCACAACGAACTGAAGATGTCTTTTCGGATTTAAGACTTGATGAGATGAGTTCTTTTGTGGTTTTAATTTAGTGAGAATAGGTCTTTAAAATAGTTGCTAAGTCAATTAGGTAACAGAGAAATATTTTTTTATTTTAAGGAAACTGATATGGTTTTGACTGTACTTTGTTTTACTAACTGGAGTCCTCCGGTACAGTGACAGAAATATTCAACTACACAAAGCTCACTGCATCGTTTTAGATGCGGAATTCATATGAAGATGGGCACCAGTAGGCATTGACATATTTCGGCATTCTACTCGCTTTCACCCCCGCGCCCGCAAACCAACCGCAACGCACGCAGCGGACCGTTGAGCGAAGCAAGATGAGACCGCGCGCGCGTTATACTTTACTTTGACTCCTTGAAGAAGGCCACAATAAAGAGTTCCTATCTATCTAACCTACTCTATTAGCCCCAAATTAAGCAAAGTTTGTACGAAGGGAACTAGATAACTGATAGAATACTTATATACTTGGGATTAGTGGTTATTGTACTATGCAGCCATGCATTACCACGTTTTAAGAGCTCTATTGTTAAACTGAATTATTGTGCTTATTCTAAGTAAAAGTTTGTTCTTTTTTTGTTAATTAGTCACAGAATTTTCAGTTAAAAACTTAGTTTGGGGTCCAATAATTTACATACATTTTATACTTTGTATTGTAAAGTCAGCTAACATCTTAAGATGTAGGTACTAAGTTTATTAAATTATCTTCTCTGTATACATTTTTACTTTTATTTTGTAAATACGTGCTTGTAATATACACAGAATACCCAGACACAGAACAAACACTTATCCTCGTAACACAAATGTTGACTAGGTAGCAGATCTCCGTAACTAGGAGGTCATCTAGGTAGCTACCATTCCAGTATCAGATATTCTGCCGCCAAGCAGTAGTGTGTAAACATTACTGCTTTCCGATCTGAAGGGCACTGCAGCTAGCGTAATTACATGGCTGTTAAGACTAACCATCTAAATATTTCAGAGTAATGAGCGACCTGGACTTTGATTTGTTAATTAAAGTTACGTGTATCGTTGCAATGGACTTGGACTTGCGTTATCTCTTACCATCAGAAGAGCGTCTGAATTCCCTCCCTACTTTTATGTTTAAAAAACCCACGTCCTACAGCTCTTGAAGCAGATAC
Organism: Biston stratarius; assembly: GCA_950106695.1. NCBI lineage: Eukaryota > Metazoa > Arthropoda > Insecta > Lepidoptera > Geometridae > Biston > Biston stratarius. Next base: position 17,291,924 of record OX467109.1, on the reverse strand, counting down.
ACTATCAAATGAGGTAACAGTGCAGTCATGTTCAAGGCAGTCTGTAATTAAGTCACTTTAGCTAAAAAAACATCCTCTGGTGTCCAAAGGCCTCCCTTTTCTTCGTCCTAAATTAAATTTAGCTACATTTAAAAACAAAAATATTTTCGCCTTAATTATCTCCACTAACCCATTCATAACCTATAAATATAGCAAAATATATTTCATAATTTGTTAGATAACTTATTTCGGAAAAATAATTTTGCTTAATAATCAAATCAAGAAATCAACTACACAAAGGCTTATGACAAGAAATGTTTCAACACGTACATAAGTTATGTAACTTCATCCGGACCCCGACGAGATAGGTTCGTCTAAAGAGCAAACTTAATTTCCCATAACTAAGCAGATTACAAGTACCCATAATAATAAGCTTCTTCACAGACTAAATAAATCGCCTGAATTTAATCTCAATGCTATATTAGGAGGAAATATTTTCTTGTTAATCTTTCTATTCTGTGTCTAAAGATTGTTTGTAAATGATTGAGTATGAACGCAAGGCACAGCCTAATCAATATTCATACTAAAGGAATTCCATAGTGGTTTTAGAGACATATTCGGTTAAAGATATTAATTAAACTGTGTAATCATGGAAGTAACAAAACACATATCATCCAATTTTGTAGTAGTGATAGCTAGTAGTTAACGCGGTCGTACCACACGTCGAAAGGTGTGGGCTTAAAATTCAACATTATGCTTGGTAAAAAAAAACATCGTGAATAAACCATAGCATGGCGACGGGGTATACTTTCTAGTACTCTACTGACGAACGTACAGTGTATTCCGGCAGTCTCACTTGAGAGCTAGTTACCATTAATTAGTATGTTTAACTTTTTTTAACACAACTTCATTTAGCACCAAACGATCTGTGATAAAATAACTGGTCTGTCACCCATCAAAACATCCAATTACACTATTTATTATTAACTTGTTGTTACCCGCGACTTCGTCCGCATGGAATTTAGCAAAAAATTTCAACTCCAAATGTCGTCAATTCATAAGCAGAACCGACATTATTATCGTTTATTATGAAACTTGAAATTTTGAAATGCCGTGGTGGTGCCGGCGTAAGAATAGTACTCCACCCTCTCTACCCGTGGTTGCCGTAAGAGTCGGCTAAGGGATGTCATCCGGAAGATGGGCAGCAGCGTCTTCCTTGAACAATCACATCTAACTGCGCTCGCCTACCCGCCTGATAAGCGTGGCGAGTATTGGCAAAACCCCCCCAGGAGGAGGCCTATGTCCAGCAAGCAAAATTCAAACTTTCATTGAAAACGCTGCTTAATCCTTTTGAGATATAACAAAACAATGCATGGTGGGATATTCCTATTTTACAGATCTACAAAAAAAGTCCGCGGTGGCATATACATATACCTATATACATATATATCTGCCTTGGTTACTTAACTCCCCCTAAACGGCTGGACCGATTTAGATGAAATCTTGTGTTTATATTTCAATGGATTCTTGATTGGTTTCAAAACACAATTGGACCCGGTAGGTGGTGCTGCTGTTGGTATGTCTGATGACTGTTAGGCGATACAAAGATCGCCGAGTCAGCTACTTTAGTATAAAACGCAAAAAAAAACGTTAATTGAAATTAGTATAAAAATAAATCATTCAGATGAACAAAATCAAAACTATTTTCTTGTTCTCTAGCGATGCCGCCGAATGAACAGAGAAGTGGGCGGCTCGGATGGAGGAAAGTTTTTGAGGTGACGTAAGTAGTGACGTCATGTGATAGTTGGCTAATGGCATCTAATGGAGCCAGTTCAGATGTTACTCGCCAGTAAATGGAGTGATAACTGCTTGTTTCAACTCAGTCGACGACTTAGTAGCTAGTCAAAGTTTGAAATAACTTAGTAACTAAGTTTACAACTGTGAGTATTAATTTCACTTCCTTCTAAGATCCATCACATGCAACTATTTTGTAAATTAAAAAAATAGGTACATTGAAATAAAAATAAGGGTTGGTATTTTTTTATGGTTGACAGGCTAGGTGTTTGACTATAGCTTACCTAATATTAAGTGACGGTGTGGTCGATGTTGGTAAACACGCCTAGCCTGGAACGGAACTGGCCCTCAAGTGAGGCTGTCGGAACACCCGAGTGGGTTTGCCTTCAAGTCGCGAGTGAATCGGTTTCTTCTAGGCGAGCGTGCTCCACCATAAACCGCATCTTCGCTTAACATCAGGTGAGATGGTTGTCAAACGCAAGCATATATACAGTTTAAAAAAAAATACACCAGACAGATTTTCATTTTGAGGGTAGTAGCTAGCTAGTCGAGTACTAGAAAGGTACTTTTTTATGACTGACATGCTAGGTGTTTGACCACAACTCACCTGATGTTAAGTGACGGTGTGGTCGAAGATGGTAAAGCACACCTAGCCTGGAATAGGCTCTCAAGTGAAGCTGCCTGAACACACCGTTAGATGCTTGCCGGCAGATTTTCAACTTGAGGGTAGTAGCTAGCCAGCCGAGCACTAGAAAGTACCCTACCACCACGCTATGGTTTCCTCACGATGTTTTCCTTCACCGGCAGCTCAAGCTCATTGTTGGGGTTTGAACCCAAGCCCTTCGGTATGCGAACTGACCGCGTTAACCACTGAGCTATCATCGGTACAAAACCCTACCCTACCCTACAACCGAGGTATGGTTTCCTTACGATGTTTTCTAATCGGACAGCTCTTAAAAACCTGTATCTCATACGACTTAAGAACACTTACATAGTAACTATAAATCCTACCAAGATAAACTGAGCAGGACTAGACTAAATAGGAATTCGCGAAACTATTCGAGAACCTTCTCCCAACACCCTCTTAAAACTTCCCAATCAGCCACAATCCACGCTGAATTAAGATTAATGATGGTCGCAGTACGTTGTAGCCACAAGTATACAGTAGGTTGAAATGACCACGTCTATTGCTCTTATGTCGCCGCAACTATGAGCAGATCCACTCAAAACTGAATGAACATGTATAGTCAGAATTTGCTGGATACTACATACGTGTTAACGTAGTTTTTACTGGAGAATTTTACTTGTATATGTACATACAATTATGAATTATTCTATAGACTATTCAGTATTTTTTTGTACATCCGTGCAAAGCGAGTGGAAATGGATCGCTAGTTATTAAAAAAATTCCTTAGCACAGATAATGTTTAAAAGAAAATTTGTTTTATTTTAAATGATTCGATTGTTTTTATACGTTACTGACAACAATTTTATTTTAGAATGATTACCTATTCTCAGATCAGGCTGATTTTTTTTATATCTAAAAATAATGAGTCTACAGAGACGCTCTCCTATGGTAAGAAATAACGCCTGTCCATGACCGTTGCAGCGGTACACATAACTTTGGGTAGTAAAACAAAATCCAGGGCATCACTGTTTTGGCGCTCACTACTTTGAGACTTTCAATGGTTAGTTTCAACTGCCATGTAAAATCGCTCGCTGCAGTACCCTTCAAACCGGAACAGAGTAATGTTTGCAAACTACTGCTTGGAAGCATACTATCTGGTACTATGGTGGTACTTACCTGAACGACCTCCTGCTAAGGATATCTACCACCAAGTAAACATAAAAGTAGATTTGGCAAGTATGCGTAGTTCCAGTGCTAATCCATACCTATGGTATCCATAATATAGCTATCATCATCCTTAAATGTGGACAGTGGAATTACAAAATGTACTAGTAATGATCCCAACATCATTCAATATAAGAGCACAGAGTAAGTAGGTACACTCAATAAATACAAAACCATGCAATCATTTTAGGATGCCCGTTCCATGCAATTTTGTATATCTTTACCACACTGAATTTGAAGAACATATTACTTATTCTGTGCTCTTCTATAGTAACTAGTGTGTAATCTACTTCTCAACGAGCACCCTCGTTATTCCACGTCGAAACAACAGCAGAACAATGCAGCTTTGTTCTGGGGATTTGGCAGGACTATTGAAATGTAGGCGTAGTGAGAAGTTTAAATATGGAACTCTGGCTTAGCATCGTTGTTCAAAGAGGTGGCTAGTTCCTTTAAAGAGTTTTTTTAAAAAACTTCTACGTTTTTTAAATTTTTGACGGGCTAGGTGTTTGTCCACAGCTCACTTGATGTTAAGTGACGGTGTGGTCGAAGATGGTAAATAAACCTAGTCTGGAACGGAACTGACTTTCAAGTGAGGCTGTCGGTACGCTCTTAGGTACTTAGTGACAGATATTCATCTTGAGGGCGGTAGCTAGCCAGTCGAGTACTAGAAAGTACCGTAGCACCATCCTATAGTTTCCTCACGATATTATCACTAGCCGGCAACTCAAGCTCATTCTTCAAAGCTATCAAAAATTTGTCAATAAATAGCAAGAAATAAACAAAAACAGACATCTAATTATCTCAGGTAACTTGATGAAACACACAACATAGTAGTACAAACTCCACTGTTCGTAGAGCAAACGCTACCATTGCGTTGTTTGCAAAGCTATTAATCTAGAGCCCTCGGGAGTACATTCGCACAGAATACCTATAACACAGAATAAAAAATATACAGATATACTACTCGGCGATAAATATTACACTTTTGAAAAGACATAATCGGCTAGCTACTGATTCGTATAGCGTTCTATATCGCACGAAGCGCTAATAGCCCGGAGTACGAAGACAAACGTCACATAAGTAGCGATGACAGAGATAACTCTCTATAAAGGTCGATTATGTTACAGCAAGTAAATGTTCATATAAAATATAAGAAAAAACCGGCCAAGTGCGAGTCGGACTCGCGCACCCAGGGTTCCGTAGAAGCCTGTAGTTTTTTTTAAATCGTAATTTATGCTTTTCGCAATTTTTCCTTTATCTGTGCTATAAGACGTTGCTTCGTACCAAATTTTAAGATTCTCAGTTCACTGGAAGTACCCTGTAGGTTTGGATTCCCTTGCGAGTGTCGAAAATTTGCAGCATAAACGGCTGTATCTTTTGACTGCGTTGGCTTAGAAGTTTGATTTTTTCACAGCTCTAAGGGACAATAAACTTGAGTATTTGATATGAATTTCAGCTTGATACCTCCACGCGTCCCTGAGAAAAAGGATCTTGACAGACAGACGGACAACAAAGTGATCCTATAAGGGTTCCGTTTTTTCCTTTTGAGGTATGGAACCCTAAAAATATTAATAGAGATACCGACTCCAATTTGCTATGAAAAAATGCGAACAAAAACAAAATAAGTTACTGTAAGCATCACTGAAAAGTCACTGGAAAACAAATTACGCAAATTATTATACTTGAATGACATATTCTTTTTCCAGTTATTTTGATTTAAAAGCCAAACTATTTGACTGATATTGATAAAATTTCTTTGAGATCGACTTTGAAGTATGAGACGATTAAAGTTTAGCGCAATCATAAGTTGTTTTTCTGTCGATTTTCTTCTCCCTACCTATATAGCCTGAGTAATTGTGAAGGAAATAAATTCTCTACTAATTTATACTGAGAGTATTAACAGTAGAAGTAATGGCTCCACTCTGACCTAGAAATAAATCATTAATTTTAGCGTCTCCAAGATTTTCTCAGAACAATTGGGATGGAAATTATAAAAAGGCTATTTGACTAAGATTGAAAATATTGGTTAATATTGTACCTCGATATTTAGTCTACCTCAAAAAATTTCAAAAAAATTATCGGGAAGACTGCTAGGACTATAACGGCATCTGAATGACGTCAGGCCGTGTGAAACAATAGCGAACAATAGTAAATAAACTTTATAGCAGTTGTTGAAAATGCCAACAAGGTATCGGAAGCTCCTGGGACATACCGTTAAGCGCTTGGCGGCATAATTTCAGCTCGAGGGTGGTAACTAGCCAGCTAAATACTAGAAAATACCGTACCACCATGCTATGAATTTCTTACAATGTTTTAACTCATCGGCATTTCAAGCTCATTGTTGAGATTTGAACCCAAGCTCTTCGGTATTTGAACCAACCGCGCTAACCACTGAGCTGTCTTTGTCTTCGTCTTCTGTATTATAAAAGGAGTTTTATGTACAGGAGTATTTAAGGAAAGAAGATGTGCCTATCTTAATGAGCATGCGTAGAACGAATCTCGAAACTTGAACTAAAAATGTATTGCATTCACATGCGTATGTACATATATTTAGTTACAATTTGACTCACAAATACAGTTTTGTAAACAAAGATTCGAATCAAAAGTACTTACGTCAATTATGTACTAACATTCGTTTAACCGTAATCGGCATCAGGAACCCTGAATACAAAAGCAATAGTTCACGCTGAGCGGTTCAATTGTGTTCAAGTAGATTAGGCGAGCAATCAACGTCTTGGAACTAATCTCACGTTGGCTGTTTGACGACAGACGTACAAGGAAAATTATGTAGATGATGTGATATCGAAGCACTACAATAATTTTGGAAGCTAATTGTAAGCTTGAGCTCCCTGCGAGGGAAAACATCGTGAGGAAACCATAGCATAGTGGTAGGGTACATTCTAGTACTCGACTGGCTATCTACCACCCTTAAGTTGAAAATCTGACGCAAAGCATCTAACGGCGTGTTCCGAAAGCCTCACTTAAGAGCCAGTTACATTCCAAGCTAGGTGTGTGTTACCATCTTCGATGACACAGTCACTTAACATCAGGTGAGCTGTGGTCAAACACATAGACTGTCAAACAAAAAAAATACAATATTTCAAAACTCAGAATGAAGTATTTTTTGTTTTACTTAGGTAGGATTACTCACGTTCAATTTTATCGGAAACTCCGACTATAGTATATGTCAGAATGATCTTTTAAACAACGCAACGGATTTTAATGTGGTTTCCATCAATAGCCAGAGTGATTCAAGAGGAAGGTTTATAAGTATAATACATGCATATGCACCACATTGGTATTTACATTGCACCCACGCGAAGCCGGGGCGGGTCGCTAGTTTATTATAAATAAGTATTTCCAAAAAAAAAGTGTACAAATATTATTTCAGTTGTCTGGCTCCTATAGTACAAGTTTTACTTAATTTGGGGCTAGATGGCGCTATGACAAATGCTGAGTAAATTTGGAATCACCATCATGTTTTATTAAGCTTGGTGCTTAAATAGTCATAAACACCAACCCATAAATGCTCAACATAAAGCCTATTTTTCCATTTTCTATCAAGAATATTTAAAATGTTAGCAGAGATAATTTCATTCATCCATCATTTTATTCACTCATTCGTTCATCTATTCATTCATAGCTTGCGTCTTTCCCTCTCTAAATCTGTGAGTGTCAAACTTTAGTTTAACAGCAGTCGTTGCTAAAGGGAATTCAGCTTTTTGGACAATTTGGAGTGTATTGGCGAGATAACATCAGCGGTTTCGTCAGCTCGTTTTGACATAATATTCTAACTTTACCTTCATTGAGGTTGTCAGTCTAATATCGCGTTAATTGTAATAAATATTTTTGGCATTTAAATGTTATCTTTGATACGAATTGGAATATGACTTGGTACTTTGGCGTTATACATAAAATATTGTACTAGGTATATTGTAATTAGTTAGTTTATACATATTCTCTACAGACACCGTTCTGGGAATTGAACCCACACTCTACAACTCTTGAAGCAGATATACTGTCAGATGAAGTTAACAAGGCAGTCAAGATAGTTTTATATTTCAGGGGTATAGAAACAAAACTGGATAGGTCCTTAGAAAAAAAAATCACAGTATATAAAAAAAACGTATCATTTGTATTCCCATCCCTTTACTGCCATATACTAAATTTAAATAAATGAAGAGTCTCTTTCTGATTACAATGGTATCGTAATATCGTGCTTACTATAACATAAATAAGCAAAACAATTAAATAATTGTTGGACGTAACTAGTTTTGTTCCCAAGCACTGGACATAACCTAGTTTGATACCAAGTTTACAGGACTTAACCAAGTTTGATTCCAATAGGTTAGTCAGGGTCGGATTTAGGAACTAGGACTTAATAATAAAATAAAGCTTATTTTTTATGTAGATATATTTATTATAATTATCAAATAATAAAATAATAATAATAAAAATTGCTTGGTGGCTTTCGAAGAGGTCTGATGAGTCCTAGGTCTTTTTCTTTTTATAGGAACCGCTTGGCAGCATTTTAATATAATTGCATCTTGATAAGACTTTTTCGCATTTTTATAGAATGCCGTATGAAATTTGCGCAACACAAGACCCGTAATTTTATTGCACTCAAATGCTTTGCTTTTATGTTCGCAACGTGATATTCTTGGCAAAGTCTTTGCAGTATACCTAAAACAAAATAAAAATGGGTTAAAAAAGCCAGCCAAGTGCGAGTCGGACTCGCGTACGAAGGGTTCCGTACCATTTTCTATAAAAACGGCAAAAATATTACGTTTTTTGTATGGGAGCCACCTTAAATATTTATTTATTCTGTTTTTTAGTATTTGTTGTTTTAGCGGCAACAGAAATACATCATCTGTGAAAATTTCAACCGTCTAACTATCACGGTTCATGAGATACAGCCTGGTGACAGACGGACAGACAGCGAAGTCTTAGTAATAGGGTCCCGTTTTACCCTTTGGGTACGGAACCCTAAAAACACTCACTAGGATAAAATATAATTAACGAAAAATAATGTACATAAAAGAGCCTTTAAATCTTTAAATATACCTACTCAACTCCATCCCGAATTTTACGCAATCTAGCCTGTTTCTACTTTTTCTACGGTGTTTTTCCACAAAAAAAAAAACATTCGTCTATAGTTTCACATATTTTATCAAAATTACATTCATAATATTTTAGACAACATAAAATAATCTTGTTACATTTTCATTAAATAATAGCAAACAGTCAAACAGACCTAAGGACCGAAATGCGTCCCTGGAAAATTCAAACTTACCTCAGTTTTTTTGCTTGATTTGCTTTCCATTTTTCGGGCTGTGGTGTTCGTTTTCTTGCATTATTTTTACCAACAGGTGTAGGATTTATATTCATTTTGAGGATTCACAATAGATAACAGAATAATATTTGGTATTTATTATTAAAAATTAAACAAAAACAACGAGATCTTTGCAAGGAATCTAAAGAGCGGCCATTACTGTTTAGTTTGAAATGGAGCGCTCCCATTGGTTGATTTGGACGTAACCAACTTTGAAACTCAATTCACTGGGACGAAACCAAGTTTGATACTAAACCTACTTTTTTTATTTAAAATAACTAGCAACTGAGCCATGTTTGATACTAAATTTATTTTTGAGGTATTACGCAGTCCCGAAATGAAAATGTTACCATTAAAAAAACATTTTACAAAATTGGTGGACACAACCAGTTTTGATTCTATACCCCTGATTTACTGACAAAACAAACCTTTTGTAAAAATGCTGCATACCAACTTTTCTTTTTTATGGTTGACTGGCTTGAGTGTTTGAACACAGCTCACCTGTATTTTTTTTTTTTTAAAGTAGGTTTACGTTTGACCACACCTGTCCTGATGTTAAGCAGGATGCGGTCTAAGATGGACCACGCTTACTGATAAGAAACCAGTAACGATGTGGTCAAAGATATTAATCGCAGCTAGCCCGGAATGGAACTAGCTCTCAAGTGAGGCTGCCGGAACACACCGCTAGGTGTTTGGCGGTATATTTTCAACTTGAGGGCGGTAACTACTCGGGTAATATAAAGTGCCCTACCACCACGCTATGGTTTCCTCACGATGTTTTCCATCTCCGGCAGCTCAAGCGTATTATTAGGATTTGAACCTACGACTTTCGGCGTGTGAACCTGCCGCACTAACCACTGGGCTATCAAGCACCATTTGGTAATGATTAGGTAATGTGACGTACTTTGTTTCAGACAGTAATAAGAAAAAGTTGCTATTCGATGTTTCTAGTGACAATGCTCCCTGGGCCTTGTTACAAACTACTTGTGATATAATTTACATATTACATTGTCGAAGACATTATAAGATACTTCCATGAAGTTAAGAAAAACTAGATACGGCGGTTGAACGCAACTATACAGATACTGACAGTTTTGTTGCATTTCTAAAATAATAATTATGTTAGGTCTTTTGTAACAAAATTGTAACAAACGAAACAATTGAGCTTTCTCTTTCTTTCTCTCTCTCTCTCTCTCTCTCTCTCTCTCTCTCTGTCTCTCTCTTCTTCTCCTCCTTCTTCATGTTTGGCTTTGCAGTTTTTACATTTGTCAGTGTCAAGTATTGAGATGTTGTCATGTATAATCATATAAAAATCTAATTAAAATCTAAGTCAAAGTCACACAATAGTAATTCACGATCGAGTCCAGTCATGCCTTAGTAAAGTAGTGGCGACTTTACTATTAGCTTCAATTGAGTTTTGGAAGCAACACTAAAACTCGTATTTCATCACATTATACCACTTTCCCACACGAGTTTGTAATTCGGCATTTTATGAATAAAACATTAGGTACATTTTTAAACTCAAAATAAAGTTTTGGTAAATATGATATGATTTTGTCCGAGTTTCCGCCAAAAACACTCTTTCGCTGTTTTTTGTACAAATAAATAAAAACCAAAAATATATTTATTCCCTTTGTTTTGTTTTTTATTAGGTCACAAAGTTTTTAATTCATCTCAATAATTGGCAACGAAGTTGCAGAAAATTGAAGTATCTTTTTTTATTATTCATATAATTTTTTTATGACACCTAACTTAGGTTATACTCTAATCCATGTTACAAATAACAATTATGATTGATATCAATATCAGATTGAATTGTATTCCGGTAACCTCACTTGAGAGCCAGTTCCATTCCAGGCTAGGTGTGCTTTACCATCTTCGGGCACACCGTCACTTAGAATCAGGTATGCTGTGGTCAAATACATAAACCTGTCAAAAGTTTAAAAAAAACATATTTTGACAATTTTTACGGTTCCGTACCTCAAAAGGACAAAAACTAAACCCTTATAGGATCTTTTTATTGTCCGTCTGGCCGTCAAGACCTTCTGTCTCGGGAGCGTGTGAAGGTATCGAGTTGAAATTAAAACCATATACGCAGACCAGTAATCTCTTGCAGCTTTAAAAAAAATTAAACAAAAGTTACAGCCGCTTATGTCGCAAAAAATCACATATTTTGATACTCACTAGAGAATCAAAACCTATAGGATACTTTCAATTGACCTAGAACTATTAAATATGGTATATTATTCTTGTAGTACACGAAAAGGAAAAATACCGAACACAACATTTTTAATTTAATCACAAAAAAAGAAAGATTAAAATCCAATACTTTTACTTGATTCCCGAACTATTTATCATACCTAGTAGTTTGTACAGAACCCTCGGTGGGCGAGTATAACTCGCACTGGTCCGTGTTTTTTAGCATATCTTTTATTTCATCTATCCGAGTTTCCATGTTTGGTTTACGCGAGTACGGCAAGCACATTACATTATTATTCAGTATACAATCTGCTAGCTACGGTTAACTTTCTGTTCCACTGAGATAAATGCGATGTTCGCGGGCTAATATTCAGGAACTTCTGTGTACAACACAATTTACTTTGGAATTTTTTCAGAAGAGAATTTCGCCCGGACTAGTACCAAAAACATGATTAGTAAGAAAAAAAAGGCTAATAATTTTCGCAACAAGCTGAATAGTTTAAGAAATCTATAACCCGACTGCGATTAAAATAGCTATAATTAAAGGATTTTTTTTAACCAATTTATTATTCCTAATTAAATTTAAACATATAACTTACATCATTATAATATATTTGTAATCCTCTTTTAAATGCTTACTTGTATGACAATTTTTTTTCTAGTTATTATAGTTTAAAAATCAAACTACTCAACCGATTTTGATGAAATTTGTATGGGATCAATAAGAAAGAATAATCCTTTCAAATAAAATAATATTTTTTAAATTGGTCCAGTCGTCTTTGAATAATGCATTCCCAAGGAAGATAAAAAAAAATCTATTGAATATTTTTAATAAACAAATTATTTATTACCGGGATTTAATCACGCACTGCCGTGGTAGTGCCGGTGTAAGAATTGTACCCCACCCTCTCTACCCGTGGTTGCCGTAAGAGTCGGCTAAGGGATGTAATACGGAAGATGGGCAGCAGTGTCTTCCTTGAACAATCACACATAACTGCGCTCGCCAACCCGCCTGCCAAGCGTGGCGAGTATTGGCAAAACCCCTCCCTAGGAGAAGGCCTAAATCCAGCAGTGGACATCTTATGGCTGATGATGTGAATCACGCACTTACAATCATGCAACAAAGTGATCCTATAAGGGTTCCGTTTTTTTCCCTTTTGAGATACGGAACCCTAAAAAACATTTCAAATCAAGCATAACCTCTTCAAGTGATTAGGGTCCTTAAAGGTAGAACTGACAATGCCCCGGCTATGCGGCGGCATTGACCACTTACTATCAGTCATTATGCTTGTTTGGCACTTTTTCACATAAAAAAATAACCTTAAGCTGCTCAGATGTCTTGTAACTTTTTAGTCACTTAAAAAGTTGCCTTGTATAATCTTCTAGACCAAAAAAAAATCCTTTCTTCTCAAAGGTCAAACTTTAGTAAATCTACGCACGTCTGGTTCATCCGCATTAATATATGGCGTTACAATACATCGTCATCTTGGACGGCATAATCTTCTTAATCCAACGTGATGGCACCGACCCACATGTCTTGTACTACGCGACCAAATTCCCACAAACTTGACGATGGAGCCTCCGTCGTAATTCCTAAATACTTTTCTTATATTTCTATGAAAATTTAATTACCCCATTTGCCCACCTGTACACATAAATTGGTGTGACAGTATCACCTGCTTGATTAATGATATCGGAGCTCAGTTTATGTTGGTCTTACGCATCTCTATACAATGACAGATATAAAATGATCCTGGTTTTCACGGTATCATGTACGATTTATATATTGGTATGTTATACAATAGTTTTCCATTGGCTTGAATGCTTCTCTACAAGGACGTAATAAATGGAATTTTATTTTTTATCTTTGGTGTACACAAAGTTTATTTCTATTCACTGTGATTTTGTTTATTTTCAGTATCTCACTTTGTGGATTCTTTAGCGATGATAGTTCAGTGGTTAGCGCGGTCGGTTCACACCGGCCGGTTCCGAAGGGAGTAAGCTCAAACTCCAACAATGACCTTGAGCTGCCGGTGAAGGAAAACATCCTGAGGAAACCATAGCATTGTGGTAGGGTAACACGAAATATAAGGATATGGTCAAAGGCGAAGCTATGAAATAAACAAAAAAACATCTCTACATTAAATCAGTGCCCACACAGCTTATGAAATGTCGGCAGTGATATATTTTTTCCGCGTCGCTTCCATAAGTCCAGTGAAAACTTAATTATTGTCAAATTCTTTATTTCATCATAAGTTTTAAGTGACAACATATTTGAATGTACGTTTGGGTATTGTTAAAATCTTTACATCATCCTGTTTGACTGGCTATGGATTTTTGAGATACCTCATGATGTATTTATTTATTTTATTGATACATACTTTGTGTTAGTTCATCTTATGGTATTCTGGAATTATAATCATTAGTGTATTTCCGCTTATAAGTGGTTTTGGTTACAACGATAGACATAGAGAATGGACTGAGCGTTCCCTATCCAGGTAAGAAGTGGCAAAGCGTGAGAGAGACAAAACAATCATGCGGGCAGTAGCTGTCTCTTTCTAGATATCTAAATTTGTCCACATCACACTTTTCGCTTTGGGGCACCTCGCCTTTGTTACACATCTACAGAAAAGAGACAGGTTTTGGTCGCACAGTCGCGTTGTCTCTTTCTAAAGAGTGGTCAATTCTGTGAGGCCATTGCTCAGTCTATTCTTTTCTATGTCTATGGTAATAACAATTATAAAAAAAAAAATGTAATTTCCGTCCGTATTGTAATCAAAACATCTCTTATACAAAAATAAATTAAAGCGTATATATATATATATACATAATAATAATTACTACACAGTATTTTGTTCAGAAAATATTACATACTAAGTTCTTTGTTTATTTTTGGAAAATATCAACGATGATAACTTACGACTAATCGTACCAAACCTACCCACTAATGATGAGTTGACTATCGTAAGTGTGCCATCAATTTTAAGGTTCCTGCAATGAAGCCATAGAGTCTTCTATACCATCCTGTAGATAAGAACGGGAAGTATGCCTTCGTTAAAGCTAATAGGCCATAAAATAAAAATTTATGAAGCATTGAAAGTAGTTAAGTCAAAGACTAATATCATTATTGCAATCTGATTAATCGTCCAGTACCTACTTGTTTCGAGCGATGGGAAAATGCTCTTTGAGATGAATTTAATTACGTCATAAAATTTAATGAAGCTTAGTGATTAGTTGATTAATTATTGAGCTGATTTTGTTTTTTGTTTTTATAAAGTAACTTGTAACCTGTTGTTTGTACTTGTAACTATCTTCCTAATAAAACTATAATGTAAAAGTGCCTTTAGCTATATGTATTTCGAATAAGGATGTTCAAACGCTAATAATCATATTTATTGATAACGAGGTGTTCGTTAGAAAATGTTCAAAAGAGTAAATATGCATTTAATATGATTATTATTAGCGTTTTCAATATTGTAACTGTAATAGAGTGAATTTAACTATAAAGAATTATGAACTTGTGATGTACTAAATCAATAGGTTTTGTTATTTATCATAACGAACAACATTTACTATCGAGAAAAAAAAAACTGCTGCTCTTATAGGAAAAGTAGTACCACTACCCTTGTCCAAATGGAAACTGCAATAATTTTATTGTCGCAATTTTGGAACTATTTTGGGAAAGTGTGACCATCAAGTAAGCGACCTGCTCGTCTTGAAACTTCGTCATATGAAAAAAAAAAAACGTTTTTTTAATACGGAATAGGTTCGCGTTTATCCACATCCTGGCTGATGTTAAGCAACAGTGTGGTCTAGGATGGAATATGCTTACCTAGAAGGAACCTTTACTCTTGATTTGAAGACACTCATATTGTACTTTACGGGAAACACAGACGCCGGCAAAGAGTTCCACATCCTCGCTGTGCGAATAAATGTGGATTCCAAGCACTCATCCGACTCTAATCGATTAATTTAAAGATATATTCTTTTAGTAAAAGTTTTGAACCCACAGTCTTAAAATGACTTCCCCCTTATAAAAACATTAAGCTAAAACGTAGAGATAAATATCTCGTAACAAATAAAATAATTATTATTTATTTTGTTCAAAATCAGTTGAACTGAACATTGACCTTTGTGCAAAAAGTACGTAAGTTATATTTACCTATTGAATTACTCTGATTTAAGGAACCTGTTAAGCAACAAAGCGCCTTAAGATATCAGAAATAGAATTGAAGTTTAGCAATCAATTACGACACAATACTCTTTAACACTGTCCACAATAACTTTCCACTACTTTTAATAGCAATACTATTTAGTACTCCGTCACAATAATACTTTAGACTACTTTTCGATGCTACTGATTAGCAACATATTCTTTTAAAGCTTATTGTGATAAGGGATCAAAGTGATGAGATGTAGGTGGCTCCGATAAAGATGAATGGTTTGTCGTTGCCAAGACATAATGGTGTCGTGATCCGACCAGCAATGTCGCGTGTTATATTCACTTCTGTGCTTGTAGTGGTTTGTTTTGGATTTGTTTGCGGAAATACTAACGATCGTAAGTATTAATTGGTGTTAAATTATTGAATGAAAAAAATTTATATATTTTTACGTTTAAAAATGGAACGATACTGCGGCCATATAGTTTTTTTTTTTTAAATTTAAAATCGGTATCACTCGGAGTATTATATCGATTCTAACAATACGATACATCGAAATCTGTTCAGGCATTAAAAATGTATGTAGGGGAATAAAGAAACTCACATAACATA
Organism: Biston stratarius; assembly: GCA_950106695.1. Taxonomy (NCBI): domain Eukaryota; kingdom Metazoa; phylum Arthropoda; class Insecta; order Lepidoptera; family Geometridae; genus Biston; species Biston stratarius. Next base: position 17,275,996 of record OX467109.1, on the reverse strand, counting down.
CTTTTTTTTTGTGGTTGACAGGCTAGGTGATAGACCACAGCTTTTTTTTTTGTAGATAGGCTTGCGTTTGACTTCCATCTCGCCTGATGTTAAGCGATGATGCGGTCTACGGTGGAGCACGCTCGCCTAGAAGAAACCGATTCACTCGTGACATGAAGGCACCCAGATTATAACCATCAGGGAACACCCACTCGGTCAGCAAATTCCATTGTTTAGCGGTTCGTACAATGAAAGTAGATTCAAACCGTTTAGTTCAAGTATCACTTGATATTGAGTGACGGTGTGGTTGAAGTAAACACACCCAGCCTTGAATGAAACTGGCTCTCAAAAAAAGCTGCCATAACACATGCCGTTAGGTGCTTAGCTGCAGATTTTTAACTTGAGTTTTCAATTTAGTTGGGCATTGTGTGAAATTACTAAAATAATCGACTAGAATAATCATTAGTATAATGCGTGTCACAATGGATGCATCAACCTTGATTGAAGAGGTTATATTTTATGTAAAAGTGAAGAAAACGAGACGAGCGAAATTCTCTACTGATGGTAATAGGAAATGCTTGTCAATGACCATTGCAGAGATACTTAGAACTTTGAGTAACATAAACTTTGGCGCTTTTTACTTTGAGACATTCGATGGCGAGTCGCAACAGCCGTTACTAAGTACCTTACAAACCGGGAGTTTACCAACCGGTGGTAAGTACCGCAGTTCTACATATTCTGTCAAGCAGTAGTGTGTTATTACTGTGTCGGTTTGAAGGGTACTGAAGTAACGGAGCTATTTAGACTAACCATCTAATGCCTTAAAGTAATAAGCGCCAAAACAGCGATGGCCTAGACTTTGTTGGGTACTTAAAGTTCTGTATATCGCTGCAATAATCATGGATAGGCGTTGTCTCTTACCATCAGGAGAGCATCTAGTTTGTCTCATTAACTTTAGAAAAAAAAGACAGTCGATGGTTAGTCGTTGGTCTTATTACTTTAACATAAAAAAAAAGTATATTGCAGCAAAAAACTTATACATAATAAATTTTTAACAGTTACGATACTGGCATATTTTCGTATTCATAATGTTAGTGTGATAACCTAAATTTAAATCATCTAGAATATTCTATTGTTGTTTTTAACTTCGAATAACACTACGTTTTCCTGAATAGAATATAGATGTACATATGTTTTGTAATAAAGGTTATTCGTGTCACCATTGTAAGACTTATCAACTGGGTCATCGTTTGATTGCATCGTACTGTGTGATCATTGCACAGACTTGAATGATTTATTGGGCTAGCTAGAACGTAGACCAGCATATATACTCATATATACATCTCTCGTCTGTTCTTAATCAGTAACGTGTTTTACAATAAGAGATCGCTTTTAGCGATAAGGCCTACACATTTTGTAGCGATGACAGCTCAGTGGTTAGCGCGGTCGGTTCGTATGCCGAAGGGCGTGGGTTCAAACCCCAACAATGAGCTTGAGCTGCCGGTGAAGGAAAACATCGTGAGGAAACCATAGCGTGGTGGTAGGGTACTTTCTAGTACTCAGCTGGCTAGCTACCATCCTCAAGTTGAAAATCTGCCGCCAAGCATCTAATGGTGTGTTCCGGCAGCCTCACTTGAGAGCCAGTTCTATTCCAGGCTAGGTATGCTTTACCATCTTCGACCACACCGTTACTTAACACCAAGTGAGCTGTGGTCAAACAACTAGCCTGTCAGCGTTAAAAAAAAATATGGCACTCTTTAGTTTCTTGTTTATGTTATATTTTTAGTTGAGTTCATATGTAAGTACAGAATTAAGTGTGTATATCTATCTATAAAATAAAAACCACTAATTAAAACAGTTTTATGGAAAGATTCAAACGCATAAACGCAACCACATGACGCATCAACAAACAACCATGCCAACGAACGCAAACCTAAACAGACGTAAAAAAAAAAAACTATTTTTAAATCGTACCATTGAACGATTCTTTCTCCACTCTTTTGAAACACAGTGGTTTATATGTATACTATAAGTACCTTATTGTACTATGGAAATTAACTATAGTATTGACTCATATAGTTTTAATTCTGCTTGACTCACGTTTACTTATATCGGATACTCCGACTGGAGTTTTAGCCACATTAGGTGGCCTTCTTCATGGAGAGAAAGCTAAGTAAAACGCGCGTGAGACCTCGACCGAAACTATAGAAACTATAGCCGAAACTATAGTCGGAGTATCCGACGTAAACGTGAGTAATCCCGCATAATACTTGATTACTTCCAGTTCGCAGGATCGATGCCATCGAACCAGAGCAGCTTTGCTTACAAGCTGGTGGGATGTGTACAATTGCCATTGACTGTCCTGACGGTCACCTCTCGGAGCAAAGAGGGCTTTGTCCTAAGCAGAGAAACCAAGGAGTGGAGTGTTGCCATGGAAGTAATTTTTTTTATAAACTTGCAATGTCATTTATATGTTTTGTAGCGATGATAGATCAGTAGTTTGCGCGGTTGGTTCACATGCCGAATGGGTTCAAGCTCCAGCAATGAGCTTCAGCTTCCGGTGAAGGTAAACATTGTGAGGAAACCACAGCATAGAGGTAGGATAACTTCTGGTACTCGACTGGCTAGCTACCCTCAAGTTGAATATATGCCGCCGATAACCTAACGGTGTGTTCCGGCAGCCTAACTTGAGAGCCAGTTCCATTTCATGAGCCAGTTTCAGAGTCATTTTTACCATTCAACACACACATCAGGTGAACTGCGACTGAAAATGGGAACTGACTCTCAGATGAGGTTACTGACCAACCTTTAAATAAGTAAGAAATCAATAAAAACAGGTTATTTTTACTTCGTAGGAAGTCGTTTAGTTAGGTACCACCACAGTACCAAATATTCTGCCGCCAAGTAGTAGTGTGTAAACATTACACTGTTCCAGTTTGAAGGGCACTGAAACTATCAAAATTATAGGGCTGTTGAGACTAACCATCGAAAGTTTTAAAGTAGTGAGCGCCAAAGCAGCGATGCCATGGACTTTGTTTTCCTACTCAAAATTCTTTGTATCACTGCAATGGTCATGGACATGCGTTATCTCATACCATCAGGAGAGCATATCGTTCGTTTCACACTAAAAAACAAATTTAAAAGCGAATAAATATAATATAATTTAACAATACGTTGTTTAATTTTTTCAGTATCAATGAGAGAAACAAGATGCGAAAAACATGGCGGAGTTTGTATATCTTTATCTCAGAACTACTGCAACCCGCGCCTGGTGTTCGATGGCGCTACCGACTGCTTGGAAGATAAACGATGCTGTATTATGGTTTGAAATGTTCTCAATACTGATAGATTATATTTATAAGTCTGTTGCTTTTGTTTTTTTCCTAAGAGGACGGTTTTATTCGTTTTTGGCATTGCACTTTGTGTGTTCTGCCAAAGCAAAGTATTATAATCTTGTAAATATTATCAAAATAAAATAATATAAATTTAATTAAATTTAAAAAATAAAAGGGAAAAAGAATTTTGCTTACAGTCAACGTGTTTGTGTTCCATCAAATTCGCAATGGCTGAGCAATTTTTTTTTATATATTTGACAGGCTAGTTCTTCGACCTCAGCTCACATGACGTTAAGTGACGGTGTGGTCGAAGATGGTAAAGCACACCTAGCCTGGAATGGTACTGGCTCTTAAGTGAAGCTGCGGGAACACACCGTTAGATGCTTGGCGGCAGATTTTCAACTTGTGGGTGGTAGCTAGCCAGCCGAGTACTAGAAAGTACCCAACCACCATGCTATGGTTTCCTCATGATGTTTTCCTTCACCGGCAGCTCAAGCTCATTATTGGGGTTAGAACCCACGCCCTTCGGCATTCGGCAATAACCACTGAGCTATCATCGCAACCCTTACTACGCTACTTAACGCTACTCCTTAGAGGAGTAACTTAAGTCAAAAAGTAACTTTTTTACAGCATAGTAGCTTAATCGCCGAGATGCTACATATCAATCTAAATAACGGGCTTAGTTAAGAAAATTAAAGAAACACGAACGACCACAATACTCCAAAAAAATACTCTAAAAAAATATTACCGGTGTAACTTTTGATTATGTAAGGATTCTAACGATATATATACGATACATCCAAATCTGTTCAGGCAATTAAAAGTTATAGAGCAATAAAGAAGCTTACATAATATACATGAACCCTAAAAAAAATTACACTTCTTTTTGGGCAGTTGGGTAACAATTTAATGATGTTCGTTGGTAAGCCGCATAACTTGAGAACGGCTTATTCGATTTAGCTGATTTTTTTTAAATGTTTGTGATACTTTGAATAAGCTCTATTTATTATTTTTTTCATGAAAATATGTCTAATAATTTTGCTGAGAATTATTCAGAGCGTTGTAAATCTTGTATAATGAATTAAAGACACAATAAAGTACTTTACCTCCCAAGGAAGTTACAACGCCATTCCCTGATAAAAATCTCCCCTTTAAGGAGACAAAATGGATAACGAGATACTAAGCCTAATTAATATAAGCAGGACTTAATTTTTTCAACAACGTGGCGGCTTCCCAGCTACTTAATTAAAGGTCCTTTTACAATGATTCGTAGAGTACTGTAATTAAGGTATTTCATAGAATTTCATTTGGTTCCAAAAACCGAGCAATAACAGTTGAATAAAAATAATTTAGGTTTCTTACTTAAGGAACTAAGTTGACATTTTATTTATTTTTATTTTACGATTGTTACTATACGAGTAACGTTGCAGAAATCTGGTGCAGCATTGCATTACCTATATTACAGGCCAGTAATCATAAAACTTAAATAAAATAACCACAAGTAAGTACTAAAAAAAGCTTTATCCCGTTGACGGTAAAGGACCTGAATAATTTGATCAATCAACAAGCTTTTACGGTAGAAATAATACTGTATTATAACCTTAATAGGTAATCAAGAACTTTATGAACGAAAATATTATACTTGTACGGTCCAATAACAAAAGGTACTATGGTTTTCTCAGAGTCTGGTGGGTAGAAAATTGCTTTATATATTATTTTTAACCAACTTCTAAAAATGGTTCTTAAGGGTTTAATATGTTTTTTCTTATTAATTTTTATTGTTTTACACTAGTCTTTTACTTGATAAAAGACCGAGCCTGTCTTTAACATCAGGTTGTATCGTGTTTTCCCATTCTTGGTTGACTGGAAGAAATCGCTCTTAGCGATAACGCTGCCACTTGTGGCACTAGCTCATAAGATTACTTTGTTTTCTGTACTTTTCTTTTTCTATTTTACGTATGCGCAATGAAGAATTTATAAAGGCTGCCGTGTCACCTCTAGCGTTTCAAACTTCAAAATAGATCTTGACAGTTTAACAGAAAGGAATGCTTTGGGTAGCTAAATAAAATAAAAACTTGCTGGCAAATTTTTAGTTACAATTTTTTTGCATAGCCAATGAAAATCTCAATTAAATTTACTCACGAATGGAAAACTGCGTCCATTTTAATACAACCGTTTTGTAAAGAAATAATAATCATCATCATCAGCCATAGGAAGTCCACTGTTGGACATAGGGCCTCCTCCTGGGGAGGGGTTTTGCCAATACTCGCCACGCTTGGCAGGCGGGTTGGCGAGCGCAGTTATGTGTGATTGTTCAAGGAAGACGCTGCTGCCCATCTTCCGTATTACATCCCTAAACCGACTCTTACGGCAACCACGGGTAGAGAAGGTGAAGGGAAATAATAACACATCACAACTTTACTATCACACTCTTACTTATACTGTCTCTGTTTCTCAATTCTCACACATATTCTTTTTCTAAAACTACAGTCATGACTCACAAACATCATTTCTCACATATACCTCACACTCTTCACACAGAAAGAACTTTTCAAAAACATCGTTTGTAATCGTATTTTTTCGTTTAATCCCAACGTAATCTGTTCTCGCCAGTACCACAATATTCTTACTACGTCCTAGGGATATTTCGTTTCGCTTACACAGCAAGCAGTTAAGCCGACCGAACCAATTACGGTGGTTTTCTCCGATTATTCGACCGTAGAATAACATATTGGGGATCAACGATGTTTTTTTCGGTGCCAATGGTTTTATTGATGCTTGAGTACGTGCGTGATTTTATGCACTAAGGATTTAATAAGAAGTTTTAAATTAAACAATTGTTCAGAATTCTTTGATATTTTTTACGTTTTAGTCATAGACTACACTACATGTGCATGAAAATATTATTCTGTCGTTTTGGCTGTTGGCATTTATAATAGACTTGTATACACTAGGTATAAGAAATAAGAGTTATTACATTTTTTGAGCTATTTTTGCCAATATATTCGCCAAATTTACGCATTCAGTCGCGTGATCGTGACTACTAAGAAGAGAGCGCTATTTAGCCCTGATTTGTGTCTGATTCTGCTTTGCATAGCCTGAAGATGTATCAGAGACCAAACTCAAATAAAAATATCCAGTCCAAAACAGGTTTTACAAAAGTTATGGTCGCTAATAGGTAAAATTGCGGAGAAAACCGGGAAAATCGCAAAAAAAAAATCTTAAAAAAAATAGGAGGTCATGGATTTTTTTTGGCCAACTTGTATTCTCCAAATGGGTCCCCGACCATACCCATTTGGTTTGTCTAACCCTCTACCAATCACCCGGTATAGATATATGAATGCTTCACACGGCGTGACGTCATTCACACCCCGAGCCGCTAAGTGTAAAATTGCAAACGTTTAAAAAATAACACATTTTTGAGGTAAATTGGATATCGAGTTAAATTATTAGCTTATTTCCAAATTTAGTAAGTAAATATATTTATAAAAAAAAGTTTATGTTATCTCATGTCACTAATATTATAAATACGAAAGTATGTATGTTTCTTTACTTTTTCATGCGAACCGGCTGAACGATGTTGATTAAATTTCAAATGTAGATTTATAGCTTGCTTTTTTTTAGAATTCTCGAAAACATAACCTACGATGTTTCCCTACACCGTTTGAAGTCATCAGCAATATGCACATAGTGCGAAACAAGACGTGGCCGCGCGCACGTTGTATATACTCAGCTTTGTCTCCATGATGAAGGCCACCAGATTTGGCTGAAATTATAGTCGGAGTATCCGATATAATTAAACGTGAGTAAACCCACCTAAGTAAAAAAAAAAAAAACTCAAAACTACGTCAGTTTCCATAGTAAAATACGAAAATACAGTCAAGCGTGCCGTGGGGTTCGAAGACAGACTGTCTTTCAACTAGGCTCCCGAAAATACCAATATCTCCCCAAACATAAGTTTCAATGCCATAAAACGGTTAAAGGCAAAGGACCTCGCCAAATTCATTAGTAACTTCAACTCTTCGACATTTTCTGAGATACCAATGAACATATAAAACTGAGAGAAAACTTTTCAAACTGACACTAACTTGGCAAAATTTTGTTCTCAACAAAAATTGAACTGATCCTTTCAGAGGAACTAAAGTGTCGCTGAGACTGCGTCGATACAAGCGCCAGGAAAATTGAGCTTTCGTACTAACGCAGCTGTAACTATACCTCACATTTGTTCTTTAATTTATTTTTAGCATCGCACTTTCTACATTCTACCAGACAAGTAATCATTACTTTTCTCAAGTCAAAAATCATAGTCAAAATCATCATCTTATAACTTAAATCACTGTTAAGTTAAATCCATAACCTAGTAAAGTAGATTGTTTGATTCAAATAAACAGGCCAAATTGACAGGCTAGTTGCTTAACTACAGCTCACCATCCTAATAAATAAATATAAATAAATACTCGAGGATGGTAGCTAACCTAGTACTATAAAGTATTAAAGTTTGTTTATTATTATTATGATGAATGTAGGTATTTCTGTAAAATGTTACGTGTTTCTCTTGTTAGCACACCCCGTCGTTTCACCGAGTCTTATACGTACCAAAATTATCTGGAAGAGATCGCTCTAAGCAATAAGGCCGCCAATTGTTGCATACATTTAAATGTTTGTATTAGTTCTATATATACGTAGGACAGCTGGCGGTGGATGGAAGCGAAAAGCCGAAGATCAGGCTGAGTGGTGTGTCTTGGGAGAGGTCTATGTTCAGCAGTGGAGTTCGATAGGCTGATGATGACGATGATGATGATGATGATGGTGATGATGAAGATGGTGGTGAAGATGGTGATGAAGATGAAGATGGCGATGATGATAATGACAATTAATTCTGTTCTGTAATCTTGATGTGAACAATAAAGAGTTGTCTATCCATAAAGTAACCTTCCACCATGCTATGGTTTCCTCACGAGGATGTTTTCCTTCACCGACAACTCAAGCTCTTTGTTATAGCAGTTGTTGCTGTTATACATAGGTTATTAATAATAATAATTGTTGCAACTAAACAATTTATAAGTGAAAAATCATCATCTTTGTTGCTTCTCTCTTCTTCTTAGTCGGCTTCTTCATTGCTGAAGGTCGTGTCTAGTTTTAAATATACTCGGTGTAGCATGCTCTTCCACGTGTTTCTGTCCTTGGCAGTCGTGGATTATAATCGTACCATGGTTCGCTCTATGTCCTCCCTGATTCGCGCTCGCCGCTAACCCTGAATTTGACATATTTTGTGACAAATGGCATATAACCATGACCACTTTCTCGACATATTCCAAGAATTGAATTGACCAATGGGACAGGGGCAAAAATGCCGATATCGTTTTTGACATTTAGATTTTAGATAACTGATTATGTCATCAAAATGTTTTATTTGAGTATTTCCTCTTGACATTTGTATAATTTTATTATTTTGACATTTAGATTTACATACATATTGACCATATTGACACTTGTATAATTTCTTTTTGTAAATTATAACACCATAGAAAGACGATATTAAACCTCTAGATCCTACACAGACGAGTAATCTGAAGAAGTTGAAATTTTCTCATTATAAAACTATAACCTAGACCACGCAAGACCTAGAATTTCAACCTAACTTCAGTACGAAAGTGTTAAAACTAATGCTGAAGTTTTACTTAGTTTAACTTAAACTCCGCAGATTGGATGTAACGGTTTCATTCATATCCACCCACACTCGATCAGATAACTTGGAAGGAGTCTCCAATTGAAATAGTTCCTGACTCGGTAGCTCGTTCTTGATTTCTTGGTCAGAAGTTTCTGGCATCTTTCTTCTGCAGGACTATTCTATGTTGCTTTTATAGGGCAGATCCATTTTATACGCAATTTTTTTGGTACCCACAATAATAGTAGCGATGATAACTCAGTGGTTAATGCAGTCGGTTCGCATGCCGAAAGGCGTAGATTTAAGCCCCAACAATAAACTTGAGCTGCCACTAAAAGAAAATATCGTGAGGAAACCATAGCATGGTACGGTATTTTCTAGTACTCGGCTGGCTAGCTACCAACTTGTAAATCTGCCGCCAAGCACCTAACAGTGTGTTCTGGCAGCCTCACTTGAGAGCCAGTCCTATTCCAGGCTAGGTGTGCCTTTAAAATATTATAGTATTCTATTTAAATTGTGTCCCAATGATATTTATTTGCTATTCAGTTTTTAGTTGTGTAAAAAGAGAATGACTCAACAAAGTAACATCTTTTTAAATCCAACTGTAAGTCTGCGAAGTACGGCGGCGAGTGCCGGACAACAAGACAGTTGCAGTAATTGATCGATGACTGCGCCTTTACTCTAGACTAGAGACAGTATTCTGAAGCACTATTGAGGCTGTATTTCGCGTAACATATTAGTTTTTTTTCGTAAATACCTATTACCTTTCGTCATTATCGATGGGCAGCAGCGTCTTCCTTGAACAATCACACCTAATTGCGCTCGCCAACCAGCCTGCCAAGCGTGGCGAGTAATTGCAAAACCACCCAGGAGGAGGCCTATGTCCAGCAGTGGACGATCTATGGCTGACGATGCGATGCGATGTGAGTAAGAGGTAACGCCTGCTCATGACCATGTATGCCTGCATTACACAGAACTTTGAGATACAAACTAAAATCCAGAACGTCCCAGACGGAAGTGGCTAGACGAAATCAAGGAGTGGACTGGACTAAGCTAATCAGCATCTAAAATTCTCAGCATGGACTCGCAAAAAATTTTGCCTACTTACCTTCAAACTTTAGGATGAAGATGGCACTTGATGATGATGAATATAAAAACTATTGTAAATATGATAAAATGTAATTTTAGCTTTTTTCCGAGACACCGGATGGCTGAACTTGCCACACCGGATCCACGCACCGGAGACCTAGAGTGCGGAGAAGGCTTTCTAACGAAGACAAAAAGTCTAGTACCTCTAGCATAAACACTGTCGTAAAATACTAGTAGCAATATAATATTTGACAAGACTGTAGTTTCCGTTTGAGCCCGTCTGAGGTGCTCACTGTTCCACTTTTCTTATCGAAAACCTATTGCGTATTTTTCTCGTTGTAAATGGAACGTCCCAGAATAAGTCAAGGGAATTCTTCTTAGTCGTTCCCGGGCGAGATGTATTGAACTCACTTCGACGAGATTAAAAATTATTTTGCTCTTGTACTTGTAATTCTACAAAGAGCTTTTTTTAATCATAGCTCAAACATACTAAATTTCATGAAAATAGTTGGAGCCGTTTCAGAGATCCCGAATATATATATTTAGTATGCAGGGGGTTTCGGGGGCGAAAAATCGATCTTGCTAGGTTTCATTTTCAGAAAACGTCGTTTTATCTATGTTTTCAGCCGAGCAATGCTCGGTCAACCAGGTACTTATCTTTATACACCACCGTTAAGTCCGCGGTCCATTGACAAGCTACAAGCACGATAGATATATATTTTCACCCAACACTTATACTAATTAAAAATAGTATGTTTCCAGATCTAATAGCTTTTTTCTTAAAAATAATAAAAGTTCTAATATTTGGTTTTCAAAGGTTCTGCAGCCTAATTGGGACACAATAATAAAATAATATAATTCTTTATTGTTCATACCGCGTGTTGTTATTGTACCGTGGCGGTGCCGGCGTAAGAATTGTACCCCACCCTCTCTACCCGTGGTTGCCGTAAGAGTCGGCTAAGGGATGTAATCCAGAAGATGGGCAGCAGCGTCTTCCTTGAACAATCATACCTAACAGCGATCGCCAACCCACCTGCCAAGCGTAGCGAGTATTGGCAAAACCCCCTCCCCAGGAGGAGGGATGGTGTGTGTGTGTGTGATTGTTCATACCTATTACAAACAATTATAACTAAAAATATAAACTTAACACTAGTGGAACAACTGGCGGCCTTATTACTACAAGCGATCTCTTCCAGGCAACCTAAGTATGGTGAGGATTTTAATAAGTTAAACGGACGATAAGAAAAAGGACGGGGTACGTTGATAAGAGACTTAAAATAAAAAATAAATAAAAATCATTTTAAACATAATATACAAAAGACATACATACTTACATACCTATCTACATCATTAAATATACCCTTATAGAATATAGAATATATACTTACAGATGCAAATCTTTATAAAAAAACATATCAAAAATCGTGTCACGTTGTTTGTCCGCGATGAGCTCCTCAACTACTGAACCGATTTTAACCAAATCTTGCACACTGTGTGCAGTTTATATCTAAATTTTTTATCGCAATATTTTTTTATTACAAATTATTTGTTTATTACATGACAAAGAGGTATAATTATCTGTGAGTTCCATAAAATTCTAATAGATGGCGGTGTAAGGTAATTTATTAACTGATAGATGGCGCTACGTTAAAAGTCCTAACGTTTATCTTGAGCTTCACTTGAGACCCAGTTCCATTCTAGGCTAGGTGTGGTTTACCATCTTCGCCACACCGTCACTTAAGATCAAGTGAGCTGTGACCAAACAACTAGCTTGCCAAACAATAAAAAAATACTACAATGTTTAACTGTCAACCTTTTTAGTATTTATTATTCAGGGATGATTTGGGAAATTTGAATTACCAACGTTTACGCCTGTGACATAAAACTTATTAGAATTCAATGGTATTGCCGTGCGGGTCCATTGCGTTTCAGGGACGGGAAACCGTACTGTGCTCAGGGCTGGACCCAGGTGTAGGTTTAAGAGGCCTCTTTCGATACGCATCAACGCTCACCTTTACTGCCCGTATTCCTATCCCTGCTTAACTATTTTTTTTATATAAATGTAATTAGACGATTGAAACGCTCTCCTGATGCTAAGAAATAACGCTTGTCCATGACCATTACAGCGATACATATAAATTTGAGTGTCAAAATAAGTTCTAGGGCTTCGCTGCTTTGGCGCTCATTACTTTGAGACATTAGAGACATTAGAGATTTAGTGGTTAGCGCGGTAGGTTCGCATGCCGAAGGGCGTGGGATCAAATCCCAACAATGACCTTGAGCTTCCCCAGTAAAGGAAAACTTTGTCAAGAAACCATAGCGTGGTGGTAGGGTACTTTCTAGTACTCGGCTGGCTAGCTACCACCCTCAAGTTGAAAATTTATCGCCAAGCATCTAACGGTGTGTTCCGGCAGCCTCACTTGAAAGCCAGTTCCATTCCAGGCTTGATGTGCTTTACCATCTTCGACCATATCATTACTTAACATCAGGTGAACAGCGATTAAACACTTAACTTCCTAAAAAAATAAACATATTTTAAATATTTATTATGGTTTAAATATTTCAAAAACACTGACTAGGTACTAGGAATTAGCTTACCTACTGACAGGTTTATATGAGTTTATATAATTGTTTATTTTATTTGATTTTATAAGTCAATTTATTTTAGTTTTATTTTAATTTATTGTTGACATAATCTACTCATTACAATGTTTTTTATGAGTTGCATTGCAATATGTGATTAGCTAACGTCCTAGTTTATCATTTATAACTTCCAGTGACAGTTATGTGAATATAGCTATATGTAAGCGGGCACGCCCATAATGCCTGGGGGCTTTTATTTAGATATTGTTTACGTTTCGTTTTTATTATGCCTGAGTATAGTTCTCGATGTTTTTGGTTGGTATATTGGCGTGTGCTAGCTGACATACGGCTATTAATTTAAATAATTTAAATAATGTTTTGTGTCGCGTAATGTAAATAATTTTGCATAGTATTATATAATTTTTTTTTTTCTCTAACTGAACAGACAGCTGTGCTGCTGGGGAGTTTGTTGCGCCACTTCTTCTTCCCAGCTAAAGCACTAGGAAGTGGTGACGGGTGGGCGTTTTGGGGGACTGTCTTATGTAATTTCGACGTTCGAAAAGTGCTGATTCTCAGCCTAGTTTGAATAAATTAATTTGATTTTGTACATATTATGTCAATGAAAAAAAAATGATTGTGATATATTACGGAATTTCACTTGTAATTTTGGTGTGTGTATTTATGAATTTTGGCGAAGCAATATTGCATTATTTTACCAAACGGACTTAAACTTATATATTTTTCATAGAAATATCTAAAAAAGAATAATGAAGCCACAGGTCGCTGCTAGTGTTATATTATGATTTTTCTCACCCATAAACTCTATGTTCTCAACAATACAGGACATTAATTTAGCGTCTTAAATCTGATTATTCCTAAACACATCACGGCTTTCTGTGAGATTACTTCAATACGGCGATGACGTGTCTTATCCTATAAACAGCAATTTACATTGGATTAGTGGGTAAATCTCCCATGAAGGAGATTTAACGAGATATGGCTGGGGTTACCATCATTTCACAATCGAATTACTTATCTTTTAAAACTGACATAAAAAGTCATAGATAGAAAAGAGGAAAAAGGAAAAATAAAAGAAGAAAAAAAGAGTTTGCGCAGATGGTTCACACGCCGAAAGACGTGGGCTCAAACCCCAACAATGAGCTTGAGCTGCCGGTGAAGGAAAACATCGTGAGGAAACCATAGCATGGTAGTTAGGTATTTTCTGGTTTCTCGGCTGGCTAGCGACCAAGTTGAAATTCAGCCACCAATCATCTAACGGTATATTCCGGCAGCTTTTGACTCTGCCTTTTGTATTTTTGTTTAACTTATGCGGTTTTGTTTAACTAACTCACGATTAATTACGTCTGATACTCCAGCCTACAATTTCGGCCGCATTCGGTGGCCTTTTTCAAGGAGACAGAGCAGAGTACATCGCACGCGCGCACCAACCGCAGTCTTCAAGTGCGAGACGCGCAGTTATATCAGTTTAAGATTTTTCAGGGTTCGACTACTTCAAAATTCATCTCTTGTCCTATTTCATCAGGACGCAATGGTAGCACGAACGCGAACGAAATAACGAAGGAATTAGGCCCTTTAATAGGACAGGCGAATGGTTTATTGCAAGGTTTATATCTTTAGAGATACTGGGAAGTAGAAAAAGTTCAATGTACCTGTTCAAACTTGAACATTGTGAGGGGAAACAGTATATTCGTATTCATAATTATTCAATTAAATCTGTAATTTTGTAAATATAATATTTACTAAGATTCTTCAGAAATATTGTGTAACTTTTAGAATCATTGAGTTATCTCATAATAAGGTTTTTTTACAATTACACAGCGTCATCTAACCCCAAACAAAGCTTGTACTATGGGAACTAAATAACTGATAGAATATTTGTATTTTTTTTTTTTTTGCATATTTATGATACATACAGAACTGCCAGACCCAGAACAAACATTTATCGACACAAATGTTTGTCCTGGTGGGAATTGAACATATTCCTACAGCTCTTGAAGCAGATATTCTACCAAATGAACTAACAGAGCAGCCAACTTAATTTATTTTGATCATGAATTTGAAAATGTGATCTAATAATATGATCTAATAATATTTGTAGCGATGATAGCTCAGTGATTAGGGCGGTCGGTTCGCATGCCGAAGGGCGTGGGTTCAAACCCCAATAATGAGCTTGAGCTGCCGGTGAAGGAAAACATAGTGAGGAAACCATAGCGTGGTGGCAGGGTACTTTCTAGTACTTGGCTGGTTAGCTACCACCCTCAAGTTGAAGATCTGCCGCCAAGCATCTAACGGTGTGTTCCGGTTGTGTCCTCACTTGAGAGCCAGTTCGATTCCAGGCTAGGTGTGCTTTACCATCTTCGACCACACCGTCACTTAACATCAGGTGAGTTGAGGTCAAGAGTCATCTAGCCTGTCAGAGATAAAAAAACGTGTTGAAAATTAAGACAAGTAATTTTAGCTAAACTTAAAAGGAATCTGTACTCAAAAAAAAAAAGAAATAAAAATGTTTTATTTTTATATACCTACCTACAAGTAATGGTTCTTTTTAAATCTACTAGTTAATTATTTTTTGAGATTGTACAAATATAGTAATTGTATATTTGTTTAGATCACATTATGGGTATCGAGGATTTTTATAAAAATAAATAAGAAATGTACCTACAAGCATAACGACAGGTCAGTTTTATAAAATTTCGATTAAACAATTTTTTGTTCGACCTCTAGTATCTCACTTCTAGGCAAAGGTTTCCCTTTCTCCTTCCAGATCGCCCGGTCTTTGGCTTTGGTGGTCCAATGACTGTCGTGACAATTTAGTTCATCATACCACCTTCGTCTGGGTCGACCCTGAGGTCATTAAATTTTGGGGTCCAAACTGTGGTGACCTTTGCCGAGCGATCGTTCCACATGCGACAAACGTGGCCCGCCCAGTTCTACTTCAGTCGTCTGACTTCGGAGCGTAGTATTATGTTCCTGATACGGTCTGTTAATTTTCCTCCCGATCAAAATATTAACAAAATGAAATACCTACTTAAGTACAACACTAGAAAGAAGAAGTATATATTTATTTTTAAGAAACCTATCAAAACCTTTATCAAAATTTATCTGATCAAAAAGACAAAACCACTTTATCCTGATACGCCCGCGTAAATTCCACGAAAAAGACAAAGATAGGGAACTAATTTAATTTAATTCCGCCTAAGTCTAAACTGTTTAAGGCTGGAATGCACTACAAGCCAGACAACAGAATTTTGGAACTGAAACGTGGAATGCTTTTCCACGGGAGGCCTTTCCACAGAGCTATATAAACTGGCGCGCATCAACTCAAATGTGAACAAATTTTTGACTCTGAAAGTAAGCAACGCATTGGCATGTCTCTGGTGTTATAGATGTTCATAAGCGTCAGCGGCTACTTACCACCAGGTACAAACTGGTCCATATATATATGTACTAGCTGCGTCCCGCGGTTTTACCCGCGTGGTGATGGATGATGATGATGATGAAAAGTATCCTATGTTTTATTCCAGGGCCTAAAATATCTACATGCAAAATTTCATCCAGATCCGTTCAGCCGTTCTGGCGCGATTGAGTAACAAACATCCATCCATCCATCCATCCATCCAAACTTTCACATTTATAATACTAGTGGGATATAAAATCTGAATCTCGGAAGCGGCTTCAACGATTTCCATGAGTACGCAGGGGGTTTCGGGGGCGATAAATCGATTTAGCTAGGTTTCATTTTTAGAAAACGTCGTTTTATCCGTGTTTTCAGCCGAGCAAAACTCGGTCATCCAGGTATTATACATAAATACAAGAATTGCTGGTTTAAAGGTATTAGATAAATGTGAAAGTTTGTGAGAATGGATGGATGTTTGTTACTCTTTCACGCAATAACTACAGAACGGATTTGGATGAAAGGCACACATAGTTTATTGCCTGGATTAACATAAAGGATACTTTTTATACTGCAAACTGAACAAACGGATAAATACCATGCGGGCGAAGGCGCGGGTATCAGCTAGTTTAGAATACGCCTTATCAAATTTATTTATTTTTCTTGCAAGTATGGTGTTTGACATAATTAAAGGCTTGCATTTGATATGAATTTCTAAATCATACTAATATTATAAAGGCTATAGTGTGTATGTGTGTTTGTATGTTTGTAACTTCGTCACGCCCAAACGGTTCGTCAATTTTAATGAAATTTAGCTTGGAGGTAGCTGACACCCTAGATTAACACATCGCGCACCTAGAACGAAAGTGACCTAAGTAAAAAATAATAATTTGTGGGAAATGAGAAAAAAAGTCTTCAAAAACATATGAAATTTCATAAATTTAAATGTAGTCCGCCCGTTCGTCGGAAACAATTGATTTTTTGCGGATTTGTATATTTATCTTTCATGTACAGATCGGTAACATCATATTATATTTAAATGTATTTAAACATGTGCTCGTTTTTAATTTTAGTATAAAGTAGGCTTTTTAGGGTCAGCTTATAACAAAATTAGAAATTTTGACTTAGGTCACTTTCATTCTAAAGGTGCGACATAGGCTACTTTTTGTCCTGAAAAAACGTACTGTTTACGTGGGACCACCGCAGGACGTAGCTAGTAGCTTCATAAAGGCCACATACAATAATAGTTATTTGCATAAGAATGGCATCTCACTTGAATAGTTTTTATATTGAAACTGCTTGTTCTATATTTCGCTTAGTTCCTCCAGTGTACCTCAGTCCTTATTCTTATCTCCAAACTGGCAACCGCTAGCGCTCCATTTACACTGTAAATAGTAAATCTATTTTCTCCACGTACACGATATAGGGGTACTTAGTTCGCTGCAAATTAATTAATGATTAAATCCTCTTTATTTGAACAGTTCCAAACTCATTTAGGCTCGAGTGGGTGCTTGAAGCGTTGGCGGGGAATAGTTTTGCAGAACTTTGTTACGGAAAATAAAATTCAAGGATTTCTTTGAACTTCAAATACTATAATCAAACCATGGATGTACCTATATGTAATAGATTACGTAATTCAAACTCTTACTTACATGTACAAAAACTGTATACACCTTGTTCAAAATTCAACAAAAATAATAACTAACCTACAGAATAATTTACTATAACATAAAAATGCGACAAAAAAATCGGTATCGGTATTTTAGGGTTCCGTACCCAAAGAGTAAAAACGGGACCCTATTACTAAGACTTCGCTGTATGTTTGTCCGTCCGTCTGTCTGTCACCAGGCTGTATCTCAAGAACCGCGATAGCGAGGAAAGCAGTCAACTGAGACATTTGAAAATTAGGAATTTCACCAAGCTATTTCTGTCGCGCCGCACGCAGCACCCGCGTACATACTGAGCGAAAGGGACAACTGCACCTCGGGCTCATTAACCTGAAATAAAATAGCAAAATCGAGGTTTCGTATTCCTCTGTTTCCTCCTCCAAATTTAAACCGATTTTAGTATTTCTTTTAACAAGTAAATAAGAAGGATGTGTTCTTTGCCTGTGCGATTTAGTTTTTTAAGATTATGTCTATGAGATTGGGAATTCGGACGTTGAAACACAGCGTTGAAACTAGGTAAATTTTAAGATTTTTGAAGATTCCTAGCCTTATAAAAAAAACATATATCAAAAAATGAAAACAGAGGGGCATGAAACTAGCAAGTATCTACTTCCTATCTAAAAATTATTGCTCTAGTATTAAAATCCTGGAAGGAAAATGGGGAAAACGTTTGTATGAAGAAAATGACGACTTGTTTCCTCGCTATGACACGAATATCCGTGTTTCGGAGCACCACGGTCGCGCCGTCTCAACGGCAAGCGGTAGAACGTCATACGCTGACCCCAGGCAGGCCTTAGCTCCTACACCAGCAGTCTGCAGAGAGAAGACAGGATGCTCACACACGACGCACCCCATACAAGGCAACATTCTTTACGCCATGAAACCAGCGTAAGCCCGTCTGGTCGCCTGCCTCCTACACGAGCCTGGCGGCTCCAGCAAACAGCACCTTTGCCGACACGAGAGCACGCCTGCTGACATCGTTAATGGCAAATCCCTTCAGTGATTATATTGAAATAAATCATCACTATTTTGGACATAAGAGCAATAAATTAGAAAGAAAAAGTCACTATTTTATTTAGTTTCAGCGATTTAATGATTTGATTTATTTACAGCAAACATTTGTTTCTATTAATTTAATATCGTGAAATTAATTGGCTCATCAGTTTGTATAGGTATTAAGCGTAATAAGATTTCAGAGAATATTTTCATAAATATTTATGATGAAAAATTTTGATATTTACATTAATGAAAATTTAATGTAGTAGAGATAAATAATAATGTGTAGATAAATTTGCAAAGGCTTCACATTTTTTTTAAGTATAATTTGACTGATTTGTTACAACACACTATATTTCGTCCATTATTTTGGTTGGAATATGCCTATCGAATAGGGATTATAATTCACTTGGTGATAGATCTCCTTAGGATAGGTCTTCTGGTGATAGGTCGTCTAGGTAAGTACTACCTCAGTACCAGATATTCTGCCGCCAAGCAATAGTGTATAAACATTATTGTGTTCCGGTTTGAAGAGTACTGCAGCTAGCAAAATGACAGGGCTATTGAGACTAACCATAGAAAGTTTCCAAGTAATGAGCGCCAAAGCAGCGATGCCCTGAACTTTGTTACTCAAAGTTCTGTGTATCGCTGTAATGGTCATGGACATGCGTTATCTCTTACCATTTGAAGAGCGTCTCGTTCATTTAATTACTTTCACATTTTTGGCCTTCATTGTGGCAATTAGCAGATTGACATAAACAATTCAATATCTTCTACACACTAATGAGCAGCTTTTTTACAAAGTAAAAGATTACGCTGTACTAGGAAAGTTTCGACAAAGAAAAAGGAGATTTATACTCTGCTTAGTAAGCTTAATAAGTTGCCTGCGACGTTACTAATGAAAAATCCTACCTAACTACTGTTTTTCTACATTTCACTCCGCTAATAGGTTTTTGCGTAAAGCCTACTTTTTTCTTATTCAAATCCTGAATCGGAAAATGAAATTCCACATTTTAACTAACCGTATGGACTAGGGGATTCGAAGCTTAGATGAACTATCAAAACTAGTGCCAACTAGATAACTACGTCATAGATAGAGTTTCCTGATGGGCTGTGGGTGATGCAGATAATAATAATGTCGAAGCGTTTTCCATCTAAGACCGCATTGTTTTTTCATCAGCGCAAAGTAGTGATCAAACGTAGACCTATTATTTATTTATCAAAACAAACAATGTGAAACTGGTGAGAACCAGTGACTTTCTATTACGACTTTAAAGTATTTTTAAGACAAGCTAGGTGTTTCACCACAGCTTACCTGATGTTAAATGACGGTGTGAAAGAAGATGGTAAAACACACCTGTAGATATAGAATAGATGTAAAACAGCCTGGAATAGAACTGGCTTTCAAGTAAGGCTGCCGGAACACCCCTTTAGGTGTTTGGAGGAGATTTCCTACCACTTTGCTACGAGTATGGTTTCCTCACGATGTTTTTCTGTTATATTGTTTTATCGAAAAGCTTTCAAAGAAAATTGCAACATTTATTAAATCTTTTTTTAATTCTTTGTCTTTATTATCTACTTAGATCTACTCATTGCAATAATGAACAAAAATATAGCCAACGTTCGTTTTTAGACTGGAGTAATTCAGCAGAAGCAATGCAGAGTCGGATTTAGAGGAATAATAGGTGTGGTTAGAAGATAGGCACCCTTAGCCTATCTTCTTTATATATAAAAAAATCGTGTCACGTTGTTTGTCCGCAATGAACTCTTCAACCACTGAACCAATTTTAACTAAATCTTGCACTGTGTGCAGTTTGGTCCAACTTGAGAGATAGGATAGTTTATATCTCAATTTATAATCGCAATATTTTTTATTGCAATTTATTTTTTTACTAAAGACTAAGAGTTATAATTATTTGTGAGTTCCATAAAATTCTAATAGATGGCGGTGTAAGGTAATTTATTAACTGGATTGAGTAGTATCCAATAGATGGCGCTACTTTAAAAGTCCAAACGTTTCATAAGTATCCAATAGATGGCGCTACGTTAAAAGTCCAAACATTTCATATGCACTACAATTTATTTCACGTTACACGCGTGTGTTCAATTTGCTGTGTCTGGGTGTTCTGTATGTATTTACAAAAATAAAGTATTTAAGTATTCTATCAGAGTTATCTGAGTCCCATCATATAAGCTTTGCTTAGTTTGGGGTCAGATGGCGATGTATGTAATATGTATATTTATTTATAATATTTTTTTTAACTTTAATATCTATGTGAAAATATCGTGAAAATTTAATAATTACATAAATTTTTTATCCAAACTTTTCAGTTAAAATATAAATATATAATGTGTCCTTTTCCAGTCCTGTTTGCCTTAAAAGGCACTATTATAACTCAGTCCTATAAAAACTGTGAACGACCCTTCAATTCACAAAAAGTCCCACATGCACCGAGAATATTGTCGGTACATCGAAACTCACTTTAGCTAACGAGGGAGCGTCCTCTAGCTTACTGGTACCCTGGTACCTCTTTATGTGCATTATCATATTGGTATTTTTGGTACAGTAACAAGGCATGATATTTTTGGGATATCATTGCCTTTTGTTTTACTTATGCGGGATTTTTTGAAGCGATGATAGTTCAGTGGTTAGCGCAGTCGGTTCGCACGCCGTGGCGTGGGTTGTAAGCACAACAATAAGCTTGAGCTGCTGGTGAAGGAAAACATCGTGAGGAAACCGTAGCATGGTGGTAGGGTACTTTAAGTACTCGGCTGGCTAGCTACCACTCAAGTTCCGTTAAGTGTGTTCCGGTAAGATGGTAAAGCACACGTAGTCTGGAATGGAACTGGCTCTCAAGTGAGGCTGCCGGAACACACCGTTAGATGCTTGGCGGGAGATTTTAAACTTGAGGGTGGTAGCTAGCCACTCTAGCCAGCCGAGTACTAAAAAGTACCTTACCACGTCACGATGTATAAGTGTATACTCGTATATGCATGATGTATGTGTGTATTTGAATTCAATTTATAGGTTTTAAGGTTATGTTCTGGATATGTTACGGCACCCCCTAGTCTGGCTTCCAATTGGAGGTTCTGGGTTCGACCAGATGCGAATATTTCTTGGACATTTTCTCATTATGATACACGTCAAACGTCAACTTCAGTATAACAAAACTATGGTTCAAAATGTAAAGTACTTGTGATTTGCCCCGAACTGTGACTTCGCGACTTTTATCTTCACAACCCAGCGAACAATTTAGCTCATATTCGAACTTGAAAATTGTGTAGCGAACTTCGAACCTACAAAAATTTACAAACTTTGTATTGTTCCTTTTTATTAAGTTATAGTGGAACAAATATATACGCAAAAATAATGGTAAAACTTGGAAACTTTCATTCTCCTCGACCAGTAACAACAGTGTGAGTTTAATCAAGACAAAGAATTTCCAACAAAACCAAAAAAACACAATCTTGAAAAATAAAAATATCTTTCTCTCTCAATTTCAAAGGTTGTCTAGAAGAAATCACTCTAGGTGATAAGGCCGACATTATACTACCATATACATATGTATTAGTCTACGTCGTTATTGTTTTGTTATTTATTTTCTTCAGCTCTTTTCTAAGTTTTTTTAACTGACTTCAAAAAAAGGAGGATTAAAATCTTATTATTTTTGGGCTTGGCACCGACTTCAAGCAGGTCAGTAGGTACTTAGCAGGTATAATTATAATACATTATTTAAATTAATAGTTAGGTTTAGACTAAAATTGTGTAAATAGATCATCATAATCATCTCATCATCATGATTGAGAAGTAAAATAATATTGTCACAGGTATTTCTCGAATAATATATTAAATAGGTAGGATGCAGTTTACAGAAGGAAAGTTTTTCATCTATTAAGATTTTGTAATAATTTTGTATTTACGTATGTAAGTCATTTTAAACGAAATTGGAAATCTGTAAAAGAGAATTGTTACAATTGTTACACATTCTATCCTTTGAATTACATATTTCATTAAATTTATTTTTCGCTTTTTAGTTTGATGTTTTTTTTTTCTTAAACTATGTTTTTTTATTAAAGTTTGTTTATAACATACAAAACTAGGCGGCGGCGACCACTTACCATCAGGTGGCCGGTCACTTGTTTGACACTTAAAAAAAGTATTATTATTTTATGAACCTACAAATCTCACAACATATACGTTTTATACCTTCATGTCCTTGTCTTACAA
Organism: Biston stratarius; assembly: GCA_950106695.1. Classification (NCBI taxonomy): domain Eukaryota; kingdom Metazoa; phylum Arthropoda; class Insecta; order Lepidoptera; family Geometridae; genus Biston; species Biston stratarius. Next base: position 17,253,036 of record OX467109.1, on the reverse strand, counting down.
AACCAATATAATTTAAAATAAATAAAATCTAATTGGTACGTACAAACAGTGTGTATGGTCTACGTCACGAGCGATCGTTGAGTGATTTATTTGGAACTCGTTGTGCGGGATGTCGCGTTTATTCTGATTTATAGTTCAGGTGATTAGTACTTCGCTAACGCTTGTGGAAATGATGTCATGGTTGTTTGGCTACAAATCGAATAATAACTAGATAAATGTAAGAAACAACTATAACATCATGCAGTCCCATAACGATAGAATAGTATATAACTTTCAAATGTAAAAGTGATGAGATGAACGAGACGCTCTCCTGACGGTAAGACATAACGCCTGTCCATGACCATTGCAGCGGTACACAGAACTTTTTTTTTTTAACGCTGACAGTCTATGTTTTTGACCACAACTCACCTGATGTTAAGTGACGGTGTGGTCGAAGATGGTAAAGCACACCTAGCCTGGAATAGAACTGGCTCTCAAGTGAGGCTGCCGGAACACACCGTTTCATGTACCCTACCACCACGCTATGGTTTCCTCACGATGTTTTCCTTCACCGGCAGGTCAAGCTCATTGTTGGGGTTTGAACCCACGCCCTTCGGCATGCGAATCGACCGCGCTAACCACTGAGCTATCATCGCTACGCTTTGAGTGACAACACAAGGTCTAGCATCGCTGCTTTGGCGCTCATTACTTTGAGACGTTAGATGGTTAGTCTCAACAGCCCTTTAATTTTTCTAGCTGCCTACCCTTCAAACCCTTCAAACTAGACTACAGTAATGTTAACAATACTGCTTAGTGACAGAGTATATTATTCATTACCGATCAAAGTTTACGATAAAAAACCATGAACTTAGTAGTAGGTATCTGGATTTGTCCAATAAACTTTTAATAAATAAGTAGCCAGGTTCGAACTAAGACTGAATAAATTATTATGATTTTATTTCTGAGGATCGTCTGTATCAGTTGGGGCCGGAGTAGGTATGTAAATTTAAATTTTAATGATGTAAATTTAACTTAAATGTGTTTAGTATCTATTACTTTATAGCCCATCGTTATTGTGTGTTATTTTTCTATATAGAAGAAGGAATGTTCATGTATTTTGTAGAGGGTATGTACAAAAATAGAAAAATAGTGTTATTTTATTCATAAAATACCTAATTACTTGTATAGTTATGGCAAAGTGATGTAATGTGGTGAAACATAACTTTTCGTGTTGTAGTAAAGTTGCCACTATTATATTAGGGCATGACCAGACTTGACTTTGACTTTGTGTGACTGATTTCGCCAAATTACGGTGGGGCAATTCGGGCCCCTATAAATTGACTGGACTGTATATTTTGATTTGAGCATACGGTGCATGCGACAAAGGGGAGGATGCGGAACGAAAGGAACAGCACTTACTTGAGGCTCCGTCGTCCGCCTTCCATTCCCGGGAACTCCTTCGATTACGCACACGCGCACTTCCGATCCTGTTCACAAACACCAGACTCGGGGGGCGAAACACAGTTCTGAATTAGCAAGACCTCAATGGTCAGCAGATCGGACACCTTTTCGAAACTGAGTACGTGGCCGAGAGTGCCTTGATAATATACGTGCGATCCGCGCAGCAGTCAAAGTTACACTGGTCGCATGCGCATTGCATTGCGACCATTTCTTCTATTTAAGAAGTAGGTACTTACGGCCGTCAAAGTAACTAATAAAAGATGGGAAATGCACCAAATACTAAAGTTTGCTTAAATTATAATCTGTGACTAATCTGTAACCAGTGACTTTGACTTAGAAGTATTTTTTAATACAATACTTGATAATATCCAATTACAATAAAAGATAAATAATATATATTTTTTTTTACTTTTATATAATTTCCTATCTACCTTTGATTATAACCATATCGTTAACCAACCGCGGCACGATCTACATTCCAATCACTTTTACTACCTACTACCTACTCTATTCATTACTACCGCCATTACTACAAAAAACTATTTAAAAAAAGTTGGTAATAAAGTTTTTTCATTTATTTATTGACATAAGAAAAATATTCAAGAGAAATTATTCTACGAGTATAGATAGATACAAAAGTCGTTCTTATCACAATATACAAAATAGGCATTGTTATTATTATTGTAAACTATGCGTTTTACCTAAACACACATTTCTGGCAGACCGGGGCAGTCAGCCCTGAACTATGATTAATAACGGATAATAGTTTAATTTGTGGTGGTTATCTCCTCCGGCAGCCGGGTCTGTCGTGCTCTGATGTTTGACATACTGTGCCTATTCCAAACTAAACAGTATAACTAAACAGTATTATGTAGCAATGATAGCTCAGTGGTTAGCGCGGTCGGTTCGCATGCCGAAGGTCGTGGGTTCAAACCCCAATAATGAGCTTGAGCTGCCGGTGAAGGAAAACATCATGAGGAAACCATAGCGTGGTGGTAGGGTATTTTCTAGTACTCGGCTGGCTAGCTACCACCCTCAATTTGAAAATCTGCCGCCAGCCTCACTTGAGAGCCAGTACCATTCCAGGCTAGGTGTGCTTTACCATCTTCGACCACACCGTCACTTAACATCAGGTGAGCTGTGGTCAAACACCTAGCAAATCAGCCATAAAAAAAAGAAAGAAAAAAACATTGTGAGATAACATAAGTAACATCGTAAATAGGTCGGGGAAAAACAGTGGCCTAGGAACTTCGCCCGCCAAGAGTTTTAAAAAGAGACCACTTCACGGTAGATATTTCAAAAACTCGAACTAAACGGTTCGATTCCATCCATCGGAATCGCTAAACAATAGAATTTGCCGCCCGAGCGGATGTCCCCCTATAATTAAAATCTGGGTGCATGCAAGTGGCGAGTGAATCGGTATTTTTCTAAGTAAGCCTGCCCCATATTAGACCGCATCATCAGACGGCGCGGCGGTCAAAAGGTCGATACAAAATGTATATTATTCTTTTACGATGTATAGGCGTTTGAACGCCATCTCGGCTGATGTTAACTGGATAAGGTCTACGATGAAGCACGCTTGCCAAGAAATTACCGATTCAATTTCGATTTAAATACACAGATTGTATCTATCAAGGAACACCCATTCGGATAGCGTATTCCATGAATTAACCATTCGAACAATAAAAGTGAAATTAAATCATTTAGTACGATTTTATTAAACGAGTAGTTAGACTTTATATATCTGAAAAACACTCTCCGAAATGAATCCGTTATTTCATATTTATCAAATTAAAAAACTGTTTTTTTATCAATCAAATATAAAAAAAAAAAAACATGTCGCTTGAGTAAAAAACTTGAGACAGCAAGCTAAATACTCTGTAACTAATTACGAGTAATCCCTCTAAAAGATACGTATCTTTGTAAACTCAAATAATGGAATTTTAAAATACCAACTTGTTTTTCTGGCAGTAATAAATTAAAAAAAAAAAACACAACTAAACTGTTTTAAGTGGTTCATTTTCATTTTAAACTGTGAATTAGAGAAAGAAATTAAGAAAAAGGCCATGAAACAGCAGACTAACGATTCCAAATTGAAACTCGTGTAAAGTGACTTTTTTTAAACATTTCTCGTGCTACAGACCATAGTTTTTTATCTGTCTGGCTACGTCATTAATCAGTACAGACTATACAGAAAAGAGAGTATGGGAACTTTTTTTATCGCAAAATTTAAATATCGAATTAGAGATGGTTAATTGCTGATATTGACGCAAGGTTGCTACTCTATCCATTTTCTATCGGATGTATTTTGGAAGGATTGCTTCAAAAACTCGAAACGACTCCACTTTTATCATACGAACCGCAAATTGAATTTCGCTGTCCGAATGGGTGTTCCCCGACAGTTACTTATTTATTAATTTATTTATTTTATGCAAGTCAATTTAGAAAAAAATAGCATCTGTGATCGGTTCACACGCCGGAGGGCGTTGGTTCAAACCTCAGCAATGAGCTTCATCATCATCATTTCAGCCGTAGCACGTCCACGTAGGCCTCCCCTATTGACTTCCATAAAAACCGGTTGGAAGCGGCTCGCATCCAGCGCGTTCCTGCGGTCTTTAGTAGATCGTCTGTCCACCTTGTGTGTGGACGTCATACGCTGCGCTTGCTGGTCCGTGGTCTCCACTCCAGAACTTTGCAGCCCCATCGGCCATCAGTTTCTGCTATGTGCACTGCCCACTGCCACTTTAACTTGCTATAAATATAAATAACAATGAGCTTGAACTGCCTCAAAAATTTATCAAAACCACATTAGTTTCCATAATAAAAATGTATCTTTATATCAATGTCTAATTCATATATTTTACTGAAAAAATCTTCAGTAGCAACTTACTAGTACTTAGCAGTAGTAGTAGTAGTTAAGTCCTTACTGATGTAAAACATATTCTATGACCAAGCACTACGATAGGAACTCACAGAAAACAAGAAAAGTTTCCTTTCTCTTGAATTAAAATCTTTAACAGTATGACTTTAGTTTTTTTTTCTTGTTCACCAAAGATAAAGTGCAGTTGTATCCAATTTGATTGAATTTGAAAACGAATGAATAATTTTATTTTTGTATTTTGATCATCGTGTCGATCAAAGACCGGAACGTGGTAGTGACGGAGGCCCATAGGCCTCCATCACTATATAGGCTTCATTTGACTAACTTACCTATTCCTATACTGTAAAAAAAAATGTAATTCCAAGTTAACGAAAGTCACGTACATCGTGGTCAGTGGAGAGTAATAAAAAAAAGTTCTTACCGAGATGGTTACAAGAAAAAGAACTTGAAGAGTCTAAACAAAGTCTCTCTAATGTACCTGCCCCTGTACCTACTCTGAGCATCATGTGATTCCCGCTAGTTCTCGCTCACAAAACACATGGTTCACATGCCTAAGGGCGTGGTTTCAAGTCCCAACAATGAGCTTAAGCTGCCGGTGAAGGGAGACATCATGAGGTAGCATATAGGAAACAACCATAGCGTGGTGGTAGGGTACTTTCTATTACCCGGTTGGCTAGCTTCTACCATCAAATTGAAAATCTGCCAACAAGCATCTAACGGTATATTGCGGCAGCCTTACTTGAGAGCCGGTTCCATTCTAGGCTAAGTATGCTTTACAATCTTCGACCAGAACGGCACTTAACATCAGGTGAGCTGTAGGCAATACTGAAGTTTTTTTGGCATATCTCCAGAAATGAGGACTCAATCGAGACACTTATTGTGCAAGGCTGCATAAAAAGTAGAAGACATCGTGGTCGGTTTCCGCGGGATTCACTTTATTAAAAAGACGCAGTCCACCGCAGTACAATGTGCTCACAATCCTGAAAATCGCCACACGTGGAGAAACATCGCTTGACGTGCAGCAGCCCTGAAAACCAGTGGTGACGCCGGGACGCAACCCTGCCCATCTACAGCCACGGCCACTCTGCCAAGAGTGTCCAACTAAGATTAAGAACAGCTGTAGACAAACACCTAGCTTGTCAAACAAAAAAGTGGAACTACGACAAACGGAAGTATATAACTATAAAACACGATGCGGCTTATTACAGATTTCTATTAGAATAACTCTTATCTGAAATTCAAGTTCATCATCAAAAATTTACATGTGTTTAATAATGACAACGATAATTTAATTATAGCAACATTTCAACAATAGCAATATCGCAGTAATTGCCTGAATGTATTAGATGTGTGTTCTTAACACGTTAATACCCAAAAGCCATTTACGATAAAATTAATAAAGCCCACACCTACCACTTGGTACCTACATTTTAAATAACAACAATTATGAAAAGGTCCAACAAAAAGTCAAAACGAATGAGTTAACACAAAATAAACGCATATTTAAATTCGTTAAACGGTTTACACGACTGACCAATTATTTTCAGTTGAGTTTGAAATTGCACAAACTGTTACCAACTTCCCATTTTGTGGTCGGCAATAAAACGGAACGTGCTTCAAAAGTTAATAATTGTATTTTAACATTTAGGCGGTTAATGACTCTCTTTTGGCGAGATGTCAAGCGCTGACAGTGTTTGACTGCCCTATTAGCGTATTCGGTAGTGTATCTGCATCAAGAGCTGCATAGGACATGAGTTTAATTCTCACTCAAGACAAAGATTTATAATTATCACGAGCAAACAATTTTTGTTCTTTATCTAGGTGTTCTGTATATAGTATAAGTATATATTTACAATATATATTTGTAATTTTATTTTGTAATATATTTGCCGTGGTGGTGCTGGCGTAAGAATTGTACCCCACCCTCTCTACCCGTGGTTACCGTAAGAGTCGGCTAAGGAATGTAATTCGGAAGATGGGCAGCAGCGTTTTCCTTGAACAATCACACCTAACTGCACTCGCCAACCCGCCTGCCAAGCGTGGTAGTAAAACCCCCCCCAGGAGGAGGCCTATGTCCAGCAATGGACGTCTTATGGCTGATGATGATGATGTGATATATTTACAAAAAAAGCATATATATTTTTTTGTTATATGGTTCCCATAGTAAAAGTTTTGCTGGGTTTGAGGCTAGATGGCGCTGTGTGAAATGTCCTAGGATATTTATTTAATTTCTATTAATGCCTCTTAGTCTGGGTCGTCAGTATCAGATATTCTGCCACCTAACAGTGGTGTTTAAACATTATTGTTTTCCAGTTTGAAGGGTACTGCAGTTAGCGAAATTACAGGGCTGTTGAGGCTAACCATCGAATGTCTCAAAGCATTAAACGCCAAAGTAGCGATACCCTGGACATTGTTTTTTTTCTTTTTAGTCGAAGTTTTAGGTACTCCTGCAATGGTAATGGCAGTCGTTATCTCTTACCATTAGAAGAGCGTCTCTTTCGTCTTACTAATTTTATAGAGAAAAACTTTACAAGAAACGGGTAGATCGTATCTGGGTCGTAGCCAGATCTGATTGGCTATGGCGCTACGTGGTGGCACCGTAGCCGAGCAGACTAACTTCCACAAAAAACACAAATGTTTTAAACTATACTACTTGTAATGATCACTAGTATAAGTGCTCTATCAAATGCAACCAATTCCACTCTAATCTATCATTGTACTGCTGAGTAATCACTAAATGAACTCAGTGCGCGATGCCTTTATGAATTGCATTTATTGCATAATTTGGTTCCTCCTCCCCTTTTTATTACCAGATTGCTAGGCAGACACGGCCAAAGCGCGATACTTACATGGTGGATATTCCCCACGTACGGACTAAGCGCTTCGATTCCACATTCTTAATACGTATAGCGAGGATGTGGAACTCTCTGCCAGCGTCTGTTCTACCCGCAAAGTAAACGGTGTCTTCAAATCTAAAGGCTTTTCTAGCTAAGCAAGCTTCATCTGAGACTACATCCTGCGTAATATCAAGCAGGGTGTGGTCAAACGCAAACCTACCAAGTATAAAAACAAAAAAAAAATGTTCCAAATGCGTCGTGCTGCAGGTGATTACAGTTACGTCATAATATGCATTACCAGTAATGGCTTCTGTCTTCTAAGTAATGGATAATAAAATAATGTGGGTAGGTGCTATACTACCAAGTTATAAGCGATCTTGACATAACATATTTCATTACATTTGGTTTTTGCGAGTTATCGCCTGCTGACCGAAATGAAAGACGTTTTATGTCAAAAATTAGGCCACATTATCTTTTGTCTGCAGTAATTTGTCTTATCATCCTCAAAAACCGGCCAAGTGCGAGTCGGACTCGCGCACCGAGGTTTCCGTACAAACCTGTAGGTATATATAAGTAAAATTATGTTTTTTTTTAAATGGTAATATATGCTTTTCGCAATTTTTCCTTTATCTGTACCAAATTTCCAGATTCTGAGTTCACGGGAAGTACCCTGTAGGTTTTAATTCCCTTGCGAGGGTCGAAAATTTGCAGCATTAACGGCTGTACCTTTTGATTGCGTTGGCTTAGAAGTTTGATTTTTTCACAGCTCCAATGAACAGTAGATTAGAGTATTTGATATGAATTTAAGCTTGATACCTCTACGCGTTCCTGAGAAAAAGGGTCTTGACTGACATACAGACGGACAACAAAGTGATCCTATAAGGGTTCCGTGTTTTTTCCTTTTGACGTACGGAACCCTAAAAACGAATAAACAGTAAAAATAACATTATTTACGCGATAGCTTCTCAATGTTGAAGCCTTGAAGTAAAAAAATACTCATAAAATTCTTATCTAAGTTGTTTCCTTTATTTGCCTTCTCTTCATATCCCGTCTTCAATACTAGTAAAGCGGATATTTGTTTCGCAAACGCGACCCATAAAAGAAACCTGCCTTATCAACGTAAACACAGAATTAACATGCATACGGGCAGAACACAGAAAAATGCAGAAGTACAAATTCACAAGGGACCAATGAGTTGGTATTTAAATTTACAAATTTGGCATTAGGTTGTTAAGACATCTCAAAATTATTTGAAGCACTACACAAAAGCTCCCCGTGTTTGTGTCATGTGTGTTGACAGGCTATGTTTGGCCATAGCTCACCTGAAGTTAAGTGACGGTGTAGTCGAAAATGGTAAGCACACCTAGCCTGGAACGGAACTGGCTCTCAAGTGAGGCTGCCGGAACACAACGTTAGATGCTCGACGGCAGATTTTCAACTTTGAGGGTGGTAGCTAACCAGCCAAGTACTAGAAAGTAGAAAGTACCCTACCACCATGCTATAGTTTCCTCACGATGTTTTCCTTTACCGGCAGTTCAAGCTTATTGTTGGGGTTTTAACCCACATAAATTTGCATTTGGTTACTCAAACCACAGTAAAAATTAAATATAATGATAGCCCATTAGTGGTAATATCTGCTTTACGAGCTGTAGGGCGTGGGTTCGATTCCCACCCAGGACAAACATTTTGTGGTATAATCAAATGTTAGTTCTGTGTCTAGATGTTTTGTATGTAATATAAGTATGTATTTACAAAAAAAAATAAGTATTTATTTGACTTTCGTAGTACAAGCTTTGCTTAGTTTAGGGTCAGATGGCGCTGTGTGTAATGTCCTACGATATTTATTTCATTTGTTTCGTCTGTTTCGTCCGTTTCGTCTGTTTTGTATGTTTTGTCTGTTTCGTCTGTTTCGTCTATTTCGTCTGTTTTGTCTGTTTCGTCTGTTTCGTCTGCTTCGGCTATTTCATCTGTTTCGTTTGTGTCGCTTGTTTCGTTTGTTTTATTTTATATGTGAGATAAGATTATAGTATCAAAGTTATCTGTCTGCTAATATTCTGCAATGTGAGTTACTATAAATTTACTTATATCAATGACTTGTTGTCAAAACGTTTTTTACAGTTAGCTAGGACACCTGTGTTTGTTACCGCAAGTATGTGGGTGAAATTATTATGTGTATCAGCATTATATGGTATAGTGTGGTGTGGATCGATACCGAGCGATAGGAGTCTAGGGAAGGGTAGAGGTATGTGATATTAGATTTCTACATGCCGTTCACATATTTTCCTAGATAAATAAAATTGATTGATTCGTTACTTTGCCCAAGTTCATTTTGAGTGTTCAAAGTCTATATTTAATGTATTTCCGCTTAAAAGTCGTTATGGCTTAGCATTTGTGTGTTCCGGCAGCCTCACTTGAGAGCCAGTTCAATTCCAGGCTAGGTGTGTTTAACGTCTTCGATCACTTCATCACTTAACATCAGGTGAGCTGTGGTCAAATACCTAGTCTGTCAAAATAAAAAAAGCACTTTCTCTTTTTCTAGACACCAAGTGAGCAATGGTTAAGCATAATGTATTTTTTCTACCATGAAAATACTTTATGTTAGGACGAGCTGTAAGCCTACTAAACTACCACCGCAGTATCAGATATTCCGCCGCCAAGCAGTAGTGTGTAATCATTACTGTGTTTTGGTTTGAAGGGCTGCAGCTAGAGAAATAACAGGGCTGTTGAGACAAGCAAACATCATCAAAGTAATGAGCGCCCAAGCAGCGATGCCCTGGACTTTGTTTTGCTAGTCAAAGTTCTGTGTGTCGCTTGCATGGTTATGGACATGCTTTATCGCTTACCATCAGAAGAGCGTCTCATTGACTTAATTACATTTAAATATATTAAAAAAATAGATACCCTGCTAGTGGCTTGACATTAAACAGGTAAATAAAAAATAACAGTTAATCTTAAAATCAAAATCAAATCAAAAAGTCACTTATTCAGTTTAGGCCCTGGTAAGGCTTATGAACGTTAAGTTACATTTTTGAATCTACCACCGGCTAGTCATTACACTTCAACTGACAACACTCAGGCAAGAAACACAGCAAGGCATTTTTTTTGTGGACCTTTCTTTTCAAACTTTCTTACAAACACAATAACATGACATAATTGTTTTTCAGACATAGAATCTCCATCTTCGTATTCAGGTGCAGAAACTCCTTCACCAATGTTTGAATTGCCATGCTTGATGTATGGTGGGCTATGTTTGCCGAAAGACGAGTGCCCTGAAGGGAAGCTGGCCAAAGTGAAGGGTTTATGCCCCTCACAGCAGGACCAAGGAGTAGAGTGCTGTTACTCTGGTACTTGCATATTTATTGAATTATTTCATAGAGTGTAATATAAACTAAAATAAATACTTAAATTATGTGACAATAGCAGCATATATAGATTTCACATCACATCACATCATCAGCCATAGGACGTCCACTGCTGGACATAGGCCTCCTCCTGAGGGGATTTTGCCAATACTCGCCACGCTTGGCAGGCGGGTTGGCGAGCGCAGTTAGGTGTGGTTGTTCAAGGAAGACGCTGCTGCCCATCTTCCGGATTACATCCCTTAGCCGACTCTTACGGCAACCACGGGTAGAGAGGGTGGGGTACTATTCTTACGCCGGCACCACCACGGCTAAATATATAGTTTTAGGAATAGGTATTTCACTTTATATCAGATGCATTCGCCGCACCTTAATCCAAGGTCGCGCGCGCGTTGTACCTATGATTTGTTTCTCTCTATGATAAAGGCCACCGGATTCAGCTAAAACTACAATCGGAGTTTCCGATAAAACTAAACTTGAGCAATTTCACTTAAGTAAAACAAAAATTATAACTATTATAATTGATTTTTTTGTAATCTATTTCTATTAAGTAATTTGTCGAAATAAATTTAAAGGCACGTGGCTTACATCACTGAATGATAATGCCAATGATGTACTGAAATATTATTGCAAGGACACTCCTCCAAACACGTAATGCGCCCGCGCGATGCAAACCGATCACCCCCAACGCACCGCACGTTATGTGATGCTCAGAGTTGCGTCAAAATGAAGAAACGTCAGCTGTCAGCCACCTGATACCAACTGTCACTGTTAGTTCGGTTTCCTGTCACTCAAATGGCGACACCACACTATCGCCCAACACTCCATCTCTACGTCCAACCTTCCACGTGTAGAGAGAGTTAATGCTTGTGTGACGATGTTGGATCGTGATGGCGGTAAATCGTACACAGATCAAAAAAGTAAGCCATAGCGTCCTCCATAGTGAATGAGGTTAGAATGTGCATATTGATATGTGTGGAGAATCTGTGTTGATCAATCGTTGAGACAGTTGAGTTATATTAGAGCGTTGGACTGTTGGACGATAGTCTGGTGCCGCCATCATTGGCTGTTTTAAAAACACATTATATATGTATATATTTTATTTTTTTCAGTTCCCAAATCATATTCTAGCTGCCACTCGAAAGGGGGAGAATGTTTTTCACAGTCGTTCCAGTGTCCCACTTATCTCACAATTTCTAAAACCTCAGACTGCCATGAAGACGAGAAATGTTGTATTTTGGTAAATTAAAATGTATTTATGTAAGATTGTGTTTTCATCCGTTTATTAATTGTAAGTTTTTTACTCGCTACAACTTCAAATTGTTTTTATTTAATAACGATTTTAGTTTTGTAGCTGTGGTTATCGATATAGTTATGACAAGAAACATTTTTTTTAATACCCACGACCCAGAAGCGCCCCCTGGTTAGTGTCCCCATAACACCTATCTAAGAACATGCACCAATCAAATCCAAACCTATCACTGAAAACTGCATCAAAATCGAACTAGTAGTTTTGGAGAAAAATAGCAACATGGATTTGCATAAACATCCTCTCACCCCAAACGCATATACTCTCCGTTCTGTCGTGGTAATAAAATCTGATTTCTTTACGTCAGAGAAATGATCACTGATGACTTGTCCTGACACTGATGGCATGTTTGCCATCAAGACAGTCAAAAAAAGATAGGTTTTCTACAGTAGATCTACCTTTTTTTTTGTGAGCCGAGCAGCAAACTGTCAAACTTGCCTGATAATAAGCTTGCTCTTAGTGTATGGATATATAGTCTATAGATAATATAATTATATGGAAACACGATATAATTATATTACGAACAAACAGGAGATGTTGTAACACTTTTGTAGCGAAGATGGTTCAGTGGTTAGCGCGGTAGGTTCGCATGCCGAAGGGCGTGAGTTCAAACCCTAACAATGAGCTTGAGCTGCCGATGAAGGAAAACATCGCGAGGAAACCATAGCGTGGTGGTAGGGTACTTTCTAGTACTCGGCTGGCTAGCTACCACCCTCAAGTTGGAAATATGACTTGACGCACTTGAACTTGACGGTGTGTTCCGGCAGCCTCACTTGAGAGCCAGTTCCATTTCAGGCTAAGTGTGTTTACTATTTTCGACCACACCGTCACTCAACATCAGGTAAGTTGTGGTCAAACACCTAGCCTGTCCACCATTAAAAAAAAACCTCTCAAAATCTCAGACTTCTTTTCAAACATAATATGACCAAGCAAAGTTACTTTTGTCTTATCTTCCAAGAAAGCGATCATTATCTCCTTACTAAATTAGACGAACGTGGGCGAAAGGGTGTGTTTTATCTTCCCTTTACGTGGGCCAAGTGGGCCAATGTAGGCCAATGCGGGTCACATTAGCTCAGCGCTCCTTGAGTTACACGGAAAGATTGTATCAGGAAATCGTGACAATGGGGTAACTTGAGTGAATAGTTTTGGGCGTAGTTATGTGTGAGTGGAAAAACGTTTGTAGTGGTAGGAAAAGTATATTTGGTAGTAATTTAGTAAACCAATACAGTGAATAAGGAAAAAATACTTTTTGTAGCGATGATAGCTCAGTGGTTAATACGGTCGGTTCGCATGGGCGTGGGTTCAAACCCCATCAATAAGCTTGAGCTAGCAAAGGAAAACATCGTGAGGAAACCATAGCATGGTGGTAGGGTACTTTCTAGTTCTCGGCTGGATAGCAACCATGTTGAAAAATCTGCCGATAAGCATCTATGGTGTGTTCCTCAATTGAATGCCAGTTCAATTCCAGGCTAAGTGTGTTTACCATCTTCGACGCCGATTAATATCAGATAAGCTGTGGTCAAAAATCTAGTCTATTAACCACAAAAAAGAGGATTAATTTTCCATATCGTAGTAAAGCGGCTTAGAAATAAAATTAACTATGTCCAGTGTGTTTTAACAAAGTAAATAAAAAAAAAAACAAGGGATTGCAACATTGAGTAATATCTTCTTCGCTAATTCATCATTAAATTTGCAAAGATTGTACAAATAATAAAATCAAAATCAAATAGTCATTTATTCAGTTTAGGCCCTGGTAAGGCACTTATGAACGTTAAGTTACATGTTTGAATCTACCACCGGCTCGTAATTACACTTTAACTGAGAAGACTCCGGCAAGAAACTCAGCAAGTCATTTTTTTTGTGGATCTTTCTTTTCATATTAGGTTACAGTTTACAGTTATAAATATTAATACATTATGCTTACTACAATTGTCACTTAGCCAGGGGGGTGCAAGCTTCTACAACCATATATTCCTGTCTTCCACGTAATGAGCCACTTTATAGTAGGCTTTGTCAATAATAAAAACAAAATCACCTAAAAAACTTTTTAAGAATAAATACCCACTAATATTTATTTGTTGACTTTTTACGCAATTTCCAAGTGAAAGCCCCTAGAGCTGCCATCACAATACGGGAATTTAATCAGACAAAATTTGATTGCATTGTCAGAAACGATAATTATCTTCTGACACGTGACACACACGTATGACGAAGTGTATTATTCTGCCCTGGCCAAACCAAAAACAGTCGAAAAACTTTTAACTCGCCAAATTAAACTCTATATCCACTGAAATAAATGCTATGAAAACTTGGAAAAGTGAAATTTAAAGGTGCTTTTGGACATCGGTTATTCACAATCGGATTCCCTTCGAATTTTGGACTAATTCGGTTATTTGATGTTCATGTGACGAGGTGAATCGAGTTAAGGGCAAGTTAGGTTCTGTTCGGATCATTAGTACTCGATGTCAAATGATGTGAACTGAACTGGTACAGTCAGCAACAAATAAATAATTGCAAATTAAATTTACTTTTTTATTTGGAGCTAGATCTTCTTAGACGTCCTCCTGGGTCGTCTGGGTGGGTACGACCGCACTACCAGGTATTCTGTCGCCAAGCAGTGTGCAAATATTATTGTGTTCCAGTTTGAAGGGTGCTGCAGTTAGCGATAAATTAAAAGAAAGATCCACAAAAAATGCCTTGCTGGGTTTCTTGCCGGAGTCTTCTCAGTTGAAGTGTTATTACGAGCCAGTGGTAGATTTAAAAATGTAACTTAACGTTCATAAGTGCCTTACCAGGGCCTAAACTCAATAAATGACTTTTTGATTTGATTTGATTGATTTGATATTACAGGGCTGTTGAGACTAACCATCGAAAGTCTTAAAGTAATGAGTGCTAAAGCGGCGATGCCCTGGACTATGTGTTTCGCTGCTCAAAGTTCTGTGTATCGCTGCAATGGTCCTAGACAGGCTTTATCTCTTACTATTAGGAGAGCGTCCCGATCGATCAATGCTTATTACATAACTATCTAACGCCCGTAACTTAATCCGCGTTAACTTTAGAGTTAAGTTCAGAGAGAAATGAAACACGTGTAAGTAACAAATAAATAATAGCCTGCGCTCTTTATTATTAGATTAAGATAAAGGATTCCTTTTATCCCTGAAAAATGTTCCATAAGACACATCTATACCAAAATTCAAGTGGATACGTCTTTTAGTTCGTTTTTTGACAATCCCACGGACCGAACATTTTTCTAATATAAATAGTAATATATATGTTAATCCATGCCGTCTAGTCATGCTGTTCCATCCATTGCCGTGGTGGTGCCGGCGTAAGAATTGTACCCCACCCTCTCTGCAAGATGGGCAGCAGAGTCTTCCTTGAACAATCGCACCTAACTGCGCTCGCCAACCCGCCTGCCAAGCGTGGCGAGTATTGGCAAAACCCGCCCAGGAGGAGGCCTATGTCCAGCAGTGAGTTCTATGGCTGGTGATGTATGATGTGATGTTAATCCATGTAATAAACTATACATGTGCCAAATTTCATCGATATCCGTTCAGCCGTTTTTGCGTGATTATGTAACAAACATCTAAACATAGAAACTCTCACATTTATAATATTAGTAGGATTATACATTTAACAGTATTTTAAATTTTATTACATCTACATTTTATAAAACGATACGACAATTGAATGCGATGCGTGTGTATTCTCGGGTAGAAACTATGTAGTAAACAATGACCGCAATTTCTCTCTTGGACAAGTGTGCGAAAAATTGCGATTTGCAGCGTGGCAATGCTGCCAGTATTCCACGTATCCCTCCACTGACGGATTTATAGATTAGGTTATTTTTATAAACTTGTAAATAGTATTAATTAAAGATATTTTGTTATAAGTTTTTGTAAAAATGAAATGTTAAACAATTAGGGTAATTGAAAAAACAATTGAATATAGAACAGGAAATAAAAAAATTATACGAAATGATAAATTCATAAATCTTTTTAAGAACGTTTGAGCTTAAATTATGTTTTTAGAGAAATGTCATATCATTGCAAGCCTAGCCCACATGGACGCAGTCTGAGACCAAAAAAGCGGTTAAAATCAACATGCCATAGTGGACACAATAAAAGATGTTCCAAGCAAATACGATGTTATACCTTTTACTACCATGGCCACTACCGGAGCCACGCCAATGTGGGAGTTTGATTATAGCCAACAGCCGAGCGTTCTTTCCATGCCTTAATTCATTATAAGCTTGCTTTATAACGAAATTGAATGAAATTCCAATAACTTAGACTAGAGTTGAGGGTTTGTTATGTTTCGAAATAATTCCTCTCATGTAGCGTTTGTCGTAAAATAATCGCATTACCGCCCCCGTTGGCACTTTCTCTCGACCACATTACTCCTGCTTATCTACTAAATAAAATAAATACGGATTACACGGTATGTCTCCTTAAGAAGTAGTGATGTACCATATGCGTCGAAGTAATTTTTTTTTTTAAATATATGCTTACTTTTGACCGCCATCTCACCTGATGTTAAGTGATGATGCGGTCGAAGATAGAGCACGCTTGCCTAGAAGATACCTATTCATTCTCGACTTGAAGACACCCAAATTATATCCAACGGGGAACAATAGCAATAGGCAGGGCACATAGCACGGAGAACCGATGGCCTGCAAATGGGGCTGCAAAGTTCTGGATTGGAGACCACAGACCGGTAAGTGCAGCGTAGGACGTCCATCCACAAGGTGGGTGCAACGTAGGACGTCCACCCACAAGGTGGACAGATGACCTCGTAAGGACCGCAGGAACGTGCTGGATGCGAGCCGCTTCCAACAGGTCTTTATGGAAGTCAATGGGGGAGGCCTATGTCCAGCAGTGGACGATGATGAGGTTTATAGTTGTAAGTAGAGAAATAAAAGCACTTGTATGTTAAAACTCAATATTTATCGATACATTTTATTTTCAAAGAGTAAGTCACTAGGGAGTACGGGTGATTTTTTCACATTTCCTGTGTGTTCTGCGAGCTATGCACATCAATTTACGCATTAGCTCCTCGCCTCGCTGTGCTTACCTAAATGGACGATAAGGTGAGACTAAACACTGTTATTATTGTTAGCATTCGCTACTGCTTTTAAAATTACTGTCTTATTATGTATTACAATTAAATTGATAAGATTTGTACCAAATAATGGAATGTGGGATAACATTTAGTCGTTATGAAATCTTAGAAAAAAGGGAAATTTAACTGGTAGTAGTTTTGTAGCGATTAGTTCAGTGGTTACCACGGTCAAATCCCAGCAATGAGTTTGAGTTGCCGGTGAAGGAAAACATCGTGAGGAAACCATAGCGTGGTGGTAGGGTACTCTGTATAGTACTCGGTTGGTTAACTACCACTCTCAAGTTGATACGCCGCCAAGCACCTAACAGTATGTTCCTGCATTCTCACTTGAGCGCTAGTTCCATTTCAGACTAGGTGTGCTGCACCATCCTTGACCACACAGTCACTTAACATCAGATGAGCTGTCAGAACCTAGCTTGCCAACTATAAAAAATAGACAGCATAGACTTCACGAAATATATTTCAAATCCCTCCAAATCAGCCCTGTTTTTATACTTTCCCACTGCTGGGCGTGGGCCTCTATTCATTGCGAGAAAGGTAAAGATCACCACGCTGGCCAAGTGCAGTTTAGCAGATTCCGCACATTTTTGAAAACTTTTTGTATGATCCCTCGGACATCTAGGTTTCCTCTCGATAATTCAAAAATCCACATGTAATCTGTAGTGTTTATTTTGAGTTTATTTAAAACAAAAAATCAAATATTACTTCTTTATAATATAAGTGTAGACAAACAAACAGACAAAAGTTATTAAAACACAATTTTTAGCTTCTATTGTTTCTATACCTATCCGACTTCTAAATCTATGTGGATGTAATAATATAAAAGACAAAACAAAACTTACTAATGGCATAGAATGATTATTATGTATTACAATACAAAACAAATTCTTTAGCTGAAATCCACACATTAACCTCAGTAAGAATACAACATGTAAGCACAATCCTCCATCAATATCTCATCAGGAGTGATGACGCTATTCCGCCAGTCATGGCCTTGATGGATGGCTGCCGATAGAGACAATTTTTCAAATGGAATCGATTCGGATGAAGGAGTTTATATTGAAGAATGATTTAGGTTTTAGCGGATGCTTTAGATTAAGTGTTTTTTTTTACTGTTGACAGACTAGGTTAGGTTGCATCGTCGGGCCATTTGACTTCCATTTTCTGGTTTGGTATCCGAGGTGGATCGCGAGGTGTCTAGTCTTGGGCTCCCCGAGGCGGTTCCGCGAGGACAAGCGCTGTCAATGTCGCGGAAGAGTGCTAAAGCGTGCCTGCAGCCTCGACACCGAGCGTCGAAGTGGAACACTTCAGGGTTTTAGTGGGCAGGCCGTCATTAGGGCGGAGAGTCCCACATAACCTTGACCGCCCCAAGGCCGTTGGTATTCGTAATGGATTTTCCCCGGAAATAAATTCATTACTTAAATTTAAAATTTAAAAAACCCCCGCTGATTTTCATCAATCATAGCTAAGAACTCCCAGGTGGATTGACTTTTTCCGGCACTTCCAACAATTATCATCATATTTCAATCAATTTACACAAAAGCTTGACAAATTATATACTTAAACCTTCCTCATGAATCACTCTATATATTGATAGAACTCACATGATAATCCGTTTAGTAGTTTTTAAATTTATTGCGAACAGACAGACAGACAAATAGACGCGGCGGATGACTTTGTTTTATAATATGTAGTGATCGTTTGTAGGTTTGTTTAGTTTGGATCTTGATAGCGTTATTTGAAATAACTAACGATATTTATATTTATCTTATTCCCAAATCTCAGGAATCATATGACACAAAAATCTCTACTAGTGAGTTAATATACAAGAAAATATTTTTCTAAGGCCGTAAGAAGTTATCCCTAAAGATTTGCCGTCGGCATATCTCAGGGTTCTCTGATTTATTTCTTTATACACAGTTTCCGGATTCGTATTCTGGGTTAGGATCATATATCTACTTAGTGTTTCTTTGTATACGAGATAGGATTATGTCTGGACGAATATCTGAGATTTTACTTGATGTGTTTGTTTTTTGTTGCTTTTACGCTTCATGACTTAGGCGTCTGTAAGATATTGTATTTTTATTTCTTTTTTTGAATGAATACATACATCGTACATCAAATACAAATATTTTATTGATAACACCAATGTTACAAGTCAATTCCGCAATATCATTAAAAGAGTTTTAAAACACTGATCACATGTCAATGAACAAAATACAAAATATCAAAATAAAGTTTTTCAATATACAAATAAAACATATCAATGTAAAAATGATGTCAATATAAAAATATGTCTAATATGTCTATATAAAAAAATACTATCTATATTAGTCTAGCTATTCAAAGGGGGAACGCTGCCAGTATCTTCGGAACCTTGCCTTGCCTCCTCTTAATAATATATTTTAGTTATTATATATTTATCATTTATGAATATCATACTAAATGGTATATAATGTTAATAAATAAACATTGGTTTAAAAAAATATACTTATGTCAATATAATATAAAACATAATTACTTACTAACAATTTAGTTTTAGTTTGAAATACTCTTCAATGTCATAAAACAAGGCCTCTAGCAGCCAAGATCTTATTGGCTCTGAAGCACGCGGTGGCGCAATGCATCCCGGACGGAGGCGGGTACGCGGTTGTAGACCGCGGGCCTCAGAATGTATACCGACCTCTCTTGTCTTGACAAGCCGGTGTGTCACGGAGATGTAAAGTAAAATGTAACAGAGTTATACGTCGCCACAATTATAGCAAGCTGCATGAGTTTACCTACAAATATGAAATTGAAGAGTTGAAATTATAATTAATGAGAATTAAAAAAAAAAATGCCTAGCGTTTGTTCGCCATCTCGCCTGATATGGGCTACGATGGAGAACGCTTGCCTAGAAAAAACCGATTTACTCGCGACATGAAGAAACCAATATTATATCCATCAAGGAACACCCACTCGGACAGCAAATTCCATTGTTTAGTGGTTCTTACGATGATAGTAGACCATTTAATTCGTTTCTGGATATCTACCATGAAGCGGTACCACTTTTTAGAGGTCCTGGCTGTCCGAGCAGAATAGACAGAATGGAATTAGATCATGAAGAAGGGCACGCTCCAGAGTGTATCCGATAGAAAATAGACAGAAATGAAGCTTTACGTTGAGGTTCAAGGATTTTGGCGAGGCATTGCTGAGTGCCTTAAAAATTCGACCAAATGAAAGAATATATAGAACCACTATTTCTCTCAGAGTCCACGTCTCAGAAGCGTAAACAAACACAAGTATTTCTACATAGTATAAAACGAAGTCGCTTCCCGCCGTCTGTACGCTGTAATGCGGTTTCCATCAATAAGCAGAGTGATTCAAGAGGAAGGTTTATATGTATAATACATGCATATGCACTACATTAGTATCTACATCGCACCCGTGCAAAGCCGGGGCGGGTCTCTAGTATAAGTATAAGATAAAATAGTAGGTGTCAAATGCAGACACTTTTTTTGCAGCCGGTTAACATTAATGAAAACCTCGTAGGTACGCAAGAAAGACTTACGACGTCGACTGTGTAATTATTTCGTCTAAAGTCTGCGAGCACTTAAAACATAATTTCAGCCGTTTCCCGAATCTGCGCATACATTGCTCGAGGCCTCTCACATCCTCGCTGGCTACGGTACAGGTATAAAGTAAACATCAACTGTACAAACAACTTGTGTCGAAAGCAGGCGAATGAAGTCTTTTAGAACTAATTGCTATGAAATACAGAGGTAGGCAGACTGATAAAAATAAAGGCTTTTACATTATTTTTATGAAATAAGTCTACCTTTGGTTCCCAATTTGTTTGAAAGAATGCGACAAAGAAGAAGCATTCAAGACTTATATTTTTATTTGCTTATATTTTATTTACACTTATATTTTTAGTTTCAAATAAAAGTCGTTTTGGTTCTAACGGTGACGTGGATTAGAATATAATTTCATATATATATCTAACTTGACAATTTTTTTAGAGTCTGATTTAATATGATTAAACCAGGAGTTATAAAACATATTTATGAAGATAGGAAAGGTTTACCACAATTTTTAGTCTTCGCAGGTTTAACTGCTAAAGCACCACATTTATGTATAACGCAACAACCTACTATATAAATAAGAAGTAATTAAATTTTAAATTTTAAATACCCCCTACGTAAATAGCTAAACATAGCTAAGAACCACCGCTAGGAAACTGGCATTCAAATGAAAAAATCCGCATCGAAATCGGTCCATCCGTTTGAGAGGTACGATGCCACAAACAGACACACACACACACAGAGACATACAGATATGGACGTCATACTTATAACACCAGTCTTTTTGCATCGGGGGTTAAAAACACTGGCTTATCGAGTAAACGTTTTATAATATTAATGAATTAATAAAAATATATTGTAAGTGGTTATTATTATTATTATAGTCTTTAGATATTTTTGTCAATTTATTTGTTATTTTGTACGAAGTAGTACACAAAGGTTTTTCTTGTATTCTAAAAGTGACTTGTAAATGTACCTAATATTTATTAATAAAAAACTGACTTCAGCTTAAAGTAACCCTTTGAAACATAATAACATTATACAAACAGTATCTCTAGTTCACAAGTAATACACTTATTTTTTAATACAATATCCAGCGTAATTGGTACAGGTTACCATACAAAGGCAAGTTCATAATAACTAAGTAGGGTAAATATGTTTTTATAACGCAGAGGGATATTAAAACAAAGTTGTTATTTTATACTCGTACAAACCGTAGTAAAAATGTAATGAATATACGCTTATGTTCCGAGAAATGAAATTGAAATAAACTTTAAATGACTACTTATTGCATAAAATTGCCCAGTGCTTTTTTTATATTGAAATATTATGTTTTAGGTTGTTTCTATAAAGTAAAATAAAAAACTCAGGCTTCAAAGCCTTGAACATCGTCGCAAAGTGGCTTGTCTGTCAGTTTTCTACCAGATACACTTTGGTGAGTGCGTTTTAAATCTATATGTCCTAATTTCAGTTTGCCCATTCTACTATTGGAGAGCCACTGACAGCCTGGAGCTCTATGAAGCGACACCGCTTCATGGTCGATATTCCAAAAATTCGAACTAAGCGGTTCGAATCTGCCTTCATTATACGAACCGCTAGACAATGGAATGCCCGAGTGGGTGTTCCCTAATGGTTACAATCTGGGTGCCTTCAAATCGCGAGTGAATCGGTGTCTTCTAGGCGAGCGTGCTCCACCGTGACCGCATCTTCGCTTAACATCAGGTGAGTTGGCGGTTAAACGCAAGTCTATTAATAATAAAAAAGCAGTGGTTTGTAAAAACTACTATGTTCCAGTTTGAAGGCTACTGGAGCTAGCGAAATTAAAAGGCTGTTGAGTCTAACCAGGACGTGGGTTCAAAGCCCAACAAACAAACAAAAGCCCAAAGCTCAAAGCTTGAGCTGCCGGTAAATGAAAACATTGTGAGGAATCCGTAGCATGGTGGTAGGGTATTTTCTAGTACTCTTAAGAGCCAGTTCCATTCCAGGCTAGGTGTACTTTACCATCTTTGACCACACCGTCACTTTACTTCAGGTGAGCTGTGGTCAAACACCTAGATTGTCAACCAAACATTTAAAAAAAATGATAGTCTCAAAGTAATAAGTTTTGCTAGTTAAAGTTCTGTGTATCACTTTATTGCTTGGTGTCCAAATATCTAGTACTGCGGTGGTATCTATCTAGACGATCTACCATCAAAAAACCTCCCTACACATACCTATTACATTTCTCTCTGAATCCAATTCTAAAGTTAAGGCGGACAATCGCGGGCGCAAGCTTGTATCTGAATAACTCTACTCTGCTTAGTATGTGATATTCGAACTACGAGAACAAAAATATTTTTGCTAAACACCGCATAGTAAAAAGAACTTTATGGCAACCGGTTCCCCAAAACACTCGAGCATTTTCTTAAAATATCACACTACATGTGCCTGCAACCCTATGCAAAGTGGAGTCTCTCCGCTTAAAAGGTCTCATATTTTATCCGGTCCCCATCTGAGGTCGCCAGATAGCGTACGGAACAAGTAATGGTACAATTAAGGTGACGCCGCCACAAAATTCTGTCACTTTTACGATCTCACTGGCAATTTTACGGTTGCTATTTGACGGAATACAAGAAATATGCGAGGAAGCCCGGCTAGAGTGAATTGTGGCCAATTTTGCGGATTTATTTTCAAGGTTGTATTGAAGGATATTTTGTTTTCTGTAGGTCTTTAAAGTCTGTTTTTGAACAGATTAACTTTTAACATTACTGTGTTCCAGTTTGAAGGGTACTGTAGCTAGCGAAATTACAGGGCTGTTGAGACTAATCATCCAGTCTCAAAATAATGAGCGCCAAAGCGGTGATACTCTGGACTTTGTTTTACTACGTAAAGTTTTATGTATCGCTGCAATGGTCTTGGACATGTGTTATCTCTTACCATCAGGAGAGCGTCACGTTCGTTTCATTACTTTTACATAGAAAAAAAAAAGGTATTAAAAACGCAATAGTTTCTTCCGTCATGACTTGCGCTGCTTTATTACCTAGATTAAGATAAAGGATACCTTTTATCTCGGAATAATGTTCTATAACACACATCTGTACAAAATTTCAAAAGGATACGTCTCGTACATCGGTTTTTGGTAATCCCACGGGAACTTATCATTTTTCGAGACACAAAATATCCTATATGTTAACCCATATATTAAACTGTCTGTGTGACTGTGTGTCTGTCAACTAGGTGTTGACTCACCTGATGTAAAGTGATGATATGGTCGGAGATGACAAACATACCTAGTCTGGAATGGAACTGGCCCTCAAGCGAGGCTGTCGGAATAAACAGCAGTATGGTTCCATTTTATAATTTTAAAATTGCAACATACTGCCTTTTTGCTCTTTTTGCCTGCATTTTATTTGTCTATTGTTTTACCCGACTGCCAAGGAAGGGTTATGTTTTTCGCGCGTATCTTGTATGTATATATTTATCACCTTGTATCTTCCAAACGGCCGAATAGATTACGACAATTATCGTTAGATTTTTTCCAATAACCCGTGTCAAACCGAAATAGTAATACGTAAATAAATAAATAATAAACTTATCAAGTAGTGTATCTAAACAGAGGCAATTAAAAGAGGATTACAATAATGTATACAAGTCATATGTTTAAATTTAATTAGGAATAATAAATATGTTTAAAAAGTTTTTCCTTTAATTATAGCTATTTTAATCGCAGTGGGGTTATAGATTTTTTAAACTCTTCAGCTTTTCACGATTTCCAAACGAAATCAGTCCAGGTGAAATATTAAATTTAGATGGAGGTCTTGGAATCACACCTCGAGCCCAACAACAAGCAAAAATAAACTTAAATTACCTGTAATTAGTTACTATAAGATTCAAAACAAATAGCCGAAAACATTGTTCAAAACCACAATTACAAAATATTGTACAAATGCCGCGCGGTCCAATTAATGGGCACAATGGAATTATTCTTAATTAAACTTTAGTAACTGTGGTAGATAGATAAATGCCAAAACTTACTGTGGAAGCTCAAAACAGTTATGCAATTTTATTTTTCTTGTTAAAAGCTGAGTCAAAACTAAGTCAGTTTCTATGGCTAAACGTTTTACCACAGCTCAACTAATGTTAACCGACGTCGTGATCAAAGATAAACTCACCTAGTCTAGCATAGGAAATGGCTAGAACACATTGTTAGGTACTTGGACGTTGATTTTCAACTCGAGGGTTTTAGCAAGCCAACCGAGTACTAGAAAGTACTCTTCTACCATATTGAGGCTTCATCACGAAGTTTTACTTAACTGGCAGCTCAAGTATATTGCACGTCCTCTGGCGTATAATCAGACTGCGTTAATTACTGAGTTATCAACCTTACAAAATTTTACGTACCTAAGTGATATCCAATGGAATCTTTTTATATGCAAAAACATTGAGTCTATCTATCGTCTTTAACGTGACGTTCTCCTGATGGTAAGAACGATACATATAAATTATTTTTAAAATACCCTAAATATGATCTAGTCTTTTATAATCCTCTTATTTCTTTCTTCGTTTCTCTTTTATTTATTTATAGTATAAATAAATAAAAGATAATATTTTTTTTATTTTTTATTTTTTTTTACCTTATCCTCAATAAATTATTTAATTAGAGACTCATGAGATTTTATGTCATAATATTTGATAACAATGACTTATAAGAAATTAAAATGAATTTTAATGTATACTGCGCTTAGACAAGAAAATTACATTAAGTGTCAAATTACAATTAAAAACAATAATTATTTCCATTATACTACATATAACAATACAATTGCCCATCACACTCGCCGCATTCCCACGCTGAATGGCAATAATAATATTAATTAGTGAATATTAATAATATAATTATTTAATTTATTTATTTTCTTTTCCTAATTATAATATTTTTAGTTATAAATAACTTTATTTAGGATGTATTGTAAATACAAACTTTCAGTAAAAGCATATGTAATACCTATAAGCCAACGGAATACAGGCGTCGTATGCTTAATTATAAGTAAGACATTTGATTATAAGTGTAACATGACTTTGTACCGGTTTGCAGGCAAAATTACACGGTTGTTGAAAAAGTCGCGCCAAAGCAGCGGTGTCTCCTACAATTTGTTTTGTTCCTCAAAATTTCGTGTATCACTACATAGGTCGTAGACAGGCGTTATATCTTACCATTAGGGAAGAGTTTTGTTCGTCTCTTTTTGTTTTGTTTTTACTGATCTATAAAGTAAGTAGATCGATAGATAAATAAACTCTTTATTGTTCACAACAAAGATAAATATCAAACACAATAGAAACATTTAAACTTGTGTAAAAATGTGCGGAGCTATCGCTAAAAGCGATTTCTTTCAGGCAATGTTTGGAATATATGGAAAAGATTCAGAAACCAGTACACAAGTAATGAGACAAACGAGAAGATCTCCTTATGGTAAGAAATTACGCCTGTCCATAACAATTGCAGCGATACACAGCTTTAAGTAGTAAAACGAAGTACAGGCCATCACTGCTTTGGCGTTCATTACTGGATTTTCGATGGTTAGTCTCAACATACCTGTAATTTCAATAAGTGCCCGTCAAAACGGAACACGGTCATGTTTATACACCACTGCTTGGTGGTAGAATATCAGATAATACGGTGGTACCTAGTTAGACGACTTACGTCACATTAAAAATAACGATTCATATTTTCTCTAAAGCCTGTGACACAGAATTGAAATTGAAAATGTAAGCTTAATCACTGCTTAATAAGTTCCAGTATCGCAACTCGTTGCTCCGGCCCCCGAAGAAATAACGACGAAGTTTTTAATGGGCAACGCTTAAATTACGCTTCACAACTTACATCTGTTGCAGTTTCGATGGGACTTGGTTTCTATGTGAGTTTATTTCGTTTTGAATCTAATTATCATAGTTGTTTTGTTCGCTAGGATAGGTGTTTGAAATGGCACATAACTATAGTAAAACTATATATTTTAATGTGAATTCTTAAGTGTGATAAATGTGTTAACAAAATTAGGTGTACAATTTGGTGTTCCAACTACATATTTTTTATATAAATACAAAAAAAAACGCAGCGTTTGTCGTCCACTAATTCGTTGGATGGACGATGTAGGTTTATTTTAGCCCTAACTCAATGCCCGTAAAAATCTTTAACAATTTGCCTAGCCATTATACACAGTATTTAAGGCATTACCTAATTACGTATTTGAAGAGATATTACTTAGCTATAACCTTTATAATTTTGGTGTTATAAATAAAACAGTTGTATTTTGTCATCATCATCATCATCAGCGACCTTGCATAGTCCACTGCTGGACATAGGTCTGTCCCAGGGCACGCCACTCAGCCCGATGCTCGGTTTTTCGCTTCCAGCCACTGCCAGCTATCTTAAGTATATCGTCCCTTCATGTAGTCTCGGGGCGTCCTACATCTCGTTTGCCGAATCGCGGTCTCCATTCTAGAAAAGCATTGAGTGAAAAATCACCTGGAAATGAGTGACGCAGGTTAGGTATGAGTAGCGTACTCGTAGAAGAGAGGTGCTTTATTTATGCCCAACAGTGGGCTTTTGCCGTGGTGGTGCCGGCGTAAGAACAGTACCCCACCCACTCTACCCGTGGTTGCCGTAAGAGTCGGCTAAGGGATGTGAATCCGGAATGGGCAGCAGCGTCTTCCTTGAACAATCACATCTAACTGCGCTCGCCAACCCGCCTGCTAAGCGTGGCGAGTATTGGCAAAACCCCCCCAGGAGGAGGTCCAGCAGTGGACGTCCTATGGCTGATGATATGTGATGTGGGCTTTTACTAGTGAAAGACGATAAACCTACAAAGTTACAAATACATTTGTAACAGTGTGATGTTACTGTTGTGTTACACTGAAGTAGGTAGCTAGGTCGTCAATCCGCGTGATGAAGTGAGCCCGTTAATATCGTAGCATTCGGTTCCCATGTGACACCGCGGAGAGAAGGTGAACTAGTACCGCTTGTTTTAGAACACAGGTGATACGGAAGATGAAATCTCAAAACAATATATTTATTCAAAAATAAACAATAGTACATAGCTATTAGGTAGAATACTATCAATTCAATTCAATTCAATTCTTGATAAATGGCCTTTGCGAAGATACTTCATAATTCTTCTACTAAATATATATAACTCAAAGGTGACTGACTGACTGACTGACATAGTGATCTATCAACGCACAGCCCAAACCACTGGACGGATCGGGCTGAAATTTGGCATGCAGGTAGATGTTATGACGTAGGTATCCGCTAAGAAAGGATTTTGATTAATTCTACCCCCAAGGGGATAAAATAGGGGATGAAAGTTTGTATGAAAGTTTGTCAATTTTAAACCGATCGGACTGAGACTTTGTATGCGTAAAGCTACTATGACGTAGGCATCTAACGCGGGTGAAACCGCGGGGCACAGCTAGTTCTATTATAAATGTTTGTATGTTCGGATGTTTGTTACACAATCACGTAAAAACGGCTGAACGGATTTGGATGAAATTTGGTACACATGTAGTTTAGTACCTGGATTAACATATAGAATACTTTTTATATCAGAAAAGTGTTAGGTTCCTGTGGGGTTATCAATAAACGAACTTCTGGTTGTATCCTCTTGAAATTTGGTATAGATGTGTCTTATGGAACATTATTCAGGGATAAAAGGTATCCTTTATCTTAATCTTCTATATCTATAAAAGAAGAAACTGACAGACTGATTCACTGATTGATCAATCAACGCACAGTTTAAAATGTTCCTTTAATAACGTAAGTGTGCACTAAGAAGGGATTTTTGGAAATTCATCCCCTAAGGGGTTAAAGTCAGGGTTGAAAGTTTGTATGAAGTTAGCTTACATCTTTTTACCCGACTGCCAAGGAAGGGCTATGTTTTTCGCACGTATCTTGTATGTATGTATGTATGTTTACTTGGTGGTAGATTTCCTTAGCAGGAGGTCGTCTAGGTAGGTACCACCGCAGTACCAGATATTCAGTAGTGTTTAAACATTACTGTGTTCCGGTTTGAAGGGTACTGCAGCTAGCGAAATTAGTGAAACTGCAATGGTCGTGGACAGGCGTTATCTCTTAACATCAGGAGAGCGTCTCGTTCGTCTCATTACAGTTACATAAAAAAAAGTATGTAAATTTCTTTATAACCTCGTGTCTTCCAAACGGCCAAATGGAATACGACAATTAAGGCATAGTTAGGTTCGTCTTAATAACCCCAGTATCATTAGAGGGTGGTTTTAAAGAAAATCAAGATGGCGGAGTTTTGGCGCGAAATAGTAATACGTTAGTAAAAAAATTAACCAAACCTATTAAATAGGGTATCTGAATACAGAACAATTAAAAGAGGATCCCAAAAAGATATATAAGTTATATATTTATATTTAATTAGGAACAAAAAATTTGTTTAAAAAGTTTTTTCCTTTAATTAATTAGCTATTTTAATCGCAGTCGGGTTATAGATTTTTTTAAACTATAACCCGACTAAACGTTAATGTTAACGTTTTTGCTTATTAACTTTGTTTCATGAAAGATATTCCGATACCATTAGTAGTGGTGTTTCTGAATCAGCTCATACAGAATGAGTTAATATTTTATGTGGTGTGTGAGCGAAGCAGTTTGTGAGCGCCTTGAGAGCACTTTACTAGAAGGTTCGATTATTTACTGCGGTCTACGGCGTGTGAACTGCACTCCATGTTGTGTAAACCTATTAAAATCACAATTAAACTGTCCCGTTACTTCATTCGGCGGTTTGCTTTGTGAGCTGTACAAATATAAATATTCTATTGATTCAAAGTTGAAGTCAAATTTCTTGATATCATTGCTCAAACTTCGACCGCGTGGACCAGATGTCGTCAAGTCATAAGTAGAATAGTATTGTACCCCACCTTATCTATCCGTGGTTGCCGTAAAAGTCGGATAAGGGATGTAATACGGAAGATGGGCAGCAGCGTCTTCCTTGAACAATCATTCCTAACTGCGCTCGCCAACCCACCTGCCAAGCGTGGCGAGTATTGGCAAAACCCCTTCCCAGGAGGAGGCCTATATCCAGCAGTGGACGTCCTATGGCTGATGATGTGTGTGTGTGTGATTGCGAAACTTGACAATTTATGGTTGTGGGTAGTGGTAGTACTTGAACATTTTTGTTAATCCCACAGGAAACTAACATTTTTCTGATAGAAAAAGTATCCTATTCCTTAATTCAAATAATCAATTATATTATGTGTGCTAAATTTCATTCAAATCCGTTCAGGCATTTTTGCGTGATTGAGTAACAAACAGAGAATGAAAATACATCCATTCGCCGACTGCAGGACGTTCGATTTCCACCCAGAAAACATTTTTTTGTAATAACTGACTAACCTTAAACAATAATATCTCCTTGGTAAACTAAAAACACAGCCAAGGAGTTTTTATTATTCTTCTGTCATGGTAATTTTTGAGGTTATGTTTGAATATTTTATGAACTTGTATAGAAAGTATTTTTTGCCTTATACAAGATAAACAAGCTCAATTATAAAGGTCAAGATATTGTAGTGTAACGAATCTAGCGCAATGGACGAGCGTCTAGACTATAGTAGCGAAGAACAGATGCGGAGGGTGTCCTCCGCCTGGGGGATCGGCCGCAACGCTGGCTCTGTTGAGTCTCTATCAAGAGATCCATCCAAACTGTACTTGCAGTACAAAAACTATCATCTGCACTTGGTTCAAAAAGTAAGTTCTAACCAAAGATCTTAAATGTAAGAAGATGCAGTTTGTCATTCAGTTGTTTTTTTAATACGGAATAGGTTCGCCTTTGATCACACCCTGCCTGATGTTAAGCAACAATGTGGTCTAGGGTGGAACACCCTTAAAAGAACAAACTCTTGATTTGAAAACACTCATATTGTACTTTTCGGGAAACACAGACACCGGCAAAGAGTTCCACATCCTCGCTGTGTGAATAAAGAATGTAGATTCGAAGCGTGTAGTGCACACATAGGGAACGTCCACCATGTATAGTTGACGCTTTGGTCGCGTTTGTCTGGCCATCCGGTAGTATAAAGGGGCGGGGGGAACCAAGTCGTACAACTCCAAGTCACAATTCCCGAAGTGTATCCGGTAGAAAACCGATAGACATGAGACCTTACGTTGATGCTCAAGACTTTGCAGCCGAGACTTGATGTATCAAAACTACATGTTGAGAGTAAATAATAATAATAAATAAATAAAAAGCCGTTTTATTCCATATTTCAGTTACATTTCAAATGTTATTATTAAAACTTATTTATTTGAAATATGGACCCTTCTTGGGTAAAGGCCTCCTCCAGCTTTTTCCACACATCTCTGTCCTTGCATGTATTTGTCCAGTCGTTTCCTAACACCTGGATAATATCATCAGCCCACCGTCTTACAGGTCTACCAACATTCCTCTTTCCCTGTGGACCTTTCCATCGTGTGGTTTCTATGGACCATCTGTTATCAGTGTAACGTGCGATGTGTCCAGCCCACCTCCACTTAAGTTTAAGCGCATGTGTGAGAGCATCAGTTATTTTTGTTTTTTGTCTGATATATTTATTTTTTTATGTTGAGAGTACGAAAATATAATACGTAGATTACATTTATCTGGGACAGATAGTCTCCTTCCAGGTGAGAAAAGAAAGAGAAGCTGCTAGGCGCATCAGAAATATATGGAAGAGCTTTTGGACCTTGAAATACCTTATAACTTATGAAGGGATCTTTGCCTCTCTCCTTCAAACGAAAACTCTTAGACATGTCTGTTCTCCGCACCCTCACATATAGCACTTCATCGTCATCATAATCTCAGCCGTAGGACGTCCACTGCTGGATATAGGCATTTCCCATTGATTTCCATAAAGACCGGTTGGAAGCGGCTCGCATCCAACGCGTTCCTGCGGTCTTTATGAGGTCGTCTGACCACCTTGTGGGTGGACGTCCTACGCTGCGCCTGCCGGTCCGTGGTCTCCAATCGAGACTCCACTGGTTTGCAGCCCCATCGGTCATCAGTTCTGCGTGCTAAGTGCCCTGTCCACTGCCACTTCAACTTGCTAATCCGCTGGGCTATATCGGCTACTTTAGTTCGTCTACGGATCTCTTCATTTCTGATTCGATCTCGTAGGGAAACTCCGAGCATAACCCTCTCCATAGATCGTTGTGTGACTTTAAGCTTATCAAGAAGGCACATAGTCAGAGACCACATTTCAGCACCATATATAGCGCCTAAATAAAGTAAAAAAGCCAAAACGCAAAGTAAATATAAACGCTCGGTCTTTTCAAAGACAAATATATTTTCAGATGGAATACCCTTCTACGCGTCGCATCATCCCGTCGAAAAAAGCAGAAAGATATTCATACTACAGAAGTTACACAACCTCACCCAACAAATGTCAAATATTTTGCGTAACACTCGGTAATTTTAATATGTAAGTTTTTTTTTGTCACTGTTAATTTACACGTTGAATGGCGTGGGTTCAAACCCCAACAATGAGCTGGAGTGGCCGGTGAAGGAAAACATCGTGAGGAAATCACAGCGTGGTGGTAGGATACTTTCTAATTCTCAGCTGGCTAGCTACAAACCTCAAGTCGAAAATCTGCCGCTTACGGCGTATTCCATCAACCTCATTTGTGAGCCAACTCCATTCCAGGCTAGATGTGTTAACCATCTTCCACCACACCATCACTGAACATCAGGTGAATCAAATACCTAGCTTGTTAACTAAAAAAAAACTGTATTCTTATATTCTATGTTATTTGTACCACTCCCTGATTCTTTAAATCTATTTTAAAAATCACCGGTATTTATTCTTTCTTCTAGAAAGAAAACAAATTATCTGACAATAGAGCGGCACCGCTTCAAGGTTGATATTCCAAGAACTAGAATTAAGTCGTTCGATTCCATCTTTATCGTACGAACCACTTAATAATGGTTTGGTGCCTTCAATTCGCGAGTGAATCAGATTCTTCTAAGCGACCGTGCTCCATCGTAGACAGCATCTTCGCTTAACATCAGGTGAGATGGCAGTCAAACGCAACCCTATTTGTAATAAAAATAAATTCCACTCCATACTATATGTGTTTACCATCTACGATCACTCCAGCACTTTTTATCAGGTGAGCTGTAGTTAAATTGTCTTATAATAAATAAAAGTAACTTTGCATTCATGATATTACTGTGCTTTTTTATTATTATTAAACAACTCGAAGGCTGCCCAGATAGGTTAGAAGTAACTTTTGATATTTCTAGAATGTTCTGGACTTACATTTTCAACGTGTTTTTCAAGACTGTTCCGCATACGTACACGAATTTGTTTCTAGCAGCATATTCCCCGGAAGAGCATTTATTTCTTCCAAAAATGGTGCCATTTTTTTACGGTAAGCAAAAACCAAACATAATATATATACTTATAATATATACAGAACACCCAAGCACAGAACAAACGTTTGTTTATATCACACATATTTGTCCTGGGTGTGAATCGTACCTTGGTAAACACTGGAAAAAAAAACTTATTTTTAAATTTTTAATTCTTTGTCTCAGATAAAAGCTTATATTTGAAAATATTTTTCAATTATGACAACACATTTACAATTATGATTGGGATTTAACATTAATTGTATTAATTTTATTTTGACTTTGACATTGTTTGTATTGTTATAATAGTGTACCTATCTGATTGTCTTGTAATGACCTATTACCAATAAATTGATTATGTTTTTTTTTTTCATAATCGTGTTAAAATATTAATAAAAACCAAAACATTGTCGACAGGTGTCAAATTCGCGTGTTTAGTAACATCTGCGTTTGAAATCTTAATCTGCTTGCAGCAAGTGATTTATATTTCAGGATATCTAGTGCATGGAATAGCCAATAAAAACCCTTGGAACAGGTATTTAATTATTATAACAGTTGAAATATTAGCTAATGTCTGTCCATGATTATAGCAGCAGTAATTTAAAAATCTGCCACCAAATGCCTAACAGTGTTTTACTATAGAATCTATGTGCCTTTTTGGTAAGCTCAAAGTAACACAACGAGCTATGAAGAAGGCTATGCTCGAAGTTTCCCTACGGGATCGAATCAGAGAGATTTGTAGACGATAGACATAACACAGCGAATTAGCAAGTTGAAGTGGCAGTGGGCAGGGCACATAGCACGCAGAACTGATGGCCGATGGGGCTGCAAAGTTCTGGAGTGGAGACCACAGACCGGCAAGCGCAGTGTAGGGCGTCCATCCACAAGGTAGACTAACGACCTAATGAATACCGCGGGAACGCTCTGGATGCAAACCGATCGGTCTTTATGGAAGTCAATGGGGCCTATTTTTTCGATTCAGTTTTCGTTAAAGTTTTTACTGAAACATGATTTCTCATTTTTATTTTAGTTTCTGATCTAATGAGTAGAACAACGATCCCTACAAGGGCTCACCGAAAGCCCAGCGCTGGTCATATAACTTAGTACGACCAGCATTATGCTGAGGTGAACCCCTATTCATTGACATCATTTTTTATTCATTGACATATTGTAATCAGTATTTTAATGATACATATACTTGAAATCATATTATGGAATTAACTTGTAACATTGGTGTTATTAATAAAATATTTGTAATTGTATTTATTTTGTAAATTTCCCCGATTTGTCTTTATTGTGTACAAAGACACAAAGACAACTCAGGAATGTTGTTTCTGTGGTTGCAAATTAAATAAATTACTTTACTCCTTCGTGTAAAAAATATTTAACAAAATAATTGTAAGTCTAACCTTGTCTTCCTATGAAGTTTAACAATACTATAATTTAAACTAAGAAATAAGTAAATGGTATACAATAATTAGGTTTAGCTTATTATTATAGTAGTGTGTGTGCGTGAATGTGTGTTTAAAATATCTGAATGTGTTTGTGTGAATATTAAACATTTCTTTCTTTTATTGCCATTTCTTTCTTTTATTGCCATTTCTATAATTTTCCAGGTGCGATATGAAAACATTCCGAGTAACAAATATAACAGTATCTTGTTTAGAGCTTCCGGAGTTTTATGCAAAACTGAATGCCACGAATTGGACAATTTTTCATGCACATTTCATGTCAGAAACGGGAGATAAATTTCAATTGGCTCAAGTTGCATTTTTTAGGTATGCATATTTTTTTCTTTTTTAACCGTCTTCAATAAGATTCTCAATTCGCTGGAACCGTTTTTTTATGTATGTTCCCCGATTACTCAAAGACATCTGGACCGATTCGAGTAAAGGCTTAGTTTTTTGTTTAAAAGCCAGAGTCCAAGTCAGAATCTGATAATGGGATCTCGGAAAAGTCGAGGGCAACCCTCAAATTTTATAGAAATGCATATATTTTTATTTTAAAGGATATAGTCAGATTGGTCCCGTAGAAATTACATAAAAAATCAGTTGAGTAGTTTGATTTTTAAACCGCAATACATAAAACCTACCCGGGGCATGGGCATGGTTTTTTTTAAATTATAAATTTATATTTGTTGAGCTAGAATTTTGACAGACAAGGGCTCGATTTCTATAGTCAAAAGGCTAGGTGCTTAAACTACAGCTCACCTGATGTTAAGTGACGGTGTGGTCGAAGATGGTAAACAAACCTAGCCTGGAATGGAACTGGATCTCAAGTAAAGCTGCCGGAACATACTGTTACATGCTTGGCGACAAATTTTCAACTTGAGGGTGGTAGCTAGCCAGCCGAGTACTAAAAAGTACCCTACCACCACGCTGAGGTTTCCTCACGATGTTTTCCTTCACCGGCAGCTCAACTTCATTGTTGGGTTTGAACCCACGCCCTTTGGCATGCCGACCGCGATAACCATTGAGCTATCATCGCTTGTCAAATTGTCCATGACCCGGAACTGTGAGTAACAAAACAAAGTCCGGGGCATCGCTGCTTTGGCGCACATAACTTTGAGCCTTTCGATGATTGGTCTTAACAGGCCTGTAATTTTGCTAGCTGCAGTACCCTTAAAATCGGAACACAGTAATGTTTACACACTGCTGCTTTGGCGGTAGAATATCTGGTACTGCGGTGGTAAAAAGATCTACCACCAAATTGTTTGTCAAAACCCCTTTCATTTCATTTTGTGTCAAACGGAGATGATCGTTCGATGTTTTAATGTATATATTTTTAAAAATATTTAAAATTTAAGTGTTATCACATCGCACACACGCACATCATCAGCCATAGGACGTCCATTGCTGGACATAGGCCTCCTTCTGGGGGGGTTTTGCTAATACTCGCCACGCTTGGCAGGCGGGTGGGCGAGCGCAGTTAGGTGTGATTGTTCAGGGAAGACGCTACTGCCCATCTTCCGGATTACATCCCTTTGCCGACTCTTACGGCAACCACGAGTAGAGAGGGTTTCTTACGCCGGCACCACCACGGCAAAGGTAAATTGATTAAGTGTTATGTCTTCTAATAATTATTATATCTTTCAGATATTTTGTTGTGATTTTCATGTCTGGTCCAATGGCGGTATTTTTTTTTATAATAGCATGGTCATCTATAGTTATGTTGCATAATTTTATCTTTACAAGGAGGTTTTGGAAAGTAAGTACCAAGTGTTGTCTGACATTTACCGCGGTCGCTGTCATATTTGTTTCGATTTTATTTCTTTATACGTTTCATATGTCCACTAACTAACATGTCTTTGAATATTGCTGATGTTCAATCTGTCAGCCCGTATACTAATTTTCATAATGTTTCATAAATTTCAAAACAAAAAAAAAAAAAAAACATAAAATTCGGCCGAGCCGTTTCGGAGGACCACAAGCACCGTGACACGAGATTTTTATCCCACTAATATTATAAATGTGAAAGTTTGGATGAATAGATGGATGGATGGATGTTTGTTACTCAATCACGCCAGAATGGTTGAACGGATCTGGATAATATTTTGCATGTAGATACTTTAGGCCCTGGAATAAAACATAAGATACTTTTCATCATCATCCATCACAACGCGGGTAAAGCCGCGAGGCGCAGCTAGTATACAATAAATATGATAATATCATCTTCTTTATTTTAAATTTCTACTCTTTTCTTTCTTTACTCTATTTTCTTAATTCTTCTTTAATGTTATAAATATTTCATGTTTTATGTTATATTCTTTCAGATTCAACACAGATTGCAACTATCGGTAGTTTTAATAGAAATAGTGTTATTTCTTAATCTGATATACTCTCATTTCTATGAAACCGACGTTCCTGAACATATTAGCTCTGATATTGAAGAACTGTCCGATGCCTTAGCGGTACATTCTTCCCAACGATTTTTCTTCAAAATCGATTCACAATTTGTGTTGTAAGAAAAAAGAATATAATGATAATCAAAACGCATTACAGAAAGCTGACATCGAGTTTTTGGCCGAATCAATTAGTGCTCCTCCGGTACTCCATGTATTGACAGCTCGGAGTACTCAAGACGTACGTAACATTTTTCTATTACTTTGAGGCGTAAGATAAAAGTCTCAAAGACCCTGTTATTTTTTATGGCAATAATATTATAGCCAATACGCACCTAACCTAGAAAAGACAAAAACTTGAATTCAGGTTGCCAATATGAAGGATATCGTCAATCAGACGGTCTCTCAATTAACTTACCGTAGCTTTGACTGTGAGTAATGTAATGTTTGTTTTACTCACTTTTAATTGTGTCGGATACTTCGGCTATAGATTCGGCCACACCCGGTGGCCTTCTTCAAGAAGTCAAAGTAGAGTACAACGCGCGCATTGTCTCGTTTTGCTTCGCACTATGGGCCGCTACGCGTCTTGCACGTGATGACAACGATTGGTGAGCTGGCGCGGGGGTAGGAGCGAGTAGAGTGCCAATATGCGCTGGTGCGCATAATAAGTAAAATAAAAAAATTGTGTCAAAACCGCGTCAGTTGCGTAACTTTTTTATGGTTGACAAGCTAGGTGTTTGACTCAAACTCATGTTTAGCAACGATGTGGTCGAAGATGTTAAATTACATCTAGTCTGAACTGGCAAGTGTCAAGTGAGGCTGTCGGAATACATCGTTATGTGCTTGGTGGCAGATTTACAACTTGCGGGTGGAAGCTAGTCAGTCGAGTACTAGATAATACCCTGCCACCATGCTATGGTTTCTTCACGGTATTTTCCTTCACCGCCAGCTCAACCCCAACAATGATTGCGATTTGAACCCATGCCAATCAGCATTTGAACTGACCATGCTAAGCACTGAGCTATCATCGCTACGAAACTATTTATTTTACAAAACTATTGTACTACAGGAATATCACAAAACGATTTTTTACAATTACAGATATTGCCAAGCCAAGATAGCTTCTTGTTAGGTGCCTCAAACATGGTGTCTTACCTCTTTAGAGCGATTTTAACAAATCGTCTTCGAGTTCATTGCAAAAACGTAGCTGGGGCGCCTTTACAGCTAACACCGCTAAGTGAGTCCTTTATAAACTTTTATCCTCATAGACAACACCAAAACATAAAATAACAATGCATTTTCGCCTTTTTTTTTGAGAACGCTAAGTTATGCATAAGGTGTGACTTAGTTGTGGCTGTATTTGAATTAGGCCGTCTTGAGCATGACGATGGTAAAATAACTGATGATTGTGCCTTGTGCCAGGCAAGGAAGAGCGGCCGTTTGAATGCAATAGGCTTATATGGATAACTGGGTGCCGTCACATTTAGGAAGAAGACCGTCACATTTCCTTAAGACGTGTCTTTTTTATGATAAAAGTGGCAAACAAGTGATGGGCCACCTGATGGTAAATGGTCACCGCCGCATATAGACACCTACAATACCTGAAGCGGTGTCAATGCGTTGCCTACCTTAAAGAGCCCTATTTACGCTTTGTTTGAAGCCAGATAGATTAAAATTCGATAGGAAAAGCGAAGGTGGAAGCCATTCCACATAAGACAGATGCTCGGAAAAAACAGTCAAACCGAGCGGTACGGCCGGATGGACCGGCAACGCTGCTATGGCGCAGTGTAGGACGTCCACCCTCAAGGCGATAAGTGAAACTTTTGTCAACAGTGGACGTTCTACTACTGAGATGATGAAGTTGGACCTATAAAAGTTCATATTCCTTTGACAGGCTTAGCTTTTTTTTAAACAATTTTTTTTTGTAGATTTTAGTTTGTTGTTCTTTGTTGAGATTTAGTTTAAGAGAGGTATGATTGTATAATTATGTATTTACTTAAAATCCAATCACACTTGTCTCGCACAAACTTTTGGCTTGAAAATAGGCTATTTAAGTAGTTAATATTTAGTATGTTTAATTATTTTTTTAGATCCGTATTCGTGGTTTTACTTCTGGCCGCTATATTTCTCTGAGTTCTATTGGGGCGATATAATGTCATTGGGATTCTTAACCATAAACCTAATACTTGACATTTTTACATTAGTAAGTATATTGCTATTTTTATTCAGCACATGATAAATTTCATACCCAAAAGATGCCTACAGGAGTCTAAACTAAACCGTTTTTTTATAATAAATAAATATTGTTAAATGATGGAGCGTTCGAAGATTGTAAACATACCTAGCCTAGAGTATAAATATTGTAGGACACATTACACACAGCGCCATCTGACCCCAAACTAAGTAGAACTTGTGTGATGGAAGTCAGATAACTGATAGGATACATAATTACTTTTTTTTGTAAATACATACTTATATTACATACAGAACTCGCTCGAGAATGGAACTCGCTTTAAATACCTAGCCTGTCGACTATAAAAAGATATATTTTAAAGTTATTGTAGACTTAAAGTGTATGTGTATATATTTATATAAGTAAGTATTAGAGAGTAAAATTAAATGGATAATAGTGCGTGCTCTATACTGTATACGGTGAAACTCCAGCCAATGGTGGAAACGAGCGAAAAAGGCACAGGTACGAGCGAAACGACATGGCGCACTTCCAATTGGAATAGACAGATCGCGTCTTATTGGCTGACCAATGAGAGCGCCTACTCACTTCCAAAATCGTTTAAAATACGTGCCGAGAACCGCCAGAAATTGCATATCACATATGAAGATTTGGCAGGACACTGTATCCATTTGCCGATATACAAAAACAAAACACAAAACAAAAAAATAAATAAAGATAACACAACGCCAGTCGCAAACACGATAGTTCGACCACGTAAAAGAAGCCACCTCCTCTTATAAATAATACTAAAGAGCTTAGACAAAGTAACATTCAATATATTCGCTATCGTTATTAGAAAATTCCAAAAATATAGGTACGGCATTTACAGAAGCTCGACAAATTATGTCAACCCCGTACACTTTTTTTATTTTCTGTTAACGTTATTGCTAATGGAATTTTACTTTGTCTAGAGCCTCTTGTGGTGAGGGCTACTTCGGACCGTTTAAAGGATTCCAGTGACCATGATTCTCAGAAATGAGGGACCGATTGAAAAAAGACACACAATGTCAAAACTTTACTTTGCTCATTCGATTAAATCTATACTTTCTTGACACGGTTATTTCTATAATTTTTTCAAGGCAATTTTTTTAATATTTTTTGCAGAATATAACATATCATTGTTTGTTGGAAGTAGTAACCTGTGAGTGGACATTTGTAAAGGAATGGATGTTTAATTCGATTGCATCCGTGACTTTATTAGGAATATTCACATACACGGATCTAGATGTAAGTACATAAATAAATATACATACACGCACATATACCTATTGTCATGTATAATATTGTGTGAAGTGTTTTTTCTTTTTCAATTATTTTGGCGTTACTTGAGGATATTTTGGCGATTTTTCTACCCACCCGGTGAGATTTCAAGAGATTTTAAAGCAGCGATGCACTGATGTGTTTACCGAAGATTTTTTTAAACGTATGGGCAATAATATAGACTAGACACTCTCCTGATGGTAATAGATAATGCCTGTTCATGAGCATTGCAGCGATACAGAACTTTGACTAAAAAAATAAAGTCTAGGGCTTCGCTGCTTTGAGACATTAATGGTTAGTCTCAACAGCTTAATTGCGCTATCAGCAGTACTCTTCAAACTGGAACACAGTAATGTTTACACACTACTGCTTGGCGGCAGAATATCTGGAACCTACCTAACGATGACCTCCTGTTAAGGAGATCTATCGCCAAGAAAGTTATTTCTCATCTTACAGGTACGAGTTTACACGCATTTCTATTTGAAAGCTATGGCGAACTTCACCGAAATTTTTGTAATGTATGGTCTGTATCCAGTAGGAAGATTAATTGATGACGTCATATTTAATTATGGAACCCCGCCAACCAAACTCAGAACTGTAGTTTGGAGGTTAATGCCAGCATTTTACTTTGTAAGTAAAATCATGACAAACAATAGCAAATTTAAAAAAAAACTGGCCCTGTTTTTATAAACTGTCACAGTATTCGCGGGTCCCTTCACATTGTGAGAACGGTAAAGCTGTAGTTCACAACGCTGGCTAAGTGGCTAATTGGTAAGTTGGCAGACTTCACAAATCTTCCAAATGTTTTTTTTTTTCAATAACTCGGATTTGTTGATTTTCTCACGATGTTTTCCTTCGCCGTTTGGAATAAACGGCAATAAAGACATATCTGAGAAAGACAGAGGTGCGTACCGTGGGATTCGAAGACCTCCAGATTGGAAGACCTCCAGATTGGAAGACCTCCAGATTGAAAGACCTCCAGATTGGAAGACCTCCAGATTGGAAGACATCCAGATTGGAAGACCTCCAGATCGGAAAGACCTCCAGATTGAAAGACCTCCAGATTAGAAGCCAGACAAAGGATAGGTTGCCGAAACTTTATTGGAGTTTGAAACTTTACTAGGCTGCCGTAAAACTCACAAAATCAAGAGCATAAAAATGTATGTAACGTTCAGGATAAAAATGAAAAGTGAATTTTTACCACCCAAATGAAAAAAAACTGCTGTGGGAGCTAGTGTGTGTGTGGTGTAGGCGGAGATTTAGAAAAGTAGTTCATCTTGGGCCGGTCGGCGAGTTAATCGCCTACTCTTGCGTTGACGCCTAGGGTTGTCGTTTTTAGTTTTAGTTAAATATTATTTGCGTATTATGAGCAGCACTATATAATTACGCTAAATAAAATGGCCGGTAAAGTGTAAATAGTTGAGTGCCCGAATGCGAGCGGGCGTGCAGTGTACCGCGCGCGACCAAACTCACGGCAAGATCCAAACTGCTGGCACCCCGAGTCTCCCCGAGGTTATACTAAAGCGTGCGTGGCAGTATGTATGTACGTACAACGGCACCTGATACTCGCTCACACATTCAAACCGGCAGCCGCCAATTTCTATGAAGATGACATGCTGTTCTTAGTGTATTTAGTTCTATGGTTTTATTGAGTAGAACTTAATAGACCTGATGGTGCGAAATATTTTGATAGAAGATGATTGTACTATTTTACGAAGTAAGATGATTAAAAGTACAAAAATGGATACAAGTAAACGTAATATAAAAAATGATATAAACGTAAAATTGCTCATAAATTGCTAAGCTCGTTGCCTAATATTGCTCATCAAGCTACCTCGTGTTACCTATGAGTAATTTATTGGTAATAGGTGATTACAGGACATTCATTAAATGTCAATCATATGAAGATTACTTACATTATTCAAATGTAAAGTAAGTTTTTCTATTTTGTTCACGCCTGACATTTTATTTTATTTTATAAATGATACGGTTTTGTTATTGCAGATCAAAATGTACACCATGATTACGAATGTGGCGGAAGTGAGAAATTTGAGTCATTATCTAAGAACTCCTGAATTGTGCATTGTACTGGCACCTTACGTGGCTGGAATGTTAATAGTGATATACAAATATATGGTCAGAGACAAAAGGGTAAAAGGAAGAAACTTATTTTATTTTTACTATTGACAGACTAAGTATTTGGTCACAGCTCACCTGATGTTAAGTGACGATGTGGTCGAAGATGGTAAAGCACACCTAGCCCGAAATGGTATTATGGTACTGGCTCACAAGTGAGGCTGCCGGAACACACCGTTAGATGCTTGTCGGCAGATTGTCAATTTGAGGGTGGTAGCTAGCCAGCCGAGTACTAGAAAGTACCCTACCACTATGCTATGGTTTCTTCACGATGTTTTCCTTCACCGGCAGCTCAAGCTCATTGTTAGAGTTTGAACGCCGACCGCGCTAACCACTGAGCGATCAGTGCTACACAAATTAAGAGTAAATTGGTGTCTTCTAGACCAGCATACTTCATCATAGACCGCATCTTCATTTAACATCAGGTGAGATGGGGGTTAAACGCTAGACCATTCATTATAAAAAAAACTACCATCTATAGTTTCTTCACTATGTCAATCTTTACTGGGAGCTAAAGCTCATTGGTGGGATTTAAATCCACGCCCTTCAGCGTATGAACTGATCATGCTAACCGCTGAGATATCATCGCCACAAACTATAGTATACGAAGGTGTGGAGACACTATCGCATTTTTGATAAATAATGTCAATTTTGTTACAGAGCTGGCAACGCATGTTTGCCCCGGACAGCGACTGGGGTCCAATGGATCACCAAGTTAGACAACTAAGGAAGGAATTTAATTCTCGCTCAGTAAGTTTTCATTTTCGTTTTACTTATGCGGGCTTCCCCTTAATAGAGACAGTAAGAAAAGTGTTGATGGACACATTCTTAGATTTACTCAACTTAGCAATTTAAGTTATAATAAAATTACTTATTAGTCTCAACTTGGCTAGATTGTAATAACAATGAGGTATCTAAAAACAAACAGATACATCATTAAAA
Source organism: Biston stratarius (assembly GCA_950106695.1). Classification (NCBI taxonomy): domain Eukaryota; kingdom Metazoa; phylum Arthropoda; class Insecta; order Lepidoptera; family Geometridae; genus Biston; species Biston stratarius. The sequence goes on along the minus strand of OX467109.1, from coordinate 17,209,737 downwards.
GAAAAAAGAAAAAAAAAAAACTTATGCGGGATTACTAATATCGGATACTCTGTAAATATCTACATGGAGCTCGTGAGAGTGGTTGCGGATTTGAAGTAGTCGCTGCGTGCTGGAATATTCTTTGCACCATAGAGGAAGACTCCGGTGAGAAAGACTCTAGGACGCAACGACGACACACTACCAGGAGTACGAAGCAAGACAATGCCACACACGCGTTATACTCAGCTTTGTCTCCATGAAGAAGGCCACCGGATATGGCCGAAACTACAGTCAGAGTGTCCGATATACATAATTAAATGTGATTAATTCCGCATTATAAAACAAAACCTGTGTCAAAACCACACCAGTTTTTATATAATCATTCCTATCTCCCCATTCCATCCCATTTTATTATATATTCCATCTTATCGGAACTGGTATTTTAATCAGGATTATCTTCTTTTCTGGTGGTAGATCTTCTTAGCAGGAGGTCGTTTAGCTAGTCACCACCGCAGCACCACATATTCTGCAGCCAAGCAGTAGTGTGAAAACATTACTGTGTTCCGGTTTGAAATTACAGGGCTGTTGAGACTAACCATGAAGTTTCGAAAGTAATGAGCGCCGAAGCAGCGACGCCCTGGACTTTGTTTTACTACTCGAGGTTCTGTGTATTGCTCCAGTGGTCGTGGACAGACGTTGTCTCTTACCATCGGGAGAGCATTTTGTTCGTCACATTACTATTACTTAAAAAAATAGATAGTTCTGTATTGTGAAGTGCGCAGTCGACAATAAGCTATGTGCTTGTTCAACTATCACGGTTCATGACGGACTGGTGACAGACGGACGGACGAACAACGGAGTCTTAGTGATTGGGTCCCGTTTTACCCTTTGGGTATGGAACCCTAAAAACAAGTTCTTTATTGAGATTTGAAACGACGCCTTCAGATGAGTGCTAGCTCAGCAGCTATCGTTGCGCAATAAAATAAATAGTTGGAATTAAGATTGTTAGTTAAGTTGGAAAATATTCTAATTCCACAGTACATAGGCTCGCAGTCTAGGAGGCAATTGAGCCGTCACATGATAGAGAAGCGTGAACCTAAAGCATTCCAGTTAAATTTGAACTACGATCCTAATAGACGCTCGACCATGGCCACAAACATGTATCGCTTGGAAGCTGACAAAAAGGATACTTAAAATTACCTATATTGCGGATAACATATTTCGTTGTAGCGCTGCAAGTTAATAAAAATTCCAAATACTCAAGCCGGCTTCCCTTCAGCAGCGTACTCAGGTAGCTGGCGGCGTTTCCACGTGGAATAGCTATGATCCAAATAGATTTAATTTATATTTAAATACTTTTTTTTAACTACTTAGGTAATTGTTTTTTGATAATTTTATTGTAATAAAATTTTCTAAATTGACATCATGTTTATTCGGAGAGTTGTTTTTTCTAGGATAAGTTATTTAAGTTATTAAGAAAATTATGGAGGTGCTCGATTGTGTTTTTTTTGTATTTCCAATTACTTTTTTTTATGGTTGACAAACTACATCTCACCTGATGCTAAGTGACGGTGTGGTCAAAGATGGTAATGTACACCTAGCCTAGAATGGAACTGGCTCTCAAGTCAGGCTGCCGGAACACACCGTTAGATGCTTGGCGGCAGTTTTTCTACTTGAGGGTGGTAGCTAGCCAGCCGAGTACTAGAAAGCACCCTACCACCACGCTATGGTTTCCTCACGATGTTTTCCTTCAACGGCAGCTCAAGTTCATCGTTAGGATTTGAACCCACGCCCTTCTGCATGCGAACCGACCGCGCTAACCACTGAGCTATCATCGCTACAAAAATGGTTGACAAACTAGGTGTTTGACCACAATACACCTGATGTTAAGTGACGGTGTGGTCGAAGATGGTAAAGCACACCTAGCCTAGAATAGAACTGGCTTTCAAGTAAGGCTGCCTGGACACACCATTACAACGATCCGATGGTGGCAGGCTTTCTACTTCGAGGGTGGTAGCTAGGAAGCCGAGTACTAGAAAATACCCTACCACCATGCTATGTTTTTCTACACTAGCAGCTCAAGCTCATTATTGGGGTCTGAACCCACGCCATTCGGCATGTGAACCGGTCGCGTTATCCGCTAAGCTATCGTCGCTTCAAATTTACTTATATGTAAGTTTTCATATATTCCATTAGTTTCAAACATATTATGATTGTTCTGGTCACCAACAAAATCGAAGTATAACCGTTCAGATGACCACGGTGTATTTCAACAATAAAATACAAGATCCAGAATGTTACCAGTTCTGTATTTGTAGTAATTTTATTAAGAAATTGGACATCGAAGACTGACCATATATCATGATTCGATCACGTCAGCGCTCGAGGGGGCAAATTCAAACTTCTGCTTAGTACGAGTTTATTCTGAGTTATGGTAGGTTAGTGACCCAGTTTTGCAGTATTTTATGAGTAACATTTATTCCAGATTTCACTTGGTGGTAGATCTCTTTAGCAGGAAGTTGTCTAGGTTTGTACCACCGAAGTACCAGATATTCTGCCAAGCAGTAGTGTCAAGCGGTTCACGCGCCGAAGGGTGTGGGTTTTAACCCCAACAATGAACTTCAGCTGGTGATGAAAATCATCGTAAATAAACCATTACGTGGTCGGAAAGTAGGTACTTTCTACTACTCAACTGGCTAGTAATGTTAACCAGTAATGGTGGATAAAGGTGGATTTGTCTTAAAAACGGTAGCAGTTGCAGGTTTTGTTTTTATTGCAGTTACACTTCCTAACAAATCAAAACAATCTTTTCCTCTAGCAATACCATTTGTTTTTACCAATCTATCCAATAAAGTGCTTTTATCCTATAGTGTGTAACTCGTAACTTAGAGATTCTGCACCGATGGTTTATGGAGCACTAAAACATTCGAGCAGATAAATTGAAACTAGCGTTATAGATTTCCTTTGTGTGTGTGTGATACAGCCAAAGAAATATGAATCTACAAATTATGAAAACTTTTTCACTGTAAATCTCGATGTCAAATTGATCTGATATACCTTCGGAATACTAGAAATTTGGACCATCTCTGAGCCTATATTTTTATTACATATACTATGCATATATACACCAATCTGCGTGTACATCATGCTAAAACGATGCATGTTGTAAACTAAATTTTAATTAATGTTATGTTCAAAAATAAATTAAAATTGTTACTAATGGAAAAACTGTTACTATAAAATTAATGACTTTGGACGATAAAAGAAGTGATATTTATGTAGATACTTTTTAATAATGTATTTTAATTATGATCGGTATTTGAAAATTGAATTTTTTAATTTTTTTTCAATGTTTGTTATATAATTCTATGTTAGTTTGTTTGTATGTTTTTTTTTTTGACATTTCATTAATTATATTATTGACTATTTGATTACTATTTATATTTTTAATATTTAAAAGTTTTGCAGCCTCAGCGATCTCCTTAGCAGGATGTCGCTTAGGTAGGTACCACCGCAGTACCTGAAATTCTGCCGCCAAGCAGTAGTGTGTAAATATTACAACATTATTTGAAGAGTACTGCAGCTAGCGAAATTATAGGGCTGTTGAGACTAACCATCTAATGTCTCAGAGTAATGAGCACCAAAGCAGTCATGCCAAAGACCTTGTTTTGCTACTCAAAGTTCTGTGTATCACTGCAATGGTCATGGACAGATCTCTCACCATCAGGAGAACGTCGCCTAAATACTTTTAAATAAACAAAAAAAATATTAAAACTAATTACACTAAGCTATATTCTAACAAATAAATTGATGTTGAATTTACGGTGGAGCATGCTGGCCTAGAAGAAACTGAATCACTCGAGACTTGAAGGCATCCAGGTTTTATCTGTTTCTACTCGGGTAGTAAATTCTATTGTGTAGCGGTTCATACGATGAAGGTGGGATCGAACCGTTTTGTTTGTGTTTTTGGAATATCTACCATTAAGTGGTGACTATTTTTGGAGCTCCTTACTGTTTAACAGTTAGTAATATTTGCTTTTTGTTACTATTTTTTCTAATTTACACTGATCTACTAAAATGCGGTGTTTAAACTTTGACTTGCATTGACCTCTCCATATTTCCTACCTTTTGCAGGCGGACCTTTTTTCTGTACTCTATACTAAAAATTAGCAGCTCTCCCAGTCGATATGTGCTGGAGTAAAGCCGGTAAAACTTCGGGTAACAAATACGTGCGACGTTTGCACCGACGTTGATTGAACCGGCACATTCATCCGACGTCGAACGCTGCGGCAGAGTTCAATGAAACCAGGAGATAAACTTCATCGATAGTTTTTCGTGTGTTTTTTTTTGATAATAATAACTGGTTGTAAAAGACAATGACAGCCTGTTGGCTCATTGGGAGTATGTCTGCCTGAGCTGTAGAGCGTGGGTTCGATTCCCGCCAAGGACAAATGTTTGTTTGGTATAAACAAATGTTTGTTCTGTGTCTGGATGTTCTGTATGTAATTACAACAAAAAAAGTATTTATGTATTCTATCAGTTATCTGACTTCCATCACACAAGCTCTGCTTAGTTTGGGGTCAGATGGCGCTGTGTGTAATGTGTCCTACAATATTTAAATTTATTTTATTTACGTCTGTCCATGACCATTGTAATGATATACCAAATTTTTAGCAACAAAGTACAAAACATCCTGTCAGGACGCATGGAAGTAGATTATTGTGGTGATATGTGGCTTTAAGGCATAAACTAATTTGAGACGTTAATTATTTTTTCCAGAGATCCTTATGTAATCTGCTATTTAGCTGCTAATCTAAGTGAAAATCGGTCGTCAAATGTAGTGTTCTGGCTAATACATAATTTGTGACCCTGATAACAAAGCCTTTTAAGCACGTTATGTTTGGTTAACATATTATGTAACAATATATTTTTACCCGACTGCCAAGGATGGGTTATGTTTTTCGCGCGTATCTTGTAGTCACGTGTGTGTCACGTTGTTTGTCCGCGATGAACTCCTCAACTACTGAACCGATTTTAACCAAATCTTGCACACTGTGTGCAGTTTGATCCAATTTGAGAGATAAGATAGTTTATATCTCAATATCTCAATATTTTTTATTGCTAATAATTTGTTTATTATACGATAAAGAGGTATAACTCTCTGTGAATCCATAAAATTCTAATAGATGGCGGTGTAAGGGTTATTTATTAACTGGTTTGAGTAAGTATCCAATAGATGGCGCTACGTTAAAAGTCCAAACGTAGATATAACAAAACAATGCATGGTGGGATATTCCTCTTTTATAGATCTACTAAAAAGTCCGCGGTGGTATATATCTACCTTTTAAGTATACCTACCTATTTTTACTACCCTTGCGAAGCCGGTACTATACCTACCCATTCTTACTACCCGTGCGAAGCCGGGTCAAGTCGCTAGTATTATTATAAGTAAGGGCGCCACTTATTTCTCTCCGTACACTATGTCTATGATATCCAGTTTATTAGCTCCCGTGAGGTATCGCTTATCCGGATCTTAGTAATTAGGCTTTATTTAAAACGTGCTACGAACGAAATTATTCTCAGCATGCCCAAGATAAAGAGTTAGAAACTGTTTGGAGCGTGTCTAGAATATTAATAAAGGATATCATTGCTGTTTTCTTTTGTAGATAATTTAGCTTACCTATATACAAAGTCACGAGTTTGGGTTGTACTAAACTAGAAAGAGGTCATTGTACTCATAATTATGAACAACTAAAAGGCGTAACTCTAAAATTATGAAAAATATCAGCTGTTCTTTGTAAAAAGTACAAAAACTTTTGTCCTAATAATGATGATGGGATAGCATAGTCAGAATGCAGGCATCTTAGAAAACATTAAGAACTTTTAGACACGCAAGTTTTTTCTCACGATGTCTTCCTTTACCATCTCAAGCTATCTGCAGTACGAGAAAGACAAAGACGGTACATGCCATGGGATTTGAACCCAGCCGTCCTGATTGAAATCTTTTTAGGGTTCCGTACCCAAAGGGTAAAAACGGAACCCTATTACTAAGACTTCGCTGTCTCTCTGTCCGTCCATCTGTCTGTCATCAGGCTGTATCTCAAGAACCGCGATAGCTAGACAGTTTAAATTTTTACAAATTATGTATTTCTGTTGCCGCTATAACAACAAAACTAAAAACTAAAAACAAAATAAAATATATATGTAAGGAAGGCTCCCATACAACAAACGTGATTTTTTTGCCTTTTTCATGGATAATGGTACGGAACCCTTCGTGCGCGAGTCCGGCTCGCACTTGGCCGGTTTTTGAAAAATTGACGGTCTCACATCTAAGGTTGCCGTAACTTCAGTCTTCATTGAAACCTTTTTAAAGTTCATCGAACTAGATTAGATTTGCGTTTGACCACGCCCTACCCGATGTTAAGCAGGATGTAGTCACAGATGAAGCACGCTTACCTAGAAAAAACCTGTTTACTCTGGATTTGAAGACACCCAAGTTGTACTTCACGGGAAAAACAGACGCCGACAGAGAGTTCCACATCCTCGCTGTACGTAGGAATAGAAGCGCTTAGTCCATACGTGGGGAATATCTACCATGTAAGGACGACGCTCTGGCCGTGTCTGTCTAGCCGTCCAGTAACATAAGGGGTAGGTGGAACCAAATTATACAATTCTAAGGCACACTCTCTGAAATTTATCCGATAGAAGACAGACAAACAAGAGATTTTACGTCGGTATCCAAGACTAACAGAATTAGAAATCTATCGGCTGGATGATTTTAATGAAGCAATATGAAAATTGGCTCTTATTAAAAATTACGAGAAATCTAAAAAAAATGCTTGTGAAATTCAATGACTAATTGGTATTCCTACTGCAAATAATAGGGCAAACGGTTTTGCAGTTAATAAACTTTGCGAAAAAAAAACAAATCACCTCTACTGTAGCACTTCTGATTCATTTCCACACCCCCACTTAATAGTAAAGACCCCTATTCAATACGATAATAGTTTTCTAAGGCGCCAATAGCAGCATACAATTTGTTGGGCGCATAATGGGACCAAACGTGACCTTCGTTTGCCACGATAAATCCTTTTATTGGACTCTTCAATTGGGTTAGATGGACTTCTAAGTTTTGATACTTGAAAATTAACAACATATAATCACTTGGATTTCATATGATATTTATGTACATAATATAACTAAATTCTATTATAGAAGCCGATATAAAATTGAATAGCTTATCTATTAATCGAAGTTATAAACTATCTTCGTTCTAAATTTCATACAAAACTATTCATCCGTTCCAGCGGTATGAAGTAACAAACATACTGGTCTATATATATACATACACAGACGAAGTTTCGCAATCATAATATTAATGTAACTATTTCAATTAATACATTTGAAATAATAAAATAAATTTACGTTAAAAGTCATGCAAGCTACCAAATTAAAATGTCAGAATGAAACATAAAAATCCCTAAAATGAAGGCATTCTCGAGAAACAATATTTCTTCAATTATACTATTATAATCACAATTATAATAAAGTATATATATAAGTATAATATCACAATTGCCGCGGTGGTGCCGGCGTAAGAATAGTACCACCCTACCCTCTCTACCCGTGGTTGCCGTAAGAGTCGGCTAAGGGATGTAATCCAGAAGATGGGCAGCAGCATCTTCCTTGAACAATCACACCTAACTGCGCTCGCCAACCCGCCTGCCAAGCGTGGCGAGTATTGGCAAAACCCCCCAGGAGGAGGCCTATGTCCAGCAGTGGACGTCGTACGGCTGATGATGTGTATATAAAATTTAGCTAATCGTAATAAAGCGTAATCTCTTGCTACCAGGATATGTAGAAATACGATCGTCTCATTACTTTTAAATTAAAAAAAAAATGACCTTCAAAGCAGCGATGCGCTAGATTATGTTTTGCTACTCAAAGTTATGTGTATCGCTGCAATGGAAATGGACATACGTTATCTTTTACCATCAGGAGATTGTCTCATTCGTTTCATTACTGAAGATTTAAAAAAAAAAACTCCTGTACTGTCATCTAATCTTTTTAGAATAGACACAAAATAGACTTCGCGTTCAAGTGGTAACGGCGTGATTAAGTATCAAAACTATTCATACCACAGTACCTATTAAACACACAAAGGTGCATACCTACAGTAGTTGCCGACACTGAAATTTCAGTATTCGTCACATTCAAACACGACAGACACTTATTTTTTTTCGTGAAAAACGTGAACGCTACCTCAAAAATGAACAAAAATGTCGCAAGCCGTTGGAAAACCGTCAAAATGAATTTAACGCAAAATGCTAAGAAAAAGGAAGATGATAAGAAACCTGCGGTGCTGAACAAGGTTTTTCATATCTCAAGGGATAAAGGTAACCGTTTGAAGTTTTTTATTAATTTAAGTAGTCTTAATTGGCTGTAAGTTAAGTTGCTTTTAAAGCAACTGGGGTGCCTATTGTTTGCTTTACTAAGCTTTTAATAAAACTAACGATTCGCCCCGGTTGCACACGGATACTTTTTTACGTCATTACACAATACAACAATATGAAAACCATATCAAAATCCGTCGCGTGGCTTAGAATAATAAAATAAATAAATAAATATCGTAGAACATTATCTTAAAATAAATGTATATTTTTTTGTAAATACATGCAGAACACCCAGAACAAACATTTGTTTATACCATTAAATATGTGTCATGGACGGGAATCGAACCCACGCCCCACAGCTCTTAAGGCATTCACTACCAATGAACCAACAGGGCTGTCAAAATAAGCGGAGAAACATACAGACGCGGACGGTCACTTTGTTTAATCTAATCTAATACCTTTAAACGAGCAATTCTTTTATATATGTAAAAATCTGAATCTCGGAAACGGCTCCAACGATTTTAATGAAATTTAGTATGCACGGGAATTCGGGGGCGATAAATCGATCTAGCTAGGTTTTATTTTTAGAAAACGTCGTTTTATCCGTGTTTTCAGGCAATGAAAAATCGAGCAAAGCTCGGTCAACCAGGTACTAATATTTACGTATAAGTAAAACGTATAACGCTCTAAATTACAAGAAATTAAATAAAAGGATTTTTAAATTATTTAGATTTTAAAAAAAACACATAGAACAATGAATATGGACTGTATAGTGCCCAACAAAAGGATTTATATGCCTACAATATGGCAAGTCCTAACAGCAAAAATAAAATAAAATATAACAACCTTGCACATACTTCACCTAGGATTTATGAATAAATAAATGAAAATGGAAAATAAGTGTTGAAACAAACAAAATTATTATTATTGTTGTTAATAGCAATAAATTTACTAAAAAAAAATTATAGAACTTCTACAAAGTTAATAGAAGCGAATAAATTGAGTTTTAGCATGTATGTACCTATACTTAACAACACAGATAGAATTAACTGAAAATTATGTAGCGATGATAGCTCAGTGGTTAACGCGGTCGGTTTACACGCCGAAAGTCGTGGGTTCGTACCCTAACAATGAGCTTGAGCTTTCGATGAGAAAACTATAGCGTGGTGGTAAGGTACTTTTTGGTACTCGACTAGCTAGTAACCACCCTTGTATTAAAAATCTGTCGCCAGGCACATGGCGGTGTATTTTGAGAGCTCACTTAAGGGTCAGTTCTATTCTGTCATTTAACATCAGCTGATATATACTTAGCTTATCAAACGTAAAAATAACGCCATAATTATTTTTAGTTGTGACACGGGCTGTAAACTAGAAAAGTTGAAACAAGTCTAGACGAATAAAAACAAATCAAATTAACTCATGTCTCTAAGCTGTTAACGAGTCTCGGGAAAGCGCGATTTTACTTCACAAACTAGTTCAAAACTACTCTTGTGTCATTTTGTTTGTGGTTCTCATTTTTTACTCACTTTATCGCCTCACTCGTGGATGTTCCTAGACCGTTTTTACTTCGGTTATTAAGTGTAACGGTCTCGACTTTGGAGCACGGGAACAAAACTCACATTCTGATATTTTCGTGCCTTTGAATCGTCACTTTGAGAAAATAATTTTGTTTAATTGTGTTTTGTTATTCTTTTGTCAAAATGAACCAGTTTGCCGGTAGATGTGTATTTGGAGTAGGAAAAGACATAATTGAAGTTGTGAGTGAACGTGAAAAGGTGTTCATGTCGCCCGTGAGAAAAAATAAGAATTATTACAGTAATTTTTATCACGGTGAGTATTTGTGGGCGAGAATTAAATTGTAAGTGAATATAAATACATAGCTATGTTAATCAGAATATAGACGCAAACTTTCAAGCAACTAAGTCAGCCCTGTTGGCTCATTGGGAGTATGCCTGCCTGAGCTGTAGGGCGTGGATTCGATTCGCGCCAAGGACAAATGTTTGTTTGGTAAAAACAAATGTTTGTTCTGTGTCTGGGTGTTCTGTATGTATTATAAGTATGTATTTACAAAAAAAAAAGTATTTATGTATCCTGTCAGTTATCTCACTTCTATCACACAAGCTCTGCTTAGTTTGGGGTCAGATGGCGCTGTGTGTAATGTGTCATACAATATAAAAAAATATAAAAAAAATACTGTAAAAAAATAACAACCCGTTCAGTATGAACGCAAGTTGAGACACGCATCAACTTTCAATCCAATGCGAGGATCATTATCTGCAAAATTTACGATTGCTCATTACCGTAATGTAGCATACAGTAATATCTAATTAATGAAACGGATTCATTTGTATGTAAAACGTACACCTGCACGGCGCTTATCGTCTGCCACAGGCATTTGACAACGGCGCCCGTGTAGTGGATCGATTGCAGTTGATATTTGGCAAATACATAAATTATATTATAAATCATAAACTTAATCTTATTATTTTTAACAGACCCAAAAAGGAGGTTCTTAATTCGGTTGTGTTTTTTTAAATGTTTGTTACTTTCCCTTATTTATAAACCGATTTTTTTTTTTTTTATTAGGAGTAATGAGACGATTGAAACACTATCTCGATGGTAAGAGATGATGCATTACAGCGATACATAGATTATTGTGAATCAAAACAAACTCCTAGGATAGTATCGATGCTTTGGCGCTCATTGCTTTGAGACATTAGATGGGTAGTTTAAGCCATTGAAATCGGAACACAGTAATGTTTACGCACTAATTCTTGGCGGCAGCATATCTGGTACCGCGGTGATACCTACCTAGACGACCTCCTGCTCAGGAGATCTACCACCGAGTAACTGCACTATCATTTGCGTATCAGTATACTAACATTTATGACTAAAAAATGGGGCTACGAAAGTAGTTTCTGAGACCTTTTAATATGCCATTCTGCGAACTTCTTAACTTAGTCCAGAAACCTTGAGAAATCAAAGATCTTGTTTTATCACTCAAAGTTCTGTGTATTGCTGCAATGGTCATACACAGGCGTTATCTTTTACCACCAGGAGAGCGTCTCGTTTGTCAAGTTACTTTCACATATTTATTTTTCTATGATTAATCATACGATCAGCCTTTTCGGCTATGAGCAAATGTGGTGTAAGATAATGATCGGGTACAGATATTTCCCATCAGAAACATCTTCCAGCTAGAATGGCTCAGTTAATGCTGCCGAGTTCCAAGGTCCTGCGTCTCTTCACTCGATTCAGACAGTCTGGTAGTGTGAGCTGGGCAGCTAGCTGGTGGGGATGCTTTTCCAGTCTGGTTTTATATTTATCTGCACCCGCCATAATTTCTTCTTTTACGGTTGGGATACATCATTGTTCGTGATCGTTACTTTCACATATAAAAAAAATATTAATGCAAAAGTATCAAATCCTTTTGAGTTTCAAAGCCAGCGTGTAAAGTTAGAATGATTTGTAATTGGCGCGTACCGCGAGGTACGCCGGTTCATTTTATCGCACTTGTCAGTTCTAAACGTGCAATCACTGTACTGTGCTGGTCTGTTATATACAGTGTAATTAGGAAAGCGTCTCTAAAGATTGCGAAAATATCTTGAGGTCACTTTACTGTCTGGAATAAAAAAGTTTCATACATTTGACAGTCCTAGTTAGTAGTTAGTAGTTAATAGTTTCATGCATTTGGTAGTAGATAGATAGAAACTCTTTATTGTGCACACCAAAAATAGAAAAAAGTGCAGCAAACAAAAGTTTTTTTTTAATAGTTGACAGGCTAAGTATTTGACTACAGCTCACTTGATGTTAAGTGACGGTGTGGTCGAAGATAGTAAACACATCTAGCCGGGAATGAAACTGACTCTCAAACGAGGCTGCCGGAACACACCGTTAGGTACTTGCCGTCAGATTTTCAACTTGGTAGCTAGCCAGTCGAGTACTAGAAAGTACCCTACCACCACGCAAAATGTGGTGAGCTAGTTATGATTTAGTGGCTTTATCGCTAAGAGCAATCTTTTCCAGGCAACCATATAAAACAAGTAAGACAACAGTAACAAGTTAAAAAAATTAAAATTATACATAAAGTAAGTAATATGTAAAAATAATAATAACGTATTTAAATAAAACGAAATACATACAATATGTATCCCACTAATATTATAAATTTAAAAATTTAGATGGACGGATGTTTGTTACTCAATCATGCCAGAACGGTTGAACGGATCTGGATGAAATTTTGCATGTATATACTTTAGGCCCTGGGATAAAACATAGGATACTTTTCATCATCATCATCATCCATCACCACGCGGGTAAAACCACAGGACGCACTTAGTGTATTTATGTTTATTTGTAGTATATTTGCTTCAAGATCTTTAACTAAGCAAAATAAACAAAAATGTATTAACAAAATTAAAAAAAAAAACTTACTGTTTGTAGCCTTACATTCTGTTACCTTCTATTTCACACCATCCAAGGTAAAACAGGCACCTATTTACAAACAAGAAACTATTTCCATTCGCACGGAACATTGAATTTTGAAGTACTTACCTTGCAAAATGACTAGTTGTTGCCTGGGGCATTATAGCTGCTGTCCTATGTTCTATTTCTCATACAAAATAAATAAAAGAAAACATATTTCAGTTTATATTTTCGCATTGAAATGAGAATATATGGGGGTAATCCAGTACTTACACTTACAATAGTATTTCTATATATTCTATGTTTAGTAGAGGACATTCCACGGCTGAGATGATGATAATGACTATTTCTATATCATTTCACTTTAATTTTGTTTTTAACCGACTTCAAAAAAGAAAAAAAGTTCTCAATTCGGTTGTTTTTTAAATGTTTGTTACCTCTAAACTCAGTACTCTGACTGAATGATTTGAATTGATATATTTTCCGATGCAGCGATGGTGCTATTTACATTTTATGAAAATCGGTTTAATAGTTAGACTTTTACATCAAAATATCTAAAACCTAGCAGAATTGACAGTACATAAAATGTTCCTGAATTAACAGTACATAAATTAAATATAGTTTTCATTGTTATAGCATAGTTGAACAAAAACAACGCACTTGACATTCACGTGGTTGGGACTTCGATTCTCGGTCCGTAACAAAGTCTAATATGTATAAATTATGTTCCACGAGATGTATGTGGGAAAAATTAAAAACGATAATGTAGGCTGATGCTCTAGTTAATTATTGTGAAGATAACAGATTTACCTTTTTTTTGGAATTCATAAAATTGAAAAAAGATCACATTATATTTTTCAAGAAACATTTTTTTACTGTGTTTGACAGGCTAGGTTGACCATAGCATATTTGATATTATGTGAAGGTGTGGTCAAAGATATTAAACACAACTAGTCTGAAAATGGCTGTCGAAACACACCATTGGGGGTAGCTAGCCAGCCAAGTACTAAAAAGTACCCTACGCTATGCTTTCTTCACGATGTTTTCCTCCACCGACAGCGTAAGCTCATTGTTAAGATTTTACCCATGCCCTCTGGCGTATGAACTTACTGCGCTAATCACTGAGTTTAGCTACAAACAAACTAGATCAAACGGAAAAGCGAATAGATACAGCTATATAATCAGAAATAGAACACGTTTTATTAGACAAGGGGTAGACAACAAGACAGCGCAAATTTGTCGTACATAGAACATTGAAATTTCTGATTTCACTGCACGTTGACTTCAAGCCGCTTTATACTCTTCCAGCTACTCAGTGATACATCGTTGCCATGAACACACCTCACAACACGCAAATCAGTTATTTGTTAAATAATATCATTTCAAAAATCGAATGTTATTTTGAAAATTGGATTTGTATTCGAAACGGTTGACATAAATTTGATGAAATTCATTCGCACAAATTTCAATTATAGAATAAGCGTTTACAGAAAATACCTTTGCCCAAATTTAATACGAAATAAAATAAACTTGTCTCTTTGTTGTAAAAAGTTCATTTGAAAAATAAAAATGTGTCAGCTATTTTTAGCTTTCTTAAAGTTAAATTTTATATATATTTTTAGCACATCGATACATTGGCTTGTCTTATAATATTTTTCAAACAAAATCTTAAAAAGCTGACATATCTTTTTGATATTTCGCTGTAGATAAATATACTTTATTAACTTCAAAAGTAACGGTGAAAAATGGACCAGTTAACAAGATTTCTAGTGTATAACAAAACCCCTAGCTGTCGGAACGATATGGACTATAATACTTTGGCAGCCCATAAGGAAGTCAGAACCAGTGTTGGAGACATGGATAAAAGAGTAATGCAATTGTCGCCAGATTTGGGGAGAAATTACGGTGAGACTAGAACAATTACGTAACATTTTTATTATTTTATTTTACAAAAAGTACATTAAAAAAATGTGATTATTTTGTCACGTCTGTTTGTTTAGTTGCTTGTATGTTTAAGTCAATGACTAACTACTGTTATATTTATATTGTACTTAACCCTGCAGCTCTTCAAATTAATTCTGCTCTAATTAGAAAAAAAAAATGTGCCTAAACTACATACACAACTCACAGAGATACAGGTTGTAGTATACAGAGATTGTTGAAAACATATAATTATAAAAGTTTTTTTTTTTTAACATAATTATATTGCTATAGAACACTAGATATAAGCGAGACATGAAAATTTATTTAAAACTAAAATTTTAATGTTTTTTTAAATAATATAATAAGTAAACTGGAATTTAACACACTGATACTTTGTTTCATCTACGAGTATTGAATACTGGAACATTATTCTTCATTTTTAAATCAAAGCTTTTGTGTAATTTTGCGATTTTAATAGAAGCTCATTAATTGTTCGTCGATGGTGTGGTATTTCCGCGTATATGCAACGACCTTCACGGCTTTCCAAGGGTTAAATTACTAAGCATTGCTATTGTGATGAACGGTTTTGATACTTGAAGTTTTTATTGTCGAGTCAAGTTGATGAATACGTCTTTTGTTTGATAAAATGTAAGAGGAGGGGAAAATCAACTGTAGTAAATATAAAGGCTTGGTTAGAATAATGGGAAAATAGTTTTATGTGTGTCTATATAATTGAGTTTGATTATAGAGTCTAAATTTGGTTAACGATAAAATGTACTCTCAAGAAACCACTCATTACTTTAGCTTGCACTTCGATAGAGTTAAGAAAGCTACTAAATATAAATAAAATATGTTCTGTACACATGTGTAGTTTAACTATAATGTCGCTTAACCATAGAAGAAAGATGAAAATTAAAACAAATATACTCTGTTTTTTAAATTTCTATTATAGTGTATAGTTTGGAATAAGCATGCGATTGTAAAAGTTTCAATTTGCTCGTTTTACTTAGTTCAAATTAAGGGTTACTAATCTAATTAACAAGCCTGTATAACATATTTATTTTTAATTTAAAGTTCTGCTTCTTTTCAAATAACTAGGTTAGTGGCGTACTGTAAAGCGCAATACGGCAAAGATAAACAAAAGGTAGACTCAAGATCTCTCGCGGCGTTTGCGAGTTACCGCTTATCTTGTCGATTAGTTTGATGAATGCATAACAGCGCACTTTGCTGCTTAGGGCTTGGTACAAGAAATAACAAAACTATTTTATCTGTTTGTATATTTGTTAATTATTCAATGTTCAAAATCATCAATTGTTCTGTGTCTGTGTATGTATGAATTAACAAAATAAAAGTATAAAGTATACTATCAGTTATCTGGTTCCCATGGTAAGAGCTTTGCTTAGTTTGAAGCTAGAGGGTGCTGTATTATTTTTAAAACATTTGCCATTGGAGCAAACGTGTAATCGCGAAAGTGAAATCAGATTTATTTTATGTAATTTTCTCCGTAGTGTATGCAAAAATGATAAAATGAGATTGGTTTTCAAGCAATGATGTCGGAACGCACCGTTGGGTGCTTGGTGTCAGATTTTCAACTTGGGGATGGTCAGTCAGCCGAATATTAGAAAGTACCCATACCACCACATTTTAGTTTTCTCAAAATGTTTTCATACACCTGCAGCTCAAAGTCATCGTTCGAATTTGAAACCATGTCTCTCGGCGTGTGAAGCTACCACACTAACAAGACTGAACCATCATAGCTACAAATATTTTTTTAGATTGGATCCCATACTAGAACGCTTAAGGTATATATGTATATAGTTTAGTTCCGCTTAACAGTCATTTCAGTTACAACAGCGATGAGGATTTAAATTTAACTAACTTAACAATAACTTAAAAAACTTATCCGAAACTTTACTTAATATCTAAAACTGAAATTTGACATAAACTTAAAAGCTAAAACCAAATTAAACAAAACACTATTTTATTATTATTCAACCTGTTCTATCCCACTGCTGGGCAAAGGCATCTCTTCCTTCTTCCCATGCCTGTCTATTTGGTGCTATTGGGTTCCAATCCTTATTATGAGCATCAAGCTCTCTCTCTCGACAGCGGCGCTTTTTTTATGACTCTAAATGAACTTCCGCAAAGTAACGCCTGAATCAATTAATTACCTATAGTAGAAGTTGTTTATAATACAAATCTCAAATACAAAAACATGTTAAGATATGTCTAATGTTTTATGGTTCCTATGTAAAGACGGGGCAAATTGAACATTATGTTGAAACCAACTTAATAGTGTGCAAACCACAAATCCACCAATACAATATTCCTCTCCAGTGTAAACTCAGCTGGACACCGCCTTAACTGGTGAGAGGTGGTCTTGGTAGGTACTTGAACTTTATAGGGTTTAGTTTTTCATACAAATTAGATTTTAACAATTACATAAAATTTGTTTACAGTACAGTTTACATAACGATACAAACAATTGTAATTTTTTTTACTGATAGAAATATACATTTTCCGCTATAAGTTTATCATTTGAAGACATCTCAAACAGTTTCGGGTAGTATTTTCCACTGGTTAGTACAATAATTGCTTTCTCAGGCAGAGACGTTTGTTACTTGGAATCTAGTAAATTTTCATAAATCTTGAAGAAAATGATCCACCAAAAACACGAGAAAAAATCGAAAGGTAGGTACCACAAATTAAAATAATATAAACATTTAAATATACCCTTCTACCCGCTAGTTGAGAATAAAATACACAGATGTATCAAAACCAATATCGAAACAAATAAATCAACACGAAAACAATTTAAGAGACAATATAACGGTCTATTTTAAAAATCGAACGCGACGCCATTTTAAAATATGGCGGCCACACATTATTGTACCTACACACGAACGCTCACAACCGTGTGAGCTCGGTATCGGTGCTAAAAATAAAAGATTAATTTCCTATAACGTTGGTGTGGCATGACTTTAATCTTGCGCAACGTGATGCAGGAAAAATTGCAAGTGTGGGTTGCGGCTTTTTCCCGACGCGTGAATAGAGATGGAAGTGTGGGCCGGTGTTTATTTTTATAAGAGGCCATGATTGGAGGTAAGTGAGTGGGAAAGCGTGGGTTGTCACGCGTCTTTTACTTTTTCGCTACTTGAACTTTCACAAAGAAAAGAAATGTCAAAATATTTTTTTCCAAGGAAATGTTACGTTTCGTGATGGTGTGATTTTTCTTTACAAAAATGTGCCTTCAGAATCCCACACATTTTTTATGACGTGTTTGTTGGTTTGCATGTCATTCTTTGACTTAGTAACTGATAAGATGGTGAATTTTTTTAGCATAAAGCTTAAAAGTCAGAATGTGACGGTCAGTTATTTCTTTTCATTGTCTTATTCGCATTGTAAATATACAATGTAGTTAGTTAATTTTATTTTTTATGGTTGACAAGCTAGATCACACATCATCTGATGTTAAGCGAAGGTATGTTCGAATATGGTAAACCTATTAAGTTTAGAATTGAACTGGCTCTTAATGTGGCTACTGGAAAACACCGTTAACATGAAGATGGTAGCTAGCCATTCGAATACTAGAAAGTATCATACCATCATGCTATGGTTTCCTGTTTTTTCCGTCACTGGTAGCTCAAACTTATTGTTGGGGTTTGAACCCATGCCTGTAGGCATGTGAACCAACTACCCTAATAACTTAGCTATCATCGCTACAAAAGTTAAAATATATTTCATTCTAAGAATAAGAAAAATAAGGAATTCGCAAAACCAACTATAACTTTAAAATCACTGAGTTTTCATACAATTAAATTAGCTACTATTCCACGAAAATACTTTAGTTGCCATTAAAAAAATATTCTGAGATGCCTTATAAAAGCTTATTAGCCCACAAGATATGCGAAATGGACATTTTTGCTAAAATTACTTAATAAATATTCTTAATTTTAAGTAAAAATCTCTGTAGTAATTTTAAGTAAAAAGTTAACTTGCGGTAATTACGGTTATTGCGGTAATCTAAATTCTAAATAAAACATGGTATAATACTTATACGTAAGAAGTATGAATTTTTCAGTGTTTAATAAATTGATATTAAACATATTCTGACGTTATTGCTTAAATAAAAACCACAAATATGTATTTGTATAAACTGCTTACTGACTTAAAGTCCTTATATTATCTCTAACATTAACGTGATATTGGTTTTATTCATATTATGAGTATTTAAGTATATATTATAATATATATGATTAATGTAGGTATTTATGTAAATGTTATGTGTTTTTATAGCTAGTACACTGTCGTTTTACTGAATCTATACAAAGGTTGCCTGGAAGAGATCGCTCGAAGCGATAAGGCCGCCTATTATTGCATTTAATTTTAATGTTCTATGTTTTTTGTTATTTTTGGTCTGTAATTGTGACGTGAACAATAAAGAGTATCATTTGTTTATTTGCGTATCGATATTGTAATTATTATGTCAGTTAAACTTTTTAAAACTTAAACTGTTTTCAAATACAATGATCGCTGACAAAGAAAATCGGCATCTAAATATTCACTCGATAGAAGAACTATAAAATATTTACGTTATTTTTTAATAATACGCATAATTAATAATAGTTATGTGAAAATATTCAGTACTAACTACAGTAAGTACCATACCATATAGTAAGTAACGTTTAACATACCTTATCCATTCAACCCATACTCTTCATATTTCATGTTATTACCACCTTCCACAAGAATCATTTACTCGCCTTGCACCAACAATGCTACCATTTTGAAACAATCACCTTTCATCGGCTGACGTGTATATTGCAGTCATATCAAGGCTGTTATTTCAAAGTGATAAGTGTGATATTAGCTTGACAAGGTAAGCCTTGATAGATATTAAAGTTTGATCGGAAATTAGATTTTGGTCTTGAAATGTGTGAATAAAGCAATCAAAGAGTTATATTTCTTCAAATAATTTATTCGAATTTATATTCACTATTATAAAAAAAGACATTTTTAATTTTGTAACAAAAGACAAACAAAAATCAAATCAGGGACAAAATAAGGGTCAGCTCAGCATAATGTTGTTTAATTGCATATTTTAATAGGTTATAAATGGGTAATTACTATTAACCTGCAAAAATAACATTAATTTTACTTAAAAAAAACCTATTTAGTTGAATAAATTTAAATTCATATAACTTTTGCTTCTTTATAGTAACGTTTCTATCAAAAACGATGCATCATGCAAACCGAGAAAATTCTGCACAAGCAACAAAGGTTGAAGGTAATTTTAGATTAGTGAGTGAAATTTGCGTTTGTCTTTTCCAGGAAAAACGAATAGTTAACAAATGTTTTGTTTTTTTATGTGTTTGTCTGCCCTGTTTACTTATTTGGTAGTCTATCGACTTCAAGAGTTGTAGTGCGTAGGTTCAATTCCCATTTAGTACAATCATTTATGTGACGAGCATTAATGTTTGTTCTGTCTGGGTATTCTGTATGTATTATAAGTATAAATTACCAAAATAAGTATATTTTTTATCTGTTTCCTATACTACAAAATTTGCTTAGTTTCGCCATGTGAAATATCCTAAGTCAATTGTGCTTAAGTTTTATTATATCAACCGAAAATCATTCCAGGCAAGGTGTGCTTTACCATCTTCAACCACACCGTCACTTAACATCAGGTGAGCTGTGGTCAAACACCTAGCCTGTCAACCATTAAAAAAAACAGAGGTAATTTAGAAGACAGATTTAAAAACATATATATAAGTATATTTTGTTACATGAGATGCACTTAATATTTATTTTCCTTATTAACGTTTTTTTAATGTGAAAAACTTATTGTTATGTTGTTAAAAATTTCTTTTTATGTTCAATTTGTCTCTTCTTTGCTTTATTTGTACACAAAATTCCTGGAAACAAAAAGACATCTCGTCGACTTCATGGAATATAAAAACTTATTGCTAAAAACCCCTTTTTTCATTTAACAATTTGTCTCTTGTTTGTAAACAAAATTCCTGGAAACAAAAGGACATTTCACTTTCATAGAATATAAAAACTATGTATATATGTATTTGCTAAAAATGCCTTTTTACTTTAACAACTTGTCTTTTCTTTGCACACGAAATTCTTGGAAATAAAAAGACATTCCGCTTTCATGGAATACAATTTATTATACTTTTAATTTCTACTCCAAAAATCTATAATGTCATAGACCTAAGATTTAACCTCAAGGAACATTTCAATTCAGAAGGTAATGAATGCATAGAAATTTTATCACACCTAATAACAACTTCATTCTGTTTAGTTTTGTGTAGTGTATACGGTAGTCTCGCGGGGATAAAGTGTATCATAATGGTGTTATTTTATTTATTTTATCCACCTTTTCACACACATACAGTTATAAAAAGATAAAACAGATACAATGGTACTTTAAAACATATATGAAAATAAACTATTTCCATACCATTAATAAACTATTTCGTGTGCAATCAAGTGCTGATAAACACAACTGTGACGGTCATTGTAATATATTATGTCCACATTGCTAAATATACCTAAATTTCTTTTTGTGTTATTTTAAGTATACTTCATTTAATATTTTGTTTAAAGTCACAGAATATTCTGTTAAAAACGCACTCGGTTCCCAAGACACAAGCCTCGTGATTAGTTTGAGGTCCAATGACTACCTGTTTATACTTTGAATTGTAATATGAAATATCACCTTTAGATGTACTAAGTTCATTTAATACTTTTCTCTGTATGCTGTACTCCTTCTGTGATTTAAATTTATCTTTTTTGTAACTGTAACACCAATATTATGAAAACGAAAGTTTTTTTAAATCGCTGTAATGGCATAGCGAATTTGAACGAAACTTGGTTTGTTATTATTACGGTAAACGTAATAATACGTAACACGAAATCATGAGACGTGGCTAGTTTTTTATAAGTCTTATATCATTGGCATGAAACTTGCTTTCAATATTTGAAACTAGAGTTCCCGACGAAACTTGTTCCAAAACACCTCGGATGCTTCCAGTTGAAGAGTTCCCGCTACGCCCGGTCTCGTTACCCTTAAGAGGGCTTGTACTCTGAGTTCCGAGGGTCATTACCGAAGCTGACCCTCTTGTAGCGCTGCTCCTCGCAGTTGTATCATTTGTCAGGTTGTGAGAGAGTTTCAAAAGGGGTTTAAGATGGCTTCGGTGCTGTAAGTTGGGAATACTAGTTAGATACAGTGCTTAGTGCTTATGCAATGATAGCTTATAATTGTTGTTGTGAAATTGTGATATTGTGAGAGATTTTCTAAAGAGGTTTCTGTGCTTTAATTTGGGAATTATCATCACCAACAACAACCTATCATAGTCCACTACTGGACATATAATCTACTAAGACACGCTACTTAGCCCGATCTTCGGCCTTTCGCTTCCAGCCACTGCATACGTCTTGCGTGTATTGTCACTACCTTTATTTAAGTGGGTTGTAGTTTCTTTACACTTAGGCCCTAAAGTTAATATTAAATTAGATTTTTCAATAATTACAATTTTTCCCCGTCTTTCCCTACTTGATTCGAAAAATATCGGTCGGACAAAAAATAAGCAGAGCACTAAATAAGAACTAAACGTAGAGAATCGAATAATGATCAACTTTAGTTATGACGACTTTTCTCGATAATTGTTTTATTTTTTTAATAGGTATTTAAAGTTTCTTTAGCATTGCCTCTTATTGAACAATGAAAGTGATAATAGAAGTTTGTGTAAGCCGAGTGGTCAGCCTTATTGTTAGAAAATAATACGTTAACTAATAGATATACCACTTAAGATTTCTTAGCTTGGCGGTTGTTCAGAGGACTTAAATATTTTAAAATCAAACTATATACCGGAATAATGCGGAATTTTGAAGCGACGATAGCTCAGTGGTTAACGCGGACGGTTCACACGCCGAAAGGGGTGAGTTCAAACCCCAACAATGAGCTTGAGCTGCCGATGAAGGAAAACATCGTGAGGAAACCATAAAAATAAACATAATATTCTAGTACTCGGCTGGCTAGCTACCACTCTCAAGTTAAAAATCTGCCGGCAAGCACTTAACGGTGTATTCTGGTAGGCTTACTTGAAAGCCAGTTCCATTCCATGCTAGTTGTGATCAGGACTAGAACATTAGCTGAGCTGTGGTAATCTAGCTTGTTAACGACATTTTTTTTTCAATCTTATTAATTCAGCTAACTGCAGAACGGCAAACAATTTTGAAAGAAAGATACCTATTAATTTTATTTTTTAACAAAACACAACACACGAAATAAACAGAGACAGATAGTTAGACACTAAGAGGTATGACCAGATTGACCAATGCTGGTCTTGATTTTACATCTACGTCTTATACTTATACGTACCTATATAAGGTATTTATTTTGAATAAATCTTTATACAGTACGAGACCTTGTAAAATAAATTCCCTATTCATAAAAAAACCTAATCAGTTACGTTACAGACGTTTGTCAAGCAAAATCAAATGAGGCTGGCACGTTGGTTCTGCGTCAACCAGCAGGAGTCTTGGAGACCTCCCCGTGGAGTAATTGGAATGTATTGTGATCCCACAATGGGGCCCTAACAGGATTCCGAGGGTCCATTTATGTGAGATAGCGAGGATTTGCCCGGATCGACCCCCGACTAATGTTGAGTTGTAGGGACTTTTTGTAATGGGTAGTTTTGGTGGATACGAAGATGTTGGGTAACATTGAATATTCATGTAGTTTTAACACTAAGTTTGGAAAAGAACAAAGTAAACTGACCACGATCTTGGAGGACAATAGTTAAGGATTTTATAGTAGCTCTTCTCAATAATATGGCGCTGTGTGTAATGTGTCCTACAATATATTTAATAAAAAATGCATCCGTATCTAACACTATTTCACTATGAATTTCATGAAAATCGTTAGGGCCGTTTCCAAGATTTTTAAATTATTATTTACATTATTATTTATAAAGAGTTTTAAGCGATAAGGCTACCACTTACCACTAGCTCTTACGTTTCTTTTTTAATGTTTCTGGTGTTAAGCGATCTGTTGTACTCAATAAAGAGTTTCTTATATACCCATAGTCAGTTTTTTTAAATGGTTCCCTGATGTTTTGAAAGTCCAATAAAGATATGTGAAGCTATAAATCTGTAAAACCCTGCATAAGAGATGTAGCGGGCTAGGTAATAAACTTAATTAAGTATTTATATCGCGAAAGCTAAAAAAATATTGTAGGATATTATATACTCACAAGGACGCTGTGTTTTTTTTTTCAGAACGTGTTCTTTATGCACGAAGCAAACTCCTGAATGGAACTCGGCCAGCGGTAGTTGGCGGTACACCTATTACCGAAGCTTTGGCCATAGTGAGTTAAATAATATACCAACTTAATTTGTAAGTTTCCAGTATTCGAACGCAACGATTCTGCTCTACTTTCTTGATACGTGCGGTCCTGTAACCGAAACCCATCATTAACGTCTTCTTTGTTTGGAACTATTTGGGCATTTTAAAGGCTAGATGGTAAAGATTTCTTCTAAATTAACGTGTTCCATCCTTGGCCACACTGTCGCTATCCATCAAGTGGGCTAGTGGCCTAACGGCCTATTTTATATAGGTACCTAATACTTGAGATTTTTTTTAAACTTTGGGGCCATTTTCAATCTGGGTGGGTTAACCATATTCGACCACACCATAACTTAACATCAAGATTCTTGATAAGCTCAAAGTCGCACAACGAGCTATAGAGAGCTATGCTCGGAGTTTCCCTACGATATCGAATCAGAAATGAGGAGATCTGTAGACGAACTAAAGTAGCCAACATAGCCCAACGGATTGGCAAGTTGAAGTGGCAGTGGGCAGGGCGCATAGCACGCAGAACTGATGGCCGATGGGGCTGCAAAGTTCTGGAGTGGAGACCACGTACCGGCAAGCGCAGCGTAGGACGTCCACCCACAAGGTGGACAGACGACCTCATGTCATGTCATGATCACCGCAGGAACGCACTGGATGCGAGCCGCTTCCAACCGGTCTTTATGGAAGTCAATGGGGGAGGCCTATGTCCAGCAGTGGACGTCCTACGCCTGAGATGATGATGATGATGATGATGATGATGATGATGATATTAGGTGAGTGGTTGTTGTACTAGAGAGCAGTGATTAATATAATTTATTTAATTATTTCCATGTAACTTAGACTCATTAGGTAAGCTCAATAATGTATATAAGGTTGAAGTTGTTTCGAAAATAACTGCGTAGAAAGAAATATCGGAGGGCATTTGACACAGTGCCATTTAGCCCCAAGCTTGGCTGGCTAGCTACCATCCTCAAGATGAAAATCTGCCGCCGAGCACTTAATGGTGTTCCGGCAGCCTTACTTAAAAGCCAGTTCCAGTCTAAGCTAGGTGATAGCGTCACTTAACATTAGGTGAGCTGTGGTCAAAATACCCTGTCACCCATAATAAAGTTGACAACAGCTCACAGAGCAGCAACGAAGTGTATTTATTGTATACGCATACAGACACAAGGGAATCGAGAGAAGTGGCGTAGAGGGCATGATAGCATAAGCGTGTCACGCCGTTTGCCGTCACGAAATACTGTTTTACTACCAAGGCGCGCCAACATATGTTTCATATCAAAAGCGTCGATCAGGCCAAAAACTTATTTTTCATTTGAGTTGATCTATTATTATCTAATCAATTGCCGATTATAGCCAGTAACCTTTGGTCCGTTAAACCACCGAATTATTAAGACAAAGTTGCAACAACTAGCAACTAGCGCAAGTTTCTATGGGATCCAGCCAACCTATTGAAACTTGTTGGCCTTCCAACTTTGAGGAAGACCTAAGTGATCTAAGAGGATCAGCTTGCCAACGAGTGAATGATACGGTGTGTTTCGTAATTTAGTTGTGGTCACTGAATGTCTAAATTAGGATACTTGGTTTCTGAAGGTTAACACGTTAACGAAGTGCGGGTTGCCTTTAGAACAGTAATTACAGTATGCAAACTATTAACTGACTTCAAAAAAAGGAAGATTTTCTCAATTCGACTGTATTTTTAAAAATGAATGTTACGCGATCTTTCCGTCAATTATTATTCGATTTTGATGATTCTTTTTTTGTTTGGTAAATCATACTTCAGAAGTGGTCCCATATACATTTTATCAAAATTGATTTGTCCTTTACTCCGAAACCTCGCTGTTTCATTGGAGCAGTTGGGCCATGGAGTCGGTTTTATTTAAATTGTAAATTTATACTTGTTATTAAAATAAATAAGTATAACTAACGCTTGTCCGTGACCATTGCACCGATATACAGAACTTTGATAGTAAAAGAAAGTCTAAGGCATCGCTGCATTAGCGCTCATCACTTTGCGACATTAGATGGTTAGTCTCAACAGCCCTATAATTACGCTAGCTGCAGTACCCTTCAAACCAGAATACAGTAATGTTTAAACACTACTGCTTGGTGATATCTGGTACTGCGATGTATGTATCTTATAAATATAAATTTGAAATTTGAACACCCGTTAAATCAAATTTGTAATAAAAATAACAAGAGTCATTGTAGAAAATTGACAAGTTTCCATACTGCTACTCAAGCTAAGATCAGATAAATTTTCTACCCTAAGATAAATTATCTAGTCTCGAAACTATTTTGATACCTGATGCTGTTGAGAAAGTTGGCTATACTAATCTCGTTAACTAAAGGCTCCATAATGAATTTGATGAAACTTAACATCTTAGGGTGAGTTTGGTAAACGAGGTACCGTTGACTTTAGAACTTTACCAAGTACATGATGTATTTTAGTTATATGTACCAGTGAAGAGCTTTTAAAGTGCTTTAAAAACAAACAAAAAAACATGTTGTTAGTAACATGTGGTTGTTATTGACGCGGAAGGAGTCGCGGGCTAATATTGTCATATAAATAATGTATTATAAAATATTAGAACTTTTTTTATGTCAAAGTTATAAGTCTTTAGTGGAGATGATAGTTCAGTGGTTAGCGTGGTCATTTCACTCGATGATCTTGAGTGAACTGACCACGCTAACCACTGAGCTGGTGATAAGGTACTTCATAGTACTCGACAGGCTAGCTACCACCAATAAGCCAATAAGCCAGTTCTATCCCAGACTAGTTTTGTTTAACATCTTGACCACATCGTTACTTAACATTAGGTAAGCTATCGTCAAAAAATTAGATATACATTAAAAATACGATTGTAAAGCTCAAGAAATAACATATGTTAATGATCATTGCGGCGATACGCAAAACTTTGAGTAGCAAAACAAAGCCCAAATTAAAAATTACAATTCATTTATTTCAGGCAACAAGACCCATATAAAATAATCAAATATAAAACAAAAATTTGCAAAGCATCGCCGCTTTGGCACTGATTATTTTGAGACATTCGATGATTATTCTCAACAGCCCTGCAATTTGGTAGCTGCAGAACCCTTCAAACTCGAACACAGTTTACAAACTACTGCTTAGTAGCAGAATATCTAGTACTGCGGTGGTACCTACCTAGACGACTTTCTGCCAAAGAGATCTACCGCCAGATAAATGAAAATATGGAAATAAAAATGTTTTAATTAAAATTCCTATAAAAATGCTTTCTAGTTTAAAAAATACCAAAATAATATTGTGGCATTGTAACACCATGTCATACATGTTTTGTTTATACAAACACTTTTTTCCAACAACACCCAATTGAAATCATTCTCTTAGTAAATGCGTGAGAAAAAGATACAAGAAGTTCCTATACTATTAGACTTAAACCTTTTGCCAGGATCTTCGAGTAACAGCGTTCAACTCCGCATCATGCCCGCCTCGGGGCGAATGGATCCGGACTCCGCTTGTCATGAGACCTCCCGATCAACCTTTGGCTTATGGACTTGCAGCTCCACGCAATGGTGCTAGGTATATTTATGTTTATTTAGCATGTACAATGATAATTTTAATAAAAATTACTCCCTGAGACAATTACCCAAAAATGCGTGTAAGGTGTAATAAAGACTACATGGGAGAAACTTGATTGCGCGATGCAGGCTTCCGTCGCTGATTGGCTGAATGGTGAATGTTTACGAAGCTAATACATAGATGGCGCTGATTTTAGCTGGATAAAAACTCCGACTTAATTAAAAGCAATGACGCTACACCTCACATTTTTATACAGAAAAATACATACAGGACGTTTCTTTAATTCAATTATTACAAGACTTGTTTAAACCTATCTTAATTAACATAAAAATATCTTACGTTACTAAGCTAGTAATTTGTAAATTAACGCTTACGCCTTGTTCCAGGTCTCTGCTGTCAGCACTGCAAGCACACATGATAAAGTGGTTGCTCTTCGATTCGAGACCACAAACAAAAGATAATAAATCTGAAGTACCTCCAGAGACGTGAGAATTTACTGATTATGTGCCTATTTAAATACTTTAAAATTTAAATACTATTTTAGTATTATTGAACACTTACCTCTATCTTAAACCAAAAAAAAATTGTAAGCTAATTTCCAAACCACAAGAACAAATAGGAGTATCAACAATGATTTAACAAACAAATTCGATGACAAATTTCTCAGTGTTTTTTTTTCTTTATGGCAAACTTAAGCCAACAAAATGGCGAACGTTAAGACAGATAGTGCACGTATTTTCCTAAAATAATTCAGTTAGTTTGTACAAAATATTTCACTAAAACATAGAAGACAGGGTAAATATCGCAAGCGCTTTAAAATCTCGCTGGAGCTATAATAAACGACCTAAGTTCCTCACCATGTAAAAATGTTTGTTATTTTTAGGTCCGGTATACTGCAAGATGTTGAATCTTTTTAAAATTTAATATCTTACGGTAATAAAGACAGTGCATTGCTGTACGAAGTTTCAAACTATTTAAATTCAAAATCTTGAGTAAAACACTTTACATTTATGATAGCACTGAACTGTTTTATGGTAACGTGATTCTTACCATCATACGAGCGACTTGTTTTTGTTGTTGCTTTGGTGTGCAAAAACTGGTCAAGTGTGAGTTGGATTCGCGCTCCGAAGGTTTAGTATTCACCTAAAAATTTGTATTTTTTTTGGTTCACAAAAAAGGGCTATATTGTAACGGTGTACTAAGGGGTACTCGTAATTAAGAATTTCGATTTTTTATTATAAGCACAAGTTTGAAATCGCGAGAAAAATCAGTTCTTCCTTTCGAACGAATACTTTTTAACAAACTTCAAAAAAGGAGGAGGTTCTATTTTCGAATGAATGTTTTTTTTGTAGATCTTTTTCTTTCATTATTGTAAAAGATTTCCTTATGTTTGACTGGCTAGGTATTTCAACAACAGCTCATCTGTTGTTACGTAACGTTGAAGTCGAAGATGGTAAACTTAACTACCCTGGTATGAAACTGACTTTCAAGTAAAGCTGCCGGAATACACCGTTTTAAGCTTGGCGGCAGTATTTTCAACTTGAAGTTAGTAGCTAGCCAACCAAGTACTACAAAGTACCCTACTACCATGTCATGGTTTCTTTCACTGACCACTGAGTTACTATCGCTTTATTAGTTTTTCATAATGATCAGTACAATGACTACATTTCACCATGGTACATTAACAGTACACCCTTTAGATGTTGCAGTTTTAAAAATTGTTCCGTTTGACACCTTTTGGGTAAGGAACCCTAAATGCACCTTCAAATATCGTGTCGTTTCATTCTCGCTTCTCAAAACCACCTTCTAACACGAACGCAAGGCAAACTATAGCTCCCAAACTCGGATCATAATTCCAACCTACACACCACGTGTTTCGACATAAATCTGAACTATGCACTACCCTATATTTTACGTACAATAAACGACTTTATGCTGTAAACCTTTCGCTCGTATATTTTAAATATCGCCCATTTCTAATGTCGTTTTGTTTATGATGTATGGCTATGACAGAGTTCCCTATTCGATAGCTGAATTGTATTGTCGTCTGGGGAGGTTAGGAAGATACTGATTTTGGGGTAAGGGAATAACCCTTACCCGATATTTAAAATTCTAGACTACCTTCTTATTACAGAAAAAGCCCATCCTTGACCAAATTTTTGTTTAACATCAGGCAGGATATGATCAAAAAGAAAGAGATCGCTTTTAGCGATGAGGTCGCCAGTTGTTACACATGTTAACTAAGTTTATTTCTTCTGTATTGTTTTTTTTTGTGTATAATAAAGACTTAATCAATCAATCAATCAAAGGCAAAGCTATTAAGAATAAAAAAGGTTTAGCTATTTCTTTAGGTGTTTGACTACAGTTCACCACAGCTATTAAGTGACGGTGTGGCCAATGATGTTAAACATAACTAGCCTGGATCGGAACTGGCTCTAAAGTGAGGCTGCCGAAACACACCGTTAGATTGACCGCTGATTTTCAACTTGAGGGTGGTAGCTAGCCAGCCGAGTACTAAAAAGTTACCCTACCACCATGCTATGGTTTCCTCACTATGTTTTTCTTTATCGGCAGCTCAAGTTTACTGTTGGTATGTGAACCCACGTCCTTTAGCGTGTGAATCCACCGTACTAGCCACTGAGCCATCATCACTGCAAATAATTTTCAGTTACTTACGTCCATCTGAAGAGAGACAAGAGGAAGCGCTGTGGCGGGCTTGTAGCGAAGTGATTTGGCGCTGCGCAGGGGGCTTCAGCCACCAGGCGGGAATAGAACCCAAGGCGGTCGTAGGCCTCCCTAGTGAAGAAGTGTACGTGCAACACAGTTCCAATTATTACCAGGATGGTATCACTGAGAAGGTATTCATACAGAATCAATAAAAAAAAAAAATTGTTGACAGGCAAAGTGTTTGACCACAGCTTACCTGATGTTAAGTGACGATGTGGTCGAAGATGGTAAAGCACACTTAGCCTGGAATGGAACTGGCTCTCAAGTGAGGCTGCCGGAACACATCGTTAGACGCTTGGCGGCAGATTTCAACTTGGTGGTAGCTAGCCAGCCGAGTACTAGAAAGTACCCTAACACCATGCTATGGTTTCCTCACGTTTTCCTTCACCGGCAGCTCAAGCTCATTGTTGGGGTTTGAACCCACGCCCTTTGGCATGCAAACCGACCGCGCTGAGCTATCATCGCTACAAAAACTTAACGCTAACAATATACTTCGATTATTGATCGACTCAGGATTTGCGAAAGATAATTTTAAATATTCAAGAGTTATAGTTTTAGTCTATTTCCGCTTAAAAGTCGTTTTGGTTACAACATGGATGAGGATTTAACTTAACTTAAATCTTCACCTAACTTGACGATAATTTTTAAATTGCTATCCAAAATATTCCTTAATATTTTAATCTAAAATCCGACTTCAACTTAAAATCTAATAAGAATACACACGAGTTTTAATATCGTCTTCTCACTGACCACCACCACCACCAGTCTCACCAGTTGCTGATGCGTGTTTTGCCTCTACACGAGGCATCCTCAGGACATGTTGACACATTCTGGCTCGAAGAGTCATGAGAATGCCTCGTGTAGAGGTAAATAAGATTGTTGGGTTTTGAACCCATGCCCATCGACGTGCGTTCCGACCGCGCTAACCACTGAGACTGAGACTAATATTCGGTTAATATTTTTACAGCTAACACCTACAACTTTTTCTGTTTCAAGCTGCATTTATTTGAATTCATGAGTCTGGAAGATCTGCAGATTTTCCTGAAGCGATATTTGTATCTGGTGAGTTAATAGTGTCTAGTAATATAGTTCCTTGAACTCAAAATTTCAATGCCTAACTTGCTTACTATAAAAAAAAGTTAGCCGTCTAGTCCTTCAGATGTAAAATATTTATACATTACGTTGCTCTCAGCAACGAAGAGAAGCAACGAAGTATGGACACGCCCGCACACACACATGGGAATTGAGAGAAGTGGCGTAGAGGAGGCTTGACTGCATAAAAGTGACATAAGTGTCCTGTAAGTTTGGTATTATCAATAAAACATTTGTATTTGATAAGAGCGTCAAGCCGTTTGCCGTCACGGCATTCGAGCCGGTTTTACCGTTAAAGCACGCCCACAGATGTTTCACAATCTGTTGGGTCACCGCACTATCAACAAAATTTGTTCATAATAGAAAATAATGATCCGTTTTCAGCTTTGTATAACTCTGTACTTTTAATATCCCACAGTTTCAAACGGAAGATGGTTCTGGAGCTTTGCTGCTTCTATATGCTACCATGTTGTCCAGAGGATGTGAAAAGTGAGTTTGGCTACAGTATTAGTACCCTTAGAACTAAATCACGATATTTCTTAGCATTTAAGGGTATCACCGTGCGGGTGCCAGATTCATCGCATTGCAGGGAAAGAAACCCGAACAGCACCTAGGACTTGCTACAAAAGTGATTTAAGGGGTTACTTTCACCCTACGCCATAAAACCGTTACATTACCGCGTGAAGTAGTAGCAAACATACATGCATACAAACAGACAAACTTTTGTTTCGTATAATATTGATGTCACATAGTACATTTTCAAAACAGAAACATAATTATACTCGTATTTTATTATTAAACTTTATTTATCTATCTATATCAGTAATGAGGAGATCCGTAGGCGAACCAAAGTTACCGACATAGCCCAGCGGGTTAGCAAGTTGAAATAGCAGTGGGCAGGGCACATAGCACGTAGAATTGATGGCCGATGCGGCTGCAAAGTTCTGGAGTGGAGACCACAGACCGGTAAGCGCAGCGTAGGACGTCTACCCATAAGGTGGACAGACGACCTAATAAAGACCTCAGGAACGCGCTGGATGCGAGCCGCTTCCAACCGGTCTTTATGGAAGTCAATGGGGCTTATAACCAGCAGTGGACGTCCTACGGCTGATATGATGATGATGATTTATTTATCTACTCTTCGTAAGTAACATCATACTGTATACTCAAGAATTCGAGTTCTATGTATTTTAGTTATTGTTTTTTTTTCTGCGCCTGTTTCCAGCGTAAAGAAGGATTTGGACGGCAAGCTGACTCATCTCGTGTCAGCTCACGTGGAAGGTTCCCTCAATGTGGTGACGCTGCTGTTGACTGGACGAGCCACTCCGTACCTTCACAACGGTGTACTCTACGTAGGAGATGAGGATCATTATGTGAGTATATTTAAAATAAACAAATAATTCCAAGCATTTTTAAATCTATAGTGAATAGATTGTTTTCCAGATTAATCTGTTCTATCCTCGGTCTTGTATTGTCCTCGGTATTACCGTGGTGTTGCCGGCGTAAGAATAGTACCCCACCCTCTCTACCCGTGGTTGCCTTAAGAGTCGGCTAAGGGATGTAATACGGAAGATGGGTAGCAGCGTCTTCCTTGAACAATCACACTTAACTGCGCTCGTCAACCCGCCTGCCAAGCGTGGCAAGTATTGGCAAAACCCCCCCAGGAGGAGGCCTATGTCCAACAGTGGACGTCCTATGGCTGATGATGTGTGTGTGTGTGTGATCCTCGGTCATACAATCGTTTTCCATTAAGCGAGTTGTTGGGCAGCATGGAATTATTGTACAAAAAATTGGACGATATTTTACACAACTTCAATCGAGCCCGATTGGGCCAGAAGCCGATCTTTTACTTGGTAGATGATCTTCTTAGCAGGAGGTCGTTTAGGTAGGACCTCTGCAATAACAGATATTCTGCCGCTAAGCAGTAGTGTGTAAATATTACTGTGTTCCGGTGTTGCACCTGGTGAAATTACAGGGCTGTTGTGACTAACCATCAAATATTCCAAAGTAGTGAGAGCCAAATCAGCAATGTCCTGGAGTTTGTTTTGCTTCTTAAAGTCCTATGTATCGCTGCAATGGTCATGGACAAGCATTATCTCTTACTACCAGGAGAGCATGTCGTTCGTCGCGGTACATTTACGTGGTGTTAAGTGATGGTGTGATCGAGGAAGGTAAACATACCCACTCGGGATGCTGTAAGAATTCTACAAACATCTAAATATGTTCACGCATTTAAAAGTTTTAGAAAAAAAAACTCACTTACACACATGAACCCTGGAAAATACTTCTTTTTGGGTAGTCGTGTAAAAATATGAAACAGATTTTTGAGTAGATGTTTTTGTCTTTACTTTTCAGGCCATGCCGCAGTTTGGAGTACTGGCCCGAAGCCCCGTTGGTCTCCTGGTGTGGTACGGTGGAGAGGAAAACTCTAAACACAATATAAACAAACAGTTTCCAGGGTCCAGGCTGAAGACCCCTGCCTTGCCCATTTGGGTACTTCTATTTATGTATTTCTTAGCCTTATCATGAGAGCTTTAATTTTTTTTTTTTCTATATAAAAATAAGCATCAATTGCCTCATATTTTTTAAATAATTTTTATGTCAATTTATGATACAAACCAGACGCTCTCCAGATGGTAAGTGATAACCTATGACTATTGCATCGATACACAGAACTTTATGTAACAAAAAAAACCCAGGACATCGCTGTTTTTACACATTTTATGGTTAGTCTCAACAGCCCTGTAATTTCACTAGCTGCAGTATTTTTTTAAATCGGAACCTAGTAATGTTTACACACTACTGCTTGGTGGTAGAACATCTGATATTGCGGTGGTACCTACCTAGACGACCTCCTGTTACGGAGATCTACCACGAACTGAATGTACAACTTCACTTAGCTCAAATGGGTTCTCTCTCCAAATGTCGATGCGTCAACATTCCAAACTACATTCTCACCTCTGTCTTTTTAACCGAATTCAAAATAGGAGGAGGTTCTCAATTCGGTTGTTTTTTATGTTTGTTACTGTCTCGTAACTACGTTATTTATAAACTGATTAATATTTTTTCATTTGAAAGGGTGTCAGATTAGTCCTATAGATATTTCATGAAAATGGGTTTAGTTATTTGATTTTTAAACCAAAATACGTAAAATTAACCATGTTTGGGACATGGAGTCGGTTTTATTAATTGTAAATGTAAACTTGTCCAAGTGCGTACTACCGCTAGCTTCGAAGAAAACATCTCATACACTTCCAAACGAAAACATTGTGAGGAAAACTGCACGACTAAGAGTTTTTAGTAATCACAATTACGTGTGAAGATTGCCAACCTGCACTTGGCTAGTGTGGAAGAGGATCACGCCCAGCAGTTTAAAAAACGGGTTAAACCGAAACTGATATCTTATCTTCAGTCTTTCCTTTCAGGTAACAAGCTGCTCCGGCCATTTTGGAATTCTTTTCAATACTAATCGAGAACTATTGAGGAATTATCATGCCGAAAGACGGTTAGTAGTTTTTTTCTAAAACACATGTTTTAGGTCATAAAATAAGTCATTTGTCACAATGGCTATATTATTACCGCATAAAGAATATTTTGATTGAAATGTTCTATTGAAATATTTCTGTGAACACTCTAGGCCTGGAACGTAACTAGCTCTCAAGTGTCGGAACACACCGTTCGATGCTTGGCAATAGTTTTCCAGGCTTGGCAATAGGAGTTCAACAGATTGCATTTGACGTTGAAGGTCTCATGATGAAGCCAGGAGTTGTATAGTAGAACTCTTCAGTGGCTTATGGTAAACCCTAAAGTTTGGGCTTATGATTCATTTTGATGAGGCCAGCAGATTGCGCTTGGTATTAAAATTGTGATAATGAGCGAGTTTTCTTTAATTACTTATTTCTTATTGCAAAGAGACATCCTGTTTCAGGTTTGACATCCAGTACTACACGTGCGGGGGCTGCCACGTGGTGCTGAGCGTCGACACGCGAGCTCATGATGAAGGCGCCGGCCATCTGAGGAACGACGACATCAGCGCCACTCCGTTGGAGAAACTAATTCATACCAAGTAAGTATAAATACCATGTACCATGTACCGTGGTGGTGCCGGCGTAAGAATAGTACCCCACCCTCTCTATCCGTGGTTGCCGTAAGAGTCGGCTAAAGGATGTAATCCGGAAGATGGGCAGCAGCGTCTTCCTTAAACAATTACACCTAACTGCGCTCGCCAACCCGCCTGCCAAGCATGGCGAGTATTGGCAAAACCCCCCCCCCAGGAGGAGGCCTATGTCCAGCAGTGGACGTGCTATGGCTGATGATGTGAAGTATAAATAGGTTGTCTAAACGCCACATAAGATAATTTATTATAAATGGTTATGCGTAACGTATAAAGCCGGTAGAAAGTCATTGAATTCATCATTATTCTTCTCACTTGACACATGTCATTTACATACTGACTCACATACTTTTTTGTGTTTGAAGAAATGAGACAAGCCAAACGCTTTGCCAATGATAAAAAACAAAACAATATTATTTTTTATCATTCCGCTTCAGCCCACGTATTTTGAAAACTTTTCCATTACTGGACTCAGGTCACTTCTTATTTTGAAAAGAGTAAGGCCAAAGTCCACTAAAATGGCCAAATGTGGGCTGGTTCAGATCTTCGAGAACTTTTTTTAAGTACTCTAAAGGGACATAATATGTAGGTTAACTTCACGATGTTTTCATGCATTCAGGAATCAGTCGCATTGCTTCCAAATACTCGTATGATAATAAAGATAATATAGTGCGACCATATTAACGGATTCTGCGTCTCAAATGTATCCATAGAAACACACCATTACTAGCCGAGTAAAGCAGAGCTCTTCCACCAAATAACAGCCCCCATATCTGAGCTACTTATTGCAATTCCTGTGAGGCACTCAGGAAACAGCTACACGATTATATATCGTATGCCTGCGCAATAAGTTGCAGTAGCATATCTTTTTCGTGAGCGCCTAACAGATATCACAATAAGAAGCTTAGAGTACGGGGCTATTTCTACAAGATGTTTTCCTTCACTAATAACTGTTTTATCTCACCCTACGGCGTGCGTTTGGAACATATAAAAAATCGAACGATCATTACTACCTCCACAATTTTTTTTTTCAGGTGGCAAGATGCTAAAATCACTTGGAACGGATCTGCACCTTACGTCGGCGAAACACCTAAATAGATTTTTTTTATCACTAAGTAGGGTTGCGTTTGGCCGCCAACTCGCCTAATGCTAAGCGAAGATGCGGTCTACGATGGAGCACGCTTACCTAGAAGAAACCGATTCACACGCGACTTGAAGACACCCTAATTTTAACTATCGGGGATCTTCCGCTCAGGCACTTTATATAGTATAGCCATTTTGTTCGAGTTTTTAAAGCATCGACAACGAAAACAGTCTCGCTTTTTAGAGCTACTATCTGTCCAATTGTAGAAAGAGCAAGATAAAATTTGATTATGTACATCTGAAGCGCACTCTCCAAAATGCATCTGATAGAAAATCGATATACTAACAACTTTTCGTCGGTGTTCGGAATTATTTTAGAGTTTTGATTATCAAATTAAATTAGTCGGCATTCGAATAAAAATATCACCCTTGTAGTATTATAGAAATAAATCACTCATAAATGCAAAAGTATGTACATTTATCTCTATGATATTTCCACTCGTGGTTGAATCTTAAATTTTGGCTTAAGAAAAAATATTTTCTCCATAGAATTAGTATTGTAATAGTATAGAACTGTTTGAAAGCTTTAAGTATTAGGCATAAATTGACTCAGATTTAGGTTCGTACCCTAGAGGATTTGTTTTTTTTTTTAAATGTAGATTTAGTCGTAAATAAATAGTTTTAGAAACTTAAGTCAGTTCTTCTGTGCTTTTGTAATCTGTTGCTTAATCATGCTTTGTTACGGTTGGAACAAGATTGCAATTGTGGTACTGGAGGCACAGGATGTCTTGTGGGCGTTTCTTGCGTTTGAACCATAATACCGTTTAGTTTTTTATTATTTATTAGTTCAAGACATAATTAATTATTGTTTAATGAAGTTTAAAATGCAGTTTTTTTTAAGGCTGACAGGCTAGGTGTTTGACCACAACTCACTTGATGTTAAGTGACGGTGTGGTCGAAGTTGTTAAAGCACACCTAGCCTGGAATACAACTGGCTCTCAAGTGAGGCTACCGGAACACACCGTTAGTTGCTTGGTGGCAGATTTTCAACTTGAGGGTGGTAGCTAGCCAGCTGAGTACTAGAAAGTACTCTACCACCACGCTATGGTTTCCTCACGATGTTTTCCTCCACCGGCAGTTCAAGCTCATTGTTGGGGTTTGAACCCACGCTCTTCGGCATGCGAACCAACCTCGCTAACCACTGAGCTATCATCGTCTAGATTATGTAAAAGTAATGAGACGAACTAGATGCTTTTTTGATGGTAACACATATCCATGACCGTAACAGTGGTACACAGACTTTTACGTAACAAAATAAAGTCCAAGGCATCGCTGCTTTGACGCTCATTACTTTAAGACATTCGATGGTTAGTCGCAACAACTCTGTAGTTTAGCTAGCTGCAGTATCCTTTAAACCTGAATACAGTAATGTTTACACGCTATTGCTTGGCAGGTGAAAATCTGGTATTGCGGTGTACCTACCTAGGCGACCTCCTGTTAAGGAAATCTATGACCAACTAAAATTCAAAGCTAAATAGTATAATCATCATCATTCACAGCTTTATTTATACCATTGCAGGATATTTTGTCAACAATGTCTTTGTTGTTTTACTTATGCAAGATTACTGACTCTTTTTTTGCGCGTTGTACTATACTGTGACTCCTTAAAGAAGGCCACTGGATGTGGCTGATACTATAGTCGGAGTATCCATTGTAGTTTAACGTGAGTAATCCCGCATAAGCAAAACAAAAATGTGTCACAACCACGTCAGTTTCCATAGTAATATAGCAATGTCATCGACTCGCTTGGTAACCGTATTTTGTCCTAATCTAGTCCAGGTTTGAGTCGCAACGATGACGATTAATATTTTAGTGTGCTTAAAGTATAAACTTAACCCAAAAAATTCGGGGCGAAGCCGCGGGGCGTCGTCACTTTAGAAGCGTAGAAAAAAGCTTTCGTAGAAGTAAATATTTTGCATTAATGTTAAAAAGTAAGGCCTTGTCTCCATAAATGTGATTAAGAGACTAAACTCAAATGAAAAGATTAATCTAAAATTCATTGATCAGGTTTGTACAATACAAAATAAAGCTTATAAAATGATTTTAATAAAACTGTATTAGCCATTACTTGTTTAAAATTATATCACTGCCCTTTTGCATATTTACATTTCTTTACTAAGTTTATGAAACATTATTATTTATTTTATAAGTTAAAAATATACTTACGTTTTATATATAAATAATGTCATACGATATAAAGAATACAATTTAATTTAAAAAAATGACAATTTCAAATTGTTAAGCTTTAAAATAATACTTATTATGTCAAATTAAAACAAAGTCTTTTATTTTTTGTAATGGTCGATAAAAATCTTTGTTGTCTTTATGAATATCAGATATGTGGAGATAATGCTTTAGGAAATAAAAAAGTCATTTGGTTATAAGAATGAAGCAGGGTATTTTGTAAGAAGAAAATGATAGGTAAGGGATGAGTAGATCTCAGCAAAAATAAAACATTCTTATGCAAAACTTTGTTTCATTTCAGTCAAGTCCCCGTATAAATTAAAATAAGATACATATTACCCATGAACATTTTAAATTACTTCACGCTATTCACACCTTTGAAAAGAAGCATCCAAGTATCAACTTGAGGCCTTCAATGCATTACAGCGTAGAGCTATCAGAATTGTCGATGACTCTGAGATCACCGATGCCCTAGAGCCACTTAGTTTGCATAGAGACGTCGGGTCTTTCTGCGTATTCTATCGCATATACAACTGTTCAAAGTGTTGTGAAAAATTATTCGACCTTATGCCGGCGTCACGGTTCCATAACTGCACTAGCCAAATATCGATTAACATAATTGATTTATCGAAATCGCACACCGTTCGATGCTGGCGTTTCTTTTTGTCATACACTTGCAAATTGTGGAATGATCTTGCTTCCCCCATATTCCCACGTAGTTACAACATTGGGTTCTTCAAAAGGCGTGTTAATAGAATCTTCTTAGGGTCGGCAACGTATCTACAAAAAGAAAACAGAAAAGTCAAGGGGGCCTCCCAGCAATGAGGCTCCAGTCTCACAATTCTAATTCCCTACATAAAAAAATACTATAGAGTACATGTCCCTGCTCCTTTGAAAAAATAAAGGAAGTCCAGCCAGATCAAAGTGTTCAAGGTATGTGTATTGTGTGTATTTCCGCTTAAAAGTTGTTTTCTAGCGTCGATCAACACGTCCTGAGGATGCCTCGTGTAGAGGCAAAACGCGTGTCGGCAACTGGTTACTGCAGCGAGAAGAAGATATAAAGACTTTCGTTGGTTGTAGTGTTATTTTAATTTATTTTTAGTTTATGTCGGATTATACAATTTGCTATTAAGTAATATTTCACATAAGTAGATTTTAAAAAATTGTTATCAAGTTAAATAAATTGTAATTTAAATCCTCATCACTTTTATAACCAAAACAATTTTTAAGCGGAAATATATACAAATAATAAAAAATAATTATCAAATGTAACTAGCAATCTCATCTGCAAACATCTAAACGACATGACATCTTATTAACAAAACAAAACCAATAATAAACTTTACAAACTAGGTACATCTTATTGTAAAAATCTCATAAGTCCATTGAGATGATCGATGGGTCTCGCGACAAATCGAGTAATAAAGGTGATTTATCAAGCTCACGTCAGAACCAGAGGTGTCTTCCATATCGAGAAGCGATTTCGGAAGGTATTTTTTGCGGTTGGGGTTACATACGCGAAAATATTTTAGTAATTAATTGCACTTGTTGCAATTTTAACTATGGCTTAGCATAGATTTAAAAGAATAATAGGTACTTGGAAAGTCTTCTCTTTCAGTAATACGTACCAACCTATATACATAATGTATAAAACGTAAAGTAGTATATACATAAAGTATTTTTTGTATTTAATACAAAACTACGACCTAGCTTAACTTTACAGCGAAGACACCTAACCTGCAAAAAGAAAAGTTTCTGTGTGAGATTGTTGGAACAATATCGTTACGTACTAGTCCATATTGGAGATGAAAATTAAAAAAAAAACGATTTTCAAACTCCATCAAATTTCAGTTAATAATGTAAATATTTACATTTACAACTCCAACGACGACAAGTAACAACACGTTCCGATGTAATTGAAAATGTAAATATTTGTGTTTTAACTGGAATCAGAATCAGAATCATTTATTGGCCATAAATAACAACGATCGTTACAGGCAAGTCAATATAACAATAAATAATCGTTTTAAAATTAAAATTAAATTTCAGCTAAGATAACGAACGAAATAATATTTTCACCGCATTTTAAAATAAGTAGCAGGTAATTAAGTCACTGTGTTTCTATATACAAAAATGTGTTTTCTGAGATATATATTGACATATATTCATTTTAACAGTAAAATGGATTGCTTTCAAAGAAATGTTTGAGTTTGAGTGTTAGTTTAAATGTTTTAAAATTCAAATCGGTAATACAAAGAGGTAATTTATTGTACATAAGTATTTTGGCTTGAAGGCCCTGTTTCTTAACTTTAACTAACCTAGTCCATCGGATGAACAAGTGTTCCTTATTTCTTAAGTTATGCTGATGTTTATCTTTATTTTTTGGCAAATTAGCCGCATGAATTTCTAACAAGCTATTATAAATATACAAGGCTATTATTATCATTATTTTGTTATTTTTTAAGTATTTCTTTGCCGAATTACGTTTCTTTAAGCCTTCAATTATTCTAATTGCTCTCTTTTGACATCTTAACACTTTTTTTATTTTAGTAGCATTACCCCAAATTGTAACTGCATATCTTAATAGGAAATATATGCACAATACACGGAAATACGAGTTTCTTTATTTAATAACGGTTTAAGTTTAAGCAGCGCATAATTTCCACTGTCCAATTTTTACATATTCTATCAATGTGAGCAGAGTGACTAATAGTGTTATCAATGGTATATCCTAAAAATATATTTTCTTCACTAGTTGAGTTTCCAAAAATACCTGGTTTTGATTGATATTGCATTACAATACTTTTGTAACTAAAACTTTTGTTATTAACTAATATTGTTTAAATATATTTTATATTTAAACAATATTTTGTTATTAACTAGAGTTTGGTAGACACTCCTTACCAGCAAAAAAAACCTGCAATATCAATAATTTTTAAAAATAAAAGTTATATGTCGTCGTCAGACCCTAAATTTAGGAAGAAGTTCAAAGCGGTCAGTGCTGTTGTAAAGCCGTAGTATTCCAACTCGTAACTTCACAGAACAATGGCTGTCAACGCAATCCGGCCGCCATTGTGGATCAGATAACAAAGTGCGTCCGGCGCCACGCTGGCATTTGTCAAAATATTTGCATACTACAGCTATACTTCACAAATGGAATCGTTGCTTAAGCGTGTGCTATACTCAGTAATTACTTGACATGTAGCTATGAATATTACTAACACTTTTTTAGGGTTCTGTATC
The DNA here is from genome assembly GCA_950106695.1 of Biston stratarius. Classification (NCBI taxonomy): domain Eukaryota; kingdom Metazoa; phylum Arthropoda; class Insecta; order Lepidoptera; family Geometridae; genus Biston; species Biston stratarius. The sequence goes on along the minus strand of OX467109.1, from coordinate 17,167,582 downwards.
TCAAAAGGTAAAAAGTCACTCTTATAGGATCACTTCGTTATCTGTGTCTGTCAAGACCATTTTTCTAGGAACCCGTGGCTGTATCAAGTCGAAATTAATTTCTAATACTCAGATCTGCAATCTATTGGAGCTGTGCAAAAATCAAACTTATACGTAAAGTCATCAAAGATACGGCTGTTTATGTCACATATTTTGATACTTACAAAGGAATTAAAACCTATGCGATACTTTCTGTTGACCTATAATCTTGAAATTTAAATGCAAGAAGCAATGTCTTACAGCATAAATAGTAATAGTAAAGGGAATAATTCGAAAAACTTAAACGTGTAGTGTTGTCACCTTTTTTAAAAATTAAACCTTTACATTATGATCGTCTTTTTTTAATGTAAAATTAATTACACAAACGAGACGCTCCTATTGGTAAGAGATAACGCATATCCGTGATAATTTCAGCAGTACAAAGAACTTTGAGTAACAAAACAAAGTCCAGGGTATCGCTGCTTTGGCGCTCATTGGTTTGAGACGTTCGATGGTTAGTCTCAACAGCCCTGTTCTTTCACTAGCTTCAGTACCCTTAAAACCGAAACACAGTAATGTTTACACACTACTGCTTGGTGGCAGAATATCTGATACTGCGGTGGTACAGCCTCGTGCTAAGGAGATCCTATTATATTCTAGTCTAATATTAGAAACAACGTTCAAAACTTCAAGTCTATCTTACCGATTTATCTTCAAGTCGTGAATCTAAAACAGAATTGCCATAAACATCAAATCGAGTCGTGGCCCTCAATCACGGCACTCTGCCCACGATCCAGTTGACCGCAGACAAATCACCGCTTGGATACGAAACACTCTTTATGAACGTTATTTTATTCCGGGCTAGATGTGTGTATAATTTTGACTACATCGTCACTTAATTTTAAAAAACAAGCGATATTAAAAAGTAAGGTGCATAAAAATAAAAGCAATGGAATTGAATCAGAGCTTAGATTAAGTTTTATACGGGGTATTTTTTTTACTAGTAACCAAGTGAAACCTCTCATTAAAAATAAATAATCTATCAAAAGACTAAAAGACAAACAAAAGCAGTATCCAATGTAAGTATGCGCGTTTTAAACATAACTAGCGCCATCTAGTTACATATAAAGGACAAAATGGCTTGAAAATTTGTGTAGCAACTGCTAGTCTCAGTATTTTCGTCCACGTTCCCATAGACTACGGGGCACGGACCACGCAAACAATAGGCAATAGCGTCGTAAATCAGAACCGATGTGCCGATCCAGCGGTATTTGTAGGCATTTGTCGGTAAACTGCGCTATCACAGTGGCTAATTGGTAGGCTCGGGTGGAAGGACGGTCATATCTTGTAAGAGTCGATTTTAACGATGTTGACGTTTATTTGTTTTTCGATCTAGTTTGTTGGCATTCATTTCAGTTTTCACAAAAGTTGATTGACACATTTGTGATAATTAACTAGCAAAAAACTGAGCTTTGTGAGGGCTTGCGTAGTTTTTCTAACGGGTAATAATTTTTAAGACAGTTTTTTAAAAATTATTATAAAACCACCAAGTTGGGAATATACGCCGTTATTTTACAACCTGATTCTAGTGGTGTCATCTAGTATTAAGTAGATTAACTACGATGTATTTGAGTATTGAGTTTAGTTCTGTTGCATCGATGTTAACTCTTTGGTTTTCTAACAGGTGGCGTTAGAAGTACAATAACATTATATCCAATTAATACAAAATTGTTAATGTTTTTTTTTTAATGTTTATAAAAATATATTTTCTTTGACAGTTAACACATCTAGATATTAAGTTAAATTACTATGTTTAAGCACAAATTATACACTATAGGCATGATAGTTTTACAGTAGGTAAAGTGTACCACAAAAATTCTCAAGTTGTGGGATAGTGTAAGTAAGGGCTTGCTTCGCTCGCCCTGACAATGAACACCGTTTGTTTTAGTGTATTTGGATGAGTTGATGATAAAAATAGATGTAGGTAATTACCGCAGTACTAGATCGTACATCGTGAGGAAACCATAGCGTGGTGGTAGGGTACTTTCTAGTACTCGCCTGGCTAGCTACCACCCTCAAGTTGAAAATCTGCCGCCAAGCATCTAACGGTGTTTCAGTAGCCTCATTTGAGAGCCAGTTACATTACAGGCTAGGTGTGTTTACCATCTTCGACCACACCGTCACGTAACATTAGGTTAGCTGTGGTTAAAAACCCAACCCGTCAGACATCAAAAAAAAAATCTGCCGCCAATATTCAGTGTGTAAACATTGCTGTGTTCCGATTTAAAGGGTACTATAGCTAGAAAAATTACAAGGCTGTTAAAACTAACCATCAAATGTCTTAATAAGTGCCAAAGCAGCGACGCCCTGTATTGATGATGCCCTATTTTTTGTTATTCAAAATTCTGTGTATTGCTGTAATAGCCATAGACAGGCATTATCTCTTCAGGAGATATCAGGACAGCGTCTTGTTTGTCTCTAATTACTTGTCATAACTTTTACCTTTTTAAAAGACGTACAAAACGCTCTCCTGTCGGTAAGACATATTGTCCATGACTATTACATCAGTACCCATGAATTTAAGTAACAAAACTAAGTCCAGGGAATCGCTGCTTATAAATACAAGTATATACATTTTCTAATTGTCTGGTTCCCATAGTACATTAGTTTGTGACTAGATGGCGCTGTGAGAAATTTCCAGCGATAAGATAATTTTACATCCAAGATGGAACCCGCGTCTTTCCACGTTAAGAGGTCCGAACGCATCAGGAACAAAATGTCTGCCTGTAAATCGCGCCGCGAACAAGCTTTTGTATTCGAACTTTAGCAATTACGTTACTCAGGATTAAAGTTCAGTTTGCAACTTTCAAAACGGGATGGATGGTTGCCGGGTGACTTACGGGGTTTTATTTCCGCAAGCAAGTTTGGAGCTTTTACGAGAAATTATCGGATGAAATATATGTGTAGAGTTATAACCGCATGCTATTTTCAAGTATTCTAATTAAATTATTGTATTCCTTTAATATTATACTTTAAGTAACAAATATATTATTATGTAAGTCTTAAAATATGTCACATTTTTGGACAAACACGTTTTGGTCAAATATAAAACAAGTCATAATCACAAAATGTCAATAAAACGAATACAACCACTCCATTAAAACAAGGAAAAACTAAACTAAAGGGAAATCACTCGCGCTCCGCACCCACACGCCCAAATGTTCCCATGAGGCTGGCCGCGTTACCTCGCTGGATGGCCAGCGAGATGTGTTGGGTCAAGTAGAGGCCCGAAAGTGGATCGTGCCCCCTATCCCTTAGGCGCCGCCCAAGTTCCGCGACAAACTTCTTCGCCTCGGAGGCCCAAGGACCCGCCGTCTCGACAGCGAAAGGGACGAACTCGTACGCTGACTCAAGTGTCGCATATTTCAGGTGCTTGCCTTTTGCAGCTGTTTCTGCACCTGAACTAGCGACCCGCTGAGTGGCTTGGAGGTGACAGGATGCGTACGTGCTGACGCACGTAGCATCCCATATGAGGCAACGACCTCTTTGCCACGGAATCAGCGTGAGTCCGTCGGGCCGCTTACCATCCGAGCGCGACAAGCCGGGAGGCTCCAGCGCGCAGGGGATGTCAGCCTTTACGAGCGCCCTCCTAATGACCTCGTTAATTGCGTGATGCCGAGGTCTACGTCCTGCGCAACGAGTACAGCTAAGGCCGTGATAGCCGTTAGCCTCTACGGTCGCACCACAGACGCATATGTGTGGCTCACAAATAGCGCAGCCGAGTCGGAGTCCCGCGGCCACCCTAAGAGAGTCGTTGTCCAGCAGCGTGCCCACGTGAGGAGATGGAAGGGCATGCAACCAAGCACCAGACTCAGGTCTAGAGGCGGCATTGAGACGGGCCAGCTCGACCCCTGTAGCGGTACCGCGCAGCTGAGAGAGTATTATACTTCCGGCTATATCGTCCCAGCCCCTCTGCAACCCCGGCTTCGCAGGTAGGTCAGCGCCCGGATATCGCAACGACCACACTTCCTGAGCCTCCGCGGCGTAAGGGATACAGACCGAATCACCTGAAACAGGCAACATCGCGGTTACTAGGTCCATAACCCCGTAAGAGGAGGCGAGAAAAGCTATGGGACCAGACTCCTGCAAGCGGCGCACTCCAAGGCCACCAAATCGGATCGGCAGACTGGCCTGACACCACTGCGCGTCACTGAGGCTGACGTTCAAAGTTTCCTCCAGGATCTGCTTTAGTATGCCATCAAAACATTCAACTCCCTCGGGTACTTGCCAAGTTGGTGAAGTACGTATGACGTACGTCAGCCTGGGCATCGCGAAACAGGTCCTCAGGAGGGTCAAGGCGACATGTGCTGGCAGGTGTCGGAGATGGCCTGCCAGTAAGGTCAGCGTCTGCGTTTTAGATGCTAAGCTGTCCTGCACACCCTCCGGGAAAATGGGAGCACCCAGCAAGGTAAGGGATTTGCGATCCATGACCCTAATTCCAGGAATAAGGGACGTGAATATTGCTCTCGACTCCGCGGCAGCCTGACTACAGGGGTAGAACTCACACTTAGTGGTATTAACCTCCAGGCCCAGCTCTCTCAAGGCCGGTAGGAGAGATCTCACGTCCCTTGCAACCGTATCTGGATTTCCACCTAAGGTGCCATCATCCAGGTACCAAATGTTTAGGGGAGACTCTAAGGACTTTATAGCTTTGTGAATGGCAACGCTGAAAATAAGGGGACCAAGAGGGTCCCCCTGCTGAGCTCCGACCTGAGACAGAACGCAGTCACCCTCAAACGAGAGATAGCTTGGAGCCGAATAGCATTGGTACAGAAAAGGGAAAATTGATGTTGTCAACTCTTTAACCTCCGACAAAATCGCACCCCTATCGATGCTGTTGAAGGCATTGCGAATGTCCAACTTCAGGAGGATGTCGTTGGCTCCCTCGCGCATAACGAAGGTCCGCGTGGCGTGAATAGCTGCTTCGCAACCAAGGGACGTGCCAAAACCCACCTGATGGGGCTGCAAATAGGGCGTGATATTACTTCTAACCTCTTGGCAACACAGTTTAGCAACCAAACGCCGAAAAGTGTTGCCCGCAGCGATCGGCCTAATTCCACCATCTTTTTTTTTTAGTGCACAGAGTGAGCCGCCATACAGGAAAGGACAGACCTCAGAATTAAGTTTTCCCTCCAGTAGGAAATTGCACAAGCGTGTAATTGAAACGAGAAGTCTTTGGCCATTGTCGCCGGCCGACGAAGATGTTAACTCCTTCAGATGTTCCGGGCGCAGCCCATCCATCCCTCCCGCAGAACCGCGGTAGAAGGAACGGAGAGCACCGGAGACCTTCTCGGCCGACACGACAAGGCAGGGAGTCGACTCATTGGGTGCCGGGGGGACGTAAAGAGGAAAAGATGAAAAAGGATGCTTCTCCCTAAGAGCCGTCAGCGTCTCCGCACCAGAAGGGGCAAACGAGCACTCAGATGTGAGAAGGCGCGCAGCCCCTCTGAGGTCACCCTCAAAGACTTTCGCCTGCACCGATTTATATAACGAGGGAGACCTGTGCGGCGAATTTTCAGCCGAGAGGCTCGGTAGTGAGCTCTCAATGTTAGCCTTGACCTTGGCCGTTAAGGACTTCTTGTCCCTCTGATCCGGCACTTTCAAGGCCATGTAGGCGAACGACAACAAAGCCAACCAATCAGCGACACAATTAGATTTGACGCATTGTTCAATTAGGGAAGCCAATTTACCCGCTGCCAGACATCTGGCCCCCTTAGGCACGTGTCTAAGGACTCGAACCCTGGCCTTTAAAGAAAGTAAGTCATGCAGCCCTGCATTTGTACCCGATAGACACCCAGACCCCGCGGAAGTTACCGCAGGAGAAACCGCGGGATTGACAGAGTTCAACGGAAAGACGTCTTTGTGTTTTCTGCCAATATGTACGCGTAAGCCGTGGGGGACAATGTATAGTTTTGACGAACCTGGGCAGTGAGGGCAAGAGGCGCGCGTAGAAATCGCCATTATAAGATAAACCCTAACTTAGTACAACACAATTAAATAATAATATACAATTAATGTCACCGAAAGGACAATAATTAAATCACAGTCAAGAATTACGCAAGGTAGAATGAATGTCAAATACTCGAAAAATAATAATAAAAAAATTAAAAAAAATTAATGTCAAGGAAAATACAAATTATTATTAAATATACGCTTAGAAATGAGCCACTTTAGCACTTAGATATCTAGGTACTTAACGACACATAAACGCTAGATGCCTATCAAAGGTATCGTTGTACAATATACTTAACAATAATGCATTCAAGTGAGTTCAATCAATTAACACACTATTACAACTGATGTCAAAAAGAAATTTAACAAAACCCTTTAATAAATTTATACAGGCCACCGATTAACAATTTTAAAAATAATAATAGTCAACCTAAATTATATTATTAATATGCATGTTTTTCTTAACAGTAAACCTATAAATACAAAACAAACCCGAATAAACCGTTGACAATACAGTTTTAGTATCCTGATTAGGTGCGTTTTGTAACCTGAAGTCTCGAAACATACAAATTACTATGTAACATACATAGGTAACTATCATACAAGTCGTCTTATTGAAATATAGTTGCAGAGCAAAAATAGTTATGCACAATCGTGGCTCGTCGAAACAGGTGTCACCCTCTGTGTAGCGCCGCAGGAACAAAAGTTCCATTCAAGCTTATTACTTGTTAAGTATCTCAGGACTGCGGCAAAAGATCCGTTTCAATGATCGACAGCCAACGGTAAAGGTTCAACAAAGTTCGTTGTTAGCCGCAGAGATGGCGCCACTTGTACGCTGTGACCAAGAAGACTTGAAAGATTTAAAATCAATTCCTCAGACAATCACTTTTCAGCACAAACATATGACACGCATCAACGCCGGCAAAACTAGACCCCAATTAGTCCCGTAGTATTTCATGTAGTGTCTGAAAAAGACACAGCCGAACGATTCTTGCTGGGCCGACGTCACCTCTACGGTTTTATGCTTATTTTCTTAATGAAGAAATGGAATTCCGGGATAACACTTGTGCACTTTAAGAACGCCCCGAACTCCACATTTCACGTAAAAAGACCACGATAAACTTAAAATAAGTATTAAAATCAAAATAAATACGCGGAGAACAACTTGTAAACGAGGACCTACCCTCCTCTAAAAAATCTAAGTATTCTAATTAATTTAATCGATTAATTATCACGAGTGCTTCTTCACATGTGATAGCAAGCCCAGTAGGATTAGCATTTGCACCGCAATAAAATCTTGTCGACTTCTTGTGATGTACAAATATAGAACAATGCTATTAACTTTAATATGTACATCTCTTATTCCCACGATAAAAGGCTCGGAATTTTATCAAGACATGCGTTCTTTGTCAGCAGGGATGACCTTAGAACTTGACAAAATATGGCCTATTTCCTACAAAAGTATGTTAAGTTATCTATAATGGGTTTGGAATCCTTGTTATATTTATGACGTTTGTTTATTGTTAAACGATAGTAATATTATATTTGTGTTTTGACACAAAGGACAAACATGCATAAGCCATGGTGAAATATATATCTATACCTACTATTATTTTTAATGTAATAAAGCGGAAGAGTTTATTTGCTTAAATTTCAGGAAACAAGAGTCGGATTTAAAAAAATATTTCATTTGATAGCTCATTTCTTAAAAAAGGTTATATATAACATCACTATAAGATCCTTAGATTCCGATGACGGGTGAAACCACCGGGCACAGCTAGTATTATTAATACATAACATGTTTGTCCATGATTTATGCATGTAGGTATTTTATAGCTTTATAGCTTCGATATCTTTGCTCTTCAAAATTCTTTCCCGTATGTACACCAGTGCTTAGCCACAGATTCTGCAATCACACTTTACGTACTTTTCAACCGCACTCTTGTTTGCGATCGGACAATTTATGCAAGTTTTTGTTGCGAGGAACAACTTTAAAGCCAGATGGTAGCCACGTTGTTAGAAAGTAATGGAAAACTAGCACCTTCCGATGGGAGAGAGATGGAAGTATTCAATAAATGTTGAACAATTTCGTACAGACTTTGATATCGTATTCATTGATACTATTTATATGTTATTATTGTTCGGTTTTTCTTTTCACATCTTGATAAATTTTCTAAGCGATTCTTAACACGTTGGGACTGACCTGACAATTTGGATAGTGGGATCTTTACACGACGATTTTTACACTACTGCCCAAAAAAAGAGTGTAATGTTTTCAGGGTTCATGTATCTATATGTATATACATGTAACCATAATTTATAAATGCCTGAACAGATTTGGATGTATGGGTTATTGATATAATCCAACTATTGTTATTTGTTTGTATTTGTCGGCAACGACTGTATTCGGCGTCTGTAATTAATGCGAAGTACAATTAGAGTGTCTTTAAATTTAGAGTAAACAGGTTTCTTCGAGGTAAACGTGCTCCATCTTAGACCGCAGCCTGCTTAACATCTTGCAGGACGTGATCAAACACAAACCTATTATAAATCACACTAATATTATAAAGGCAAAAGTTTGTGTAAGTGTGTTTGAATGTTTGTAACTTCTTTACGCTCAAACGGCTGGTTAAATTTTAATGAAATTCAGTATAGAGATAGCTGACACCCTAGATTAACACATAGGGTACTTTTTATCGCTAAAATCTTTAGCGGGTAACACTGTAGGGTGCAGCTAGTAAAAATATATATTTAAAACGATCTGCATTTAGTACATAATCAGCCATCGGTCGTCCACTGTGATATACATCAAAATCAGTCAAGCAGTTAAGGATACAGATTATAAATCTCGGAGACATAATCCCCCTTTTAAGCATTGAGTAAATTTGATCAGGAGAAAGTTTAAATTGGATTTATTAAAACTTATTTTATTGACTGCCCTGTTAGCTTATTTGGTAAAGTACTGCTTCGAAAGATAAAGGGCGTAGATTAGATCCCTACTCATGGCAAACTTTTGTGTGATTAATATGGCAGTCTGTTCTGTGTGTTCTGTATGTATTATAAGTATGTATTTACAAAAAATATATATATTTAAGTATTATGTCAGCTGTCTGGTTTCCATAGTACAAGCTTTGCGTAGTTTGGGGCAAGATGGCGCTGTGTGAAAATGTAAAAGATTTTTTTTAAATCAGGGTCAACCTGTTTGAATTAAAAACAAAACATACAAAGTACCTAATAGAATTACTAACCTTGTTGGTAGTTGGTTGTGTTTACCATCCTCGATCACACCGTCACTCAACAACATATGAGCTGTAGTACTTTGCCTGTCAAAAAAAATCCGATTATGTTTTGCTTTGAGTAATTTCGTTCACTATTTTAGATTTTATTAACATTTTAAAACTTTGATTTGTTTTTGATCGACATCAAATTATTTATTTTATAAAATGTAAATTAATTGTTTAGGGACTTTTGTTGGCTGTCTGCAAAGTTTAGTTTGTTGCTTATTCAATTGGTAATTGGACTTTAACTTCATAAAATCTAACAATATCAATTGTGATTTACGGCTATCAAGGTCGTATAACATTTGCAAGATTTTGCAGACATCATTTGAATACCTACATGAAAAGTTGTTTTTTAATGTTATAGTGATGAGGCGAACAAGACGCTCCTGATGGTAAGAGATAACGTCTATCCATGACCATTACAGCGATACACAGAACTTTGAGTAGTAAAATAAAGTCCAAGATATCGCTGCTTTGGCACTCATTACTTTGAGACTTACGATGGTTAGTCTCAACAGCCCTATAATTTCGCTAGCTGCAGAACCCTTCAAACCGGAACACAGTAATGTTTTCACACTACTGCTTGGCGGCAGAATATCTGGTACTGCGGTGATACCTACCTAGACGACCTCCTGCTAAGAAGATCTACCACCAAGTAAATAAACCTGGATGAGATTGCTTTCAGCGATAAGGGTGCTAAATGCTAGTTTTAAGCTTACATTTTTCTATTGTACTAGATATGTTTTTTTTTTGAAGTGAACAATAACAATATTATATCTATCTAGAGTCTAGATAGATATAATATAGTTATTGTTCACCTCAAAAAAAAAAAACAAACCAAACCAAACCAACCAAACAAACCATTGGAAACCAATGGTCTAGATTCTAGACCATTGGTTTTCAAAATTGATTGAATAACGACCCACTAAATAATTAGTTTGGGACTCACTGCTTGGTTGTCATAAATAAAAAGAAGCAAGCAAGAGAAGTACTGTGCAAATTGAAAAAAAAAAAACATTCATTTCCAATCTATGGTATACTTTATATGAATAAAAGGAGTTTTTTCAATTAGTATAACATCAATTTTAGTTAGTTTTAATCGTAATGAGTTTGGTACGTCCAATTTATCTGGTCTTTTTTTAGATCCCACTCAATATTCTCTAACAACCCACGCATTGGGCATTGCTGACTTACATAGTGCCGTGAATGAATTCGCCTTACTCGTTCACGTTAGCTCCTCTGCGAATCTTTCTTTTTCCTTTTTTTGACAAATTGCGCATAATATGAATATGACGTGTAAATCTCAGAATTTCAATAATTCGATCAAATTTCAATAATTCGATCAATATAGATTCGCCTAGTATAGACGATTTTCACTGCTTTTTTACTAACTCGTAGTTCTCGTATATTCTGTGAAGTGGTAGTGTGTAAATATTACTATGTTCCAGTTTGAAGATAAATTAATGTTTGTCTAACCATCAAAAACTCTAAGTAATGAGCGCCAAGGCAGCGATACCTATACCTATATGACTTTTGTTTTGTTACTAATATTTCTGTGTATCGCTATGATGGTCATGGACAAGCATTATCTGTTACCTCTTACTTTACTACTCCAACGTTCTTTGTTCTGTACATTTTATTATTACATAAACATTACTGTGTTTACTAGCGAAATTACAGAAATTTCCTGACTAACCATCAAAAGTCTCAAAGTAAACATCTTAATGTTAAGTGGCGGTGTGGTCGAAGGTGTTAAATACACCTAGCTGGGAATGGAACTGGCTCCCAAGTGAGGCTGCCGTAGGTCTTTGGCGACTAGCTAGCTAGCCGAGTACTTTTGCGTGGTGGTAAGGTACTTTCTAGTAGGTACTCGTCTGGCTAGCTACCACCCTCAAGTTGAAAATCTGCCGCCAAACATCTAACGGTGTGAGCCTCACTTGAGAGCCAAAAAACTAAAGAGTACGTACCCTATAGTTTCCTTCACCGGCTGCTCAAACTCATTGCTGGGTCACCACGATTTTTTGCGTCGTCTAAATGAAGCCTAATTCAAGCGCTATTTTCGTTCTAAGCTTAATGTATCTGGTGTTTTCGTTTCCGTTGTAATTAGTCCATGCCAGTTGTAATAAGAAGTGTACATAAATCACGTGAGATGATTATCATAAAACATAGCGGTTTCTCCCGCGGGAGTGACCCGCCTTCAAAGGGAATCTTTACCTTATTCTGTTTTGTACGATGTTTAAGATGGAAGATTACAGCGGGTTTTTGTTAAATGTTTTTTTTGAGTTTTGCTAATATTTGACAACATTTTTTAATGTAAAAGTGATTAGACGTATGAGACGCTCTCCTGATGGTAAGAGATTACGCCTGTCCATGACCATTGCAACGATACACAAAACTATTAGTAGCAAAACAAAGTCCAGGGTATCCCTGCTTTGGCGCTCATTACTTTGAGACTTTCGATGGTTAGAGTCAACAGCCCTGTAATTTCGCTAGCTGCGGTACCCTTTACACCGGAACACAATATTGTCTACTGCTTTTTAAAAGCAATAAGTTATGTTTCATCATAGTTAAATGTCTTCGAAATATCTACACAAAATGGCTTGTTGAAAAAAGAAATCATAATTCGCTTTTGTTTTTATCTGAGACCATCCGTCATAATATCAACCATAACTATAAAGATATTCATTCTCGCGTCTCCAGAGACAGTCTCCTAATTCGGTTTGAGGCTAACGTCGTGCTGTTACGTCCAAGTGTTTTTACTGCCCCACTTGCGTATCTTTGATGGTATTATTACAGATGCAACGACAGCAGAAGTCAAAGTCAAACGTTTGATTAAGGGAAGTTACTAAAGATTGCTAAGTTACAAACACTGCCTTAGAAAAGCATGTCTGTCAGTCTGACATTCATGGAATGTCCACTGTGAACCGGTGTTCACAGTGGACGTTTCCAGTGTCCGTACGCAACGGTATGGTTTTTTTTTGATTTGTACTGCCCAAGAACGGAATCCTTGTAATCTGTAAAATAGTCTAAGTATTTTAGGTTTGCGTGCTTCATCCTGAGCCACATCACCGATTTCCATCTGGCAAGTTATTTGGTGTCCAAATCTATTGGTTGGTGACAAACCAAAAAAATATCTACTACCAATACTTAATAGTATTAGTATGTAAATAATAAAAATAATTGTATGTTCTTAGTGAATTTTTACAGCGATCTCCGCTCTTTATTTTACAAAACTTTTTGCGTGTTTTACCTATTATATTAATTAATCATTGTAGGCTCAATAAAACAGACCTTTTAGATTTGACCGTAAGTAAATAAATAATTTTAGAAACTTAAGTCAGTTCATCTGTTCTTTGGTAACCTGTTACTCAATCTTGCTTTGTTACGGTTGGAACAAGATTGCAATTGTGGTACTGGAGGCACAGGATAAAGTCTTGTGGGCGTTTCTTGCGTTTGAACCATAATACCGTTTATGCGCTTGAGATTTTTTTGTTTATTAGTTCAAAACAGTTTAGTTAAGTTTAAATGTTTATAAATGCTTATTGTAGAATATCTGGTACAGCCATGGTGTCTACCAAGATTACTTCCAGCTAAGTAGATCTAATACTAAGTCAAAATCTGTCTTGCTATTTCAGCGTAAAAATTAAACTGCAATCGTCATGAGCATGGGTTATGTCTCACTATCAGAAGAGCATCTCGTTCGTCTCCTTACTTTTACATTAAAAAACGACGCAGATCGCTATACAAGTTGCTTATACCCTGTATGATATAGTTTACTCTATATTTCGGAAAAGAAATGATAACAGTAGCAATCAGTTAGTTCAGAAAATAAATATCGTAATACATTAATTTCACAAAGCGCTATCTTCTCTTTTTTTTATTTTGTCAGGCTGAGTCCTTTACCATAACTCTCCTGATCAGGGAGGCCAAAGAGATCAGTAAGCGGTCCTAATATTATAAGAGATGGAAGGTGGAATTGCCACAGACTTGAAGAGTTTTCATGGAGCTCATGAGAGTAGTTGCGGATCTAAAGACATCGTAGTGAGCTCTGTTTGCTAGAATATTCCTGGCACTGTAGGGGAGAACGCCGGTGAGGAAGGGTTCCAGAGGACACTGGCGCATTTCGGACAAACACTCCACCTCCACGCCCGTACATCAACCGCTTCTTCACGTGCGAGGCGCGCGGCGGCCCGTAGTGCGAAGCTAGACGAGGCCGAGCGCGCGTTGTACTTAGCATTGTATCCATGATGAAGGCCACCAGATGTGGCAGAAAGTATAGTCGGTGTATCCGATATAATTAAACGTGAGTAATCACGCATAAGTAAAACAAAGCTGTATCAAATTAAATCTTGTACTATAAATGATAGAATATTTATAGTTATATCTTGTTTTTTGTAATATTTACAAATAAATGTATGTATTTTATGTACATATTATATGTACATAAAATACATACAGAACACTCAAAAAGAGAATAAAGATTTATATTATTCTCAGAAATGTTTTGACCTGGATGGAAATCCAACCTACGCCATACAGCTCTTGAAGTAGAGATATTACGTAACAGCTAACAGGGTAGTCAAAACGTAAAATAAATAGGTAAGTAATTTACATAAAAACTTAATTGTATGAACGATACATAAAACTCGATCCTCTCGCCTTGTCTCTTTCACTCGTTATGGTGTGTGCAAGGGACCGCAATAAAGTGTAGGGTGTCCCAATTAATTATTCAGAAGGGAAGGATCGAGAGAGGCCCACGATTAATCTTATATTCATTGGCTGCCGTGAATTGACATAGATTAGTGGAGTCTTTTGAAATTACGGAAAAAGTGAAATGGAATCGAGGTTCGACTGAAATCTGGTCGACAGATTTCAGCCAAAACTCTTTATGTGCTCATAGTTGCGCATTTTTTAGAACACAAATCAACGAATTCTATTTACCTAATTATGCGGTCGGTTCACACGTCGGAAGGCATGGGTTCAAACCCCAACAATGAGCTTGAGCTGCATGTGATAACATCGTGAGGAAACCATAGCATGGTGGTAGGGTATGTTCTAATACTCGGCTGGCTAGCTACCACTCCCTATTTGAAAATCTGTCGCCAAGCACCTAACGGTATGTTCTAGCAGCCGCATTTGAGAGTCAGTCTAATAAAAGCCCTACTAACAAGAATAGCCGTCTTAAAAGTAGATAAATAGCGTCTGAAATGGTATACAAAAATTTGATAGAATAACTTCATTATTAACATAATAATTACTAATCTGTAATTATCTAGCCAAGTCAAAATTACAATTTCATTAATAAAATTGAAAAAAAATATACAAATAAACAAATTTAATGTCGTGTCAAATGTCATAAATGTTAAAACGTTAGAGAGTTTTTATTTATTTATTTACAAAAGCCATAAACCAAGAATGGAATTGAATTTAATTATTTATTTATTTCATAACACACAAAACAGAACGTTATAATAATTATTTCAATACAATTCACAATTCAATTTCAAATGTATGCACTGTATAAATCCACCTTGAAAGCGCCATCTGGTAGAGTGCTCTGATATAACCAAGTGAAAGCTGTTTCTACGAAAGGTAGAATTGCAGTATTTTTAGTAACTTCACCATTTTAATGATAAATCAGTTGAGTCACGATAGATGTCGCTAAAGCTAAAAATATTTGGCTAGAGAAATTCCACAACGAACGTCTCAAAATAATTTCATATGGCCGCTTTTCGAGGTGAATCAACGAATACTTTTCTTTGGAGATATGGAAGTTAGGTACCGCGCCAACGATGTTTTTTGCAGTTCCATGATGACATTAACCACAGCTTTGCAAAACAATTAAAACCTATCTATATCTAATTCATAATAAAAAATTAACGTGTCATCTGTATACTCGTATTTCAAAATAACAATGAACAAAATGAGAAAAACCAAAATGGTTCTACGATTTCTCAAGGTAAACTAGGTATTAAAAAAAATGTTTTTTCTGTACAGGGATGAGACGATTGGGATATTCTCCCAATGGTATGAGGTAATACCTGTACATGACCATTGCAGCGTTACACAGAACTTTGGGTAACAAACCATTTGGCGCTCATTATTTTGAGACATCAAATAGTTAGTCTCAATAGCACAGTAATATCGCTAGCTGCAGTATCCTCCAAACCAGAACACAGTAATGTTTATACCTACACAAGTTTTGTGCACGGTTTCTAATTCTAATAAATGCGGTTTTTGTTGATGTATTGTGCCAAGCTTGCCTTGTGTGATGTTTTAGTGCTTGTTTTATTCCAATCGGTGTAACAACAAAAAAGTTAAGTTAATTGAAATAATATGCGCTATTCTAGAAACGCGCTTCGGTAAACGGCCTCTCCGGATATCCAGGCGGACGAAGTCGCGGGCACAGGTACTAAAGAAAAAAATCCTGTTGATTTTTCAAGATGTTTTCGTATGACGTGCGACAAAATCCACCGCAGTTCAAAAATATACTGCCGCTAAGCAGTAGTGTGTAAACATTACTGTGTACCGGTTTGAAGGGTACTGCAGCTTGCTAAAGTACTGGGCCATTGAGACTAACCATCGAAAGTCTCAAAGTGATGTGCGCCTATGCAACGACGCCCCAGACTGTTTTGCTGCTCAAAGTTGCAATGGTCAGGGACATGCGTTATCTCTTTCAATCAGGAAAGAGCATCGTTCGTCACATAACTAATAAATAAATAAAAAACAAAGTGATATGCCGTTTTATGACCAATATTTAAAGTAATAGGAAAGACGGAGGTTCGTGCCATGGGATTCGAACTCAGTACCTCCAGTTTGGAAGCCCGATGATCTCTCAACTAGGCTGCTGAAACTACCTGTAACTAAGTGTCAAATTATTTATCAAATGAAAAAATGAAAAGAAGGTACTTCTAAATTATTCTATTACTCACCTGTTTAAATGTATCAAACTTACAGTAGGTCCTAAATGAATTATTAAATTGCGTGCTCCCGCCACATAATCTGGGTTCCGTTGTTTAATTAACCCAACGATTGTACTCAATTATTAAAATACAAAAGGTTTCCTCAAATTTAAGGTAGTGTCTACCTAGAATAATATAGTTATAAATTCAATAAATAAATTATATCTTTACAAGAATATCGGTAATTAGCAAACAATATCTTTTGTATCGATTATAATATTAAATCTATAAATTAAAATTAAAATTAAGAATAAAGTTTACAGACACCTCTTTGTTCAAACTATGAACTTTGTTGAAGTCTTTTATTAATTGGTTGACAAGCTTTTTTGACCACAACTCACCCGAATTAAGTGACGGTAAGGTCGAAAATGGTAAAGCACACCTAGTTTGGGATAGTACTGGCTCTCAAGAGAAGCTGCCAGAACACGCCGTTAGGTGCTTAGCGGCAGATATAGTCTGTGTCAAAGGTAGAATATTCTATTATAATTTATACATAATTATGAATTATAATTTCTTCAAATCTATAGTAAATAGTTTCTTCTTGGTAATTGTGCTTCATCTTAGACCGCACTACTGCTCAACACCAGGCAGTGTGTGGTCAAAGGCCAAACTATCTAGTATAAAAAAAAAAAGTTTAACCACGAATATTGCCTACAATTCCGTTGTAGGAGGAATCGCTGATACGGCAAGCAATCCTAGTCTGGAATAGAACTGTCTCTCAAGTGAGGCTGCCGGAATACACTTTTAGGTGCTTGGCGACAGATTTTCAATTTCAGGTCGGTAGCTAGCCAACCGAGTAAGTACTAGAAAGTACCTACCTATGGTATAAGTAGATATTTTTCTTCACCAGCAGCTCAAGCTTTGAACTTGGGCCTGTGACCCGACTACGCAAGCTATTATCGCTATAAATCATTTTTTTGTTACAAATAGGCTTGCGTTTGACCGCCATTAAGCGAAGGTGCGGTCTACGATGAAGCACACTTACTTAAAAGAGACCGATTCACTCACAACTTGATGGCACCTATATTGTATCTGTCGGGGTGCACCCACTCAAGCAGCAAATTCCATTGTTTAGCGGTTGGCACGATAAAAGTGGAACCGTTTAGTTCGAGCTTTGGAATATGTATCATGGAGCGATGTCGCTTTTTGAGCTCCTGCCTGTCCTATAGAAGAATTCTTATATAGAATATATATAGTAGAGTTTTGTATGGCACCCATAATATAAAAGTACCTGGTTGACCGAGTTTTGTTCGGCTGAAAATACGGATAAAACGACGTTTTCTTAAAATGAAACCTAGCTAAATCGATTTACCGCCCCCGAAGCCCCCTGCATGCTAAATTTCATGAAAGATTTTTTTATTATGAAATCAATCAGTTTTTGGACGTTAAATACTGAAGCAGACTTTATTTGAATATTGATATTGTTTAATTGACTATTATTGTTATTGACATTTCATATATAATTCTATTTTTGTGTGTACGTTTTCATTTTGACATTTAATTTATTATTATTATTATCTGACTATTCCATGTACAATTCTATGTTTGTTGTGTACGTTTTCATTCTGACTTTTAATTAATTACTATTATTTGACTGATTCAGATTCATATTTTGACATTTTAAAGCTTTATATTATGTATTATTTGTATGCCTCAGCGGGCAAGGATATGTGGACTATACTATAATTATAAGACCTGTGTGCTGTTGTGTATAAATGTACATTAAACCATATTCTACAAAAAAAAAAAAATATAAAAAAAATGGGCCGGAATTAGGTCATGAAGATCTAAAGCGCACACAAAGTGTATCCGGTAGAAAACCAACAGACAAGCAACTATGCGTTGATGTTCAAGACTTTGGAGCCATTTCCGAACAAGCGAGTCATTGCTGATGAGTTTCTTAGCAAATCTATAAATCTTATTATTAGGTTGATTTGAAATAGATAAAAACATAGTAATAATAAATTGATATTTTTCATTTGGCTTTTACAAAAGCTGCAAAGAAGAATAATATTCACGCACGCACACACACACTTCTACAACACACACACACCCTCTCACAACACACACACACCCTCTCACAACACACACACACACACACACACACACACACTCCTCATGCACGTATGTACTTTACTGCATGCTTATTGATTTATTAGTATCAAATTACACAGTCCAAATAGTACAAGTTTTCTTAATCATTTTGTATTGTAATCGGTTCCAGCCTCCCGCGATACAGGCTAGCCCTAGTGCGGGGACTATTATAATACTATTATGTTTTTTTTTTTTTTTTTTTTAAATAAATATTTTTGAATTTGTATTTCGTTGCCAATAGTTGCGCTCAGCTTCAGTGTGTGCCTGGTTTTAAAGGAAACCTTTTGCGCACAGAATGTTTAAAACGACCACTTTGAGTCCACTCGTCGCAGTATTCCGGACAGGACAGTTATTTATACCCCAATATGTTTTTTCACGTCCTTCATGAGAAATCGGTCGGGTCTCGCGACTGACGTGACAAATTCCTGATCCCAACGGACACACATCACCGTCGGTCGGGTTGGGTAGTTAATGTACCCAACTGTGGGACGTAGTAGGTAGATACTAAAGAATAAGAATAGTTAAAGAAGTGCCCTTTTCCAAAAATCCTTGATCTCATTTTAATACATCTCTCAGGAGTACTCTATAGAAAGTCTTCGATTCTCTTTTTTTTTCTCAATTTAGTTATTTGTTTGCTTCGTGTCGGAACGTGTTCTCGAAAATTGAGAAAAACGAAGTGCGAGCCGTTATTAAATACCTCTGCTTAAAAAAGTTAACGACGCAAGAGATTCATTGCGATTTGGAAGCAACATAAGGAGAGTCAGCTCCGCCGTATTCCACTATTGCAAGGTGGGCTTCTCAATTTTGAGTAGGGAGAACGAGCATGGAAGACAAACATCGTTGCGGCCGTCCATCGACGTCAGTCACCCAAGAAAATGTTGCGAAAATCGAGAAAATTGTATTAAGCGATCGAAGAGTTACCATCCGATACTTAATTCAAGAAACGGGAATTTCATATGGAAGTATTCAATCTATATTGAAACAATCTTTGAATATGAGAAAATTCTCCGCAAGATGGGTGCCGAGAATGTTAACCGACAGTCAGAAACAAAATCGACTTGACGTTTCGAAGATATTGTTGGACAAGTTTCAAGAAGATTCTGAAAACTTTTTGTCTCGTTTCGTAACAATAGACGAAACATGGGTCCATCATTTTGATCCTGAGATAAAAAAGCAATCTTCGCAATGGAAACGGCCATCATCACCGACCCCGAAGAAGTTTCGTGACCTGGCATCGGCTGGCAAGGTTATGGCCTCAATATTTTGGGACTCAGAAGGGATATTGTTGATTGATTACCTGAAGCGTGGAACCACAATTACAGGCCAATATTATACAGCTTTAATTCCCAAGTTAAGGAATGCCATCAAAGAAAAAAGTAGAGGGAAACTTCGAAGGGGCGTACTGTTTCATCACGACAACGCACCCGCGCACAGGTCGGCAGTTGCGATGGCTGCCATTCAGCAAGATGGTTTCGAATTGGTTGACCACCCCCCTTTCACCAGATCTGGCGCCTAGCGATTTTGATCTGTTCCAGCGTGTAATCATAGCGTGGTGGTAGGGTATTTTCTAGTACTCGGCTGGCTAGCTATAACCCTCAAGTTGAAAATCTGCCGCCAAGCACTTATTGGTGAGTTCTGGCAGCCTCACTTAAGAGCCAGTTCTATTCCTGGCTAGGTGTGCTTCACTGACCACATCGTCGCTTAACACCAGGTGAGATGTGGTCAAACACTTAGCCTATAGTATATTTGGGTACGTGTCTTTTGGGAAAAAGTC
This sequence comes from Biston stratarius, assembly GCA_950106695.1. Classification (NCBI taxonomy): domain Eukaryota; kingdom Metazoa; phylum Arthropoda; class Insecta; order Lepidoptera; family Geometridae; genus Biston; species Biston stratarius. The sequence goes on along the minus strand of OX467109.1, from coordinate 17,147,441 downwards.
ATGCAGCGGAAAGGAATAAAACAGGTAAATTTTAATCTCGTCCTAGAAAATTAGCGGAGACATATCTATATGATTAAAAAATTATACTGTAGGTAGTGCAACACAAAAAGACCGTCACAAGTCAAGCAAAACTTTGTATGAACTAAGTATAATGAAACCTAAATCTCTCGAAAAATGATTGACAGTATACCGAAAACCTAATAAATTTACCAAGCACGAAGCTCGCGTTAAATAGTGATAGCAAGCAAATAGAATCGATTTATTTTCTGCTTTTTTATTGCATTTTCTCGCGAATGAAAATTGGTTTTATTCAGGATTTAATCAAACTCATCCAGCCGTGATTTGTTGCGTTGAGGTTAGCGGCGGCTGTTTGTACGATCTGCTGGGAAGTAGCTGTGATTAAAAATGATACAATAGACGACGAGTATGAAATAAAGCATTTATTTCACATGATTTATGTTTCACAAAATATATCGCACATGATTTCTTTTACACAATGGTCATGTTACAAAAATGGTAGTAAAATTTAGAAAAGTTGTCCCGACGTCGCGTCGGGTAAAATTTAAAGTAATTTTTTTGAAGTGATGGCATTTTTAACCATGTTGATCGATTTTTTGGCAGAGGCAAAGCTTATGGGTTCGCGTCACTAACATGCTCTTGTTTTCAGTTCTGTCGGCATTCCCCATAATTGCTTTTTTATATAAATATTTTTTTGTGTTTTTTTTTTTTAAAATCTACCTTACATTGAAAGGTAAAAATGTTTTTTTTTTCTTAAGCATTTTTGTATAAATTAAGCAACCACAAACTTATTTTTTTGTATTCGAACAGGACGTCTGTACGTTCAATTAGATATTTTCACTTACTTTACCCAAATCTAAAATGAATGTTTGTTTATTCATATTTTATGCGCTGCCTTATACGTTGCCACACTTGCCTAGGGTATACGCATAGCACTATTGTTTTTTTTTTTGCGGCATCAACGCTCCTAGTTCTTACTAGTAACAGACATGACTGACTTAATAAGTCACAATACATTGTAATGAGTAATCATTATAATAAGTAAAAATTGTAATAAATAAACATTACAATAAGTAAACATTATAATTAGTAAACATTATAAAGAGGTAAACAGTATAATGAGTAAACGTTACAATAAGTTATCATTATAATAAGTAATCGTTGTAATAAGTAATCGTTGTAATAAGTAATCATTATAATAAGTAAACATTATAATTAAAAAGCATTATAATAAGTAAACATCATAATAAGTAATCATTATAATACGTAAACATTATAATAAGTAAACATTGTAATAAGTAAGCGTTACAATAAGTAATCATTAAAATAAGCAATCATTATAATAATAAATGCATCACAATACTTACGAAAAAATTTAGCAAAATTGAGAAATTATTTGATCATTAAAATATTTACTTACATATTTATTATCTTTTTAATAAAATTTACAATGGCTCTTCCGCTTTTTCTTCTAATCTTTACGATGGATCGGAATTTACGACAAAATTGTATTTTTAAACTTTTACAGGGAAAAAAACTTTCCGGGTCGTTAGGGGTTCGGTTCCGCCCTCAAAAAGTTAGGTGATAACTTTATTGATGAATTATTCAGACAATTTCTGCTGGTTCAGTACAGATTATCTAAGGACCAAGATACACTTTAACGACGAGGTAATAATGGTTTGATAATGCAATATATAAAATAACATGGTACCTACCTAGACGACATCCTACTAAGAATATCTACAACCAAGTAATAAATAATTTGCGATGATAGCTCAGTGGTTAGCGCGACCGGTTTACACGCCGAAGGGCGTGTAAACTCCAGCAATTAGCTTGAGCTGTCAGTGAAGGAAAACATCACGAGGAAACCAAAGGCGATAGGGTACTTTCTAGTATTCCAATGCCTAGCTATCAAGTTGAAAATCTGTGCCTAAGCTCCTAACAGTATGTTCCGGCAGCCTCACTTGAGAGCCAGTTCTATTCCAGGCTATGTGTGCTTACAATATTCGACCACACCGTCACTTAACATCAGGTGAACTGTGGTCAAACTAATATCTTGTCAACCATAAATAATATTTCTCGTGAATAATGTCAGCGTATTCGGGAAATCGTTTCGAATAAATTAATTAATTAACATTTTGATTCAAATGTTACGTAAACTTAGTATTGTTTCAAAGTTCGATCTCAGTTGTTATTGTAGCTGAAAACAATTAAGTTTTAGCTACAAGTCCATCAAGATAATGGTGATTTAGTTAGTAGTTATATATATTTTTCCCAATAATACAAGGAAATAAATAAATATCGTAGGACATTACACACAGCGCCATCTGACCACAAACTAAGCAAAGTTTGCACTATGGAAGACAAATAAGTGATAGAATACTTAAATACTTTTTTTTGTAAATACATACTTATAATACAAACAGAACAAACATTTGTTTTTACCTCAAAATGTTTGTCTTGGGTGGGAATCGAATCCACGCCCTACAGCTATTAAAGCAGATATACTACTAATGAGCCAATAGGGCTGCCAAAAATTGAAAAAATTGAATTATTAGGTAAAAAAAAAAGTTTAACTCTCTTTCGAAACAATTTACTCGCAAGTTAAATTTTTCGTAGCTACATTTTTAGCCAGTATGATTAATAATAGTTGACGAAAACTGTAGGTACAATTTTTTAGATTTGTGGAAAAAAAAATAGAAACTAAGTTATCGAGTATTTTATTTATTTTCAACTAACTTCTGTCCACGACTTCGTTGACTTTAGAATTTGGTCTAGAAATAATTTAAACATCTGTGAGTAACAAAAAAGCTATAGTTTCATTCGTCAGCAGATTTATTACCTAGATACAGGATAAAGCTAAAGCGTAGCTTTTATCCCGAAATAATGTTCCATAACACATTATATCTAAAACAAATTTCAAGTGGATATGTCCTGTAGTTCGTTAATACAGGAACTTAACATTTTTCTGGGATAAAATCTTGTGTTAATTAAAATAATAAACTGCGTGTCAAGTTTCAATCAAATCCGTTCATCTGTTTCAATGTGATTGAGTAATAAGCATTCAGACATCTAATCATAAAAACTTTCACGTTTATAATTATATTAGTAGAATAAATAGGATATAAAAAAAATTACAGTTATCAACCAAAACATTTTTAGGCATAAAATATTAAATAAACAGTATTAATACACAACATTACATTAATTCGTATTCATTTTTAACATATTTTGTAGGAAAGTCGTCATTGAGGTTATTTTGTGTTGGTCGACTCGCTCAAGGCGCCAAATTCAAGATTTTTTGTCTATAAGTTCAATTACTCATGATAGCTTTATGCAAACAAAATAATATAAAAATTGTTTATTTTTTTAAAGGTCGTAATTGTCAAAAATATCATTGGCAGCTACAACCGTCAAAAGGCAAACCTTCATCTTGAGTTCTTGTTTTGATACCACTTTACATAAACTAATTCTCAAATCGTATTTTCATGTCTGTGATTTGTTTAAACAATCTATTTTGTTTTGAAAAAAAAAGATTTTCATGAATCTATAATAACAAAAATACTGTTATTGGTAAAAAAGATTAAATTTGGCGTCTTGAGTGAGATGATTCACCTTATTTTTAACTTCCGACAAAAAAGAAGGGTGTTATAAGTTTGACGTGTCTATGTATATGTCTGTGGCATCGTAGCGCATAATTTTTTTTTCTGTTTATAAGTTGACATGATTGAGATGGTTCTTATCTATAATTTACAAAGATTTGTTGAGGCACTTAGTGATTATCAACTAATTCCCTGCTTGACAAAAGGGTCTTACTAACTTTTCATTTGAAAATTGGTGTACTGCAGGGGTATGCATATTTTAAGATTTTTATGCTGTATACATTCCGGTTTCTAGTTACTCAATTTATACTTGTTAATACTTCAATGACGCAGGCAATTCGTCCAAACAACTCTGTAACGGCAAAATCAAATACACATTACCAACACCAACACAACAGATAAACACTTACAAGCGAGCGAATATGAAAAGCAAACACATACACACGTAGCTAAATATATGTATATGTTCTTCTTCCTCGGAGAAGGGTAACAGTAACTTTGTTCTTTTCTCGGATATATGTCAGACAGTAGTAGTAGTTGAAACTATAGTCGGAGTATTCGATATAATTAAACGTGAGTAACCCTACATAATTAATAGTACCCGGATGATCGAGCTTTGCTCGATTTTTCCCTGAAAACACAGATAAAACGACGATTTTTAAAAATTAAACCTAGATCGATTTATCGCCCCCGAAACTGCTCCATATTAAATTTCATGAAAATCGTTGGAACCGTTTCCGAGATTCAGGTTATGTATATACAATAATATACATACATATATACAAGAATTGCTCGTTTAAAGGTATAAGATTAGATTAGATAGATAGATACAAGAATTGCTCGTTTAAAGGTATTAGATAAACATATGTATTCTTTGAACACCTGTCAAGTAGGTCTTGGTTTACCGAGTAATTCTGGGTAACACACAATAATTTTTAAAAATTTTATTTCCACAATTTTTTTTTCTGGTGTTGTTTTTTCCACTGCAACGCATAAACTATTCATCAGACTTTTATGAATGCGGTCTCAATCGACTCAATATTTTTTTTCTTCAAATTTTATTATTCCGTATCCCAAACTAATCACGTAAAGCCTGGTCACCATCACATAGATAACACTCTAATCCAAAGCTATGGCTTAACATTCCGTCTTGCAGGCTCTTACGCTTCCTTAATGTGTATCCGCTATTTTACAAAACACACGTAGGAAAATAACCATTAAGGCCGTAGTCGTAAAGGTTAGAATAGCTAGCTGATATTTGTCGTGTTACATTGAACTAAGGTGAGGAGTAGTGATGGAAAGATGCCAGATTAGGGTTTTGAACATTATGTATGGTAATAGGATGTGGCTTCAAAGGCGTGATATATAGTGACTTATTTCGTAAATAGGCTCTCTATCTAACGTAATTATCGCCTTCGAATTTCAGTAGTGTGCCGTTTTAATAGTGTCTTAGTAAGTTGCGAAAGCCCATTTTTTTTTGTGAAAACTTCTTTAACTACGTTCCGTGCTTTTTTGAAAACTTATGGGATCGCGTCACCGACATGATAATATGACGTTGTTTAAATTTTCACTTCTGTCGGCAGCCCTCTTGACTATTTATATGGCCCTCTATTTTTAACCGATTTAAAAAAAAAGGAGGAGGTTCTCAATACCTCGTGAACTTAAAAAAAAGACGATTTAGAGACTTGTCTGCCCAATAGTAGAATATGCAAGATGGAATTAAGTCATTCAGATTTCACTCTCCAAAGTGTGTTCGGTAGCTAACAGACAAGCAACTTTGTGACTATGTCTTGAAGCCTTTTCCAATGGAATGTATGTATTTCCGAATCGCAGGAACGCTCGCTTACAAAGCACCAAAAATCATTTCCGAAGGAATTTCAAACTTTAGCTCCTCATTAAGTACTGGTATTCACAGTTAGCCGTACGTATTTTAAAATGTCCGTACATCTGTCGTCTGGGGAACAGAGTGGAACTGGGCTTCAGATCGCATTAAACTTTTAATTACAACGATACCCGTGTGCTTAGACGGTTTATGTTGAGACATAGGAAGATTGGAGGCGGTTTTTAAAGCAAAAATATCTAAAATGCTCTCCTATTTTATAAAATACTCGATAAATAAAACTCGATATTTTATCATATAAAACATTCATATTTCAATTAAATGATGAAAATGATAGTAACCAGTTGGCTTCCCAAAAACTGGTTGTTCTATCAAAGGTGCGTCGGTACTGCATGTCGGAACATTTGCTTGCAATTTATAACAAGCCAAGGTTCGATCTTCTACGAAAGAGTATTGTTCTTCCTTTTGGAATGGATCGGTCAAGTAATCAGTTTGAAGCGTCGGAATACATTGAGACACATTATAAAAACTCATCAGCAATGGTGATTGCCATTCTACTATCGAACAGACAGCTTTAAAAAGTGACATTGCTTTATGATAGATTCATGGTTTACTTGATGTTAGATCTCCTTAGCAGGAAGTCGTCTAGGTAGGTACCATCGCATTAACAGATATTCTGTCACCAAGCAGTAGTATGTAAACATTATTGTGTTACGATTTAAAGGTGAAATTACAGGGTTGTTAAGACTTAACATCGAATGATTTAAAGCAATGATCGCCAAAGCAGCGGTGTGGACGTGATTATCTCATACCATCAGGAGAGCGTCTCGTTCGTCTAATAACATTTAATTATTTTTTTTCAAGACGTTCCAAAAACTCGATCTAAACGATTCAACTGTCTGGGTATCTTCAAGTCGCGAGTGAAGCGTGATCCATTGCTGACCGCATCCTTGTTTAGCATCAGAGTAAATAAAACTTTGCGTTCTTCCGAGCAACAATACGATCAAATGGTAAATTATATTTTCATCTTATTTTTTTATGGTTAAGAAATAGCGTATAAGCATACTTGGGATTTTTGTGGCTGCTCTTAGAATCGAGAATTCTCTAGAGTAACTAACATATTAATATTAAAATTAACATACAAATTAGGCTAAAATTACTGGAATTAAACGGAAACGAAAATGCCTCATCCAGTTCATTTCGTACTATTTTTCCCCCTTCTCGTTGCAGTCCCCAAAGCGTTTTAAAGTGTGGCGTCAAAGATAAATTGGTTTTCGCAGCTTAGAACGGTTGACCATGACTTAATTTAGATTAACTTTAGAACTGTACTTAAGATTATTGAGGAAGACAAACAAAGACGGCTGCTTTTTGTTGAGTTTGTTTTTTGTCGAGATGATTTCGTCATCGCATTTATATTTAAATTTAAGCTAAATAAAAAGAATATTAACACGTTAATTGAGGTACTGGGAATTAAAATGACACGAGGGATCTATATTTTAGTGGCGAAGTACTATAGAATGAGTTCAAATCTCGATAATGAGCTTGAGCTGCCGTTGAAGGAAAACATCGCGAGGAAACCATAACGTACAGTACTCAATTAGCTAGGTACTAACAAGTTGAATATTTGCCGTTGAACACCTAAAAGTATGACCTGGCAGCCCCACTTGAGAGCCAGTTCCATTTCAGCCTAAGTTAATCATCTTTACCTAAGCCGTCACTTAATTTTAGTTGAGCTATGGTCAATCACATAGCCCAGCGAAAATAAAGAAACACGTGAACAATAGTCAAATGTATTAAGATAAAGAAGTTTCTGTTTATTCCCGCACACTGTCTCAATTTCTACATAATATTTTTTTCCTTTGAAAGAAATAACAAGATAAACGAGACGCTTTCCTGATGGTAAGAGATAACACCTTCCAATGGCTCCTGGAGCGGTAATATAATCTAGGGCATGGCTCATGATGACCATCTTGATGCTGTGGGGTGTTAGTTCAATTCTCACACAAGACAAACATATTTACGATGAACGTAGAAGTTTAATCTGTGTCTAGGTGTTCTGATGAAGATAACTGATAGGAATATTTATATGTTCTTTTTGTAAATACATAATAGGTCATACATTTAGAACACTTAAACATAGAAGAAATATCGATGTTCGTCACATACATTTTGATATAAATTTATTTATCTGAACTAAAATGTACATACCGTAGTAAAAACAAAGGTTTTTCAAACGGAAGAACAAAACCACGGGAACACGTAAATATTCTGTATAAACAAATAAAAGTGATACTAAATCGTGTCCATTGCGCAAAAAAATATCCCACTCTTAGAGAATTCTAATGCTTATGGTGTAAGTATAGAGATCAGAGCGATTTAAAATTAAAACACATCAGTATAAAACACATTATTGTTGTTATACGTATCTTTAATCAGAATTGGAGCTATATACGACATTCGAAGCATCTCTGTCTCTAAAAACAATCAGTACCTGGATGACCGATTTTTCGTTTTCTAAAAATGAAACCTAGCTAGATCGATTTATCGCCCCAGAAACCCCTGCATAATCAATTTCATGAAAATCGTTGGAGCCGTTTCCAAGATACAGATTATATATATATATATATATATATATATATATATACATATACAAGAACACATATATACAAAAATTGCTCGTTTAAAGGTATTAGATTAGATAGATATATATGTAGATAGATATAGCATCTCTGTAACATGACCGTAAAGTCTGCGTAGAATATTTGTAGCATATCTGCTGATTTCTCTACCAGTGTGGAATGCGTAGCATCTCTGTAGAACATGAGTAGCGTCTTCGTAGAACATAAGCGGCTTAGAACTTTCTTAGCATTTCTGTATTAAATACGAAGATTATTTCTATGATATATATCCACACCAAATAGACAGGCATGGAAAGAAGGAAGAGAGGCCTTTGCCCAGCAGTGGGACAAAACAGGTTGAATAATAAAATAATATACAAAACATTTCTGATGAATAGGTAGGATGCGTAGCGGCCTCTCAAAAAAATTATAGCGTCTTTGTAGAAATTTTGTAGCTATATCATATCCTAAACATCTTTCTATAATATCCAAACAAATTGCGAATTACACAGAATGCGTAGCATCTCTGTACGTAGCATGCGCAGCAGTCGCTTAAGAACATTTGCAGCTTATCTGTAGAACTTTTGTAGCATATTTATATTATATCCAAAACATATTTCTATTACATCCAAAGAATTTTCGTAAAACACAGAATGCGTAGCATCTCTGTATGTAGCATGCGTAGCGGTCTTACAAGAATATTCGAAGCATCGTGGTAAATTTTTTGTTAGCATAATTATTATTTGAGCGACATCCATAGCATTTTTGTAAAACGCTCATAAGTTTTTGTGTCGGGTTGTTTTTAATCCTTTACAAAATATTCTATAAAAATCTATAGTTTCTTCTTACTAATGAATAGGTAGCTGTATGTGTCTCTTTTTTTGTTCTTACCTTCTTATAAATGTTATTGTTTGGACCAACCGTCGATTTACAATAATACCAGCGGCCCTAAGAGGGATATATTTCTATGAAAGTATCCGTAACGTTGTTTTATAAAGCATAAAATATTTCACATTGACGCAGCTCTAAACAAACGTTTCAGAAAAATTCTGCTTATAAAATAAATATCCTTTTATAAATATAAACAGTTTTTGTATTCTTTTGCCAAATAAACAACCTTATTATTTTTTAAACGAATAAGAGTTAATTTTCTTCAAAAACATGCCAGTGATTGGTGTTATTAGTTTTTGCCTGTTTCAAAAGAATTCCTCATAATTTTGATATACACAATGGGCTAGCATAATTTAACTTAACGCCATCTGTTATCATTTGCAGGAATCAATTGAAAGGCTTACCCGCAAGCAAGTTGCTATAACCACCCGACCGCGAAAATTAGGTTCATATTCAGTAGCATTTCCAGTAGACGCGCGGCCATCGCCACGTATGGACGTGTTCGCGCTGAATTGTGTATACCTACCCGCATTTCGTGTAATTTTAAATTTAAATACTTTCGAGTTCCTTGACATAATACTGTTGATTCTGTGACTGTTTAGAATTTACTAGTGTAGTATTTAAGTGTACGTGAAGTGGTTTGAGACGGTAATGGATGCAATGTCGCGGTATTTTTGAAAAGGTATGTAAATGGAAATTAAATGACATGTGAATTTCACAAGCCGCCCTACGAATGTCATTTTTTTAAGGTTACCCATGATCGGTTGAGTTGATTGGATGGTGCTTTGTGATCCTAATATAAGGCATTTGCCAATCGTCTACCTGCCTGTCTTATCTTTAATAGCTTATATATGTTTAAATATTGAAAAATAATGTATGTTTATAGGCTTAATTTTTTTTTTTAAATTGATATTTGTTAAATATTTTCGTATAATAGATAAGTGTATTAAAGCAAGTTTCCTACAAAAATAAAATAAAATACATAATAGTAAATCGTACTACCTAAAGATGTTTTTTCAAAAAGATTTACTCTATCGTAAAAAAAGTAACACCTATATACAACCGTCAAAAATTTCGTATGACCACGGTACAAACTACGAAGTAAAATAATATTTAATACTCATATATAATGTCTAGATTGAGTTAGAATTAAAAATTTCGGCTCAAGTCAAAGATAAAACAACACCTTGACGACTAAAATTACAACACCTTCAAGAGTAAGTTTTTTTTTTATTATTTGAAATCGTAGTTAGATTCTATGTAACGTCGTGGTTTTCTGAGTAATTAATTTTAATCCTTATTAAAATACAATATACACTGTTTATTGTGACTGTATTAACGTTTTAATTAACTATTCAATTTGAGACACACATTTTTGAGTGTACAGACGATAAAGACGTTTTCGGCACAGATATAAAAATCAAATGTTGTACACATTGGGAATTGCATGACCTCTCCAGAGAGGCTGGACCTAATCTATTTATTTCTTAAAATTTTAAATGTTTTAAATCTCTTAATAATATAACACAAAGTCGCTTCCCGCAGTCTTATATCTTATATCTTGCTTAGATCTTTAAAACTACGCAACGGATTTTAATACGGTTCCGTCAACAGACAGAGCGATTCAAGAGGAAAGTTTATATGTAAAATACATGCATATGCACCACATTAGTATATACATTGCATCCGTGTGAAAGCGGGGTGGGCCGCTAGTACATAATAAAGAAGAATTAATTTTTTACTTAAGTAAATTTTTCTTCTGTATGTAATACTTACTGTGGACAAGAAATAGTAAATCAATAGATGAGTGAAAGTTTGTGAATGTGGGATTTCATCTATGGGAATTTCGTGTGAACACAACATGACAGAACAACGTAAGTCAGGTCAGCTCATAAATTTAAAATTTGCAAGTCATTGGGTAACTATAATTTAAATAATCTCTACCGTGCATACCGTCGTTCTTAATTATTTTACTAAGTTTAAACTCTAGTAGAGATATATGTATACTAGATATTATTCATGTTTTTATGTTATTTAAAAACTAAAATGTTTTATCGAAATTTTAATGATTTTAAATGAATGTATTAATAGTGATTCTTGGTAGACTTGAAAGCCGATTTCAGCCTAATTTTAATAGTCGTATCGATTTGTAGTTTTGCAAATATGTATGGTTCCGATGACGATTCAGTAGTTTGGTACAATCGAGCTTATCTAATGATGGAGTTAGGAGGTGAATAGTACAACTAATCATAAACTTTTAGTAATCCCATTGAGTTTTTACCCATTTGGTTGGTTTAGCGTTTGGTTAGTTTCCTTCTTATTCTTATTCGAAATGGGGGTGATAAGTCCTGCACTGACGTCCCGCTCGGAGTGTATTGTGCACTTCCCCCTACCAGATATAACCTGAGCCAACTGATACTTGAAGTATCAGGAAGAGGTTCTGGATTGCTGTCGTAGTAGTTCCAGTGGTGGAGATGCAGTTATGAATAATAGCAAAAAGCAGTCTGTCTGTTTTGATGCACTTTAGATGTGGACAGTGAAGAAGCTGCTTTATGCAATCTAGTGAATATCTTAGTTACTTCTGTGGCTTTACAATGCCACAGCACAAGCTCTAGTTTCGTTCTTCAACAAGAATCAAATTATATTAATTGGAAAGCGCACAACTTGAAAAAGGGGAAAATCAATTTAGTTGGTTTTTTATGGTTTACAAGCTAGGTATTTAAACACAGCTCATCTGACGATAAGTAACGGTGTGTTCAAAGATGGTAAAGCACGCCTGGAATGGAACTGGCTCTCAAATGAGGCTGCCGCAACACAGGTGCTTGATGCCAGATTTTCAAACTTGAGGGTGGTAGCTAGCTAGCCGAGGACTAGAAAATACCCTAACAACATGCCATGGTTTCCTTGCGATGTTTTCCTTCACCGGCAACTCAAGTTCATTGTTAGGGTTTGAACCCACACCTTTTGGCGTATGAACCGATCGCACTAACCACTGAGCTATCATCGATACGCTTTTTTGAATGGCCGTGATATTTCGAATGAGAATGATAGGTACATACGTACTCGACAGCAAAGGCCAAGCTCCACCGCATCAGGTTAAAAGAACCGGTCATTCAGCTAGTAGCACAATATAAGCGATTTTTATACTATGGTAACTATACCGATTTATGCAATATCTACTTGGTGGTAGGTCTTTTGAGTCGAAGGTCGTCTAGGTAGGTGCCATCGCATCAAATATTCTGCCGCCAAGTAGTGCGATATTACTCTGTTCCAGAAGGCAGCGAAAGCAGAAGGCTGTTGAGACTAACCATTAAATGTCTTCACCAAAAAAAAACTTCACCATCATCATCAACCTTTTGCAGTCCACTGCTGGACATAGGCCTCTCCTAAGACACGCCACTCAGTCCAATCCTCGGCTTTTCACTTCCATCCACCGCCAGCTGTCCCACGTATATAGTCACTCCATCGAGTCTCAGGGCGTCCTACACTACATTTGCCAATTCGCAGTCTCCATTCTAGAACACGTCTATCCCAGCGGTTATCGGTCCTGCGACAGATATGTCCAGCCCATTGCCACTTTAGCTTGCTAATACGCTGAGCTATGTCTGTGACTTTAGTTCTCTGGCGAATTACTTCGTTCTGGATACGATCCGAATGTCTAAAGCAGCGACACCCTTTACTTAGTTTTATTATTCTAAGTTCTGTATATCACTACAGTAGTCACGCGTTATCTCTCACCATCAGGAGAGCGTTCGTCTCGCTACTTACATGAAAAAACTAAATTAACTTAAAAAGTAGAGGAAATTTTTCAACTCTTTACTTTGGTTTCGTTTCTAATCTTTCTAATTGCAATGATAAAATTATATTTTTCAAGGAACTACAGTCTTATTTTTAAATAAAATTATTTATTTTCAATGTAAATATTAATTATAATTCAAATCAGATACAATGAAAATTAGATTTCTTTTGAGAGTTCTTCAAAATAAACTGAAGAGATGTTAAATAAGAGCTTTTTTCAATTATTCAAATGGAAATTCCTTGACTTTGAGTAAAGGATAATTCTTTCACTTCGTTTCATTTCATCCCAGAAGCCTTCGGGCGGCGTATTAATAACTCTGACATTAGAGGTGCTCACTCAGCCTATATGAATTTACATTTTGACTGACTCTCAAAAGCTTAAAATTCGTTTTCAACAAATTCCATGTACCTAGAAGAGAATATTGGTTATATATCACAAACACACACACTCTCACACACACACACACACTCCCACACACACAACACACACACACAACACACTCACACACACACACTAAACCCACAGTTGGGGCTACAGGAACGCTTATGTACTCGTCACCAGCCCTAATAGCGCATGTCCTTATCAAGTACCATCTCGATAGCTAATACTCATCCGTCAGTTTAATTACATGCACCATCTCGGGAAGAGCTTTCAAACACCTATATAGTTTATATTTAAAAAAAAATGTAACCTTGTAATGTAGCCGTCTTTGATCTCATCTAAGACTTGTCTTATTATGAGTGACCTTTTATTTCATTTTTATAATAAAATTTATTCGTTGCGAATGCCACGTCGTCCATTTTCACAGCTCTTGCGAGGATCCTCGCAAACGTGAAAGTTATAATTGGCAGAAATTTCTGCAAAAATACAGTCATATTTTTACAACACGCGGACTTCTCTCCGGTTTGCCTGATTTAAAATTTCTTAACTTTTCGGCGCTCAAAGAATATCTCGTTCTGCCTAATTAGCTTTTTTTATAATTCGGCCCTTTTAGTTTTCCTCTCGAGTCGTAAAACAAAATTTTAAAAATAAAACTCGTGCTTCTAGTAATGTAGGCGGATTTTATGCAGTATTGGAGTTAATTTTTTTATTATTCTGCCAATATACATCGATACCGTGGTGGTGCCGGCGTAACTGCCCCACCCTCTCTACCCGTGGTTGCCGTAAGAGGGGCTAATCCGGAAGATGGGCAGCAGCGTCTTCTTTGAACAATCACACTTAACTGCGCTGCCAACCCGCCTGCCAAGCGTGGCGAGTATTGGCAAAACACCCCCAGGAGGAAGCCTATGTCCAGCAGTGGACGTCCTTTGGCTGATGATGTGATACATGGATGCCAGTTTTATTATTTGAATAAAATAATAAATGTAAGTCTACCGCGTTTATCTTTATTAATATCACCATGCTATGACATCTATGAAACATTATTATTATTAATCGATGCATAAAATAAAAAATGATTCAGCTTTCTAAACACTAGTGACTTTTCTAGTGACCGCTCTGGAATTTTTTTTAAATGTAAAAGTTATGAGAGACAGACGCTGGCCTAATGTTGGCCATGTCTAAGACCATTGCAGCGATACACAGAACTTTGAGTAATACAAGTATAAAATTACAATTAAAAAAAACCGACTCCATGACCATTAGACCAACTAAACGTACTGCTCCAATGAAACAGCGAGGCTTCGGAGTAGAGGATAAATCAATTTTGATAAAATTTATATGGGACCACATCTGACGTAAGATCTACCAAACAAAAGAAACACATCAAAATCGATTTATATCGTGCCGTGGGATTCAAAACATATTGGAAGCCAAGTGGTCACCCGACTAGGCTGACGATAAATGAGTGAAAAAGTGAAAATTCATTTTCCAAGTCAGTTTCACATCACCGCACGATATTTTGTGTTTACGAAAAAAAAAACTCTGGTGTCAGCTTAATAGCTTTTACTTGACTTCTGTATTTTGATGTATATTAGAAGTTCGCAATGTAGACTATTTTATTGTTGATTGGTTCATTGTTTGACCACAGTTCACCAGATGTTAAGTGACGATGTGATTGAAGATAGTATGGCACACCTAGCCTGGAATGGAAATGGCTTTCCATTGTGGCTGTTTGAACACACCTCTTGGTGATAGATTTTCAACCTGAGGGTGGTAGCTAGATAGTTCAGTACTAGAAAGTACCCTACCATCATGCTATTGTGCAATTAGTGCTAATACTACTTTTAGGAGCGAAATCGAAAACGTTAAAATACACTATTGCTGAAATAACTCATGTTTTAAATAAATTGGTACTGTCCCGTTTAAAAGATGAGGGTAGACTGATAGGCAAACATAATTTATTTCGCATACGCTTATAAATAGCAAGGATCCCTAAAAGCAGTCTACAATTTATTCTACCCTGCAAAATTCAGTGCCGCTCTACCACAAAATACATTACCCTATCTTTTTCATCCGTACAATTGGAATTGTATCTTCTGAGCAATCGAATCTTCTGGAAAGCTACAATAAATCCAAGGCAGGATCATTATAATCGCACGCTTAGTTGTAACGTCCTGTGGTTTCACCCGTATGTTCTGTATTTTTTAGGAAAGAATTGTATATTCTGTGTTCCAGTTTGAAGGGTTCTGCAATTAGCGAAATTACATGGCTGTTGAGACTAACCATCGAATGTCTCAAAGTAGTGAACGCCAAAGCAGCGCTGGCTTTTTTTATGGCTGACAGGCTAGGTGTTTGACCACAGCTCCCTTGATGTTAAGTGACGGCGTGGTCGTAGATGGCAAACACATCTAGCCTGGAATGGAACTGGCTCTCAAGTGAGGCTGCCGGAATACTCCGTTAGATGCTTGGCGGCAGATTTCAACTTGAGGGTAGTAGCTAGTACTAAAAAGTACCCTACCACCACGTTGTAGTTTCCTCACGATGTTTTCCTTCACAGGCAACTCATTTTTGGGATCTTGTTGTTACTCAAAGTTCAGTATACCGTTGCAATGGTCATAGTCAGGTACTATCTCTTACCACCAGGAGAGCGCCACGTTCTTTTCAATACATTTACTTTTCAAAAAAATCTATGAGTAGGTACACTTCCATAGCGGTTCTGTTTTCTTTATTCCTATTACGGAGAATATGACGTCACATTGTGCAATTGCCAATATTATCAGACACATATTGTTAATATTGTTTAATGAGTTCGTTTTAGCAAAGAGAAGAGCAACTTAAGGTCAAGTCTTAACCATGCCCCAGTATAGCGGTGAATAGACACATAAGTTTCTATTGAAATAAATTGAATGAACGAGTCTGAACCAGTCGGAACTATAGGACATATTATTATTATACTTCGACATAAATAATTATGTACAAGTATAATAAATTAAATAAAACTTATTATATTCCTTAACAGTAAAGTTACACGCAGCATTCAATTATTATAAGTAGATATACATTTACATAGTACATTTATTTCATTGACATGTAATCAATTTCTTTTAACATATTTCATGATATATTTGAAATTATATTATGAAAATTTTACATGAGGCTTTGATGTTATCAATAAAATATTTGTATTTGAGCCTTTAAACGATAAAAGGCCTCCTCCATTGTTGTCTTCTTTTTTAACGGATTTCAAATAACAGGAGAACGTTCTATGTTTAACTGTATGTATTATATTGTATGTATTTTAATCAATATCTTTGTCAATTGTGAACCAATATTTTTTTTTTCTATAATTATGTTTTTTTTTACTTTTACGAAATTATTCACGTTTAATTACGTGTATTGTTCCGACTATACTTTTATGTATCACATCACATCACATCATCAGCCATAGAACGTCCACTGCTGGACATAGGCCTCCTTCTTTTTTTTTTAGGGGGGGTTTTGCCAATACTCGCCACGCTTGGCAGGCGGATTGGCGAGCGCAGTTAAATGTGATTGTTCAAGGAAGACGCTGCTGCCCATCTTCCGGATTACAGCCCTTAGCCGACTCATACGGCAACCACGGGTAGAGAGGGTGGGGTACAATTCTTACGCCGGCACCACCATGGCACATTGATATATTAATATGTATATTGTATAACAATAACAAAAAAAAAACACGTATTGCGCTTCCAATGGCCAAAGAACTATTGAGCGCTGGCGCTCATTTACAGTCTTCAGAAATACGCTCACTCTGGGCTCGTTCATTCATTTTATTTTGCTCGGAGAGTTTAAGCATAAATGTAATACAAAAGTTAGTCACCTCAATAAAGCGAGACTCGGTAGGATGGCTTTTGTATAAGCATGGGCCCAATACAAAACAATTGTATTTCGCAAACAAATAAAAAGCACTCAATTTTACCACGTCCGCGACCAGTCACCGCCTAAAATACACAAAGAACTTTGCAAGCATTTCGCGCCAGCAAATTGAGTTTTCTAACAAAAGAACTGAAACTTGACTAAATATGAGACAAAAGAATTCGCAAACTATCTTCGAGTCGTGATTATTTCGACGCTGGAGCAATTAGAGAGCGCCGAAACATTTTTGTGTCAAAAATTCGATGTTCAGGCTAAATTGTCGCTTCGCTACCTCCATTCTGTAGCAACCTGTGCCAAATTTTCCCATTTTTCAACCCATTTTTATTGATAAATTGGGACAGTGTAGGTGAGTTCAAATGGAGCGAATTATTTCATTGTCTGGGAACAATTTCAGGGATGGATTGGATAGGAAATGGTGATCGATCCTCTTTGAATAGAGTTATTCGGGATGTACTTCTATGTCGTACTGTGATTATTAAAGAGTACTTAGTTTTGCCTTTTTTCTGTATTTTTTTTACCGCCAACCCTAATTGTTGTGTCATCTGTTCTGTCCATCCAAAAGTTGTCTAGAATAGATCGTTCCAGTGATAAGGCCGCCATTATACTACCACTAATTAGTCTTAATGTTGTTTTGGTTTATTACCTTTATTTTCAACTTTTTTTAATTTTTCGGAATTTTCCCTTTACTTGTGCTGTAAGGACCTTGCTTTTAACCAAAATTGACAATTCTAGGTCAACCGGAATTACCCTATAGGTTTTGGGTCGAAAATCTATATGGTAGTTCCTGTTGACCTAGAATCACGAAATTTGGCAAAAAGCAAGTTAAAGGAAAAATTCCAAATAATAAAAAAGTTGTTTTTTTTTTTAATTAATAAACATGATACTAATTTTATTATGGCGGTATAATGGGTAGGTACGGAACCCTCGGCGCACGAGTTCGATGCGCACTTGACCGGTTTTTTTTATATAAACAACGCGGCGCGTTATTCCTGCGATGCATCATTTCTGTGGAGCGTACACGTGAATGTAGTCCAAGCGATTTTTGTTTGGGTGCTTTCTTCGGTATGGTTTGAGACCAACAAATAGCATATTATATGATCAGAAATAAATTATCGTGCCGCCTGAGTTCTTCTTTCATTCCCAAACCAGTCTTCGAAATTCATCGCAATCTTGTTAGTTGGTCGGTGGCTTCACATCTTTTACAAGTTAGAAAACATTTTCGGTGGTACGAAATCAACAACTAATAATACTTTTGGCATTTAGTGTTTTTTTTAAATAAAATGAAATGCTTATTTTTTAACGCCATCTCATCTGATGCGGTCTACGACGGGGCACGCTTTCCTAGAAGATACCGATTTCCTCTTGACTTGAAGACATCAAGACATTGATTAAAACAGCAAACACCCTTGAAATATTTTAAATTCACAAATCTATAAACTCGTTTGCAAATCTGATACTTAAGTCTAGACGTTCTAGACAAGTATTTATAGCAAATATGACATTTTTACTGCACTTGTTCAAATAAAGAAAGTTGGATGAAATTTTCATTTTGATACGACAGTAAAACTAAGTTTTTTATGGACCTCCCTGTATGTTCGCGAGGAATTACGAGTAGAAATATAAAATTAACTTTTACAATTTTATATTTTTATGGTTTTAAACACATCATATTTTTAATAGGATATTTTTCTGTTGCCAGTTTAAAAGTCCGACCTATCTATGATTTATTTTTAAATACATACCTGCTTGAATTTTCACGATATATATAATACACCTGAACATAAAACCTCCTTTTTTTTTGAAGTCGGTTAAAAATGAAATACTATACCTAAATAGAAGTTAAATGATTTTAATATGAATAGGCATTAATGAAAAATTAAAATGGTCACATTATGGATAACGTATGCTGCATACATATGCTGCTAACATGAGGCAAGGTATGCTGCAAGCAGGGCGACTGTGCTGGCTGACGCCGCTTCATTTCGAATAAGAATAACCTTTTTCTTTTTTTTAGTTGTGTTTGACCACATCTTGCGACGATACAGTCTATGATGGAACAGTCTAGAAGAAAGCATTTAACTCTAGATTTAAGGACATCCATTTAGCACTTTTATAAACAAACTTAGATAGGTAAATAGTATAACATCCTCGCCGTGCTACTAAAAAATACGGAACGATTCTCATTTTAAATCTCGTTTAGTAGATCTTTTTAGAAATAATCCGTCTAGGTAGGTACCAGATATTCTGCCGCCATGCAGTAGTGCTAGTAGTTCCGGTTTGAAGGATAGGTACTGCAATGAAATTGCGAGGCTATTGAGGCTAACCATCTCATGTGTCAAAGGAATAAGCGTCAAAGTAATTATGCTATGGATTTTGTTTTGTTACACTTAGTTCTTGGTACCGCTGCAAGGTTATGGGCAGGCGTTATCTATCACCATCAGGCAGGAGCGTTTCGTCTGTCTTATTATTTTTGTCTTTATTATTAGTCTGTATTATTAGCTTAGTATCTCTTAGTAGCCTTCGACCAGTTCTGCCTTCTTTGTAAGCTCAAAGTAGCATAACAAGCTATAAAGAAAGCACGGATATTCACGGGCTTTCTCTACGATAGCGTATCAGAAATAAGGCGATCCATAGACGAACGAAAGTTACCGATACAGCCCAATGGATTAGCAAGTTGAAGTGGTAATGCGTAGGGCACATAGCACGCAAAACTGGCCAATGAGGCTGTAAAGTTCTCGAATGTAGACCAAAGATTGGCAAACGCAGTGTAGGACGTCCACCCACAATGTGGACAGACCTCATAATGAAGACCGCAAGAACACGCTGGGTACGAGCTGCTTCCAACCGATCTTCATGGAAATTATTGAGGGAGGCCTATATCCAGTAGTGGGCGTCCTACAGCTGAGCTGATGGTGATGATTCATTTTACTTCTGCCCAACCCAGGAACTGCATAATAAAGTATATCGTAAATACGTGAAGCTTTATTTTACCGCCTTGGATTTACGCGCTAATCCTCGTTTTGGGCGCCTTATAAAGCGTCCGCTGTTTTGTTTTCCATTTTCATTACCGTTGCTTCAGGACAAAGTAAATTAATTTATGCTACGATAGGCAAGAAGGACACTGGCATTCGGTATCGGGATGTGGCTATTATACAGATTCCTCTCTGCCTAACACATACTACCTTTTATGTTCAAATTGATTCATTCTACAGTAACATCGTTCTGCATCGTGATTGTGAATAAAAATTGTGAGAAAACCATAGAATGATGGTCGGGTATTTTCTAGTATTCGGCTGGCCAGCTACTACCCTGTAGTTGAAAATCTGCCGCCAAGCACCTAACAATGTATTTTGGTAGTCTAACTAGAGAGCCATTTGCATGTCAGGGTAGGTGTGCCTTACCATCTTCGACCACATTCGTTATTTAACATCAGGTGAAGGAGCTATGGTCAAACACCTAGCTTATCAACCATAAAAAAAATGAAATTTGTTTAGTTTATATTTACACAACTCTAACAGTCTCCAAAATGTCCATTGACATTTGAGAATGAAAAATATATGAAGAAGCTGATTTTATCGCGACTTCATAATTATAAGCACAACCATTCAACTTACTAAACTCATATTTAAAAATCTTGCTTGCCACATGGCTTCACCGAGTGCTCCGGCAGATTGACCAAAAGAGAATAAAATGGCAGTTATGAGGACTGCCGACAGAAGTGAAAAGTTAAAACTTTGGAATAGCTGTGCAACACGTCACGTTAACTTGTCGTCGCCACGAAACCATAAGCTTAACGCAGCTAAACAAGTTTTCACTTCGAAATACAAAAAAAAAAGGAATCCAGACTTTTGAATAAAAATATTAATAACATTTCAGGTAAGCGGAACGTTGGTCGTCCAGCCGCAAGATAGGTCGACAATATCGTCACCGTCGCGGGTTGAACCTGGACCAGATAGGCACATGACCGAGGCAAATGGCATAACAAGAGAGAGGCATATACACATCTGTGGGATAAAGAAGGCTGTGGGTGATGATAATGAACAAAACTTTTGTAAGTTAGACTTGCAGAATAAAAAGGTCAGTACAAAGAATCTACACTATTGTATTGTAGTGTTCCTCCAAGGATCGTGATTGAGCAGCATGGAATACAAATATGTATACATAAAATTCAAGTTATAATTTACGTTTTCGTAATAAAGGTATAATTATGGGAATGAATGTATACAAGCATATTTCAGTATTTATTAAAAAGTATAACTTATCACTTTTTTCTACTTCATTTATTTACATTATAAAACTGTGCACAAATTATATCCTAACATACATACTACAGTGTTTTTAATGCTACAGAGAAACAAATAAATAAATTTAAATATATTTATTATATATTTAATAGCAAATAATTTAAAAAATAGCTATACAGTTTACAATGCAAAATACATCGAGTCGCTTAATCTAAAAGCTTATCTCTTACTTTATTTGCCCCAATGGTGCTTATACACCAGAATTAAACAAATAAATATCGTAAAACTATTCAAACAACGCTTTCTCAACTACTTTTTTGTAAGTACATACTTATTATACAAACAGAACAGATCTTCACATAAATCTTAGCTCTGGGTGGGAATTGAATCCTCGCCCTACAATTCTTGAAGCAGATATACTACCAAATGAGGTATTGGAACTACTAAATATTTCTTAACTAGCGATCTGCCCCGGCTTTGCACAGCTGTAATGTAGATAATAATGTACATGAAATGCTTGAATGTACTAACGTATTTAAGTTGATAAGGATTAATACGGTATTCGTCTAAATAGCTCCCCAATTAACGCATTGTAGGTGAATTTTTTTTTTAGAGAAATATATCGGTATAGTAAGCTATCTTTAAAAGGTAGATAGGTATATGCCACCGCGGACTTTTATGTAGATGTATAAAAGAGGAATATCCCACCATGCATTGTTTTAATACATTTCAAAGGGATTTCGGCAGCGTATTCGATGAAAACTCTCAGGTGGCTTGACTTTTTCCGACACTTCCAACAATTATCATCATACTTCAATCAATTTCCACAAAACCTTGACAAATTATATACCTAAACCTTTCTAATGAATTATTCTATCTATTGGTGAAACTAGTATGATAATCCTTTCAGTAGTTTTTAAGTTTAACGCGGACAGACAGACAG
Source organism: Biston stratarius (assembly GCA_950106695.1). Lineage (NCBI taxonomy): Eukaryota > Metazoa > Arthropoda > Insecta > Lepidoptera > Geometridae > Biston > Biston stratarius. Next base: position 17,125,190 of record OX467109.1, on the reverse strand, counting down.
ACGCGGTGGATGACTTTGTTTTATAATATGTAGTGATAGTGTCCGCTTTGCACAACTCACGAACCCGTTGAACTGTCTGTAAAGTAGCTAACTACTGCTAGGTATAGAATGGGAGACTGTGACAACTTAGTTACTAAACTAGGTCTGGAAGGCTGACAGGTGCGCTTTGACTATTATCGCCAGGAAATTCAGTTTGCGTTCTCGAATCCTAGTTTGAAGTTTGGACGGGAGTTCTTTTCCCAACGGTTGTTTTCTTGGCTTTATTTGAGATATGTCGGAAGATGGGGTAAAAATAAATTTTATGTTATTGTGGAAATTTCTCTAAACTCTTTCAGAGAATTCTATGATGCAGTTTTTTTTAATATATAGTGGTGGTAGAAAAAAAAAAAAACCTTTGATGGACGATCTCCTGGTCTAGGTATTTTTAATATTGTTCTTATTTTATATGCTTTTTAAAGACTTTGTATACCCTAAAAGCTATTAATACTTCATTGTTTTTGTACTACCAAGAGATACTTGCACTGGTACGTTTGTTATTTTTTTTAATGGCCAATAAAGATATTTTGAAATTGAATTGATGCTGGTCTAGGTAGGTAACACGCAGTACCAGATATTCTGCCACCAAGTAGTAGTGTGTAAACATTACTGTGTTTCGGTTTGAAGGGTACTGCAGCTAGCGAAGTTACAGGGCTGTTGCGATGAACCATTGAAAGTCTCAAAGCAATGAGCACCGAAGCAGCGATGCCCTGGATATTGGTTTGTTACTCAAAGTTCTGTGTATCGCTGCAATGGCCACGGACGTTTTCTGTTACCATCGGAAAGTTTTATTTATTTAACTCAATGTTTCGGCCTTATTGCAATAGACGTCGAGGTAAATAAACTAACCTAATTTATGGTATTTTGTGCGCGGTCGAGACCCAGCGATAAACATAATTATACATACATAGCAGTCGGGTAATAAGCGCAGGTGTTAGTAGGTATATATATTAGTAGATATTTATCTATGATAGTACAATGGTACTATCGTCGTAGGTCTGTTTATTACAATTTCAGGTTAAAACTAAACTACAAGTCATCTGTGTGTGTGTGGGTTATTCATCAATGGAAAGTTTTAACTTAACTGCTTAAATAAGATCCTCCGTCGTAGATCCCCGTTTATATCTTACGAACATAATTTTTTTTTATTTTACATGGTCCCCGTGTTGTTCGTCTTCGACCCCTGGGGGTTGCTTTAAACCACTTTGGATATCATTGGTCTAATGAATTGAAAACTGTCATTCTAAAAGCACTACCAGATTGATTGAGTTGCAAAACATAATAATTATAAATACTTATAAATTTCAGTTCCACTACATCTGTGTCAATCGAACTGTTGGCTTAGCACTAAACTTCCAGACACTTAACAAGTATAACCTCAAACTAAACTTACTATATTAAAGTTTGCTCCACAAAATCAACTGTTCTAGTTTAGTTTAGAAGCAAACATATTTTACTAAAGCCAGTTACTAATATTTCGCCACGTGTTTTGAATTTTTAATACATAGAAAATGGTTGTTCGATACACATTCCTCGTAAAATGGTTTTGGTATTAACATCAATAAATCAGACGGCTGAGTTTAGTACAAAACTTATTTTATGATAGCAAAGTTTAAGTTTACTATGGAAACAAACGAGGTTTTGATACATTTTGTTTTAATAATTTGACATTATAGACTTTCTAAATGCGAAACGTACTCTACTTTGACTTTTTGAAAACTAGGAACCCGCCCTGGCTTCGCACGGGTAGTAGAGCATATTATGCCAACATGTTTTGTCTGTCGTAGGGCTGATCTGTTTATATTTCAACCAATATACACAAAACCTTGACAAATTATATACTTAAACCTTCCTCATGAATCACTCTATCTATTGGTGAAACTCGCATGATGAGTTAAGTTTGTCGCGAATATGCAGAAAGACAGACGCGGCGGACGGTTTTAAAAAAAATAATATATAATGATGATGATTATTGAAAAAGAGTCACTAGATAGATTGAAATTAAAACGAAAATGTAGCTAAGCTTCACGTCCTTGTAGAAAAATAAGATGTCTGTTAAATACACACCTAAATAATGCTTATGTATCGTTTAAAAAAGAATTCATAACTAATAAAAAATAATTTTTTTAATTTATTTTATTTATAACGCGACTACCCAAAAAGAAGTGTAATGTTTTATGTATGCATAAAAATAGAATATTGGAGCACATTTTCAAACAGCGCCATCTAACCCCAAACGAAGCAAAGTTTGTACTATCAGAACCAGATAGCTGATATAACACTTACATACCTACTTTTTGTTCTGTAACTATTATATTATACTTTTAATAAATACAAAACACCCAAACACAGAACAAACATCTAGTCACAAACATTATTTCTAAATGCGAATCGAACCCACGCCAGCTCAAGCTCAGCTTCCAAATCAGAAATTCCAATAACAGGGCAATCAATTACATATATGTGGGTTTCATTATTTCTCCATATCCTTTAAATGCCTGAACATATTTTGTTGAATGGGGTATCATTAGAATACTTACATCGTCCGAAGAGACACTGGCTATTATTTTTTTTTTAATAAGCTCGCGTTTGAGTACATACTGCCTAATGTCAAGCACTAGCTCTTAGGTGGAGCACAGTTACTTAGAAGAAATCTATTTATTCTGGATACCATACCATATTGTACCATAGTAAATTAGTGTGTATTCGTGGTTTTTCAACCGTTTTGTTATTTCCTTGGCAGATATGGCTTTAGAAGAATAGTATATAGCATCATTTTATCATAGACAACATTGTAAAGTGAGGCATTGTTAAAGCACTGTTCAGTGAACAATAAAGAGCTCAGAGGGCCGTTGATATACCGCCTTCTAAAGTAGAAAATGGGTAGAACTATCTATTGTGTAGACGAAGATGCTGCTATAGTTATTACTTAATACACGGCTTTTAACACAATACTTAAACTTTTGATTTTCAAACTGGAACGTTTCGAACACTCAAATCATCTATCATCAAACTGGAACGCTTGGAACGCTCACATCATCTGACATAAAATTGGAACGCAAACTTTTGATTTTAATAATGATATTGATCATTTGACTAACAAAGTTCAGGGCATTGCTGCTTTGGCGCTAATTACTTTGTGAATTTCGATGGTTAGTCTTAATATACCCGTAATTTCGCTAGCCTTATCCTTCCAACTGGTAGAATATCTGGTACTGTGGTGGTATCTACCTAGACGACTTGCTAAAATAAAGTTTATCACCAGTTAAAGATGTGACAATATTGCAATTATTTATTAGCATACCAGAGGAAAAAACAAACATAAATTAATGATTATTTCTTGAATAGAATGTGATTAAAATTTAATAAACAAAGTGTCAGAGGGAAACTTGATTACTAAATTCCTGTGAACTGCCTTCGGGTGTGTATTGAGCTTTGTGGGACGCAATTTCCTTTGATGCCAAGATAATAGAATTTAATTTTCACCTGCGAGAGGAAATTGTATGGATTGATGATTTATCATTAATTAATAACAACGTGGTTATTAATACTTTTATATAACCACTTATTTTGCGTGACAGTTTGATGCTAAATGATTTGAACGTTCCAAGCGTTCTAGTTTGATGATAGGTGATTTGGGTGTTCCAACCGTTCCAGTTTAATGTAAGATGATTTGAGTTTTCTAAGCATATAGATGATTTGAGTGCTCCAAGCGTTCCAGTTTGATGATAGATGATTTGAGTGTTCCAAGCGTTTCAGTTTTATGATAGATGATTTTAGTTTTCCAAGCATTCCAGTTCGATGATAGATGATTTGAGTGTTCCAAACATTTCAGTATGATGTAAGATTATTTGAGCATTCCAAGCGTTCCAGTTTGATGTTAGATTATGAGTGTTCCGAGTGTTTTAATTTGATGTTATGCCCATCCGGTTTCCATCTGGTTCGATTCGATTCGATTCGGTTCGATTCCAACCCGGGAAAATGATATGTGACAAACATAAATGTATTAAAAGTATTTTATCAGTTATCTGGTCCACATACTACAAGCTTTATTTAGTTTGGAGCTAAATGATGTTGTGTGAAAAGTCCTAAGTTATTTATTATTTGGTCAAAGATGGTGAACACACCCAGTATAAAATGGTATAAGCTATCTTTATTGAGCCTACCAGAATACATCGTTAAGTGCTTGGCACTAGATTAGCAACTTGAGTTGGTAATCTAGGGTCAATTTATGGTTTCCTTCACCAACAGCTCAAGTTAATTGTTGAGATTTAAGCCGAAGACACTCGGGGTGCGGACCAAACACGCTCACCACTGAGCTAATTGCTACAAATTCTAGTTGATTCGCAATAATATCAAATATTTTTTGTGCAAATAAGTGCACAAAAATAATAACACAGCTGACAGCTAACTAGATAAAATAACAGCTGACAGCGACACATCGTCGCTTATACATTACAACACCGCGAATATGCATTTTTTTCCGTTATTCACTTTTAAATGTCATTGGACACAGAAATATAATCACGTTTATTCCACCAATCGTGTTTGAGGAAACTCACCAATCAGAGCCCAGAATTCAAAAACCGTATCACTGCGAATGTAGGTAATTGGTCAGTTTAGCATGAACACCGCGAATCTACATCAGTTGCCATCCGTTTTGTGCAGCGAAAGTTTAGGTAATTTGATGTCATCAAATTCCAGACAGACAGACTGACATAGGTTTAATTAAAGAACTCCTTTAAACGACTTTAACCTTTCCAAAACTCGACTTATCACACAATTTAAACGGGAATAAAACCATAAAGCATTTTGTTAAGATGCCCAGTCTCAAGTGACAGAGAAATACGCGTTTCTTTCTTCGTTTTTGGCACTTATAAAATGGGGCTTTGAACGTGGATTGTTTCAAGAGTCTTGTAGGCGTTAAACAGGGTCTTTGATATGCTGTAAATTGCATGAACGTACCGAGTTCATTAGAATTAGAATTACATCATCAGCCATAGGACGTCCACTGCTGGGCATATGCATCCTCCTGGGGGGGTTTTGCCAATACTCGCCACGCTTGGCAGACGGGTTGGCGAGCGCAGTTAGGTGTGATTGTTCAAGGAAGACGCTGCTGCCCATCTTCCGGATTACATCCCTTAGCCCACTCTTACAGCAATCACGGATAGAGAGGGTGGGGTACTATTCTTACGCTGACACCGCCACGGCACGGCAGAATTAGAATACTTTAGACCTATACCACATTATTAACCGGAAGAGCGTCCAATAAAATCTTAAAACATTACCGTGAACACTCAAAACGAACTTGAACGAAAGATGAACGAAACACTCTTTTGATGGTAAGTGATAGATATCGCATGTCCATGACCATTGTAGCGATACACAGAATTTAGAATAGAAATACAGAGTGCAGGGCATCGCTGCTTAGGTGCTCATTACTTTGAAACCTTTAATGGTTAGCCTCAACAGCCTTGTAATTTCGTTAGATGAACACAAGCTTTCAAGCCGGAACACTAATGCTTACACACTATTTCTTGGCGGCAGAATACCTGGTACTGCTAACTACTATGTAGGGTATACATAAAGTTAAATATAGGGTATAGTAGGTATAAAGTTTTTGCTGTACGTTTGTTCTGTGTGTTTTTGGTTTTACAAATAATAATAAAGTCCTTACGAACATAGGAAATTTATTATTCGTTTGGTTCCAATTGCGTAAGATTTACTTAGATGGCGCTATATGAAATATCCGCCGAAATAATTATATTTTTAAGCGTTTCCATTTGTAGTGCGAAGCAGTCTGTCATGACCAGATAATAATAATTTCCTTAAAAAAAAATACTGTTGTCGTATTCACGCAAGAATACTAACAAACTCTTTTGAGGAAAGATTCTTAAATATTCTCACAATCAAATTAACTTATCTTCAAAGGACAAGATCCAATAATTTTCTATAGAAATTATACGATATTGTGGACAGGTGGCTTTCAAATGATCTTCGTTATTCCAATTGTGATTCAAAAGAGCGTGGTCTAGTAAAGCCGTATTGAGAAAAAAATCTTAAAGAATTTTCCTGAAAGCATTCCTTTAATGATCCCGGTAATCAAAAAGCTTAGAGACATATTAAAAACTGATCTCATGAAATTGAAGGATTCCTTTCTGTGGTGGAATATAAATAGAACTTCGGTACAAAGTGAAACGTTCAAATTGAAAACGCCGGTCTAGCACTAATATATTGAGTCAGATATTCCACAACACCCAACGATATCGTAAAATGAAATAGAGCAAGATAGTGAATATTGATCATTAAACAGACATGATTTAAAAATAGACTAAAGTAGGCTTAGAATGTTAAACAAAACGATAGTGAGTTTTAAAGTCGATGAATAGTTTTGATATGGATCAACGCCATTTAGTTAGTTAAAGTTTTTCTGGTTTTAATCAAGCTTTTATTCGGTAAAAAAGTGTGCTTATGAAAAGCAGCGATACCCTTTTTTGCTACTCAAATTTCTTTGTATCACTGCTATGGTTATGGACATACGTTATCTCTTACCATCAGGTGAGCGTCTCGGGTGCCTCGTTACATTTACATATAAAAAATACAAAAATCTTAATTACTGAGAGGTTATGGTCTCTAATTAACATATTATTAGCGAAATTACAGGGCTGTTGAGACTAATGCACCAAAATCAGCAATGTTCTGGATTCAAAGTTCTGTATATTACTGGGACAGGCGTTATCTCTTACCGTCAGGAGCGTCTCCTTTGTCTCATTACTTTTACATTAAAAAAACCTATCCCTGTATAACGTATAGTTTAAGTTAAAGTTTAAAAGAAAAATTAAGTTGACAAAGCTAGCTATTGAAAATAAGAAACCATCATCTCATCTACACAACCAGATAAAGCCAATTTGGACATATCGCATAATACTCTGGGGCGCTGCCAGTGCCACCAATCTAATGATTATACAAAGAGTGCAGAATAATATACTGAGACAGATAGACGGATCAAAGGCACCATGGTTCCTCAAAACAACAGAGCTTCATGAAATCCTCAATATGCCAACAGTTAAAGAAGAAATTGCTTCTTATGGAGACTAATACTGCAAAAGCATCAAAACTTAATCCCAGAAATTATTAATCGGCTAAAAAAGAGTCGAGACATCTTTGACTAGGATAGTCAGCGTATTGACTGACTACACAAATTAAAAGGCTGTACTCTACTGGGAGTAGCACCCTACTCAAATACTACCACCATCACACATCTGCATATAGTCAACAGGGCTGATTGTAAGAAAAAAAATAAAAAAATAAATGTTGTTCCTGTCTCTGCGAACTGACGGACCCGACACCCGCACGGTGATACCATGATACCATTGAATGCTAAAAAGTTCACAAAATACCACTTGTAACAGCAACGCCATTACTTTAGTAATGAAGCGACATCAATTTTTGGAAAACCCAGAAGCTACATAATCCAGGCAAATTGGCTACACCATTGTAAATCTCTAATAGCCGTGGCCAAACTCCGGTACCTAAATAATTAATGTAAGTGCAGAGAGTCGTTTATATTATTACGCCACTACTTATGTAAGCACAGTCAGTACAGCAAAAGTCTAGTTTATAAATTTATATTATTATTTTAATAAACAAATATCGTTAGGACATTACACACAGCGTCATCTATCCCTAAATTAAGCAAAGCTTGCTCATAATGCTCCTAAAGGAACTTCAATACCAAATAAGCTAACAGGGCAGTCATTATTTTAGTACATTAATTCATGTGTTTATCATCTTCGACTACACCCTCACTTAACATCAGATGGTCTAAAGTCAAATATATAGCCTGTAAAACAGAAAAATAAAATTAATGCACAGAATAAAAAGATATCTATCTATTCTATCTATTTATAACTATTCAAATATAGCTTATATATATCTATGTTTTTACTTACAATTAACTTCCTTACCTTATCTTCTTTTCTCATTCGCTTCTTAGGTATATAGTGTTCTGCAAGCTATTAGACAGGTTTATAAAAAAGATCAATACTTCTGAAGTATGACTCAGTCAATGTTTTGATGAATACTCGTCTGAGGTATTTATCGAATTAAACGGTTTGATTTCACCTTCATCGTGCAAACCGTAAAGCAATGGAATTTGCTGCCCAAGTGGGTGTTCCAGATTATATTTATCAAGATATAATCTGGATGCATTCAATTCGCGAGTGAATCGATTTTTTCTAGGCAAGAGTGCTCCATCGTAGACCGCATCTTCACTTAACATTAGGCAAGATGGCGGTCAAACGCATGCACAATGCATATACATAAACAAAATACCAAGGGTTTTTAAGTGTATACTATATAACATGTACATGTTACCAGTTATGTTGGTTCCCCGAAAAAACTAGATTGAACAAAACTAGATTGAAGACTAAATTGTTGTAGTTATTTAAATTTTATATGTTCTATAATTATTTTTATGTGATTCCAATAGATTCAGTGAAAACAATATTCTGATTTCATTTATATTGTGTCACAATGTAGTCTGTACCTGGTCCCTACGATTAATTGGGGCCTGGCTTTTAGTGGGACCCTCCAGATGACTTAATATACCTTCGGAGGGTGCGTTTACATAACATACGTCTTGAGCCTTATAAACAGTTCAGTTGAATTGAGAGAACCTTCCATTTCTGTTTGCATTGCGTGAAGACTGAGAAACGCTTATTCATATTATGCGAGCTCAGGTATGACTGGCACCCAAATTGGGACCTCCATTTCAAAATGTGTTTGTAGAAATTATATTAGTTAGTTAATATACTTTCTTATTTGTTTGTTATCAAAAATATCTCGTTTTAATATATTAAAATTCTTTCGTAGGTACTTGTAAATTAGTATAATCATTGTTTTGTATTTAAGTTTCAATTGGCGCCCAAAATGTGACAGAATTATTTTATGAAAGAAAAATATTTTTCCTTTATGAAAGTAAATAACTATAAAGGCCACTAATTTTCCTTAACTTACGTTATTATACCATTTTTAACCACACCATTTTTAAATTCTACAACTTATAACGATTACAAGTTTGCTCTGTCTAATGCAATTACGCTAGAATTGGTCAATATACAGCTGAGTAATCATTAAATAAACACAACACAACAAACACAACGATGCTAAATTTAGTTCCAAATGCGTCGTGCTGCGTGCAATAACAGCGATAGTTACGGTAGACACATATTATGCACTACCAAGTAGTAGTTATTGTCTTCTAAATAATTGGTGCTATGCTTCCAAAGTTATAAGCGATCTTGTCATACCGTGTTTGTTAATAAAAGACGTTTTACCTCAAAAAATTACTTTCTCGATGTTCCAATAAAGTAATAACCGAAACAAGTATTTTTCTCATAAAATCCCCACTGACCTAGAACGGCTTAATATTCTGCACCCCAAGTCTTGGCAAAGGAAGAGAATTAATTTGATGGGTATGAATGTGTTCCGTACATTATTAACACCGGCTGTACAGAATTGTATGAATAAGTAATCTTTTTGGAGATTGAACTTGGAATATGAGTACAACCGCAATAATAAAGGAAAATTTTCACAAGGCGTGCTCGTGTTAAGGCTGTATTACATACGAGGTACGTTTGATCACAGTCTTTGTGATTCGTTTGCGATTGAGTGAACGAGTGTTTAATAAATGTTATACGTATCGTGTATTAAGGATATTTATGCTTTTTCAATATATTCTTGTACATTTTTGCTTTACTTACGCGGGATTACTCGCGTTGAATTACATTGAAAATTTTGACTAAAGTTTCGGCTACATACGGTGGCCTTCATTATGAAGAAGCATGACAAGGCCGCGTGCGCGTTATACTGAGCTTTGTCTCCGTAATGAAGGCCACCGGATGTGGCCGAATCTATAATCAGACTTCATATAACTAACACAAAAAATAAAAGTACTACTCGTATACATATAGTAATTTACATAGCACACGAATTGCACGTTTTAAATAATAATCAGCTAAAACCATCAAAATACAACCGTTTCATATCCATAGCGTACAATTTGAATCACTTGCGAGCCAAATATCCTCTATAAACGAAATTGAACCCACCCGTTTAGCCGCCACCCGCCAAACGTGTCAATCCTCATTGATGCGATTACGGTTTCGACCTTAAAACGACTTATTATTAACACCGTCACGTCCACCACTAATCCATAATTTAAATATTTGTTCTGTCCTGTTTGCCGCCGTCGCATCTGCGCTATATCTCATAATCGCCTACGTTGACAGTTTAAGAGGCTTACCCACGAAAGGGGATAACCCGATTTCATTTTTTCGTACGCAGGTGTGGCCTGTCACGTTCCCGTAACTTCCTTACATTTAATTTCACGGAGTGCTCTGAGGTTATGGATTTGAGATTTAATATTGTTGCTTATATTATGACTAGGTTTTGTTTGGCGGTCGTTTTTCTTTTTAACTTGAAGATGGTAGACAGTACTATAAAGTACCCTAACTATGGTTTCCTTACGATGACACCGGCAGCTCAAGCTCATTGTTGGGATTTGAACCTACGCTCTGTGATTAGTGAACCAACCACAATAGCCACTGAGAGAGATATCAGCTACAAGTTATAGTTTATTTTAGGTTATTTGTCGACTTTTTTTTTTTGCAATGATCATATTATTGGATTAGCGCGTACTGTATTGGTGTAGTGTCGTCAGGTATCAGGATTAAAACTCCTTCCAGAGGTACAAGCTCGATTTATCCAAAAATCCACATTAGACTCCTTAGTTTGCTAACTCCAAACGTTAGCGCGTTTTAGGTTTTTACAACGCCATCTATATTATTTGGCGGAACTAACTTTGCATAAACAATTATTTATTAAAGTAAACTTTTAATGATTATGCACCTTAGTAAAAAAGAACTTCCAAATATTGCTTATTGTAAATTGAGATACAAGTAATAACAAAATATTGGTATCGGTTTTTATTTTACGTCCCAACTAGTTGTCAGTTTTATCAATCGACAGCCCACGTCTAAAGTGTCTTTTTCATTTATTTTCAGTACATCGAGCGGCAATAGTTTTCATGGCCTGTCAAAACATGTTTCACCCCCAATTTTACGAGTTTGCAGCTATGCTTTCATAACGCGTTTACCTCTAGACTGTGACGAAAAAGTAGGGGACATGAAACTCTTGATTTTTTTTTTGTGTTGTCTTTCTAGCTAGCTTGTCTGGAAGATGTAGGCTTACAATATTGTGCAAAGCATAATTTTTTCCAAAAAACATCGATGTCATATCAATAAGTCCTAACACGGCTAGGTTATATTGCTTTAATAAGAAGTTCCAGTGCCTACTTTCCAGCTTCATCATCATCTGATGATGAAACCGGGTAGGTAGTTGGGACTATTCTAGTCACCGTAACCACCACTGAAAAGTCACCAAGAAGTATAATATGCAATTTCGATTACTTGAACAAGATACTTTTTCTAATTAATTTTCTTTAAGAATAGAACTACTTAACCGGTTTTGATAAAATTTATATATGACTAATCTGAAAGTATTTCTAAATCAGTTTATAAATGACGGACTTCTATGGAAACAAACTTAAAATAAAAGAAATGCAATCGTATTGAGAACCATTTTTTGAAATCTGTTAATACATGGGTTCGTACCTATATTTTACATACTTACCGGAACAAGCTTACTGCCGCCAAGCATCTAACGGTATGTTCCGGCAGCCTCGCTTGAGAGCCAGTTCCATTGCAGGCTAGGTGTGCTTTACCATCTTCGACCACACCGTCACTTAACATCTGTGAGCTGTAGTCAAACGACTAGCCTGTCAGCCATAAACAAAAAAACAACACTTACTTTCACTCTTTTGTAACGAGTCAAACGCTGAAATAGCACTATCGTTACATGTCCTGTGTACTATTTGTGCGCATTTGAAGGTCAAACGTAATATTAGCATCTGTTACATTCCCGGTGACGTGTCCCACATATCATTTTCTGCATTATTGAATCAAGAGATAGCGAAAAGTTACTACCCGGAAAATTTTCCCCCACGTCAAGCCTGAGTCGGTTGGATAATGATATTTTGGGGATACACTGACTTGAATTGAAAGTGTTTACGCTTGCGATTATTTAAATCGATTGTAAATTTTTGGAATAAAAAATATTGTTTTACTGACGTTTAATTATATCGAATGCTCGGACTATAGTTTCGGCCATATCTAGTGGCCTTCTTCAAGGAGGCAAAGCTGAGTACAACGCGCGCGCGGCCTCGTCTTGCTTCGCACTGTGGGCCGCGGCGCGCCTCGCATATGAAGACAGCGGTTGGTGCGCGAGCGCGGGGGTAAGAGCGCGGGATTTGCGCCAGTGCGCTCTGAAGACTTTTCACCAGAGCCCTCTACAGTATCAGGATCATTCCAGCACACAGAGCTTACTGCAACGTCTTCGGATCCGCAACCAATCTCACAAGCTGAAATTAAATGAAACAAATTGTGTCAAACCCACGCCAGTTTCTATAGTAACATAAATAAATAATTCAAACAAAGACATTAAGAAAATCGATTATCGGTTATGTGGGGTAGAGGTGGTTTTGAGATTTGTTTTGCTTATTACGTGCTTACATATAATCTGATTTGAACTCGAAGTAATTGAATAAAAAACGTGTATCGGTATAAAATAGGTACTTTAATAAAATAATACTTAAGCCCACACTGATAAAAGCAGTCTATCTCGTTTCTGATTGATAGACAGATTGTTGTTTACATTATATTGCAATAGAAGAATATAAACTTAAAACAAGTGTTAAAATTGGGGGCCTTCTCGCTAGAAGCGATCTCTTCCAGGCAACCTTAGGATAGAAAGGATACAAGAACAAATAGAAAACGATAATGCTAATGATAAACGATATGGTTTTTTTATTTTTTTTATTTTGACTGTTTAGGTGTTAGTCCACAACTCATTTGATGTTAAGTGACGGTGTGGTCGAAGATGGTAAAGCACACCTAGCCTGGAATAGAACTGGCTCTCAAGTGAGGCATGATAATGCGTAAGCGCCTAACTTCATCTAATTAACCGACAGTAAAGTTTTTTTTTTTAAATTATATTTGTCACATTAAAACTCCGTCATTTAACAACCAATTTAAAAAAAGATTTTCTTTTGTAAGGATAATATTTTAAGATTAAATTAGTAGCAGTTTTATGAAATTAGGTTCTAAAGTTTAATTTATTAATCCGAAATAACTAAAACGTGGCCGTGTTTAGGCTTCGGGGCATGGAGTTGGTTTTATTTTAATAGTTAATTTTGTAGCGATGATAGCTCATTGGTTAGCGCGGTGGGTCGCATGCCGAAGGGCGTGGGTTCAAACTCCCAACAATGAGCTTTTAAGCTGCCGGTAAAGGAAAACATCGTGAGGAAACCATAGCATGGTGGTAGGGTACTTTCTAGTACTCGGCTGGCTAGCTACCACCCTCAAGTTGAAAATTTGCCGCCAAGCACCTAACGGTGTGTTCCGGCAGCCTCACTTGAGAGCCAGTACCATTCCAGACTAGTTGCTTTACCATCTTCGACCACACCGTCACTTAACATCAGGTGGGCTGTAACACTTAACCTGCCAACTATTTAAAAAAAAATAAGTATACTTATTTATATTGGCAAATGCGATATTGGCAAGTGTTTTATTTTAAGGCTTTTATTTTGAATGGAAATAAGGTCAGTCCGATAAAAGGTTATGCAGAACGGCAATAAAAACATGGTTGATCCGAAAATGTATTTTTTTTTTTAATTTTATTTTAAACCTTTAATAATATAGCTTTTGAAAAATTGTACCAATTCTTTAGTCGACTTAAAAAAAAGGAGAAGTTAATCAAATCTTTTTTACGTTATCTATAAACCGATTTGACTTTTAATATAGGAAAAGATATACCTACTAGATTCAGATTAGTCCAATAGAAATTTCATCAAAATAGGTTTAGTAGAGTTGAAATAAGTATGTCATCCAAGTAAACGAAATTGCGTGTTTTTCTTTCCTGTAACTTGTATAAAATCAGAAGTGGTAAATTAAAAGCCGTGGGCGTTTAACAGATTTATTCAGAACTTGTTAGTAATTTTCAACTTTCTTGTCGGGTAGTTGGCGAGTGAATCCCGTCCGTCCTTCATGCCCGTGTTGCCAGCCTTTTAGTATTGCCATTAACTATTCGTAATACAGTAAATAGTTAATGGCAACAAATATTAAATAAAGTTATGACACATTCCAACACCGGCATGTGGACATAAATGCTTTATATTACACAAACATTATATGTACTAACAAGGTCAACGTAAAATCTAACACTTGTCAGTTGTGTTTACGGTAGAATAGTAGCAATGAACTGTCTACCTTCATCATCTAACTGGCTTCATCATCATCTGAGGCTTCATCATCAGATAATGATAAAACTAGAAGGTAGGTATTAAAACTCTGTAATAAATCAATTTAACATAGCCGTGTTTGGGTTTTAATTTTGTAAAAATAATCTTGTGTTTTACTTAGCAGTAAATTCTCTTTTCCTTATTCCATGATGAAGTTGTCAACTTGTCGACATGTAAAGTGAAACGCGAATTAATTTAGCCGACAGACTCAGCGGGCGAGGAAAATGCTGCGCTAATTCGACGCCATATTTTAAGCGCTTTCCTCGACAAAACGCTTTAAAATTACAGAAAAATATGTTATAACAACAGTTTTTGGGTAATCTTTTAAAACTTGCTGGAACCTATGAGTTAAAAGTAAAGTTAAAATAGATAAAAGAGATGAATTTCGAGTATCCCGATCAACCCAGTTTTTGTTAACTGTTACGCCCACTGTTGGGCGCCTCTTCTAATTGTAATAACACAAAAACCAATTAAATTTTCGCATGGATGCCATTGTCAGAACTGAACCAAATTGAAATGGGACCACCAGCTTTCAAATAAAAAAGAATCATCAAAATAGGTTGACCTAGTCGAAAGTACTGAGCTAACAAACATTAAAAAAAACATGTCGAATTGAGTACCTCCATCTTTTTTGAAGTCGGTTAAAACGGGTACGGCCGTAGTCCACTACCCTGGCCTAGTGTAGGTTCACAGACTTCACTTATCTACGAAAACTTTCTGAACTATAACTAACAATTTTTTTAACTATACAATTTGTTTAAGTAAGATTTTAACCTACCGCCAGATTAGAAGAGGATAGACGGTCTCCTAACTTTTGTAGCGATTATAGTTCAGTGGATAGTGCGGCCAATGCTGATAAACGAGCTTGAGTTGCCGGTGAAGGAATACATCGTGAGGAAACCATGTCACCGTGGCTTTATATATGTATAAGTAATAAGACGAACGAGACGCTCTCCTGGTGACCCCTATGAAGAGATGATGTCTATGACCATTACAGCGATACGCAGAACTTTGAATAGTAAAACAAAGACGAGGGCACCACTGCTTTGCCGCTCATTACTTTGAGACATTTGATGGTTAGGATACTTTTAGGGTTCCGTACCTCAAAAGATAAAAAAGAGGAACCCTTTGTTGTCCGTCTGCCTGTCTGTCAAGACCCTTTTTCTCAGGAACGTCTGGGAGGTATCAAATTGAAATTCATATCAAATACTTAAGTCTACTGTTCCTTAT
Source organism: Biston stratarius (assembly GCA_950106695.1). Taxonomy (NCBI): domain Eukaryota; kingdom Metazoa; phylum Arthropoda; class Insecta; order Lepidoptera; family Geometridae; genus Biston; species Biston stratarius. Next base: position 17,109,505 of record OX467109.1, on the reverse strand, counting down.
AGTTGTGAAAAAATCAAACTTGTAAGCCAACGCAATCAAAAGATACAGCCGTTTATGCTGCAAATTGTCGACACTCGCAAGGGAATCAAAAACTTCAGTACTTCCCGTGAACTCAGAATCTTGAAATTTGGTACGAAGCAATGTCTTTTAGCACAGATAAAAGAAAAATTGCGAAAAGCATAAATTACCATTAATAAAAAAAAAACATTACTTTTACTTGTATACCTACAAATTTGTACGGAACCCTCGGTGCGCGAGTCCGACTCGCACTTGGCCGGTTTTTTTTACATGCTTGGCTAACTTTGCCAAGTACCTAACAGCAGCTTCAATTGAGCGCCACTTCCATTCTAGGCTAGGTATAATTTCCATCTTCGACCACACCGTCATTTAACATCAGGTGAGTTGTGGTCAAACACCTAGACACCAATAAAAAAAGATGTGGGTCATTAAGAGCAGGGCAAACAGTCACTGTTTGCTCAATAAAGAGATTTTGATGCACATTTTTTTAAAAACGGAACCTCTAAATGCATCATGTTTTATTGCGATCGTGCGCAATCTTAAATTATATATTTGTGAATACGTGAAAATCAAAATGTCGATTGAAACAATAGCTGCCAGCAAACTCTTTGATACGAGTACACAACGTACGTATTATCGATATACGGTAAATGGAGTTGCCAGTGCTTTTGAATTTCTATTGCTTCGCCTAACCTAGCGAATAGGAGAGGATTTTGATATCTGTGAATCATGTTGCAGTAGGTACTGTTGAGACTGCTACCTTTTTTTAAAAGATCACACTGTTTCATTTTATATAGCGATGATAGCTCAGTGGTTAGCGCGGTCGGTTCGCATACCGAAGGGCGTGGGTTCAAACCCCAACAATGAGCTTGAGCTACTGGTGAAGGAAAACATCGTGAGGAAACTATAGCATGGTGGTAGGGTACTTTCTAGTACTCGGCTGGCCAGCTACCACACTCAAGTTGAAAATCTGCCGCCAAGCATCTAACGGTGTGTTCCGGCAGCCTCACTTGAGAGCCAGTTCCATTCCAGGTTAGGTGTGCCATCTTCGACTACACCGTCACTTAACATCAGCTGAGTTGTGATCAAACACCTAGCCTGTCAGCCATAAAAAAACATTAACAATGTGAAAGGTTATGAGTGAGTTTATGGGTGAGGTTATGGGTTAGAGTGGATAGGATCGTGGTGTTCCTGAAAAAAAAAAAGGCCAAATGGCAAACATACTCTATAGTACTACTCTATATATATATAACATCTCTATATACAAACATATCATCGAGAGCTGAAGGGCGTGGGTTCGATTCCCACTCAGGAATAACATTTGTGTGACTAATTTTGTATTATAAGTATGTATTAAAAAAAAAAAGTACTTAAGTATTCTATCAGCTATCTGGTTTCCATAGTTCTAGCTTTGCTTAGTTTGGGGCTAGATGGCGGTGTGTGAAAAATATCCTCCAATATTTACTTTATTTATGTAAAAAATAAAAATTGGTTCACGAATGGCGGAGTAATCAGTACATAAACATAAAAGAAAACACGGGTTAAATTGGGAATCTCTCTCGTTTTGAAGATTAAATAAAAAATATTTATGAAATATCTTACATTTTACTAATGATTAAACTACCTCAAAAATTAAATATTCGTAAACTTCTATAGTTAATTGGATTTCCAATAAAGTTTTCCAGAATGTAATTCGTAAATAATATACCTAGTACTTTCTAAAATAAAACTATTTTCAACCTTACAAAAAAACTATATTTTTGTAAATATATACATCTTCTCAATCATGATATTCCTTTACTATCTGAAGCAAAATATATATTAAATTTCCTCTGTGATATTTTCGTACAGAATATTTCTTTTTCTCCTACACAGAGCATTAGGCATTCGTTTCGGCGCAAAGCTTCGATATAAATCGAGTACCTTTTCTCTGCGTTCATAACAGGAAGCAAGTAGTCCGATAAAATTCCTTCAAAACGTATTTCATGTAAACTTACAGTAAGGGTGCGTGTGTGGAATAAGAAAAACCACCAACCGTTTCCTATACAAACGTATTTTACAACTAAATACGGCCCTGGGTTTTTTTGGGTCAAAAAGTAGCCTATATCATGCAGTATAAAGTTCGTCCTATCCTGTTACAGAAGAAGTAGTAGCAGAAACAGAATCGTGTAAATATTAATGTATTCCGGCTTAAAAGACACTATACCATTTTTGTTTTATTTATGCGGGATAGTTTTAACCCGACTGTAATCGGCCATTTCCGGTGGCCTTCTTTATGGACTCAAAGCTGAGTACAACGCGCGCGTGGCCTCGTCTTGTGTGAAAATCACGTCAGTTTCCATAGTAAAATACAACAGCAGGAGAAATTGGAGAGTTAAATGTAACTCACCATAGAATGTCAAAATCAAAAAATCTAAATCAAAAAGTCATTTATTCAGTTTAGGCCCTGGTAAGGCACTTATGAACGTTAAGTTACATGTTTGAATCTACCACCGGCTCGTAATTACACTTCAACTGAGAAGACTCCGGCAAGAAACTCAGCAAGGCATTTTTTTTGTGGATCTTTCTTTTCATATTAAGTTACAGTTTTTACAGTTTACAGTTACAAATTTTAATACATTATGCTTACTACAATTGTCACTTAGCCAGGGGGATGCAAGTGCAGAGAGAAGCTACTACAACCATATATTCCTGTCTTCCACGTAATGAGCCACCTTATAGTAGGCTTTATCAATTAACCTCTGCTTTATAAAATCTTTGAATTTATTATATGACATTTTAGTTACCTCAAGTTTAAAAGTAATGAACGCTAAAGCCGTTTTAGTACAATTCTCTGGGGTAGATGCTATTTATTACTATCGGGAGACATATTTCGTATTTCAACCCTGTTTTTCAGGAGCCTTACAGATTACTTAATTATTGGAAAACTAACAATGTTTGCTTATATAGTTTTTTCGGTGTTCTGTTTTTTTTTAAATTCCAATTTAATTAAGGGACGTTTGTGACAACCACATGGCAGTTTTTTACAACTAAAATAATTAGTACCTACACACAACACACTCTCTCATACATTTCTCTCCCCCGCATACACACTAAATAATCAAGGTGGGTCACTTGAGGCGACTCACACAACTGAACAGCTCCCTGGCGCCGCGGTGTTCTGTTGTGATCCAAAAAGGTTCTATATTCGTTTAGTGCTCAGATCAAAAACTACGTTTAGTGGGTCTTTGCGTCATAGTAAATCAAATTTGAAGTAAACAATGAGAAACTTTTTTTGGTTTTACACTTGTTTTTTTTTATTTTTTAACCTTAAATAGAAACTGTTTGTTGTGGAAGTTTTCGCCTTGACCGTGAACTACTTGTAAGCTGTCTGTGTTTATTATGTGTCAATGTCATATTTCAAAAAGATATACGGTATGACGTGCTTATGCTTGTTTTGTTATGCTTGGTGAAGTGTAAAAATAATAATTATTCAAATAACTAGTATATATACCTATGTAACAAAAGTATGTATAAGAAGCGAGGTAAACAATTTTATTATCGACTACCTGCAAAGCGTTACATTAGAACTTTTTTGTTGATTAACTTTTCATGGGACAGTTGATTTTTCTTCTTGGAAATAGTAAGTAATTTATTTTTCAAGTTATTATTTCATAGGATTAAAGTCATAAAAATGAGAACTAGCATAGATATTTGCGGAAAGTAAGAAGTAAAAAGATCGTTTCGACAAACGCCCGATAAGCGTGGCGCCGCTGTCTCAGTTTCCATGCATTTTTCTGTCGTAATAGTAAACTTGCCTCAAAGATTTTAAAGCCAAGGAGGCAATCGGAGAATACGATGGAAGAAGGAAGTTAATATTAGATCTTCTTATAGCAGATAACGTACTGCATCGTAACTAGTAGAACCAACAACTCCATGTTTCATTTGAACGAACAGAACTGATGTGCAAACAAATCTGGCGTAGGGATGGGATTATCTCGCTTATCAGTCTGGCCCTGACGTGATCAGTTTATGTAAAAAGGGTTTTTATGATCTCGACTTGACTATAGATAAATAGAGAGAGAGAGATAAACTCTTTATAGTTCACACCAAAGATAAATATCAAATATGATAGAAAAATATACACTAGTGTAACAATCGGCGGCCTTATCGCTAAAAGCAATCTCTTCCAGACAACTTTAGGGTGAAAAGGATCCAGAAACCAGTAATAACCGAGGTTTGGTTTAATAAGGATGAAATTAAAGCTAAAGATCTGATCAGATTTACATGCACACCTAAGTATAACATTAAATTAAATTATATTTATTGAGTCAAAAAAACGGTCCAGCCAATTACATTCAAAACTCACAAGAAATTACATAAAAATTTAAATAAAAAGCAAAATACAATAATTATAAATTTTTGAAAACAATGTCAAATAGTTACAATAACAAAAAAATAATAATAAAAATTACAAATGTCACGAAATAAAAAAAAAATAGATATTAAAAGACATATATCCATATATACATAGACATATATCCTAATACTTAAATTAGAAATACTAGTAATATATATAATTCACTAATATAGCATATTAAAAACATATATGCTAATAAGATCAAATTATTTAAAAAAAAACACATCAACATCAACGTAACAAATTTTTCGACAGATAAAATATTTTTACGTTTTCTTTGAATACACCTAGCGAAGAAGCACGTTCGATTGGAATAGGTAATGCATTCCACAATTGAACAGCCTGGAATACAAACGACTTTTCGTAAAAGTTTCAAAACGTTCAGAAGGGGCCTTAAGGGTCAGACTATCTTTCCACCTGAGAGGTAAGGAATGAAAAGAGTGTCAAAAAGTAAAACTTTCTTTTCCTTAACTGCGCTATGATGCCCCCGTGCGTATCATAACGAGCATAGACATTTGGGTTCATTTAACCTCTTTCCTGATAGCCTCGTCATTTAAAAGATTTCATTTTTTTAAATTCATAAGGCATATTAATATGTTACAAAAAACACCTCAGCAGTTAAGGGATTAAACAGATAGGGCAGGAAAGATTTAAGAGAATACCGACAAAATAGAGCGTAAGAGCATTTCCATGAAGGCGAAAATGGGATAAGATTATACTTGCGTAAACCATACATAAATCTAACAAATGTCGTTAGTGCATTTTTATTTTACTTATGCGAGATTATTCAGATTTGATTTTATCGGAAACTCCGACTAGTTTTGGCCACATCCAGTGGCCTTCATCATGGAGACAAAGCTGAGTACAACGTGCGTGCGGCCTTGTCTTGCTTCTCGTCTTAAAGGAGCGTTCGATCAAAAACCTAGCCTGTCAGCCATTAAAAAAAAAAACAGCAAAAATATTTGTGTGACGAGCGTATATGTTTATTTTGTATTTAGAAAAAATAATCCAAACCCAAGTTATGAGGGTTCAAAAAACGATGAAACTTCAAGAAAAGGTTGGCCAGGTAAGTAAGAACCAAGCGAAGCGCACTACCCTTGCACTTCGCTTGGCTCGTCTTGGCGGGGGCACTACTGTGTCCTCAGATGTGAGCATTCTATCAAATATCTGGTTTTCATAGTACAAGCTTTGATTTGTTTGGGGCTAGATGGCGCTGTTTGATATCTTAGAAAATGTATATATTTATTTTACTATAGGTATATCTGTGGCATGTTATGTTATTTATTTCAAGTATCTGGCTGACCGAGCTATGCTCGGTTTTTTTAACGACGTATTCTAAAAATGAAACCTATCTAGATCGATTTATCGCCCCCGAAACCCCCTGCATACTAAATTTCATGAAAATCGTTGGAGCCGTTTCCGAGATTCAGATTATATATAATTATATCTACCTACATATATTCAAGAATTGCTCGTTTAAAGGTATTAGATTAATAACATATTATTATTAACACCATTGCGTTTTGCCTATACCAAAAATCACTGAACGCGTCTAAAGAAAATTTCACTTCAAAAACATCCAGAAACATATAATAGATTCAGAATTCCTGAATAAATGCTTCGCCGCTAGATGTCCAATATTAGAACACTATGTCGTGGATCTGGGGAATTGTCCGCCATCTGGCTCGGCCTAAAAGGATTTGCTCGCAATGACTAGTTAGGCTGTAATTACGTAATGCCATTTGGAGCGGTCTCCTTTATGAGTATTCTCTACCAATAGAGGAACATTTTTGTAAGACGGTGCCGTTCATTTCGGCCCTTCTTAGAAAATTAAGGATATTGTGCATACTGGTATCATTATATTAGTAACGATAATGGTTATTGACTGAAAAGCATGACAAGGAAAAATTAAAAAAAAAACCTGTCTAGCATAGGCAGTTATGGGAACTAGTTATGGATAGAAGTTAAAACTTAAATACGTCACATGAGCATGTCGGTAACGCAAACCCGTTCTCTACTTGTTGATAAGGTTGCCTAGAAGAGATTGCTTTTAGCAATAATCCCACCAGTTATTACACTAGTTTTGTTTATATTTTTCTGTTGTATGAGATAACAGATAACAGTCTTGGGCGTGAACAATAAAGACATATCTGTCTTATAATAGGTACATACGTACATATAAACAAAGATCATTCAATGTTATCTGATAGGTACAATCTGGGTGCTTTCAAGTCGCGATGGAATCGGTTTCTTCTAGGCGAGCGTGCTCCACCGTAGACCGTATCTTCGCTTAAACATCAGGCGAGTTGGCGTACAAACGCAAGCCTTTGTCATTTGTAATAAAAATAAAAGATTTAGCCAGGCACAAAAATACTAAATGTTTATTTTTTATCAATTTCTAACAGGGTTTCTGTAAGAATAATTGCGTTAAACCCAGTTCCTTTCATTCGTGCTGATAAATATTCATATTCATTTGTTCGTTCGCTTCCAAATCCGTAATTAGGATCGCACACCTAAGCGACAAGGATTCAATTAAAAAAAATAAGTTGGTCGTCACTGGACGCCTGACAGATGTGAAACATTTAAACAGTACGCAGCACACAGAGAGCGTCACACCGTTTGCCATCACGGCATACGATGGTTTTACAGTAAAAGCGCGCCAATAGGTTTTTCACATTAATAAAGATTTTCGTTATGTTTGTAGTTACTACCTACGTTATAAGCGTTCAAGAGATCAAAATTTAATATAATTAATCAAAAAACTTTAAAAACCAAAACATAATGGTAAAATTGTTTGTAGCAATTAACTTTAAGTTCAAACAAGCTTAGCGGTTCGCGCGGTTGGTTTACACGCCGAAGAGCGTGAGTTCAAATTCCTAAAATGAACTTGAGTTGATTATTTTTCCGACCCAAATATCGACCAATAGAATTGCACCATTCGACGTCACGTGGTACAACCTACATGGTATTATACTGATAATTTTTTGATTAGCTCTAATCAAAAAATTATCAGTATAATACCATGTAGGTTGTACCACGTGACGTCGAATGGTGCAATTCTATTGGTCGATATTTGGGTCGGAAAAATAATCCCCCGAATACCACACGAGCTTCAAAATTATCTGGCATTTCCCTCAAGGTTCCCTATCGGGAAATACCCGATAATTTTGAAGCTCTTGTGGTATTATAAATGAAAGTTAAAGAAAACATCGCAAGAAAACAATTAGCTTGATGGTGAAGCACTATCTAGTACACGGCTAGCTAGCTATCACCACAAGTTGAATATTTGACGCAAAGTACCTCACGGTGTGTTCCCATAAATGAAATAGAAATGAAACTAAACTAAAATAAAAATATTAAAAATAAAATATAAAGTTTTCAATCCCTCCACAATCCATTTTTCCAGAAGTTTTATGATTTATGAAAATAATTACACACCCACATTCTGTCTCATTTATGACATCCTTAGACGAGTGTCAATAGATATTTTCAAGATCATTGTGCTCCATCCTCGGCTACAACGTTGCTTTCCTTCAAACGAGTTAGTGGCAATACCTAGATATATTTCTTATGAAAACAATATTATATAACATTTTTTTTTTATAGCTGACAGGCTTGGTGTTTGACCACAACTCACCTGATGTTAAATGACGGTGTGGTCGAAGATGGTAAAGCACACCTAGCCTAGAATGGAACTATACCATTACACTAATAATATTAGTGTAATGGTATAGTTATGATACATTTTTGCATAAGGTATCCTTCATTGTGAAAACTTTACTAAGAGTCGAGTCAGTGCGGTGTGCGAATGACTTTACGTCTATATAGTCTCATTTGAATATTGAGTTTTTAAAGTGGTTTATTTTCATCAGTTTTGATTTGATCATTTGCATTTTTAGTGAATGGAAATCTGTAATCTTGTAAATTTATAGTAATTTATTATGCACTGAGGCTTAGTTCGTGATGAAATTTAAAAGTTATATTATGGTAATTAAAATGTGTAAATTCATTAAACCACATTTTTTTTTAAATATCTAATGGGTTTGCGTTTGACCGCCATCTCGCCTGATGATACGCGAAGATGCGGTCTACGATGGAGCACCCTCGCCTAGAAGAAACCGATTCACTCGCGACTTGAAGGCACCCAGATTGCATTTATCGGGGAACACCCACTCAGGCAGTAAAGTAGGTGTCAGATCAAATGGCCTCTTTTTGGTAGAGAACAGACACGCCAGGGTCTTAGCTGCATTGAACTTGACCAGATGGGCATCGCTCCAGTCGGAGACTGCCTTGAAGGACAAGTTCATGCGCTCTACTCTACTAATAAAATAAGTGAACTGCTTATTCACTGCATTCCATTTGGTTACTAATTTTGTCCACCTGTGATCTGTGAGGCGCGCTACGTACTAATAAATAATGGACTATTAAAATTTATCCCATAAAATTCTTTAAAAAAATCCTTTATAAATATATCAAAAGTCCTTGGCCTGCCAAAAACATCCACAAATTAATCGTTGGAAAGAGTATCCAAAGCAGCGTTAGTAGGATCTTATTAAATTTGGTCGGACAGGGATGGGAACAAGGGCAGTGAAGGTGAGCGTTAATACGTATTTAAAGGGTGTCCCTTAATCCTACACCTGGGTCACAATTCCTAGGTACTGTACGGAAACAAATCTCTGCAACGTGATAGACTCGGAACCCACACGCCTAAAACATTAAACGCTAATTAGCTTCATCAGTAAAAAAATGCTATTAATGACAATAAAGAAAAAATATAATTCCAGGAATCTACGTACAATACGTACATATGTACGTCTTATGGTGCTGAAACGTGGTCTCTTACTATGTGCCGTCTTGATATGCTCAAAGTTGCAAAACAAGCTATGGAGAGGGCTATGCTCAGAGTTTCCCTGCGAGATCGAATCATAAATGAGGAGATCCGTAGACGAACTAAAGTAGCTGACATAGCCCAGCGGATTAGCAAGTTGAAGTGGCAGTGGGCAGGGCACATAGCACGCAAAACTGATGGCCGATGGGGCTGCAAAGTTCTGGAGTGGACCGGCAAGTGCAGCGTAGGACGTCCACCCAAAAGGTGGACAAACGACCTCAACGCGCTGGATGCGAGCCGCTTTCAACCGGTCTTTATGGAATTATGGAAGTCAATGGGGGAGGCCTATGTCCAGCAGTGTACGTCCTACGGCTGAGATGATGATGATGATGATGATGACGTACAATAAATTATAGTAATTACCTGGTTGACCGAGCATTGCTCGGCTGAAAACATGGATAAAACGACGTTTACTGAAAATGAAACCTAGCTAGATACATTTTTCGCCCCCGAAACCCCCTGGATACAAAATTTCATGAAAATCGTTGGAGCCGTTTCCGAGATTCAGAATATATATATATACAAGAATTGCTAGTTTAAAGATATAGAAGAAAAGTTTTTACTATAGGAACTAGATAACTGGAATACTTCTTATATACATTTTATTATACAGTAGTTCCATAACAAAACCACTCTTTAGGTCATTTAGTTATTATTTAGTTGACGATTAATTATTTAATTAACGTGGTAAAAAGGAATACTTATTACGCGAAACTTGGTGGTAGATCAATTTATCAAGAGATCGTCTAGGTAGGTACCATTGCGGTATCAGATATTCTGCCGCCAAGCATTTAATATATAAATATTACTGTGTTCCGTTTTGAAGAGTACTGCAGCTAGCGATGTCACAGGGCTGTTAAGACAAACCATCTAATGTCTCAAAGTAATGAGCACCAAAGCAGCGATGTCCTGAACTTTGATATTCAGAGCTATGTGTATCGCTGCAATGGTCACGGACAAGCGCTATATCTAACCATCAAGGGAGCGTCTCGTTCGTCGCATTACTTTTACATTAAAAAAAACTGAATTGCATAATTGCAATCGCTGTTGCTTATTGAACTAATTTTTGTTTGTTTTATTATATTTTTTTGTTCGATACCTCGGAACTCCATCGTTTATAATACAATATTTTAATTTAAAGTGGACTAAAGCTGCACCAAATTTTGTACTTACGTATCTTTTAATCGTGATTTATTAATGTAGCCTATCTCTATAATTTACCTTTAAAGGATTCGCCCCCATTTAGTTTTACAACTACCATTATCCAAAAACTATTTGTTTTTATTTTATCTGTGTACTTAAGGCGAACCCACACACAGACTTACACTCAATACACTTATTTTAAGCCTATCTACAATAATGTCTAGACTCTTTAGTACCATGAATATCGCAACAACTTTATGTAAAGTATCTTGATCCCGTTTGTACACGAAGCAATGTAAGACGCAAAATGGCGGCTTTCGCAGTGATTATTTCTGTCAAAATGTGACGACTTATGTAGTTTTTCTTCTATTTAAACTACTCACATCACATCACATCACACATCATCAGCCATAGATCGTCCACTGCTGGACATAGGCCTCCTCCTGGGGGGGTTTTGCCAATACTCGCCACGCTTGGCAGGCGGGTTGGCGAGCGCAGTTAGGTGTGATTATTCAAGGAAGACGCTGCTGCCCATCTTCCGGATTACATCCCTTAGCCGACTCTTACGGCAACCACGGATAAAGAGGGTGGGGTACAATTCTTACGCCGGCACCACCACGGCAAAACTACTCACTGATGATAACTAAATGACTAAAAACTGGTAAAAAAAGGAATGGATAAGCCTTTCCTTTTTTTATATTGGAAGGTATATTCATTATTTATTTTCTTTATTTCAGTGTCTCGTTGTTTTCCAGTAAATTTCCCATAATTGTCACGTCTTTAGGGTCCCGTTCCTCAAAAGGAAAAAAGCAGAACCCTTATAGGATTTGTCGATTCCATTAATATATTTTTGTCAAGTCCTTCTATCTCTGTGGCACGTGGGGTGTCGAGTGGAAATTATAACCATAATACATATACGCAGAAATGTAGCTGTAAAACCCTTGCAGCTGTGAAAAAATTAAACTTCGCAGTTATTGTAAAAAAAGTTACAGCCGTTTATGTCGCAAAAAACTGCATATTTCGATAGTCATAAGGGAAAGCCAAACCTATATGATATAAGACGCATTATCTTGTAGTACACATAAAGGAAAAAATTCAAACAGTACTATTTATCATACCGACCAGTTTGTACGGAACCCTCGGTGGGCAAATCTGACTTACACTTGTCCGTGTTTTTTGCAATTATTTAACTTCAGATTATAGACTATTAAATAAGAGAAGTAAGAAAGTTAAGAAGGACTGTTAGTCTTTTTTGAGTCCTGTTTTGATAAATTGTCCCACTGCTGGGCGTGGATCTCTTCTCATTGAATGAACGGTGAGACCAAATTTACATACCTTCGAGAACTTTTTTTAAGAACTCTTGGACATGTAGTGTTCTCACTATGTTTTCCTTCAAATAAATATAAATATCATTTGTTTAGTGTTATGTATTACTTTTATTCGTTTACGAAGCTATATTAAGGCGCTGCAATAGCCGCGTCGCGTCGCAAGTCACCAAGTGCCCGATTCGTTGTTGCCTTCGTATACGAACGGCGTAGTTACTGTACATACATATAAGATTGTATTGTGGAGTAAGGAGTAGATAAGAGGACTAGGTAAGATATCAGCTTTACAAAATAGATACTTGTACTTGATGGTTAGTATGGATGTAATATCATGTTTGTAATATTATCTTTAGGAATTTACCAGATGTGCTGTAATTTTATCCAAGACTGACTTGTTTTGATATTTTTCTAAAATAACAATTTTGGTTTAATGCTTTGAATAGTACTAGAATTCTTTGAATCAGTTTCAGACTATAAGATTAATATCGGATGTTACAATGCATCATTTAAACTATTTCTTGGGTGTGAATTAAGCCTGGACTGTATAGCTGACATCTATTCGCGATTTCAGGTTTTTTTCCATCGTAAAATTTACTCATAGTGATAATGATAAAGACGCCCTCTCTGATTAGTAAACCTTAAGCTTGTCACCCTGTATATATTGTTGTTTTTTTTATTCGAGAAACGAACTGTTAATTTCTAAATAAGAAGATAAAATTATTTTTTTAATGTTATTGTAATGAAACGAACTAGACGCTCTCCTAGTAGGAAGAAATAACGTATGTCCATTGCAGCGGTAATCAGAACTTTGAGTAAGTAACTAACGATACAAAGTCTAGGGCATCGCTGCTTTGACGCTCATTACTTTGAGACTTTCGATGGTTTGTCTCGACAGCGCTGTAATTTCGCTGTAGTACCTTTCAAACCTAAACACAGTAATGTTTACACACTACTGCTTGGCGGCAGAATATCAGCTACTGCGGTGGTAACTACCTAGATGACCTCCTACTAAGATCTACCACCAAGTGAATTGTGGTAAACCAGTTTTTGGAAGTAACCATTTTAGGCGTATGTAAACGAGAATAAAAAAAATGAATTCTGAGAATTGGTCTAAATAGTTTACATAATTTGCTGACCTTGTAAAGACACGTCTACTACGGACTATTTTAGATAGGTTTGCGTTTGACCACACCCTGTCTGATGTTAAGCAGTGCGGTCTGAGATGGAACACGTTTATATAGAAGGTACTTATTTACTCTGGATTTGGAGACCCATACTGTACCTTTCAGGCAACAGAGACACCGACAAAGAGTTCCACAGCCTCGCTATGCTAATAAAAAAAATGCACCAGAACGCTTTGTGCGTGCCTGTTTTTTTAAAATGTGTGACAAGCTAGGTGTTTTGACTACACCTGATGCTAAGTGACATATTTTTATATTTACATATTTTAGATGGTCAAATTTTTTATTTTAACATATTGTTTTTTATTCATTAACATGTAAGTGTCTTAAAACTTCATTAATATTTGAAATGATAATGCGGAGTTTGACTTGTAACATTGGTGTTATCAATAAGATTTGTATTTTTGATGAAGATGGTAAAGCACATCTAGCCTGGAATGGAACTGGCTCTCAAGTGAGGCTGCCCGAACACACCATTAGGTGCCTGGCGATAGATTTTCAATTTGAGGGTGTACCCTACAACCACGCTATGATTTCCTCACCGACAGCTCAAGCTCATTGTTGGGGGTTGAACCCACGCCCTTTGGCGTGTGAACCGACCGCAATAATCACTGAGCTGTACTCGCTACATAGTATTTAAAGGGGCTTTTAAAACCTACAACAGGGTCGCAAGTCCTAAGTACGACTTCATGTCCCTGCAACGCGATGGAAAAAAATTCAAATATTTTTATTTACCCATCTAAAAATAGTATACATTTCTTATTGCGACCTCATTCAAAAAATCATTAAAATCTTACCGCTTCGGAGATGAAAAACAGAATTCCAACGTCATGAATTTTTTTTCATCTAACGTCTCCCTTTGATATTTATCGGGAGTCCGTTATTAAAACCAATTTTCCCTTTTATATCGGGGATAGAACGTCCTTTAGTATGGCACCGAGTCTCAACAGCTCGAGACAAATAGCTGACGGGACATGGATGCTTTGCCGTTTTATTTTGTCGTTTAGGACTTGACGTGTACGATATTTTTTACTGTTATAAGGCTAAGTTTTACCACAGCTCACTTGTTTTCCTAACTCTCTTTTTATTCATGTTTACAGAATATTTACTGAATTTTTAGCTTTTGGCTGAAGATTTGACTATAATGCGTGCCGTCTTCGACTACCACTGTAACATCTTGACATTTAGTAATTTCCTAATTTAATTTGTTAATGTGTTTTAATTGGTGTACAGTGTGTTGGTGGACTTTATAAATAAATAAGTATTAAGTAACGACGTGGTCACAATTGGCCTGAAATTGAACAAGCACTCAAATGAAGCTGCCGGAACACACCGTTGGGTGCTTGGCAGCAGATTTTTATCTTGACCACTATGCTGTTCACGTTTTCTTTTACCGGTACTTTAGCTCATTGTTGAGGTTTGAACCCATGCCTTTTAATGTGTGAGCCACGCTAATCACTAAGCTATCATCACTACAAATTAAATTAATAATATTTAAGGCCTTGTACACCTGTTGTCGTGCAAATAAAGCTTTTGATTTTGACAAAAACAAATATGCGACATTGAGTTTGGTCCATGTATTAAAGTAAATATATGCAACAGATTAAACTGTTACGTAGTTAGACTAATTTGAAGCGCTGATGATAATATATATATTTTTTTAATGATTTAATTAATATTTTGAAATTAATGAATGCCAAGAAAACTATAACACGTATTTTAACTATTTGTAGCGATTATAGCTCAGTGGTTAGCGCGGTCAGTTCGCATGCCGAAAAGCGTGGGTTCAAATCCCAATAAAGAGCTTAAGGTGAAGGAAAACATCGCGAGGAAACCATAGCGTGGTGGTAGGGTACTTTCAAGTACTCGGCTGCCACCCTCAAGTTGAAAATCTGCTGCCAAGCATCTAACGGTGTGTTCCGGAGCCAGTTCCATTCCAAGCTAGGTGGGCTTTACCATCTTCGACCACACCGTCACTTAATATCAGTTTCTCGCTTTTTTTATTTATAAAAGTAAAACTGTATACAGTTTGATCTTTCATCTGTTTTGTCATGTCCTGTGAGTATTCGTCCAAGCGAGCGTCCTATTCTTCCCATTCGATTTTAACTCCGCGTTGGGCCGTCGGACCCAAATTCCCGATGGTCTAGTCATTTACCCGAAACACGGCCTCTAGCGATGAATAAATTTCCCACCCCTTGTTTCTTACCCAGTTTTGGTCAATTCGACGTTGACTTATGATGTGGACAGTAAGGAAACAAAAAAAGATAGAAATACATCCGAACCAGAACCTCTCCCCATTATCAATGCTGTTATCATACGAAAACTATTTAGGTATTTCTCAGGAATAAAAACACAAAAGCAATATTTAAAAAAAAATACAGTTTTATTATTCAATTAAATAAAATGTAGTCATTATTATTATTTTTCAATCAAATCCATTGACTTCTCAATACGTAAGTAGGTGCGTAAGTAAGTACGTATACACTTAAACTTACGCATTTATTACCGAGTTAAAATATCACTGAAATTAAAAAAAAAGCTTACTGTAATAAACTCAAAAGGTCGTCTTACAGACAGACTTTCATCTTATTTTACTTATTTATTTAAATTGAATAAGTACACCTAAATTAGGGTCGGTGTTTTAAAAAATTAGACATATATAGAATAAAAAAGTAAAAATAAATAACATAATAATATGTACCTACTACGTTAGTAAAAAGGTTAACTACTTAAGTATTCAAAAATCATAATTCCAATAATTTGCCTAAACAGATTTGTATGAAGTTTGGAATATCCCCAAACGTAGGTGAAATCGCGGAATACAGCTAGTAAAATATAATGAATTTAACGGTTCCTATACCTGAGCGACTAACAAATGTGAATATTATCAAATAAACTGAATTAGCTCCAAGATATTATAGCTTAGTTAAAATTATTTACTGGCTGTGAATAACACTTATATTTTTAAGAAAAAATAGATTTTCACTAGAAAATTAATAATATTGCTGAGCAATTATTATTATAATTATCTATGTAAAAGTAATGAGACGAACTAGATGTTTTCCTGATAGTAAGAGATAACGCCTATACATGACCATTGCAGCGATACACAGAAATTTGTGTACCATAATAAAGTCCAGGACATCCGCTTGCTTTGCTTTGGCGATTATTACTTTGAGACTTTCGATGGTTAGTTTCAACAGCTCTGTAATTTCGCTATCTGCTGTACCCTTCAAGCCGGAACATACTGCTTGGCGGCAGAATATAGTGCCTGCTAAGGACATC
The DNA here is from genome assembly GCA_950106695.1 of Biston stratarius. NCBI lineage: Eukaryota > Metazoa > Arthropoda > Insecta > Lepidoptera > Geometridae > Biston > Biston stratarius. The sequence continues at coordinate 17,093,266 of OX467109.1, read as the reverse complement.
TACCATTAAGTTAAAAAAACCGATAGAATCTTACACACATACTTACAAATATAATTCTTTAGTTCTGAAGGATTTCCTACTTCCATAAGATTAACTTCTTTATCGCTTTGGCATTAAATAAATAGTGGAGGACATTTCGAACTGCGCCATCTAGTTCCAATCTAAGCAAACGTTTTACTAACAAGATCATCTGTTAAACTATTATATTTTTTTATGTAAAATACATAATTATATTTAGAACACCCATGTATAGAAATGTTTGTCTTAAGTGGGAATCGAACCGACACCCTTCAGCTCAAGATGCCAGATCTACTACCAAATGGTTATGCTTATCACCGGGTCGTAATCTAAAACTACTAAGAAACATAATTGAACACATAGCTGTGTTTATCATAGTCTTAATCGTGCACAAAATACTATGAACAGCGATATTAGAGCCAACTCGTGACCTTGACTATTCCAACATGCCTGAAACAAAGTCGAAGTATATAAGCAAAACTAATTTCATAGTATTTTGTGCGCGATTAAGACTATGATAAACACAATTATGTGTTCAAGTCGCAAAAGTTTAAAAATTAAATTTACCACCAAATGAGAATACAGAACAGGTAATCATCTAGCGTTGAATTGCTATACTGTTATGGTATTATACAAAATAAAACAAACTTGGTAACTCAGTTTAAAAAAAATCGGATATTTATAAAAAACGACCAAAAAAGAATGAGTTGGCAACTTTGTTAATTTACGAGTTGAGTGGAAGATGAATGTTTCTAATGTTTTGACACTTATTTTGGAGTTTTTTTTAAATATTAAACGGAATGGATAAGACTGTTTCAGTCATGAGACGAGTTGAAAAAGCTTTTAAGAAAAAACACGAATCGAATTTAATAGCACTTGGTCTTTGTTCAAGGGAAAACATAAAAGAATTTTAGTAAAAGGTTTTGTGCTAAAAAGACTAAGTGGACAAATTTGCGTAAAATGAAGAAAGACCTTTTTAAGTATCTTGTTAGGTCCTTTGATTCACATTACCATTTTGTGTACTTTTTTTTTATAGTTGACAGACTAAATTTTTGACCACACCTGATGTTAAGTGACGGTATTGACAAAGCCTACTATAAGGTGGCTCATTACGTGGATGACAGGAATATGTGGTTGTAGTAGCTTCTCTCTGCACTTGCGTCCCCCTGGCTAAGTGACAATTGTAGTAAGCATAATGTATTAATATCTATAACCGTAAACTGTATAAACTGTAACCTAATATGAAAAGAAAGATCCGCAAAAAAAATGTCTTGCTGAGTTTCTTGCCGGAGTCTTCTCAGTTGAAGTGTAATTACGAGCCGGTGGTAGATTCAAACATGTCACTTAACGTTCATAAGTGCCTTACCAGAGCCTAAACTGAACAAATGACTTTTTTTTTTGGTGTGGTTTTTAAGACTTTGTCCAGATATTCAATTATTTACTTTTTTAGTACCATAAATAAATATTTTTCCGCCTAGCCGTACCAATTTTTTGTTTTAAAATTGCTGTAGTATTTTGTCTGCTATTACGTTTTTTTTTTTTATTTATAGCGCCCGCTTATTTAAATGCGCGATTCACGGACGTTAGAGCGGGGTATAGCGCCGCGCGCTCAATGCTCGGTTTTGCTGTGGTGGTGCCGGCGTAAGAATTGTACCCCACCCTCTCTACCCGTGGTTGCCGTAAGAGTCGGCTGAGGGATGTAATCCGGAAGATGGGCAGCAGCGTCTTCCTTGAACAATCACACTTAACTGCGCTCGCCAACCCGCCTGCCAAGCGTGGCGAGTATTGGCATAACCCCCCCAGGGGGAGGCCTATGTCCAGCAGTAGACGTCCTATGGTTGATGATGTGTGATTTGTGATGTGAATATGGGTAGGCCAACTAACCGCACTGCTCCAATAAAACAGCGAGGCTTCGGAATAAACGAAAATATCATCGATGTATACAGTTTTTAGATATTCGTTTTTTTTTTAAATGCTCGACCGATTTCGATAAAATTTAAATGGGACCACCTATGAAGTATACCATTTGAAACAAAAAAATTTTTTCCAAATCGGTTCATGCATCTTCGAGTAATCGGTGATCATATGTACATTAAATAAAAAGATGCCGACAAATTGAGAACCTCCTCCTTTTTTAAAGTCGGTTAAAAATAGCTATTGTATTGAATAACAAAACACATCGTGTATTTTACAGACTTCTTAGAATATCCTTCTTACACTCCTCAAATCCTTCGCAAACGTAAGATTATAAATGTTACACACAAACGAAGGACTGACCAACTCAACTCTACTTAGAGCGGCTATTTAAGTACCGCCACAAACGTAACGTAACACCGTAAACTAAACTTCCCCTTTCCAAACTTAACCGTCCAAAAGCCTTTAAGATCCCTCCATTTCCGCGAGACAACAAGCTTCTAGTTACAACATACATGTTCACACTCAGGCATGTTGACAATTTTGTAGTTCAAGCGTCTCACAAATTAAGACCACCCCCACGACAACAAAGCAATTCGTCTCAATTTGTAGCCAAAACAAATTCATCTCGCGTTTGGCTAAGTCAGAATAAGCTCGCGCTGTTTCAAATGGATTTACGATTGTGAACTATAACATGTGAGTAGCAAGGCGTGAGTGACAGCATTTTATGGAGTTGCATTATCAGCTTGATACTGTTGTGGTCTCACGCAAAATCCTTTGATTTGCATGCGAATATGAATTCGTGTGTTATATTTGATTTGTGTGACGTTTTAAATGTTTTTATGCCATCGAGTATAAAGCTGGTGGAATGCAAAATATAAGTTTCTCTTAAATTTGCCTCGCAGTAAATCGAATTCGAATCAAATCTTGGTAAATTAGTAAATAATTATTGACTCATATAGTTTGAGGCAACCATAATTGTATTTACAATTATGATAGAGGGTTTTTTTATGTTACTGTAATGAGTCGAACGATACGCTCTCCTGATGTTAAAAGATAACGCCTGTCCGCGATAATATGCATTGCAGCGATACACAGAACTTTGAGTAGTCAGACTTTGACTTAAACAAAGTCCAGGGCATCGCTGCCTTGGCGCTCATTATTTTGAGACTAGATGGTTAGTCTCAATAGCCCTGTAATTTTGCTAGCTGCAGTATCCTTCAAACTGGAACACAGTAATGTTTACACACTACTGCTTGGCGGCAGAATACCTACCTACCTACCTACTCAGTACCTACTCAGACGACCTCCTGCTAAGGAAATCTACCACCAAGTAAACTGTTGTATACTTTCGGCATATATTGTTTCGGCCACATTCGATGGCCTTCTTCATGGAGATAAAGTTGAATACAACGCGTGAGCGGCCTACCAGCTCTTAAACAAAAATGTGTCAAAACCACGTCAGTTTCTATAGCGTAATAAATACCAATATTCTGGCTGATGATCGCGCTTAAATATACTATCATATTTGTATATGCAGATCACTTATACAAATATACAGTCACGCCCATATTTTTTTTTTTTTCTTCTTTAAATATTTAATTAGACTGATCTAGCTTAGATCCTGCGTAGGATAGACCAGTTAATAATAGTTGCAAAGAGCAATTTTTTTTAAACACATAAATTAAACTTCTTGCGAAACCATTCGTTTGTTCAAACCCTAACTTTGCTATAGAAATTAAACCGAAATAAATCATCGTACAAATTTCTCATTTAAATTATGAATTGATTCAATTTCAACCACACGAGTTTAACTTTTCCAACTTAGCAACAAATTACAAGCGAGCGGCGAAGTTAGTAAAGTTGCTGCAACTAAAGATTTATCATTTCGGGAACCGTTTCAAAGACGGATTCATAATTTGATTCCGATTCTGGATTCCCGGCCGTGTTTTGAATAACAATATCTGGTGTTTCAGTTGGTTTTGATTTTGTTTTTAACGTGGAAATTATTGACTTACATCGATGAGTTGTGCTTTGAGATGGATTGGAAATCTCTATTCTCCTGTTATCTTTGGACTTATTATCGCTTCTTTTCATTCGCGCTTTGTTTCGTAGCTTTGATAGCTCAGTTGTTAACCTGGTGTGATACTGATTAATGAGCTTAAAGTGCTGGTGAAGTAAAACATTGTGAGGAAACCATAGCATGGTGGTAGAGTTTTTCTAGTACTCGACTGGCAAGCTACCACTTTTAAGTTGAAAATCTGTGGCCACGCACCTAACGGTGTGTTTCGATGTACTGACACTTTAGAAATATATTTGAAAAATAATAAATATTGCATACTATTTAAAAAAATGCTTTAAATAAAATAATGGAGGTATCACATTAACAAAGGAATATAACGTTATTTTAATAATACAACCAAGCTCATCATGAATGTATCAATCCGTAATCTCAACATGGCTGCATCAAAAGCTCCTTACCAAACACGTGGGGCCTCAACCCTTACCTCTGGAATCCTCCAGTGGCCCTCCCGGCCCTCTTATTCCTGGTAGTGATGTTACAATTTCTATTACGAACACGAAAATAAAACTGTCAAGTACGTGTATGATTCGTGGGTTCCGTTTTTAGGGTTCCGTACCTCAAAAGGAAAAAACGAAACCCTTATAGAATCACTTTGTTGTCCGTCTGTCTGTCTGTCAAGACCCTTTTTCTCAGAAACGCGTGAAGGTATCAAACTGAAATTCATATCAAATACTCATGTCTACTGTCACTTGGAGCTGTGAAATGATCAAAATTCTAAGCCAACGCAATCAAAAGATACAGCCGTTTATACTGCAAATTTTCGACACCCGCAAGGGAATCAAAACCTACAGGGTACTTCCCGTGAACTCAGAATCATGAAATTTGGTACGAAGCAACGTCTTTAACAGATAAAGGAAAAACTGCGAAATGCATAAATTACTATAAAAATATTAAAAAATACCATAACTTTTACGTAATGGTATCAAATACCTACAAGTTTGTACGGATTTGTACCGTTTTTTTAATACTATAGAGTCTATAGTATAGACAGATAGATAAATGAAAAAACTCTTCATTGTGCACACCAAAAATAGAAAAAAAGTAAAGAAAATAAAAGAATCTTATGAGCCAATGCCACAAGTGAAGAAGAAGCTTTTATCGTAATAATAATAAATCAGAACAAAGAATGAGCTGCCAATATAATGAAATCCTCGTCTCTATCAGATACATCGATATTTTCCACTTAAAACTATACCAGTTTCAAAGACAGATATGGATTATTTTAGATTTAAATGTTGAAATATAGTTGATATTTTTTTATTATTATAACCGGCGAATGAATGTATTTTCATTCGCCGATTATAACTGTATAACTTTCCTATTAATCTTTAATTTATAATTCTAATCCTAATTAAACAATGGCATAATTAACTATTATATGCAATTCTCTAGTGACTTTATAAATACGCACCTATTATAGCTTTGGAATGTAAAACAGATTTGAAATTTGAATTGTGAATTGTATTGAAAATAATATAATTACATTGTTTTATGTGTCATGAAATAAATAAACAAATAATTTAATTAGCAAATTAAAAAAAATTACAATATAAATTATGGTTGCGACATGAAAGAACGTCTTGTGTCAAATTTTTTATATTAATTTTACGAATACAATGGCATCAAATACAGAGATCCGGTACATCACTAATATCTTGTCGAAACGGACGAGTGGTCCGACTATTTGTTCGGACAACGCTCGGTTTCTTATATCCTTTTCACGGTCTATTTCGTGATTGGTCCTTTATTTCGTTTTTATTGTTTTTTGATGTCGTTGATTGAATGTGACCTCGTTTTTGTTCGGATTCCGTGATTTCTACTTACATGTTGGTTGAAATGTGGCGTAAAATTGATAAAAATTTTGTTAGGATAAGATTTATAAACAAACTCATTGCGAAATCTATCGATAAAGTATCTGAATGATTTTGTACTTTAACATAAATAAATAAATATCATAGGACATTTATACACAGCGCCGTCTGACCCCAAACTAAGCAGAGCTTGTGTGATGGAAGTCAGATAACTAATAGGATACATAAATACTTTTTTTTTATAAATACATACTTAAATACATACAGAACACCTAGACACAGAACAAACATTTGTTTATACCATAAAATCTTTTGTCCTTGGCGGGAATCGAACCCACGCCCTACAGCTCAGGCAGACATACTACCAATGAGCCAACAGGGCTGTCAAAACATAAACCTAAACCTACTATAAAACATTTATAATTAGAAAGCTATACAGGAATAGGAAAATAAACAGAAAACAAGAGAACCTTATCAGCCAGTGCCACGAGTGGCCTTATCTCCTAAAGCGATCTCTTTTTTTGTATAAAAGTAACGAGACGAACGAAATGCTCTCCTGATGGTAAGAGATAACGTCTGTCCTTGACCATTGCAGCGACACACAGAAACAAACCACCAGGCGAGCGACTCGTTCGTTCATAAACTTTACATTTAAAAAAAAAAAAAATTTAGATACTCAAGAAAATGTTGCGTATGGCCGCGCACTAAGGTTCGCAATTGTGTAACTTTTTCACGGTTACCAAACTTAAAAATGCATAACTACTCTGCTTAAATTTTCAAGGTTTGCCAAATTTTTTCAAACCGTTATTATGATTTTGAAAATCTGTACCTAGGTAAGTTTTCAACAAAACCCGCCCTATATGTAGTCGTGGTAGATTTAGACGATCCCGCAGGCCGTGCTTATGTGAAACAGTTTTGATTGCTATCACGTAGTTTTTTTTTTTTAATTGACGAGCTAGGTTTTTGACCTCGGTTCACTTGTTGTGAAGTGACGGTGTGATCGAAGATGGTAAAGCACACTTAGGCTGGAATAGTACTGGCATTCAAGTGAAGCAGCCAGAGTACACCGTTAGGTGCTTGGTTGCAAATTGTGGTAGTTAGCCAGCCGAATAGTAGAAAAAACCCTACCACCACGCTATGTCTCCTTACGATGTTTTCTTTCACTGGCAGTTCAAGCTCATTGTTGGGGATTGAACTCACGTTCTTCGGCATGTGAACCGATCGTTATAACCATACAATCATCGATACAAAAGTTTACGTGGTACAGACGCTGAAGCCTCATTTGTTTAGGGCAAGCTTAAATCAACACTTGTAGATACGAGTTCACAATCAAACCCACATCTACAAGAGTATAAACATATTTTTACATCTTTACAACTTTCGTTAGTAAAAAGAAACATGAATAATCAATTATATTTTTCGATCTCACCCCAATTAACTGCGGAACTAAAAACAACAGAACAGTAATCGCGACACACTGGCAGTAAGTCAAAACAAAACACAGCTTCCCAACCAATGCAATTAATAATTTCAATCAGTTTTGTCAATCAAAACGAATTTCCTTCTCCGTCGTAACTTGTGAAGCTAGACGGGAAGCTAATGAATAATTGAGTTACAAGGACGTCACGCTTATATTGTAACGTCAGGCGAGATAGCGGTCCAACGTAAGCTTTACGAAAATAGTATTTATTCAGTTTTTTTATGGTTGATAGGCTAGGTCTTCTGCCACAGCTACATAAACGTACTTGGCATGGTATGACAAAGCCTGTAAATGACAAACGGCCTGCAATGAAATCAGATAATTATACAATATTATTATTTCTCAAATAACTAAAATAATTATGCTGAACTATTCATGAAATGCTAATTAATGGCCTTTACACTAGCTAATAATATACGCCATTGCTAGATCCATTTTAAATGATTACCCAAAAAAAGAGTAATGTTTTCTGAGTTTATGTATATTTGTATATATGTGAGTTTGTTTATTCCACCAAAACTTTTAAATGCCTAAACAGATTTGCATGTATGGAGTATCGTTCGAATCCTTACGTCACCTCAAGTGACACAGACTATATTTAAAAACATGTATTAGTATGCCTTCGTAGTTTTTTCAACTTCCTAATAAAGCTTTTCGTTTTTATTTCTTGTTCAGGCAACTTTATAATTATTTTAAACTAAGTAGGTACCTATTACAGTAAAGGTACTGTCTGATGTATTTTTTTACTATTAAATATTAAAACAACTCAAGAGAAATTAACAATAACTAAAGTAAATAACAAAGTCAAGTTTTCAAGATAGTATTTGTATTTTAGTGACATTATTATTTTATGACATAACATATTTCGTATTTTTTGACACTTTGACACTGGTACTTTTATTATGACCGAAAGCTAAATTAGCGCATTAGCGTAATAGCACGCATAAATAAATTGTGATTGCAATGATTATTATATTTTGATTCGTAAGAATCGCATACAGATACTCTCGGACTACAACTTTATGTTTCTTTGTAATGATATTTCAATCTTGCCAGATGCTAATTAAGAAATTTGAATGGCAGATTTGTTTGAGAAATTTATTTTTGAATTGACAAAATGGGAAGTGGTTTCATTACAATAAAGAAAGCAGCTGTGATTTAATTTTCTTTGCTTTGTTGACCCTATGTAATAGGAAAAATCCCTGACACCTACAAAAAAAGAAAGATAAATAAAATTAAGATTTATAGTATATTTATAGTGATGATAGCTCAATGGTAAGCATGGTTGGATGACATGCCGAAAGTCGTGGGTTCCAACCCCCAACAATGAACACGAGCAGCCGGTGAAGGAAAACATCATAATAAAATCATAGCATGTTAGCAGAGTGCTTTCTACTACTCGGCTTGCTAGTTACCACCCTCAAGTTGCGCAAATCTTTTGCCAAGCAACTAACGGTGTGTTCAGCCAACCTCACGTAAGAAACAGTTGCATCCAGGCTAGACGTGTTTTACCATCTTCGACCACACCGACACTTAACATCAGGCGAGCTGTGGTCAAACACATAGCCTGTCAGCTATAAAAAAAAAAAAAAAACTTATTTATTGTTGGCAGGTTAGTGTTTGACCGCAGTTGGTGTTAAGTGACGGTGTGGTCGAAGATGGTAAAGCACACCTAGCCTGGAATGGAACTGGCTCTCAAGTGAGGCTGCCGGAACACACCGTTAGATGCTTGGCGACAGATTTTCAACTTGAGGGTGGGTGGGTGGTAGCTAGCCAGCCGAGTACTAGAAAGTGCCCTACCACCACGCTATGGTTTCCTTACGATGTTTTCCTTCACCGGCAGCTCAAGCTCATTATTGGGGTTTGAACCCACGCCCTTCGGCATGCGAACCTACCGCACTAACCACTGAGCCATCATCGCTACAATTTTTTTAATTGTACCACATTTAAAACATGAAACCTCTAACATCATATCCAATAGTTGACAAAATATTGGGGTTCAAGCAATGAAGGGTTAAAGTATGATTTCACTGTTTCATACTGAATGTTATTTCGTACACAACATTGATCTTACGTATGAGTAGTTTTTAACGCGTTAATCCCACTCCGGAACGTAATGACATTATTAAAAGCTAGCTGCTGTTGCTGTGGACAACAAAGGATTAATCAATCAATCAATCAATAAATGTAAAAACAATTGAAATTTGACAAACAAAATGTCAAATTGAATTCAGATTGTTCGTTTCGTTTGAAAAAAGTTTTGCTCTAAAATCAGACACCATGCAGGTTTAAGTTTTATTCAAAATGGCTGGCCATTTTGAATAACAATTTTTGAATGTCAAAACTATCATATTAGTAATTTAAATAACTATTAAAAGTTTTGGCAGGAACACGGAAAGGTCGTGTTGCTGCATTACTCTAATAATAATAAAAGCTATATTCTATTCTACTTTCCAAAACTTTATGTTTTTATGTATAAAAATAGTGTTTTATTTATAAACTACCGAATTATAAGCGCGAATGTGGGTAAGGAATAAAATGTTTTGAAACATGACTTCGTGTTGCTTTCAAAACTCATTTGAAGCTTTTATTTTCTTGAAGTAATGAGACAAACGAGACGCTCTCCTGATGGTAAGAGATAATGCTTGTCCATAACCGTTGCAGCGATACACAATATTTTAAGTAGTAGAACAAATTATTAAAGCTTGTAATAAAGTCGGCACAACTTTACTAGGGCATTACCAGACTTGACTTTGATTTAATTTGTGTGACTAAGACTTATTTTATTAGATTTATCTTAAAATACTTGAACAATTGCAATGTCAAAAACAGAAAAAGAAGAATCACTATTAATTGGGCTATATTCAACTCTAGTCAGATATTAGACCAGACACAGGAACGTAAAAAACTAATCCAACGCAAAGCTGAAATTTAAAATTTCAAAGCAAGATTGGTGCTGAATTTGAAAGCCACAGAAATTCAAATTCATAACTTCAGTGCATTTCAAACTTTTTGAAAGCAATGCAGAATTCAAATCCGAATCTCAAGAGATTAAATGTATTTATTCCCGCACTGTTTGCTTTGCAATATTGATTCTGGGGATGTATTCAAAGGTTGTTTTCGGTCGTTTTGCGGAACCGTCTTCAACGGTTTGTTGATTTCGTGAAAGCGGGCTTTAGAGTTCCGATTGAAAATGCTTAGATGTTTTAGTGGTTGATTTTATTTTGAACATAAAAATGGAATACAAAATTGTAGGTATCTGTTCATTTTAAATATTTTATTAATCTTTGACGTTTCAAAATATATACCTAGAGATAAATAAAAATAAAAAGTTAACTGAAATATTTTGTAACGATGATAGCTCAGTGGTTAGCGCGGTCAGTTCACACGCCGAAGGACATGGGTTCAAACCTCAATAACAAGCTTGAGCTGCCGATGAAGGAACCATCGTGAGAAAACCATACGACACTACTACCTGAGTGTATTTTCTTGTGCTCAGTTGGCTAGCTACCCTTAAGTTGAAAATATGTCGCCAAGCACCTAACAGTGTGTCCCAACGGCCTCACTTGAGAGCCAGTTTCACTTCAGGCTAGGTGTGTTTACCATTTTCGTTACCATACCACATACTAAACACGTGGCCTGTCAACAGTAAAAAAGAACTCTAAAAGTGCCACAAAAATAAACTTATTCCAATTAAATAACCTGAATATTTTTGAAATTCAGAAGATATTCATTACATTTAGGACAAACAGACAAACAAGTAGCTTAGGTATACTGTGTTTAGGTTTGAATAGTACTACAGCTAGCGAAATTACAGGGCTGTTAAGACTAGTGTCTTTTTTTATCTTTTTTTAAAAGTTTACAGGACTTTGACCACATGTCATCTGAAACTCACCTAACCTGGAATAAACACTCTGTTAGATGCTTGGCGATAGATTTTCTATTTGAGGGTGGTAGCTAGCCCGTCGAGTACGCCCAAGCTTATTGCTGGGGTTTGGACCCTCGCTCTTCGGCGTGTGAACCGACCGCGCTAACCTCTGAGCTGTAACCCCTACAAAAGTAAGGAGCTCCAAAGCAGCGATGCCCCTGGACTTGCGTTATTACTTACCACCAGGAAAGTGAACTTGTCTCATTACTTTTTTTTTTTTTTTTTATGACTGAAAGGCTACTTGTTTGACTACAGCTCACCTGATGTTAAGTGACGGTGTGGTCGAAGATGGTAAAGCACACCTAGCCTGGAATAGGACTGGCTCTCAAGTGAGGCTGCCGGAACACACCATTAGATGCTTGGCGACAGATTTTCAACTTGAGGGTGGTAGCTAGCCAACCGAGTACTAGAAAGTAGCCTACCACCACGCTATGGTTTCCTCACGATGTTTTCCTTCACCGGCAGCTCAAGCTCCTTGTTGGGGTTTGAACCCACGCCCTTCGGCATGCGAACATACCGCGCTAATCACTGAGCCATCATCAAAGTACAAGTAAGTAGTAGAAGTTTTGTAAAAAACTTCTTTTGTACAAAAGAAGTGTCTCGTCAAACACTTTTTTGGTAGGCAAACTTAAAAAAAGTACGCAGTATTCCACAAAAATGTCCATTTATAGTTAAACCCCTATCAGACTTCAAAACGACACTAACGCAAAATGAGAAAGGACCTCCAAACTTTACTACTTAGAACAAACGAGCAAAATAAGGGGTGGTACTGTAAGCTGAGTAAATTGAAGGTAATTTGGCAACCCTAACGAGTTGTCAGTAATGGAATGTTTTTATGAAGATGATAAGGTAACCCTTAAAAGGTCAGGGAATGAGGGAAGCAAGTGAATTATTCAGGACTGCTCAGACTCAGAGAAAAGGTTAAACATTTTAGACTTTGCTTTGCGAATTCCTACCTTAAGAATATGCAAAAACACTAGACTAGAATATTATTAAATTGTACATTTCTCCATCAAATTTTCTTTTTTTTATGTTAAAGTAGTAAGACGAACTAGACGCTTTCCTGTTTGTAAAAGATAAAGCATGTCCATGAAGCAACTCGAGGTCATCGCTGCGTTGGCGTTTATTACTTTAAAACTTTCGATGGTTAGTCTCAACAGCCCTGTTATTTCGCTACCCTTTAAACCGGAACACAGTAATGCTTACACACTACTGCTTAGCGGCAGAATATCTGGTACTGCGGTGCGGTAACACCAAGATATAATTTACCTGTGTTAAAATTATGTACTTTTATAATCTCTTGATTGTAGCTCAATGAATTTAGGATCAGTTTTTAAAACTCGAGACATTTTTTTGTATATCGTATATTTGTTTGGTATTTTTTATTTGCACAGCGTGGATCTCTTTGCTGGAGTCTGTTTCCGTAAAATGCAATATGGGTGTCTTCAAATCAAGAATCAGCAGATTCCTTCTGCGTAAGCGTGATCCATCCTAGACCACATCGTTGCTTAGATTTGCAAAAAGGAAAACGTGAATCTAATAAATACAAAATAAATGATAACATTTAATAAGTAAAAACTAAATATAAATAACATGAGTTTTAAGTAAAAACTAAATATGCGAATTGAAACGATTAAAAAGGTTTAAATTAATAAATATTCATATTATTTGGTTACTGCAGCGAAAAGAGGTTATAATAAACACTTATGGTAGGTATTTTTATTTTTATTAGTTTTTTTTTATTTTTATTTTTTATTTTTTGTAAAATTTTAGTTTTAGATATTAAGAATGTTTCGGCTATTTAAATTGTTAGTTAAATTTAAATTCTCATCACTGTTGTAACTGAAACGACTGTTAAGCGGAAATTAACTAAGTATATACCTTGAATACTAGGTTTCTTCTAGTTAAGCGTGTTCCATCTTAGACCACATCGTTGCTTAACATCAGGCATGATGTGATCAAACGCGATCCTATACATTTTATTTCAAAGTCGATTCAAAACTGGGCCAATCTGGAATTAAGTTTCAAAGTTTGAGAACCGAAATCTCATCTAGTTTGCACTTATAAAATAGACGAGTAATATCTCTGTGTCAAAAATCCATCGTGACACAATTAGCGCTATAAGAAAAGTAACCTTATTTCGTAAGGCATTCAACTCATTATTTTATGAAACGAAAATAAAAACAATATCCATTGTAAGAGAAACATGTAAGCATTTCCCGTTTTCCTTCCCTCATACGGCAACAGTATCATGTTGTCGACTATGTCTTCCAAAAATGGACGAGTAAAACATTTATAACGCGAACACAGACAATTACGTTATCAAAACAATCAGTACACGCATCGCATTTCTCTCACAATACGTTACCCTAGTAAGAGTGCTTCATTATGTAGCTGAAGGACTCTGCCCCTCAGTAAGAGCTGGCTATAAGAACAGCGGAAAGCGGAGATCATTTATTGCACTACCTAAGAAATTATACAAATTGTTTATTTCTAAAAACGTTGTACTTATCTAATAACTAATCATTTTACGTAGATTTGTATGCTATATGTATAAGCTAGGGGTATTAGGGGTTACAATATTACTAGTAGACCCTGCACTAGGAGAACCTGTATCGCAGGGGCAAAATACATAGATGCGCTTACTAACTTTCTTTCTTTCTTTAAAAACTATGTGTTTTTTTATTGTTGACAGGCTAGGCGTTTGACCACAACTCACCTGATGTTAAGTGACGGTGTGGTCGAAAATGGTAAAGCACACCTAGCCTGGAATGGAACTGGCTCTCCAGTGAGGCTGCCGAAACACATCGTTAGATGCTTGGCGGCAGATTTTCAACTTGAGGGTGGTAGCTAGCCAGCCGAGTACTAGAAAATACCCTACCACCACGCTATGGTTTCCTCACGATGTTTTTCCTTCACCGGCAGCTCAAGCTCATTGTTGGGGTTTACCCACGCCCTTCGGCATACAAACCTACTGCGCTAACCACTGAGCTATCATCGCTACAAAATGTGTTTACATTATCTAACTGATTTATTTCTTAAAGTATATAGGTAATAGGGTATTCTGCGCCGGATGTGCTACTATAGTAATTAAAATTTATGACATATTTTTATATAACTATTCCAACAATCGACAACTCTAAAATAAGAGGTTAAGATTAAAATTTTACGATTGCCTAACTATTACGATACGATAGATAGATTACCTAACCCAGGTGTTAATTTCTCCACGTGTCATATAATATTTGCAGTATATGTATGTTTGTAGCGATTCTAGCTCAGTGGTTAGTGTTCACACGCCAGAGAGTGTGAGTTCAAACCCCAACAATGAGCTTGAGCTGCTGATGAAGGAAAATGTCATGAGGAATTCACAGCATGCTGGTAGACTGGATAGCTGGGCCTCAAGTTGAAAATCTGCAATTAGGTACCTAATGGTGTGTTCCAGTAGCCTCACTAGAGATTCAGTTACATTCCAGGTTAGGTATGCTTTAACATCTTCGACCAAAGCGTTTAACATCAGGTGAGCTGTGGTCAAACGTATAGCATGACAATCGTTAAAAAAAAAAAAATGTGATTAGTACTTACCTTATTAATATAATGATACCTATCATTAGAAATTCTTTGACTGTCATAATATAAAAGGATTTTTTAAAAATAATTATAATAACGTAAATTTTGGTATTATAAACTCAGTGCTAAACCAATTTTATCATCTGCTTCCGCTTGCAATGAGTCCATACCTTTAAAGGTCGAGTCCTATTACCCCCTAACCTCGGGTTAGCTGGCCGTCCCTCATTCAATCCGAGACAATTGGTACGAAAGACATTCATTGAGCGTTTGTAACCTCGTACGAGCTTTAAGCATAAACAGATGGGGCAATGGAAAGCGATTTGGAAAATTGTTTTTCTAGAAACGAATGAGATCGGATAATTCAACGTATTTGCTCTAAATGATTGTCCATTCTTCGGATCTTATTGTGATGAGGTGCTTTTATTTTGTTCAATTTCGTGTTTAGATATGGGAAAAATATTTGTAATATATACAGGGTCATTTGTAATCAGTCAGTATCCTTTATGGCGTGTTCAGTAAATTAACTTTTGTTCTACTTATGTTGGACTACTAGTGAAGAAAATATATTTTTAGGATATACCATTGATAACACTATTAGTCACTCTGCTCACATTGATAAAATATGTAAAAAAACGGCCAGTGGAAATTATGCGCTGTTTAAACCGTTATTAAATAAAGAAACTCTTATTTCCGTGTATTATGCATATATACATTCCCTTTTAAGATATGCAGTTACAATATGGGGTAATGCTTCTAAAATAAAAAAAAAGTGTTAAGATGTTAAAAGAGAGCAATTAGAATAATTGAAGGCTTAAAGAAACTTAATTCGGCAAAGAAATACTTTAAAAATAACAAAATAATTACAATAATATCCTTGTATATTTATAATAGCTTGTTAGAAATTCATGCGGCTAATTTGCCAAAAAATAAAGATAAACATCAGCATAACTTGAAATAAGGAACAATTGTTCATCCCATGTACTAGGTTAGTTAAAGTTAAGAAACAGGGCATTCATGCCAAAATACTTATGTACAATAAATTACCTCTTTGTATTACCGATTTGAATTTTAAAACATTTAAACAAACACTCAAACATTTCTTTAAAAGCAATCCATTTTACTGTTTAAATGAATATATGTCAATGAATATCTCAGAAAACACATTTTTGTATATAGAGACACAGTGAATTAATTACCTGCTACTTATTTTAAAATACGATGAAAATATTATTTCGTTTGTTAACTTAGCTGAAATTTAATTTTAGTTTTAAAACGATTATTTATTGTTATATTGACTTGCCTGTAACGATCGTTGTTATTTAAGACCAATAAATGATTCTGATTCTGATTCTGATTTGATAATATTTTTCTTCCATACAATATAAAAAAAAAAAAATTGCCTGGTCTACACAAAATTATTTCTATGCAAAAAACGCGCGCGCACTCTGTGACGCGTGGCAGCAAACGCGATGACGTCAACCAAGGCCAAAAAAGGGGTTGTGGCGCGCGGGGCGGCTTCTTGCACGATACTACGGTGAATGAAGCGTAGTACTAAAAAGTGTTAGAAAGTACCACATTTTTTTTTTTTGGATATTTATTGTGTTTTGGGAATGGTTGTAGGACAAAAGTTGTTTTAATGTACAAAATATGCCCTTAAAAGGATGCTGACTGATTAATCAGTACCCCTGTACTGTATCACAATAAATATTGAGTACCTACTGGAGAAATGTCTAAATATTTCTTCTATGCATACATCAAGAAATACAAAGAGAGAGCCATTCTGTTGTACCCTATACAAATTAAGCCAAGAAATTTAAATATTTTCTAGCACACGGTTCACGGATCTTATAAAAAAAAAACTAAATTTACATTTAATCAAATAAGATATAACATAAGCCAAATGCAAAACAGCCCTGTTGGCTCATTGGGAGTATGTCTGCCTGAGCTGTAGGGCGTGGGTTCGATTCCCGTCAAGGACAAACATTTTTTTGGTATAAACAAATGTTTGTTCTGTGTCTGAGTGTTCTGTATGTATTATTATATAAGTACGTATTTACAACAAAAAAATATTCTTGTATCCTATCAGTTATCTCGCTTCCATCACACAAGCTCTGGTTAGTTTGGGGTCAGATGGCGCTGTGTGTAATGTGTCCTACAATATTTATTTATTTATTTTTATTTTATTTATTTAAAAGAATTCATGTATTTTATACCGTACCAGATATTCTGCCGGCAAGTATGTGTAAACATTACTGTGTTCCGGTTTGAAGGGTACTGCAATGAAACCACAGGGTTGTTGAGACTAACCATTCAATGTCTCAAAGTAATGAGCGACAAAGCAGCGATGCCCTGAACATTGTTTTACTACTCAAAGTTATGTGTATCGCTACAATGGTCATGGATACGATACGTTCTCTTATCATCAGGAGAGTGTCTTGTTTATCTCTCTCTTTTAAATTAAAAAAGACCGTCTTCCAACAATGTCTGATATATAACATGAGAGTAACATCACCGGGGCGGTGTAGCAGAAAAACATTTACGACATTTCCATCTCTCGTATTGAAATTGTCGAAACAGTTTTTCCTGTCATAATGCGATCCTTAAAAAAGAACGCCCCTGTTTGTCTTCACGGAAAATGTTCCAGTTATGTCTTTTTGCAAAAAAAATTGTTTCAGTTTTACCCCCTGCCGTTTTCGAGGAAAGCCATTAGAATAAATCACGTAGTTTTGAATTATTGGAGGCAGTTATTTTTATGGAGCTTTTGATGTAGATATAAACAGATGACGTAAATATGGTGATAACAACTCTTTTACTGGAGAACGTGATGTCAAAATAATAATAATTTATTTATTTGAGCAAAAACCATTTTTTTTTTGGTTGGAAGCTACGTCTACCACATCTCACACCTAATGTTGAGTGACGAAGATGGTAAACACATCTAGCCTAGAATGGAACTGGCTCTCAAATAAGGCTGGCGGAACATACTGTTAGCTGCTTGGTGATTGATTTTCAACTTGAAGGTGCAGACTAGTACTATAATGTAGGGTACATTATAGCTCAGTGGTTAGCGCAGTCGGTTCCCATGCCGAAGGGCGTGGGTTCCTACCCCAACAATGAGCTTGAACTGTGTATAACAGATGGACGTAGAAATCGCGTGGTGTGATCTTATAATAAAACTTAAAATCACACTAATATTATAAAGGCATAAATATGTTTGTAACTTCTTCACGCTCAAATGGTTGGACTAATTTTGATGAAATTTGGTATGGAGGTAGCGGACACCCTGGAGTAACACATAGGTTTTTTATATCCCGAAAATGTAGTGTTCACGTGGGAACAGCGGACACAGCTAGTAATTTATATCGATCACGTTACAATACAAACTCAAAGCAAAGTACGAAGTCCTAAATCCTACCTATAATAAATTATGTCAAACAACAAAAAAAGAGTACCCATTTATTTGACTCAAACAAACATTCATCGCTACCCTCCTTTGTTTCAGATGCCGCGCACAACGAAGCGCAAAAGCGATCGCCACAGAGAAATGAAAACAAAAATGGTAACATGATGAAATATGTTACAAAACGGACAGCTCCATAAAAAGCGGACTCACCGTGATCCGAGCATGTGTTATTGCGACGCAAAATGCCATGAAAAAAGAATCAAAATTCAACCGGCGCGTTTCAATCTCCGCTGCATTATAGTGGTCACGTGTCTTTCCATACAAGTCGTCAACTCAAATACTACTAACATGAGGAATTTCAGTGACAAAGACTCTAAAAGTAAAATAAGTGTCAGTGATAAACAGAATGACAGTCCTAACGAAGAAAACTACGAAGATCACGACCACGACAATGTAGATTACACCAAAGTCAATTTCGAGAACAATCCGTATTACAACAATGAAGATTTACATTTGAACAGTAAATTCTATACAAGTGAAAATAATGCGTATAGTAATTACGAAGATTATAAAAAGTTCTATTTGAGCCCGGATCCGATTTCGAAGAGTAGTGTTAAGTTTAAGATAAGCAGTCGTATAGTTCAGACTAAGTATGGGAAATTACAGGGGATTGTATTGGCAATGGATGAACACAGATATCTAAGCCCGCTCGAAGTTTTCTTAGGTGTACCTTATGCAACGCCTCCCGTTGGATCGAATAGGTAAGTTTGCAAGGCAGTTAGTTATATACGGGCTAACAGTTTGAACATTAACAATATTCAAAGACATTTTAGTTAGTGGTTATATGAAATGTATAAAGAAATAAAATCGAAACAAATACAAAAAAAAACTAAGAAATCTTGGTTAAAGTTTTTCCCAAGACTCCAGCATTTATGGACAGCGCACAGCCTTACGCACCGAGCTAGCGCAAGACATAACTACCATACGTAGACTACGCAGTAACTGTTATCTAATCTGAGACCGCGCGCGACTGCCATGTAATTTTCGGTGCGCGTGATTTGAGTGTCCGTATTTTTATGTTTTCTCTGGATATTTAGTCATATATTAACCATCTACTTTTTTTAATTATTTGGAACGATAATCGAGTACTGAACCCCCTGTATCAATATTGCTGATGTTCAAACTTTCACATGTTCTAGAGTGGAGACCGCGTGCAAACATAGTATAGCATGCCCAGAAACTAGAAGGAATGTAAATGTACAAAAGGCATAAACTAGAAGATCGGTATAAGTGGCACCTCTTGAGAGACTTACAGCGGACTAAAACAGGCTGATGATGCTTATGAAACTAGAGACATTTGCCCAGCTGTGGGACAAAATAGGCTGAAATAACATCAATAATATACATAATAACTTTCTTTCGTTAGTCATTTTCACCATTTTCTCATTTTCATGACCTTATGTGACTAAAACGACCGCAGTTTATAACTATGAAGTAAAAACAAGATCATTAGTCCCAACACGCGGACAAAATTGTAGCCCTAAGCCTCCGAAACGGAAAAAGGTGACCTAAGCTTAGAGTAAGTGTATTAATGTCCCGTCTCTGATGTAAAAAGTCTGTTTTTGGAAGTGAAGTACGTAATTAAGGTCCAGATATCGCCAAGCTACTTTCTTGCTCAAACATTTTATTGAATTATTGAAGGTAATTTAATACTTTTGTTTTACTAATGCGGGATTACTCACGTTTAGTTATATCGAATACTCCAACCATAGTTTCTGCCACATCAGATGGCCTTCTTCATGGAGTATAACACGTGCGCGGCCACGTCTTGTTTCCATGAAGAAGGCCACCGGATATGGCCGGTACGATAGCTGGAGTATTCGATATAATTGAACGTGAGTAATCCCACATAAGTAAAATAATAATGTGTCACTTTCCATAGTAAAATAATTTGATTTGATTTGCTGAGTAAATGGTTTAAAGTAATAGTTTAATCCAGCGAAATTCTAGTTTCATAAGCATTCTCAGCCTGTCGTAGTCCGCTGTTAGTCTCTCAAGACGTGTAACTCATGCTGATCGTATATCGTCACTCCTTCTAGTCTCTGGGCGTCCTATACGACATTTTCCAGGACGCGGTCTCCACTCTAGAGCATGTAAAATCTAGCTTTAAGCATTAACACTTACCTTACAGCATTGATCATCCACTCAGATACATTTTAGAAAATAAAAATACTTTAAACTAAGATATTTAGACATTCATATCTATTTAAAGTCAGCCCGTAATCTCATTTGGTAGTGACTCTTCTGTCTGGGCTGTGGGGTATAGATTCAATACCCAACCAGGACAAACATTTATGACGTAAATAAAAGTTTTTTATGTGTCGAGAATTATGAAATATGCACTAGCAAAATAACATTTACTAAATTTGACCCATAAAACAGGGCAGGCTTAATAAAACTGTTTAAAAACTATCAAAGTATTATCTCATCTGGTTCTCTTTTTACAAGCTTTGTTAGCTTGGGGCAAGATGGCGATGTGTAAATGTAGTCAAACATTTATAAAAAACATAAATGCAAACGCTTTTGAAAGAGTTACTATTTCACACTGTAATGGCTTAGTTTATTTGAACTTAATTTGATTGTAACTTAAATCCTAGAATCCAATATCGACTCACGTAAAATTACTAGTAAATCTAATCTAGTAAGTTTTTCAAATGGTTTTCTTCCAGATTCAGCCCAACTCGGACGCCGTCGCCTTGGGATGGAGTCCGCGTGTCCGACAGACCAGGTCCAGCGTGCCCCCAGAAGCTACCGGACCTGGACGATGAAAGGACCATATTAGACAAAATGCCTAAAGGCAGATTAGAATATTTAAAAAGACTGATACCTTACCTTAAGAATCAAAGTGAAGATTGCCTGTACTTAAACATATTTGCTCCTTTGCAAAGTAAGTATCTAAATATTTGTGTCACTATATTCTAAAACATAGTACATCAAAGAGCTGTAGGCGTGGGTTCGATCCCCACCCAGGACAAACATTTATTTGACTATAAATATCTGGATATAATATGGGTGTCTTCAAGTCGAGAGTGAATCGATATCTTCTAGGCAAGCGTGTTCCATCTTAGACCGTATCATGACTTGACATCGGGTGAGATGGCGATCGAACGTACCTATGTATGTATATGTATAATTTAAAAAAAAACTTTGTTCTGTATGTATTTACAAAAAAAAACTATCAGCTATCTGGTTTCCATAGTACAAGCTTAGCTTAGTTTGGGGCTATATAGCGCTGTGTCAAACATCCTACAACAATTTATTTATTTATTTTTATCTTTCAAGTCGCTCTTTATTTTAATGTAGGTACTTACATTTTTTTACCACAAGACATGCCTCCGTAAAAAAACATGTGATCTTTAGATGTTTTTGTTTTACTTTTGCGGGATAATTCACGTTTAACTATATCGGATACTCCGAGTATAATTTCGGCCACATCCGGTGGCCTTCATCATGGAGACAAAGCTAAGTACAGTTCTTTTTTCAGTTCTACTTGTTTTGCTTGTGTGCAAAGCAAAACGAGGCCACGCGCACATTGTACTAAGCTTTGTGTCCATGTCCATTTTAGATATAATTTAACGTGAGTAATCCCGTATAGTTAATTAAAACAAAAAAAAACTAGTTGTTGGGCCATACACTTTGGCGTTTGAACCGACCGCGCTAACCATTGCTACCAGCTAACATTCTAACCACAGCTTATCATTGCTACAAATTGTTATTTCAGCTAAAAGTTTCAAATTACATCTCACGAAAACTGAAAAGGTCCTCATAAATCCTTAATATAGAAGTCAGTATAAAATGTTCTAAAAGGTTACGAAAAAGGCTTAAAAATAATGACATGGCATATTAACTTCATATCAAAGGAGTTCCCTTCTCAGTCAAGGTACCAAAGACGAAATGCTAGCATGCATGCACAAGACGTGGGACAGTTAACTTTGTAAAGAGTAACTAAGGTTCACGAAAATGGGCATCACGATATACGATTCGTCAAAGATGTAGCTTTATACCAAAAGAAAGAAAAAAGATACAAGCGATAATAGCTCAGTGGTTAACGCGGTCGATTCACACTTCGAAGGGAATGGGTTCAAACCCCAAAAGCTTTCATAATAGTAAAATTAGAGGATTGGCAGCAAAATCTCTCTGTAATTTAAAAAGACATCGGCCTACCAAGAACTTCTATAAATTCATTGATGGAAAGAGTATCCAAAGCAGCGTAGGATTCACATTAGGTTGAGTAGGGATGGGAACATGCGTAGTAAAGGTGAGCGTTATTACGTATTTAAACCTACACCTAGTTTTTTTTTTCTAAATAGGTTTGATCACACCCTGCATCATATTAAGCAGTGGTGCGGTCTAAGATGGAGCACGCTGACCTAGAAGAAACCTATTTACTTTGGATTTGAAGACACCCATATTGTTCTTAATAGGGAACTCAGACTGCGGTATCAAAACGCTTTGTGTGTACATGGGGAATATCTATAATCTACGTATGATGTTTTGGTCGCGTTTGTCTGGCCGACCAATAATAGAAAGGTGCAGACGGAACAAACAAAACCAACGCTTGTCTTTGATTCCAGTGGACGAAACAAAACTGACTCTCCCTGTGTTAGTGTACATCCACGGGGAGAGCTACTCGTGGAGTTCTAGTCACCCATACGACGGTGCTGTCCTGGCCAGCTACACGGACCTCATCGTCGTCACTCTCAACTTCAGACTTGGAGTATTGGGTGAGTTTTACGCACGTTTCAACCCGTCTTATTTTGGCTACCACCAGGCATTAGTGGGGACATTTTTTTTTATGATTGACAGGCTATGTTTTTGTCCTGATTACTGTTTGACTGTATGTGACGATAGTTAAGTGGTTAGCGCGGTCGGTTCACATATCAAAAGGTGTGGGTTCAATCTTCAACAAATGACCTTGAGCTGCCGGTGAAGGGAATTATCCCGAGGAAACCATAGCATGGTATTTTTTTTAAATACGGGTAATTCCGCGTTTTACTTCCAACTCACCTGATGGTAAGCGATGATGTGGTCACAGATGAAGTACGCAGACTTAGAAGATACCTATTCACTCTGGCCTTTGAAAACACCTAGATTATATCTCTCAGGAAACAAGGAAGGCGGCAGCTTGTTCCATTCCTTGTCCGTACGAATGATAAACGTGAGTCAAAACGTTTGGTACGTACCCAAGGAAATTTCACTATGGTGGTGGTGGGCGATTTTTCTACTTGTCCTGTAGTAAAAAGGCTATAAAATCGGTTGACTAGCTACCACCCAAAGTTTCGTCAAGTAGCAAATCTGCCGCCAAGCAACTAACGGTGTGTTCTGGTAGCCTCACTTGATACCAGTTCCATTCCAGGCTAGATGAGCTTTATCATCATCGACCACGCCGTCACTTAACATCAAGGGGCTGTGGTCGAACACCTAGCTTGCCTATCTGCCGAGCAATCCGTCTGCGTAGCTACCTCTCTGCTAGCTTTCCATTTTTGTGCATGATTTTGTAAGCTTGGGTTTAAAAACCTGTCCGCTGTAAATTTAGTCTTTTTAAGATACTTCTTGTCTATAAAATACAATACAATAAAAAATACTAATGTTTTTAAACTTACTTTATCAAGACTTGTAACATCTATCTGTCTAGTGAAATAATTAATGAACCAACGTAATGGCCAATGCTTAGAATATTGTTCTCAAATTATTTTCTAGAAGTATAAAGTAATTACAACCCTAATGAGATTAAAGTTCAAGAAAAGTCAAAACTTAGATAAATATATTATGTACCTATGTTTCAAATTCTAACAGAATTAAATTGAAAGACAAGCTTAGGTCACTGGATTCGAAATAATTTATATGCATTGACATATTTGTGTTTTTTTTGAGGACGGGGTAGACGGAACATTCTCATTGTAGCTAAAAAAAAAAAGATTGATTGTTTATGTTTTTTACCACAGCTCACCTTATGTTAAGTGAAAGGCATGGTAAAAAATGGTAAGCAAACCTAGTCTGGAATAGAACTGACTTTTAAGTTAGGCTACCGGAAAACTAGGTGCCTGGCGACAACTTTCAAATTATAGGTAGCTTGCCAGGCGAGTACTACAAACTACCTCACCACCATGATTTCCTTACGATGTTTTCCTTTACCAGCAGCTCAAGCTTATTGATGGGTTTGAACCCACGCGCTTAAACGTGCGTTTAAGCTGCCCGCGCTAACCATTGAGCTATCATCACTACGTACGCTATGGTAGGCATATGTTATGGTATGGTAGGATATGTGAACACCATTGTAGCTGCGACGAGGACACGGCGCAACACACGTTAGAGGGATGCCCTGCTTGGGCAAGTGAGCGCCGAAACCTCGTCACAATAGTGGGGAACGATCTAGAACGATTGATACGCTCAATGCTTGGATGCGAGAGATCGTGGGAGGCGGCAGTTTCTTTCTGTGAACAGTTTATGCTCCAGAAGGAAACGGCGGAGCGCCAACGAGAGGTCACCTCTGACCTCCCAATGCGCCGCCGGAGAGCCGGGCGTCGGAGGAGGATCCACGCCCTCCTCCAACCCCCATAACACCCACGTCACCCTACAAGATTAGCCTCTGATGTGGCGCGCGCGGTGTTCCCGCGCGCCCCTCAAGGAAAGAGGGATGGAGTTTCTTTAGCTCCATCCATCAGGGACGGATCCTAGGGGACCAGCGCCGTCGGGGTCGTGGACGTGTGCGAAAGCGTTCCCGTAGCCCTGGCATATAGGCGCCAGGCAGAAACACCCCAGGGTTTTTAGCGGGTAGGCCGCCACTTAGGCGGAGAGTCCCACATAACCGCCGTGCCCCCTCCGGGGCCGGTGGTATCCATAAACAAATATGGTAGGATATGTGAACCAGATAACTGATAGAATACTTGTATACTTTTTTGTATATAATTACTTATAATCCATAAAGAACATCCAGACACAGAACAAGCATTTATGGTCACATAGATATGTTCTGGTGGGAATCGAACCCACGTCCTACAACTCTTGAAGAACGGAGCTAACGGGGCAGTCAAATATAAAAAAGAGAATATTATTTTGCGAAGCAATTAGTTGCCGTTACAAATATTACGAGAAGCATATCCTTACTTTTTAATTCTTTATTCACAAGTGTAATTTTAAGTCCAAGCATCTTGAAGTGGTATACAAGTATTATGGAATCTCCTGATCCGTGAAGCTTGACGTTCCTTCGAATTCGATCAACCGTTCACAGGGGTAGGGTTGTTGAGTTGAAGTGTTTTCAGAGGAAAGGAACCTTGCCACGATATTATTTTTAGCAGTAGCAAATATTCTTCATGTTGGCTCAGTATCCATTTAGCCGCCTGAGCGATGACGTAAAAAGGATACGAAAAATCATAGACTATATATATGATAGTTTCACACTATATTTAGGGAGGCTTCCTTAAATTAGGTAGAAAATTAAAGTAACAATTTTAACTACAAAGTGGGGATTTTTTATATTAAATATAAACGAAAAAGTAAATGAAAATAACTTTATTATCAACATCTTTGCCTAAAAAAAATCTATTGGTTGCCTTACTAGGAAAAGACAATCTGTACTCCTGATCACAAATTAGTTAATTGTTAATTATTAATATGTTAATTATTTGAAGACGTTAACCTCGTTAACAAGACAGTACCACTTCATGTATATGTTGGATAAATGTTGGACAAAGTCAAAGTCAAATGTTTTATTTGCAGTTTCTTAAAATGTACATAAATTATATAAATTATGAACTAATAACTCTAGTCAAACTAAATGTATTAAAGCTTCTTTAAAATATCTTCCGTGATGTAGTGACTTCAATCATTTTGTGATTATCTTTTTGCTTTCACAAACTTTTTACGATAAACATCACAGAACCTTACGACTATTTATATTTAATGACTTTTAATGATATAGACAATAAGTTTTATATTGACGTTAACACTCTATTTTTATTTTTTACTGACATGTTATCAATGTTTTTGATATATATTAATGAATATTTATTTTTAATGACATTTAATTATTATTTTTAATATTTATATTCATAGTCTATTTTTATTCTTTACCGACATGTTATCAGTGTTTATTGTTAATGGCTTTTTTTTAATTGGCGTGATTGATATGTATATATATATTTATGTTATTACGGATTTTGACTTGTAACTTTGGTGTTATCAATAATTGTAATTGTGTCCAACCGAATCATCAACTGGATTAAAAATAAATAGTATTTATGATTTTATATAATGAGATATTTTTAGATTGCAATATTTAGAGAGAAAATGCGATATCCTGAGCCATTTTTCAAAAAGATGAAGCAAAAATTAGCGCGCACGATTTCGTCTTGTTTCGCGCTGCAAATTATCTCATTATTTTGATTTCCTCGTCAAATTGCATTTTAAAATGCAATTGGATTGACGACAGCGCAAAAAATATATTTTTAATTAGCTTATTTACTTCTCAGTATGTGGTTTCTCTCTTTTTGATGCTGTCCAGCACTAGAGAATCTTATTCATTACCTATTAATATGCTCCAATGTTACGTGAAATATCGATACAACGCTGAAAGCAATTGGAAATATACAAAGAACTATACAAGTGTCAAGTTCAGCTACTGTTTTCATACTACCTTTAATAACCGGGAGACGAGCGGTCGATTTCTGGACGTTCGCTTTGTAATTCGGTTATTCAAATGAACTTGGGTTTGAGGAGGTGAGATGGACGCCAGTGGCATTGGAATTCAGCTGATCTAATTATCTTGTGTTCATTCCTAATTGAGAAACGAGATCAACATAGCGAAATAGAACATAAATTTAATTCCGTCAAAATGTTTGGCCGTATTCCTTACAAATAAGGTATGTTTTCTTGAGAATTAAATTGTAAAAATTATAGTTCAATGGACGTCGAAAAGCGTGGATTCAAACCCCAATAATGAGGTTGAAATGCTGGTGAGGGAAAACCGTCTAGTTGGAGTGGTTAGCTTACATTCTGGGGACCGCGGTCTAAGACAGCGCCATTTGAGACGCACCTTCCATCGTGTGATTCAGAAGCAAGATTAGATCGTGGCTTCAAGAGACCTTGTTTTATGACTTTGATTATAAAAAAAATGAGAAATTACGGCTTTTTTTCGCATGTAAATTTTTATATTCAACTTTGCGTTGATGTTCATAGCTTCCGTGACTTTTCTGAACGAGTGAGTTATTGCTGATGTGTTTCGTAGCACGTTTTTCAATGGACGCTTTAATCTGGTACTTGGCCGATCCTATCGTAAAGTTGAGAACAGTATTCCTATATGCATAAATAATCAAACTTGTGCTTTGTACAAAGTAAGCAACTGTACTGTGAGCCTACGAATGTATATCACTTTATCAAGTCCCAAGGTGTCCTACACTACTTTTATCGGTTATGCTGCTTCAGCTTGCTAATATACTAAGCTATGTTAGTGACTTTGGTTTTCAGACAAATTACTTCGTTCTAGATTCGATTCTTTACAGAAATCCGAGCATAGCTCTTTCCATAGATCGGGATTTTGAACTTGTCCTTCATTCCTATTATAAAAGTGTATATTTCCTAGTTTCTCAAGGTCGGCACGCTAGTTGAGAGACCGTCTGTCTTCCAATCTGTAGGTCTTGGGTTCAAATCCCACTGCACACATAAATATATTTTCTAAGTTATATGCGTATTGCCAGTAGCTGCAACCGTCGTGTCCGTGGTTCTTTTAAAAAAGTTTTCAATATGTGTGAAGTCTCCCAACTCGCACTTGACCAGCGTGGTGGATTATGGCCTTACCCTTCTCAGAATGAGCCGAAGGGTGTGGGTTCAAGCCTCAACAAATGAGCTTGAGCTGCCGGTGAAGGAAAACATCGTGAGGAAACCATAGCGTGGTGGTAGGGTATTTTCTAGTACTGGCTAGCTATCACTCTCAAGTTGAAAATGTATCGCCAAGCAACTAACGGTGTATTCCGGCAGCCTCACTTGAGAGCCAGTTCCATTCCAGGCAAAAACCACACCGTCACTTAACATCAGGTGAACTGTGATCAAACCATTGTTAAACATTAAAAAAATACCGTATAAACAGTAATGAACCCTGCACGGTGCATACACTACCTGCAATTTACGCATAATAACTTTTCACTCCGCTTTCTAACACGGCTCAAGTATAACGATTCGCTTTCATTACGACACGGTCCTTAAAGTCTCGTTTCACATTACTTCACACTTCCTACATTCAACGCACTACCATTTTATTAATGAATGCATGTCCTGGTTCTTTTATATCACACGCGTTTCCACTGAAAGCGTAACGTTTGGTTTATTACTTATACTAGTATTTTTGTTACTTTTCCTCATATTCACGGAAAATGTTTTGACATAATTGCGTAAATATGACTGGGATAATAAATAAATATCGAAGGGCATTTACACAGTGGTTACATTGCCGTGGTGGTGCCGGCGTAAGAATTGTACCCCACCCTCTCTACCCGTGGTTGCCGTAAGAGTCGGCTAAGGGATGTAATCCGGAAGATGGGCAGCAGCGTCTTCCTTGAAAAATCACACCTAACTGCGCTCGCCAACCCGCCTGCCAAGCGTGGCGAGTATTGGCAAAACCCCTCCCAGGAGGAGGCCTATGTCCAGCAGTGGACGTTCTATGGCTGAAGATGATGATGATGATGATGATTTACACAGCGCCATCTAGCCCCAAATCAAGCAAAGTGTGTACTATGCGATCCTGAAAACTTCTTTAGCCGCGCTGAGTGATTTTTGGTAGGCAAAACTTATAGGTTCGCGTCACCAACATGCTAATGTGTCATGTTTTAAATGTTTACTTCTGTCGGCTGCCCTAATGGCATTTTTTTTTTGTATACATACAATAATAATTACTTTTGCTTATTACTACTACTACTTATTAATATTTATTACTTTCACTTTTACAAAACTAATTTATTTTGACATTTCAGAATTTATATAGTTGTTTAAAGAATGTAGTACCTGGTTGAACGAGCATTGCTCGGCTGAAAACATGGATAAGACGATGCTTTCTGAAAATGAAACCTAGCTAGATCGATTTTTCGCTCCCGAAACCCCCAGGATACAAAATTTCATTAAAAATCGTTGGAGCCGTTTCCGAGATTCAGAATATATATATATATATATATATATATATAACAAGAAATTGCTCGTTTAAAGATATAGATATTAGATTGGATAATGAATTTTTATTAAGAGAGATATATTTGATTAGAATAGCATCCAGATTGAATATATCGAGGAATACCCACTCGGGCAACAAATTTCATTCTTAAACACTTTGTACAATGAAATTGGAATCGAAGCGATTAGCTCGAGTTTTTGGGATTTCAATGCTAATCTAAATACTTATCCTTTTCGCAAGTGATGTCTGTTTTAAGCCTTTTGTTTATATGTACAAACACTAGTCGGAAATATTACAGTTGAAGCAAAATAGTGAAGTACTTTTATA
The DNA here is from genome assembly GCA_950106695.1 of Biston stratarius. NCBI lineage: Eukaryota > Metazoa > Arthropoda > Insecta > Lepidoptera > Geometridae > Biston > Biston stratarius. The sequence goes on along the minus strand of OX467109.1, from coordinate 17,063,514 downwards.
CATATATTTGAGGCATTCTAAAAGCTTAAAAGCTGCTGTCAAAATATCTCTACAAATGTGTACAAAGAACTTTTCTCACAGAGGCGTGTTTGCACCATGTTTTGCTATTCCGTTTCGATTCGAATGCACTCTTTGACCTCACACGCCCCTTGAGGGTATATTTACTGAATGCAAAAATTGCAAAACGAAACTACAACTTCAACTATATATAGAAGGCAACAATTCAACAATGTTCAACTGTTGGCATTTTACCAAGTTTTCAATAGAATTTTACGTTTATATATTTTTGCGTTCGTATTGTTTAGCAAAATAAAAAAGATTTTTTGTATGTTACATAATATAGTTCATTTATAAAGCTTCACGCGAAGACTTTTTCATGTAAGATTAATGAGACGATGTAAACGTTTAATTGATGGTAAGAGATAACATCTTTCATGGCCATTTCAGCTGTATCCAGAAGTTTGTGTAACAAAACAAAGTCCAGGACATCGCCGCTTAGGTGCTCATTACTTTGTGGCATTCGATGGCTCAGCCCTGTAATTTTGCTAGCCGTAGTACTTTTTTTTTGTATAAAGTAATGATATGAACAGGATGCTCTCCTGATAGTAAGAGATGACACCTGTTTATGACCATTGCAGCGATATATGAAACTGAGTAACAAAACAAAGTCCAGGGCATCGCTGGTTTGGCGCTCATTACTTTGAGACTTTTGGTAGTTAGTCTTAACCCTATGATTTCGCTAGCTGCGGTTAGCTGCTTAACCATGCTTAGAATTCCCTGTCAATATCTCGCTGAAGTGAAATATAACGCATTAAAATAAAACAAGTACTTTAAACAGCTTAAATTTAACCAACAAAGACCAATTAAGACCCAAGATGATAATTATGTGCTTGTGATCAATTCTTGTCTTCTAACCTCGATTCTTTTTTCACAGGCTTTTTAAACGCAAATCCAGTGCCACACCTTAAAGCGCGAGTAGCGAACTACGGGCTCATGGACCAGATAGCAGCCCTACACTGGGTCCAGCAGAACATTGCGCTGTTTGGCGGAGACCCCACGAATATCACCCTTATGGGACATGGCTCAGGAGCCGCGTGTATCAACTTTCTTATGATATCTCCTACTGTTATGCCAGGTTTGTATTACTTCTTCTACTACGTTAAGCGAAGATGCGGTCTACGGAGGAGCACGCTAGCCTAGAAGAAACTGATTCACTTGTGACTTAAAAGCACTCAGATTGTAACTATCAGGGAACACCCACTCAGGCAGCAAATTTCATTGTTTAGCGGTTCTTATAACGAGGTAGATTCAAACCGTTTAGTTCGAGTTTTTGTAATATCGACCATGAAGCGGTCACTTCTTGTCCAAGAATGGGCTAGAATGGGCAGGGTGGAATTGTACACTAAGCCATATTCAACAAATAAATTAATCTTAAATCTTGAATCTGACATGACATAACTATTTCAGGTCTATTCCATAGAGCAATCCTTCTATCAGGGTCAGCTCTGAGTTCCTGGGCAATAGTAGACGACCCGGTCTTCTACTCCCTAAGACTAGCCAAACACATAAACTGCACCATTCCAGAAGACTTGTCGAAAGACCACGAAGTCATAGTAGACTGTCTAAGAGAAGCCAGCATAGAACAGTTACTATCTTTAGATATATCACCACCAAACTTCTTGACGTCTTTTGGTCCTTCAGTAGACGGTGTTGTCATCAAAACGGATTTCGCAAAAGACTTCTTAACTATGTATTCTACTGGCGACTTTCCGAGTTTCGGGCCGTTGAATAATATGAATTTAAATGTGAATATGCATAAGAAAAGAAGTGATAGCGGGAGAAGATTATTCCAGAACAAATATGATCTGTTATTTGGGGTCGTGACAAATGAAGCTCTGTGGAAATTTTCGGCTACTGATGTTCAGAATGGAATTGAACCTGATAAGCGAGATCGAATGCTCAGGTTCGTAATTAAACTTTCTTATATGCAAATTTATTCGTCGTATTTCTTCTTTACTAATTTAATTAAATTTCTTGCATAGCAATGTAAGCATAAGCACACAAATAAATAAAGCGTCGTACTTTCTGTCGATGACTTTTCGTGATAACTTTATTTTTGTTATTTATACTTATTCATAGTGTAAATTTTTTTCGTTAACAAGTTATTTGACTACAGCTCACCTGATATTAAGTGACGATATAGTCAAAGATGAAATGGGACTGTCTCTCAAGTGAGGCTGCCCGACCATACCGTTAGGTGCTTTGTAGCAGATTTTCAAGTTCAGGGTGGTAGCTAGCCAGCCGAGTACTAGACTATATCCTACCACTATGCTATGGTTTTTTTACGATATTACCTTTACCGGCAACTCAAGGTCATTGTCCCACGCCTTTCTGCGTGTGTACCGACCACGCTAACCACTGAGCTATCATCTCTATAACGTTGATTAAATTTACTTTCACGGCAACAAGTTGCAGGATTTAAATACGAACAGGATAGCTTGTTTCATGTGCATTTAGCTCAAAAAGCTCTATGTCTTTAAGCTAGGTTTTAATTCTATATGTGTTTTAAACTCAATCCAAATCTGTCTAGCCGTTCCAGCGTAAAGAAGCAAAAAACACACAGAGAAACTTTTTAATTTCACTATTCAGACTACAATGCAAAAGTTTTTCTGTTTGTATGTATATAAGTATTTATTAATTTCACTTCGATATTTTCCAATTTAAATACAAATATTATCAAAAAAAAAACACGTGGGAAACCGCGGGGAAAATTAGTTAATGTTTGCTTCGTCAACTTTTCGTCCACGTGACATATCACACATGGCAATGAGACCGACTATTTAGGCATAGTTTAACTTTAAATAATGTTTATAAGTACGAATAAAGCCCTAAGTTTTTAAGCTATATTTTGTGTTATGGCTGTTCAAGTATTACGAAAGCGCGAAAGGTGGGTGGGGGAATCTTTACTTTGCTTATTTTTGACGACATTGGGGATGAGGCGATCTGAATGGTGATAATATCAGCAAAGTCGTGTAAATTATGCTGATTGTTTGGTTTCCTTGTTATCGATACACCACGTTTTAGCGAAATGGCTGCTAATCAAACCAATATTTACTTAAGCATAGGAGAGAAAAGGAACAGCTTTGCTTGCTTTTGCTGACAAGGGGAAGGGAGGGGTTAATAATTACTAAAATTCTGCTTTCGTAATACTTGAATGGTCCCTATTCTACAAACTAATCATTATGTTTTTTTTTTTCAGGACGTATGTTAGAAATTCTTATACATACCATTTAAGTGAAATCTTCTACACCATCGTCAATGAATACACCGACTGGGAAAAAACGGTAGAGGTTTGTTTTTAATATAAAAAACGTTGACTTTGTGGCCGCTCTGACCCTGATATATCTATGTATATATTATGATTGGCTATCTTTTTGATAACAACTCACGTGATGGTAAGTGTCGATGTTATTGAAGATGGTAAACACACTTTGACTGGAATGTAACTAGCTCTCACGTAAGGCTGCCGGAATACATTAGGAGCTTGGCAGCAGATTTTCAACTTAAAGTTCGTAGCTAGCCAGCCGAGTACTAGAAAATACCCTAACACCATGCTATGGTTTTGTCACGGTGTTTTCCTTCACCGGCATCTAAAGCTCATTGTTGAGATTTGAATCCACGTCTTTCGGCGTGTGAAACAATCGCAAAATATCTCCATTTCGATACGCATTTATCTGCATGCAAAGTCAAAAGAAACAGATGTTAAACTCATAAATGCTATATATACTAATAGCCGTGGTCGTGCCGGCGTAAGAATAGTACCCCACCCTCTCTACCCGTGGTTGCCGTAAGAGTCGGCTAAGGGATGTAATCTGGAAGATGGGCAGCAGCGTCTTCCTTGAACAATCACACTTAACTGCGCTCGCCAACCCGCCTGCCAAGCGTGGCGAGTATTGGCAAAACCCCCCAGGAGGAGGCGTATGTCCAGCAGTGGACGACCTATGGCTGATGATGATGAGAAACATATCAGAGACATGTGCTAATCGCAGCTGAGTTATGGAATTAAACTCTTCATCTTGTTTAATCTATTGTGGAAGATTTACATTTTAAGTTTTGTACTTGCTATATTTTATTATCAACGTCCGTACCTACCGTGAATTTGCTATTTGCATATCTATGTAAGCGCGTTCGACGTCCGAAATTCATAAATATTATTTTAGTATAATGCATTGTTATGCTATTTCTGCGTTTATTATGAGAAGGGTGAAATAGCATTGAGATGATTTAACTTATGGTTATTTTTATTGACTAAAACCGAATAATAACAGCACCTTTTTAGGGTTCCGTACCCAAAGGGTACAAACGGGACCATATAAAAAAAACTGATAAGCTTCCGAATCAGCCTTGTTTTTATAAACTGTCCCACTGCTGGGCAACAGTGTCTTTTCATTGTGCGACTATGCCCGTACTTGGCCATAGTCTACTACTCTGGCCAGTGCGGGCTGGCAGACTACACATCTTCGAGAACTTTTTTTTAAAAGCATATCATATAACTTTGTAAAGACGTACGTGCCGTGGTATTCGAACATCCAGATTGGAAACTAAACGGTCTCCCAAATAGGCTGTTGAAACTTCTGCAACTTATGCATGTTTGCCGGTCTTACCATAAAAACGAATCTAAGCTCTAGTGCGCTTAGGACCTTCTGATGTTATTCCAGTATTCATTATGATAATGTACCCTGTCCATTGTTACAGAACCCGATGAACACTAGAGATGCGACAATAGCGGCGATATCGGACGCGCAGTACGTGGCACCGATAGTTCAGAGTGGAGACTTGCTCAGTGGCGGCCCTAAGCCTTCGCCCTCGGAGGAAGACGGGCCTGGGAGGCCTACCAACACTTTCTTCTACGTATTCGATTATCAGTCTAGAGAGTCGGTCTACCCTCAGGTAAGATTGTTTTAAATTTTCATGTAACAGCAATTCAGATAATTATATGCTAGATCGTAATCTCGACCAATAAGTACTTCCCATGTTAAGTTCGAATAAGCTGTGTGCCCAGTTCTAGTGTCAGAGTTATGCCACTTCCGACATAGCTGAAGGTTAGAATAAGCAAACAAAACATTTGTCACCATCGTCATCATCAGCCCTGCATCGCCCACTGCTGAGCAAAGGCCTCTCTTTTTGTACGCCACTCTACTCGAACCTGTTCCAATCTGTGTCAGCTTGTTAGGTAGGCAACATAATAAAATCGTCAAACTTGGACAAGACATATACAAACATTGAACAAGCTAAATCAAGCCTTGAACATCGTCGCACTCAAAAAAGCGACATTGTTTTATGGTTGACGTTCCAATTGTAATTTATTATGTAAAGTAAGTAATTGTATTCTGCTCTAATTGTACAAACGGCTAAAAGTGGAATGCGATACCTGAGTGGGAAGTCCCCGATACAATCTGGGTGTCTTCAAGTCAAGAGTGTCGGTGTCTTTTAGGCAATGTTTTTTTTTTATGGTTGACACTATTTGTATGACCAGACTCAGACTAAAACAGCTCATCTGATGTTAAGTGCCGGTGTGGTTGAAGATGGTAAACCCACATATCCTGGAATGGGACTGCCTCTTAAATGAGGATGTCAGAACACACTGTTAGTTGCTTGGCATTCTCACTTAACATCAGATGAAATGGCGGTCAAACGTATAATGTAAACGTTATTTATTGTAAAAAAAACCGTCGGAATGTGAATCGGGTTCGTAATATTTCAAAAAGAATCAATCGCACTCTTAATGTTAATGTATTATATTGTGGTACGGAACCCACGCTATGAGAATTTCACTTGCACTTGATATGTTTTCAACAAAAGCAACTTAGTTTCACCACACCATTTATATCTACGTCAAAATTTAATTTAACCAAATCCGCTCAGTCTAACGTAACAAAAGCGTTCAAACTTTTTACCCACAATTGACTTCTAACTCACAGACTAAACAGATAACCCCGGTTCCAACAAAATCACTGCAAAGGCTCCTAAACTAATTTCACTATTCACCAAATCGTCCGTAAATCGGCGGACGTGCTGTAAAACTTTTATCATGTATTCACTTCGGTAAGTTAGGGGAATTTTATAGGGTTGTAAAATGGGAGAGACGGCAGACAGAGGTGATGTAGGTGAACTGAGAAATGCTTGTAACATCATTCCTGTTACCTTATTATTCCGTGTTCCACATCTTATATCTCATATGATATCCGCGTGGACTAACAAAACTTGCAGCCAAAATAAATAAATATTGTAGGACAAATTACACACAGCGCCATCTGACCCCAAACTAAGCAGAGCTTGTGTGATGGAAGTCAGATAACTGATAGAATACATAAATACTTTTTTTTTGTAAATACATACTTATAATACATACAGAACACCCAGACACACAACAAACATTTGTTTATACCAAACAAACATTTGTCCTTGCCGGGAATCGGACCCACGCCCTACAGCTCAGGCAGGCATACTCCCAATGAGCCAACAGGGCTGTCGAAGCATTTGTGTTCCGGTTTTTAGGGTACTGCAGTTAACGATATTACAAGGCTGATTAGACAAACCAATGAATGTCTCAAAGTATAATGACCACTTAAGAAGCGATGCCTTGGGGCTTTGTTTTGATACTTAAAGTTATACATGATATCGGTTATGGACATGCGTTTTTACTTACCATCAGGAAAGCGAATTCATCTCATTACTTTTGCATAATCCTACTAATATTATAAATGTGAAAGTTTGTATGTTTAGATGTTTGGATAGTTTGTTACTCAAACACGCAAGAACGGCTGAATGGATTTGGATGAAATTTGGCACACATATAGTTTATTACCTGGATTAACATATAGGATACTTTTTATATCAGAAAAATATTAAGTTTTTATGAGATTATCAAAAAACCAACTACTGAACGTATCCACTTGAAATATGGTATAGATGAGGTAAAGCACACCTAGCCTGGAATGGAACTGGCTCTCAAGATGCATGCGTTAGATGCTTGGCGGCAGATTTTCAACTTAAGGGTGGTAGCTAGCCAGCCGAGTACTAGAAAGTACTCTACCACCACACTATGGTTTCCTCACGATGTTTTCCTTCACCGGCAACTCAAGCTCATTGTTGGGGTTTGAACCCACGCCCTTCGGCATGCGAACCGACCACGCTCACCACTGAGCTATCATCGCTATAAAACAGAATAAGAAAAGTAATAAAAATAAAGAGAAACAAGTTCATAAACGTGCTATGCTGCCGTGTAGCAGCTTCAATTTTCTTTTCGCATTTCGCTACGTGGGAATAAATTCAGAGCACTTTTAATTCATTTTTGTTTGCCATATACCAGGTTCAGTGTAAATCCTAGTTAGTGCATCCTGACGCTATCACTGTTTCACACGATTTTTATACGTGTTTGTAATTTAATTCGTGTCAAATGAGTTTTGTTTCGTCCTTTAATTAAACTCTCTGCTCTCGAAATCTAATTAAATGCAGTGAGCATTTTACGATGTCTACAGTTAAATGGTGGTTCTAAGTTCTTGAGATTGCGGGTCGATTTTCAGCTGAGCATTCCATATATCGCTTTATTACATCAAGCTAAGTAAATGCCTAGTAATTAGTATTAGTAACTGTAGTGATGATAGCTCAGTGGTAAGCGCGGTCGGTTCACACGCTGAAGGCCATGGGTTCAAACCCCGACAATGAGCTTGAGCTGCCGGTAAAGGAAATCATCGCGAGGAAACCATAGCATGGTGGTAGGATATTATCCAGTACTCGGTTGGCTAGCTACAATCCATTAAGTTGAAAATTTGCCGCCAAGCATCTTGCAGCGTGTTCCGGCAGCCTCGCTTAAGAGCCAGTTCCATTCCAGGCTCGGGGTGTTTTACCATCTTCGACCACACCGTCACTTAACATCAGATGAGCTGTGATCAAACATCTAGCTTGACAAACATAAAACAAAAATGACGAATTCGATCTAAATTGCCGACCTGAATAGCCATTTCCTATATAACCTATTGAATAGTTAAACCTGCGGAATTAATTCATACACATTTAATGCGTAATGGTATACCTACTGGAATGTTAACCTATACCAAACCAAAAACCCATATCATATCTAACAGGAAACACAGACTCGTAGAGAGTCATACAACCTTGCTGTGCGTTTAAAAAATGTGGAATCAAAATGTCATTAGAAATGTAACTTTACTTTTTTTTTTGTTTTAGAGGACAGGAGCAGTGCACGGTGAGGAGCTTCCTTATGTGTTTGGAGCGCCCCTAGTGGATGGATTCGGACATTTTCCCAAAAACTACACAAAGTCCGAGGTGGCGCTAGCGGAGTCTATTATGCTGTTTGTTTCTAACTTTGCTAAGACTGGGTAAGATACACTTTATAACTTGTAACTTTAGTATCATCACTATATATTATATAACAAAGTCGTCCACCACGTCTGTCTGTCTGTTTGTCTGTTTTAAACTTAAAAACTACTGAACGGATTATCATGCGAGTTTCACTAATAGACAGAGTGATTCATGAGGAAGGTTTAGATATATAATTTGTCAAGGTTTTGTGTAAATTGGTTGAAATATGATAATAATTGTTGGAAGTGACGAAAAAAGTCAAGCCACCTGGGAGCTTTCATCAAAAACGCTGCCTAATCCCTTTGAGATATAAAAAAACAATGCATGGACGGTGGGATATTCCTCTTTTTTAATCATATATTAAACAGGTCAGCCTTTCGAGAGACAAAACATGTAGGCTACCCATGCGAAGCCGGGCGGGTCGCTTGTTAATAAAATATTTGTTTTTGTTGAGAATTTCGGATGGAAAAAAAAATGTATTAAGATCGACAAATAATTTAATCAATCAACTCTTGTAACTTCCAGTACATTGAATTCAAAATCAAGTTAGCCTCCGGCAAGGAGCCACGTTCTTCCATAAATGTTTTTCTTTACCTCCTAATCAAAATAACCTACATTATTTGGAGACCAATTTGCAAATTTAATCTTATTCTGAATAGCTATTTTGTCGACGTTTTTACTTCTGCTACAGTTAAAGCGAAAATAAAGAAACTCTTGAGAATTCTTTAAGAATTTAAGGAAAATCTTATGTACTTCTGTGAAGAATGCACAATCTATTGTACAATAACATGAAAACTAAACTTATACCTAGAATTATCGTATTTACAGCATCAAATACCTACTTAATTTCTGTATTAGGTCTTTGATATGGTTTAATATTTGCCGTGGTGGTGCCGGCGTAAAAATAGTACCCCACCCTCTCTACCCGTGGTTGCCGTAAGAGTTGGCTAATGGATGTAATCTGGAAGATGGGCAGCAGCGTCTTCCTTGAACAATCACACCTAACTGCGCTCGCCAACCCGCCTGCCAAGCGTGGCGAGTATTGGCAAAACCCCTCCAGGAGGCCCATGTCCAGCAGTGAACGTCCTATAGCTGATGATGTGAATGATTAGTACTTTATCTAAATTACATAACTAGTCAGCTGTAAATGCAACTAACAGTCACATGTCCAAAATCTAACTAATTTGTTACCATTTAACAAGTGGGTTAGAAATCCACACAGGTTTAACATTTTATATGACAAGGATAAATGTTTGTTCTGTATGTATTATTAGTAAGTATTTACAAAAAATAACTGATTCCCGTAGTACAAACTTTGCTTGATTTAGGACTAGATGCCGCTGTGTGATATGTTCTAGGACATTTATTTATTTAACCCCAGATCTGTACTTTGAAGAGCACTTAAACAAACACATAAACAAACTTTTACTTGGTTGCTGATTTATGTAGCAGGAGGTTTTCTAGGTAGCTACCACCGCACTATAAGATATTCTGCCGCCAAGCGGTAGTGTGTAAACATTACTGTGTTTTGGTTTGAAGGTTGGTTGAATTTTACGGCTAGGAAAATAACAGAGCTGTTGAGACTAACCATCGAAAGTCTCAAAGTAATTAGCGCCAAAGCAGCGATGCCTTTGACATTGTTTTATTTAAAGTTCTATGTATCGCTGCGTTCTGTATATCATGGACAAGCGCTATCTTGATCAGGAGAGCGTCTAGTTCATATCAAAACTTTTACATTTTAAAAAAAACATAGCCTGTCAACCGTAATAGTTATTCTGTATACGGGTATCACCAACGTAGTGAACCTCAATGAATACCAAAAAATACCAACATCAGTAACCTTATTATCCCCTGAATACACCAATTTTCTGCTGTTTGTAGGCAAGAAAGGCGAAATCAATCATCTATTTTCAGTAGGAAATAGGTCTCCCAAATAATAGGGTCATTTACTCTGGTAACAAAATTTCCCGTTTGGGGATAGTTATGTCTTCCTTATTCACCTGATTTACAATCCTTCGTAAAAATCTTTTTGAGAAATGTTTTCGAGAAGTTTAGAAAATTATTTTCAAGGGACTAAATTTTTTTGTATTGCATAAAACAATCACTTTGGAGTTATGTGGTTGAATCTAATTAAAACAAATTTGGAACTTGGTGGTAGATCTCTTTAGAAGGAGATTGTCTGGGTAGGTACCGACGCAGTACCTGAAATTCTGCTACAAAGCAGTAGTGTGTAAAAAATACTGTATTCCCGTTTGAAAGGTGCTGCAGCTAGCGATATTATGGGGCTGTTGAAACTAACCATCTAATGTCTCAAAGTGATGAGCGCCGTAACATTCCCTAGACTGTCCTTTGTCCGTCCACCTTATTAGTTTTTATCTTCCGAGGCATCGTGAGGAAACCATAGCATAGTAGTAGGGTATTTACTAATACTCGGCTGGCTAGCTACCACCTCCAAGTTGAAAATCTGCCGTCAAGCATCTAACGGTGTATTCCGGAAACCTCACTTTAGAACCAGTTCTATTCCAGTTCCAGCTTTACAATCATTGACCATACCTTCACTTAACCTCAGGTGAATTAGTCTAACACCTAGCTTATCAACCATAAAAAAAGGGCGTGTGTGTGGCGTCGTAGCTCTTAACCAATGGACCGATATTGATGCAGTTTTTTTTTTGTTTTAAAGCTGACAATCGAGATAGTTTTTAGCTATAATATATGTAGATTTGTTTAGGAGTTTTATGATTATCAATTCATTTTTTACTTGAAAGAAGGGTCGTACTAACTTTCACAGATCCGATTGATTTAAAATTTCATGTACTGGAATTCTGATTATAACTGGAAACTATTTCAAGATTTTTATGTTGTATATAATCTGGTATCTAATTATTGAGTTACTGGAGTTGAGGTTACAGTTCGCGGAAACTTAAGCCTAGCGATATTAATGAATTTTTTTAACTGCCTTTTCTTTAACAGGAACCCAAACGACAACACTCGGCAAGAAGCTTTACTGCCAGCATCACGGGAGAGGAACAAATTCAGAGGCGTCATGTGGGAAGAATACGATTCAACGCATCAGAAATATTTAGAAATCGGTTAGTATTGGTATACCAGGACGTGTTTACTATGAAAACTGACAGAAGTTTTTTTATTATTAACAAATAGAATTGCGTTTGACTACAATCTCGCCTAATCCAGTCTATGATGGAGCATAATATTTGCTTAGAAGACACCGATTCGCTCGTGATTTTTTTTCGCTTTCGCTTGAATACACCCAGATTATATCTATCGTGGAACACCTATTCGGACAATTTGAAGGTCAATCTTCAATCGGGTCTGACTGCTAATGTCAAAGTCCTAGGTTCAAATCCCACGGCTCAGTAAAATAAAAGAGTATTCAAAAATGGTTACTTGTGACGTCATCATACAGAATATGGAGCTACTTTTGGCGGGAACGCAGAAGGGGCGTGTCATCGCATTATATTGCTTTCCAAAACTTGTGTTTTTTCGAGTGTTTATGCTAAAAACAGTGTTGTTTTACTTATAAAGTGCCGAATTATAAGCGCTAGTCTGGAAAAGTGATAAACGAGTAATATGGTGAAACATAGCTTCGTGTTGATTCCAAAATTCCATTGTTAGTTGCAGTTAAGTCGACACTACTTTACCAGATCATGACCAGATTTGACTTTGACTTAGGTGCTTTATGTGACTTAGACTTCTTTATCTTAAAATTCATGAAAATGCTTGGTAAATGCACAAAGTACAATGCCAAAAAAAGACGAATTAAGAATAAGGATTAATTGTCAACTTTGTTTTTAATGCACTATATTGACTTATTTTATTTCAACATTAAAATAAAAACACGATATCCAAGGTAAAGATAAATCCTATATATACTTATACGGTAAATAACAACAGAATCGCGAACGGATTCCGAAGCGTTTCTGCTATAGGAAACAACTCCACAACAGAACTGAAGTATTTGGAAATAGGTCAGTGTATTTTGTGCGTACTTGTACGTGACGGAACTTTCTATTTGAATTCGACGCGTATTTGTATGGCTTGATGGAATTTATAATGCTGTTTTTCTTTGCGAAACAGAATCCATATTTGACCGGTAGTAGGGTCTTAAAAGTCAACTGAAGAAAAAAAAAACATTTTGTGCGAAACATTACGCATATTAATAAATAATTTGGAAAGAGTTCATTGTACTTTATTTTATTCATCGCTAGCTGAATGCGCGGTAATTGGTACCAAGTACGGTAGTGCTCAGCTGTCGCATCTAGATCATCATCAGCCATAGGACATCCACTGCTGGACATAGGCCTCCTCCTGGGGTGGATTTGCCAATACTCGCCACGCTTGGCAGGTGGGTTGGCGAGCGCAGTTAGGTGTTATTGTTCAAGGAAAACGCTGCTGCCCATCTTCCGGATTACATCCCTTAGCCGACTCTTACGGCAACCACGGGTAGAGAGGGTGGGGTACTACTCTTACGCCGGCACCACCACGGCATATTTTCTAACAACTGGCAAATAGCTATGACCACTTCTTTGACATACTTCGAGAATCTTATTCACTGGGGCAGGGGCAAATATACCGATAACAATTTTGTCATTTATATCAGCGGTCGGCAACGCGCGCCCGTGATTGTTTTGTAAATTAGTCATAAATATCTAAAATATTATAGACTAGCTGCGCTTCGTTTTTCAGTATAAAAAACCTATCTGTTAATCCAGAGTCTCAGCTACCTCCATACCAAATGTCATTAAATTTGGACTAGCCGTTTGAGCTTGAAGAAGTAAGAAACATACAAACTTTCGCTTTTATAATATTAGTGTGATTCTAGAGAGGGGAGAAAATGTCATTTGGACGGTGGTAGGGTATTATCTAGTACTCGGCTGGCTAGCTACCACCCTCAAGTTGAAAATCTGCCGCCAAGCATCTAACGATGAGTTCCGACAGCCTCACTTGAGAGGCGGTTCCATTCCAGGCTAGGTGTGCTTTACCATCTTCGACGACACCGTCACTTAACATCAGGTGAGTTGTGGTCAAATACCGAGACTGTCAGCCACAAAAAAAAAACGTAATTTGAATATAAGAATTTAATTGCCTATATTTTAACAACTTTTAATAGCATTTTTGTTTTTTTCTATCTATTTTATGGAATATGACCAATTCATATGACATTAATCATCTTAAAATCATTTACTTTATTTTGCTACGTTGTTGCCTGCCTGTCTAAAGGTTTCCGACCGCTGATTTAGATAACTGATTGTGACATTAATAGCCCCATAATTTTCCTTCAAACCACACACACTACTGCGTAGCAGCATAATAACTGCCAAGAATATCTATCATGTAGTAAATAATTAGAATTATAATATTACGTGACCGAAAAAATACCTACTAATAGCTCTATTAGTAGTAGTGTGTAAACATTACTGGGTTCCAGTTTGAAGGGTAGGTACCCAGTGGCGGATTTACCAGCAGGCTGAGTAGACTGGAGCCTAGGGCGGCAAATTATAGGGGCGGCGAATTTTGCTCCAAATTTTATTTTGCCTTTCAGAAATTAAAAAAAGACAAGTCTCGTAAATTTATTAAAGTTACAATGCTTTGATACTCCGAACAGTACACCGAATATTCCAACCACTATACATGAAAAATTACTAAACGCTGTGTATTTGTATATTTTGTAAAGTGTACTTTTGTGGATATTAATTTTTAAAATATTCCAATAGCATTTCAATATTACAATTTAAATGTAGTAATTTTGACCTATTGTTTTATTAAATAATTACTAGAAAAAGCTGACGTTATTATGACGATATAGCACAAATCATAAAATTGCAATATCATTGACAAAGAAAATTTAATTAATAATATGATTGTAATCTAGAGTATGGAGTTGCAGAGGTTAGTAGGGGCGGCAAAAATTGAATAGCCTACTGGCGGCAAATATGTAAATCCGCCACTGTAGGTACCACAGCTAGCGAGATTACATGGCTGTTGAGACTAACCATAGAAAGTCTCAAAGCAATGAGCGCTAAAGCAGCGATGACATTTATACTTCGTTTTGCTACTCAAAGTTCTATGAAGAGTTCCATCACGAGAGCGTTCCGCTCATCAATTGGCATGGATTGGCAAAATCTTATATTATCTGCAAGAGCTATGATCATAACTCGGGTTAATACCGAATAGATAAACGCTTTGCCCATTTTAGTTAAATTTATGTGACGCCTACAAATCAACTGTGTCCTAATATTTCATATAAGATATTCATGAATTTTCCGCTCCAGCCATTCAATCTCTCCCGCTTACGAGTGGCAAACGTGAGAACAGTTTACAAGCCCTAATGTAGGTCGACAAGATGGCTGACAGAAACCGCTGAGCTTCTACTTGTGGAAATGACGCCGTGGGACAATTTAGACGTTTAAAATCACTCGCTCTGTTACTAAAGACAATTATAGTGAAACCAAAAAATAACTCAAATATAGGAAGTTGAACTTCCGCGTGGAGGATCACACAATTGTAAAAATACTGATTTTTGAAGCTAAATTGTATGTTTATTTCTTCCGTAACCAGGTAATAATTTTATAAACTTTTAGCTTGTGTAAATCTTGAGTTTTTACGATAACAAAATTGACATTAAATATACTTTTTAGTAATTTCCCTTATTTTTTTCAAATTGTAAGATGTATATATGTACCTACATAATACACATATTGTATAAAAAAATATCCGATTGGTTATTAAAATACAAAAATAGAAGCCAGTCAATAGATTTAAAAAAAACTTTCTAAAAATAAAACAAAAAATAAGAATCCCTTAAAGATAACACGAGACACATGGTTATGTCTAAATGTGTAATCTGGACACAATTCTGGACTTTACGTATACCTACTCGTCAAAAATATCGTCATTGTAGTATTATACGTATACTAGGTAGGTATTATAGGTTCTATACGTCATCCGGAGCAATTATAGGTAGGCGTCTTTAAAAACGTTTTCTGTGAAGGCTCGAGTCTTCACATTCACAAACAGTCTTTGATTATGAAAATGATGACGTCTTGACTCGATTTATACGGGCGGGTTCATGAATATACCTACCTCTTGAAAGCAGGGTTGCTAGATCCGTAAATATAAAAATATCTGAACAAAAACACAAAAGTAACAAAGGTTGGTTTTTTATCGGGGTTTTTTCCTGTTTAAATATTTTAAATCGTTATTTATTTATTGCAAAAATTATACAGTGTAATTTTTTAAAATGTATAAACGCTTTAATTATGTCAAGACTTATCACCTGCCCATGACCATTGCAGCGGTAATCTGAACTTTGAGTAACAAAGCACTTGCGCATTACATGGTCACTTTAAATAATAATAATAATTACTTAATAATAATTACTTAATAATAATAACTTTGAGTTACAAAACTAAGTCCACAGCTTTGCTGAATTGGCGCTCATTACTTTAAGACTTTCGATAATTATCCTTCAAAGCCCTATAATTTTATCTGAATTTATTAATTCTATTTCTAGAGGTGAATTTATAAACCACGCCCTCGCTCCATGCTAGGCAATTTAATTTAAATTCGTAGTAAAAATATATTTAAAATTCGGTAAAGTGCGTAACTAACTTTGTTTATTTGTAACCATTTTATCAATAACCGCAATTGATGAAATTTGGCACGAATAGATAATAATAAATATACATCGAAAAAAAAACAAGATAATTGCGAGATGTATATTTTATACATATATACCCACACGATACGCGTATAAGTTGAGAGAATTGTTTTTGTCAGAATTTGGAAATGATGTCGAGTCAGGAAAATTTATACGAATTTCGGACATCTGGCAACCCTAGATAGACCTGCCGAGAGAAGCCGAGAGATTTATCGTTATTTCGGGTTGGATTGTCTTGTGCATGAAATTAATGTTCAGAAGTGCGTCTTGGTACGGCAGGGTTCCGTTTGTTTTGTCAGGATTTGATAGGTTATTTCCGAAATGGTGTCTAAAATATAGGGTTATAAGCTTGAGGTATAATAATCTGATAGGAGGTTTTTGTGCTCATCATTATGTACAACTTACTGACTTACTGGCATTAATCGAAGAACCGGAAAAAATAACTATTAAATAAAGAAAGAAAAGAAAGAAATTTCTTTTATTTTGAGATATCAAACAATTGTGTACAATTGACAATAAAAACTAAACTACCCAACGCTAAAAACATATATAAAGCCGCAAAACAGGCCCTCATCTCAAACAAACAAATGCTGTTTGGCCATCAGCCAACAGCGTTGATATGCCGATGAGCCCGTATGATGATGTCACGAAGGCCCACACACTGGTGAGTGTCGAGTTAGCAAATATCTCACCAAAATTTAATTTCATTACTTAAATATGTTTACCAAAAATTGGCAACACTTAATATACGTTCGTACGTAACGTCACTGTCACTATAGAACATAATCAGCTAAGTTCACAACATGTTCACGACATTTATCCAAATGCCAACGAACTTCTATCTTATATTTGATTTATCTTACGATTTCAGTCTCCATATTAAATGTTATCTAATCTATCTAATACCTTTAAACGAGAAATTCAAATTATGTATAAATATAATCTATGTACGAGAATAGAATGGCCCTGAAACAGCTTAAGAACAACAAGGTGCCGGGTGATGACGGAATCACATCGGAGCTTCTAAAAGCGGGTGGAACACCGGTACTTAAAATCCTTCAGAAGCTCTTTAATTCCGCCTTACTCGAAGGTGTAACGCCAGAAGCATGGAACAGAGGCGTGGTAGTGCTGTTCTTCAAGAAAGGTGACAACACTTTATTGAAGAATTATAGGTCCATCTCGCTTCTGAGTCATGTTTATAAGCTGTTTTCAAGGGTCATTACGAATCGTCTCAGTCGCAAGTTCGATGACTTCCAGCCTTCCGAACAAGCCGGTTTCCGTAAAGGTTACAGTACCATAGACCACATCCATACGCTAAGGCAAATTATACAGAAGACCGAAGAGTATAATTTGCCTCTATGTCTAGCGTTTGTGGACTATGAGCCTTTGATTCGATCGAGACATGGGCGGTGGTTGAGTCTCTCCAACGATGCCATATTGACTATCGGTATATCGAAGTGTTGAAGTGTTTGTATAATAACGCTACTATGTCGGTCCAAGTAGGTACAGGAGCAGACTTCGAAGGCGATTCCACTGAAAAGAGGCGAAAGACAGGGAGATGTTATATCTCCGAAACTGTTTACTGCCACAGTGGAAGACGCCTTCAAGCTCCTGGAATGGAAAGGATTCGGCATCAATATTAATGGCGAATACATCACTCGCCTTCGATTTGCCGACGATATAGTGGTCATGGCAGAGTCGTCGGAGGAAATCAGCACAATGCTCGAAGACCTCAATCGAGTTTCCCAACGGGTGGGTCTTAAAATGAACATGGACAAAACGAAGGTAATATTGAATGCCCATGTTGTGCCCACCCTAATATCAGTTGGGAGCTTGTTTCTTGAAGTTGTTGACAAGTACATTTACCTAGGACAAGCAGTCCAACTATGTAGGTCCAACTTCGAGAAAGAGGTCAATCGTCGAAATCAACTCGTCTGGGCAGCGTTTTCTCGTCCGAATTACCTCAGTGCCTCAAGTCGAAAGTCTTCGACCAGTGTGTGTGTGTGATGACTTATGGCGCTGAAACGTGGTCTCTGACTATGTGCCTTCTTAGTAAGCTTAAAGTAGCACAACGAGCGATGGAGAGGGCTATGCTCAGAGTTTCCCTACGAGATCGAATCAGAAATGAGGAGATCCGTAGGCGAACTAAAGTAGCCGACATAGCCCAGCGGATTAGCAAGTTGAAGTGGCAGTGGGCAGGGCACATAGCACGCAGAACCGATGGCCGATGGGGCTGCAAAGTTCTAGAGTGGAGACCACGGACCGGCAAGCGCAGCGTAGCCAGGAAGTCAATGGGGGAGGCCTATGTCCAGCAGTGGACGTCATGTGGCTGATGATGATAATGATGATGATAAATATAATCTGAATCTTTGAAACGGCTCCAACGATTTTCTTGAAATTTAGTATGCAGGGGATTTCTGGGGCGATAAATCGAATTAGCTAGATTTCATTTTTAGAAAACGAAAATAAAACCAGGTCATACAGGTACTTTATCATGGTAAGTACCTACTTAACCCCTTTCGATTAAGTACACCCCACGTTTACAACCCTGCTAACTTATATTCATTTTATAGATTTTTATGGAAATCAAGTTGCCAGCGTAGATAAAAAATTAAACTTTTTTTTAAATTCAAAATTGTTTGTTTTTCAAAATTTATCACACTGCCTGATGTTAAGTAGTAATACGGTCTAAGATGGAGCACGTTTACCTAGAAGAAACCTATTTACTCTAGATTTGTTCTACCATATCGTACCTAACAGGAAACACAGACTCCGGCAGGAGTTCTACAACTTCGCTGTGCGAATAAAAAAATGTGGAATTAAAACGCTTTGTGCGCACATGGGGAATATCCACCATGTACGGATTGTACTTATTATTACACGACTGCAGGGTTCGTGTATGTATGTATGTACGTGAGTTTCTTTATTCCACCATAAATTTTAAATGTCTGAACAGATTTGGATGTATAGAGAATCCTTACATATACTTACGTTAGAATCCCGAGAAACATTGGCAATAATAAAAAAAAAAACAATATGGCGGCAGTATAGCTCCATTTTTTTTTAACGCAGTCGTGTGTATGTTTCATTTAGTAATAATTCTTGTTGCTTGTTCCAATGTTATAATACTTGAAAATTTGATGTTACTTGAAAATTTGATATGGTAACAAAAACATAGGTAGTTTTATAGGTTTGCTTTAGTTTTATAATTGATTAATCGCAAACTAAAACTTCCAACGTTTCGCTGGGGAGAAAAAATCCATGTCGATTTTCTTCAAATTTTATGAATGTTTTTGGTCTAACGCAAATTGAAATCAAACAGTGTTACATCACAATAATATTATAAAAAAGAATTAAAAACAAAAAGTTTGTGATTGTTACTTCTTCACGCTCAAACGGCTGGTCAATTTTGATGAAATTTGATATGGAAGTAGATGACACCTTGGATTAGCACATACTGCTTTTTATTCCGAAAAAAATGTAGTAACACCGCGGGACGCAGCTAGTATGTAATGTTTCTCTACATACTAACTTTATTATTCTGTGTTTTTGTAAACATCTAAAACCTTGAGGCAAAACCATGTCGGAATTTAATTATCATTCAAAAGGCTTATTTTCAGATGCCTCTGCGTAATATTACTCTTGTGATCTAATTAACCTCAAACGACTTTGTGTAAACGATCTATTAGACTTACTTTTAGCTTAAAGGCAACATTCCAGTAAATTAAACTCGATCTCTATACTCGTAAACATTTTCTGTAGCCATGATACGTTTTCCTTTCAAATCTTTAATGCCCGCGATCCGACAAAATGTTTAATCCTACTCTTTTTAATTATTATCTTAGTTATTTTTTTTCCAAAATTTATGTTTTTAAATATAGTAATGCTAAACATAAATATATAAAAGAACCTAAATCTAGAGTGCCGCCGGCAGCGGACCAGGGCTCAAGCTGCCGGTGGTTAGGGCTGCAAAGTGAGTGTGAATTTTATCACAATGCGTGCCGTGTCAAAGATTACTGTCTTTTGGATCTAATCCTTAACTCAACAGCCTTTCAAAAGTCTGTTAAGATGATGGTCGAGACTCTTCACTATAAGACCGTTTACCGTGACGACTATCGGGACAATGATCATTTAATCAATATACCCTATCAGGTCTCTTCTAGGTAATTGTTTCATCCTAAGCACGTCGTTGCTTAACATCAAGCGGAAGTTAGTCAAATGCTAACTTATTTAAAAAAAAAATGGAAACAGCGTTGACCTACTTGGTACAGCATGCTGCTATTGATGAATTCTGCTCATAAATTTATTTCTTAGAAAATACTATGCTTTACTTAAAGGTTTTTATGTATTTTGTTATTGTGTGATTAAGCTAGAGAGATAAATATAGGAAACTAACCAATGTTCTCTTAAAATTGACTTTTGCACTGTGTCGAATACAATTGTTCATGTTTTTGAAATATGCCGGGAAAAAAAGGTATTTCATACATTTCTAAGAGTGAATACAATAATATTTCTATGCAATAACTAAATTCAAGTCATTGCGATAAAACCAAATTACCGCAAAATTATGTGCTATTTGTTGTGCAGAAAATAAACTTAAGAGGTCATTCGCAAAAATTCTATATACGCGATTTAAAGATTATAGAAAAACAAACGATAAAATTAAATTTTTAACATTGTATTCTTAAATACCTTAAAAAGTTTTGATAGCTTTGAGAGTTTCTTGCATGGAGTTTTAATATTAATCCTACTTGTAAAAATGCGAATCTTATAATCCAATTAAGACATTGTCATGACTTACGAAAGGAAAAGTTACAGGACCATTTATCATATGCCTGCGCCATAAGGTTCGCAATGTTTTAGTGATCGCTAAACTTAAATGGCAATAAGCTTACCGTTATTTTTCTAGTCGTGTCGCTGTCGTGTCGTGAAATATAAATAAGTCGGCCGTATTTATACTTGTATATTTATTCCGTATTCTTACTCCCTATTCCGTATATTGTATCTTGTTCTTGGATTAAGGAAACACTGCTCACGTACCCTGCACAGTTATATTTTCTGTGGTGTGAGAACACAGCCACTATTCCAGTCAGCAATTTCCATAAGAATTCAATAGAAAATCTCTTTAAGATTGCATTTACAAAGTGTATTGCAAATATATTGAAATTCTTTTTTTAAATTGTTGACAAGCTATATGCTTACCACAGATTATTTGATGTCAAGTAACAGTGTGGTGGAAGATGGTAAAGCACACCTAGACTAGAATGGAACTGGCTCTCAAGTGAAGCTGCCGGAACACACCGTTAAGTGATTGGCTAAAGATTTTCAACTTGAGGGTGGTAACTAGCCAGCCAAGTACTAGAAAATACCCTACTACCATGCTATGGTTTCCTCACAATGATTTTCTTCACCATCAGCACAAGCTTTTTATTGGGGTTTAAGCCCAATATAGTGTCTCTTCGGCGTGTGAATCAACCGCACTAACCACTCAGCTACCATCGCTACAAAATATCGCTGTAACTGCGTATGTTTTACTTTTAATCGTGAGAAAGACGTTACAGCTCTTTTAAAACTGATATTTTATAAAATACTGCCATAGATTACTACTTAGATTTATTTATTTATTGTGATTCTTTCATTATAATTTATTTGCCACACTTAGCAGATTTTTAAAATGATGAAATTTTGTTTTAATATCTATACATATAAAGTGAATAAAATATTATACACACTATTAATACAATTATTTAAAAAAAAAACTGAAGCACCTTCTGACTCTTTGCAACAACAAAAATCAATTAAATCGATTCGACATACATTGTCCCGACAGTCGTCATTGTAAACGGCCTTATAACGAAAAGTCTCGATCAACATCTTAAGAGACTATTAGTAGGCGGTTGGGTCAAATGTCAGATCGAAAAGGCAGATCTTTGACACGGCGTGCATTGTAAGATTCGTCACTAATCTCGGGCAGCATGAGCCCTGCCCCGCTGGCAGGATTCTCGTTATTAAGTTTTTAAATGTTATTTATGTTTTTGTATACATATAAAAAAAATTCAAAATTAAGGATTTTTTAAGTTTGTTTTGTTTTATCTACTGGCTGTCATTTCACTGTGACCTTATGTTACGATAAGCCAAATTCCGGGTAACAAGAGCGTTGTACGTATTGCGGCGTTCTTTCCAGCATGTTTGAGAGCCTTGCCTCTTACTTGTTAACGTTTCATTGTTCTAAACTCTTACATGCCTACTTTAGCGTTTTAATTAAGGTGGAAAAGTTTGCTACAGATAACATAATATTGCAACTAATACAGGGAGTATTAGTTGCAGTCGTGTTCAATCAATTAAAAAAGAATTAAATGTTATGAGTAGGTATGTTCAAAAACACATACAAACGGGAAATCGAAGCATATACATATGTTCAATTTTTTTACTGCGAACATTTTCCGTCGACAGCTCAATAGTATGATGACTTATTACTTCAAAACTTTATCGGGCCGATGTAACGTTAGTGCGAAAGTTATTACATCTATAGTATTTCCATTGATAAAACATTTATTCGATGACTTAGTTGACCGAAGTATTGTTACTGCGAATGCTATGAATTGTTAGCTATTATCCCGATTAGTAAAATAGATCAATTGGAAAGCTCCGGGTGCCAACTGCAGCTATAAATATAGACTGCACGGCCAAACGGATCTTGATGGACAGTGGTATAAAGATAACTGAGTGGACATACTACTTTTATTATCATAACATCATCACAATCAGCAGAATTTTGTCACTATGCGAGTGAAACCGCGGGATACAAGTAGCTACTAAGCTTTCTAAGGTTAAGTGTGTTAAGTTGACAAAAGTCATGAGTACGGTGTATGTGAAGTTAAATTAAAAAAGGAAATGGATATGGGACTAAGTCAAAACCCTGCTAACTGTTCGCTCATTCGTAGTAGTGTAGGCTGTAGGGAGTGGGTTCGATTTCCACCCAGGGCAAACATTTTGTGCTAAAAACAAATGTTTGTTCTGAGTCTGGGTGTCCTGTATGTATTATAAGATTTAAAAAAAAAAGTATTTAACAATTATATCTGTTATCTGACTTCCACAGTACAAAATTTGTTTAGTTCAGGATCAAATGGCGATGTGTGTCCGAATATTCTCCAATAAAATTATTTTAAAAAAAAAGGCTGACTCTTGTTTTCAAGTTTTACTCCAGAGAAGTTGAAGGCCACGTGCATTAGCAAGCAAGCAACGAACAATAAAAATGTTGTAATTTTATTAGAGCACATACACATTTTTATATGCCGTGAGAGTAGCTGTAGGTGTAAATGAAACCCTTCCACGATACCTCATTCCATTATTCACGGATCTTTGTATTTTTAGGCTGGCTGTGCTTATTCTAGGTTAACCTTTATAACCTTTACGTATCAGGATAACCGCTAAAATAACCGCGAAGATTAATTGTTAGAAATTTCTATCTACATTTTTAAAAGCTAATAAAAAGCCTTCTCGGTTACTTTTATATATTTAGGAATTATCCTTTTTCACGATGAATCATATTGGGTTATTGTAAATATACTCGACTTGAGTTTGACTGCCGCTTCATTTGATATTTGATAGGGTGTGGGTTCGATTCACACCAGGACAAACATTTATGTGACGATAAACGTTTGCCGTGGTGGTGCCGGCGTAAGAATACTACCCCACCCTCATTACCCGTGGTTGCCGTACGAGTCGGCTAAGGGATGTAATCCGAAAGATGGGCAGCAGCGTCTTCCTTGAAATATCACACCTAACTGCGCTCGCCAACCAGCCTGCCAAGCGTGGCGAGTATTGGCAAACCCCCCAAGGAGGAGGCCTATGTCCAGCAGTGGACGTCCTATGGCTGATGATGTGATGTGAAATGTTTGTTCTGTGTCTAGGTGTTCTGTATATATAATAAGTTTGTATGACTAATAGGTGACGAGAGACACTCTCGCCACGTCTCAGTTGCAAAGTCTTGAGCACCGACGCAAATTCGCTTGTTTATTTGTTTTCTATCAGATACATTTCGGAGAGTGTGCCTTGGAATTGCATAATTTGGTGCCACCTGCCCCTTTTCTATTACCGGACGGCTAAGCAGACACGACCAAAGCGCATCATTACATGGTGGATATTCCCCACGTACGGACTAAACGCTTCGATTCCACATTCTTAATACGTACAGCGAGGATGTGAAACTCTCTCCAGGCATCTGTTTTTCCCGCGAAGTACAATTTGGGTGTCTTCATATCCAGAGTAGACAGGTTTTTTCTAGGTAAGCGTGTTTCATCTTAGATTGATTCCTGCTTACCATCAGGCAGGGCGTGATCAAACTCAAACCTGTTTTGTACAAAAAAAAAACTATCTGGTGCCAAAGTACTTTGCTTAGTTAGGTATTGGATGGCGCTGCGTATAAAAGTCCTACGATATTTATTTATTTTGTTTTGCCAACAGGTATGAAGCCTCGCTTAAAGAATCACTATCGAGCGCACCAGCTGTCAGTCTGGCTCCGACTGGTACCTGAACTCCACCGCGCCGGAATGGAAGACGTCGCAGCACGCCACAACCTCTTCAAAAACCACAACGAACAAGACCTGTACGAAGGCATCGTACGACCCGACCCTCTATCCCGAAACCCGAATGACAACGAGCAAATCCGACGAAACGGCTCCCTATACCCCGACACCGCCATAACGACAGTCGACACAATACTCGCCACCTGCGCCACCATGGTACCGCCACGAGACTTACAAACTCCAAACGCAACAGAGAATACTATAGCCAGCCTGGAAGCGGCCGGTTATGCTGCCTATTCGACAGCTCTCAGCGTCACAATAGCCATAGGATGCTCATTACTAATACTAAACGTACTAATATTTGCTGGCGTATACTATCAGAGAGATAAAACCAGGTCGCGCGGAAAGCAGCAGCGATTCAACGAGAAACATTTCGAGACTATATCGGGTAAGCATTCCCATTATCATATGGATCCGACCCACGCCCCTAGTTTGGTCGTCGATGTGGAACGGAATAATCGTAAGAAGCAAATGATGGGGAGCGAAGCGCATTTGTCGAGTCTCAATTTTAAGGGGCCGCTGGACGTCCCGAAGTCTCCGCCGAGTCCCAGTTTGAGTATCGACAACATCATGCTGCCGAGTAAGTTGGGGAGCAGGAACAGCAGTTTCAGGATACCTAACGTGAGTTATCCCCAAGTGACAAGCTATGCGACGATGCCTAAGAATGTGGGGCATTTTAATAACTCTCCTCCGTTGCAAGAGTTGAGGCAACAGAAATACCAGCCGCCGAACGGGTCGACGGCGCAGGGCTCCCCGCGAGACGGGGAGGCGAGGGGAGGCCCTCACGCTACCCTCCGCAGAGGGAAAGGCGCGCTCCATTCCAACCTCCCACAAGCAGCCATCGACGAAATGAGAGTGTGACAGTTAATTCCATCTGACTATTCATCGCAGGATTAAAGTGTTTCCGATGTAACATAATTATTGTATGTATGTGTGTAAATAGATTTGATGTACGAGAATGTCAGTTTTTCTAAGTGAAATGTTATCGATTTTCTCCGTATGGAATATGATTATCGAATAAAAATCAATTGAGTCTTAAAAGGGATTTAATTTTCCGCCAAAATGTACGATCCTAAAATAGAGATGTCAAAACTTTCCAAGTTTGTAAGTAAGTCCTTGTCGATATTTTAAGTATTTTATCGAACGTAAGTCGATAACGGAATATCAAACGGCTTCTGTTCAAAGAAAGTTTTCGAAGTGGTTGCTAAAACGAACATTTTGTTAAGGAATGCCTTGCGGTCGGCGATAAACAAGGCCGTAAAGGGTCTTTGTTCGGTTCCCGGCCGCATACGTAATATGAGGCCACTAGTGATGTACTGCGCTTCTCCGTGTTATGTAAGTGTCGATAAAATATATCGCTTGCTAGCCCGATCCGGGTCGACGACTTGCTGTTGGACATAAAACGGTCTGCTTGATTAACAATAAAAATGTACGATGTTTTTCATCGCATTCTAGATAAATAACAAGCAAATAAAAACACGAAGCTAGAATTCAACTTAATTAGTAATGAAACGAGATGGACTTGTTCAAATAATTATCCTTAAATATGCATAGAAAAGATAATTAAGTTGAAAGAGCCATGATCTTTTTATGTTAATTTAAATGGAAAAATGAATGCAAATTAATAATTTAACTTTTCATTGCACTCCAGCGTTGATGATATTTGTACAGCGAGCAAAAAAAACTGAACATCATAATGTTCAGCTTTTGTTTTGAATAATCATATGTTGCGGCTGTTTTTTTTTTCGCGATTTAAGTATTGTGCCGATATTACAAGCTGTTCTTAACTACGAACGAGACAGTCTCCTGATAGTAAGAGATAACGCATGTACATGACCATTGCAGCGATACACAGAACTTTAAGTAGGAAAACAAGGTCTATCGCCGCTTTGGCGCTCATTATTTTGAGACGTTCAATGGTTAGTCTTAATAAAATAAATTCGCTAGCTACAGTACCCTTCAAACTGAAACACATTAATACTTACACACTACTGCTTGGCGGCAGAATATCTGGGACTGCAGTGGTACCTACTTAGAAGAACTCCTGCTAGGACGGTATACCACCAAGTAAAGTACATCCCAAGCTTATAAATGTATATAGCACCCTCAAGTTTGCGTGGTGGTAGGGTACTTTCTAGTACTCGTCTGGCTTGCTACTATCCTCAAGTTGAAAATCTGCCGCCAAACATCTAACGGTGTGTTTCGGCAGCCTCACTTGAGAGACAGTTCCATTCCAGGCTAGGTGTGCTTTACCATCTTCGACCACACCGTCACTTAACATCAGGTGAGCTGGGGTAAAATACATAGTCTGAAAGCGATAAAAAAAATAAAAAAAATTGAAAATCCGCCGCTGAGCTTCTAACAGTGTGTCCTGTCAGTCTTCCTTGAGAGCCAGTTCTATTCCAAGTAAGGTGAGTTTACCATCTTCAACGTCACTTAACATCAGGTGAGCTATGGTCAAACAACTAGTCTGTCAACCACATTTTTTTTATTAAGGATGATTATCTAAATTCTATCTACATCTCTGTAGAAGCCAACTAAGATTAGTGACACCTCAAGGTTTCTATTTTATATATTATGTTGCCTACCCTTCTTGTGATTTATTTCGGTAAGAGCACCATATTTTTCACCATTTTGTGTCAGTATTGCAGTTTTGCCGGAAATTGGGTAACTCGCTGAACCATAAAATACTTTTAGTCTATATTATAAATAAGAAATGTAGGAAACATTTACTTGACATTCGAAACTGGAACTCTTTTATTGTCAGAGCTTTCTTTGAAAAGAAAAAGATGCAAATAATCTTACTTTTCGCCTGATGGTAAGATGATGTTAACGATGCGTTCAATTTAATCTTGAATCGCAGAAGTAAAAAAACTCCTAAAACTATTCCAGAAGGTTTCTTTTTATAATTTCATTTTAGTTTTTATGGAATTTATTTATTTTTTAAACTGTCGTTATTTTTTAGGTAAAACAGTTTAAAATACCAAATTACCATATTAGTTTTCTGACCCTACCAACTTTCTGTCTCTTGGTTGCAATGCTTACCATATTTATATTTTTGTTCGTAAGTATTGTTTGTATTTATAAGTAGATATTGTTTACGTTCTGTTAAATAGTTGTGTATAAAATATATTAAACATGAGTTGTGAATTATTAGTTTTTGCAGATAATAAAATAAATAAAAATGAGAAAAGGTTTTATAAATTCAATTTGGGAAACAAACATTAAAATTACTGTGTGTTGCTAAAAACTAGGAGTAATTTTAAAATTGTAGCGGTGATAGCTCAGTGGTTAGCGCGGTCGGATCACACGCCGTAGGACGTGGGTTCCAATGCCAACAACGAGCTTGAGTTGTCAATAAAGGAAAACACCGTTATGAAACCATAGTATAGTGGTAGGGTAGTTTCTAGTACTTGGCTGGTTAGCTACTGCCCTCAAGTTAAAACTGCCACCAAACACTTAACAGTAAGTAAGTCTCACTTCGCATAGGAGCCAATTCTTATTTTTAGCTAAGTGTTCTTACCATCTTTGACTACATCAGATAAGTCCACGTTTGACCTCTAACTCGCCTGTTGGTTTTATCCCTGTAGAGATATTATATTGTAAAAATGTTCAACAAAAAGATCGTTCACTGCTTTCCATTTTCAATGTCATTCCGTTGTTAGCCTTTTGGCAAAGAAACCAGGGTGCCGCTCCAGAAATGTAAATGACGGCCTCTTATATCCTTGTTAAAACCTTCTGGGCTTATTTTCATATTACGTTAAATACAGCGATTACAAGATGTAATACTTGTATTACATTTATATAATAATAGTGAATTAACGTAATTGTGTTTATCATCGGGTCTTAATCGCGCACAAAATACTATAAATTATGCGCGATTAATAAACATAATTATGTGTTCAAGTCGCGAAAGCTTAAAAACTACAATAGTAGGTTAAGTTTTAGAATCTAATAACCAAAGAATGGAACAAGCTATCGACTTCCTTTTTTTCTAAGAAATAGTTTAGGACTTTTCAAGGTCAGAGTGAAAAGGTATCTACTTCATCTTCTTAGCAGGAGGTTGTCTAGGTAGCTACCAACGCAGAACTAGATAATCAGTAGTGTGTAAACATTACTATGTTCCGGTTTGAAGGGTACTGCAGCTAGCAAAATTACAGGGCTAACCATCTAGTCTCAAAGTAATGAGCGCCAAGGCAGCGATGCCCTGGACTTTGTTTTACCACTCAAAGTTCTGTGTATTGCAGCAATGGTCATGGACAAGCGTTATCTCTTTACATCAAGAGAGCGTCTCATTAGTAAAAAATAAATTTAAAAAAAATCTAAAAGTTGACATGGTGTTTTGTTTCATAAATTGTTATTTAACAACTTATAAGTAAAGCTCTTAGAAAATATTTCTAACAAAAAATTCATTAATTATTATATCAACTACCGTAGCAAGTAGCTGGAAACTTTTTTCTAGGAAAATTGATGATTGATTCCAATTTAATCTAGAGCATTAAGCAATAAATCTAGAAATAGGAACATAAATCTCTTTTAACTACCTACATTGTAACTATTATTGGGAGTGACTTGCTTAGAAAATCGATACTTACTAAATTATGGCATGTGTTCTATGCTTCGACGAATAAGACAAGATATGAGTATAAAAACAGTTGGCCGTCACGGCATGCCCAGTAGATATGACATACTTAAACAGTACACAGGTCATGCATAGAAGCAACGCAATGTATAGTATACGTGCGTGAACACACGCAAGGGAATCGAGAGAAATGGGGTATGACAACCTAAGAGAGCGTCACGCTGTTTGCCGTCATGGCATATTCCAAAAAGTTGGACTAAACGACTCGAATCTGCCTTCATTGTACGAACCGCTAGACAATAGAATTTGCTGCCCTAGTGAGTGTTCCCTAATGGTTACAATTTGGGTACCTTCAAGTTGCGAGTGAATCGTTTTTTTCTAATTGAGCGTGCTCCACTGTAAACTGCATCTTGGCTTAACATCAGGCGAGTCAACCAAGTTAACAAAGGTCAAACTTAAGCCTATTAGTATAAAAAAAATACAAGTCGGTTTTAATGCCAAAGTACGCCAAACTTCACAAATTGTATTTATTGTTTTAGGTTTATGAATAAAAGGCAATGAAAAACGATCTTCTTAAAAATACAATACAATATTTTTATTGATTACGTTACAAGTAAATATATACTCAAAATGCTCCAACACACGTCTAAAACAACAGTAAAAATAATTAATTAACTCTGGCGTAACTTTGCGGAAGTTCATTTTAAGTGTTCAAGGTATATTTTTTGAGTGTATTTAGTGTATATAGCGAGAATAGTGAAACATTTTTTTTTTTTAAGTTTACGTAACATTTAATTACCTACGTAATTCTCAGTCATTTCCACATTATTGTAATTTTTCTAAGACATTTTTTCCTTTCATATTAAATCTTTTACTGAACCCTTAGTCGCAACGTTTAGTATCATTATAATTTTGTTTCTTACAAGTCTGGTATCCGTATAATTACGGCAATTGTGCACAAATAATTTTTGTCCCACAAAAGTGACAGAAGCGGTAATAGTGGAGTGGCATGTCCCGTCATATATTGGTCCCACCGCAGCGTTGCAAGGTAAAGATCGTAAAGTCAAGATTTTATGTGTTATGTTGCTATAGTGCGATAGTAAGGATGTTTATCACCCTTCAGAGGAATACAAGTACGCCATAGGTTGTAAGGTCAAATCTTGGAGGGTAGTAAATCAACGTACAAGATTTGATACTTACTAGTTTACCGTAGTAAGGTTGTGGAATATTAAAATGTACGACCTCTATTATTTAATTATTAGGACATTTAACACAGTACCATCTTTTTTTAAATAGTTGACAGGTTGTTTGACCACAACTCACCTGATGTCATGTGACGGTGTGATTGAAGATGGTTAACACACCTAACCTGGAATGGAACTGGGTCACAATTAAGGCCCATCATCTGGCCCTAAACTAAGCACAGCTTGTACTATGGTAACCAGATAGCAGAACGTAAACTTTTTTTTTGTAAATACATACTTATAATACACTAGCTTACGCCCGCGACTTCGTACGCGCAGACTTTAGAATTGAGTTCAAAGATAAAGTTTCAAAAAAAGACAAAGTTGACATAGTTTCATACAAACTTTCATCCCCTATTTTATCCCCTTGGGGGTAGCATTAATCAAAATCCTTTCTTAGCGGTTGCCTACGTCATAACATCTACCTGCATGCCAAATTTCAGCCCGATCCGTCCAGTGGTTTGGGCTGTGCGTTGATAGATCACTATGTCAGTCAGTCAGTCAGTCAGTCAGTCAGTCAGTCAGTCAGTCACCTTTGAGTTATATATATTTAGATACAGGACATCCTGAGACAGAGCAAACATTGATAGTCAAATAAAAATGTTAGTTCTGGGTGAGAATCGAACCCACGCCCTACAGCGCTTGAAACAGATACACTACTTAATGGGCTAACATGTCAATCAAAAAAATATTATTGTCCGAGTCAATTGTAGATTTTTATCCCTGTTACTATATTGTGATTACTATCAGATTGTTGTACAATTCTTAACTAAAATTTAAAAAAAAAACATCATCAGCTATAGGACGTCCACTGCTGGACATAGGCCTCCTCTTGGGGGGGTTTTGCCAATACTCGCCACGCTTGGCAGGCGGGTTGGCCAACGCAGTTAGGTGTGATTGTTCAAGGAAGACGCTGCTGCCCATCTTCCGCATTACATCCCTTAGCCGACTCTTATGGCAACCACGGGTAGAGAGGGTGGGGTACAATTATTCTTACGCCGGCACCACCACGGTTTAAAATAAAAAACACAGTAATTTATGCCTAGCTGATAGCGTTTTTGAAATAAAATTATACTTAATTTAAATTAATTTTCTTACATAAAATTTAGTCCAGTAAAATTGTTCCATCCGGTTCTTTTAATTTCTGTACCTTTTTTCTATTTTTGGTGTGTAAATAAAGAGTTTTTATCTATCTAATATTTATTAATGATTTTTGTATGTGTAAAATTATGTTTTTGTTATGAATAATAAAATAAACTTTATTCACTATACATACAATTTTATTCACTTGCTTACCCTCTGAGTTAAAATATGATGAGACTCTATCACTACATATTATAATACAAATTCCGCCGCGTTTGTCTGTCTATCTGTTCGCGATAAACTTAAAAACTACTGAACGGATTATCATACGATATGATCACCAATAGATATAGTGATTCATGAGGAAGGTTTAAGCATATAATTTGTCAAGGTTTTGTGTAAATTGGTTGAAATATGATGATAATTGTTGGAAGTGTCGGAAATAATCAAGGGAGCTTTCATCGAAAACGCTGCATGATCCCTTTGATATATTTTGTTAAATTCCATGTAGACAAAGTCGCGGGAAACAGCTAGTATAGATATATATGTATTATGTTATAATAATGAGATAAACGAGACTCTCCTGATGGTAAGATATAACTCATGTTCATGACCACTGAAGCGATACATAGAACTTTGAGTAACAAAAAGTCCAGGGCATCGCTGCTTTGGCGCTTATTACTTTGAGACTTTCGATGGTTAATCCAGCCCTGTAATTTCACTAGCTATAGTACCCTTCCAATCGGAACACAGTAATGTTTACTAGAATTTTGTTGTTAATTGCTTATGGTGATGTAAATAAATGTATTTTTATTTTAAAGCCAAAAAAAGCTTCTTATATAACAGCTATCAATTCCCAAGAAGCAAATATATGAATTTCAAATAGAATAGGTCGCCAGAGGTTTCACATTATACAAATGTTTGTACATTTAAGGGTTCACGCATATTGTTTTTCTCAAAACCTTTTTTACTGTCTTCATAACATTTGATGTTGTGTTTTTATGTGTCTGGTACATTATGTATGAAAATAAAACCACAATTGTAAAATGAATAAAACATTCTCAGAAGATGTATTAAATCGTTGGGTTAAACTTAACTAGTTTCGGTCAAACGATCTAAGTTATAGGTACTATTAAATTTTATTATTTTTAGCTCTGTTTTTTTTTTTGTTGACAGGCTAGGTATTTGACTACAGCTCACCTGATTTGGTAGTTAGGCAGCGTCTATTTACGAGTACAAGACAAGAAATGTTATAAAAAAAATCTCTCAAAAACTTCTGAAAACTAAATATTAGCGGATAAAACAACGGAATAAATAAGTATTTAACGTGACCGCTAGTTACAAGACATGAAAAAGACATAAATATATACAACTTTAGTTTTCATTCATAATTAGCTTGGTTTTATCTTTGTCTATTTTTTAAATAAAAGAGATCAAGGTATGGCCTCTAGCTTGCCTTTTTTTAAATTGTCGTCAAGTTAGTTAAATTTTAGTTTAAATCCTCATCAATTTTGTAAACTAAAGGATTTCAAGCGGTAATACACTAAATATATACCTTAAACATTTACAGCCTAAAAAAGAGCTGCGGATAAAAAAAAAAAAAGTAAAACCGACTTCAAGAAAAAAAATATCAGCACTAAAAAGCGAAAAATAAACTTACTTTACAAAGTAAGTTTCCGATGCTTAGCCTAGCCTAGGTGCCGGTGCTTGGCACCGACTTCAAACAGATCAATAGGTACCTAGCAGGTATAATAATACTTTGTAAAGTAAGTTTATTTTACGCTTTTTAGTGCTGATGTCTTTTTCTTGAAATCAGTTTTACTTTTTTTTTAAGTTTGTTTATTTTTAAATTTTTAGTTAATTTATGTTCACGCCAAGAAATTCTTGAACAGTATGTCTCTAGCTGGACTCGCTAAGATTCAAAAACGTCTTGCCAAAGACAATTACATCGTCCACGTAAACAAAAATTTTCATAAAATGGAAACAACTGGTATAACAACCAAGCTATGTTAAATTTTTATACGACCAAATAGCAACTATTCCGCATCAAACTAAAGAAGAATCACATAAATCTCAGCGTAATCGGTGTACATACATTAATAAAAATACCAATCAAGTTGAGAACCTCCTCCTTTTTGAAGTCGGTTAAAAATACGCCCGTAATGGCGTGCAAGCGAGACAGCACGATAAGTAGTATTGTTTCATGCAGGAAAAACCCTTTTCTCTGTTCAGTAAGCAAGGTTAGGATCAGTTTCCGTTCCATGAATAGTTTTTTGATGGAGGCTTTTGGCGGGTACGTACCCGTGAAAGTGCCTCAGTACTGACGGTTTATTGGGGCCGGATGTCCGGTTAACCCTTATATAGGTATATTTCTGTCGAACTATTTTGGAACAGAAAATAATACTAGTATATATAAATACCAAACAGGTCCTCACCTAGTGCAGGGACTACAAGCAACCATGAAATGGAACCACTTTATAAAATAAATATTCTCTCTGGCTGTCTGTTCACGATAAATTTAAAAACTACTGAACGGTTTATCATGTTAGTTTCTCCAATGTATAGAGTAATTAATGAGGAAGGCTTAGGTATATTTTGTATAATTTGTCGTGGTTTTGTGTAAATTGGTTGAAATATGATGATAATTGTTGGAAATGTCGGATAAAGTTAAGCCACCTGGGAGCTCTCATCGAAAACTCTGCCTAATCACATTAGTATCTACACTGCACCCGTGCAAGATATTAACGTTACCGTCACAGTACATTTACGAAAATATTATGTTTGTCCGGAAAAAAATAAATTCATTTGAAATTAATAGTAGCCGCCATAACTTAAACACGAGAAATAAAGATAAAATTGTGACACCTAGATTCAGGTTATCTAAAGCTAATAAGTCATTTCTCGGGAATTGCGTTAAAATAAAAATAAAATCCCACTTGAGGTAACTAAAATGTCCTATAATAAATTCAAAGATTTTATAAAGCACAGGTTAATTGACAAAGCCTACTATAAGGTGGCTCATTACGTGGAAGACAGGAATATATGGTTGTTGTAGCTTCTCTCTGCACTTGTATCCCCCTGGCTAAGTGACAATTGTAGTAAGCATAATGTATTAATATCTATAACTGTAAACTGTTTAAACTGTAACCTAATATATTTAATTTTATATTAATTTATTTAAATAATAATTTATTTAATAATGTGAAAAGAAAGATCGACAAAAAAAATGCCTTGCTGAGTTTCTTGCCGGAGTCTTCTCAGTTGAAGTGTAATTACGAGCCGGTGGTAGATTCAAACATGTAACTTACCGTTCATAAGTGAAACCAACCAACCTAAACCTTACCAGGGCCTAAACTGAATAAATGACTTTTTGATTTTGATTTTGATTGTGTGCGAAGCCGGAGCGAG
Source organism: Biston stratarius (assembly GCA_950106695.1). NCBI lineage: Eukaryota > Metazoa > Arthropoda > Insecta > Lepidoptera > Geometridae > Biston > Biston stratarius. The sequence continues at coordinate 17,028,546 of OX467109.1, read as the reverse complement.
TCGCTAGTACTTTATATCATAAGGATTAACATAGTCTCCTTTTTTTAATTTGTTCTCCTTTTTTAAATTTGTTGTTGTTTTCTACATATGTGCACGAATGAAGCCGCAAGTAAAAGCTACTAGTTTATATGGCAGAAAATCTAGCATGTCCTCAAAATTGACAATTTAATTAATTTGGCCAATATGTCGTGTTCGAAATCAAAGCCTAAGCTTAATGACAACATTATGAATAATTTTCCAAAACTTGTGCTTTTGCCAGTGTTTATATTTAAATAGATATAAAATAGCCCTGTTTCATTATAGTGCCAAATTGCGTGCGTGGGTGGGGACATGATATCATGTGGTGAAACATGACGTCATTTCGTGTTATTTTCAAAAACTACGAAACTTTTTCATGTGAAAACTTATTTAGCCGCGTTGAGTTATTTTTGCCAAGGAAAAAACTTATGGGTCCCTGTCACCGACATGGTAATGTAACGTGTTTTGAGTTTTCACGTCTGTCGGCAGGCCCCATGACTGCCTATTTTTATGTCTGACGGCCTTCGTATTTGACCACAGTTTACGTGATTTTAAGTGGACGTACCTACCTTGGAATGGAACTGGCTCTTAAACGAGGCTGACGGGACCCTCCGTTAGATGCTTGACATCAGAGTTTCATCTCGAGGGTGGTAGCTAGCCAGCCAACTTCTAGACAGTACCCTATCGCCATGCTATGGTTTCCTCACGATGTTTTCCATTAGCTTGAGCTCATTGTTGGGACTTAAACCCCATTAACGTCTGAATCAACCGCGCTAACCACTGAGCTATCATCGCTACAAAAAGCTTTTAGACAGTCATAACTATATTACTATGGCATGAACTTAATTTAAATAAGACTTAGCTTTTAGATAAAAATTATTTTACTTGATTTTATCACTGTACACATAGAACATAAATGAAATACTTTTAAAATTGGCAACAAGAAAATAACGCGACGCCAAAAGAAAAATAAGTACATTCCAAACATGTACCTCTTGTTACTCAAAAGTTTTAGCCTGATGTAAAATAAAAATGTGGCATGGAATAAATGAGTAAACAAATTCTAGTTTTCCAACTAAAAATATGTACAAATCATGACAAAAAGTTTCGTACGTGATGTTACTGGGGACGGTCACAAAGTAGCGCACTAAGCTGGTAGTGAGTCTCTGATGATGATTTAGCTAAGAATTAATTACTGATCAAAGAAACTGACGTGGTCTTTACACATTTTTGGAAACCGACTTGGAGACCTGTCTTCATGAAGCTCGTGAGAATGGCCGTGTTTCTGAAGACGTCGCGGTGAGCTCTGTGTGTTGAAATATTCCTGACATCGTAGAGGAGGACTCCGGCGAGGAAGAGTTCCAGAGCGCGCCGTCGTATTCCGGTACACTACCCGCCCCCACCCGCGCACCCGTGCATCAACCACTATCTTCACGTGCGAGGCGCGCGGCGGCCCGAAGCAAGACGAGGCCGCGCGCGCGTTGTCTCAGCTTTGTTCCCATGATGAAGGCCACCGGATGTGGCCAAAACTGTAGTCGGAGCTTCCGATAAAATTAAACGTGAGTAATCCCGCATAAATAAAACAAAAATACCGATCAAAGCATTTTTTTTGCATCGGACTAAGCATGTGTTTTGCAACGATCTCACTTGATGGAAAGAGACGATGTGGCCGACGATGGAACACGCTTACCTATGAAATAACTATTCACGTTGTTCTTAAATAACCCAGGGTTGTACTTAGTTGGAAACACAGACGCTGGCTACAAGTTCCACCAGCAGTTTTTTTTTTGTTGCTACAGGCTATGTGTTTGACCACAACTCACCTGATGTTAAGTGACGGTGTGGTCGAAGATGGTAAAGCACACCTAGCTTGGAATGGGACTAGCTCTCAAGTGAGGCTGCCGGAACACAGTGTTAGATGCTTGGCGGCAGATTTTCTACTTGAGGGTGGACTAGCCAGCCGAGTACAAGAAAGTACCCTACCACCACGCTATGGTTTCCTTGCGATGTTTTTCTTCACCGGCAGCTCAAGCTTATTGTTGGGGTTTGAACCCACGCCCTTCGGCATGCGAACCGACCGCGCTAACCACTGAGCTATCATCGCTACTAGCAAGCAGTTCTTACAAGGAAGATTTTTTGAAAACGCTTAGTGCGTTTAAAGGGAATTTCCACTAAAGACACCCTGTCTTTTGGTCGAGCGTCTGGTCGTGTTGTTGTAAAACGCCGATGGCAAGATTAGGTCATATAGTTTTTAGGCTCATTCACCGTAGTGTATACGATAAAAAACCGATAGAATAGCCACTTAAAACCTTGTTTGACTTCGCTGACCTGTCGAAATCGGATGCCAGAGCTAGGTCCACAAGCCCTATGAAAATCAAGATAACCCTTTTACGTAACGTTTAGTCGGGTGGAATTAACTTCTCCCTTTTGCAGATAACTATTACGCGTTGATACACTCAGCAGGCCCTTAGCGAATCGACCCTTTTTTTAGGGTTCCGTGTTGAATTATTAAAAATAATCGCTTGAATGTTTCGTCCTTTTGGATGGTAAGTTGAAAAAAGTCGATAAAAGGACGAAACACTATCTTGAGATTGTGCTTTTTAGAGGTCTAACTATATCTTGAGATGCTACGTTATCAAAGTTAGTTGAACTTATGCAAAAATAACAAAATAGCAGTTATGATTTTGATCCCATTTGTAGCTCTGAAGTAAAAAGTATATTTAATTTAATTATGAGTAAATGTTTTTTAAATAAATATAAGGTGTAAAATTATAATAGTTTTCAGCTGTCGTCAAAGATTGAAAATGTTGTTTTGCAAATTATTGATCTGACTGTCATTTAGGAATAGATTTGGTAAATTCTTTATTTTCATTTATAAGGATATATTTTAAACAGCTTCATAAAAAAATGTTCTAAATGGATTAAATAGTTTGATTTTTAAACAAAAATAACGAGAAAAAATTATTTGACATCCAAGTAAACACAACTGCGTATTTTCAATGTTATTTATGGTCTCTAGCATAGTCCTAATGAACTGCTTATCTTCCGGCTTCATCATCATTTGAAGCTAAACACCAATATTCAGTAATAAAACAATGTACCTAGCTGTTTTTGTGTTTAGTGGAATAGAATCGGTAATTTTGTTAAAAATTATTTTGGTTTAAATACTACCATAAGAAAACAGACGAATTTCATTTCGTTTTTTTTAATAAGTACTTTTGTAGAATATGGGTTTTAATTATTTTAATGATTTAAATATATTTTTTAATATAAAGGTAATAAGACGATCGAGTCGCGCTCTTGATGGTAAGAATTAACGCCTGTCCATGACCATTGCAGCGATACATAGAACTTTGAATAACAAAACAAAGTTCAGGGCATCGCTGCTTTGGCGCTCATTACTTTGAGACATTTGGATGGTTAGTCTCAACAGCACTGTAATTTCGCTAGCTGAAGTACCATTGTGTTCTGGTACACACTAATATTTATACACTACTGTTGCACTACGAGTAAATAAATAAATAATATACAGAACCTTAGTAACATTTCAGAGACGCTGTTCATATATTTTTGCCTAAATTGCTACTACAAAAGGTTCTCAATGGCCTGGCAAAGAAAACTTCGGTTAAGTACAACCCACTTATGAGTTTCTAAGTAAACAGGGAGTGGATAAGAGTATCTTGAAGTAACTTAGTATGTGAGCGAAATAAAATATTGCTACGGCTAATTTACCTACTGTATTTTGGATATAGGGTTGTATTTTCTCTAGGGTTTGTTTTTGATTATCCAATTAAAAATCAAATTTATGAGCAATCTAAAAAAGTAGATCTACGTTTTTTTTGTATGCTAGAATATGTTTCTGTTTTAAACTCATAGTGATTTTTTATTTTATTTTTATTATTTTTCACGAATCCATTTTGATGAAACAAAAGATTAAATATTACTCAGGACTTAACAAAACATATTTTAAAAAAACCGCGCGTGAATTTACATTATAAGTTGAACCCCAAAATGTAGTGGCATTCAAAATACACAAGTCTCAGTTCAAACTGTTTTTTTTTTTTATTGCTGTATAACTCACACACACTTTTTTATTATGTAGCCCTCAACAATGTAGCAGTTCCGTTTATATTCCTTCAAGTATTTTATGTTCAAATTATATTCAGACTAAATTTTTAATTGTATAGATTGCATTGATTTGACTTCATTTTTAACTTGTTGCTAGTTTCCTGCGATCCATGCTTTCGATTAATCCTAAGTACACCTGCACTATAATTAAATAAAGATCATTATTATAATCAGTGTTTTTGACATATTAAAAACAAAATAAATGAAAATAACTTTATTACCAACATCTTTGCTAAGAAACAACAATATCAATTGGTTGCCATACTAGGCAAAGCCTGTATGAAGGAAACTTGTACTTCTAATCTCGATATAGTTCGATAACCTCATTGCCAAGAAAGTACTATTTCAAGTAAACGTTGGACAGTTATATTACAGAATTCGATTTGTGATTTTGGTGGTACCAACAAAATATTTATGTATATTTGTAGATCTTATGGTTAGTTTGTAAAACAAAAGATACGTCATACCCAAAACATTAGAATACCCTCATTTTCGTTTTCGTGGTGGTAGGGTACTTTGTAGTACTCGGCTGGCTAGCTACCACCCTCAAGTTGAAAATCTGCCGCCAAGCATCTAACGGTGTGTTCCGGCAACCTCATTTGAGAGCCAGTTCCATTCCGGGCTAGGTGTGCTTTACCATCTTCGACCACATCGTCACTTAACATCAGGTGAATTGAGGTCAAACACCTAGCCTCTCAACAATAAAAAAAAAGTAAGCAACCATTTACCATAACGATAAATATAGGTGTACATTTATAGGTAAACTCGAATATAAATGATGCAACGGCACCAATGAAAATACACGAAAAAATTCATTTACATTTCAATACAAAAAGTCATTCGATAGTTTTATTAAAATGGAGATGAACAACGATTGATTTCGTGTAAAAACTGGTTCGTTAAAATGTATGTTTGTTATTTTAACAAAATTTTATTGTTTTGTTAAAATTGTATCTATACGATGCTGTTATTCCATTTGTTTTATACAAATAATTTAACTCTGTTTTTATTCCTTTACTGAAAAATATATATTTATGCCGTGGTGGTGCCGGCGTAAGAATAGTACCCCACCCTCTCTACCTGTAGTTGCCGTAAGAGTCGGTTAAGAGATCTAATCCGGAAGATGGGAAGTAGCGTCTTTCTTGAACAATCACACCTAACTGCGCTCGCCAATCCGCCTGCCAAGCGTGGCGAGTATTGGCAAACCCCCCAAAGGAGGAAGCCTATGTCCAGCAGTGGACGTCCTATGGCTGATGATGATTACTAGGATATTTGACTAGGAATATTGTTCAATACATTGCTAGAGATTGTACAATTTGTTCAGTATATATTATGAGCATATAAACTGAGCATTACTTCTTTATCGTCATCATTTCAGCCATAGGACGTCCACTGCTGGACATATACTTCCCCCATTGATTTCCGTTAAGACCGGTTGGAAGCTACCTATTACGTTAATGAAAATTATACCAACCCCAAAGAAAATTCAGCTGACCTGCAGTTGAGTGGAATGACACATATTTCCACATGCACTCAAGACCACACATTCCAATACACATTACCTGTCATACGTAATTGCAATTTAAACTAAATTGAGGTCAGCGAAAAATCCAACCTCTTTTATTCAAGAAAGGTAAGCTCATTGAAATGTTAATTAGAAATAATTGGATTTTTCAACCGTTGACGAATTGAATATTAATCAGGGTTCGGGAGGCCATCTGGTTACGCCAATCAATAGAAGTTCAATTATTAAGACACCCAATTTAAAGTTTAAAACTTTGTCAACTCATCTGTGAAGTATCATTTATGTGAGATATTCCGAGTCAGCTGTTCTTCTTAATATATATAACTCAAAGGTGACTGACTGACTGACTGACATAGTAATCTATCAACGCACAGCCCAAACCACTGGACGGATCGGGCTGAAATTTGGCATGCAGGTAGATGTTATGACGTAGGCATCCGCTAAGAAAGTATTTTGATATATTCTACCTCCAAGGGGATAAAATAGGGGATGAAAGTTTGTATGAAACTTTGTCAATTTTAAACCGATCGGGCTGAGACTTTGCATGCATAAAGCTACTATGACGTAGGCATCTAGCGCGGGTGAAACCGCGGGGCACAGCTAGTTTTTTTATAAATTGGCTTACTATTGGGCACGTATCATTGTAAGAAGGGTAAGGCCAAAGTCCACAACGCTGGCCAAGTGTGGGTTGGCAGGCTTCATACACCTTCAAAAACTCTTTTTCTTTAGAACTCTTAGACATGTAGATGATGCGATGTTTTCCTTTACCGTTTGAAGTTATCGGCAATGCGCACATAACCTATAAAAGACAGTGGTGCATATCATGAGATTCAAACATAGGACCTCCAGATTGGAAGTCCAACGGTTTCTCAGCTGTACATATAGCGACACTTTTTAGGATGTGAGATTATAGGTTAGGCGCAATTTGTGCACTTAAATTGCCGTAAGTACAAAACTATTGTATGGTTTGTTTTATTCGTTGAAGAATACTTAATTTGCTCCCGAGTTGTATTGACTAGATTTTGCTAATATATTATTTTTTATTTTAGATTTACATTACTAATCACACCAAGTTGATGCATTATGTACTGATTGTTTTTCTACACAAAAAAACATAAAAAGGTTAAAATGGCCCGTTACTTTCTCATTGGTACAAGCAATTAAAATCATTCAGAATTTCAACTGGCTACAACTTCAACCAGTTAAAACTGACATTATGAGTATAATCATAATGTCAGTTTTACTACTCTGGTCTTTTAATTAAAATGAAATCAAATAAATGACACTTTATGTCAATGTGAAAGTAACAGTAACAGTTCAAGTGTAATAAACATTTTTGGCATATTTTTTTATTTCAAAAATTTACGTTTCGCTTCTGACGTGGAGAATTGTACTATCCTTTACCACATAAACATTTGAAAAGGACCATGAGGACATTTGCCTCTACTTTGACAACCCATAAACAAAGTTTAGTAGTAAGACAAATACCAACTAGTAACAAAACTACAAAAACAGTAAATAACGGTGAGGCAGAAATCCTTTTGAGTCCAAGAAATGGAACACTAATGAACAAAATGACAAAAAGTTGGCAACAGCTGTAATTAAAAATTAAAACTTCAACCACGGTTTTTTTTTTATTTCCCTAAATATGTAAAATTACTACAAAGTCAAATACAAATATTATTAAAATATTCATTGCTACATAAAACTATGTTTAATTTGTATTGTGTTTCGCTTTTTTACCTGGCAATTATGTAAAACCTTTGTTTTAATTTTTTTCTGTAAATTAATAAATCCGGAACATAGTTAAAATACTAAGATCAAAATTTAACTGCATAGTTTAGATGCACATGCGACGTTATAGACGTGATAAAATCATAATTTCAACAATTGACAAAATTAAAAAATGTTATTCATCGCTTATTCCAAAGTGAGGGTTAAATTTTCGCTTCTATTGAGTTAGGTCACGAGTGCGCAAGTGAGTCAAGTCTTAAACGAATCTATGGAATCTTTAATCAAGTTTACGACGGGTCAATGGGTGTTGAAGTGTTAAGATATATTTTGTCTTTGGTCGGGTTTTAGCTTGTAAGTAAAATGTGACGTTTGTTCTACAAATAAAATAGTTTTTTTTTAAACTGTAGGTATGGTATGTAACGTATTTCTTGTGCCCCTGGTGTTGCAGATATCCATAAGTGATAATGATTGCTTACCATCAGGCAACTCGTCTGCTTGATTGTAACGTAATGGCCCTTTTTTAATTGAAGTTTTTTTTTTAAATTATAATTTATATTTTTTTAAATGGCAATGAATAAATAAAAAGTATATATTTTTATTTATTATCAGTTTTGCATTAGTATAAGTATTAGTTGTTTGGTATGTAATTTTGTTTAGTAGTATTTATAATGTATATTTCAAAATATAACTTCGACAAAAGACGAGCCGAGAATACTAAAAAATTCTGGAATACTTACAAACCAAAGAAATATATAAATGTTTTTTATTATACGATAACTCAATGTAAACACGTGTTTTACATTTAGAGATGAGAAAATCTGTGTATCACTACATAGTATAAAACAAAGTCGCTTTCTCTAACCCTATATCCCTATGTATGCTTAAATCTTTAAAACTAAGCAAAGGATATTGATGCGTTTTTTTTAAATAGATAGAGTGATGGAAGAGGATGGTTTATATGTATAATACATGCATATGCATCACATTAATATCTGCATTGCACCCGTGCGAAGCGGGGTCGCTAGTAATTCCTAAATCTAAATAACAAGGCGTAAATTATTTTTATATATCAAATTCTAGAGTATTCTATCCCCTGGGATAAACCTAGCCTAGAAGTGCAAAAAGCAACAAACAAGTGTAAGCATCAATCACGAGGTTGCCTACCATATTTTTTCTACCACTTCCCATTTTTCCCACAAAAATGTCCCACATTTCGTCCGCGTCATAAATTATTTCCGAAAGGACAGATCCGGTCCAAGAATGCAGACTATATTACAGAGAAAAAACTCCAAATATTTTTTAGTTCATAGTTTTTTGTTCATAAGTTATGGTATGTGCTATATCCAAAACTGTTGAAAGTATAGTACGTGCTATATCAAAAACTTGCCATTGCTTGCATCATCATTTTCACCCAGTAATCGCCCACTGCTAAGCATAAGTCTCTCTTCTTGTACGCCACTCAGCCGGGTTCTTCCCGTGACCCTTACGATGACGTCGACCCAACGAGCTGGCGTCCGACGCTTCGTCTTTCCTTGCGTTACTGGCATAATATAGTTTCTTTCAGGAATTTGTGCAAAATTACTTAATGGATTTCGATGAAATTTGTAATGGAGATAGCATATACCCTAGATTGTTTTATTTAATTTTATATTATTACAATTGTTGGTTCTCGATCTCCTTAGCAGGAGGTCGTCTAGGTAAGTACCACCGCAGTACTAGATGTACTGCCAAGCAGTGTGCACTAGTGTGGTGGTCTCATTACTGCTACTATTTTTTTAATTAAAACTTATAATAGATACAACGTGTTAATTTATTTACTGGTAATACAAAATCCAGTTTTAGTAACTTTTTAGTCGACTAAATGTCAGTGCTGAAACAGATTTTTGTTAATAAAACATGCGTGTTTTTTTTAAGTTAAGTCTTTAGTTGATTGCTTTTTCTGTGATAGGGTAAACGCGTCGAGCCGGAATAACATGGACGATAGATGAGGCCTGTGAAACGGCCCTTTTGACGGGAGAAGCCTAGATGATGAATGCAGGAATTATGTGAGACGTCTTCCTTAGGTCTTGTATAACGTCCTGGGTGAGGATTTAGCAGGAAAGGTTGTGAATCCGCCCTCTGAATTCTGAATGTGTCAAGGCGTAGTAGGCGGGATTTAAAATGATTGAATGTATCGTTTTTGGATTACAATCCAAATGTTTTTGGAATAGTATAATTTTGGATCGTATAGTACAGTCACAAATAACCATAAACATGATTAACTGACTTCAAATTTTTAGAGAGCCAGCGTTGAATCACTTTAAATGGCGTCGGGTTAGTTTCGTAGTAAATTGTCACGTATTTACTATATATTTTCGTTGACATTAATATAATAATACTAATAATATAACTCATTATTGTTCACACCAATTATCATAGCTAATATTGCCTTAGGTCGCCAATAATTGTTCGACTAGTGTTAATTTTATATTCTTACTAGCTACGCTCCGCGGTTTTACCCGCGTGGTGATGGATCATGATGATGAAAAGCATCCTATGTCTTATTCCAGGGCACAGAGTACCTACATGCAATATTTCACCCAGATCCGTTGAGTAGTTTGCGCGTGAAAGCGTAACAAATAAACAAACCCACATTCTCATTTATAATATTATAGTGTCGATTGCAATCCTATTGCATATGACACTAACCCGTGCGAAGTATTGCCGGCGTCGGCGTCGTCTCCGAAAATCCCAATTTCCCTAAGTTTCCAGAATCCTGGATGCAAAAATACTCACTCGTCTTAGAAGACGTCAGACGCACACAAAAATTAACATACCATCTCATTCACGCCTACCCAATTACGAATCCTATGCCTCAAACTTTTGGGTCTAAAATTGTTCAACAGAAGTTAAGGGTCTAATAGTCCCATGAATAAACACGGTGCGCGATTCGGCAGGCATAGATTAAACGGTTAACAACGCACGAAGAGCCCACAGGTTGCTTTGTATCTGTACCTGTAAAACTGAAACTTACAACCGTTGAATTATGTATGAGTGGGGGGTTTGGTCTAAGCCACAAGCATCAGCGTCAGTCAGAGATCAGTCATCGAATCCAACTCGGCAGGACGGCATTTGGAAAACTGGGCATCGTTTTTTCATCTGAATTACCACAGTGTGTATTACCGGTGATGATTTATGGTGCTGAAACGTGGTCTCTAACTACGTGCCTTCTTGATAAGCTCAAACAAGATAAACTCAAGACTTGATAAGCTCAAATAAGTCGCACAACGAGCTATGAAGAGGGCTATGCTCGGAGTTTCCCTACGAGATCAAATCAGACACGAGGAGATCCGTACATGAACAAAAGTTACCGACCTAGCGCAACGAATTAGCAAGTAGAAGTGGCAGTGGGCAGTGCACACAGCATGCAGATCTGATCGCTGCAAAGTTCTGGAGTGAAGACCACGGACCAGCAAGCGCAGCATAGGACATCCACCCACAAGGTGAACAAGCGACCTCATAAAGACCACAGGAACGCGATAGATGAGAACCGCTTCCAAACGTTCTTATGGAACTAAATGGGGGAGGCCTATATCCCACAGTGGATGTCCTACGGCTAAAATGATCATGATGATGAAGCATCAGAAACACGCTTTTGTAAAAGTAAGTAAAATATCTATAAGTAGAACATCTTAGCGATAAATAGATGACACAAGTGGGAAAAAGCGGTGCGGTGGGGGCAGAGGACGCTTGCCGGCGATCACTACGTGAGTGCCGACCGAGCAGTCGGGGTTAGCACGTCATGCTAATATTAATTAATATTTGCATGACGATCAGCGTTAAACTTATACTTATGTGCTCGCGACTCCGTCCGCATGGATGGTCAGTGAGGGCAACATTAATCGAACTTTGATGCAATTCTCAACTATTAAATTATTAGTAAGTCATTACGTTTTTTTTTTTTGACATTACAATATTTTTTTATATTGACAGTATTTTTATATTGGCGTGTTAGTATATTTTGACATTTTGTTTTCCATTCAATTACATGTAAACAGTGTTTTATAACACAATTCATCAATCAATGATTTAAAACTCTTTCAATGTTATTACGGAACTAACTGGTAACATTGGTGTTATCAATAAAATGTTTATATTTGTTAAACAAAAAATATAAGTAAAGTTACCTCAGGTGAGCTGTGGTCAAACACCAAGCCTGTCGCCTATAAAAATAACTCGCTATCTCTTATGCGTCAGGCGTAACCGCAAGAAATGGGTGGACTAATTTGCATGTTATTACGGCTTAATCCGCATGCCTCTCGTATGGGAGATCTCAACTTGTCTCAACAGGATTTTTCGGGTTACCCACACGAGCATGTCGAATTTTGAAGGCTTCGGAATCTGGGTCACGGACGGAACAGTTATAAATGTGCAAATCGTATAATTTAAAAAGATTTTTCTATTTTTGTGGTGTAATTCCGCTTTCGTATAAGTTGTAATGTAAGAGGTAATGTTGCGAAACATGTTTGTTTGGTGAAATTTTATCGAGAAAAACATATTTATTTTTATAAAATTGTTATTTTAGCAAAACAAAACAAGAATAAATTACAAAAAAAAACCCAACGTCAGAAACAGAATACCATATTTCGACTCGACCTGTAGAAGAAGCTAAAATCCAATCCTATACAAGTTCCAATCCTAACGATGAAAAAAAAAAACAACGTAAGGAAACCATATTGTGGTGGTACTTTCTAGTACTCGGCTGGCTAGCTACCACCCTCAAGTTCAAAATCTACTATTAAGCGCCTGACGGTGAGTTCCGGTAGCTTAAATTAAGAGCCAGTTCCACACTGTCACTTGACATCAGGTGAGCTGTGGTCGAACACCTAGCCTGTCAACCATAGAAAAAGAGCTGATAATCTAAACTAAACAATTTGAATCAATTAAAAAGATAAGATCGTCATTGATCAAGTCAGCAAAACCAAAGCTTATTTTACTTCTATATTCACCTACATTAAAAATCCACAGAGCTAACAAGGATGTAGAGTGTCGAATTTAATTAACTTCGAGACGTTTATTAGTCCACGTTTTGGATTCTAACTCAAAGTGATAAGGTTTAACATTAAACGTTGCAAACCTACGACAGCTTTGCAACGTTTAACGCCAAAACGCGAACAATTTCAAAATCCCAAACACTCACCTGCAATATCGAGAGGGCAAGCCAACACGTTCTTTTATCGACGCGGCTAACCGCCTATAACTCTTCTATATAGCTGCTATACGACTCTTAAAATCGCGACCGAAGACCGCACTCAAATGGTGCACCATTACAATATTTTCACATTGAAATAGTGAGAACAGGGGCCTTTTTGACGGTAAACGTTACGCAGGAATAGATTTTGTGGAGAATAAATATGAAATATTTATGATTTTATGGTTTAAACACAAGAATTTTCTTTTAGCGATGATAGTTCAATGATTAGCCAGTAAGCTTGAGGCTGCCGGTAAAGGAAAATATCGTAAGGAAACCATAGCATAGTGGTCTAGATCATCTCTATACTTTTAAACAAAAAAAAAAAATGGTTCAAACCTTGCGTTAATTATGAGTATTCAAGAGATATATGTATTTTAGTGTATTTCCGCTCAAAAGTCGTTTTGATTAAAATAGTGACAAGAATTTAATTTAAATATTCATCTGACTTAAATATTCAATCTAAAACTGAAATCAGACAAGCTATTTTTTTACAACCTAGGCATGCCTTTGGCCACTATCTCACCTGATGGAAAGCGACGATGTGGCCGAAGATGGAGCACGTTTACCTACGAAATACCTATTCACATTTTTCTTGAACAACCCAGGTTGTACTTAGTCTAAATAAATAATCAGTGTTAATCTAAATAAATTTAAAATGTCGAATTAAAACAACAAAAAATCTTTATAATTATCCTTTTCTCCAAATATTTGATTATTCTTGGCGACGGACTTTGAACTTGAAGGTGGTATCTAGCCAGTCGAGTACTAGAATATACCACCACGCTATAGTTTCCTCAAGCTTATTGTATACTAAAGTATTGTGGAATTCTAGTTCCTTTACACTAAATATTTGATAGCCAAAGATACTTCACTCGTTCTATTTTCTCAGCGTTCGAGCATCTACGCAAACGAAAACTCAAAACAGAGGTTGTGTTTGGGGTCTGACGAGTGGAAGAAAAATAAGGAATTTTCAGCTGAAATGCTGAAGTGTTACGATTTTGTGAGACAAGCGTCAGATTTAATACAGTTACATATTTCCAATATATATGCACGACACAATGTTATTAAAAAAAGTCATTATCATGTGCCATCTTTATAATGAAGTTTGGAATTCAGTACTTAGGCAAGTTGCTGTACCTAGCTGTGCCCTTCAACACACTACTGCTTGCCGATTAATATCCGATACTGCAGTAATACCAAACTAGTTTATTTTTATGTTAAAGTATTAACACGAACGAGACGCTCTCCTGATGGTAAGAGATAACGCCTGTCCATGACCATTGCAGCGATACACCGAACTTTGAGTAGCAAAACAAAGTCCAGGGCATCGCTACCTTGGCGCTCATTGAGACTAGATGGTTAATCTCAACAGCCCAGTAATTTCGCTAGCTGCAGTACCCTTCAAACCGGAACACAGTAATGCTTACACACTACTGCTTAGCGGCAGAATATCTGGTATACTGCGGTGGTACCTACCTGGACGAGCTCCTGCTAAGGAAATCTACCACCAAGTAAAATTGTACAACAGAACAACAAGTAAAACTTTAAAAGTGTACTTTAACGATTACGATTAATTTAATTAACTTCCCTATGTATATATTAAAAATAAAAAAATACGTTGACAAAGGTCACGGATTCCAGTGTATGAGGAGCGTATATCCTAACTGAATATTAAAATGCGAATATGAGTTTGCTTGTTACATCTTCAACTAGTAAACTACTCAACGGATCTAGCTGAAATTTTGCATGTAACAAGCATTATCATCATCATCCATTACGGGTAAAACCGCAAGGCGTAGCTAGTTTTAAATAAATTTTAAAAATAACCTAGATGTCCTCTAACAACCAACCAACTAGTAAAATCTCCCAAGTTTTCCTGTTGAAGCCCTGTCTGTCACTGGTCCATTTATTAGATAATAATTATTTAACATTCGAAAGCCTTATCAGTATTCCGCACAAAAGGTATAAAGGGAAGATCAACCCTCACGTCAACAAAATAAACGCACCGGCCAGAGATAAACCATTCCCTTTGAAAGGTCACACGATATGCGTTCTACAGGATAAGGAGAGTATCTCATCTTAGAAATGGTCATGGACATACACGTTATTTCTTACCATCACGGGAATATTTCCCTTGTTTCAAAATTTTTACACATAAAAATGTTATGTACTTAGACAAAATCTAATTAGCTTTTCTTCTAGTTATTTATAAATACACTAGAATAGAACACATCATCATATTCAAGAGTTAATAGGTTCCTTGTAGGTAAGCGTGTACCATCCTAGGCCACATCGTTGCTTAACATCAGGCAGGATGTGGTCAAACGCGAACCTAATCTGTATAAAAAAAAAAAAGAGTAACTCTTGATTCTGCACGCCAAAAGTAGAAAAAAAAGAGTACAGAGAACAAAAGAATATCAAATTATTGTAACACAAGTACTTTATTTCAAGAACATGGGTACTGGACAAATGCATTTTTCGCAGTTTTGGCAGGAACGCGGAAAAAGTCCAATGAACCTATGGTTTTTTTTTCTAAAACTAGTCTTTTTTTAGAGTGCTTATGTATATAAATAGTGGTGTTTTATTCATAAAGTGTTGAATTACAAGCACGAGTGTGGGAAAGTGATATAATGTGGTGAAACATTACTTTTCGTGTTGCTTCCAAAACTCCATCGAAGCTAAAGTAAAGTCGTAAAGTTATAGTATAGTCTAAAAGAAGTAAAAGCTATAGTAAAGTCGCCACTACTTTACTAAAGCATGACTGGATTTGACTGGTACAAACTGGACTTGACCAAGACTGGAGTTTGACTAAAAAAATAAAGAAGCTAAAGACTGCACACAAAATAAAGAAACATTGAAACTGGCAAAATGCACAGAGTGCGATGCCAAGAAGAAAGAGAAAAAATATGCATTTTTCATATGCATCAATGCATCATGCTTTTTCACAGTAGAAAGATTTTGATATACTGTAATAAGTTAGTCAATGTCGAAAAAATACGGTTTTAATTTTTGACTTTTGATTTTGTGTCAAGTATTTGATGTGCAACATCTATTGGTACACTTTGGCAGTAAAACCGACTCGTATACGTGTGCCAACGGTGTGACACTCTCTTATACCTTTACTGCAGTATCTGTTAGTTACTGATTCCCTTGTGTGTGTGCGTATTCTTTGTTGGTGTGTGTGACCTGCGTAATGTTTCAATGTTTCTTCCACATCTGCATGAATTCCAGTGACGGCCAACATAAAAAAAAAATATTTTATTTCGGACATTCTCATTTTATTGTTTTTTTTTTAACTGAATTTATATTTTTGATATATGACGTAATTTATTTGTGGGCTAAATGTTCCGAACATAACTAGCAGGTAATAGTAAAACACTGGTGCCGTTACGAGCTAAGCCAGTAAATTTTCTCAAATTGGGTTACTGTCAACACGTCAACTAAGGTATATGTCTAAAACGATGGCAGAATATCAATTATATGATCGAAGCCAGAGCGAGTATCCCATATAACGGCGACATAAATTTTATGGGGGTTCGACCATAAAAATGGAGAATTATCAAACTGTGACGGAATTACCCTAATAAATTATTAAGTTGGGGCCGCGTGGAAAACTCAGCTGGGGGTACAAGGGCTTGTGAAAAAATGATTTGATGCTTAGCTGTCACTATAACACGGGTGTCACCTTGAGGTGACCAATCATAATATCTTGACCGAATTTTGTGTTTAGCGATGTTTATATCCCGTTCTTCTATAGGAAAGCCAGGAGATTGAAAAGCGAAATCGTTTATTGTTTATTGTTTCATGGTTTCATTTCATGTCGTGTCATGGTTGACGTTTCAAAATCTCGAGCGAATTGGTTTGATTCCAAGTGTGAGGTGACCAATCATATCCTGACCAAATTTTGTGCTTTAGCGATGTTTATATCCCGTTCTTCTATTGGATAGCCAGGAGATTGAAAAACAGCATTGTTTATTGTTTCATGGTTTCATATCATATCATGTCATGGTTGACGTTACAAAATCTCGAGCGAATTAGTATGATTCAATTTTTATTGTGCGAACTGCTGAACAATGGAATGCACTGCCTGAGTGTCTTCAAACCTAGAGTGAATCAGTATCTAAGCAAACTTGCTGTATCGTAGACATAATGACTTAACATCAGGTGAGATGAGGGTAAACGCAAGTCTTTTTATTACCAAAAAAAAATTAAGAATAACTTAAGAAATATAACCAAGGATATCAAGAAAAATATTCTACTTTCAATAAATTATTTACACCAACATTCATTACCGCCTCATCAAACTTAGAAACTCGACATAAAATATAGATAGACTGTAAAAAAAGTTTAAGCTAAGCGTTTTTGTCAACTAAAATATATTTTTTGAATAAAAAAATATTTATTTTATTAAAATTTGTCATATATTAACAAAAACTTGTTATAAATAGATGAGTCTCATTATTATTTAAAAAAAATCATAAGTGAATACGAGAAAAATCTCAAAAAATGAAGTATGACACCAACGAACGTATCAACCATATTTTAGCTTCGCTAAATGATATCATGTATGATATATAATTAGACTGAATTGATGTAACAGGTCCTTAATACGAGAATTTCTTCATTGCACTAACACCTGATATACGTACCTATATTATAACTATTATTGCAGTTATCTTGAAAACATTTTCATAATAAGTAATGCATTGTAATATCTATGTGAAATTTTATTTCAATATAGCTACATATATAGGGTTATAAGCTTACAGTGTATTAAGTCGGGGGAGACGTGCAAGACACTCTCCTGATGGTAAGAGATAACGCATGTCCTTCATGGATATGCGTTGTCTCTTTCATTGCAGCGATTCATAGAACTTGTAGTAGCGATGCAAAGATCAGGGCATCGCTGCTTTGGCTTTTAATACTTTGAGACATTCATATTTAGTCTCATCATCCCTGCAGTTTCGCTAGCTGCAGTACCCTTCAAACTGGAACGTAATATTTAAACACAACTAACACTGTTGACTCTAATTGGTATGTAAACACTATGTTGTAAAAACATTATAAACTTAATCCTATTTAACTGACAATGTTTCAATGTTTTATGACATTGATGAATATTTCAAATTAAAAGATTATTAAATTACTAGTAAGTAATTTCTGGACATTTTATTATATGGACAATATTTTTTTATATTGGCTTATTTTTATGCCGACGTATTTTTGTATTGACGTATTTTTATATTGACATATTTTATATTGGCAGTATTATTATATTGACAATATTCTTATATTGACATGTTTATATACTTTGACATTTTGTTTTTATTCCATTGATATGTAATCAGTGTTCTTAATCTATATTGACATGTTTATATACTTTGACATTTTGTTTTTATTCCATTGACATGTGATCAGTGTTCTTAATCTCAATGTAATGATATTACGGAATTGACTTGTAAAATTGGTGTTATCAATAAAATATTTGTATTTGTATTTGTAACTATCCATTGCCGTGCGTTAAGTCTCGGAAAAAATAGAAAATATTTATAGTAAAAAAAATTGAAATGACTTTTTTGTGTTGTTCTGAACTGAATATTGGGGTGACTTAAAAAGTAAATTAGGAAAAGCGCAAAGGAACAGAAAAAAATTACTAATTTTATATGGCTAGTTCAGATTACCTCCAATAGATGACATGCGTAACGGACTTATCGTTTGACAGCTGACTCATGCATATCTGTTTCGTTTCAAATCAATTTTACGTGAAACGAAGTTCACCGGGTCATCTAGTTTACATAATACATATGTACATAATTATATGTAATTACATGTACCTATGTAAATAACCCGTAATAGCTGTTTGAGTATGTCGACCAAAAAACCCAAATGCGACCGACAAAAAGTACACTTGAATCTCAATAATCCAGAACCGAATCACGTACGCACTGTGAAATGACACTCGACCCCTCATTAACATTAACGAGCGGGCCGCAGCGCACCCTCAATTAGTCGGTGCGGCCGCGCGACCACTTGCCGTTGTGCACCCTTGCTAAACCTATCACTAGTGAGGTTAAGAATTTATTAGACATGTATGAAGAATATTATTTTAACCTAATATTATATTATACGTATATAGGCTATACGCATAGGGTGTAATAATCTAAAGGGAATTAAAAAGGATGGGGATAGCTAAGGGGGTACAATAAAAATATGACATTTAAAAATAACTTAAATTTTGTCTTTTAAAATAATGTTCCCTTCTCTGTTCTAAACGTTGCTGTGCCCAAAAGGGTCCATATATGACTGTATACCATATACTACTTTGTATTTATAACATTTTGTACTTGGGAACTTTAAACTTGATCCCAAAATTTAAAAAAAAAATTACTATGGAAAACAAATCAGCTGTTTTATAGAAAAAGTTCGTTGACTCAAAGAACAAAATATTTTTTGCGATTTTATTGATGTTCTCATAGTCAAAGCTATTCACTGTAATGAGTTGACGCCCTTTCAGGTTACCGCATTTCATGCTTATAACCTTGTATATATGTACTAATAGTGAAAAATCGGTCAAGGTAGATCTCATTTCTGGGGAAAAAAGGTTATCCGTGTTTGCATTAGACAATAAGTTTTGCATAAAATATACCAAGCTACAATTGATGGTTTAGGTACCAGAACTATAACTAAGATAAAAAAATGGTATACAAGGTCACATCATCATCCATAAGACGTCTACTGCTGGACATAGGCCTCCTCCTGGGGGGGAGGGGTTTGCCAATACTCGCCACGCTTGGCAGGCGGGTTGGCGAGCGCAGTTAGGTGTGATTGTTCAAGGAAGACGCTGCTGCCCATCTTCCGGATTACATCCCTTAGCCGACTCTTACGCTGGCACCACTACGGCAATGGTCAAGAATGAAGAAGCTCAAAATATCTTTACAGCATCACTACATGTCTACTAATCCAGGTAATAAACTACATGTGCGCTATGTTTCATTCAAATCCGTTTTTGCGTGATAGTGTAACAAACATCCAAACATCTAAACATCCTAACTTTCACATTTATAACACTAGCTCTGCTACCCGCAACTTCGTCCACGTGGAAATTAACAAAAAGTTTTTTCAGTTTGCTCTATAAAAAGTATCCTATATGTCCAGGCTTTAAACTATATGTGAGCCAAATTTCATTCAAATCCGTTCAGTAGTTTTTGCGTGAAAGAGTAACAAACATCCATCCATCCTCACAAACTTTCACATTTATAATATTAGTAGGATGGGATAGGATAGGACACAACTTGACACTTTTTTACTTTTACATGACACAAGTTTAGTTTAAAAATTCTTGCAACGGTGAGTGATAAAAAATACACCCATCCCAAAACAAATAAGTCACTCTTGAAAGCTTGCTAATGGCTATATTGATTAGAGTTTTGGGAAAGCCATTATTATGTCCATTTCACGGTTCAGTCATCAATTCCACTCTACTCCATAAGGGTTGAGTTATTTAGTCGGAGTTCCGTTTTATGGCCGTAACTTTGGTTATTTTAGTTCGAGTTTTGGGCATGAGCCATTTAACATGGGGATAATTTGATGGGTGTTTTTTAGCCGGAAGAGAGACGTTTTTAGTGATGAAGAGGTGCTCTTGAAATTTGTGAAGTGGGCACTTGAACGTGTAAGGACTTCAGTTTTTTCATCGTTCACAGGTTATGGACTTGATGCTGATATTAAGCAGTCATGTTATCTAAGACGGAGCAAGTTAAATTTGAAGACACCCATATTTTACCTAACAGGGAACACAGACTCCGGCAGAGAGATTCACAACCTCGCTGTGCGAATAAAAAATGTGGAATCAAAACGGAAATTTGCACTATCTGCTCAAATGACGGTGTGGTCGAAGACGATGAACAAACCTGGCCTGGAATGAAACTGGCTTTCAAGTAATGTTTTCAGAATTTATCGTTAGATGCTTAGTGGCAGATTTCCAACGTGCGGTGATAGCAAGCATCAGTATCAGCTATTACAAAATATTCTACCACTATGAAATGGTTTGCCACTGATTGTGCCAATTCACAGTCCGAGCAAAAGTTATTATACAGAATTATTAAACAAATTCTAATAAAACTTTTTCATGTGGAAAATAAAATTAAAAAATGTATAGAAGAAATTTGATTTGGGTCTGATAAGGATATAACTCTATCGCTCTTTGGATACGATTATAGCTGGCAGTTGCAATAATGAAATCTTATGCAGATTGAAGATGGAAGAATAAGAAATAGATATAATGCGGTTGGTTCATACGCTAGAGGGCGTGGGGTTTGACCCCAACAATGAGCTTGAGCTGCCAGTGAAGGCTAACGTCGTGATGAAACTACATCATGGTAGTAGGGTATTTTCTAGTCGCAAATCTAAAAGTAAGAAAATCTGCCGCAGTGCAACTACCAGTATGTTTTGGTAGCCTCACTTGAGAGCTAGTACCATTCAGGCTAGGTGTGCTGTACCATCTTTGACCACACTGTCACTTAACATATTGATATTCTTGTAACATTCAAAGAAAACAAATCTAATTAAAAAAAAATAAAAAACACGAAAAATGTTTTTTTTTTAATGATGCCCGGTTTCACCCTGAATTTTGTCAGGATTGTAACGACATCCCATACATCCGAATCTGTTCAGGAAATTTAAAGCTATATTGAAATAAAGATATATAGAACCCTTAAAACATTAGATACACTCCTCTTTTGTGCAATCATGTAATAATGCTGATAATGGTTTGAATATTAATAGAATCTTTATAGAAAGCGTTGATATCCGAATTTAATCCCAAACAAAACCCTTCTATATAGCGTAACACACGGCATTAATACCGACCCATAATTGAATCCTCGTGCCCAATCGTCCGAGCACGGACTAGCACGGTCCGGGCACGGACCGGGGAAACGTGATAGGAAAGAGAAACTTGAATCGCATTGTTGGTGGGTCGTATTAAATGGAATTTAACTGTCGTTGTTCAGGTAATTAGTTGGTTTGCTGATAGGTTTTATCTGAGAAATAAAATTGTGGTAAAAATATATGAACTTTGAAATAAATCTCGCGTAAGTAGACTGCTCAGCGTAACGTCAGATGAGATGGGTGTTAAGTATTTTATTTCTTTTTAAAATAAAATAAAAATTACATCTATTTTTATGGTCGATAATGACAACGTAGTGTAAGATGCCCTGAGACTAGACGGAGTGACGATATACGTAAGACAGCTGGCAGTGGCTGAAAGCGATAAGCTAAAGATCGGGCTGAGTGGCGTATCTTGGGAGAGATCTATGTCCAGCAGTGAACTGTCCAAGGTTATTGATGATGATGATGTTAATGAAGCTAGGTATTTGACCATAGCATATTAGATGTTAAGTGACGGTGTAGTTGAAGATTGTTAACACGCCTAGCCTGAATAGAACTTGCTCCTGTCGGAACGCTTCTTAGGCGTTTGGCGGCAGATTTTTACGTTGAATTGCCGAATACTATAAAGTACCACCACCAGGTTATGGTTTCCGTTCGATGTTTTTCCGTCACCGACAGCTTAAACTCATTGGTGTTTGAACCTACGACCTTCGGCGTGTGAACTGACCGCACTAACCACTAAGCTATCATAGCTACAAAACAAATCATCACAAATAAAAGAAAAGTGTACAAAAGAAGATTTTTCCCAGTTGACTAAAATGTTCACTTCTGTCGCATAAGTCATGTTTTTCAGCTGAACAATATCTGTGTTTTTCAACAAAACTATTATTAATCCGCAAACTTTCTTACACAATGCTTGTCAAGAGAAACTAATACCGCGAACCGATATATTTCCAGTGTCGCCGGTCTAATTCTTTACCAACAGAAATGTCTTACTCCACAATATTATCTATACTAGCTACGTGTCAATGTTTTGCTCGTAGTTTACTTATATTTCTTGTAGGTAACAGAATGTCATCACTCTAATGGATGTTACTAATTGAAGGTTTCACATTATATAGATTCTATTCATATTCTAGAACCAGAAGTAGTCAGGTCGTGTGGTTTTGATCACATTAGATCTGATTGACATGAAAAATGACAATGCCATGAAAAAAAATCTCTTAGATGGATTTAAAAAAGAAACAGATAGATACATTGTCACGACATTGTTCGACAGCCCTGTTGGTCCATTGGTAGTATTGGTAGTAACTGCTTTAATAGCTGTAGAACGTGGGTTCGATTCCCACCCAAGATAAATATTTTGTGGTATAAACAAAATATCAGTATCATAATATAAGTATCAGCCGTGGTGGTGCCGGCGTAAGAATTGTACCCCACCCTCTCTACCCGTGGTTGCCGTAAGAGTCGGCTAAGGGATGTAATACGGAAGATGGGCAGCAGCGTCTTTCTTGAACAATCATACCTAACTGCGCTCGCCAACCCGCCTGCCAAGCATGGCGAGTATTGGCAAAACCCCTCCCCAGGAGGCCTATGTCCAGCAGTGGACGTCTTATATATGGCTGATGATGTGATGTGATGTGTATAAACAAAATGTTTGTTCTGTGTCTGGGTGTTGTTCTGTATGTATTTACAACAAAAAAAAAGTATATCTGACTTCCATGTTTCATATTATATTATTTCCATATTCCATTCTGACACAAGCTTTGCTTAGTTTCGGGTCAGATGGCGCTGTGTGCAACGTTCTAAGATATTTATTCACATAGACCATTTAAAAACTTTTTAATGCAAACATTTGTTTCAAAGTATGTTTTCGCGTGTAAGGCAAGCAAACATAGTAACGTTGTAAGGGTAAGGAGTTTTTATTTATTTTGTACGTCACATTGTACTTATTTGTCCTCATTTTTAAAGTCTGTGATTTCATTAAATTATTAAATATTCAACGGAGTTTTGGAGGGAACGCGGTAAAGGCCGTGTCGCCCCATTGTATTTTTTTTCCAAAACTAGTGTTTTTCCGAGTGTTTACGCATAAAAATAGTGGTGTTTTATTCATAAAGTGCCGAATTACAAGCGCGAGTGTGGGAAAATTATCATTTTCCCACACTTTCACTTTCACTTTCTTTCACTTTATTTTCATTTTTTTTTTTACTCTTTATATCTAATGAGGTGAAACATAACTTTTCGTGTTGCTTCCAAAACTCCATCCAGAAGCTTATAGTAAAGTCGCTACTTTACTAAGGCATGACTTGATTTGACTGGTGCCGACTGGACTTTGAATGTAACTATAGATGTATGTATATTGCAAAAACTGAAGACTCTTGTCTTCAGTTCACGTCTTCATCACGCTTCTCATGAAGTGCTTGATTTCAAAAGACGATTCAAAAACACTGACAAAATTATAAAAGTGAAGTGCTGTAATTCCAAATACTGACATGGTTCAAAGGCCTCTATAGCCAGACCATACACATAAAAAATAATAATAATTAAATAGTCAAGTCAAGCGTTAAATGCTTAATGTGTGGTTAAACACAAAGAGGCTTCACTCATTTTTTACGCATCAATATAATCTGTCCTGTTTTTAAAATCTGTAACATCATCATATTTTGCCAACAAAGCCTTTGATGATAACAGAAAGTGCTGCTGAACACAAAATATTGCCTTAAAATGCCTCATGTTTCTCAGGAAACAAAGAATTCAAGGAATTTCATTCTCAAGTACAAAGTATCAGGAATGTGAATCCAACGTACGAATTTTCAAAAGAAAAATCAAGAATTCTAGGCGAAGCTAAAAGAAGCATTTTAAATAACATTATTCTAGAAAATTCTAAAAGCAATAATCATATAAACTTTCATACGTTATTATAATAAGAGTGATTTCTAAATATTAAATTTCAGCGTGTAAAGTTATCTCGATACCTATCGGTGCTGAAACCGGATTTTCTCAAATAATTCCTTTTAAGATTTTGTTCAACGATACACACGGTTTTTTATTTCAGAATCGTGTTTTAGCATTTTCAAGAGACAATTTTACGAGACATTTGAAATCTAAGGTGAACGTAGCATTCTTATGAGTCGATTTTTTTTCGTTTACAATAATGTTTTCTGTCTTGTTCTGATATGGGATAAGTTGAAGCTGGTTTTGGATTTCTTTTTAACGTAAAAGTGACAAGACGAACGAGACGCTCTCTCCTGATGGTAAGAGATAACGTATGTCCATGACCATTGTACAACGAAGAATTAATCTATTTAGTAATATGTCAGATTATACCAGTACCAGATATTCTGTCGCCAAGCACTAGTGTGTAAACATTACAGTTTGAAAGGTAACGATATTACAGGGCTGACTAACCATCTAGTCTCAAAGTAATGAGCGCCAAGGCAGCGATGCCCTGGACGTTGTTTTACTACTCAAAGTTCTGTATATTGCTGCAATGGTCATGGACAGGCGTTATCTTTTAACATCAGGAGAGCGTCTCGTTCGTCTCATTACTGTTACATACAAATAATAAAAAATAAAAGTCGCGCAACGAGCTATGGAGAGGGAATTTCCGTACGAGATCGAATCAGAAATGAGATCCGTAGACGAACTAAAGTAACCGACATAGCCCAACAGATTAGCAAGTTGAAGTGGAAGTGGGCAAGGTAATTAGCACGCAGAACTGATGACCGATGAGGCTGCAAAGTTTTGGGGTGGACACCACGGACCGGCAAGCGCAGCGTAGGACGTCCACCCACAAGGTGGACAGACGACCTAATAAAGACCGCAGGAACGCGCTGGATGCGAGCCGCTTCCAACCGGTCTTTATGGAAGTCAATGGGGGAGGCCTATGTCCAGCAGTGGACGTCCTGTAGCTGAAATGATGACTCACGAATAAAACCTTCAACTCGTTCATTATATTCATCTCTTTCTTTCATTCTCTGTGAGTACTAGGTTGCTGGGCCATATGGTGCTAGTAGTAACAAAATATCCATACAATACGCACCTACATACCATACCATACTTCCATAACTCTATACTATCATACCTCCGGAACGCATTTTTATAAGCTTAATGACTTTATGAAAATTAATTGGAATAGACAATCGTTTGCATGTGATATTAAATAATGTAATTTGTAATGTTTTCCTTAATTTATTATTTACACATGATATTTTATGACTTTTTAATTTTATTTGATTAATAGAATTATATTTTTTAATTGTATTGAATTGACGTGCCTAGTATAACGAAACTCTCTTATAAGGCGAATAAATAATCTAAATCTGAATCTGACAATACCTCGCATATATGTGGTGACAATGTGTTATATCCTAGCTTTGTTGTACCTTGTTTTTTTTACAAGGTTTGTTGTACCTTGTAGCCTGTGTGTGGTCACTGCCACACCTGTTTCTCCAACATTTACAAAACGCCCGCTTAATCCCACAGCATTTCGGCAAATCTAATTCCTTGCCCCAGTTCCATAGTTCCCTCACTCTCCTCATTTACTGCTCCTTACGACAATTACATTTAGTGCGCTCTCTCGGGGGCAATCCCGGAGGTTTTACTGTTTACTATTTGTTTGGATTAGGGGGGGAAGCGCCCGGAATAAAATTGATGGCGGGAATGATAAGGCTCTGTCGATTGATGGGATTTGTGATGTGAACTGTAAAATTGGAGGCGAAGCCCATTAATTACATCAGGGATACAGTAACTTTATAATTTTTTATTTCGCACTAGCTAAGCAAGACGAGACCGTGCGTAAAGATTATATGACACATATATATGTTTGTTATTGCTATTTATATTAAAACTAGCTGTGCCCCGCGGTTTCACCCGCGCTTTATGCTACGTCATAGTAGCTTTATGCATGCAAAGTCTCAGCCCGATCGGTTTAAAACTGCCAAAGTTTCATACAAACTTTCATCCCCTATTTTATCCCCTTGGGGGTAGAATTAATCAAAATCCTTTCTTAGCGGATGCCTACGTCATAACATCTACCTGCATGCCAAATTTCAGCCCGACGACGACGAGTCAAAACGTTTAGTACGCACCCAAAAAATACCATTATGTAAATTTGTACTTTCAAAATGTACGCCAAATCTTTTTGTTACCGAAGGTAGTTAAACCATGCGAGAGATATAGAACTTGCGCCTTTAATGAAATCTTAGAAAAGTTACATGTAATTATACTGTAAATACGATTATTTGTGTTCTAGAGTCATCATCGTCAGGCCTCCACCTGGGGGGATTTTGCCAATACTCACCACGCTTGGCAGGCGGGTTGGCGAGCGCAGGTGTGATTGTTCAAGGAAGACGCTGCTGCCCATCTTTCGGATTACATCCCTTAGCCGAGTCTTACAGCAACCACGGGTAGAGAGGGTGGGGTACAATTCTTACGCTAGCACCACCACGGCATACGGTGTTCTAGAGTAGTGACCACAAATTGGCAAATTCAGCGTAGGACGCCCTGAGACTCGATGGAGTAAAGATATACATATATAAACAGCGGTGGATGGAAGCGAAAAGCCAAAAATAGGACTGAGTGGCGTGTCTTGGGAGAGGTCTATGTCCAGCACTGGACTACGATAGGCTGATGATGATGATTCTTTATAGTTAGCTATATCAATAAATAAATCAATATACATATTAGATTTTTAAGAGACGTGAATGCTTAGCTTTTATATTCTTACTAAGGATCCGCCCCGGCTTCTGTGCAATGTAGATACTAATATGGTGCATAATATATGCTTGTATTATAGATATAAATCTTCCTCTTGAATCACTCTTTCTATTGATGAAAGCCGCATTAAAATCCGTTGCGCAGTTTAAAAGATCAAAGCGTAGAGATGGCGGTAAGCGACTTTGTTTTATACTATGAAGAGAGGTAACTAACTTTATATTATCGTATGTTTTCGGAATACAAAAAAATGGCAGTTATGTAAACTGCCGTCAGAAGTGCAAATATTAGCATGTCGGTGACGCGTACCTGTAAGTTTTGCCCCTACCAAACGCTCAAAGCGGCTAAAGAAGATTATCCATTAAAAAAATGCACATTAAATAAATATCGTAAGACAATTTACACAGAGCCAAAATGTTTGTAATATAGGAACCAGATAACTTATTGAATACTTATATGTTTTTTTATTTATAAATACATATGTACTTATAATACACAGGGCTTTTGATCTATCTTAAAGGGATTATTAGGCAGCGTTTTCGATGATTTTTCCGACACTTCCAACAATGTATAATCATATTTCAACCAATTTACACAAAACCTTGACAAATTATATACTTAAACCTTCCTCATGAATCACTCTATCTATTGGTGAAATCGCATGATAGTCCGTTCAGTAGTTTTTAAGTTTATCGCGAACAGACAGACGCGGCAGACGACGCGGTTTTTTAATAATTATGTAGTGATACAGAACACTCAGACACAGAACAAACATTTATCGCCGTATTAATGTTTGTTCTGGTGGGAATCGAACCCACGCTTTACAGCGTTTGAAGCAGATATTCTACCAAAAAAGGTAACACTAACTGGGCAGTCAATAGGTATTATTTTAATCAAAATGTACAAAATCATCTTATAACTGTAATATAAGCTAGATTTTTGCAAAGCTGGCAAGTCCGCTTCCCTCGAGGGATTCCTTCACGATTTCTTCCGAGAATTGGCGATGACCATAAAAGCTTTACCTGACCGAGGTGACCTTCAAATATTGACCTTGAGATTGTGACCTTAGTCTTGACCTTGAATCAATGCTACTGAATTGGCTTCGATGGAGGAAGATCTTGCCAAATAGATATTATCTTTCCTTATATGATAGATGTTACGCCTTTTATGCATCTCACTTATATCAATAATATCAAGATCGTATATTATAATGCCAAGTTAAGACGCTCCCAGACGGTAAACGAGCTTGTTTTTATGTCTCATTTGATTACTAAACTTATAGAGCAACAAATAGCGTTGCGTTTAGAGGAGCAAATATATTTTTTTTTTATTACGCGTAGGGTTGCCTTTGCTTGATGCTAAGCCAAGATACGGTGAAGCACGCTTGCCTAGAAAAAAGCGATTCACTTGCGACTTGAAAGCACCCAGATAGTAATTTTTTTTTTAGCGATGATAGCTCAGTGGTTAGCGCGGTCGGTTCGCATGCCGAAGGGCATGAGTTCAAACCCCAATAATGAGCTTGAGCTGCCGGTGAAGGAAAACATCGTGAGGAAACCATAGCGTGGTGGTAGGGTACTTTCTAGTACTCGGCTGGCTAGCTACCACCCTCAAGTTGGAAATCTGCCGCCAAGCGTCTAACGGTGTGTTCCGGCAGCCTCACTTGAAAGCCAGTTCCATTCCAGGTGTGCTTTACCATCTTCGACCACACCGTCACTTAACATCAGGTGAGTTGTGGTCAAACACCTAGCCTATCAGCCATAGAAAAAAAGATAAAAAAAATATGTTTTTTTTTTAAATACCCACATAATTTTTTTTGCTAATCAATCACACCAATATTATAAAGATGAAAGTTTGTGTGTGTTTGTTACTCTGTCACGCTCAAATGACTAGATCAATTTTGATGAAATTTGGTATAGAGGTAGTTGACATTCTGGATAATTTTTTTATCCCAAAAATAGCGGATAACACCGCGAGGCGCAGTTAGTCATTAATAAATATGTTATGCGTCAATAAGAAAACTTATGTTTTCACTGGAATCTCACAATGTTGCTTTATACACGGTAATGGTTGTTTTTGCTTAGCTCTACAGATGTGTTGGTAGCTTTACTGGTAGCTAAATGTTTCTGGCAACATTGTGGTAGAAATGGGTGTCATAAAGGTCTTAATGAGTGCAGAGAGTGTT
Source organism: Biston stratarius (assembly GCA_950106695.1). NCBI lineage: Eukaryota > Metazoa > Arthropoda > Insecta > Lepidoptera > Geometridae > Biston > Biston stratarius. The sequence goes on along the minus strand of OX467109.1, from coordinate 16,999,125 downwards.
GACTAGGTGAGATGTCTGTTTTAATCGCTTTCACAGATTTTATGGCTTGGAACATATTCCTTTACGTATCGCAATACTTATTTTTGGACTGACAATTAAATTATTATTAAGAAATACCGCATGTCCATGACCATTACATAGAACTTTAAGCGACAAAACAAAGTCTAGGGTATAGCTATTTTGACGCTTATTACTTTGAGCCATTGAATTGTTAGTCTCATAAATAGTTGCCGTGGTGGTGCCGGCGTAAGAATTGTACCCCACCCTCTCTACCCGTGGTTTCCGTAAGAGTCGGCTAAGGGATGTAGCCCGGAAGATGGGCAGCAGCGTCTTCCTTGAACAATCACACTTAACTGCACTCGCCAACCCGCCTGCCAAGCGTGCCGAGTATTGGCAAAACCCCCCCAGGAGGAGGCCTATGTCCAGCAGTGGACGTTCTATGGCTGACGATAAATGGTTAGTCTCAACAGCTCTGTTATTTCGCTAGCCTTCTTTCTTTTGGTCAGACCATCGTGTTGACGACTGGCTTCGTAGTCTCTTGCCTTAGGTATTGCCAACAATGCACCAGCCTTTCACATTATATGACCGAAATATAAAAGTAATCGTTGTAGAAATATTGTGGACAGTCGGGTCTCAATGCCACAAACAACACGCACAAGTAAAAAGATTTAAACTACATGACTGTATTGACATTACAAAATCTAAATAACAGTAGGTAGATAAGAGGATTGTCGCTGCAGTGTTGAGTGCATTAAAAAAATATAAATTTACAATTAAAATAATCCACTCCATGCTCCTAAGCTCAAGCACTGCTTGGTTTTAGGAATTACGGTTTAAAAATCAACTACCTCAACCTTTTACTCCACCTTTTTACACTTACTCAAACTCAAATTTTTCATGTAATATCTATGGGATCAATCTGGAAGTACCTATATACTTTAAAATAAAAATATATAAAATACATTATACGTAATAGTTTGAGGGTTGCCTTCGATTTTTCTGGGTTCCCATCATTAGATCCTGGAATACCTGGGAAGTTATAAACGCTTAAAAAAAAAATCTCGAATCGGTCGCGGCCTCTTCGAGTAATCGGGGAGCATATGTACATAAAAAAAAAGATTGCGACGAATTGAGAACCTTCTCCTTTTTTGTGCTGGGGATTTCTTCGCAGCGCTGATTTTCAGCAATGACCTCTGAATACGCACGGGGTTAAAAAGAAACGAAAGACAGAAATTTAACTTTCCTTCAAAGCTACTTATACAGGGAGCTGGTGCCAAGCGGGCTGTCTTTATCTTAATTTCTTCAGCGAAATTAAGCTTACTCACCTAATTTTTTGCACAAGTCTTGTTATCTAATAAAGCTAATGTACTGAAAGACACGTTAACGGTTCACTGGAACGCTACGGGTTCGTGTCTGGCATTTTTCCAATTAAAAGACTAAAAAGTTCCGCCAACAAAGTGGAGAGAAATTAGGTAAGTAGGTGATAAAATCGGAAGCGGGAATCATTATTTATCTTGTGAAATATTAGAAAAATTGCTATCGAACTCGCTGTCTTTGATAATTCGCAAAATTACACCAATTCTGTGTCTGTTCAATAGTAAGTCGTCACGATTTTAAACAATTTACGATCCGGTTTGCATTAGGATGGGTGACCGTAATTGATATTTTATTTTTGAACGCTGCTGTATGACACGATAAATTGTAGGTTCCGGCTGATTTTCTTCTATTGAAATATAGAAGACACGTCAGAGGCTTTCTGGTGGCATATCAACTTTGACATGCCACATTTTTAAACTCGAACTAAGCGGTTTGGTTCCGCCTTCTTCGCACGAACCGCTAGTCATTGGAATTTGCTGCACGAGTTCCCCGATAAATATAATCTAGGTACCTTCAAGTCGCGAGCGAATCGGTTTCTTCTAGGCAAGCTTGCTCGATCGTAGACCACATCTTCGCTTAACATCAGGCGAGATGGCGGTCAAACGCAAGCATTTTTTTTTAAATAGTGCTTAAATAAATATTAGAATAAGAAATATTATTTTACTTATTTGATCTGAAATAAAACAAAATCAAGAAAGTTTCTGTACATTTTTATTTTTAACAATAATTATTAAATATCGCAAAATCTTCGAACTGAACATTCTTTTGTTAGACTCCACGCGGATGACTTCGCAGGTAACAGCTAGTATAATCATAAAGACAATATTTCATAGAAACAACACTTAATTCTACAATATTCAAATCTTATTGCATGTTTTTTTTTTTAAGTAACAGTAATGATCCGAACGAGACGCTCTCCTGATGTTAAGAGATTAAATTAAAAATTAAATTCTTATATTGAAATAAAAACGACAAAAAGTACTTACATTTATCTCACAAAAAAAAAAAAAAAAATTAAAACTGTAATAAGAAAATTAAATTAAAAAAAAACAATGTCAACCTAATAATTAAATAGAAAAATCATATTAACAAATAATAGCACCTGAGATAACGCCTGTCCTGACCATTGCAGCGATACACAGAACTTAGAGTAGTAAAACAAAGTCCAGAGCATCGCTGCCTTGGCGCTCATTACTTTGAGACCGGTTAGTCTCAACGGCCCAGTAATTTTGCTAGCTGCAGTATCCATCAAACCGGAACACAGTAATGTTTACACACTACTGCTTAGCAGCAGAATATCTGGTACTGCGGTGGTACCTACCTAGACGACCTCCAGCTAAGGAGATCTACCACCAAGTAAAGTATACGAACTCCACTGTACTTGCATTCCATTTGAACTGCAGCGGTGCCCTTATTGGCCAATAGCATCTGTTTATTTACAACAAAAACTGATTCCATACAAACTTGAGGAAAAACAAAATAGGTCACATAGCGACAGCCATAAATTCTATAAATTTTCCCATAAATTCAACGGAAACAAGTTAAAAGTATAATCCTCGAAAACCTCGGCGTCTAGTTACAGGGGGAATATAAATAAAAAGCAAAACAATTAAAGCACGCGCGCCTTAATACATGGCCGTTGATAATATGAGGTCGGGCTGGACTCCGGCCAGGAAAATATAAGGCAGTGTGCACACTGAGAACACGTGGTTGTGTGTGTGTAGACAATGAACACTTAATTTTTGACGAAATACAGTATACAAACGTAAAACAATCTGTAGTAAAAAATCTAAAACCCAACTGCGAATAAAACAGCTATTTACAAATAAATTAAAAATATTTAAAAAAAATTATTATTCCTAATTAAATTTAAACATTTACTTATAAACATTTTTAGCCTCTTTTTATTTCCTTTATTTCGATACTCTAGTCGATAGGTTTTGTTTTTTTTTCCTCATTAAGTATTACTATTTCGAGCCAAAAATCCACCATTTTTTTTTCAAACTTCTATCTAACAATAAGGTTTTTAAGAGGAATATACCGGTATCTTAACTGTCGAAATCCATCCAGCCGTTGAGGTAATAAAGAAATTTATAAATATACATACAAACATACAAGATACGCGCAAAAAATACAACCCTTCCTTGGCAGTCGGGTAACAAGAATCATTATTAAATGAAACAAAATACTATAGTAGCAATGATTGTAGCTATGACAGCCGGTCGGTTCACGCGCCGAAGGCCGTAGGTTCAAATGACAACAAAGAGTTTGAGCTGCTAGTTCAGGAAAAACGTTGTCAGGAAACCATAGCATGGTGTTAAGGTACTTTCTAGTACTGAGCTAGGTAGCTACCAACCTCAAGATTTAAATTTGTCGACAGGCGGCTAACATTGTGTTTCGACAGCCACACTGCACCGCTAATTCCATTTCAGGATAGGTGTGCTTAACATCTGCGACCACTCCATCACTTAACATCAGGTGAGCTGTGGTTAAACACCTAGTCTGTCAATTATTAAAATATACTCACGTGTATGTACATAATCTTATATTGTGAGAATTAACATCATTGTAATGGTAACGCCATGGGAAAGGGGTGAGTACTTATATGAACCATTTTTATAAATAAATGGGAGATTTTGATTAACGTTAAAATATACACTGAATATACATAGCCCTCAACATTAATTATGGACCCGAAATAAAATTTTAATGACCTTTTAACAAGATCCTAATTAAGTAGCTTTAATCATACCGGTTCATAAAGATTCTCCTTATAACAAAGATCAAAAGTAATTCAACACGCAATTTGAATCTTCCAACAGTTTTCCATAAAGAAATAGGAAGGAGTACCTTGCGACCTCAAAATTGGTGAGCAATCGCTTAAGGTTGTTTCTAATATAATTAGGTTTACAGGGGGGGAGTCAGGTTTGCTTGAAAGTTAGGGGCGTTCAAATTTTTTTAATTTTTTTTGTAGTTATGATAGCTCAGTTGTTAGCGCGGTAGGTTCGCATGTCGAAAGGCGTAGGTTCAGACCCCAACAATGAGCTTGAGCTGCCAGTGAAGGAAAACATCGTGAGGACACCATAGCGTGGTGGTAGGGTACTTTCTAGTACTCGGCTGGCTACCACCTTCAAGTTGAAAATCTGCCGCCAAGCATCTAACGGTGTGTTCCGGCAGCCTCACTTGAGAGCCAGTTCCATTCCAGGCTAGGTATGCTACTTCTTCGACCACACCGTCACTTAACATAAGGTTAGCTGTGGTCAAATACCTAGTCTGTTTACCTATTTAAAAAAAACTTAATATATTTTTAGCATACAAAATTTGAAGTTTTGGCAGCCTAATAAGGAGACTGCCTGGCTTGCAAAGGAGGTCCTGGGTTCGAATCCCACAGTATGCACCTATTTTTTTTCTAAGTTATATGCGTATTGCCACTGACTTCATACGGTGGACGAAAACATCGTAAGGAAACCTACATACCCAAGATTTCATTAAAAAAAGTTCTCGAAGATATGTGAAGTTTGCGAACCCGCACGTGGCCTGCTTGGTGGATTATGCCCTCACCCTTATTACAATGAGAATAGGATCGCACCCAGCAGTGGGATAGTTTTTAAAAACAGGACATATTCGGATTCGGGAAATTTTAAAGTACAAGATATTTTCAAAGAATTTTTTTTCTTATATGCCTCTTATTTAGATATAAGATTATGCTTTATCTTATACAATTTTAGCCTTACGTAATCTAGTTATTTATGTTATTTTTTTTCTAATTTATAATATAAGTAAGGTTGGTTTCTATTCATCTATATCTTTTTCTTTTTTTTTCTCTCTTTCATCTCATCTCTTCGAAAATAGTCTTTTCCAAATTTTCAATAAATTTTGCAGTAGAAGATAACTGATTAAATATTTACTTACTTTTTTTTGTAAGTACATAAATAAAAAACTTACTGAACGTTCTTTTAGTGTAGGCATATATGCTCTGCTACCCATGCAAAGCCGAGGCGCTTTGCTAGGCAATAAAAATAACATCATAATACAATTGGTAGAACATCTCCTTAGGAGTAACTATAGGTAGGTACCACCGCACCACCTGATATTCTACCACCAAGAAGTAGTGTGTAAACATTACTGTGTTCAGGTTTGAGGGGTACAGCTAGATTACCGGCCTATTGAGACTAACCATCAAATTTCTCAACGCAATTTTGTTTTGTTACTCAAAGTTCTTTGTGTCGCTGCAATGGTCATGGTAATGCGTTATCTCTTACCACCAGGAGAGCGTCTCATTCGTCCCATTAATTTAAAACAAAAAAAAACTTTGAATTCTGTCACGTTTCACGTTTTATAAGCCGTTTGTTTTCCTGTGTTTGGTTTCTAAACTAAGGAGCACAATAACCGTAACCACAACTCTTCATAATATGTAGACACTACGTAAGATTATACTAAATAGGCTAGTCATAATAAAGAACGACGCTTAGTCATTCATATCTTCAAACCTCTATTAAATGACACCATAAAATAAAACATAAAAAATAATCGACATAACAGGGGTAAAAAGGTTAAGAATATTGAATCTAAATTGTCTCCCCCCAAACGTACCCTAACTCCGCCCTCTTAACTTGAACAAACGACTCTGAGGAAATTTTGAGGGACCTCCTTGGCTGTTTAAATTGAGTGTGCTCAAGTAAACGTTTGTTTTAGGTTTTCAACAAAACGCGTTCAAGTAGATAACTATTTGTGTTTTGTGACGTTTAAAATAAAGAATCTTTATTGAAGAAAAAAAAAGAATTGTGCGAGTTTGATAAAATTTTATTTAATTTCTCGATGAAACAAGACTTTTAAGCTTTTTTACAAGCTTTTATTTAACTTGCAATATATGTAGTGCCGTGGTGGTGCCGGCGCGGCGTGAGAATAGTACCCCACCCTCTCTACCCGTGGTTGCCGTAAGAGTCGGCTAAGGGATGTAATCCGGAAGATGGGCAGCAGCGTCTTCCTTGAACAATCACACCTAACTGCGCTCGCCAACCCGCCTGCCAAGCGTGGCGAGTATTGGCAAAACCCCCCCAGAAGGAGGCCTATGTCCAGCAGTGGACGTCCTATGGCTGAAGAAGTGACGTGATATGTATGTTTGTTCGGGTAAAATTTTGCAAGTTGAATTTGACCCACTTCGCAATGTCCGATTGCACTCAAATTTAGTTTACTTATATATCTTCGATGACAATACAATTATATGGTACCATGGAGCTGATGTCGGTCTGATGATGGAGACGGAAGATGGCCATAGGAATTTCTGAACTAAACAAGATAAGCCCATCAAGTTTGGACTCGACTGATTCGTCTTGAGGAGCACTTTATGTCTAGACGATATCTAGGGTCTGATGATGAAGCTAGAAGGTGGCCACGGCATCTCTGTGATAAAACAACATAATCCCACCGAGTTTGGGCTTGATTGATTCATCTTGAAGAGCAATATCTAAAATACTTATCTACTAAAAAGTGAAAAATAAATGAATTACCTACCTACCCGTTATAGGTTAGGTAATTACTATACCTCTGTGCCTCAAGAATATAGGTAACTTTAGCTTTTAAAAATATAGTAACCTACACGCCAAATACTTACTAGAATCTATTTTTGATCCAGATAAAAGCTTGTTTAAAAAAAAAAAAAAAAAAAAAAAAAAAAAAAAAAAAAAAAAAAAAAAAAAATGTAACCTCCGCTTCACTCCATTTCGCTTAATTTTTCGTTAGCGCGGTTAGTTCACACACCAAAGGGCGTGGGTCTAAACCCAACAATGAGCTGGAGCTGCAGGTGATGGAAAACATCGTATCGAGAAACCATAGCATGTTAATAGAGTTTTCTCTAGTACTCGGCTGGATATCTACCATCAAGTTGAAAATCTGCTATCAAGCATCAAACTGTGTGTCCCGGAAACCTCACTTGAAATCCAGTTCTATTCCAGGCCACTTGACATCAGGTGAGCTGTGGCCAAACACCCAGATTGTCATAAAAAAAAGAGAAATTTTATTTTATTTTTTCTCTCTCAGTGTGCCATTAACTTTTCTCTCCAGCAAATTGATGTCTCGGCTCCGGATTGTCCTGCTCATTCGCGGCATTTAAAGCTTGCCACATTGGCCACATAACTTTGTTATACAACGTTGTACGTATACATCACAGTATATGCTACTTATTTGGAACTTTGGTTGTAATTCTTTATACGCGGCATTCGGAGCTTATGAAGTATACTAGGATTAAATCATTTTCTACAAATAGATCAGATTAATGTTTGCAACATATGAGTTTAGGATCGAATCAGAAATGAGGAGATCCGTAGGCGAACTAAAGTAGCCGACATAGCCCAGCGGATTAGCAAGGTGAAGTGGCCTGGGGCAGGGCACATAGCACGCAGAACCGATGGCCGATGGGGCTGCAAAGTTCTGGAGTGGAGACCACGGACCGGTAAGCGCAGCGTAGGACGTCCACACACAAGGTGGACAGACGACCTAATAAAGACCGCAGGAACCCACTGGATGCGAGCCGCTTCCAACCGGTTTTTATGGAAATCAATGGGAGAGGCCTATGTCCAGCAGTGAACGTCATACGGCTGATGATGATGATGATAACGGTGTGTTCCGGAAGACTTACTTCCAGTTCCATTCCGAATCTGCTTTACCATCTACAACCACATAACATCAGATGAGCTGTGGTCAAACACCTAGCTTGTCATTCATAAAAAAACGGAGCTGAGACGAGCGTGTTTTACACGATTGACCAAATAAGGAGTGTAATATTTGATGGAATAAAGAAACTCATATACATACATCATGTATGGTAGTTGTTTGACCACACCTCATTTGATGTACATGTGTAACTGATACATCATGTATGTGTGTATGAGTTTCCTTATTCCACCATAACTTTTAAATGCCTTAACCGAATTTGATGTATGGAGTATCGTTAGATTCCATACAATATCACCCAGAGGGACAAAGGCTATATTTAAAAAAAAAAACATATTATAGGGAGCATTCGTGTTTTTTTTTTTAATGTTCTTTATAAGCTTGTTGTATTTCCTACTCGACACTGGCAAATGCACAGAGTGTGACGCCAAAAAAAAAGAAGAAAAACATAAGAAATAAAACTTGGACAAAGAATGAAAAAGCATCACAAAACTTGGCAGTGACAGACGAATGAATTAGAAAAAGGCCAAGGGCACATCTGAGGCTTTAATCGAATCACGTTTCCGAACATCTGAACCCGCCTTAAATAATGTATTTGTTTATTTATACGCCTTTAGAGTTTGGAAAGAATTGGGAATCGGGGTGAAACTTCGGAACGGTTTCTTTTGTTTCTCTTTTATGATTTGAAAGACGTGCCTGCCCTGTGTTCATAAAATATGAGTAAATACGAGTGTGTTCATATTAAACAAGATTTATTTTTTAGTAAAAATATGAAACTAGTTGGCGACTGAGGGAATTTTCCACGAAGCGATGCAATCATATCGGGAATTTACAGAGCATTTTTAACCAACCTCAAGAAGGAGGAGGTACTCAACTTAATTGGTATTTTTTTTAATGTATGCACACCTATTACTCTGAGATTTATGATCCGATTTACGTGATTCTTCTTTAGTTTGATGCGGAATAGTTGCCATTTAATTTTGTTCCCATAAAAATTTAACAACTTGAAAGTGTAATGTAGATACTAAAATCAATTTTTATTTTTAGAAGATAAATATTATAAACCCTTTGTTAGTATTCGCTGCGTCATCACAATAAAAAGTTTCTTATACAAAACATCTGTTCGCCGACTCATTGGCGTAGGATGGCAGTCTACGGTACGGTAGAATCTGCCTCCATTTTGCGAACCGCTAGATAATGGAATTTGTTCCCTGATGGTTACAATCTGGGTGCCTTCAAGTCGCGAGTGAATCCGTTTCTTCTAAGCGAGCGTGTTCCACCATAGACCGCATCTTCGCTTAACATCAGGCGAGATGGCGGACAAACGCAAGCTTATCTGATATAAAAAAAATGCATGGTGGAAGAGTATTTCCTAGTACTCAACTAGCTAGCTACCACCCTCAGATTGAAAACCTCCTTCTAAGTAGGTCTACCAGCAAGTAAAGCAGACCTAAGGTTGCTTGATACCTGGGCACTGGGCATCGGTCTCGCATCTACCACATTCCTTGCGGGCAGTGTCTTTCAGCGTGTTACCTCGGTAAGGAGGATGTCATCGAGGCCAATACATTTTACTTTTGTTTTTTGAAAGATCAAAGATGGTGTTAAATTGATTATGTTAAATTTCAAAGATTTTGATACGTTATAGAGTCTATAGTCGCTTACGTAAGTAATAAATTGAAACAAACATATTAAAAAAGGATATTAAAACTTCTGAATAGAAACTCTTTCATGCATCACGATGCAACTAACTTACAGAGTGTGAACTAGCTACAGTTTCCTTTGAAATGTACAACTAGGTGGAAAACTTGCTAACGTGCCGCTCGCTGTCTGTGAGCGGAATATATTGTTGCCGTCATTTGATTGTAGAACTGTATATCATTTTCAAGGGATGGAATTGCGGTCGTTGTTTCAAAAACATTCCTAACCTAGGTATGTAATTAAATTGATTAATCATTTACTTATAATTTGTTTAAATTTTTTATTTTAATTTAATTTAATAATTTTTTTAACAAATAATTAAATTTGTCATTTATTTTTATTTTTTTAATGACTAATTGTGATTGACATTTTTTTATTGTAATTTAATTAAATTTATTTTTTACTATATTGACTTGTAACTGATGTTATCAATAAAAAAACCGGCCAAGTGCGACTCGGCCTTGCGCACTGAGGGTTCCATAAAACCTCTTATAGCACAGAGAAGCAATGTCTTATAGCACAGATAGAGGAAAAATTGCGAAAAGCATATATTGCCATGAAAAAAAAACCATAACTTTTACTTAAATACCTACAGGTTTGTACGGAACCCTCGGTGCGCGAGTCCGACTGTCACTTGGTAGGTTTTTATTTTCATTTAGCTGAACCGGGTATCATCTAAAAGTATTTTTGTTTTACTGATGCGGAATAACTCACGTTTTATTTTATCGGAAACTCCGACTATAGTTTCGACCACATTCAGTGGCCTTCATCATGGAGACAAAGCTAAGTACAACGCGCGTGCGGCCTCGTCTTGCTTCTCATGAAAGCATTTGAAAGTATAGCCCACATAAATAAAACTTGCCATGCAAATATGAAAGTAAAAGAGAAAAGTACTTAATTATAAACTTTAGGGATTTCTATACCGCATAGTTAGGTCTCACTAGAGTCTCCATTATGACACAGAATCAATTGGTTCGCGTAATTTGACTCAATCAATCGACTCAAGAGGGCAATCACTCATTGCCCTGAATCCGCACCTGGATCGAAATAAATTTTATCCTCTCATCTTCACATCAAACAAGCGAAGGATCAAAGGGCTGTCAATGTAAATAAATTCAATTAGTAATACCAAACGTGAGCAATCACCCGAACAATCTCCGATAAAATTTGGTACGTGGTACATATTTGTAAATGTTTGAATAGTCATATTTTGTATACCTCCAGAATATCAGCGATCCGCATCGATTTAGCACGTTTTTAGGGTTCCATATCTCAAAAGGAAAAAAAAGCGTTCATGGCAAAAGCGTTTTTCATGGCAATTCAAAAAAATCAAATTTTGTTTACTTCTGCCTTGTTAATTCAACCGACAATAGTGTGCCTACATAAAACGGAAATAAACAAAAATCAAATTATCTTAAAATAATTAAATATCGTCCGAATCCTTTGATTGTCGAGATGATCGCCTGGAGGCGTTAGAAACAAAGAAAATAAAACAACTACTATATTTTTTTACCCTTCAAACATGAAACAAACATCTGCAAGTTCTAAACAGGAAACAATGGGGGACTAGCTTAACTGTATTTATTAATTCACCGTGCAAACGAGTGAGATATTTATCCAGAAATACTTTGCTCGAGCTTTCATTATCAGGGAAGCACGTAATTCTAATAAATTAATGGTTCAAGAGAACGTAAATAACGCAATATCTTGCCTGTAGCGATCCTCACAACTAATTGTTCAGGTCTAATGAAGTATTGTACATATATATATACGTACTAGCTTACGCCCGCGACTACGTCCACGTTAGTTTCAGAATTAGGTTCGGAGAGAAATTAAACGTGTTATTAAAGAAATATCACATAAATGTAATGGTAAATGACATCTGTCAAAATGACATATGTCAATCTGACATATTATTATGTCAATCTGACATCTGTCAAGCTGCCAAAGCCTTGAAAATCGACGCAAAGTTGCATGTCTGTCAGTTTTCTACCGGATACACTTTGGAGAGTGCGGTTCAGATCTGCATGACCTAATTCCATCCCTGCCCAGTCTTTTAGCGGACAGCCAGGAGCTTTAAAAAGCTGCACCGCTTCATGGTGGATATTCCAAAAACCCGAACTATACGGTTTGAATCTACTTTCATTGTACGAACAGCTAAACAATGCAATTTGCTACCCGAGTGGGTGTTCTCTGATAGATACAATATGGATGCCTTCAAGTCGCGAGTGAATAGGTCTCTTTTAGGCGAGCGTGCTCCACCATAGACCGCATCTTCGCTTAACATCAGGCGAGATAACGGTCAAACACAAGTCTATCTAATATAAAAATAATATGACATCTGTCAATATGACATCTGTCAAGCTGACATCTGTCAATCTAACAATATGTCAATTCTTCAGTGAATAAATAGGCTTTCAAATGAAATAAATCTGATGTAAAAAGTATTCTATATTTTAATCCAGGTGTCTATCTATGCCAAATTTCATCCAAATCCGTTCAGCCGTTTTTGCGTGATTGAGTAACAAACATCCAAACATTCAAATTTTCACATTTATAATATTATAGTAGGATGTAGGGATATTTTATTAATGTATTTTTACCTACTACCCATTAAGCGCCACTGGGTATGTGAAGTGATTATAGTTAAGATAGTGATAATAATTTTTACAAACGAAAAATAGTACAGAAGTTTCGGCAGCCTAGCTAAGACCGTCTGGCTTACAACCTGGAGGTCCTGGGTTCGAACCCCACAGCACGCACCTCTGTCTTTTCGTGACCATCATTAATTTCGAATTTTTACCACCATTTTACATCAGTGACACGGTGAATGTTGAAAATAGGGTTCTCAAATTTTTTACCAACTCCTTCGACAACATATTAAGCGATGATAGCTCAGTGGTTAGCGCGGTCGGTTCGCACACCGAATGGTATGGGGTTCAAACCCTAACAAAGAGCTTTTGAGCTGCCAGTGCCGACTGCTGTTCTTTTTTAACCCAAAAATCCTAACTACTCGCTAAAATATAAAACATTTGTCAAATTTAACAGAGTAGTATTTGCCAAATTCATATTTGTAAATCGATTGAAGTGAAAATAAATATTTGTGGAACAAGATGTTTGTGTAATGAACAGTATACGAGAACGAATGATTGAAAATTTATTTTATATTTTTATGTTTGACAGTCTAGGCGTTTGATCACAGCTCACCTGATGTTAAGTGTCGGTGTGGTCGAAGATAAAGCACACCTAGCCTGGAATGGAACTAGCTCTCAAGTGAGGGTGACGAAGCATACCGAAACATATGCTTAGCGGCAGACTTTTCACTTGGTAGCTAGCCAACCGAGTACTAGAAAGTACCATACCACCATACCATGGTTTCCCACGATGTTTTCCTTCAACCGCAGCTCAAGCTCATTGTTGGGTTTAGAGCCCACGTATTTCAGTATGAGAACCGACCGCGCTAACCACTGAGCTATCATAGCCACAAATATGTTAAGATGCTTTTTCAATCGACAAATCATTGTATTAAAGTAATTTATAAATAAAATCTTTCTGTTGGGCTATCAAAGCTAAATTAACATGCTCAGATGGTAGTCAAAGGCAGCAGTTCTAACACGTACTTCCACGTGATTGTACACGCCGGCGTGCGGTGCACTGATTTCCATTATGCAGTGTTGAGATTCGTGCTGAGAGCCAAACGCTTAAGTGAATTACCCTTGTCTTGGTACAGATTATTTATCTGCGATATTATCAAAGATATTCTTTTCATTTAGAATCGAAAAAAATAGAATTTTATTGTACACCGAAACAAACATTATCTTTAAAAAAAACACTCACTACAATGATGAAATTAATATTGTATTTTTTTTATAAGTTTGACCACCATCTCACCTGATGTTAAGTGATGATGCGGTCTAAAATGGGGCACGCTTGCTTAGAAGATACCGATTCACTCTCGACTTGAAGACACCCAGATTGTATCCATCAGGGAATACCTATAGGTATTCCCTGATGGATACAATCAAAGCAGCGCATTCCACTGTCTAGCAGTCCGTACAATGAACGTGGAATCAAATAAATTCGTTCAAGTTTTTGGAACGTCGACCACACACGACTGTCTTTTGATACAATTAACTGATAGAAAACTTATTTTTTGTAAATACATACAGAACATCGAGGAATAAATATTTATCAACTTAAAATATTTGTCCTGATGAGAATCGAACCCACGCCCTAGCTCTTGAAGCAGATATTCAACCAAACGAGAAAACAGCGCAGGCAAACTATGAATTAAGTTATCTACTGATATTTTTTAGAGCATATGATAATATTTTTATTCCTGTCATTTTTACGTCAATATAAATAGCAGTATGTTAGTTTAAGAGTTAAATATGTGTTTTCAATACATATTTAAGTGTTAAATATGTGTTGTCAATACATATTTAGCCCACAAAGAATGAGGATTTCATGTGGCAGAAATAATAATAATTGCTTGTTGTAGAAAACTTTCATTATATACCACAGATATTACTTGTAGATGCTTATAGTTCTTACAGTACCTACCGATAGCATCTATAGATAGGTAGTGTAAAAGCTTTCATTAGCAACATGGAATGGCATGCACCCTTTATCAAGTGAAGTACGTGGCCAGAATGTAGCTGGTTTCAATATCGAGGCTGTCATAGCTTCCGCTGGAATTTGAATTTTCGACGAGAAATTTCTCAGAGAAATGTAAATTGCATATTAGTGATAGATATGGTAAGTTAGATAAAGGCGGTGCTTTTTAGGAGAAACACGTATTTGAAAGCTGATCCAGATAATTTCTATTGTCATTGGAAATAGAGGAAAAAATTGCTAAATTCTTCCCGATACTAAAGATTACATAATTATAATGTCAATGCCTTTTTTATGGCTGTCAGACTAGTTGTATTAACCACGGCTGACCTGATTTTAAGTGACAGTCTGGTCGAAGATGGTAAACACACCTAACCTGGAATGGAACTGCCTCTCAAGTGAGGCTGCCGGAACACACCGTTAGATGATTGGCGACAGGCTTTCAACTTGAGGGTGGTAGCTAGCCGCTAGCCAGCGGAATACTAGAAAGCACCACCACCACGCTTTGGTTTCCGCACGATGTTTTTGTACACACGTCCTTCGGCGTGCGAACCAACCGCGCTAACCACTAAGCTATCATCGCTACCAATCATAAAAAGTATGTAAGTAATCTATCAGCTATATTTGCATGGTGGTAGTGTACTATCTAGCACTCGACTGGCTAGCTACCACCCTCAAGTTGGAAATCTGCCGCCAAGCACCAAACGGTGTATTTCGGCTGCCTCACTAGGCCAGATCCATTCTGGGCTACGTGTACTTTACCATCTTCGACCACACCGTCACTTAACATCTCGTAAGGTTAACAACTATTTTAAAAAAACTGGTTTCCATAGTACAAGCTTTGCTTAGTAAGGGCTAGATGGCGCTGTGTGAAATGTCCTCAATTATTTATTTATATATTTAATTATATTTTAACATGTTTGTTACTCCTAAACATCAATGAAAGTTACAATATAACTGGAAACATGATAAAACAATTCTGAAAGGCCAACTTAATTTGGCTAATAATCAAACTATTAACGGAAACCAGTGAACTCTGACACTCACGTACGATCCATTCATCAAATTAAGCTCCAACTAAGTTTAACTGAGTATTAACTGAATCCAAGTGCAATTCCGTTAAACCTTACTTAGTAAATGATTAAGTAACATACGACAAAGTTTTTTTATGTAATATTTTTATCTCTCTGCCCTTTTATTAGGATTCCTTAGCAAAGTACTTAACTATTAAGTAAAAAAGGAACGCTCCCTTACAATAAGATATTTTATATATTTTGTATTTTATAATTATAAGAATTACAGGACTATTTAAATTAAAATTAAAACTTAAATACATAACATAATATAATATTTCAAATAAGTTAAATGACAAAATTTAACCTACTTCTACGATAGCATGTCAGTGGTAATCAAAATGTCAAAATTTTATTGATTTATTCAGGCGTTACTTTGCTGATGTTCATTTTGAGTTATCAAGGTTTCAAAAACTTCCATCCTGACAGAACTATACCTACTAAGTAATACCGGTAGATTTAGGCAATTGACTAAGCTGGTGGTAAAGTACAATTTTTTTTTTATATACCTAATAAGTATTTAGTATTTTTAAAGTTTCAATGGTAGTAGATTTCTTTTGCATGATATCGTCTTGGTATATACCATAGCAGTACCAGATATTCTGCCATCAAGTAGTAGTGTGTAAACATACTGTGTTCTGATTTGAAAGGAATTTGCAGCTAGCGAAATTACACGGCTGTTGCGACTATCCATCGATAGTCTCAAAGTAATGAGCGCCAAAGCAGCGATGCCCTGAACTTTACTACTCAAAGTTCTGTGTATTGACCTACTTTTACTACAAAACTACTTTTACCATCAGAAGGGCATTTCGTTCTTCTAAATTACATTTACATGATATAAATGGATATAATCTGGGTGTCTTCAAGTCGAGAGTGAATCGGTATCTTCTAGGCAAGCGAGCTCCATCTTAGACCGCATCATCATTTAACGTCGGGTGAGATGGCGGTCAAACGTAAGCCAATGTATAATAAATAAAAAAAATTAAGAGCGTTTAATCACAACTTTAAGGCACTAAAACTTCCTACAGGATATCTATAACCATCAATACTAAATGGCCTTTTTACGATTTGCACAAAAATTCAGCCGCATTTTTATTTTACTAGAAATTAACTTTGAATTGCTCGCAAAAGCCAACTGTAGTTGCAAAACGCAGTGAAGATACTTAATTACGTTTTTAACTCATTACATTACTGAGATAATAATAAATCTACGCAATATTAACTTCACAGTCAAAGGAATAAGATAGAGTTTTCTGTAGTCATTAAAACCATTGAGAAAACTGGTAAAAGGAAAATATATGAACAACCATTAAAAAGTTATGCTTTTGCAATAAGGGAACCGTTTTAGTCGATTTAGTAATTTTTTTCTTAAATTAAGTCCGATTTACAGAGTCGTTTTTATGCTAGAAATATAGCATTCCAAAATTTAAAAAAGGAAAATTACTTGATTATGACATTTGTGTTTTTTTCTTCTCATTTTTGGCGTTGCACTTTATTTATTTATTTCGATATTTTTTAATAATTTGAAATATAGGTATCTAGTATAATAAGTTACACAAAGTACGTCAAGGTCAAATTTGACCATGTCCTAATAAAATAATGGCGACTTTTCTACATGCTTCGATGGAGTTTTGAAAGCAATACAAAAAGTCATGTTTCACCACATTTTACCACTTTGCCATACGCGCTTATAATTCGGAACTTGAACGGAATAAAACTTGATGTTTTCCCTAATAAGTTTAGTGTATAATAAAGTTATATTATATTAAATATCTACATAATACCTAAGACATACTTGATATCCAATCTGTTGAAGTATGGACAGAATATCAAAGATGCTTGATCGAATCGCACGAAAATTTTAATTTGAGACCGGAGGAAATTTTCAAGTCCTTTCACAATATTATTACTTCATCTTTGCTATCACCGCATCTTTTCCTTCTACCCACAGGTATTTCAAAATATATTGTCAGTAAGGGAGTTGTCTACAATATTCATTACATAGAACAATGAACATAAAAAATATCTCTTTAATCAAATATCATAGCTAAATGTTTATTAAAGATTTTTACGGTTCACTAAATAAATATAAAAACATAGTAGTCGAAGATATCGTTATCATCATCATCATCTCAGCCGTAGGACATCCACTGCTGGACATAGGCCATTGACTTCCATAAAGACCAGTTGGAAACGGCTTGCATCCAGTGCGTTCCTGCGGCCTTTATGAGGTCGTCTGTCCACCTTGCGGGTGGACGTCCTACGCTGCGCTTGCCGGGCCGTGGTCTCTACTCCAGAACTTTGCAGCCCCATCGGCCATCAGATCTGCGTGCTATGTGCCCTGCCCACTGCCACTTCAACTTGCTAATCCGCTGGGTTATGTCGGCTACTTAAGTTCGTCTACGGATCTCTTCATTTCTGATTCGATCTCGTAGGGAAACTCCAAGCATAGCCCTCTCCATAGCTCGTTGTGCAACTTTGAGCTTATCAAGAAGGCACATGTTCAGAGACCACGTTTCAGCGCCATAAGTCATCACTGGTAACACACACTCTGGTCGAAGACTTTCGACTTGAGGTACTGAGGTAACTCAGACTGCAATCGAGTCGTAGAAAAATATCGTGAGAAAATCTGCATGGTCGAGAGGTCTTAAAAAAAGTTCTCGAAGATATGTAATGTCTGCCATCCCGCACTTGGCCAGCGTGGTGGACTACGGCCTTATTTGTGAAGGAGCTGTAGGAAAACAGGGCTGATTCAAAAGTTATTACTGGTAACACACACTGGTCGAAGATTTTCGACTTAAGGCACATTTATGTGATTCCCATGAGTCAAGCTTCGCTTAGATGTGGGCTAGTTTTTTGTTTTAATTTGAAAATAAAGAGTTGGACGAGACGCTCTCCTGATGGTAAGATACAGCGCATGTCCATGACCATTGCAGCGATACAAAAGAAACAAAACAAAGTTCAGGGCATCGCTACATTGGCGCTCATTACTTTTAGACTTTCGATGATTAGTCTCAACAGCCCCGTAATTTCACTAGCTGCCGTACTCTTCAAACCGGAACAATAATGTTTCACACTACTGCTTGGTGGATGAATATCTAGAACTGCGGTGGTACCAGATGGCGCTCTGTGAAATGTCTTACGATATTTATTTAAATACTAACCACTGAACTATAATAGTCTCAACATATAATACAAAGTAGAAAATATCTTTGAGCCCTTTTTGCCATTTTATGGTACCTATGACCAACAAGGTGTTTTGGTAGTGAGTCTATTTCATGAGCTGTATGACGTGGTTCGATACCCACGTGTCAAACATTGAGGTTTGTTCAGTGTCTGAGTTAACAATCGGAATGAATTAAATCGGAGTATAGGTACAAGTATATCTACGGCAGTAAAAATCATAGAACCATACGTTTTATTCTATCTAGTTTTCTGTTGAGGCAATTACGTTAAAAGCAATGAAGTTTGTCTGTATTGATGTATTTGTCTACCCTACGTGGAGTCACACAATAGGTGTATTGTACTTTTTGTCGACTCGCTCTGTTAAGAAATTGAAGATTTTTTTATTATCTTTTAGTGCAGTTGAAATAAGAAAAGTCTTTTTGTACCCACTTTATTTTATCTTTTGTATGTGCAGTGTGCACTCTACATGTTTTATTTTTTTAATCTGAATACTGGAAGATATGAAATCCTTTGAAACTATATATCTACCAAGTTTTGTGAACCATATTAAAGTATACACTTTAATATTATAACGACTGAAAGTTCTTTGTGCACACCAGAAATATTTTGTACAGAAAACAAAATAATCTTATGAGCTGGTGCCGTAAGTGCCTTATTGACTGTTAGCTAATTGTAAAGTTCTGCTTCGTGAGCTGAAGGGCGTGGATTCGATTCCCACCGGGACAAACATTTATGGGACGATAAATGTTTGTTCTATGTCTGGGTGTTCTATTATGTATTATAAGTTTGTATTTACAAAAAAAAAGGTATTTAAGTATTCTGTCAGCTGTCTGGTTTCCATAGTACAAGCTTTGTTTAGTTTAGGGCTAGGTGGCTTTACGTGAAATGTCAAAAAAAAACCAGGCAACCAAGAATGAAAAACACATTACTGATTAAGACGAGAGATGTTGTAACACTAGGTATCAAGTTCTAAAAATTTCAATACATATAGTTACTATGCTTTAGTTGTAAGTGGTATAGTAATATCTAAAACTACTCAGCCTGAATGGAACTAGCTCAATTGATGCTGCTGTTAGCTAATTGGCGGCAGTTTTTTTTTTTTTTTCACGTTTAAAATATACGCTCCACAGACACCGCGGTCAACCTTTGTCAACTTTAGTTTGTTTTCTTCAGATTTTGGACTTGTTGGTAGCTAACCAGTCGAGTACTAAAAATTACCCTACGACTACACTATGGTTTCCTCACGATGTTTTCCTTCACCGGCGGCTTTTTTTTAACGCTGACTGGACAAGTGTTTGACCTCAACTCACCTGATGTTAAGTGACGGTGTGGTCGAAGATGGTAAAGCACACCTAACCTGGAATAGAACTGGCTCTCGAATGAGGCTGTCGGAACACACTGTTAGATGCTTGGCGGCAGATTTTCAACTTGAGGGTGGTAGCTAGCCAGCCGAGTACTAGAAAGTACCCTACGACTACACTATGGTTTCCTCACGATGTTTTCCTTCACCGGCGGTTTAACCTCATTGTTGGAATTTGTACCCACGCCCTTCGGCGTGTGAACCGACCGCGGTAACCACTGAGCTATCATCGCTAAAAAATATCTGTACGAAACTTCATCAAAATTAGTTCAGCTGTTTAGGTGTGAAAATGTAACAGAGTTACTTTCGCATTAATATCTATAATCGTGTTCCAAAATTGGAATATATTATGGTACTCACTTAGACTGATAAAAAAGTGTCTTGAGGGTACATAAAAATTCACAGTCGTATAAACAAGCACCACTAAACAAAAGGTGCTTTCACGTGATATTCAATATCACGTTTTTACCATGCTCTTCTTCAATATTCCCTTACGGTAGAAAATTAAATTCAGTAACAAGTGAGTGAAAAGATGGAACTTGTTCGAATGTTATTTTTTGTTCGAATTTTGTTATTCGAATTTGAATTGTTGTGTAGTGTTAAATAATTGAAGAGGTAAATCATTTGGTCTGATCATAAGCACGCGTAGGTATCACAGTAATAATAAATTAATACAATTTCAAACCCGTATCTTTATAATTATGCTTATGCCAATGCTTGGCATCAGCTTTTTCTTATGAGGAACAAATAACATTTCAAAGTCCTTTCCTGTAATGTAAACACCAAAGATACAAGTCTTCTCTGAATCGGTAAATCAAAATTACAAAATTATATTCATAATATGATCTTCCAAAATTAAAGAAAAATATTTTACTTATAGATGAGTAATTGAATATACATATTAAAATTATAATTAGAATTATTCCAATGATTCGATTATACATCGAACAATAATGACATACCATCACTATTTGGTGGAGTTCTTTTGACAAGCGTTCCTATAATAGTGTCTTTTGATAAACTATCCCTTCTCGGGTTGAGACCAACAAACTTTATTTATAGAGATCGTGGGAGCCATCATCGAATTTCATGAACGAAACTGACAACTATCCAAAGAAAAAATAGTTCTATCTTTTGACCAACTGTAGGGATGAGACGGTCGATTTGGACTACATCTATTGTGAACCGTTGCGGCAATAAATAGTATATTTGTTGAGTGGGCTCTGAATGGGGAGTACTGATTGAACCAAGTAATGGTTTCACTGGCGATCTTAGGTTGGTTAAATTAAGACTATTGACTCATTCTTACGTTATTTTTATTTTATTTTATTAATTATCTTTAACTTTGTAATTGGCCTAATTCCACTCTACCCATTCTAGATATTCCAAAACTCGAGCTAAACGGTTTGAATGTACTTTCATTGTACGAACCGCTAAACTATGGAATTTGCTACCGAGTGGGTGTTCCCTGATAGATATAATTTGGGTACCTTCAAGTCGCGAGTGAATCGGTTTCTTCTAGGCGAGCGTGCTCCACCGTAGACCGCATCTTCGCTTAACATCAGGCGAGATGCCGGTCAAACGCAAGCATATCTTCAATTTAAAAAAAAGACTTAAAATAATGCTCCCTCCTCGCTTCTTAACGTTGCTGTGCTCGACAGGATCCATATTTAACTGTACCATATACTACTTTGTATTTTTATAACATCTTGTACTATATGGAAGCAATAAATATCTTGTATCTTGAATCTTGAATACTACTGCGATAAAAAATATTAACTAACATCGCCCGCGTGGAATTTAACAAAAAAATGTTTGTTCAGTTCGTAGAATTTACGAAAAGTTAACAATTCTGTAATCCTCACTAAGAAATACCTTAATCTTCGGTAACCTAACATTTTCCGGTATGAAAAGTATCCTATCTATCTATCTATCTATCTATCTATCTATATCTTTAAACGAGCAATTCTTGTATATATATATATATTCTGAATCTCGGAAACGGCTCCAACGATTTTCATGAAATTTAGTATGCTGGGGGTTTCGAGGGAGATAAATCGATCTAGCTAGGTTTCATTTTTAGAAAACGTCGTTTTATCCGTGTTTTCAGCCGAGCAAAGCTCGGTCATCCAGGTACTTTATGTTAATACAAGTAATAAAATGTTCATCCACAACCGTTTAGCTGTTTTTGCGTGATTGAATAACAAACATCAAACATACAAACTTTCACATTCACAATATTAATTAACTAATAACAAAAATTGAAAAATAAAAGTCCAGTCCGTGCCGGTCGAGGTCAGTCAAGCGTTAGTAAAGTAGTAGCAACTTTTCTATAGCTTCGATGGATTTTTGGAACCAACACGAAAAGTTATGCTGCACCATATCAAATCACTTTCCTATCACATCGTGAGGAAACCATAGCGTGGTGGTAGGGTACTTTCTAGTACTCAGCTGGCTAGCCACCACCCTCAAGTCGAAAATCTGCCGCCAAGCATCTAACGGTGTGTTCCGGCAGCCTCACTTGAGAGCCAGTTCCTTTCCAGGCTAGGTGTGCTTTACTATCTTCGACCACACCGTCACACATCAGGTGTGTTGTGGTCAAAAACATAGCCTGTCAGCCATGAAAAAAAAACCTTAGTACTGAGCTTAGTACACTGCACGTATTGTCTTGGTTTTACATGAGATTTTCTCCACAGATTACAGAGTGCGGCATAGAACTACAATCTCGTTCCCATTGTCACGTACTGCGCTCGAACTCCGCAAAATATCATGCCGTTGAATGGCGTCACCACACCAGTGGAGAGAAGAGAGTAGAACACTTTTTTTTTTTATGGTTGTCAGGCTAGTAGTTTTTCCAGAGCTCATGTTGAGTGACAACGTGTAATCAAGTTAGTAATCACATCTATCCTGGAATGGAACTGAATCTTAAGTAAGGCTGCCGTTAGGTGCTTGGCGGTAGATTTGTAAGTGGTTGTTTGTTAGTGGTAACTAGCCAGTGAATTCTATAAAATAACTATCACCATGCTACCTTTTTGTTATTTTGTTTACAAGCTTGGTGTTTGGCCACAACTCATTTGATATTAAGTGAAGGTAAAGCATACCTAGCCTGGAATAGAACTGGTTCTCAAGTAAGGCTTATTTTAATTATATGAATACAATCAAATTTACCAACTTGGGTTTTATCACAACTGAAAATTATTAAAGCTACATTTTGACCTCTTATTTTCTAGTATTGGTAAATGGTATCGTTGAAAACACCCAATTGTTTGTACTGTTTTTTACCTGTTGTATTTGCGCTGTACTTATATCCTCGACCATATTGTTGCAGTAATCCAACATCTGCTATGATAAAGTACCGGCACAAAACGACGGGTTTAAACTTTTTAATTAGTTTCGGAACATGCAAGTCCTGGTGAGGGTTCTGTACAGTCAGAAACAAAAATTTAATCTTAATTTATTTTATTTTGAAGTAATGAGACAAACGAAACACTCTTCTGGTGGTTCATAACACCAATCTTTAACGATTGCCGCAGTTTATAGAACTTTGAGTAACATAACAAAGTACAGGGCATCGCTGCTTTGACGCTTTTCAATTTAAGACATACAATTAGTTGCTTGTTGGCAGAGTAGGTATCCGGTACGATATATTTACTTATTTGCCGTATCTAAGAGAGCATTAACTGCAAAAAATTAGTGTCAACAGTACCATATCTACATAAGTTTAATTTATCATAATTTTGGTATTTAAATTAATTAAATTAATCATAAAAATGCCGGTTTTTAAACGTTAATATAATTATAACAATAAATCTTTGAGCAACATTTATGAAATTTTGTATTATAGACAAGCTAAGGGGCTTTAATAAATTGTCATGTACCAAATTTCATATATGTAGGTTAAATAGTTTTCCAATTGTGAAGGGGTCAGAAGTAGCTCAACATGGTTTGTGTAATGTTACACACGGCTGTTGTGTTGCCAGTTCCTTTTTCTTTGAACTTGGCTGGAGACGCTACCATACCATAGCGTGTCTAGATAATGGGATTTTATTCAGGTAGAATGATGCACCACCAAGTCTCGATTGTGCATATGGCAAGATAATGAGGTTTATTATTTGAACTTGTAATATTTTGGTGAGGCTTCCATATCATGACACAAACAACACAAGTTAATCGGGAGCGTGACCAAGAGGCACGTGTATTTACGACTAACCTACTTCGCTAGTAGAATAAACAGTAAATTATTTTGGTAAATAGCCACAGTTTGTTCAAGCATAGAATAACAATCGTTAGGTGATATGTGACACAATTGATTTATGGAAATCGCACACTGTGCGATTCACGCGCTCCTTTTTTGCCATATACTTGCAAATTCCACAATTTTCAAGAGTCTCCTCCTTATTCCCGCGGAGTTACAACATTGAGTTCCTTAAAAAACCTCTTAATAGAATCTTAAAATGTTGGCAACGAATTTTTAGTTTCCTTAGTATCTATAGGCGACGGTGATTGCTTTCCATCAAGTAACCTGTTGACCTTGAACGTCACCTGAGGCATAAAAAAAACCTTTGTGGTGACCCTACTTGACGATACTACTCAGCCTACATGAAAAGAAAACTAAGCAATACTAATTCGGTAGTAAAAATCCAGTTTAATATGAGCCATGCACACGAACGTTCCTGTTCATTCCAGAGTTCAATTTATATAGGATACAATATTTTCGCCTAAATGTCGTCATAATTCCGGCATTCCTGCACCAATTTTAATGAAACAAAAGACGTTAAATACATTAAAAGTCATTAAAAGACTGCTTGTTGATTCATTTCATCAAGTGTCACATCACACATCATCAGCCATAGGTCGTCCACTGCTGGAAATAGGCCTCCTCCTGGGGGGGGTTTTGCCAATACTCGCCATGCTTGGCAGGCGGGTTGGCGAGCGCAGTTAGGTGTGATTGTTCAAGGAAGACGCTGCTGCTCATCTTCCGGATTGCATCCCTTAGCCGACTCTCACGGCAACCACGGGTAGAGAGGGTGGGGTACTATTCTTACGCCGACACCACCACGGCATCATGTGTGTGTGTGAAATAGACAGACAGACGCAAAATTTGAAAACTATATTTACGGGTTCTATTGCTTCCATTTACTCAACTATTTTCCCAAAAAAATATCCAATGTACAGTTAAAGTTGACTTAATTTACTATGGAACTAAACGTGAGCGATCCCCAATCACCCATAAGTAAAAAAAAAAGTTAAGTGACGGTTATATGTAGGTATAGATAAATCTATACTTTGAGACATTCGTTGGTTAGTCTCAACAACCCTGTAATTTCGTTAGCCGCAGTACCCTTCAAATCGGAACACAGTAATACTTACACACTACTGCTTGGCGGCAGAATATCTGGTACTGCGGTGGTACCTCGACGACTTCCTGAAAAGTATTCTCAAAATTACTTCAATTTTTGTCATCAACTGTACATCGACCACCATTTAAGCCGTCCGCCTCATTTGAAATGGAGGATTTCGCATGATTAGCTTTTGTACGCGAGTTTAAACTATTGTTTTATCAGTTTGCATTACCGAGCTGTACGGTTGTAGTGGAAGCACTTTCCTAGTCGTATCACTGACCTCACTGATAAAAGTTTTGTTTCAACTTTAACAAAATTGTGGGGTGCGATTGTAGATTGAAGGCAAAATTCTGCGTATTTTATTAACGATTAGATGACCCGTTGGACTACGTATCAACTAAAACGATTTTAAATGTAGTCGATTCTATCAGTAGCGAAGCTACTAACCGTAAGCTTAGTAGTAGTAGGCCCTCAAGCCCAGGAGGCCTGACCACCAAACAAGCTGAACTTACTGTAATTTGTAAATTATAGTCATGGCAACTCCGATAAAGTCAATTTTAACTTGTAGAGAATGCCTTTTTTTAAATTACTAATAGGCTTGTGTTTGACCGCCAACTCGCCTGATGTAAAACGAAGATGCGGTCTACGGTGCAGCACGCTCGCTTAGAAGAAACCGATTCACTCGCGACTTGAGGCACCCAGATTGTAACCATCTAGGAACACCCACTCGGACTGCAAATTCCATTGTCTAGCGGTTCGTACAATGAAGGTAGATTCTTCCTTCGCGCCGCACGTTTTGTTTTCTCTCTTCTTGGCATCGCACTCTGTGCAATCTGCCAGTTTCAATGTTTCTGTATTTTGTGTTCAGTCTTTAGTTTTCAGCTTCTTTATCTTTATAGTCAGTCCAGTCTTGGTCAAATCCAGTCCGTGCCAGTCAAATCCAGTATTTATATTAGCGTCGATGGAATTTTGGAAGCAACGCAAACAATGCAATTTTTGGAGCAAGTCATGTTTCACCACATTATATCACTTTCCCACACTTGCGCTTGTAATTCGGCACTTTATTAATAAAACACCACTATTTTATACATAAACAATCGTAAACACAATCGGGCGACACGACTCTTTCCGCGTTCTAGTAAAAGCAGGCACCGCACGCTATCCACTAGCGCCCGGAGTCACATCAGAGTGGAGAAACGTCAGCTGTCAGCCATCTACTGCCAACAGTCACTGTCAGTTCCATTTTTTTTTTCTCTTTCTTCTTGGCATCGCACTCTGTGCATTCTGCCAGTTTCAATGTTTCTATATTTTGTGAGTAGTCTTCATTTTTCAGCTTCTTTATCATCTATAGTTACAGTCAAAGTCTAGTCTTGATCAAGTCCAGTCGGTCCCAGTCAAATCAAGTCATGCCTTAGTAAATTAGTGGCAACTTTACTATAAGCTTTTGGATGGAGTTTTGGAAGCAACACGATAAGTCATATTTAACCACATTATATCATTCTCCCACACTCGCGCTTGTAATTCGGCACTTGATAAATAAAACATCACTATTTTTATGCATAAAAACTCGAAAAAACACTAGTTTTAGAAAAAAATACAATGGGGCGACACGACCCTCACCGCGTTCCCGCCAAAACTCGTCAGTTCCGTTTCTTGCTACTCTAAAAATATCCAAGCGCTGACATGTACTTAAGCTACATCAAACTTCACTAGTAAAATGTACATTATATTTTTTAGGTATTATGTCTCATTACATTCCCTTCTCGGACAGATTTAAAAGCTAAGTAGAAGTATAAATTTGCCTTTACGATCACGAAGAAAATTTGAAAGTCGGATTTTAGATTTGGTATGCGGTTACGTGGTCCCCAGAACCGATTTACAGTAAATCTTTTTAAAATTATTCCACTCGGAATGTTTATCGTGCACTCTTAAATACTTCACCGAATCGCAAAGTGAAAGTTCGACTTCTTTATTGAGATAATTCTAGAAAATTTTGATAAATTTATCCGACGTACAAATATAATATGCAGAGGCGTAAAGTTGCTTCTATGATTCTCCGTTTCTTATTATCCAATATTGTATTACATTATTTATAAAACATAATAAAACTATCTACAAATTATATCCTAACATACATACTACAATGATTCTAATAATACAGAGGAACTAATAAATAAATTAACGTTAATTCATTGATTTTTAATAAAATTATTTAATTCATAAAAATATTAATAATAAATTTAATAACTGTGATTATGTGTTACTTTGATTTTTATCGAAAACTTGACAAGTATGAAATTGGTAAAATGTACAAAGTGAGGTGTCAGAAACAAAGAAAAAATTTAATAATTATATATAATCCATTTTTTTTTCTTCCACGTGGCCGAGTAACTGGTTGCTGCAAGAAAAGGATATGTATAATACTTGTGGTTATTTTAATTTAATATTTTTATTTTATTTTGATTTTAAGTTTATGTTGGACTTTAGTTTTAGATATTTCAGATTAAAAAAAAAAAACTATCTTCAGGTTAGATAAATATTTTATTATAATTATATGCAGACTTAATTAAATCCTTGTCACTGTTGTAACCAGAACAACTTTTAAGCGGAAATAGCTACACTAAAAATAAATTTCTTGAAAACTTAAAACAAAATTCGAGCATATTTAAGAAATCTATTTTCAATCGCAATTCCAATAATCATTTAATCAGTTGCCTTCTTTACCATTCAGCGTTTCAAGCGTATAAATATTCCAATTGGTAGCAACAAAGGGTCTGTAGGTGCTTTAATCGAATTCTTTCTTAGCCGTACAATAAATTAGCTGAAGCGCTTGTACGCCACAGTTGCGATATTTACATTTAAACAAAAAGTATGCTGAAACTGTATAGGAAGTTGAAGGTGAACTCTTTACTAAATGGTAGAACCTTAGCAGAAGGTTTCTAGGTAGGTGCTGCAGTACCAAATATTCTGTCTCCAAGCAGTAGTGTGTAAACATTACTGTGTTCCTGTTTAAAGGGTAAGCGGTTAATTTAATCTAAGCTTCGATGGAGTTTTGGAAGGAGCACTAAAATTCATGTTTCGCCAATTTATATCACTTTCCTACACACGCGAATGTAATTTGGTACTTTATGAATAAAAACACTACTATTTTTATACATAGAAAAAAACACAGGTTTTGAAAATAATATAATGCGGTAACACGACCTATCCACATTCCCGCCAAAATCCCCTTGGCTATACTCGTAAATGATATGAGTTTTATTATGGAAACTGACGTGGCAACGTGACGTGGACTATATAATTCAACGTGAGTAATCCGGCAGGTAAAACAAAGTTATAAATTTTGGCGGGAAAACTGAAAAATCAAATCCTCGCATTGTATTGTTTTTTCGAGTTTTTGCAATTCGATACTTAATCTATCTAATCTAATACCTTTAAGCGACCAAGTCTTGTATATATAAAATCTGAATCTCGGAAACGGCTCCAACGACTTTCATGAAATTTAGTATGCAGGGGTTTCGGGGGCGATAAAACGATCTAGCTAGGTTTCAATTTTAGAAAACGAAAAAAAACCAGGTCATCCAGGTACTGAATATTAAGTTTCGAATTACTAGTGTGGAAAGGAGATATATATAATGTGAAACATGAATTTTCATGTTGCCTCCAAAACTCCGTGGAAGCTTTACTACAAGCTCACCAATACTTTACTAAGGCATGATCGGAATTGATATTGATTTACTTTGTGTGACTTTACCAGTAACTATTTTATTACCTATTTTATTTTAAAATACTGACTTGAAAATATCGATAAACTTGACACTGGCAAATACACTAAGATCAAAGCCAAAAACAAAGGAATATAGTCTTAGTACTTAAATACAGACGGCGTGTTCAAAACAGATCATGTTGTAAATTTAAGTAATCCTTACTGAGTTTTGGCGGGAACGCGGTAAACGTCGTGTCGCCCCATTGTATTTTTTCCAAAAGTAGTTAGTGTTTTTTCGAGTATAAAAATAGTGGTGTTTTATTCATAAAGTGCCGAATAACAAGCACGAGTGTGGGAAAGTGATATAATGCGGTGAAACATGACTTTTCGTGTTGCTTCCAAAACTCCATCGAAGCTTATAGTAAAGTCGCCACTACTTTACTAAGGTACGATTTGATTGGACTGGCACGAACTAGACTTGACCAAGACTGAACTTTGACTGTAACTATAGATGTAAGACATGAATTGCAAAAACGGAAGACAAGGCAGTATGGCTTAAAGTTTTAGCCTCCTCGAAAGGGCAAATTAAATAAAAAAAAGTAATCCTTACTTATGTGTATAACAAGTAAATCACAGCGTTTCGATAGTTATTTCTAATGAAAATAAAACGTGAGTAAAAGTCTTGTCACGATGTATTTCCATGGCTGAGTAATGTGATGGAAAGGTAATTTGAGTGAGTGCTCTGAATATTTCTTAATCCAATCTAGGCGTGACTTTTACTTTCGAAGGAATAAATTGTTTGCAAGAAAAGCCACATCATTTTACGTGATGAAACCAAAGATATTGAAATCTATGGATTTGAGGATAGAACTAAAACGCCATATCTAATAGCACATGAAGTTTAAGTCGTTTTTGGCGTTATAATATTTGTATTGTTTTTTCTATGAAAACAAAGTTATCTTTTTTTTATGGCTGACAGGCTAGGTTGTCCACAACTCACCTGATGTTAAGTGACGGTGTGGTCGAAAATGGTAAAGCACACCTAGCCTGGCATGGAACTGACTCTCAAGTGAAGCTGCCGGAACACACCGTTAGATGCTTGGCGGCAGATTTTCAACTTGAGGGTGGTAGCTAGCCAGCCGAGTACTAGAAAGTACCCTACCACCACGCCATGGTTTCTTCACGATGTTTTCCTTCACCGGTAGCTCAAGCTCATTATTGGGGTTTGAACCCACGCCCGTCGGCATGTGAACCGACTGCAGTAACTGCAGTACAGCGAACTCGATCTTGGAGTTTCAACGAGTTGACCTCTCCATCGCTCTCTGTGTGCCTCATAAAGAATCATAAAGTAAACAAATTCAAAACTGTCCCGAAAGCAAGTTCAATTTTCATCCCAAGAGATTAGATTTCATTCTTCAAAAAACAAACAGAAGAAAAGCACTGCGACATGGATATTGAAAAGTATTCAAACACGACGTCACTGCATAATTCATAGCTTGAGAGATTTTCTTCATACAATGATAAGATTTTTTTTTAAAAAGGAAAAATTTTCTGGGACTCTTATAATTAGCCATATTACCATAGTAGCTTGCACTCGCGACTTCGTTCACGTTGGCTTTAGAATTAGGTTCAAAAAGAAATTAAACAAATAGAGTAACAAAAAAGCAATAGTTTATGGAACTTGCGTTATTTTTTTTTTACCTAGATTAGGATAATGAATACCTTTTATTTATACCTTTGTTTTATAGCGATGATAGCTCAGCATCTAACGGTGTGTTCCGGCGGCTTCACTAGAGAACCAGTTCTATTCCAGGCTAGGTGTGATTTACCATCTTCGACCACACCGTCACTTAACATCAGGTGAGTTGTGGTGAATCACCTAGACTTTCAGCCATAAAAAAAATTATCTACCAACCAACACAAGGCCTTAACTTTCTCACAATGAGAAGTTCGTACTCCGTATTGGGACAGTTTATGAAAACAAGCCTGATTCGGAGAGAGTATTGTGGCGGTTAATAATATATTTAGTACATAACCTTCTCTAAGTACATTTACATACTTATATTTGTATAGAGAAAACCATCAAACGTGTGTCAATTCAACCACTTAATTGGCTTAACACAAACAAAACGGAGCATCACATCGTCTGGAGCTCAAATAAAGCATTACTGGAGGGTCGTATTGAATCGACTGATGTTTGCGTAGTTTAATATTTGAATGGATAAATTATAATATTTCAATATTACAACAGTTCTGAGGCTTATCGCATTGTGATATAGTAGCGATGACAGCTCAGTGGTTAACGCGGTCGGTTCAAACGCTGAAGGGCATGGGCTCAAACCCTAACAATAAGCTTGAGCTGCCGGTAAAACTTCGCATAGCGGTAAGGTACTTTCTAGTACTCGGCTGGCTAGCCACCATCCTCAAGTTGAAAATCTGCTGCCATCAGCACCTCACGGGCTCTCAAGTGAGGTTGCCGGAACACACCGTTAGATGCTTGGCGGCAGATTTTCAACTTGAGGGTGGTAGCTAGCTAGCCGAGTACTAGAATGTACCCTAACACCACGCTATGGTTTCCTCACGATGTTTTCCTTCACCGGCAGCTCAAGCTCATTGTTGGGGTTTGAACCCACGCTCTTCGGCATGCGAACCTACCGCACTAACTACTGAGCCATCATCACTACAAAGTGATTATAGAGTTAGCTAGAGCCAGAGTTGATATTCCCTTCCAGGCTAGGTGTTCTTTACCATGTTCGACCACACCGTCACTTAACATCAGGTGAGCTGTGGTCAAACACCTAGCCTGTAAGCCATAAAAAAACATTATCTCAAAGCAATGAGCGCAAAAGCAGCGATTCACTGGACTTTGTATTGTTACTCAAAGTTTTGTGTATCGCTGCAATGAATACAGACATGCGCTATTTCGGAGAGCGTTTTGTATGACTTACTACTTTACCATAAAAATAATATCTGCGGCGGTACCTACCTAGGTGACTTCGTGCTAAGTAGATTTACCACCTAGCAAACTCTCTGTGTTTGCTTGAGCATTATCCCTAAATATTTATCAGTCAATATGACTGTGAGACTGTGAGACATATATATATATGTGTGGAGTTTCCCTACGAGATCGAATCAGAAATGAGGAGATCCGTAGACGAACTAAAGTAGCCGACATAGCCCAGCGGATTAGCAAGTTGAAGTGGCAGTGGGCAGAGCACATAGCACGCAGAACTGATGGCCGATGGGGCTGCAAAGTTCTGGAGTGGAGACCACGGACCGGCAAGCGCAGCGTAGGACGTCCACCCACAAGGTGGACAGACGACCTCATAAAGACCGCAGGAACGCGCTGGATGCGAGCCGCTTCTAACCGGTCTTTGTGGAAGTCAATGGGGGAGGCCTATGTCCAGCAGTGGACGTCCTACGGCTGAGATGATGATGATGATGATGATGACTGTGAGGCTTTTCTGGTGTAATACTTCGTACCAGCTGTTTTTTCTTTCATTTATTATTTATTTTTTAGGAAATTTAGACTAAACCTATTAGTATACTACTGCTTTTGTTTAATGTTATTATATCGTCTTCTAATTAAATTTTATGAAATAACTAATGCATAATATCAGGTCTACTCATAAAATTAGCAGTTGCGTTCAATCAGTTGTCGATACCAAGCAGTTTGCGTCGACTATTACGTTTGACTTGGCTCTATTGGTTTCTACTAAAGTTTAGCGACGTCAATAATGGTCTTACCAGGTATTCATTGGTACGAGCAATTGCACCCGATAGCTGGAATCCTTAGTAATCCAGGTTTGCTAGACAGTCCCATTAGTTTAGAGCAAAATCGATAGAATATTGCTATTAATTTCTATGTTCCTTTGATACCATAGTACTGACATACATTCGTAGATTAAACACTTAATCAAGTTTCTCTCTAATATTAGTCGTGTATATCAATCACGATAAATTATCGAGATTATTATCGATAAAATGTTATTAAATAAATTTACTTAATGCATTGGCATTTGAGGATATATTCATCGCGATTATGCGACATGTAAGCAATAAAAGTCGCGCAAAGTGAAAACCATATCAAATTCCGTTGTATGATTTAGAAGCTTAGCAGCGACTTTGTTTCATACCATGTGGAGATATACTACACATATTCGGGATAAATATTATTGCCATGTAGTTGTCGGTGCTATCGCGATAAATCTTTCCGTAGACATCATTGACATATTTCTAAACAGTATAAAATAAAGTCACTGTCCGCGTCTGTCTGTTTCTCCACTTACATAATTCTTCTAAATCACACAACGAATTTTGATACAGTTTTCACTTTGCGTGACTATTATCGCAATGTTGGGTCTTACATGTCGCATAATCGCGATAAACATTTACTCGAGTGCCAATACAGTGTGTAAATTATTTTAGTAACATTTTCTCATCGATAAAATTATTTGGTAGAGACATAAAATCGCATTATTTTACTTACAAAAAAAACGAGAACGTAAATATTAATAAGATAATCTTAGAAGCGTGTTGAATATATTTATTTTTGCTCTATTTTTAATACCCTGTAACATTCTATCTTATAATATATTCAAGCGTGTACAGCGTTGGTTTCTTATATATGTATATGGGATACATTTTAATTATTCTTCCTCAAAGGAGAAGGCCTCTTTGTGAGAAATTAATTTATTTATAATGCAGGTAATGAAAAGTCTTAGAATATTGTGGAGGGAGAAGCTTTAAAAATAGTTCATTTGTGTTGTATATAATATTTGTAAAGTGTATATCAACTACGCCTACGCTACGGTTTCAACTGGGTTTTCCGGGTGACAAAGATAAACTCCCACACACAAACTTTCGTGTTTAGTGTAGTGATAATGAATATAATATGTATGTATTTAGATAAACTCATTAATATGCATGTTACCGGTATTGTATAAATAATTCCGAGTCAATTTAGGAAATGTGTATAATGGTTTGTCAAAGATTATTTGATACGTACATTTCCTGGGAAATTTATATATTTCCTAGGCATTGCATACAATTCCTAAATGGCAATAGGAAGTGTATTAAATTAACACTGTGCCATAGAAAATAAAACATAGTAGACTGACAATAAAAAACTTTTTTATTAAGGCTCTCATTGGCAAGTCATTTTACAATGAAGATTTTATGATCTTCATTACACTTATTACATAAAAATTACTCAAAGTATTAAGTCGAGTAGAGTAACATATCTATAATAATAATAATTTATTTATTTGACATAAAAGAAAATAATACAAACAGATGCAGTTCCATAGGCTCCCCAACTAGTCAAAGACTGTGTGTCAGGAGCCAGTGGCTTCTCCCAAAACAAGATACATAATATGTCTAACAAAACAAATATTGAGCAGCGAGTTAAATTAATTTTGAATTTATATAATGTTGCCAAAGTGTTGCCAGAGATAAATATTAAAGAAGAAAAAAAATATATATATTTATAAATCTAAGAGCAAACTGCCTGCAGCTCATAGATTGTGCGTGCGTGTGTGTTGGAAATGTGTGTGTTGTGTATGTGCGTGTTGTGTATGTGTGTTTATGTGTGTGTGTGTGTGTGTGTGTGTCTGTGTGAGTGCATAAGTATATATGCTCATCTCTTTGTAAATAAAACAGAAAAATTAAACCAGACGGTTTACTAAAGTTATAAATATAAACTTTCTGAGAGTTTTTCTAGGTCTCAAAATCTAAGAACTCACTTGCTATTAATCGGCTAACTTTTAACATTGAATGAATAAATAAAATCTAAATTATACAAAGGAATTCAATAATGAAAACTTCGCACACAAAAAATTTTACAAAATCATGAAGGTAAATTCCAGCTACCAAGTCGTCTTTGTCTTGAAACAATATAATCAAGAAAGATAAACCCAACGACTAAACTTCTTCATTAACCCACACACAAAGTCGTTATCCTCAAATTTTAAGTGATACATAAGGCTAATGGGCCCATTAGGGTATAAGTGCATTACACGTTTTTACTCTGCATCGCTCATGACAAAAAAGATCCAACTTAAAACGGTCGCTGACTAATTCAATGTATAAGCAAGCTAAAAAAACATAAAACAAGTTTTCGCTATAATCTATTACAGACTTGATAATGAACGTTAAACTGAATGCCTCCTAAACTGAAATAATTTATCATTTGTGAATTTATGTAGATTAAGAAGAAGTAAAATTTATTTTAATTGCTGTGATGTATTCAACAATTTAAGGGATTTTCGGGAGAACTCTGAGACTCAGTCTGACCACGGTTACCACTCAATCTATACAAATTTACTTATTATATAATCCTTTGGAAATCAAGACAAATTTAACGATACTCGGCGCATCATAATTGTATTCGTGTAAGCGACAAAAATCAGTTTGTAATTCAAACGTTAACGCACCTAGAATCGCCTGATCTTAAAATTTTTAAAATTTGCTATTTGTACAAAATTTAATCACACACTTATAAATTATTCAAACAGATTTAAGCTCATATTCTTGGAAATCTAGATAAGAAATTTATCATACGACATCAAAAAGATGTCGTGTCGCATCTCGTCGCATGACGCCGCCAAGTGCGCTCTGACCCCTTAAACTCGGTAAAATGCATCTTGGGACCGCTGAAACTGGATGGCAGGGATCGAGTACCGCCATCAGAATAAATAAACTCATTAAACGGGACACTAATTAGTTGTAATCACTGCACGACTGTTGGGAGGGATTGTTTCTGTTCTTTGTGTGATAAATTTGGGATGCTAGTATGCCTAGAGGCCTTGGCCTTCCCAATTATTAATAGCGGAAGTGGAATCTTTATCATGCAAGAGCGTTGAGCAATAATGTTTATTTCGTAACATTTAATGTTACGAAATAAAATAAAAAACTCATACTCTTTTGGTTTAGTACGATAGAATATATTTATCCCGACAAAGTATTGACCCTTGTTGTGTACATACATTTTTGCCATCTAACAGAAAGATAATTTTATCTTTTGCGATGGAACTCTGGGGACTATCTATGTTAAGGCATTTTGTACAGTTTCCTGAGAAGGATTTTTTCGTGCAAAATATTGTCCAAATCGCAGACAATTGAAATCGCCCTATGTCATTTTAATTAAATGTATAGTATTACAATTTAAATAATATGTTTGTATGTATGTGAGTTTCTTTATTCCACCATAACTTTTAAATTCCAGAACAGATTTGAATGTATGGGGTATCGTTAGAATCCTTTCATAACGTGTAGTGTTCCTCAGTAACGTGTTTTCCATTGCTGGTTGGAAGGCATCGCTTTCAGCGATAAGGCCGCCACTTGTGGCACTACTTTATAAGATTATTTTGTTTTCTATTACTGGTGTGCTCAATAAAGTGTTTCTATCTATATATCTAACTGCCAAAATTTCAAATCTGTAATCACAGCAGTTTAGGCTCTGCAATGATGAAACAGTCAGTCAGGATAAGTATTATATCATATAGATGAATAGTTCGCAATAGTTCTATCACATACTGTTTATAGCGGTTCGTTTCGTGAAACTATGGCAGCTTATTTCTGAACTGTGCTTTCCGCCACTGGCTGGTAAAGCAGCGAATTACCGTCTAGACCGACGGGTTCCGTGTAAATCTAATTAAAACATCCAGCGGACTGCAAAAAGAGACTTTTAAGCCATGAGTAAAAGAAATTCAGAAATGCTAGTAATAAAATAGGTATCGTCTAAGTTTGCATGCTTCAACTTCGACCACATCATCGCTTACCATCAGGCGAGATAAGTGCTCAAAAGGAGTCTTATCCATATTTAAAAAAACTGAAGAGATAAAACCGTTAAAGTAAAAAGATCTGAATCATGTCACAGAAATAAATGTAGGTATAGGTAGTTAACATTAAAAACAGTGTTAGCTATAATAAGAAAGAGAGAATGAAAATATCCTGAATACACCTTGTCTACCAATATTTTTGCCCTGGGCTTACGAAGTCGTTCCTCTGTAATTATTCTACTCTGCAGTAAGAAGGCACTTTCAACACTCTAATTACATCTTAGTAATTTGTTTTTCATTTTGATTATGAGGCTACGGCGATTTGGGCCAAGTGGTGGATGAGGCCAGCTGAGGCCAGTTTTGTACCTTTTCAGTGTGAAGTTCCGTATTTTTGACGTAACGAGTATTTGGCTTTTTCGAGATAGTGTTTAGCATTTCACGAACAACCATAATCATAATTATGAAAGGCATTTTTTTTTATTATTATATAGGCTTACCTTTTGTCACCATCTCACCTGATGTTATGTGATGATGCGGTCTAAGATGGAGCATGCTTGCCTAGAAGATACCGATTCATTATCTGCTTAAATAGGCCTAGATTATATCCATCGCGGAACGTTTAAAAAGTTCAAAAACGAAAAAAGAAGTAAAATAGAAAAAAGCAATTTTTCAGAAAAACAAATACTAAACGATTTGATGCCACGTTCATTATGCGAATCGGTATACAGTGAACGAAATGATTTTGATTCCACGTTCATTGCGGACCACTATACAGTGGAATGCGCTGCCTGAGCGGGTTTTTGTTATTATTTTTTGTGTATACCTGGTGGTACCTATTTAGACGATCTTCTGCCAAAAAGATCTCCAGCAAGTAAAATATAAGATAAGATAAGGTTTTGTATAAAAATGGATTTGGATATCTACAAATAATTTAAAATTATATCGTCAAAACAGAAGCTTGTCATCACTAAATTAGATCGAAACAGACAGAGCAGATGCGCGTACATTGTAAGCAAAGAGATTAACTCGTATACCTATATGAAGAAACTTGGAAACTAACTGGTAGGTACAAGACTTGGTGTAGTTTCAAACAACAAGCTCCAA
This sequence comes from Biston stratarius, assembly GCA_950106695.1. Classification (NCBI taxonomy): domain Eukaryota; kingdom Metazoa; phylum Arthropoda; class Insecta; order Lepidoptera; family Geometridae; genus Biston; species Biston stratarius. Next base: position 16,961,212 of record OX467109.1, on the reverse strand, counting down.
CTTTTCTGATTCAACTTCTTTTAAAAAAAGACATCGTACTGGTCAAGTTAAACGAGATTTTCTGCTGATAACAAATAATAAAATAGGTGTATATAGCTCTTGAGACGTTCTATGTGCATCGGAATGTCTGAGAGGTCATAAAGGTCGGTAAGTGTCCTAATTTTTAATAGAGATGGAGGGTGGAATCTGTCTTCGACTTGGAGACCTTGTCTTCATGGAGCTCGTGAGAGTGGTTGTGGATCTGAAGACGTCGCAGTCAGCTCTGTTGGAATATTCCTGACACCGTAGATGAGGATTCTGAGTATATGGTGGCAGATCTCTTTAGCAGGAGGTCGTCTAGGTAGGCACCACCGCAGTGCCAGATATTCAGACTCCTCACGAGCTCCATGAAGGCGAGGTCTCCAAGTCGGTGGCAGATTCCACCCTCCATAGTAATTAGATGATCGAGACCCTCTCCTGATGGTAAGAGACAACGCTTGACTATGACCATTGCAACGATACACAGAACTCTGAGTAGCAAAACAAATTCCAGGGCATCGCCACTTTGGCCCTCATTACTTTGACACATTAGATGGTTAGTCTCAACAGGCCTGTAATTTCGCTAGCGGCAGAACCCTTCAAACCGGAACACAGTAATGTTTACGCACTGCTGATTGGCGGCAGAATATCTGGTACTGCGGTGGTACCTACTTAGACGACCTTCTGCTAAGGAGGTCTACCACCAAGTAAAAGGCACCTCAGCCCACTGCCATTTCAGCTTGCTAATACAGCTAGCTATATCGGTGACTTTAGTTCTCTGGTGAATTTGTCTGAATATTTAGTAGTAAGTAAATACTAATCCATTACGGTATTCATCAATCAGCCCCTGCCTACATTCCCGTCTACGCTATTACAATGTTGTTTGTCTCCGGATGAAGTTTCGACGTGTAAACATTGTCTTCCTCCATTGTTATGATTACTGAAGCAGACAGTATTCAGGGACATGCTTTGTTACTTATTATGTAAGGTCTAAGCTACTAAAATTAACAGTCGTTACAGTTTTTACGGATAGAATTACTAGAAAGTAGTTATTTACTCATATCGTCCACTTGCGATGACAGTGTGACATCTCGAATTATACGATTTTTAGTTTTAATGATATTCTGAATCGTGACCTCGAGTTCTATTATCTCCAGAAAGGATATTTTTTTCTACAATAAACGACAAAGATAAGAGATAAAAGATCAAATATCACGATATAGCGCTGTCTCGTTTGTTGATCTAGTTGGCTTCGATACAGTAACAGTTTAGTTGTTACTTAAGCTTCGTGGTGTGAAATGCTCTCGGTTTTCATAAAAAAACGTGACATCACGAGGATAACATGAATTAAATGTCAATTTTCACATAATCTTCAACGTGACAACTAAACTTACCAGTTTGCAAACTTACTTGTTGACTGAATAGTGTTAATTTTTTTTTAACTTTATATTAAAGTTAATTTACTTCCAAATATATTTTTTGTTTTTGATATTTAATTTCAATATTAGTTATACTCTAATCACTACATACATAATAAAGCCAACTTGACCAAAATTTTAGAGTTGTACACATTTAAAAGTTCAGTACCTGGATGACCGAGCTTCGCTCGGTTTTTTCAAGGATTCGAACCGGGGTCTTCTGGATTCGGGACCGCCCGATTTCCCACCTGAGCTATTATAACCTTATAGATAGTGGCGAAATTTACCTTCGTATTCTAATGATATTGTAGTAGTTTTTCATTGCCTGAAAACACGGATAAAACGACGTTTTCTGCAAATGAAACCTAGCTAGATCGATTTATCACCCCCGAAATCCCGTGCATACTAAATTTCATAAAAATTGTTGGAGCCGTTTCCGAGATTCAGATTATACATATATATACATACATATATAAAAGAATTGCTCGTTTAAAGGTATTAGATTAGATAAATAAAATTATGGTTTTTTAAATGTCACACCGTCGTCGCATGTGGACGATATATTGATATTTTATGATTGACTGGCTAGGTGTTTCTACTACTGGGCTATAGTTGCGCATAGTAGCATGGATCCACGCTAGCAAAAGCGATGCACAAGAGGTCGGCGATCATAGCCAGGACGGCTCGGCTTGGTACATAAGGCATGGCTGGGATAGGCATCTCGCAGTCCCAATGCCGGTTAGAAAACAGTAGTTTCCTAATATAATAATATTAATTTACTAAAAGTCTTAAGTAACTTCAAATAAATAATCTTAACGGGAGATAGCTCTGTGATAAGTTCTTATTAAACAGCCAATGGTCCATAAAGTAATTCTAAAAGGCAGCGATCCAGCGAATTGCAGTAAGCTAGTTATGACCCAGAGTCGTTACAAGTAATTTATAAAGGTAAATTAACCTATTTTAATTCCGCTAACGGCATACTAAATAAAAGAAATGGCCTGTTCTGTAGATGCTTTAATTGCTTATTGTGTCGGTTTTACGTGCTTGTTTTCATTTATTGAGTTTCTTCCGAGGTTTTTTTTTTGATAAATAGAGTGAATATTCTTATCTCAGATTCTTTTGGTCCTGATTCTTTCCTCTTGGAGCTAACAAAAAAGCTACGCGACTGCACACCGTATACCCGCGCAGTAAGATTCGGAATCGCGTAGCTTTCTTAATATTATAGTTGAGAACCTCGGTGTTTGACCACAGCTCGCCTGATGTCAAATGACGGTGTGGTAGAAGATGGTAAAGCACACCTAGCCTGGAATGGAAGAATAAGAACAAGAAGAGAATAAATGAATCTCATTATTCTCATGAATATATCTTATTGTGAGAATAGTAAGGCCATGGTAGTCAAGTGATAGACTTCACTTTTTTAAGGGTAAGGTTTTTTTAAAAGCCACTTGTCCTATACGAGTTTACTATATGCATTCAGTCATCCAAACGGGCTTATGTATACTTACCTGTTTTTTAATAAATTTTCTTACGTTCTAGAAGCTATCCCCTATCTCACATCTGCAAAACAAATAAAGAACGAGATATATTTCCCGCCGCAGTACGACCCATTTCTCCCTGCAAATTGCCAGTTACCATCGCTGCGAGGACATTACCTCTCAAGAATTTACCTCTCATAAAAGGGATGATATTCCAGCATTTCAGCGCTTGAAATGCTGGTTTTCCATGCGCCACTTGACGTGGCGACAAATGATAAAGTAATTCTAGCGCTTTAAGCGGAGTTGAACTAGACTAGATAAATCCTCAGGAAGCAAAAATTTTCAGCTGCTTTTTGCTACAAATTTTATTTCCTAAGTAATATATGTTGTACATATTTACAAGTTTTGTTTAGTTTTGGGCTAGATGACGCTGTGAAATACAGTTTCCACAATTTTTTATTTTTTCATCCTTATAAACAAAATGAAATAATTTATTATATATAAAGAAGGTATCAGATATTTGATTTTAAGCAATAATGTGCAATATGAGTCCTAGTGTGAAGGGTACTGCAGCTATCGAAATGACAGGGCTGTTTTAGACTAATGAACGAAAGGCTCAAAGTAATAAGCACCAAAACAGCGATCCTCTGGACTTGGTTTTGTTTCTCAAGTTTCTTTATATAGCTGCTATGGTCATGGACATGCGTTGCCTCTCACGATCAGGAGAGCGTCCAAATCGTCTTCGCATTAAAAAATAAATACACATTATATCGCTATATGTGTGATATATTGTTGACAGCCTAGGTATTTGACCACAGCTCACCTGATGTTAAGTGATGCTGTGGTCGAAGATGGTAAAGCACACCTAGCCTGGAATGAAACTGGCTCTCAAGTGAGTCTGTCGGAACACACCGATATATGCTTGGCGGCAGATTTTTAACTTCAGGGTAATAGCTAGCCAGCCGAGTACTAGAAAGTACCCTACCACCATGCTTTGGTTTCCTCCCGATATTTTCCTTTACCAGATCAAGCACATTGTTGGGGCTTAAACCTGCGCCCTTCGGCGTATGAACTGACCACGCTAACCACTGAGCTATCATCGTTGCAAATTATTAGAAGTTTGTTCTATATGTCTGTAACAATACACGTCGAGAAACAAAGGCCTTTGAGTGGCAGATTTAATCTGGCACTAGGGCTGCCTACTCGGCTTAAACAGACTAACTAACTTTACTTGGTGGTAGATTTTCTTAGCAGGAGGTCGTCTAGGTAGGTACCACCGCAGTACCAGATACTCTGCCGCCAAACAGTAGTGAGTAAGCATTACTGTGTTCCGGTTTGAAGGGTACTACAGCTAGCGAAATTACAGGACTATTGAGACTAACCATCCAGTCCCAAAGTAATGAGCGCCAAGGCAGCAATACCCTGGACTTTGTTTTACTACTCAAAGTTCTGTGTATCGCTGCAATGGTCATGGACAGGCGTTATCTCTTAACATCAGGAGAGCGTCTCGTTCGTTTCATTACTGCTACATACAAAAAAAACTAACTTCATATTAACAGAACATTTAACCTATCCGTAATGCACAGTGCGAAACATTTCCATAATAATCTCTGTCCTCTCATATTGCATAATGAGATCTCATTGCTTTGTAAATCTCTTGGCGGTAAATTGAAGTCGCAAGTGTTGTACTTAAAAAGGAATACTTCAAAGAATGAGTTTTTATGTACTCAACTTACTTATTACTTACTTCATAAGGACAGGGAAAAATATTCACAATGACTCCGACACCAGTTTTGTGTGATATTAAATGTACAACTTTATTAAAGGTACCTAAATAGTCACCAGTTAAAACGCATATAAGAAGATTATTTATTTATGTATATGTATTTATTTATTTATTGAGATGATAGCTCAGTAGTTAGCGCGGTTGATTGATTCAGGGTGTGGGTTCAAATCCTAACAATGAGCTTGAGCTGCCGGTGAAGGAAGACATCGTGACGAAACCATAACCTGGTGGTGTGGTACTTTCTAGTACGTAGATAGAGTGATTCCAGAGGAAGGTTTATATGTATAATACTTGCATATGCACTACATTTATATCTACATTGCATTACAAAGCCAGACTTCGGAAAACTGCGCAACGTTTTTTCGTCTGAATTACCTCAGTGCCTCAGTCGAAAGTCTTCAACCAGTGTGTGTTACCGGTGATGACTTATGGCGCTGAAACGTGTCTCTGACTATGTGCCTTCTTGATAAGCTCAAAATCGCACAACGAGCTATGGAGAGGGCTATGCTCGGAGTTTCCCTACGAGATCGAATCAGAAATGAGGAGATCCGTAGACGAACCAAAGTTACCGACATAGCCCAACGGATTAGCAAGTTGAAGTGGCAGTGGGAATGGCACATAGCACGCAGAAGTGATGGCCGATGGGGCTGCAAAGTTCTGGAATGGAGACCACGGTCCGGCAAGCGCAGCGTAGGACGTCCACCCACAAGGTGGACAAACGACCTCATAAAGACCGTAGGAACACGCTGGGTGCAAGCCGCTTCCAATCGGTATTTATGGAAGTCAATGGGGGGATTAATGGAGGCCTATGTCCAGAAAGTGGACATTCAGCGGCTGAAACGATGGTGATGATGACAAAGCCGCGGCGGGTCGCTAGTATAATAATATGGGGTGACGACTGTCCGCATTAGAGAGGTAATTTATAAAGCGCTTAACTCGGAAACAAAATTGCTTACACACGCTCTGCTGACAGTGACAAAGCCGTAATGTCACTGGCATTTAGGGAGACCCATCTATAACCTTTGTAACGATACAATTGCAGACTTGCAAAAACAATTATGGGATCTATTCCATAGTTATTGATAACTAGTCAAGCTTTGGGGTTTTTCTTAGTCGGTGATGATAGCCCGAATTTTTATAAACTTATAACGTTTTTATAAAATGTTCCACTGTTAGGCTCGGGCTTCTTTTCATTGTGAAAAGAATAAGGCCGTAGTCTACCACGCTGGTCAAGTGCGGGTTGGCAGAACTCACACATGTTCATCTTTTAAGGACTTTCAGATACTATCAGATACGTGTATCTATCAGTGACGTCATTAACGAGCAGTCGTCAAATTTCAGCAACGACACCTTTTTTAAATTTTACAACTTGCAAAGATCACAAGTATAAATTTTATGTATCAGACCTTCTGAGTTTTATGTGTGTTGCCGTGGTGGTGCCGGCGTAAGAACAGTAAGAGTCGCCTAAGGGATGTAATCCAGAAGATGGGCAGCAGCGTTTTCCTTTACAATCACACTTAACTGCGCGCGCCAACCCGCCTGCCAAGTGTGGCGAGTATTGGCAAAACCCCCCCAGGAGGAGGCCTATGTCCAGCAGTGGACATCCTATGGCTGATGATGTGATGATGTGTATCAGACCTACTAAAAGATCGTGTACCAAATCTATCAAATGTGACCACTTCTATTCGAATCGATCAATGTGCTAAGTAATCACTAAATAAATACGGTGCGCGATAGAAGCGTCGAGCTGTCAAACTTTTTTAAAATAAATGATTGAGGAGCTAGTTTGGTGTTTGACCACATTGAAATGACTGCGCTAACCACTGAGCTAGCATCGCTACAACTGATATGCATTATCGAGTAATGGCATATGTCCTTTAAGTTATGATTAAAAAAGAAAAATGCGGGTAGGTGCTATACTTTCAAAGTTACATAGCTATCTTGTCATAACGTGTCTTGTTACAATTGGTTTTTGCAAGTGACCGCTTAATGGTCGAAGTAAAAGACGTTTCACTTCAAAAATAGATGACAAATGATGATGGTGATGTATTTTCAATAACATTGATGTATTATAAAGCCTCCTAAATTTTGTAGAAGATATAAGTAGAATTTGCAACATTTTTTTTTTGTACCTGACCGTAGAATCCTAATTTATGTAACATTTTGAAGGTATTACGAAATTTGTTGGCGCAAAAATTTATTTTGGCTTTTTTAGGCTTAAGATATGATTTATGAATTGCTGAGCCGTTGAGTTGTACGATCCAAACAGCGGTAATTTTGTCGGTTTTAGTAAAATTAAGTTTTGCTCGCAGCATTTTTACCCGACTACTTAATAATAGCAGGCATGTTTTTTCCGACTTAAGTCAGTTAAGTTACGCAAGTTGTTAAGTTGACCGCTCTGTTAGCTCATTTGGTTGCATAACTGCTTCAAGAGCTGCAGGGCGTTTCGCACAGCGCCATCTAGCTCTAAACTGACCAAAGCTTGTACTATGAACCCAATAATTGATAGAATATACTTACACTTTTTTCCCATCTCATTGTTGGAGTCCGAATCCACGCCCTTCAGCGTGCGAACTGACCACGCTAATCAGTAAGCTACAGTAAAAATAGTGTTTATCACGTACAAATATTCAACATTTTTAATTACATACTTACTTATACGTATACTATTTGTTTACGAGTTACTTTAAACAAATAACTTAAATAATCACAAGAAAACTGAAAAGTTCAGAAAACTGCGCAACGTTTTCTCGTCCGAATTACCTCAGTGCCTCAAGTCGAAAGTCTTCGACCAGTGTGTGTTACCAGTGATGACTTATGGCGCCGAAACGTGGTCTCTGACTATGTGCCTTCTTAGTAAGCTCAAAGTAGCACAACGAGCTATGGAGAGGGCTATGCTCGGAGTTTCCCTACGAGATCGAATCAGAAATGAGGAGATCCGTAGGCGAACTAAAGTAGCCGACATAGCCCAGCGGATTAGCAAGTTGAAGTGGCAGTGGGCAGGGCACATAGCACGCAGAACCGATGGCCGATGGGGCTGCAAAGTTCTAGAGTGGAGACCACGGACCGGCAAGCGCAACGTAGGACGTCCACCCACAAGGTGGACAGACGACCTAATAAAGACCGCAGGAACGCGCTGGATGCGAGCCGCTTCCAACCGGTCTTTATGGAAGTCAATGGGGGAGGCCTATGTCCAGCAGTGGACGTCATGCGGCTGATGATGATGATGATGATGATGGTGAATCACAAGAAGTTACTTGATGTACATTGTACAGCCAATTTCTGATCACTAGGTGGGAAACTACTAAAATAAATATATGTTATAAAAAAAAAGTTAAAGTAATTATGATTCTCACCTCAGAATTCCATCATTTATGAACAGATTTGAAAAAAACCGGCTTTATACAGAATTTGGGTTCGTTTTTAGAAAAACATTCTAATGATTAAAAAGAAGTATTTGCATCAACTATAACTTTGTTTTTGGTAAAATAAGCAAATTTTTTGGGACAAATTGAATTAGATCCGTCTTATAATACGACAGCTTCTTAACTGAATACGATTATTCAATGCTAGTTGCCACTCGTTTCAAGACCAAGACGAAGACTTCGCAAAGTTTAGAGCTCGATCTTCAGAAGTTCCAAACTAACGAGACAGCCATTCTCCATTAGAGCAAAGCCGGGTTAACTTCCTGAGACGTCGAATTTGTAAACTTATTTTATTAAATATTATTTGTTAATAAATGCTTTTCACGTTTCCAGGCCAGCTGATAGAATCACTACATATTATAAAACAAAGTCTTCCACCGCGTCTGTCTGTCTGTGCCGCGTCTGTCTGTCTGTTCGCGATAAACTTAAAACTTCTGAACAGATTATCATGCGAGTTTCACCAATAGATAGAGTGATTCATGAGGAAGGTTTATACATGCATATTCACCACATTAGTATCTATATTGCACCCGTGCGAAACCGGGGCGGGTCGCTAGTTATATTATATAGTCATTCGATTTCTCTGGAAATAACAATAATAAAAACAAATCGTAAATTGTCCAGCCAATCGCAGCAATACCTTGTATTTTTGTTCACTATAAAGCTTTTAAAAAGACAACCATCATTCGTAAACCGAGTATCTAGTAGAAGTTCGAATAAATCTGGGATCTAGTCACACTGGGCGACACGTGTCCTGCCTGATTCTGTAGGTACAGAGAGTCTTTTTAACGAAGTTAGAAATTTGCTGTAATATAACAAGATGGTGCAACGTGTTTACGGGAGTGAATAGTAGATGGTACCTCATAAAGTGTTAAGGAAAAGCAGGAAGGTGTAGTTGCAGACCTCATTTGTTTGATTTGAATAATAATAATAATGTTTTTTTATTTCTGATATTTTTTTTGTGCCTTGGGCTCCCATGTACCCAGATTACTTGTTTCAACACGCTTCAATGTAGGTAGACAATTGTGTGTGTGATAGTGTGTGAGTCTGTATTTAGGTTGTTAACACGCATATACATAGCTTTCATCTTTTTGACTATTTCAATCTCGTTCACTCGTAAAGCATTATTTCATGTATTCTATACTACTATGCTATTGTACAACAAATCACACCATTTGTGATTCAATAGTTCAGAATGTAAGTCAATAGCTTGAGTAACTGTTGCCGTAGTAGCCTCGACAAACAAGCTCTCTGCCTGGTATCGGAGAGTTGGAGACTGCCAAGCCGGTACATATTGATGACCCTTGTAACTAGCTTCAACGATCCGAGGAAAGTATAGTTTGTTGTACAATTCATTTAATAGGCATTATTTTATTATGAAAACTGACATGGTCTTGACAAATTTTCGTTTTATTTATGATGATATTGATATAATGATATTTTAATGGGGATCACCTTAATTTTTTCTAATAAAGATGCTTTCGCCCACGGATAAAGAGGGCTATGGACGATGATGATGAATCTGATGATGATCTAGTCACTATTGTTTTGTTTATTGCGAAAAAACCCTGTAACGTATTCGTAGATTTCTTTCTTTTCTCTTTATAAGCTTTCCTCTTTTTATAATTCTTAAGCTAAGAGCTTAAAATAACTTAAAATTTATGCGGTTTTCACTTTAGTGTGGAGGTAGCCAAACTTGGAAGACGAAGTTTTGCGGCTGTTTAGCGGCCACTTTACTTATTCAAGTAAGTAATAAACTTGCATACCTGTATAGTGTATGTATATCCAAAGTAGTTACCAGTGCCGTTCCTTTGCTACAAGCGTTAACTTTTTTACGAGATTACGCAGAATGCTAGTACTATGCTGAAATGATCATTAATTATATTATCTAAGGCATTCTTCAGTTTCGATTTTACAAAATCTTTATTTGTCTGAAAGTATCTATCTATCTGTAAGTAATTAAATCCTAGTAGTACAGAAAGCAGCTTATCTTACAATGGGAAAAGAGGGGGGGTTCTCGACAAATGTCACGTAGTTTTGGCAAGAATCAGTGTAAAAGAGCCTATTTAGTAATATAGGGTCTTTTAAAAAAAAATGAAGTTTTTCTTCTTTTTTTTTATTTGCGAGAATTCCAGGCTATTGGTAATTTTCGACCACGCCGTCACTTAACATCAAGTGAACAACTGGACAGTCAACTAAAAACAAATTTACATCGTCACTCCATCTGATCTCAGGACGTTCTATACTACATCATCATCATTATCATCATCATCATCCAAGCCGTAGGACGTCCACTGCTGGACATAGGCCTCTTCCATTGACTTCCATAAAGACCGGTTGGAAGCGGCTCGCATCCAGCGCGTTCCTGCGATCTTTATGAGGTCGTCTATCCACTTTGTGGGTGGACGTCCTACGCTGCGCTTGCCGGTCCGTGGTCTCCACTCGAGAACTTTGCAGCCCCATCGGCCATCAGTTCTGCGTGCTATGTGCCCTGCCCACTGTCACTTCAACTTGCTAATCCGCTGGGCTATGTCGGCTACTTTAGTTTGTCTACGGATCTCCTCATTTCTGATTCGATCTCGTAGGGAAACTCCGAGCATAACTCTCTCCATAGCTCGTTGTGCGACTTTAATCTTATCAAGAAGGCACATAGATACACTACACTACATGATTTCTATTTTTTTTAATCATTTAATAATTTGTGTTTTTACCAATAAATCAATTTTGATTTGAATTGTCGCCGTTTTCCATTATTGCTTCTTTACCGAGTTTGAGGTCACTGTATCACTTTAATCCCAGTTAAATCTCATGGCTAAAATCAAGAGAATGCTTATTAATCCCGGTGAGACCCCCATCAAGCATTATAATCCTTAATTCCTTACATAACATCGAGGCAACCAAGCTGCAAAAGCAATAAATTATGTACACTATTAACAGATTGATAAAGTCTTTTATAAAACTGAGGCTGAATTACGGAAAATGAAATAATGACGTAGGTGGTTTATTTAGTTTATAATAGAAGAAAATATTTATATAGAAAAGAGGTTAGAAGCTGCTTTATTTTACAAGCTTTTATTTAACTTGTTTAACTTTATAATAGATTTGCATTTGGACATATTTTTAGTGATTGATTCACTCTTTATTTTCCACAACAAAATATTATAATATTATATCAAATAAAGTTCTGTGTGTCGCTGCAATGGTCATGGACTATCTTACCATAAGAAGAGATCCTAGTTCGTATCGTTACTTTCAAATTTAAAACAAATGTTAGTTGTAAACGGTTGAACCAAATTTGGGAAAAAAGTGCGTTCCAAAATGGACCCCTTGCTGTGTTTGGAATTATTTTCAATCAATAATAGCTGTATGCGTTTGTAATATTCACGTTTTCATGACGTTTATTCCAAGTTAAACATTATCGAGTGACATCATTAGCATAAACGAGACAGAGCCATCGAATGAATTTTGGAAATTTATTTAAGCGAAGTAATTAAATCATCGGTTGCACGGTAACGCTTGATGTTGGGTATCTGTGAATTATTCATCACAATCGTAGCTTTTGTAATTTGAGCTACCATTTTTACGAATATATTGTCAATTTTTTTTTTGTCTTTTATTTGACTGACAATATTTTCTGTATTCCTATAAAAATAACCGTCATGTCATGTAGGAAGCCTTCGAAAGGTATATTATTTGTGACAATAGGGTTGTGACTCCCCCTATATTTTTTTTTGCCCGAAAAATAATTATTAAATACACAACGCATAGACAGATGTTGTTGATGATGATCTCTATTTTGTATTGTTGTCTAGGCTTGGTGTGTTTCACATCGTCATTTACCATCTAACTCAGTCACCAGTAAAAAAATTATAAATAGTTTTCAACCATATGTTCCAATAGAAAAAAAACGAACAAAATAAATAAAAAAAAAATTACAAGCTTTTATCTGGGACTAAGGACTAAAAATTTAGAAATAAATTCTTGTAAGTATTTGGCGTGTAGGTACTTATCTATATTCTTGAAAGCTTGAAACTAGATAAAATAAAGAAAGTTCACATAAAAAATTCACTGCTATTCAATCCGTCTCATAAAATATTTCAACCAATATTTTTATAGTAGCTTTGCTACAATTTATTTATATCAGTAAAATCCAACGAATTGACAGTTAGTTGTTAATGACAATGGAGCACGATTCCGTTTCATGGTAAATTGCTAAATGTAACCGATCCGTCACATTCAGTCATAATCAGCGATATTCAATTAGTTTTGGCATTAACTGCATCGGTGGGCGGAGTAAGGATAAGAAAACTGGAGCCACATCGGACTAATTCTTAAATGTCCATATGCAATTCTTATTATTTTATTACATAAAATGGTAGAAAGTTTGCCTGATGATTTATTATTATAGTCTCACTTATTTATTTTGCTTTTTACAATGAAAAAAATGAATCAATTATATTTAAAAAAATCTTAATTTAGAGGTCCGCCGGGGTATGGATCAAGCTGCCAGTGGTTGAAGCTGCAAAGTGAGGAACTTCCTTACAATACGCGCCATGTCAAGGGCAGTGCTTTTTAGATCCGACTCTTGACTCAACTGTCCAGTGAGAGTCTGCTGCTACAATATCATTAGAATACAAAGGTAAATTTCGCCAGCATCTACAAGGTTGTAATAGCTCGGGCGGGAAATCGGACGGTCTCAAAACCAGAAGACCCCAGTTAGAGTCCAGATAGACGATAGTTTTTTTTTTCAAATTCCTTCTTTAAAATACCGAGCAAAGCTCGGTCATCCAGGTGCTCTGTAAAAGTAATACACGCTTACAGAAGACTGAGACTGAGGCCGTTCCAGGCTACCAGGGACAGAGTTACGCAGCATTGCTCATCAGCCTGGGAATATTCGGGGCAGTCTTCGTTCTGTACCTCACGCCCCCCATGATGGTCGCGCTATGCCATTATTACTTGACAGCCGCACTAACAAATACTATGCGTTGTGGTTTAGAACGTCTAAAAACTGAGTCTAAAAGAATTACGGTCAAACAAAAGAGTAATTGAAAAACAATTGAAGTTCTTTTAATAAAATTGAATCGAAACTTTTCCAAATAAATCCTTCCCCCGAATAAGTCCCTGCAGTCGTGTCTGGTTGCACAACGTCATCCATCAAGGATAATTGACGTGCCAAAAGCAGCTCCGACTATTTGCCACTTCATTTTGCGGCCCAAAGCCTCGCTCGCTTGGAATTAGGTACATCCTTGTAGAATAGACTAAACTGTGTGAAAAGTTGCTCACCGCACTTTTTAATTAAAAAAAAATATTTCTCTTCACAGGGTTATAGTTCTGCTGTCTCGTATATTACGAATTTAATTACTTAGTGGTAGATAGGTATCCTTAGCAATAGATTGTAAAGTTAGGTACCACTACAATATCAGATATTTTACCGCTAAGCAGAAGTGTGTAAAGATTTTTTAGCGATGATAGCTCAGTGGTTATCGCGGTCGGTTCACATAGCGAAGGGCGTGGGTTCAAACCCCAACAATGAGCTTGAGCTGCCGGTGAAGGGAAACATCGTGAGGAAACCATAGCGTGGTGGTAGGGTACTTTCTAATACTCGGCTGGCTAGCTACCACCCAATTGAAAATCTACCCCCAAACATCTAACGGTATGTTCCGGTTTCACTTGAGAGCAAGTTTCAATCCAAGCTAGATATGTCCCCCATCTTGGACCACATCGTCATTTGACATCAGATGAGCTGTGGTGGTGGTATACCGGCAGCTCAAGCTCATTGTTAGGATACCTACCTACATAAAAACTAACACGAATTTTGATCTGCCTCGTTACAAACAAAGGGTGAATAGGGTCCTTAGGCGGCGGTGACCACTTACCATCAGGTAGTCCCTAGCTTGCTTACTACTTTTTGGCATAAAAACGCTGCTCGCCGTCAGGTGAGTTGTTGATCAAATGTAAACTTATACGAGTAAAAAAAAAACTAAGAGTAAAAATGTCAAATTCACTAACACGAGTAATTTGTATTGTGTAAAATACCATATTTGAAATCATCAAAAGCGAGCCACAAATAAATAATTTTATTTCAAAATTTCAGATCAAAGGAATCAAGTTATTTTCGCGCTCAGTAGACCCTTTTGTGGGAAGGTAAACTTTGGAAACATTTAACCCCATGTTTTCATGAAAAAAATGTTCTTTTTTTCTCTTTTAAAACCTCTTCATACAAAGTCGTTTTGTTTTTTTGCACGCCTATCCACTTTTTGTTACATAAAAGGCTCTTTCAATTCATAACGTTTTCTCTAGGGTTACGGGTGAAAAAATACTTCCGTAGCTCCTTTTGATATTAGGAGCAATTTTTCGGGATGCCCCATTTAGGTTATTATTATGGTCAACGGTATATTGACTCCTTTTGATATAGCTGAGCCATTCGTGGCAATGGATGTGAAAAAATGTTCTGAGGACTTCCTTTGGGGGTGTTAAGTAACGTATAATAAAACACAAGACAAGAAAGACAAGAAGTATCTAGTTTCATTAGTAATGAACTGGAAGCCTTTCAGACAATCATAGCATAGAAAAAACCCTGCACCTAAACATATATAGTTTTGGAATGTGATACAGATTTGTGAAATGTGTCATCATCTCAGCTGTAGGATGTCCACTGCAGGACATAGGCCTCCCCCATTGACTTCCATTAAGACCGGTTGGAAGCGGCTCGCATCCAGCGCGTTCCTGTGGCCTTTATGAGGTCGTCCGTCCACCTTGTGGGTGGACGTCCTACGCTGCGCTTGCCGGTCCGTGGTCTCCACTCCAGAACTTTGCAGCCCCATCGGCCATCAGTTCTGCGTGCTATGTGCCCTGCCCACTACCACTTCAACTTGCTAATCCGTTGGGCTATGACGGTAATTTTGGTTCGTCTACGGATCTCCTTATTTCTGATTTAATCTCGTAGGGAAACCCGAGCATAGCCCTCTCCGTAGCTCGTTGTGCGACTTTGAGCTTTTTAAGAATGCACATAGTAAAATGCGTATTATACTGTTTTGTACGTTATTAAATGAAATTATATAGAAGGAAGTACTTCTATTTGTGTTTATTCGGCGGTCTATCCCCAATTCCAACTGAAATGATTACAAAACCACTGGGTGATTTACAGCGGCGATAAATCGAGCTAGTTAACTGATCTGGCTTTAGACAAATAGTTTTACATTTGTTATACACGGTGAGTGCTAGCGTTTCACATAAAAGAGGAAAACAAATAAAAATAGTCAAACATGTCTAGTTTCTAATGTGATAATGATAATAATATTTTTTTATTACTGAGGCGAAGAAGTTTTTTTATGAAATAGGTCATGGGTTTAGAGATAGAACCGGTGACTCACGCTCCGATTTGTCCCTGGTGCAGAGGTTGGCCATGGCCATTCAATGTGGGAATGCGGCGAGTGTGATGGGCGTCTTTGCATCGGGAACGGTCAGGTATTGTGATATATAATTAATTTGATGATCATATTTTTTTAACAAAAAAATTGGCTTAGGTCTGACCGCTTCCTCGCCTGATGTTAAATAATGATGCGGTCTAAGATGGAACACGCTTGCCCAGAAGATACCGATTCACTCTCGACTTGAAGACACCATATTATTCTTATATTATACCTTATTATTCTTATATTGGATATAACACCTTATATCCAACGGGGAACACCCACTCAGGCAGCGTATTTTGCCTATAATAGCGTTGACAGCTTAGTGGTTAGCGCGGTTGGTTCACACGCAGAAGGCGTGGGTTCAAACCTCAATAATGAGCATAAGTTGCCAGTGTAGGAAAACATCGTGAGGAAACCATAGCATGGTGGTAAGGTACTCTCTCGTACCCTATTGGGTAGCTACCACACTTAAATTTAAAATTTGTCGCCATGCGCCTTACGGTGCGTTCTGGCAGCCTTATTTGCGAGCTAGTTCCTTTCCAGTCTAGGCGTGCTTAACCATCTTCGATGACCGTTACGTAATCAGGTGAGCTGTGGTCAAAGACATAGCGTATCAGCATCAAAAGATTCTAAGGAGATGTATCACTAAGACAGTAATGAGATTGAAGTTTATAATAGTTTTTTTTAAACTAGCAAAATGTTTCTGTAATTACTGGAAAAGACCCACTCGTGTGTTGCCATACCATTAATATCTTGTCACAGTTTTTCAAGGAACTCGGTATATCAAACTTCTACAGCGTTACGTAGAATATATTCAATTTGTCATAAAACGTAAGCGCTCGGAAACAATGCCGGTTAATATAGTATTTTTTGCGTATTCCAGATGCGAGAATTCGAGGAGATAAAATGTTTGTGATAGATGGCATATCGGCGGAGGCATTTGGAAAGCGCCTGGTTATAAAAGCGGCTTATGAAGGATACTTCAGCTTTAATACTGGGAATATATATTATGTCTAGGTATATATTATGTAAGTAGCCAGAACTGGTTGGGAGTAGATATACTTCAAAGAAACAACTCGTGACAGCTATTGCAACAACTGAAAGGTTAAGGTAAATAAACAAAACTAATTTCATTTTATTTTTGCGATTAAAACTAATAAACTTTTTTTAAATATTAAATAGATCTACGTCTGGCCACTAACTCGCTTGATGGTTGCAGTCAAACACCTAGCGTGTCAACCATAAAAACTTATAAATCTGTGTGCTAAATGTCATCCAAATCCGTTCAACCGTTTTCGCGTGATTGAGTAACAAACATATAAACACAGACATTTAAATAAAGACTAACACTAAAATCGAGATAATCAGAATAAATCGATAAATTTTAAATTAAATTGTCACAATTGACTTTGTAGACACAAAATTTTATCACTAATCGTCACAAAGAGAAATTTGTAAACCCAAATTAATTATTATCTTCTAAAATTGATAGCAATCTGTATCACCAAAATAATAATAATAATAATAATACAACTAAACTTCAGAAATAAATGTTTATCGCAAAACATGACTAACTAATTAGTGGTCTAGCCGATATTAATTTAATTATAAATTATTACTGCAAGCAGCATTTGTACGGTTCTGTTGCTAATTTGATTCTGTGGGTACGTTTAATTTGTTACCGATATCGGAATGGGCTTAACAAATCAATCTATGTGAATCTCCGATATAATTAACTAACAAACTAAACACATGATTTGTGAACCAAGTGTTTTATTTTATACGTCGAAATTCCACTACCCAACTTCCAGTCATCGTCAAAATCTCATTCTGAAATTTTACAAATCTAGAAATCTCGTTTTTATTTTATTTTGTTTACCAACAAATGAGTTTTAAAAATAAAATACAGTTAAATTTTAAGACGTAACTATTATACTTTAGTACTTGCATGACCAAGCATTGCTCGGTTTTTTTTTTGGTAAGCGATGTTTTCTAAAAATGTCGATCTAGATCAAATCAAATCAAATCAAAAGTCATTTATTCAGTTTAGGCCCTGGTAAGGCACTTATGAACGTTAAGTTACATGTTTGAATCTAACACCGGCTCGTAATTACACTTCAACTGAGAAGACTCCGGCAAGAAACTCAGCAAGGCATTTTTTTGTGGATCTTTCTTTTCATATTAGGTTATAATTTACAGTTATAAATATTAATTCATACATTATGCTTACTACAATTCGATCGATCTATCGCCCCCGAAACCCCCTGCATAATCAATTTCATGAAAATCGTTGGAGCTGTTTCCGAGACTCAGATAATATATATTATATATGTAAGAAGTAGTATATAAACATTACTGTGTTTCGGTTTGGGTACTGCAGCTAGCAAAATTACAGGGCTGTTGAGACCAAAGCAGCAATGCCCTAGATCTTGTTTTGTCCCTCAAAGTTCTGTGTATCGCTGCAATGGTTAATATGTACAGAACACTCATACTCAGAACAAACATTTATCGTATGTTTGTCCTGATGGGAATCGAACTCACGCCACACAGCTCTAAAAGCAGACTACCGAATGAGCTAACGGGGCAGTCAATCAGTCAGTCTCTGTTGGGATTTACTTTGAGATTTTTAATATTTGTAATCAAGTAAAGAAAGAAAACAAGATAGTTCCGACTATACCTAAACCAATCCATCTGAGCGCTATACTCCAGGTTGGCCACTAACGACCCAACAGAAGCTTCTAGAAATCAAAAATGCTTAAACGTTTCCAAGCCAACAAAGAGCGATAAAATTAACTAAACTATCAATCTCGGCATTCAATAAAGCCGTTGTCGGTGGGTGTCGCCGTGTGAAAAATGCGCGAATCCGTTTGGGCCGAGGGCAATCAATCAATAGGAGAAATTGAGATCGCTCAGAAATTTTCGATGAGGAATCTGTGATGCGATTTGAGCGGGCTATCTCATCTGCATGAGCTGACACGAGAGACATGAAACTTTGACTAATCTTACTAGATCCAACTACGCTAAGCATGCCATCTTTGATCTTAGTAACAGAGGATATTGCAAGACTCACGTGCAATGCAAAAGTTGTGGCATATTCAAATTATATTTTTTTTACAAAATCTAATGAGACGAACGTTGCGCTCTTCTGATGGTAAGAGATAACGCTTGTCCATGACCATTGCAGCGATACACAGACCATTGAGTAGCAAAACTTCGTCCTAGGCATCGCTGCTTTGGCGCTCATTACTTTGAGATTTTCGATGGTTAGTCTCTACAACCGTGTAATTTCGCTAGCTGCAGTGCCCTTCAAACTGAAACACAGTAATTTTTACACACTACTGCTTGGTAGTATGTAGTATTGCGGTGGTACCTACCTACATGACCTCCTGCAAAGGAGATCTACTACCAAGTCATTCATGTAAGCTATTCAGACGCAGAATAATAACAATTTATTTTTCTTCTGAACTTTTCATCAACGTTACTTTGGGGAAAGTTCATTTTAAACTCAAGAGTCTTTAGTATAGATATATTCTACTTAGATATGTATAAGTCTCTTTGTTTACAACAATGACGAGGATTTAATGTAATTTAAATATTTATCCGAAATAAATTAAATATCCAAAATAAACTTAAAATTATATTAATATATTGACATATATGCACGTTTGTGACAATTAATTAAAATAATAACAAAAACAATAGATAAAAATATAAAAAATTTAATACATTACAATATCTAATTAAAATAACTACCGAGAATGACTCAGTCAGTCTCGTCCAAGCGCTCGAAGAGTCAACACGTCCTGAGGATGCCTCGTGTAGAGGCGACACACGTACCGGCAACTGCTTACACCAAAAAATATATACCTATATAATAAATACTGGTAGTCATTTTAATTAGAGTTTGTAATTAATTTAAATTTTAGTATTGGATTTTAAGTTAATTTCGTATAAATATTTAAAATGATTACCAATATAGAAATTAGCAAACTAACGTAATACTTGTGGTAATTAACTGCCGCACATGGTAAAATATCAGCTGAATCGTTTGTAACTTGTACCAAGTCACTATCAGAGCCATCAAACAGGCATTTCCGGTCCATAGTCAGCCATTAGTTCGACAAATATTTGCTTCCTGCTAATTTCTAGGACATTGAACAAATTGTTTTATTGGCTGATGTTTTTTGATGGAGAACTTTGTATGTTTTAAAGTTATTACTTTTAAAAATAAAATCATTAAATTCAACTGATAACTGAATTTGATAAACAACAGTCATATATTATACGATTGCCCTGTTGGCTTATCTGGCAAAGTTCTTCTTCGAGAACTGATGGGGGTTTGATTCCCACTCAGGATTAACGTACTAACATAGATGTTTGTTCTGTCTGGGTGTTCTGTATGTATTATAAGTATGTCTGTGCAAAAAAAAAAACTTTTTAAAAAGACGCTTAACATCAGGTTAGCTGTGGTCAAACACCTGGACTGACATCGTTAAAAAAAAAAGATATATTTTATACGCAGTGCATAGAAGTATTCAAATGACACTATGCCAAAATATATATCGCACAATTACGACGATTATCTGAACGCTTACTTCATTGATCTCAACTGTAGATCAATGTATACACCTGGTTCATTTCTCCACAAAAATGAATTTATTTAGTGAATTGTTTGATGCCATCTATCCTCAAACTAAGCAAATATTGCACTATGGGAACCAGATAAATGATTGAATTCTTATATTTATTTTTTAATATAAATTTCATCATCATTTCATTAGCGTTTTTTCATTATTGCCGGTTGCCTGGAAGACATCACTCTTAGCGATAAGGCCGCCACTTGTGGCACTAGCTCATAAGATTCTTTTGTTTTCTGTACTCTTATTCTTTTTTGGTGTGTACAATAAAGAGTTTCTATCTATCTATCTATCTATCTATCTATCTATTACTTGTTGGTAGATTTCCTTTGCAGGAGGTCGTCTAGGTAGGTACCACCGCTGCACCAGATATTCTGCCGTCAAGCTGTAGTGAGTAAATATTACTGTGTTCCGGTTTTAAGGGTAGGAGCTAGCAAAATTACAGGACTGTCAAGACTAACCATCGAAAGTCTCCAAATAATGAGCGCCAAAGCAGCGATGCCCTGAACTTTGTCACTTAAAGTTTTGTGTATTTCTGCAACAGACATGAGTTATCTCTTACCGAAGAGCATGACGTTCATCTTATTACCTATACATGAAAAAAAAATGTTGCATGTCATATTACGATATTGATTAAGTCGACATTTTTTGTATCATAGTAATGAATAATCTACAAAACATTCATGAAGATTGGTTGAGTGTTTTGGAAAAGTCTTGAAGTTCTTATCTAAGTTAATAAAATTAATTTAATGGCGACAACATCAAGAAAACCAATCAAGTATATTAAACAATAACTAATAATTTTCTCATTAAAATATCAATTTAAAACCGTAGTTTCAAACATTTCATCATGTCTCTTTGAAAGCTTTATTAATTTGTAATTAAAAACTTTCTGCCACGGTTCGGTTACAGAGTAGAAAATTTACAGAAATATGTATTCATTTTTGCGCACTTCACTGTATGCGTAGTATATATTATAATCGTACACGGCCGATTATACTCTTGAGCCTTATGTATTGTAATGCTCTGATCTTGACAACAGTAATGTTTGAAAAATGTATGATAATACAGAACAACCTGAATCATAACTAAAGACGTTTATAAAAGACGTTTCACCGATGATCTAAAAAAAATCTGTACTTTTTTTGAGCGTGATTTGTCCACAAGTTTGTTTGTGTTTTACGACATCTCTCACACAAATATTTATAGGAATAAGGGCGAATGTTTGCTGTGTGTATTGGAACGTCAAAAAGGAGAAAAATACGGATAAATTTGAATGGTAGTCAAGTGTGAAAGAAAAAAAGATATTTTATAGATTAAGATAGGTTTGTAGATAAAAGCGAAATAAATAATCTAAAATAATCTCGTTTTTTTTTTAACACGTAAAAGGCTCGCCTGATGGTAAGTGATGATGTGATCGAAGATGATACAAACTTAGAAGATATCTGTTCACTTTGAGATTGAAAAATTTCGATTATATCTCCCGAGAAACGAGGAAGCAGCTTATTCCATTCCTTGGTAGTTGGTATTTCTCTTTATATTTCACACTAGCAACCCACCCCAGCTTTGAAAGGGTGCAATGAAGATAATGTGCACGTATTATACATATACATTTTCCTCTTGAATCGCGCTGTCTATTGATGGAAATCGCATTAAAATCCGTTGCATAGTTTAAAAGATCTAAGAGTACAGACGGCGGGAAGCGACTTTGTTTTATACTATGTGGAGATAGGGAAATTTTTTAACTAATACAATTAAAAAAAAAACTATGCTTGCGGAAATGTTGCCAAAATAAAAATGAATATTCGCAATTATGCAACATACATGTAAACAATGGCATTAACATTAACTGCAATGCAACTATGGTTATTTGCTGAGCAAGTCGTTTCTTTGTACATCTTCTACTCATTGCTTTGGCCTCTTTTAAATGAGCTCTACTGTTATTCTGAAGTTTCAAAGCTATGCTTACCGACTTACGCTTGTCGACAACTTTTGCTACACGAGTTATTAATTTAGAAACATTTAATTTTGTAATTTGGCATTCATTAAGAGTTTTCCTGTCAACCTTGAAATTATATATTAGTACTAGCTGCACCCCGCGATGTTACTCGCTACATTTTTTCGAGATAAAAGTAGTTAATCACCTAGCGGTATGAAATATACTTTACGACCTATTCTCATACCTACAAAATATACTGTGCGATGACTTGTACCTAAGAACTACCAAATTATTTTTTAGTGATGAGTACATTATCTACATCATTATTATCTTTATTTTAAGTAAAACCGTTTAACTTAAAAAAAAAAATTACTTCTTTTATTTAGGCTACGAATCAATCGAAAGTCGAACAATCAAACGTCATAATTATATAGAATCAATAAAATACAATTGCTTACTAAATTACTTGACTAAGTTTTTAACTCCTATTTTTATTAAACATCCCTGCGAGTTCCGTGAGAAATGATCAAGGATAAAGTAATATTTTTCTATTGCATTTTCCTTAACGGCCACAATTTTCAAGTTTGTAATTCAATGGTCCCGCTTAGGAAGCAATATATCTCGGACTTTATTCCTGTGTGTAAAATAAACAAAGGGACGGAAGCATTGCGATTATTATTTCAACTTTATACTCCCGGGGATGACACAGGAAGAATACTAATCACCGTGAAGATACTACAACTAGTTTGGTCTGAGATTCAAAATGTTTTGATAAAAAAAAAAACTTGTTTTACTTATGCGGGATTAGTCACGATTAATTGTATCAGAAACTCCGACTATAGTTTCGGCCGCATTCGGTGGCCTTCATCATGGAGACAAAGCTGAATACAACATGCGTGCGGCCTCGTCTTGCTTCGCACTGCGAGTCGCTGCGCGCCTCGCACGCGGGGCGGACGCGCGGGTGGAAGCGCGTAGTGCACCGAGAACCCGGAGACATCCGCTACGGTGTCAGGAATATTCTAGCACACAAAATTCAGTGCGACGTCTTCAAACCTGCGACCACACTCAAAAGCTACATCAAGACTGGGTCTCCAAGTCGGAGGCAGATTCCACCCTCTATTAAAATTAGGACGTTTACTGATCTCTTTGTCTCTGGACTTGTATAAAACCATAAAGGCTTTATTCTGGCGTCAAGCAATTTCAATTATAATAAATGAGTGGGCGTTAATTTTATGCAAAAGTCGTGCTCTAGGTGCAACGAGGATTCAGTTTTATAAGCTGAGACTTTGCTAGTTGAACTTAAATAGAAAATTTAATAAAAGCACTTTTATTGAGAATACGTATGCGTGTGAAACTTTCAGTTTGTCAGTTATTATAAAGAATTAGCTACGCTCTGTGGTTTCACCCACATTTTTGATATAAGCCTCTGTATTAATTCAGGGCATGGGCAATACGATATCTACATTCCAAATTTACTTCCGCATTAATAATATTCGTAGGAATTTCAGTTTGGCATTCATAAATCCTTTTTCTTTTATGTAAAGGTAATGAGACGAACGTGACGCCCTCCTGATGGTAAAAGATTACACATGACCATGACCATTGCAGCGATGCACAGAAATTTGAGTAGCAAAACAAGGTCCAGGGTATCGCTGCTCCGCGCTCATTACTTTGACACATTCGATGGTTTTTATTAGTGCCCTTCAAACCAGAACACACTTATACTTGACGGCAGAATGTCTATCTGGTAATCTCTGGTACCTACATTAACGATCTTTTACTAAGGAGATCTACCACCAAGTAAAACAATCAAAACTAAATAGAATTTCTTGCGCGATGACGTCCCAGTTGTTTTTCAAACAATGTACATTTATTTTTATCACCACGACCTTAATAAATCCGGAATGAAGACATTATTTATTCCCACACACAGTAAACAAAACAAATCCCTAAATCCGCATGAGTATAAAACATAAACTCGTTAGTGAAACATCTCGAATGTTGCGCGTCAAAAGAGAAACGTCAGTGTCCTATTCACGGCGTAATCCACCTCATGCATATTCAATGCGCTTTTTGTGCATCGCAACCCTGGGTGAAGGGATAGAGTGGACATGAGACTACATAGCCCCTCATAATGTAGATCGTAACGGTAACGGATCTCTTTTTTTACGTAAAAGTAATGAGACGAACGTGACACTTTCCTGATGGTAAGAAAAAAAAGGTTTATTAATTACATATACCTACTATTCTGCCCAACTATATAAGTATATTTTATTATGGAAACTGACGTGGTCTTGACACATTTTTGTTTTATTTATGCGGGATTACTCACGTATAATTTTATCGGAAACTCCGACTATAGTTTCGGCCACATCCGGTGGCCTTCATCATGGAGACAAAGCTGAGACAACGCGCGCGCGGCCTCGTCTTGCTTCGCACTGCGGGCCGCCGCGCGCCTCGCACGTGAAGATAGCGGTTGATGCACGGGCGCGGGGGTGGGGGCGGGTAGTGTACCGGAATGCGACGGTGCGCTCTGGAACTCTTCCTCACCGGAGTCCTCCTCTACGGTGTCAGGGATATTCCAACATACAGAGCTCACCGCGACGTCTTCAGAAACACGGCCATTCTCACGAGCTCCATGAAGACAAGGTTTCCAAGTCGGTGGCAGATTCCACCCTCCGTCTCTATTAAAATTAGGACGCTTACTAATTTCTATGGCCTCCCTGACTTTCCGAGGCACATAGAACTTCTCACGAGCTAGCACTTTCGCCTTATCAAACCGGATATAGTGCAGCGCGTCCGTACCAATTGAATGTTCCGCCACCGCCGAACCGTTGCTATCCATGTTCTTCATGGAGCGTACATGCTCAGTGAGTCTAGTGGCCACGTTTCTTCTAGTCTCACCTACATAACACAGACCGCAATCACAAGGAATCATGTATACACCGGGGACACCCAGACCACCGATCTGATCTGCCACCGACTTGGAAACCTTGTCTTCATGGAGCTCGTGAGAATGGCCGTGTTTCTGAAGACGTCGCGGTGAGCTCTGTATGTTGGAATATCCCTGACACCGTAGAGGAGGACTCCGGTGAGGAAGAGTTCCAGAGCGCACCGTCGCATTCCGGTACACTACCCGCCCCCACCCCCGCGCCCGTGCATCAACCGCTATCTTCACGTGCGAGGCGCGCGGCGGCCCGCAGTGCGAAGCAAGACGAGGCCGCGCGCGCGTTGTCTCAGCTTTGTCTCCATGATGAAGGCCACCGGATGTGGCCGAAACTATAGTCGGAGTTTCCGATAAAATTATACGTGAGTAATCCCGCATAAATAAAACAAAAATATATAAGTATAATTTTATAAGATTATCATTTTCGACCACACCGTCACTTAACTGTGAGCTGTGGTCAAATACCTAGCCTGTCAACCATAAAAAAGGATGTACAAATCTCCATTTAATTTTTAACTTCAAAACGAGATCAAACGCGTAATGAAAAAGAAAAGGCAAAAACGTTCAGAGCACTTGAGAAAAAAAAACTTAAGAAAATGCACTCTTCATAAAGTACTTGAGAAAATACTTCCAAGGTGCTTCTAAAGCAATCTCCTTCCAAGAGTTTCGAGTGTAAAAGATTCCATTGTGTGGTATTTACTGAATGAATCGGTATTCTCAGTTTCGTAATGCGATGCTTGCTTGGAGAGGTTATCTGTTTGTGTGCGTAAATGCAAAAGTAATGGAATAATTTCTGTTTTATTTTTTTAAGTCTTTAATTAAATTTATATAAAACATAAATAAAGTGAAAATTTTAAAAACTAGGGCGAGGGCTGCAGATTGAGGAACCTCCTAACATGCGCGCCGTGCAGATCACTGCCTTCTGGATCTGACCCTTGACCCAACCGTCTAGCGAGAGCCTTAGATGTTGGTCGAGGCTCTTCGCTATAAGACCGTTCACCGTGACGACGATGGGGACAACGCTCGACGAATCAACATCCCACATAACAGTTAGTATTATTATTTTTATTTTAAGCATTTGTTTACTCTCCACTGAGGAGGTACACTGTGGCACGGGCTAAAGCCAAATATATAAGAAAGCGATAAAAAAAATCTAACAATTCTACATGTGTTGAGAATAACAGCTCATGGAGTAATTTAAATGTTTTTTTTTTTTTTGTATGTTGAAAGTTTTCAGACCAGCTACTAGTGTTTCTGGTATAACTCCTGTGATGGATGAAATAGGGATGGTTCTTGTTGTGATTACCTGCCATTGGGATTTAATTTCTATGGCTAGATCACTTTATTTGGTTATTTTTTCGGACTATGTGGATGGCAAATTATGTGTGTTACATATGGCAACGTCTATCAGGAAAGCAAATTAGAATGGTTATATCCATTGACATATTTTATATCGACATATTTTATACTGACATATTTTATACTGACATATTTTATACTGACATATTTTATACTGACATATTTTATACTGACAATATTTTTTAATCATTGACATGTAATCAGTGTTCTTAAACTCTTATTATGTGATATATTGTAGTGATATTACGAAATTGACTTGTAACATTAGTGTTAACAATAAAATGTTTGTGTTTGTGTTTGTGTTTGTATTTGTATCTGGTCTGTTGTATTGAACAGTCTTGTCGGTAATTATAGTACGGTCCCACTAGAGTCTGTAGTTGCTGTTTTCAAGAATTGGTTCAGGCTTATATTTGTAATAAGGTATTTTTTCTGTGGTAAGCTTGTACTTATATGCGAGTAATTAATGTATTATTGCGGCTACCTTGTCAATCTGGTCATTTCGGTGTTTCTAGTCTGTCTGTACAATATATTATTATTATTTTGTATAATACTCAGCATCCATTACTTTATTACTCTCACCTTTATTTATAAGCGTAGATAATTAGTTAAAGCCCAAAAAAGAAAATGTCAGAGGTCTAACAAAACCTACGCATTACTCGCATGTCTCATTAATTTTCATACACAAAAATGAGCTGGCATTTTCATTTCACCTCCAAATCTTCGGTTACAGTGAGCATGTTTCTCTATAAGAAGATTACGTACTTTGCAAAGTGCTTCACTTCATTTTGTACAGTGCGGGCAAAATAACTGACGTTCATTTTATTTTTATCATTTAAGGTTTTTGGTTTATGTACTTAAAAAGATTTTTTTTTTATTGACAGGCTCAGTGTTTGACCACAGCTCACCTGATGTTAAGTGACGGTGTGGTCGAAGATGGTAAAGCACACCTAGCCTGGAATAATACTGGCTATCAAGTGAGATCATCGGAACACACCGTCAGATGCTTGTCGGCAGATTTTCAACTTGAGAGTGGTAGCTAGCCAGCCGAGTTCTAGAGTAGTAGTCTTGTTCGTCCTCCTCCAGTATTGGGGAGGGAGGGCATCGGCTTCGAGGAGAACCCTCTTTGCCGAGGCAGGACGCTGGGGAGATGTAGCCCCCCAGGGGTGGTTTTTAAATAGGTGGTGCGATCTCTACGCTCGGGTCCTCGAGCGGAGCTCAACACCCCTCAGTCATGATGGCCTATTCTTGACTTTGTGGTACTTTGTTGGGTCTCTTGTCTTTTGCCGTCTCTACCTCTTCGCCTTCCTGGCCAGCCAGTAGGTCTCGAGGGAGTGCTCGCCATGTACGTACGTCAGGGGGGCGTGCATGATGCGGCGCAATGTTTCTTAGGTGGGGGTGCGGTGAGTTGTCAGCGCGGTTGAACATCCCGCGCGACAGGCGCACCACGAACTCCCCCACCGTTTCGATTTGCACGTCCCGGGTGATAACATCATTGCGTACGTACCAGCCGGCTCCCGAGATCATCCTCAGGGCGACGTTTTGGACCACCTGTAGTCGCTTCCTTTGTCTGGCATTGCATAGCGCGTACCATGCTGGCGCAGCGTAGGTTAAACGTGTGCGAATGTACGTTTTGTAAATGCCAACCTTCGTTTTAAGAGGCAGCTTCGAGCTGAGGACCGGGCGGAGAAGCGCTCTCGCGGCCTTCGCCTGGTGGACGGCGTGCGAGACCTGCGGGCGCATGCTCAACGCCTGGTCGATATGAACGCCCAGGTACTTCACTGACTTTTCCCACGCGACGTTCTTTCCTCGAAGCTGTAGTGGTGGCATTTTGGATCTACGTGTGCTGGTTATTAGCGCAGCGGTCTTTCCCACATTGACCGCCATGCGCCATTTGTCCAACCAGCCCGGCAGGATGTCGAGGACTCTCTGAATCCTGCCTGCGGCAATGGTAGCTCTGCGCGACGACGCGATATAGGCGCTGTCGTCAGCGAAGAGGGCAAGAGTGATTCCCCTCTCTCCCGGTAGGAGGTCATCCAGGATGGGGATATCGTTTGTGTATACGGCGTAAAGAAAGGGTGACGCGCAACTTCCCTGCGGTACTCCCGCTGCGATCGCCCTATGCCCGGAGTTGGTGTTCTCGACGGACACGTAGAACCGGCGACCGGCGAGGAAGGACGCCACGACGCTAATGAGTGCCGGTGGCGCCGTTGTGCGCATCAACTTGAAAATGAGGCCCTCATGCCACACCCGATCGAAGGCCTTTTCAATATCTAAGAACACGGCGACGGATCGTCGCCCCATATTCGCCTCTTGTGCGAGATGGTGAAGGACACGCGTCAGCTGGAGCGTAGTGGAGTGCTGCGTGCGGAAACCGAACTGTTCATCTCTAGGTGTGAAGTGGGTTTTCAGTCTCCGCAGCAGCAAGCGCTCGAACAGCTTTGCTATGTGCGGTAGTAGTGTAATGGGGCGGTAGCTGGCCGGCGATCGTCTATCTTTGCCGGGTTTATGTAGTACGATCACCTTGCCAGTCTTCCATGTCACGGGGTAGTGTCCGGTTCTTAGAATCCCATTGAAGAGCCGGGTCAGACATACCAGTCCTCTCTTCGGCAGGCATTTGAGTGCCGCCACTGGTATACCGTCATTACCCGGCGCCTTTTTCAGCTTCAGACTCCTCACGGCTCTAGCGACTTCCGTTGGGGCTATGAAGATAGCACCCTCCAACGGAGCTGCCGGGGTCTGAAGGAACTCAGACACTTCCCTCGTGATTCGCGCGTGTTCCTCACGGACTTCTTCCGTAGCCTCTGATGGGACCGGGTGTAGCTGGAACTGACCTTCCAAGTGGTCAGCTAGAAGCTCTGCCCTCTCTAAGGCTGTATAACGCCGCTTACCCATGCTGTCGAGCAATGGGCAGACGGACGTTTTAGCCTGGGTCAGGTGGCGGTTGAGGTTATACAGGTTGGTTTTGTTCTCATCGCACTGGGCAATGTGATTGTCCCAGGCGGTGCCTCTCCAGGCCTTTACCTTCTCTGCAAACCTCTCTGTAGTAGCGTTTAGTTCCCTTTTCAGCTTCGGGCAGCGGTTGTGGGCCCACTGCCTTCTTAGTCTGCGCTTATGATCGCGCAAGACTTTAAGGCTGTGAGGGAGCTCTTCGCATTGACTGCTTCGTGGTGCTACTGTGGTTGCTTCATCTTGGGCTGTCACGATCTGGTCGGTCACTTCCCTCGCGCCTTCCTCCACTTCGTTGGCAGTAGAAAGTTTACCAATTTTCATACCTTGGATCGCTCTTTGATATACTTCCCAGTTTGTCTTCTTTAACATCGGAGTGCGTAGTGTGCAGGACGCTGATGCTCCAACCGTTATCAACAGGGGGAGGTGCGGCTCGTCTAGGTCATATAATACCTCGACGGCTATCGGCACTCTAAACCCCCTGTGAAGCACAATGTCCAGCACATCTGCTTTGTGTTTCGGATTGGTGGGAATGTGCGTAGGTGTGTCCGGGCCTAGGACGGTAAAACCACTTTTTTCCGCCTCCACGAACAGTCTTATTCCCGCGGGTGAGTTTAATCTCGAACCCCAGGTGGTGTGTTTTGCATTCATGTCAGCTGCTAGTAGTGTGGGTGTAGGGTCATTAAACACCTTGCGCAGATCGTCTAGATCTAGCTTTGACTGGGGGGGTCTGTATCCAGCATAAATCCTTGTTTCCCTACCGGCTATGCTGACACGCACCCCTATCGTCCTTGTATCGACGAACTCCAGCTTGTCCAGTTCCTCGTGCACCACGTCCTTCCTCACTAGGGCAGCCGTTCCACGGAAGGCTCTTCCCCGTGGGGAGGTTTCGTCCCGGCGGTACACTGTAAAATTGGCGATCTTGAGCTGCTGGTGCGTGGTCATCATCGTCTCGCCCAGGAGGACAATGTGTATGTCCTGCGACTGGGCGAGGAGTTTGAGTGCAGGGATCTTTCGTTTGATGCCACCTGCGTTCCAGTATAGAATGCGAAACGTTTTATTATTATCCATATAAATTGTTTATAATGGCCATTGTGCGCATCGCCGCTGTTCTAATGTCAGCTCCATTTGCGATGGCGGCGACAAGGCTCACCAGGGACCCCACAACAAGTGACATGGGGTCCCCGCGTTGATCTGTCGCAGTTGTACCTGCCCCTGTTCTGGGGAGGGGGGTAGGAGGTGGTGGAAAGGAGGGCCTTGTTATTATTTGCTGGCGCCTATTGTGCATGGGTTCTCCATCTGGCCTCCTATTTCTTGGGTCTCTTGGGGCTAGTTGTACGGTCTGTGTACCTGTTGATGCGGGTTCTATATTTTCTCCCGTCATCGGGATGAAATTGACCCTGGGGTCTGACTCCCTGATGGCTTGATTTAGGGCTGGTGGGGCTTTTCTGGCCCTCGATCTGCCCCTCCTATTCTCTTCCCCCATGGCTCCCGGTCCCGTTCGCACCGTTTGTGGGAAAGGTGTGAAGGCCGGCAGTTGTTGGGTAGGGAGAAGTGGTGTAGACGCCATGGGTCTGTCCTGTCGTCTTCTTCTTCTTCTATTTCTTCTTCTCCTTGGGGCGGACTGGGCAGTTGGGAAATTAGCTGGTGGCTGTAAGGTAGTCATTTTCGTTCTCGGTCTTGTTTGCCACTCTAAAGGGGTGGCCAATCCTAGGTATGGCCTAGGTTCTGTGAATTGTAGCTGTGGGTGCGCCGGCATTTGTCTTGGCGCAGGCACTGGCCCCTGTCTGATCACAGGACCTCTGTTAATTGGATATGGTTGTTGCGGTTGTTGCGGTCGATCTCCTGGTAATGGTAGTGGCAATGGTGCTCTGAAGTCTCCGGGGACGCGGATATTTCTCTTTCGCGCCTCTTGACGGAACACCGCACACTGGCGGCTATTGGCTGCGTGACCGCCTCCACAATTAGCACAAGTTGATGGCGTGCCCACTAGTTTGTCGCAACCGAGTTCTAGAAAGTAACCTACCACCATGCTATGGTTTCCTCGCAATTATCTGGTTATTTAAAACAAACATCGTGTTTTCTGTATATTCCTTAAAAGGAACACTATACTACACTCCAAAGCCAAAAGTTGACTGGAATGGGACTAGATGGGACACGTTTGTCGCTTGTCGAACGATCGCTGGGCAAAGGTCACCACAGTCTGGACCCAGATGAAGGTAGTGTGACGAACTAAATCGTCACAACAGTCATTGGACCACCAAAACCGAAAACCGCGTAGTCTAGAAGGAGGAAACGGAGGCCTTTGCTCAACAGTGGGGCACTACAGGCTGAAACTAAAATAAAATAATACTTGGAGAGGTCAGGAAATACCTGTTGTAGTTTTCTTCGATAGCTGGTGCTGGTCGGAACGTCCCGGTTCCTTCTCAAGTAGTGCGTTTTTAGTTTCACACTAAATATTGCTCACCACACAATTGACACAATGTTCTTAGGTTGTATCACACTCGCGGTTAGAATTTAGAGTTTTGTTTTATATATTGATGACGAGGTAAGGGACGTATTGCGTACGTGTTAACTGCCAAATTCACGACTAACTTGTGTGGCAGGTATCATGAGGAAGGTGAGGGTAGGAAAGTGTGTTAATAAGAGGGTAAATAAAAATAATTATATAAAATGAATAGGTGAGTGAGATGTATGTATAGTTGTATGTATAAGTAGGTATGTGGCGCAGCCAATACCAACATATCACCATCAGCCTATCATATTACACTGGATACAGGCCCATCTTAAGACTTGTTCCTCAGTCCAATTTTTTAACACACCCAGCTAGGAGTAATACTGGCTCCCACGTAATGCTACCGGAACACACCGTTAGGAGTTTGGTGGCAGATATTTTTACTTGAGGCTAGCCAGCTGAGTACTAGAGAGTACCCTACCTCCATGCTATGGTTTCCTCGCAATTATCTGGTTATTTAAAACAAACATCGTGTTTTCTGTATATTCCTTAAAAGGAACACTATACTACACTCCAAAGCCAAAAGTTGACTGGAATGGGACTAGATGGGACACGTTTGTCGCTTGTCGAACGATCGCTGGGCAAAGGTCACCACAGTCTGGACCCAGATGAAGGTAGTGTGACGAACTAAATCGTCACAACAGTCATTGGACCACCAAAACCGAAAACCGCGTAGTCTAGAAGGAGGAAACGGAGGCCTTTGCTCAACAGTGGGGCACTACAGGCTGAACATAAATAAAATAATACTTGGAGAGGTCAGGAAATACCTGTTGTAGTTTTCTTCGATAGCTGGTGCTGGTCGGAACGTCCCGGTTCCTTCTCAAGTAGTGCGTTTTTAGTTTCACACTAAATATTGCTCACCACACAATTGACACAATGTTCTTAGGTTGTATCACACTCGCGGTTAGAATTTAGAGTTTTGTTTTATATATTGATGACGAGGTAAGGGACGTATTGCGTACGTGTTAACTGCCAAATTCACGACTAACTTGTGTGGCAGGTATCATGAGGAAGGTGAGGGTAGGAAAGTGTGTTAATAAGAGGGTAAATAAAAATAATTATATAAAATGAATAGGTGAGTGAGATGTATGTATAGTTGTATGTATAAGTAGGTATGTGGCGCAGCCAATACCAACATATCACCATCAGCCTATCATATTACACTGGATACAGGCCCATCTTAAGACTTGTTCCTCAGTCCAATTTTTTAACACACCCAGCTAGGAGTAATACTGGCTCCCACGTAATGCTACCGGAACACACCGTTAGGAGTTTGGTGGCAGATATTTTTACTTGAGGCTAGCCAGCTGAGTACTAGAGAGTACCCTACCTCCATGCTATGGTTTCCTCTCGGTATTTTCCTTCACCAGCAGCTCTAGCTGTTATGCCTTTAATTTGCCTTCAACTGTATAATACGTTCATACGTATAAAGATTAAGAAATACTACGTCAAAGGCAGATATAATGCGATCTTTAAGAGTCTTCAGATTAACTCTAAGCTCTTTCATGCAAGAGGATTGCTCGGAACTTCTTATATTAATGTCACATTAATAACATACTAAAGGTAACTAGAGGTTGTGTTTTTGTTTGTTAATAATCTTGTCTTTTGACAAAAAAAACTTTCTTCGACCAAGCGATACTTTTACTAAAAATGCCAATCTACTATTTTTTTATGGTGCAAAAGATTTTTTTTTTAATGTAATGAGAGGAACGAGACGCTCTCCTGATGGTAAAAGATAACGTCTGTCCATGACCATTGAGACAAAGTTCTAGGCAAGCGTGCTCCATCTCAGACCGCATCATCACTTAACATCAGGTGAAATGGCGGACAAACGCAAGCCTATCTATTTTTTTTAAATTAGGTGCTTGGCGTTAGATTTTTTCAAACTCGAGGGGCTTCACTTGCGGCGACTGAAGAGTTCCACTATCAACCTCCCAGGTCCATCATCAGATGAGCTCCAAAATAACAAATTATACAGCTGTCATCCAAACGACATACACATACTAAGTTACATTTCGATACAATAATATAATTAGACTAGGCGATAAAAACGATGACAGTTCAGTGGTTAGCGCGGTTGGTTGCCATGCCAGAGGACGTGGGTTTACGTATCAACACTGAGCTTGAGCTGCCGGTGAAGTAAAACATCGTGAGAAAACTATAGCATAGTGGTAGGATACTTTAAAGTACGGTGTGATCCGGTAGCCTCACTTGAGAGCCAGTTCTATTCCAGGCTAGGTGTGTTTACCATCTTCAACCATAACGTTACTTAACACATCAGGTGAGCTGTAGAGAAACACCTAGTCTATCAAACTTTAAAAAAACTTTAAATTTACTTCCAATATTGTTACAATGTGTGTAAAAAAATCACTACCAATCTGAACAAAAACTCTTCAAAGGCATTCTTGGATGCTGAAATCAATTCAAAAGGGCTCTCAAAAAACATCTTAGCTCACATGACCAGCGGCTTTCCATAAGCTTTCACCCATATGTTAATGGTGTGGTTGTGGGACCTTTTTCTTTTTAACGGCACACCCGTGTCAAGTCTGTCAGCCACAAAGGTCGAGGGGACCGGAAAAAAAACTGATGAAGTCACGCTTTCACCATTTTTGAAGCAAAATTGGGAGATGGGAGTTAATTAAATATTTTCAAGTCTTCGGTTGAAATGTTTATTCGGACTCGAATTGTTATTATTATTTTTATGTAACGTGGGCTAAAGTCGCCACAGACTGGACGCCATTTAAGCGACTTTAGGGTCGACCCAGACGAATGTAGTGTGCTGAACTAAATTGGCACGATAGTCACCACCAAAGCTGGGCAGTCTGGAAGGAGGAAAAGGAGGCCTTTGCCCAACAGTGAGACACTAGAGGCTGAAAAAAAATTAGACTAACGAGTCGCTGTCGCTGATTGTAACGCCTATCCATGACCATTGCCATATCCATGGCATCGCTACTTTGAGACTGGATGGTTTGTTTCGACAGCCCTGTAATTTCTCTAGCTTCGATACCCTTCAAACCGAAACACAGTAATGATTACACACTACTGCTTGGCGGCAGAATACCTGGTACTACCAAACGACCACCTGATAAGAAGATCTACCACCAAGTAATAGAAATACTGAAAGGCCTCTTGCATCATCATCATTCATACTATTTTATTACTGTGTACAGTTTTAGAACTTTTCTTCCCTTGATAGTAAATAACGCAATTAAAACTGTCCAAACAATTACTTAAGCTATAAGCGCATTATAATTTAACGCTTTACCAGCCTTAATTAACATTGAAGCTAATTAAAACGTACGGTAGGAAAACTCTATGCAATGTTTGAAAAAAGCAGTAGGTTAAGTTTATACGTCGAGGTTTGTAACAGATAAATGTCACAATTAACCGAATAGAACTATAGTGTTTGCAAATGGTATAGAATAGTACCTAGAACAGCGCATTGGATAAGTTTGGTAGCTATTAGACCAACGACATTTTTCTACTGCCGGACGGCCAGACAAACGCAACCAAAACGTCATCCGTACATGGTACATGATTGCCGTGGTGGTGCCGGCGTAAGAATTGTACCCCACCCTCTCTACCCGTGGTTGCCGTAAGAGTCGGCTAAGGGATGTAATCCGGAAGACAGGCAGCAGCGTCTTCCTTGAACAATCACACCTAACTGCGCTAGCCAACCCGCCTGCCAAGCGTGGCGAGTACTGGCAAAACCCCCCCAGGAGGAAGCCTATGTCCAGCAGTGGACGTCCTATGGCTGATGATGTGACATGGATATTCCCCCATGTACGTACAAAGCGTTTTGATTCCACATTTTTTATTCCCACAGCGAGGTAGTGGAGCTGTCCTGAAGACTGTGTTCCCTCCCTGTTAGGTACAATATGGGAATCTTTAAACCTAGAGTAAATAGGTTTCTTCTAGGTAAGCGTGCTCCATCTTAAACCGCACTGCTGCTTAATATTAGACAGGGTAAAACGTATATCTATTTAGGATAAATCATTCATTATATCCTCAAATATCCCTTTTCTTTTCTCCTAGTTTAATACATTATTGTTTATGACGTGCATGTAGTGATTTTTCTTGTCCGGCGGAGGGTATTGTTATGCCATAACACAGGTTAATTCCTAGCATGGGTAACAATGCTTCTCTATGAATTATACTTCTGAACAATATTTATGTATAAATTATTTTGTTAAGCGACGTTTGTAATTGCCAAATAAATTTTCATTTTAATTTTTTTTTTTCATAAAAAATATAGCTTTTTTTCATTTTATTTTTTTATGTGACGGTAATGAGGCGATCGTGGTGCTCTCCTGATGTTAAGAGATAACTAACGCCTGTCCATGACCATTGCAGCGATACACAGAACTTTGAGTAGTAAAACAAAGTCCAGGGCATCACTGCTTTGACGCTCATTACTTTGAGACTAGATGGTTAGTCTCAATAGCCCTGTAATTGCGCTAGCTGCATTACCCTTCAAACCGGAACACAGTAATGTTTACACACTACTGCTTGGCGGCAGAATATCTGGTACTGCGGTGGTACCTAACTAGACGACCTCCTGCTAAGGAAATCTACCACCAAGTAAAATTAATTCTTCGAAAGTACTTACGCCTTTACACATTCTAATTCAAAGACCTACTTTTTAGTTGCTTGTAATAAGTCAAGATTAATCTACTTCCCAGTCTCGTATGTGTTACATACTGTTGGTGGAATGTTTATTGCCAGTATAATTAAAGTATGGGTCTCCAGCTCATTACAAATAACGCACTTTGCGTAATTAATTGAGAAAGTAAAGTGCTATTTAAATAGGTATGTTCGTACAAAGAGAATTTCAAAACGTGGAGTCCGAAATTGCCTTTACGGGATGCGGGCCCTGTTTTTTTGAAATAAGAATAATTGCCTTGCTTTAATTTTTGTAACTACAATTTCTAAATTATAATTTTATTTTTTTAATTATAATTTCGTGGTGGTAGGGTACTTTCTAGTACTCGGCTGGCTAGCTACCACCCTCAAGTTGAAAATCTGCCGCCAAGCATCTAACGGTGTGTTCCGGCAGCCTCATTTGAGAGCCAGTTCTATTCCAGACTAGGTGTGCTTTATCATCTTCGACCACACCGTCACTTAACATCAGGTGAGTTGTGGTCAAACACATAGCCTGTCAGCGTTAAAAAAAAAAAAGAAATTATGATGTTCTAGGTGGTAGATAGACAACCTAGACAACCTTCTAAGTAAGACTTAGAAGGTTGTCTAGGTAGGTATCACGAAATTCACACACTAGATACTCTGTAACCACAATGACATGTTGAAATGTTAACATTACTATGATTTAGAACATACTACAGCTAGTTAGGCTTACCATCAACTGTCTCAAAGTAATGAACGCCAAAGCAGCGTTACCCTGGATTTTGATTTGCTTCTAAAAGTGTTCTGTCTGTGTACCGTTGCAATGGTAATTTCTTTTTTATTTAAAAGTAATGATATGAACGAAACATTCTCCTAATGGTAAGAGATAACGCATATCCTATCCATTCAGCGATACACAAAACTTTGAGTCAGTCAAAGTTCCAGGCATCGCTGTTTTGGCGTTTTATACTTTGAGAATTTTTATGGTTAGTCTCGACAACCCTGTAATTTCGCTAGCTGCAGTACCCTTCAAACCAAAGCACAGTAATGTTTACACACTACTGCTTAGCGGTAGAACATCTGGTAAAGCGGTGATACCATCTTAGATGACTTCCTTCTAAAGTGTTCTACCACCAAGTAAAACATGGATAGTTTTTAAGTATTGATTTTGAAAAACAAAACGGCGTTTTTATTTTGGCATTGTACTTATTTTTGCGGTATAAAGTACATATAGCATCGGCGGTGTATATCAGGACACAAAACTATAAAATAGAATGTTTTTTTCTTTAATGCAGAATATACGGCCAATCCTTTGCTCGCGGCGGTGGAAATGTTTTTGCAAGCTCACAGAATGTTCACTAGGCTTACGTTGGTTTTAAGTTAGTTTCTGTTTTAAGCAAATAATTATTTTTATTTTTTTAATAATATACTGCGAGCAACTAAAGCAGATGGGATGGCAAAATGCTTACAGATAGATATAACCTTTATATTGTATACACTATATTTGTGTAGTAATCGGACAGCCTAAAAACTGAATCGGTAGTACCCCTGCTTTTTATAGAGCATGGGTTTGATTTCCAAACTGCCAATTTGAAACTTCTGGGTTCAAATCCCACGGCATGCTGTCTTTTCTAACTTATGTGTGTATTAACACTGACTTCAAACGGTGAAGGAAAATATAGTAAGACTTCTTGAAGATGTTGTGAAACCCGCATTTGGCCAGCGTGATGGACTATGGCCTTACTTGCTGTAACAGACCATAAAACAATTAAATTAAAAAAAAACGATTTTATCGACTTTTTACGTTTTCTTATGGGACCACACGGGAAGCACCAGCTGTCAAATAAAAAAGAATCATCAAAATCGGTTACTCGGTACCAAAACTTTGAATGATATGTATTTTTAAATTTCCAGGTTGCCAGTTACTATGGTCCATCTATATGGATCATCATATAATATGGACTTATCAGAACTAGAAAAAGCCCGCGCACAGTGCTACGACAGTTTATAAGGGCTAATTTGAAAAGGAAAAAGAACTGAAGATTGAAGAATGGGGTCAAGAAAACTTAAACGTTTTTGAAACGTCATTTAAAAACAATAAACTCAAACTGACTGACAATTGTATCTCTAATTGTCAATAAATTAGTTTGACGACAATGTTTTAACATAAAACCTTAAGCTGGCAAAAAGGCTAAATTGTGAATTTTCATAAAAAAATATCGTCTGACGGGTAAGTATAACTTGCCTCTTTTCCATTTACATTTCTCTCTATTGAATCGGAAGGCAAAAAAAAGGCTGCTAACATTTTATTGCAGACCTTGGGTTCCGTCGTAGTTTACACGGAATAGGTTTTTGAACTTTATGGCTACGATGTTAGATGCGAATAAAAGCAAGTTCTGTTTGAATCTAGATTTTAGTTTCGTCGTTTGAAGTAGAACGGAAGATCATAGATAAATAATGGACGTACCGATGTTTGAGTGAGTGATCGTGAGTGGCATTTACAACTGATCAGTACCGTTGTAACAGTTAAATGGTACGGTCGGTTGTCGTTCCTATGATTCTATATAGTTCAAGCCATTTATTTCTTTGAGATGGTATTAACTGGCAAAAACGGAGATTTTTCCCCCTTCGTCGACAATGGGAACATAGTCAACTTCAACTTTTTAATCCTGGCTTCTGCGGTGGGAACTTAGTCAACTTCAACTTCAACTTTTCAATTCTGGCGTCGACTGGGCACAGGAACCCACAGTAACGTAGTATCAAAAACCACCACTTTTCCTTGTCTTGCGCAAATCATCCCACTAATATTATAAATGTGAAAGTTAGGATGGATGGATGGATTGATGTTTGTTATTCAATCACGCCAGAACGGCTGAACGAAACTGGATGAAATTTTGCATGTATATACTTTAGGCCCTGGAATAAAACATAGGATACTTTTCATCATCATCATCATCATCATCCATCACCACGCAGGTAAAACCATAGGGCGCAGCTAGTTACTTACTATTTTTTTTGGTTGAGAAGCTAGGTGTTTGACCACAGCTCACCTGATATTAAGTGACGATGTGGTCGAACATGGTCAAGCATACCTAGCCTGGAATAGAACCGACTCTCAAGTGAGGACTGCCAGAACACACCGTTAGATACTTGGCAACAGATTTTCAACTTGAGGGTGGTAGCTAGCCAGCCGAGTACCTTGCTATGGTTTCTTAACGATGTTCTCCTTCACCGGTAACTCAAGCTCATTGTTAGGGTTCAAACCCACGCTCTTTGCCGTGTGAACTGACAGTGCTAACCACTAAGCTATCATCGCTACAAAGGCATCATCATCATCATCATTGTACATCCATTTCAATTTTACACTTGAAATTTGTATTTTGTAACTCAAACTGTTCTTCCACAAATAGGAAGTTACTTTTTAGTTCCCCAAGCAATCTCCTAATCCTCGAATAACTTAGAGAAAAAAATAACAGCAAAATCTTATTAAAATCATAAACAGAACACTGCGCATTCCCTAGTAATTGAACATGAATAATTTATCTGTTCATTTATCGTCTTCGCTGGGATAAATTGATTCGCATTGTATTAATTTAGGTATGCAGAGTTTGGTTCAAGTAATAAGAGATGAGATCAAAATTATTTTATTTGCAAAATAATTATGTTAATTTTAAGCATGATTATTAAACTTTGTAAAATTAATTAAACAAGTCATCATCATCAGCCTATCGAAGTTCACTTCTGGACGTAGGCCTCTCCCAAGACACGCCCCTCAACCCGATCTTCGGCTTTTCTATCCACCGCCAGCTCTCCTACGTATATAGTCAGACCATCGAGTCTCAATAAAATTAAACAAGTAAAGAACAATATATAGATATAATTAAGTAGAGAAAAAAAACTCGTCACCTTATCCCTTAAATCGATATATTTCAGACTAAACTATTTTAATTAAATAGAAATAATCCATAGGAGACTTATAATTTTGAGATCTTGGGTAAATTCTATAGTAACTGAAGAAAAATTAATGTTTCTTTGTCGAGCTAAAATACTAAAGTGTTTTTTATTCTGATTGACGTTCCAAGTGTTTGACCACAGCTTACGTAATTAAAAAAAGACATGGTCTAAGATATCGAATACGTATTGCCTGGAATTGGAACTGGCTCTCAAGTGCGACTGCCGTAATACACTGCCAGGTGCTTAGCGGCAGGTTTAGGGCTTGAGGGTAGTAGCTAGCCGGCTAAGTACCATGCTATAGTTTCTTCCCGATGTTTTCCATAACGGATAGCCCAAGCTCACACCCGGATTTGAACCCACGTCCTTTAGCGTGAAACCTAACCGCGCTAACCACTGACCTATCATATCTACAATGCTGCATTTAATATGCAGGTATTTGTAACTTTGGTGCTATCAATAAGATATTTTATTGCATTGTATTGTATTGCATAAAAACGAGAGAATCTTTTTCTTTGTCATGTCGCTAATACCTTTACGCTTAGGCCGCATCCCAGGTGAGTTTATCAGCCGTGTGGGTGGTTGTAATAAATCGACCGAAGCATGTTTAGAAGGCCAGTCGCCGTCGCTTGTGAAATAACTAAAACAGTACAAGTGTGGGCTGGACTCTTGCACTGAGGGATCCGTATTACAGAAACCTGAGGTTTTGTTGAATGTTGATAACTACCTCCTGTAAATCACCCCAAAAAACTGAAATCAGTCCGCTTAATGCTAATCTTTTAAGATAATAGTATAGATGAATGTATGAATAAACACTCGAATTGGGAGTTGATACTCCTTTATATTGTTGACTTAACTGTCTGTTCGATCTATGTTACAAACTATATATCACACCGAACTATGAATTCTTATTAATTATTGTGAAAGCGTAGAATTTGCATAATAGACGACATCGTAAGAATTCATTGCTGCTAGTGTGGGAATCGGTCCAAATCCAAGAGTTATTTATTGTATTTATGAAACGAAATGCTTTATTTTAGGTTAAGCTACATATCATACCATTTAACTAGGGACGAAAACTTCTTAGCATTTCTTGCATTGCCTTTCAAATACGTATTAACACTCGCCTTTATTGTCTTGTTCCTATCCCTTCTTCTTCATTTTTTTTTCCAGGTAAAATTCTTTATGAATACCACCAGCCCTGGGGCGAGCAATGTGATTATATGCGACTCCTCCTCCGTCCTAATGACGACCTAACCATTAAAAACCATGGAGTGTTCCATCTCGGCGCTTTGTGTCGAGGCTGCGGGCACTCTTCCGCGGCCTGGACAGCGCTTGTTTTCGCGCACCCCACGATGATGATATGTCAGAGCACCGGACACTTCGTGATCCACCGCGGAAACCTAACCAGCAAATGACGGGCGGCCCCACGTCCAGACGCCCGTGGTCTCCGTGTGACGGGTCAAATTAGTGGCCCCATTGCCGCCACTTTGGTGGTAATGGGGATTCGCTGGTAATGGGAATCTCCAAATCGGAACTCCCTCATCCCGCAGTCCCCTTCCACTCGTCTCCTCCTCTGTCCTGCCTCACTATCCTCAGCTTATCAGAGACACACGTGGAGAGCCCTCACATCCGGACAAATATTCCCGGACCCACTCGGTCAGAGTCGAGCCAATCACTCAAGATCCTTCAAAACCAGAGAAACGCGCGGAGAAGCCCCCCTCTCAAGCCCGTCACCAGACCTCCCTCAGACTATCTTTCAGCCCAACCAAATTTAATATGATTCAACGCTGCTTTCAATACTCTTTGTAGCAATGAATTTATAGATGTTTTTGGCAGGCCGATGTTATTTTGTAGATTATAGAGTCTGGTAATCCTCTCTGTTTTGGATTTGCATTAAGGCGAGCGGCATTAATTTGTTTCACTAGGGCTAAGTATTTTATTGTTAATAAATGTTTGTAATAGGTGTGAACAATGAAGAGTTATTGTTCTAGAGTTCTCTTCTCGTCACGGCTCGCCTCGTCTCATCTCATCTCAAATACTAGAATACTTACCAAGCTATCATACAATATTATCTATTTACTATTTATGATAAATTAGCCATACAATATTGACTGCCCTGTTAGGTTATTTGATAATTTATCTGCTTCAAGAGCTGTAAGGCGTGAGTTCGATTTCCACCCAGGATAAACATTCATGTGACAAGCATAAAATAATGTTTGTTCTCTATCGGGTTGTTCTGTATTTATTATAAGTATGTATTTACAAATTCCGTGGTGGTGCCGGCGTAAGAATAGTACCCCACCCTCTCTACCCGTGGTTGCCGTAAGAGTCGGCTAAGGGATGTAATCCGGAAGATGGGCAGCAGCGTCTTTCTTGAACAATCACACCTAACTGCGCTCGCCAACCCACTTGCCAAGCGTGGGGAGTATTGGCAATACCTCCAAGGAGGAGGCCTATGT
This sequence comes from Biston stratarius, assembly GCA_950106695.1. NCBI lineage: Eukaryota > Metazoa > Arthropoda > Insecta > Lepidoptera > Geometridae > Biston > Biston stratarius. The sequence continues at coordinate 16,918,296 of OX467109.1, read as the reverse complement.
CCAGCAGTGGACGTCCTATGGCTGATGATGTGTGATGATGTATTTACAAAAAAATGCATATAAATATTCTATCAGTTATCTGGTTCCGATATTTTTGTTTTATTTAACGCATTTGTTACATCTTCTTAATTAATCCAAAGCTATCAATCAATAACCCAAATTCGGAATTTAACTAAAAAATCCGTTCTAAAAATATCAAGTTGCAACTGAAATTTTATACTAGTCCTGCGAATTTCCATTAAAATAACGATCCATCATCTGACAAGAAATGACGAGTCATTTAATTTCATCTCAACTTCCGCGCTCCCACTTGAAATATGATCCTTTGACATGTTTAAATGTTTTTCTTATAATAGATACTTTATTTTAAAGCTATTTTCTTGAACAGTTAGATATTTTTATAGAACATAGCATACGGGTAGAATTGTAAATATTAAAATAGCTATCTATGATGGTGTGCGTACGTGATATAGAAGTAAGCTGAAGAATTTAAAAATCTATAATCCGACTTCAAATAAATTAGCTATAATTAAAGGAAAAAAAAACTTTTTAAACCAATTTATTATTCCTTTTTAAATTTAAACATATAACTTCAATATATTTTTGAAATCCCTTTTTAATTTCCTTTATTTAGATTTTTGCTATTATTTCCGCGCCAAAACTCAGCTTTTTTTTTCAAAACCTGTCCAAGAACACTTGGGTTATTGAGACGAATGCAGTTGCAGTTGGGTAAAAAATAAAGTATTTAAGTATTCTTTAGTGTATTTCCGCTTATAAGTCATTTTCATTACAAGAATAATGAGGGTTTCATGTAATTTGAATATAATTTTAAACATTTATGCGAAATAAACCTAATATCTAAAATTAAAATTCGAAATAAATTTAAAATCTAAACTTAAAATTAAAATTATTAAGCTAAGATCTTGGCTTCAAGAGACCTTATTTTACGACTCGTTATGGATTACTTATAACTAAAAGATTATTATATTACTACCAGTAGGTAAGTATTTTTTTAATTTATTTTTTGCACAGTACTAAATATTCTGCCGCCAAGTTTTAAAGTTTAAACATTAGGTACTGTGTTCCGGTTTGAAGAGTACTGCAGCTAGCAAATTACAGGGCTATTGAAGCTAACCATCGAAAGTCTCAAAGTAATGAGCGCCAAAGCAGCGATGTCCTGAACTTTGTTTTATTATTCAAAGTCCTGTGTATCGCTGTTATGATTACGGACAGGCGTTATCTCTTACCATCAGGAGAGCGTCTCGTTCGTCTTATTACGTTCACATAAAAAAAAAAAAAATTCAAATACCACATTATCAAATAAGCACCATTAAATTTTTGTACATCGCTGTACCTATTTTGCTGTTGGCAGAAATATTATTCCTTCCATAGTTTTGTTGCTTTGACTTATCCTAAAGTACATATGAATCTTTCATGAGACTTGCGCTCTATCCACCCTATAGTAGATTTATTTAAAAAAAAGGAAATTCCGTGTAAATTTTATTATAGGTATGGATATTTCTGTCAGTGAACGAAAACCGATATTAAAGATTTTTTGTCGCTTCTTCGGTAAAAGAAACCTTTTATGTTTTTGTTTTGATATAGAAATATAAAAGCGGTGTTTTTACGGTCTGTTTTTTTTTTAAAGTTGAAAAGACTTTGACGGCGTGTTACGTACATTTAATGAAAGTACTCTGTAAAAAACAACGGACTTTTGTAAGCTTTGTTGACTTTTTGTTTAACAAATTTAAAACAACGATAACAAAGTCATGGCCATAATAAAATATTTATAATATTTGTAATGAACTATAAGTATTAATAATACGCCACAGTAAATACATTTACTTAAATAATCACAAAGTTGTATCGTGTTGTACTTTTTTTTAATCCTTTCCATAGTAAGGCTGCCTGCTCACGGTCGGTTCGCACGTCGAAGGGCGTGGGTTCAAACCCCAACAATAAGCTTGAGCTGCCGGTGAAGTATAGTGGAATTTCCTTGGGTACGTGCCAAACGTTTTGACTCTACGTTTCTCATCCGTACGGTCAAGAAACAGAACACGCTGCCGGCTTTCTTGTTTCCTGAGAGATATAATCTGAATCTAAGGTCAGAGTGAAAGGTATCTCTTAAGTCTGCATCTTCGACCATATCATTACTTACCATCAGGTGAGTTAGTGATCAAACATACGCGTTAAAAAAAATTACACTTACGTGATCATCACTTGGTGGTAAATGTCCTTAGCAGAAGGCCGTCTAGCCAGGTACCACTGAAGTATCAGATATTCTGCTACAAGCAGTAGTGTGGAAACATTACAGAGCTGTTGAGACTAACCATCGTAAGTCATAAAATAAAGAGCGCAAAGGCAGCTGGACTTTGTTTTGTTAATCAAAATTCTGTCACATCAAAGCCATAAGACGTCCACTGCTGGACATAGGCCTCCTCCTAGGGAGGTTTTGCCAATACTCGCCACGCTTGGCAGGCGGGTTGGCGAGCGCAGTTAGCTGTGATTGTTCAAGGAAGACGCTGCTGCCCATCTTCCGCATTACAACCCTTAGCCGACTCTTACGGCAACCACGGCTAAAGAGGGTGGGGTCTCAATACAAAGTTCTGTGTATCGCTGCAATGGCCATAGACATGCGTTGTCTCTTACCAACAGGAGAATGTGTCATCTCATTATTTTTACTGAAATGATAATCTCTTAAAAAGTATACCTTCCTAGTAGATTTCACAAACAAGTGAAATAAATGCTCTTAAATGAAAATATTCACACTTCCAGCACGTTAATGACATTACTCGACGTCGAGCAGAATGCTGAATATTCAAACCATTGCAGAATTAACTGAGCATCACAGCTGTATACGTAGGGAATTATACAGCTGCAGTGAATACGTTGAATGCATGCGTGTTAATTATTGGCTGCGATATGTTTGTTAGTGTAAAAACTCACTATCATTGTGCGAACCGCCAAACTATTAAGCTGGTTTCAGCTAAATAATCGATTTAGCAATTTAGCGTGGATTCAATTCATTGAGCTTGAGCTACCGGTAAAGGAACACATCGTGAGGAAACCATAGCATGGTGGCTGGTTAACAAGGCAAGAATAAAATCTACCGCCAAGGTGTATTCCGGCAGGCTCGCTTGAAAGACAGTCCATTTTTGACTGTCCTTTTAACTCATTTGGTAAAATATCTGCTTTAACAGCTGTAGGGCGTGGGTTTGATTCCTACCGGCGCAAACATTATTGTGACGATACATGTTTGTTCTGTGTCTGGATGTTCTGTATGTATTATAATATATACAAAGAATGTCACTATTCTATAAGTTAGTTCCTACAAGCTTTGTTTAGCTTGGAGCTAGATGGCGCTGTGTGAAATGTGTAAATGTCGTTTTGTAGCGACGATAGCTCAGTAGTTAGCGCGGTCGGATCGCATGCCGAAGGGCGTGGATTCAAGCTCCAACAATGAGCTTAAGCTGCCGGTGGAGGAAAACATCGTGAGGAAACCATAGCGTGGTGGTAAGGTTTTTTCTAGTACTCGGCTGGCTAGCTACCACTCTCAAGTTAAAAATCTGCCGCCAAGCATCTAACGATGTGTTCCGGCAGCCTCACTTGAGAGCCAGTTCCATTCCAGGCTAGGTGTGCTTTACCATCTTCGACCACACCGTCACTTAACATCAGGTGAGCTGTGGTCAAACACATATGAACTATCATGTAATAGCTTCTATCCCCTAACTAATAAATAGAAAATAATGCGGGTAGGTTGGAAGTATAGCACTTCCAAAGTTATAAGCGTCATAACGTATTTCGTTACATTTGATTTTTATAAGTGAGCGCTTACTGAACTGATGAAAGAGTTTTCAGTTCAAAAAGACAATACAATAAAGTCGTTACTTGCCATTTTAGCTGCATTTTAACAACATTTTCAAGCAGAAATTGTGCACAAACTAAACGTAGTCGTATATTTTGTACGGAACACAGTAGTGTTGTTTTTGTTGCTCTTTTGTTGAAGTAAACATTGTTATCGACTGGCATTTATGGTTCGATTTTGTACTATACTCGTAGACACAGTACAGTAACTTTCAGCAAGATCTACTGCTGTAACATCACATAACATCACACATCATCAGCCACAGGACGTCCACTGCTGGACATAAGCCTCCTCCTGGGGGGGTTTTGCCAATACTCGCTACACTTGGCAGGCGGGTTGGCGAGCGCAGTTAGGTGTGATTGTTCAAGGAAGACGCTGCTGACCATCTTCCAGATTACATCCCTAAGCCGACTCTTACGGCCACCACGGGTAGAGAGGGTGGGGTACTATTCTTACGCCGGCACCAACACGGCGCACGGCTGCTGTAACATTTGAAATTTTTTAAATTACCTCAAATTTTTTAGCAATTAGGAGGAGGAGCCTCAATGTCACGAAAAAAAATGTTCTTGATTGAGTTCTTATTAAGTCAACTTAACATGTTTTTATCGAGATTTTGTTCGTATATACCTAACGTACGAAACGGTTCAACTCTAGCTTTCATACTTACAGCGAAAGTGCGGAACTCTCTACCGAAGTCTATGATCCCGCGAAGAACAATTTTATCATCATCATCATCAGCCGTAGGACGTCCACTGCTGGAAATATGCCTCCACCACTGACTTCATTAAAGACCGGTTGGAAGCGGCTCGCATCCAGCGATTTCCTGCGGTCTTTATTAGGTCGTCTGTTCACCTTGTCGATGGACGTCCTACGCTACGCTTGCCGGTCCGTAGTCTCCACTCCAGAACTTTGCAGCCCCATCGGCCATCAGTTCTGCGTGCTATGTGCCCTGCCCACTGCCACCTCAACTTGATAATCCGCTGGGCTATGTCGGTTACTTTAGTTCGTCTACGGATCTCATCATTTCTGATTCGATCTCGTAGAGAAACTCCAAGCATAGTACGTTGTGCTACTTTTAGTACAATTTAGGTGGCTTCAAATCAAGAGTGGCTCTTTTTTCTGTCTAAGCGTGCTCCACCTTAAGCCAACGCACTACCAAACACCTAACAGTGTGTTCCAGCAGCATTCAGCAGCAGGCTAGATGTGTTTTCCGCTCTCGCCCACACCGTAACTTAACATAGAGAGCTGTGGTAAAACACATAGCCTATCAACCATAAAAGACGCAATCTGTTAAACATCAGGCTGACTGTGGTTAAAGGCAAACCCATTTTAAATTAAAAAAAATCGTTTAATAGAATCTTTACGCCATACGTCTCAAAACAGCTGCCATTAAACTAAACAAAATGTGACTATTATCCGGCTAGAAAATGACACAAACCGTATGAATTCGATAGTATCTAGAAAAACACTTCAACCTACAATGTAATCGAGTTTTGCATCCATAATTTATCCGAAGTAAAACTCTTGGATACGCGATGTACTCGTAAAGTTGTTACGGCACAATATGGTACTAAGTTTTTTTATATGTTTTATATTATGCCGTAACAAATGTTTTACGTTGAGCTGGTGCTTCTCGATGTAGGTTAAGTGCGTGAAAAATATAATTAAAGGCATAATGGCCATGCCTCATCCGCCTCACCCACACATCTTGCAAGACATAGAGTGTGAATATCCAAAAAGTAACTATATGTAGTTAAGCGTAGTTTTGAAATGATAGCTCAGTGGTTAACGCGGTCAGTTCACACATCGAAGAAGCAATGAGCTTGAGCTGCCGGTGAAGGAAAACATAGTGAGGAAACCGTAGAACTTTCTAGGATTCGTTTAACTAGCCAACCTCAAATTGAATATTTGTCACCAAGCACCTAACGGGTGTTCTGGCAGCCTCTCTTGAGAGCTAGTTTTATGCCAGGCTAGTTGTGTTTACCATCTTCGACCACACCGTCATTTAACACCAGGTGAGCTGTGGTCACTGCACTGGTTACTTCAGCGAGAAGAGAATGTAAATACTAGTCATTTTAATTAAATATTTTTCATTTATATAAATGACTGTAGATTTTAAGTTTATAAATAAGTATTTAAAATTTTAGTAAATCCGCTTCAGTGTGGTAACGAAAACGACTTTAAAACGGAAATACAGTAAAGATTATGATTCTTTAATACCTTAAACACACACATATTTCGTAGTAATAAAATTAAAATATTATAATTTCATGATGATTTATCTTATTTAATGTTTTAAATAAAAATTTCAACGGTGTATTTACATCTTGAACCTACCTATATACTTCAAAGGTTTTGACTGACACTGTTTTTTAAAATTGGTCCTTAACTCTATGTCTTAGGGTTCAAGGTCATTATAGAAGGTTAACAATAGTCCTAAGTACTCAAACCCAAATAAACAGAATCTTCCGAGAGCTACCTTTAGTCCTGAATAGGGATGAATGTAATAAAAACGATTTGTTCTACTGGATCATACGATTTTTTAAAGACAATTATTTTTAACATAATTATAATCGCACATACACTCTGAAAACGAATACAGTCAATTCTTCATAATTCGAAATTCTAGAGACTTAAAAAAACTCTTCAAATTGTTAAGTCCTAGATGTGTAGAGGTTTGTCATAATATAACATATCATATAATAAATACCATCAAAAATCGACAAGAACTTGTACTTTTAAGAGTTTGAAATATATCATCCAAAATTGACAAACACTTCTACTTTTAGGATTATTTTTGATATAAAAGCAAACCTAACAAAATGACATAAAAACAAATTTTATACCTTTAAACGAGCAATTCTTGTATATATGTATATATATAATCTGAATCTCGGAAACGGCTCCAACGATTTTCATGAAATTTTGTATGCAGGAGGTTTCCGGGGCGATAAATCGATCTAGCTAGGTTTCATTTTTAGAAAACGTCGTTTTATTCGTGTTTTCAGGCAGTGAAGAACCGAGCAAAGCTCGGTCATCCAGGTACTATTAAATAAGCTGTGATAAACTGCAACCTACATACATAACCGTTCGTGTGTTGAAATACAAGTTTTAACTTGTTTATATTTCGATTTGTCGAGTGTTTATGTAAAAGAATTTCGAATTATTGCGAGCTTTACCAAAAGCACCAAAAGCCATTGATGTTATTTGATTTATTGAGAGTATTTTAAGTGCCTAACAATTACTTTGAATTATAGAGAGGTTTGAGTTATCGAAGGTTTGAATTATCAAGAGTCGACTATATCTATATAAATATGATTGTTAAAAGAGTGCTTTTTATTTGTATCAGAATTGGACTTTCTTCTTTTTTTTTATAAGAACGATTACACCATGATCTATGTCTATATGTTGGTAGTCAATTACATAATTTATCGAATTTTTACATCTATATAATTATACATATGCCAGTTTCGATTACTTAAAATGGTAGGGTAACTTCCATTCCATTATTAAAAATAATAATTCAGCTACTACAGATCCCAAATAGGAATTCTTATACAGTTTTTTTTTCCATCACAATTATTCGAATTAGTTATAACAAAATTATTCGAATGTGTGAATTTTTTTTTCGCTGTGTCCCATTTCTATCTTGGACACATCCAGATTTGCATAATTTATGGAATTCAACCTTCACAACTTTGCAATTTCGTAGAGGGGATAGAAAACTGTCCTATTTGCATGTAGGCCGGGGATTTGGTGAATTTATAAAGAGCTCCGTGTAAAACTGGTTCTGGATATGTTTTGAGGTTATTGTCAGAGCTTATTCTATTGATTCGCTACCATTTTGTGTTTGTAATGTGTGGGATTTCATCGAAAAAACTCTTTACATAAAAATCCGGTATTTTCTTGTTCTTAGTCGTTCTTTAGAATTTAGGTAAAGGAAAATACCGTGAGGAAAAATACTTACATTAAAAAAAATGGCGTGGGCAAACCTAAATGGGCGTGGGCGTGGGTAAATCAGTGCGAATACAAACCTATATTGTCATCTTTTAAGATTACGCCTATTGTACATAATACCTAGACACAGAACAAACATTTATCGTCACATATATGTTTGTCGTAAATGGGAATCGAACCCACGCCCTACAGCACTGGAAGCAGATATTCTACCAAATAAGCTAAGAAGGCATTCGGTTGTGGGGTGTTAAAAATTTAATGTAAACAAATATTCATTATTGCCGGCGTAAGAATAATACTCCACCCTCTCTGCCCGTGGTTGCCGTAAGAGTCGGCTAAGGGATGTAATCCGGAAGATGGGCAGCAACGTCTTCCGTGAACAATCACACCTAACTACGCTCGCCAACCCGCCTGCCAAGCGTGGCGAGTAATGGCAAACCCCCCAGGAGGAGGCCTATGATGTCCAGCACTGGACGACCTATGGCTGATGAAATATTCATTATAAATCAAATTGATACGAGTCAGCAGCTTCTACTCTAGCGGAATCCGTGACCTTTATATGGATAAAATACAAAGGTAAGCATTTAAGCAGTCTACGATCTAGATACATGTGTGTTTAGGGCGAGGTTAACATCAATTAACCCCTATGATCCTTGGGAGAAAAATCCAGATTTGTCTTCTAGAAAACAGAGACCTAACTTTGACAAATCTAGAATAGTGATTTTTAAATAATAATAATTATAATATTGTAGGACACATTACACACGGCGCCATCTGACCCCAAACTAAGCAGAGCTTGTGTGATGGAAGTCAGTTAACTGATAGGATACATAAATACTTTTTTTTTGTAAATACATACTTATAATACATACAGAACACCCAGACACAGAATAAACATTTGTTTATACCAAACAAACATTTGTCCTTGTCGGGAACCACGCCCTACAGCTCAGGCAGACATACTCCCAATGAGCCAACAGGGCTGTCAAAACTTTCGCGACTTCAACACATAAATATATATTTTTTTGTTTATGTTTATTGTGTTTGTCAAATCGTGAACACGGCTATTGTAACATTCGGAAACCGAAACGTCGAGGTAAATAAACAAAACTAATTTCATATTGTTTTGTGCATATTAAGTGATAAACATAATTAAACTTGGTGGTAGATTTCCTTAGCAGGAGGTCATCTAGGTAGGTACCACCGCAGTACCAGATATTCTGCCACTAAGCAGTAGTGTGTAAGCATTAGTGTGTTCCGGTACTGCAGCTAGCGAAATTACAGGGCTGTTGAGACGAACCATCTAGTCTCAAAGTAATGAGCGCCAAGGCAGCGATGCTCTGGACTTTGTTTTACTACTCAAAGTTCTGTGTATCGCTGCAATGGTCATGGACAGGCGTTATCTCTTAACATCAGGAGAGCGTCACGTTCCTCTCATCACTGTATCTTAAAAAGAAAACCTACAATTAGCATTAAACTAAATAAACAGATAGATATATTTATGAAAATATCTATAATATTATATAAAAATAGTGTAATACAGTGTACTAAGCCGAAATTAAGTCTTTATTATGCACAACTTTTACTACGAATAAATGTAAGAAATATCAACTCCTCCAAACATTTTTTTCACCATAAATAGGCTTGCGTTTGAACTCCATCTCGCCTTAAGTTAAGCGAAGATGACGTTCGACTTGCCTAGAAAAAAACTAATTTACTCGCGACTCAAAGACACCCAGATTGTATATATCTGGAAACACCCACTCAAAGAGGAAATTCTATTATATAAAACATACAGAACACCCAAATGGTGGTGGTGGGAATCGAATCCATGCTCTGCAGCTCTTGAAGCATATATTCTATCAAATGTACTAACAGGACAGTCTAAATACGTATATGAAGATACAGACACGGAATTTTCAAGCCTTTTTTAAAATGTAAAAGTAGTGAGACGAACGAAACGCTTTCCTGATAGTAAGAGATAACGCTTGTTCATGACCAATGCAGCGATATCCAGAAATTTGAGTAACAAAACAACTTCCAGGGTAACGGTGCTTTGGCGTTTTTAAATCTTTGTCATTTAGAATAATTTGCTTTTTTTAATTTATTTTTTTATGAATACTTTAATTCAATAATGTTTAATTTAAATGAACTTGACATGTTTATTAATTTACGTAAAAAAACTTAATTGTTACATTATATTTGTATCATTGATATATTAAAAAACCTTTTTTATAGGTTTTTTAATCAATATCAATGATTTGTATGCATGTCGTCCTTTTTGTAACATCTAGTTTTTGTTTTTGTTGTGTTGATGTACGAGTATATACTAGTGTGGGTGATCCAAACGAATACATATATTTTTTTAATATTGTTTATTTTGTTATGTATTGCATAAAGATAAATGTTAAGTTTTTTTTAATGAGGTCGAACAAAATAATTTCGCCCCTACAGAACATCCACGCGGATAAAGTCCCGGACACAGCTAGTCATCAAAGAAATGTGGAGTTTTGTATCTGTTTCTCTTTAGTCTGTGAAACCACTCAGCACAATCGAAGTGTTTGACGGTAATGGATACACGCGCGCCTATTGATTTCCATTAATGGGTTTCATCACGATAAGAAAGGTCATTGTTTTTTGTTGTGCGAAAGCATTTTATTTTGTTCTAGCCGAACAAAGTACCTGAATTGTATGAACCGCTAAATAAAGGAATTTTCTGCCTGAGTGGGTGTTCCCTGACAAGCTATCAATCTGGGTGCCTTTATGTCGTGATGCGGTTTCTTCCAGGCAAGCGTGCTTCATCATACACCGCATCTTCGATTAACATCAGACGAGATGATTGTCATACGTAATGCTATTTGTAATAAAAAATTAACTTCTAACAATCAACATGCAAACAGAATAATTTTCCATTTAACCTAACCTATTAACAAGTTTTGTTTCTCTAGCTTACTGGTTTCTTGTCTTAAAATGTAATTTTCTATACCAAAAGCCAATACCGAATCTCAAAAAAAATATGTTAAAGTAATGAAACGATCTAGACGCTCTCCTGATGGTAAGAGATAACGCATGTCCGTGAACATTGCAACGATACACAGAACAGTAAGAAAACAAAGCCCAGGGTATCGCTACTTTGGCGCTCATTACTTTGAGACTTTTTATGGGTAGTCTAACAGCCCTGTAATTTCGCTAGCTGCAGTACCCTTAAAACCGGAACACAGTAATGTTTACACACTACTACTTGGTGGCAGAATCTCTGGAGCTGCGGTGAAATCCAATACGACCCCCAGCTAAGGAAATCTACCATTATGTAAACATTGCTCAATTTGTTCATTTTTGAACGTAAGACTTACGACACATCATCATCATCATTTTAAATCCTATATCGCTAACTGCTAAGCATAGTTACTTATTGTACGCATCGGTCCTGTACAAATCTTGTCCACGTTCGACCCGCGATTTTTAGGATACATATGTCCTAAAAATTGCGACCAATATTATAGGCGAGCTGGTGGCCTCCCAGTGCTAACATTTTCCAGATTGTGACCAGAAATCCGTCAACGCTTTAGTACACCCATCATTATGACAAACATCCAAACTTTCACATTTATAAAGTTTAATTTCTTAAAATTTGTGTGAAACCATGATGAAAGTATAATTCTAAATCTAATTTAACAAATATAGTTAGCTTATTTTAAATTACACCTACTTGATTACGTGAAAAATTAGTTATAAAAAAAATTTAAGTTAAAAAAAAAACAATGATTCGTCTACATTGGTGTCCTTTCGCTAACTTTTGATTGCGTTTCATTTTTAAATATGATAGTGTATAAATAAAAAAAAAAATATCCTGCATAAATCTCATTTACTTCCCATAGGTTGCAATAAATAGCTTACGCTTATGCCAAAATATTTTCAAACAAACTTCGATTTAATTTTGTTTTAGCGAAGTCATAAAACCTGGTCTAAAAGCCAAAACTAAAAGTCTTTTGTATTTCCGTCCGTCCTAGCGAAGTTGAATGGTGGTAGTGCTAAGTTCCATAAATTAGTATTCTGTGATTGAACACAGAGCGGCTATAAAGTTTGACGTGCATGCTATTATTAGCTGTTAATGGTGAACGTGCGTGCCTATTGATTTTCATTAGGGTCATAATGCACTGCATCACGAAAACACTGGATTGCAATATATTAAAAGTGTCTGTGCTAAAAACATCTATATAGACATAATAATATTTGTGTTTTTCTTTTAAGGCTGACTGGCTAGGTTTTTGACCACACCGTCACTGCCTGGAATGGAACTGGCTCTAAAATGAGGCTGCCGGAACACACCGTCAGATGCTTGGCGGCAAATTTTCAACTTGAGGGTGGTAACTAGCCAGCCGAGTACTAAAAAGTACGCTACCACCACGCTATGATTTCCCCACGATGTTTTCCTACACGCCCTTCGGCATGTGAATGATGAAATTAAACAGTAGTCCAAGTTTCCTTATTTTGATTCATGAGGTACAGATGTGATCATTAGTGCTATTTTCTCTAGTCGCTGGATGTTAGTTGTCTCTTCTAAAGCACGTTTATTTGTTTACTTCAACTGCTCGCTTTGGTCTTATACCTTTGGCTTTGTATGTATTATTAAAGGAACTTTAGGTTAACCTTCTTCAGTATTTTGTAAGTTTATTGAGTGTGAAGTCGTCATACGTAAGAATTTAATCTCTATTTTGTGATTAGGTAGACAGGTGGAAACTCTTTTTTATAATAACAAATATCGGTTATATGGCATATGTATCCATATGTCGATAGACGCCATAGTTAATTTATCAATCAGCAATTTTAACTACAAATTTACAGTTTTCCGATTTTTCCCTTTACTTGTAATTCTTCCCAAGTACCTTATAAGATTTGATTCTCTTCCAAGTGTCAAAATATGCGGTATAAATGGCCGTATCTTTTGATTGAATTTGATTTTTCCAGCTCTATGTGATTGTATATTTGCTGTTAATCTTTAAGTTGATATCTCTACGCATTCCTGAGAAATATTGTCTTGAAAGACAGGAAGACTGGCAAAGTGTTTCTTTTTTTAACTCTCTATAATATGATGATGTGTTGAATTAATGCGATGTGTGATGACCCGTATTGAGCTTGGACTTGATTGGGGTTTAACGATTTGATGCTTTTTCAAGCCGATCAGTTTGCACCTTACTAATGAGATTTTGGAGGGCGTTTTTTATCAAGAGTATTTATTCGTTATTTATGGATCAGCTTATTTGAATTGATATTGGCCGTATGTGACTAAATTGACTAATTTTAAAAACCTAAGTTATCTATAAATTTAAATTAAAAGTACATAGAAATATGCCCTTTTTAGTAATTTATTACGATGACATTGGATTAAATTTAATGTTTAAACAGTTTTTCAATATTTCTAAAATTGAAGTCGAAATAATATACCTTCAATTTTTAACCGACTTCAGTAAAGGAGTTCTCAATTCGAATTTTTTTTTAAAGATTGACCGTCTAGTTTCTTATCACAACTCTTCTGGTGTTAAGCGACGGTATGTTCGAAGATGGTAAACACACCGTTAGGTGCTTAGCGGCAGATTTCCAACTTGAGGCTAGTAGCTAGCTAGTCAAGTACTAAAAAGTACCCTACCACCATGCTTTGGTTTCTTCACGATGTTTTCCTTCACCGGCATCTCAAGGCCATTGTTGGGCTAGGAACCCACGCGCTTCGGCGTGTGAACCGACAACGCTAACCATTGAGATATTTTCGCTATACTCGTTTTTTTACATTTGCTACCTCAGAACTCTGTAATTTATAAACTAATTTAAAAAAACCGGCCAAGTGCGAGTCGGACTCATGCACCGAGGTTTCCGTACAAATCTGCAGGTATATACATAAGTACAAGTTGTGGTTTTTTTAAATGGTAATTTATGCTTTTCGCGATTTTTCCTTTATCTGTGCTATAAGACGTTGCTTCATACCAAATTTCAAGATTCTGAGTTCACGGGAAGTACCCTGTAGATTTTCTGTAGCCGTTTATGCTGCAATTTTTTGACACTAGCAACTAGTGTCAAAAAATTGCAGCATAAACGGCTGTATCATTTAATTGCGTTGGCTTAGAAGTTTGATTTTTTCACAGCTCCAAGGGACAATAGACTTGAGTATTTGATAATAATTTTAGATTGATACCTGTACGCGTTTCTGAGAAAGAGAGTTTTGACAGACAGACCGACGGACAACAAAGTGATCCTATAAGGGTTCCGTTTTTTTTCTTTTGGGGTACAGAACCCTAAAAATACATTTTTGTTTGAAAGGATATACTTTCAGATTGATCCCATAGAAACTTTATGAAAGTCGGGTAAGTATTTTGATTTTTAAACCAAGATACCTTATACCTAGTTGTGTTTAGGCTTAAGGACATGGAGTCGGGTTTTAAAATTGAAAATGTATACTTTATACTAAAGTAACTTTTTAAATATTTTTGATAATAGTTTATTGTACTTTTTACTTGGTAGTAAATAATAAATAAATATCGTAGGACATTACACACAACGCCATCTGATCCCAAACTAAGCAAAGCTTGTACTATGGTAGTCAGATAGCTGATAGAATACTTAAAAACTTATTTTTTCAGAACAAACATTTTTGATTATACCACAAAATGCTTGTCCTGAGTGGGAATCGAACCCACGCCCTACGGCTCTTGAAGCAGACACACTACCAATGAGCCAACAGGGCAAACAAGATCTTCTTAACAGGAGGTCGTCTAGGTACCACCGCAGTACCAGATATTCTGCCGCCAAGAATAGTATGTAAACATTGTTGTGTTCCGGTTTTAAAAGTACTGAAGCTATCGAAATTACTGGGCTGTTGAGACTAACCATTGAAAGTCTCAAAGTAAGGAGCGCCAAAGCAGCAATGCCCTGGACTTTGTTTTGCTACTCAAAGACTGTATCGCTGCAATAGTCATTGACAGGAGTTATCTCTTACTATCAGGAGAGCGTCCCGTTCGTCTCATTACCTTTGTCTCAGTTTGTAGCGATGATGGCTCAGTGGTTAGTGCGGTAAGTTCGCATGCCGAAGGGCGTGGGTTCAAACCCCAACAATGAGCTTGAGCTGCCGGTGAAGGAAAACATCGTGAGGAAACCATAGCGTGGTGGTAGGGTACTTTCTAGTACTCGGCTGGCTAGCTACCACCCTCAAGTTGAAAATCTGCCGCCAAGCATCTAACGGTGTGTTCCGGCAGCCTCACTTGAGAGCCAGTTCCATACCAGGCTAGGTGTGCTTTACCATCTTCGACCACACCGTCACTTAACATCAAGTGAGCTATGGTAAAACACCTAGCCTGTCAGATATAAAAAAAAACCCTTTCCAACATCAAATATAACAAAAAAAAATGTAAGTTAAATTTCAAAATTTTCAGTGAATATTTCAGCTGTATACATAGCGCTGGCAAATTATTTGTGTAAACTAACATGGAATGGCAGCTTACCCGGTAACTCTGAGTTCACTTACTTAACGTACCTCGGTATGAATTTTAGCAGAGTATAAAATTTCGTTTTTAGTACTTTGCGCACAGCGTTGGTTAGAAGATACCTACTGAATACATTATTTGAGGATGTAAAAAGAAATAGATATTTCACCTAATTTTATTTTCTGGGTAGTTTTTTCGGCATTTCTCTAAGGGATCGTATCCGAAACGAATTAATTCACCAGAGAATTAAAGTTACAGACATATCTCAGCGTATAAGTAAGCTGAAGAGGCAATGGGCTGGCCACATCTGTCGCATAACCGGTAACCGCTGAGGTAGACGTGTTCTAGAGTGGAGACCGCGATTGGGTTAACGTCAGCGAGTCATCGTGTCATCCGACGTACGAGCCTAGCCACAGATTCAATCACACAGAGAAGCCATGGTCGAGCTTGAACTTTTAACCCTTAAAGCAGTATCCGAATTGAGCGATGCCAGCCTGGTCGAATTTAATGCTTTTAATTTTTGTTTTTAATTAAATTTATTTGTTGAGTAAAAACGAATATTCTTATCAATTATATCTATCTCACAATTATAAAAGAAATATCTTCAGATGTCAAAATAAATTGGGGTTATAAATGTCAAAAAGGTAATACAAATGTCAAAAGAAATTATACAAGTGTCAATAGAAGGTAAATCTAAATGTCAAAATGGTTATACAAATGTTGAATGAAATTATACAAATGTCAATATATGGTAAATCTAAATGTCAAAATAATAAATTACACAAATGTCAAGAGCAAATTGTCAAATAAAAACATTTTGATGCCATAACCACTTATCTAAAATCTAAAATGTAAGACTCAGTCGTGTTTATTTTCTGCCAAAAACGGTCGTTTACTATCTCCCTGTTTCCGAAATGTATCAGTGCCGATTACTGATAACCTCCAATTTCTTGGTGTCTCTCTCTTGGCAACTCAAAATTTTGGCTCGTATGTAGTCTAAGGCTCAAATAGCAGTAAAAAGGCTTGGCATCCTCTCTAAGGTGAGGCGGTACTTGACACCTGAACAGCTGCTTAGTTTGTAATGGGCAAATAAAATCGTGTTTGGAGTTCTGCACTTACTTACGGGACGGCTCTGCTAAGTATCAGCTTGAGGCTCTTGAGTCGATCGACAGGCGTGCTAGAAGGCTAATAGGTGATGACACTGGCTGCGTCTAAGTTTCAAAGCCTTGAGCACCGACGTAAGGTCATTTGTGTGTCTTCTATCGCATAGATTTCGGAGAATGTGCCTTAAAATTGCATAATTTGATTCCACCTGCCCCTATTTATTACCGGACGGCTAATCAGACACGGCCATCCTTAGATGGTGGATATTCCACACGTACGGACTAAACGCTTCGATTCCACATTCTTAATACGTACAGCGAGGATGTGGAACTCTCTGCCGGAGATATAGAACTCACAACCTCGCTGTGCCATGTGCGTTACCATGAAAGTAGAACAGCTTAAAACAAAGTCGTCTGTCTGTCTGTTCGCGATAAACTTAAAAACTACTGCACGGATTATCATGCGAGTTTCACCAATAGACAGAGTGATTCAAGAGGAATGTTTATGTATTACGCATAATACATGCATGTGCACCACATTAGTATCTACATTGCACCCGTGTGAAGCCAGTGCGGGTGGCTAGTACTAAATAATAAACCATTAACTAAGGGACATTAGCTTATCATCAGCAAGCCTTATTCCAACACAATCTCCTGTCACAATAGTAGGAAAGAAATAATTACCGCAATATGTCTCCGCCTTCACGAGATTAACGAGGATGCATTATGATTGATGGCAACCTACATCGGGGACAGAATAACAGTGAATTATTTTTGTTTATTTGTAGGTAAAGCGGCCTTATAGCAAAGTAAGTAAAAAATCTATAAGTAGAACATCTACGCGATAAATAGGCGACACAAGTGAGAAGAGGCGGTGCGGTGGGAGCAGAGGACGCTTGCCGGCGAACACCACGTGAGTGCCGACCAAGCAGTCGGGGTTAGCACGTAAATGTCATTGTTTTCTGTTGTGTAGGTAGGTAGTTACTGACGTTTTAATAAAAAGGTATTCAAAAGTCACAGAAGTTTACGTGTGCCTCATAGATTTGATGTTAGCGAAGCTACGAACAAAAAAGATCGATCGAAGGTGTGTTCGTAGATACGATGTCGACATCCCCACATGCGCCTCGCGCTAAAACTGCGTGAATCAACGCTAGTAGGAAAGATGTTCTACTTACTTGGGGCCGCGCGCTTCAAGTACTTTGGTTTAAAAGATTTATTTACGCTCATCAAAAGGGTGAGGAAATTATGAAAAATGATACTAGTGTAATATATAGTTAGGAATGAAAAAAGAAATGAAATGTAAACTCAGTACTTACTTTTTAGTTTTTATATTAAACTAACTGATCCGTCGAACTTCTTACCGCCTAACAAATATTAAATGTCGTGTTACCTGTCAGCTGAACTTAATTTAGGATTTTATGAACGTAATACAATAAATACAAAAGAAACATTAGGTTTAGTAATTTATTATGATAATAGGTACAGAAAGAGAATAAAAATACAAAAATCCAGTACTTCAACTGCCTGTCAGCAAGACACGATTGAAACACTACAGTACACGCGCC
Organism: Biston stratarius; assembly: GCA_950106695.1. Taxonomy (NCBI): domain Eukaryota; kingdom Metazoa; phylum Arthropoda; class Insecta; order Lepidoptera; family Geometridae; genus Biston; species Biston stratarius. Next base: position 16,900,334 of record OX467109.1, on the reverse strand, counting down.
CCTTTTTTTTACTTGAGTACACGCGTGGCCTACTATAGTAGGCCATTTTAAAAATGTCAATAAATTGTACATTTATAATTATTTTATTAAAATAATAAATGAAATGGAAAACTTATTTATTTTACTTACTATTACAACATTACAATTTAGATATATTATTTAACATAGTTGACAATTAGCGATTTAGTAAATATCTAAGGAAAAATAACAAAAATTGCACTTCTGATATATATATATATTTTTTTTTTAATTAACACTAAGCTTATTTGCTATTTTTATTATTTTCATAGCATTCAGGATACACTACTGCTTGGTGATCGGGACAAATCCATTTGTAGCACGTCTTGCACCACTTTTTTGTCGACCGATTTCGGGCTCTCGAGCAGAGTGCACATCGACTGTCTTTGATATCAAATCGTGTTGAGCCTTTTGGGATTCTTGATCTCTGCTGCCCAAAAGTGCTCCAATCCTAAATTAAAGTTGTTGCAGAAGTGATTCAATGGATGCCCGACGGATCAAAAGTGGTTTTATCAAATTGAAGGACAATTCGTGCAGAAAGTTGCGACTGATAATTTTTTAGGGTGAGGCATTCATTTGGTTGATGACCAGAGCGTTGATTCCAACGTTTGTCGATTTGACTAGACTTGACTAGACTGAGTAGACTGGACCGCGCCTTCTGGATGCTAGTTGTGAGAGTGGAGCGTTATCTGAATCTGATGTTTCGTCACATTCACTTAACCTTTCCTCTTCATTTTCCGGGAGTCTTGACTTACGAACTAGGGCCTGTAAGTCTGGTTCTGGGTCAACTTCATCATCTTCACTCTCAATCACATCTTCTTCATCAGTGTCTAGCTCTTGTAGCCATTTTATCACTTGTGCATCATTCATGACGTAATCGGTTATAAATCTAAAAAATACATAAATAATATACATTTTTCAATTTTAAAATAACAATAATTTAATAAACATACCTATTATAACTGAAGAACATTATTGTAGCGTTATAAATCGATAATACACGAAAAGTTACTTACCTGATTTTGGTACACCAATACACGCGCGGACTACTATAGTAGGCCCGCGCTTTTGGCGCCAAATATCTCGCACGTGCGTACGCGCCGGGAGTGCACGGGGTACTCGAGTCGCGACAAATATTCCAGACGAGGCTTACCTGGAATCACTAGTTTCTAGCGCGAAAATATAAAAAGTTACTGCAAAAAGAGTAACCCTGGTCTACTATAGTAGGCCACGCGTAGATCTCATAGAGACAATACACACAAACATGCATACTAATGCAGATTCATAAGACACTAATTCCAAAAGACGCCTTGACTTTATTTAATCGAGAACAAAATTAACACCTACTCGATTCTTCAACTTGTTAAATCTGTTATCGATACAAAGAAAAGCCGGAGTGGTATTAATTAATCCAACCAAATAACACTGCAGATAATACCGCCAGCACGGTAATAACATCTCTATGCACTAGGGAATGGCTGTTGGTCCAAGGGGAAAACGATAAGCGATTATGTGAAATAAGCTGGTGGCTAAGCTCTCTGCAGTTGCATCCCCCTGGCTAAGTGACAATTGTAGTAAGCATAATGTATGGATTAATATTTATAACTGTAAATTGTAACCTAATATGAAAAGAAAGATCCACAAAAAAATGCCTTGCTGAGTTTCTTGCCGGAGTCTTCTCAGTTGAAGTGTAATTACGAGCCGGTGGTAGATTCAAACATGTAACTTAACGTTCATAAGTGCCTTACCAGGGCCTAAACTGAATAAATGACTTTTGATTTTGATTTTTGATTTTTTGTTCTATTATTATTATTACTCCACATAATCAGCTAGAAAAAAGTTTTTGCTTTCTTTTTCATAATCAATGTTTTTTTTATATCTATTGTCGCTAGGTACTGAAGTGCAATACTGAAAGCGAAACTTGACAGTTAGGTAATGTATGATAAATCATTGCAATCTAATTAATAAGTTAATATCGTTGGATATTACACACAGTGCTATTTGACCCCAAACTAAGCAAAGCTTTTACTATGGAAGTCAGATAACTGATAGAATACCTACTTAAATACTTTTTTTCTTCTAAATACATACCTATAAAACATTACAGAACACCTATTATCAGTACATATTAAGTGTTTAAAATAGATATTTATTACTTTTACAAATAACTAAAAAAAGACAATTTTTAGTTTAAATCGGATTCCGAATCTTTATTAACTGTCCCACTGCTGGGCGTGGGCCTCTTTTCATTGTGAGAAGGGTAAGGCCGTAGTCTACCGCGCTATTTTAGTGCGGGTTGGCAGATTTTTTTACTTTTTTAAAGAGTTTAAAAGAACTTTTTTTTAACTCTTTCTTTACAAGGTGGTAGGGTACTTTCTAGAACTCGGTTGGTTAGCTACCTTCAAGTTGAAAATCTGCCACCAAGCATCTAACGGTGTGTTCCGGCAGCCTCATTTGAGAGTCATTCCAGGATAGGTGTGCTTTACCATCTTCTACCACACCGTCACTTAACATCGGGTGAGCTGTGGTCAAACACCAAACATATCAACCATTAAAGTTACATTAAATCATTATCCTTGTTGTAAAAAATACGAATACAAAGCGAAATTACACTAAATATAGGTATAACTCCAAAATACCTAAACTATTGTTTTATATCATTAAGCGCATTTCTTTAATACATAGTAGTTTCTAAACACCACCACTTGTTTACTAAGTTTTACAATTACGGAAGCTTGTGCCTTGGACCATACTCAGTTCTCAGATACATTTTGAACTTCAGTGCTTAACTGTATCCAGAGAATGTAATGTTAATTCTGAACAGTGCTCTGGCGTTGAGCACAGAGCACGCTTGTGATGAGCTCAACTGTTCAACTTGGTGAAACTATAGCGCTTAGAAGATTCAACTGTTTATCTAAACTTAGTAAAATTATTCATGAAACAATTAAAGCTTACGAATGTGGAATCCGTGACAATAGATTTTTTTCTATAGGTAACAGGCTAGGTTACCTGGGACCTTATGGGACCTTATTCGCTATGAGCTCGTAACGTGCCGCTTTATGTAACATGGTGAAGTTTCAAGTAAATTCGCGTGGAATGGAATTCGACACTAATGTCAAATTAAATAAGTGTAATTTTTAACAAAAAAGAAACTAACTTCATTCCACTAAGCTCCAACACGGCAAGTAGTTCATTGAGTTCATAGTGACCGTAAACACCACTGAAAAGTCTCAGAAAAGCAAAATATCAACATAGCAATCGGATGCAACTTGTTTTCTCCAGTTATATATTTTGTTTTAAAAATCAATCAAACTAATGAACTGATTTTGGTGAAACTTTTATGGAACCAATCTAAAAGTATACCATTGTATTGTTACCTGGCTGGTTAAAACTCTAACCATGAGCTTTGAGCTGCTGGAGAAGAAAAACATCATGAGGAAACCATGGCATGTTGTCAGGGTATTGCTACTGGTACTAGGCTGGCAAGCTACCACCCTCAAGCTCAGCTGCCAAGCACTTGTCGGTGCCAAAAAGGCCTAGCATGTCGATCATATTTAAAAAATTCAATCCCTTCAGCAGAAAGAAGCAGATCCGCTATCGAATGATTAAACAGGGTAGTCAAAAAGACATGATTAATATAAATGCATTTAATCAAGCTATTTAAAAGTTCTTATAATTTTTTATAAAATTTAAACATGTCCTATTTTCCTTTACAAAAAAAATAACACTATTTAAGAAATTAACACTAATTAATTTACTGTTAAACATGTTTTTGGGGACTGATGCTTTGAGAATTTGATCAACTAAGAATCCAAGTAAGGTAAACATCAAGATTACTATTGAGCGGCAGGCTGATTGTCAGCATTAGGCATTTGGGTCAGACACGTTATAAAACGTAACGGAGACGAGGAACTTGTTGATCACGAAAACGAGCTACAGAATCTTGTTCATTTTCAACTGGGATTCCAACAAGTCGCCTAGCATCATCCCCGGTTAGTAACTGAACTTCCGGAGATAGTATAAATCTGTTGTAGATATCACCATCCGGCTGGACCCCTAGCACAAATTGGCCCTTGCCATTGAGGCCGCCATTACCAGTGAATCCAGTTTCAATAGCGTTAGCAATATCTGCTTTCAAGCCTGTTTTACCAGCAATTATGTTATTTCCGATTTGTGCTGATCCGTCTGCGAAGACATGTGGTTTCCACGACGCTCCTATCATGCCTTTGCCAGTTCCCTTGACAGATAAGAAGTCACGTTCTGCCGCCATTTGTCCTCCAAGCATGCCTTTGATCTGGTTCTCGTATCCTATGTTCCCACCAGCAGAAAACAATGTTGCTGGGGCACCTGTGTATACACCAATTTGTTCATTATTTGTGATTTTGTAGCGATGATAGCTCCGCGGTTGACTCGATTAGATCATATGGCGAAAAGCTTAGGTTGAAACCTAACAAAGATTAAAAAAAAAATTAAAGTCAGGCTGCCTTTGAACATCATCTCGTCTGATGTTAAGCGAAGATGCTGTCTACAATAGAGTACGTTTGCCTAGAGAAAACCGATTCACTCGTGACTTGAAAGCACCCAGATTGTATTCATCAGGGAACACCCACTCAGGTAGCTTCCATTGATTAGTGATTCTTACAATTAAGGTGGAATCGTACCTAAATAAAGCTATGTGGAATGTCTTGCGAGGTGTCTCCTACTTTTAAACAAGGCCTCCAGAAGTTTTATCAGATTTAGCAGTTTCAAGCTGACCTCTAATAAGTGTATAATACTAGAAATACTTACAGTAACTTCCTGCTATTAGCATCAGACACGGGAAGGCAAACAGACACATCTGAAATTATGCAAAAGGAAATCAATAATGTGTAATTTTTTTAAATATTTTTTTAATTAGAACTAGGCTTACGTTTGACCGCTATCTCACCTGACGTTAAGTGATGATGCGATCTAACATGGAGCACGCTTGCCTAGAAGATACCGATTCACTCTCGACTTGAATACACCCATACTATATCCAACGGGGAACACCCACTCAGGCAGCGCATTCCACTGTCTAGCAGTCCGCGCAATGAACATGGAATCAAATAGTTTCGTTCGAATTTTTGGAACATCTACCATAAAACGATGTCGCTTTTTTGAGCTTCTGATTGTCCGATAGAAAAATGAGCGTAGGGGAATCAGACCGTGTTCTAAAGCACACTTTTCAAAATGAATCCTAAAAAAAATCGACCAACTAGCAACTTTGCGACGATTTTCTAGGCTTTGTAATTTAACCTGAACAATGGAGTCATCACAGATGAGCCTCTTGGCTCATAACTGTGTGATGCAATAAAACAGATATATTTATTAGTGTTCATTCAAACGGTAAGATAATCGAACTGATACTGATGGTCTTGTTAGCGCATTTTGTAGAATATCTGCTTCAAAAGCAGTAGGGCGTGGGTTCGAATCCCACCAGGACAAACATTTATATGACAATAAATGTATGCTCTGTATCTGGGTGTTCTACTATATCCTTATCCTTACTAATATCGTAAACGTGAATGTGAGTTTGTTTGTTTGTCACGCTTTCATGCAGAAACTACTCGACCGATTATCATGAAACTTCGTACACATATTCTCAAAGGTATTGCAAAGGACGGAGACTTCTTACTATACAAAAAACAACATTTTTTCGGGCGGGTTAAAAAAAGGTATATTGGTAGAGATACGTATGATCAAAAAATTCATCAAATTCAACGCCATTTGGCGTTCAAGTTTTACCTTTTTAAATTGTTAGAATTCAAAATTATTTATTTTTGTTGTAGTGAAATATATTTTAATAAATGTTTTAAATTTTTGTAACTTAATTGTATATCGTAATTTTTAAATACTGATAATCCCAGTCAAGCAATTAAATACAATTATCATAATAACTTATTTCCATTAGAATGCCATGATCTTTGATACCAATGTAAGGACATCAATGTGAGCGAAGCTGCGGGAAAAATCTAGTGTATTATAAGTATGTATTTACAAAAAAGTATGTAATATATGTATCAGTTATCTTGACCATAAAGTACAAGCTTTGCTTAATTTAAGACTAGATAGCGCTGTGTGAAATGACTTAGGATATTTATTTATTCGATTTGACATTCGATTGTCTCAATAGCCTATACTGCAGTGCCTTGCGGATATATTACAGCACACTACTGCTTGGCGGCAAAATATCTGATGCTGCGGTGGTACCCACTTAAACGATTTTCTGCTAAGAAGATCTACCACCAAGTAATGCAAAATAAACTAGTACCTAAGTGAAAAATGCTGACCGAATTTGGAGTCAAGACCCTTTTCTAAGTTCAACGTTAAATAATATTTCTCCCAAGAGACATGCTACTCAGCCTGATGTTTGGTTTTTCGTATCGGGCCACTGCCAACGCCTTGCATATATCGTCACTCCATCTAGTCTCACACTAAGATATCAAATGGTATTTTAGTATTTAATAGTTTTTATTTTAAAGCTTACCATTTTCCCGTGGTTGTAGAGTACCTCAGGGGATGTTCACAAGACACTTTCTGTGGCTTTTTGAAATTAACGACCAGTTTATATACAAAATTGTGTAACTTCATTGTTACCTTATATTATGTTATTAATTTAATTTTGTAATTATATTAAGACACGTAAATACCAATGCTGTCATGTATTTATATACAAGTTGTGGCGTAAAGAGTAGATAATCCTGTACCTACAACAGATCAGAAAATTTAAATTTTTATCCTGTTTAAAAGTGTCATAATTTTTGAGTTAACTGAAAAAAAAACGAAACTTGCTCAGTCTTTTAGGTGCTAAATTCACAAATATAATACCTATACCTATAATATAAAAAATAAGGAAGCAAAATTTTTAAATAGCTTATTTCATTGAAATTTCAAAATGGCATGACAAATCGTGTTCCTAGCTTTCAAATTAAAAAAATACTCCTTTTAAGCTGGATCAGAACCCTTTTTCAAAATGTACGAGTTATTTTTATATAAATTTATTGAATTCGTTTTAATAAATAATATCAATGTTATAACAATAAAATGTGTTGAAACATTCACGATCTTGTTAGACTTTGTTATAATAAAAGCACAATAAAAAAATAGGATAGAAAACGATAATTTACCACATATATCATTAATCAACCATTATATTGACTTGTTAATTTGTTTTACCAATAAATGTGAATATGAATATACTTTATGTAAAATAAAAGTAGACAAGAAACTATTATTATTATTGACATTTATTATTTATAGTATTGACTTATTAAGAAATAGTTATTAAAAACACCTAAATAATTATAACAAATTATATAACATAAAACATCAATATTTACTTTATAATAGGGATCACAAAAAAGATCTACCAAAATTTCAACATAGTAACAACATAATAAATAGGTTACTTAACTTATGGGTCTTTTGATCTGTTCAGTACGACGGTTCGCTACAGAATGCCATGATGTTCGAGCCAGAGCGGCCTTTTATATTCACAAAACACGTGAATCATAATAGTTATTTAGTCAAATCAAGTCTTTTAAATTATTTAATCAAACAATACATTCGAAATAATTTGTATAATAAATAGACATTATGTTTAACTTATTTTAATATTAATGGCAATAACAAACACATATATATATATATATAAAACTAAATATATATGTCTATCTAATCTGTTAAGCTCGAGAACGTTTGATTTTCCGTGCATATACAATTGATTTATTTTTTCCACAGCACATTTTATGAGCTCTCGAAGTTGTTCAATGGAAGAAATGAGCTCCTTGTACAACATCTGCTTGAGCCACACCCACATCCCCAGTAGAAAAAGTCTAGTGATTGTTAGCCTGGTGACAGAGGTGGCCACTGGTGGCCACTCCGATTTTATCAGAGCCACCTAAAAGAGTGGGCATGTGTCTCATTTTTTTCAGTTTTTCAAAAATATTCAATAACTCGTAAAACCAGTACACTTTTAAGTACTAAAAAAAATAATTTTCTGAACTGATCGTAGGTACAGGATTATCCACTGTTTACGCCACACCCTGTATGTATCTTGTATATAGGTGTCTATAAAATTGTTATTATTATACAAACATAAATGCTCATTTAAAGGAGGCTTCAGGTGACCAGAATGCTGGCATCTACTTTGGTCAAAAGCTTAGCATTGCCATCCAACGTGGCAATGCTGCCAGCATTCTGGCCACATATCCATCATCTGACGGCCTTTTTATTTAATTTTAAGTTAGTTTAGTTGTCTCTAGATGTTTTAATATATAACCTTATAGATAACTATAAAAACTTAGTTAGCATTTTGTCAATGCTCATTAGTTTGATTTTATTTGTTTTCATTTCATCTAATCAAATTTCTATTAACGGCAAAATACAAAAACTTGTTGCGGGGAATATTCATGACAATCTTCAAAACGAATTGGGTAAATTGTTTTTTTTTAGTTTGACGTACTAAATGATTGACCACATCTCACCTGGGTGGTGTAGTCGAAGATGGTAAGCGCACATAGCCTGAAATGGAACTGGATCTCAAGTGAGGCTACCGGAACACGCCGTTAGATGCTTGGCGGCAGATTTTCAACTTGAGGGTGGTAGCTAGCCAACCGAGTACTAGAAAGTACCCTACCACCACGCTATGGTTTCCTAACGATGTTATCCTTCACCGACAGCTCAAGTTCATTGTTGGGGCTTGAACCCACGCCCTTCAGCATGCGAACCTACCGCGCTAACCACTGAGCTATCATCACTACAAATAAAAAATAAATAAAATAATAAGTAAAACAGAAAGTATAAAGTTTATAAGTATTAATAAGTTAGATACTAAGTAAAGTTTCGGATAAGTTATTTTAAATTGTTGTCAAATAAGTTAAATTTAAATCCTCGTCACTATTGTAACTGAAATGACTGTTAAGCGGAAATAAACTAAATATACACCTTGACTACTCAATATAACATCTTTTTTGACTACTACTACGTTAAATTGCCTCGGGTACTATTATTACTCCGACTATAGTTTCAGCCATTTTTTTTTCATTTTTTTTATACGGTGACTTTCTTCAAGGAGTCAAAACATATTGCACTAGCTTCAGCTTCTATTTACGAGTAGGCCCGCCAGAGGCGTTGATCCATTTTTTTATAATCGTCATTATCAAATCCATTTTTTATAAACGCACGAGCACGCACTTTCTCACACATTCGCACACGCTGAAACACACACAAACACATCTGCACACACAGTCACCGAACAAAAGTAAAAAATATATATTAGTGCACAGGTATTTAACGATTTGATTTGATTAATTTTAATATTTTTTTCCTTGAACTTTGATTTCATAAATTAAATTTATATCATTAGTCCAATTTAAGCGTATTTGATCACAATTATATAAGATTATTTATTGAACACGGAGCATGGATTTCCGAAATACAACAATACTCTTTGTTTAGTTAGAAAATCCGAAGCTCAATCGATTGTATCGACAACACTGTGTGAGTAGCAAATAATTGTAGAACAATTTAAAAAATAATAAGAATACGTGTGAATACGCCCTACAGGTTTCAAGAGCTATACTATACATTCTACTATATAATACTACCAATGAGGCAGTAGACAAGGCTGTTATTGAATGCTAACAAGTTTCGTCTAAATCTTTTCGATCATTCAAACAGCTAGTTTCGTGATAATTTTATTGTACTATATCTGGATAACTCTTTCGCAAACTGACATACCCCCGAACAAGTTAATCCATACAGGATTGGCAAAGCCCTGCGGTTTCATGCAGAGTCAGAAAAGGCAGAGAGCGACAACGTTGAGGTATAATCAATAACACGAGGTAACCAACGATGCCCTGCACTTTGTTTTGTTATTCATAGCTATGTGTGCCACTGCAATGTAATAATTTATAATTTATTCATAAACTTTTATAATTAGTATACATATTGACTTACATAACATTTTTGGCACTTTTCATGTACAAATGAACCACTGCTACCGAGCTAGGATTAACTCCTGTATTACCTTACTTTAAAGCCAGTTCCATTCAAGGCTAGGTGTGATTTACCATCTTCGACCACACCGTCACTTAACATCAGGTGAGCTGTAATCAAATATCTAGCTTGTCAAATACAAAAATAAAAGTAATCTATCCGTGCTTGGGCTTAGTAAAATGTTATTCATTGTAAAAATTAAGATTTATCACTAAGAGATACGTCCATCTAATTCTTTCTAATCTGTGGACCGGATATATTAGATCGCCGGAACTAAAACAAACTATTTAATAGAATACCTGTTTCAAACGCATGTTAGAATCCCCTTGTAATATGGCTTTTAAAAAGTTACATTAGTTTTGGAATAGTTCTGACGTTCTATGTTTGAGCAAAAATAAATACTTAAGTTATACAACATAAAGATAGTTATTGAAACAAACAATTTTTTTTTATAGTTGTGAGATTAGGTGTTTGGCCACAGTTACTTGATATTAAGTGACGGTGCTTCCAAATATAGTAAACACACCTAACCTGGAATGGAACTGGCCCTCAAGTGATTGGCGGCATATTTTCAATAGTATGGTATCTTTAAGCTGGGATTTTTAAATATATTTGCAAATTATTTGTGTTAAAGGTTTTGCCAATCTATTTAGTAGTGTTTATAGCTCAGTGGTTAGCGCGGTCAGTTAGCACGCTGAAAGGCGTGGGTTCAAACCCCAACAATAAGCTTGAGGTGAAGGCATCGTGAGGCAGCAATAACGTGGTGGTAGGGTACTTTCTAATACTCGACTGGCTAACTACCACCCTTAAGTTGAAAATCTGCTGCCAAGTACCTAACGGTGTGTTCCGGCAGCCTCACTTGAGAGCTAATTCTATTCTAGGCTAAGTGTGCTTTACCATCTTTGACCACACTGTCACTTAACATAAGATGAGTTGTGGTTAAACACTTACCTAGTCAACCATAAAAAAATCAAGCAATACTAAAAAGAAAGTATTAAATATGTTAACCCATAAATTGACGTCCTTGGTGACAACTCCCAGACGTGCACTTTCTGTTTAGATTCCCACACGACCCCGATACCAGCCGTCCATTTAAACCTACACTCTAAACTTTTATTCCAGCATTGGGAATTCCGATCTTCAACGCAATAAATCATAGTGACGTGAGCAGATCCTGGCTCGCAGCCAGCCGATGGATAGAGGATTGACTTATAGCTGTTATAGCCAGTTATACCCGTACTTTGTAGAAAGCTTTCCGTATTGGTTTGGTGCTGACGGGCTTTCTGGCTGGCTTTATTTAGGTTTGCGGCTATATCCTTTTCATTTTATTTTGTTTAAAAAAAATCATCAACATAACTGGGTCATGCACTAATCTAGTTAGTATTCGGATGGATGTTCGAGAACAGCATTTACAACTGATCCTCTCAGAGGGTTAACCCTAAAGTAACAAGTGAAATTGTCGATTTAATTTTCTTCTATAGTAAAGAACATAAATATTTACCAAAATTCATATTGAGAACCTCGATTTGAAACTGAAGTATAAATAAAGGTTATTACCTTTATTTATACTTCAGTTTCAAATCGAGTGTCATTTTTTTAATATATAATTTACAAAAAAAATATTTAAATATTCCGTCAGTTAACAATTAGTACAAACTTTGCTTAGTTAGGGGCGCTGTGTGAAATGTTCTACAATATTTATTTATTTAATTTTTTTTTTTTAATGCGCTTTAGTACAACTCAATCCTATTAAACTAAATTCTAAACTGGAAGCACAAGAAAACAGGTCAAATACAAAAAAGTATTTAACCTGTTCTCTTGTGCTAAACAATGTTCCCTGTACAAAGATTTCATTAAACCTCTCGGAAGCTGGCCGTCACTCCCGTCGACGACCGTTCAACACGTTACTATCTCGCTTTAAATTTTTCACCCGTGACACTTACATAGGTGTCTCGACACCAATCCGCGCAACTCTGCTTGACTGGCTTCCAGTCGATGAAAACATTTCCAACACCACACTCTTTAACACTTCAAGCGAATCAAAGTTTTATTTCAAAGATTGAAAGTTCACATTCAAAACATCTATAAATGCACAGAATGACAAACCTATTTTCAGGAGTATACCTAGAGATTGAACTTATAATTTCAGAAAGTAAACTTTAGTGACAATGACATACGGATGAATTCTGAATGATAGCGTTAGATTTCTAGTTTGACCGTTGCCTTATCGAAGATCAACTGGACGTAAGAGCAAATCTTGCGAGACCTTTTTCGAATGGATTCACTTGAGCTTTTAGCATGATTATTTTTAGGCGACGATTTCTTTGTTTTATTTTGCTGATCCTGTTTTAACTTCTTGTCGCCTAGTATTATGATACTCTCAGATTCTGAGACCAAGCCATACTCTCGCGTTCACCCATCCAAAAACTGTCCGGGCAATGTGCTCAGGCAGCAAACTTGTTTACATTTAACTAAACCCTTTTTAAATTCATTTAAAAATAAAACTTGCTCAAACTTGCTATATCTCACTTTTATTTAATTTCAATGTAATTTTTGTTTCCTGTTGACATTATAAATAATTAAACTACTTAGTATACAAATCTCATGGCTTAACTTATCTTAACTAAAATCTAAAACAAATACAAATATTTGATAATAGTTACACGTCAAATTCCGTAATATCGTTTTAAATATACCATGAAATATGTCAAAAACATAAAATTACACTTCAATGAAAAAATAAAATACATATAAAATTGCCAATATAATAAAATAACATTTTTTTTTTTGTATCTATCTCCTTGGACTCACCATTTCTTAATTCAACAAATATGCTATCAGCTGCATTCAAATTTCATTCAAATCCGTCCAATTTTACCGTGATACGTCTGCATGAACAATGAACATACAAACAACATTTTGCAGTCATAATATATAATTCCTCACATTCTCTTACTCTTATTAAATTCCTTAAAATAATGTTGATAATTATGGTGACGTTACTTAACCATTAATTAAATTGTATACTAAGGTATTACAACACGTCTTTGTAGTGATATTTATGGTTTTAGAGTAATGTATTGTAGTTTATAATCTAGTGTTGGGAAATTTAAAACCAACTTACGGTTAAATTATTGCCAAACAATCAACATAAAGTAATTTCGATAAAAAATTTGGATATTTCTTCGATGATGACGATGATTCGTAGCTTCGTGACGTTGATTCAAGATACCTCGGCAAAATACCCATATCAATTCTGTAGTAAATTTTTCAAATTCTCCCCGGCAAAATTTCCAAGCAAAATACCCAAGCAAAATTTCCGTGCAAAATGCCCCAGCAAAATAGCACAATAAAATTTCCATGCAAAATACTCTACTCAAAAGCCGCAACAAAATACCAAGCAAATTTAAAAAAACCTCAACAAAATGCCACAGCAAAACTTCCACGTAAAATACTCCAGCAAAATGCCACACCGAAGTTTCTGCGCAAAATGCCACACCAAAATTTCCGCGCAAAATACCCCAGCAAAATTTCGGCGTAAAATGCCCAAACAATTTTTATTTATTTATGTCAAATACAACTTATACATTACAATTTACAAAATTCTTCCGACCTGCGTAGCAAACACCAGCTCTTATTATTTATATTACCCGTATATAGAAGGAGGATAGTTACCAACATTATTACTACATTAACCTATATTTTAAGTGTCGATAATATTTGTATTAAAGTGTGTATTTTTATCCTTATTAGCTAACTTACTAGTTCAACAGTGTCTGAGCGGATTTGGTAAATTTAAAGTTTGGGCTTGCAATGCCTTTTATGGTTGTGCCAACCATCGCTCGACTACCCTCCAGCACTAGTTTATCTATGTAACTAGGTACAGGAAGACATAGACATTACTCTCGTAATGTATCACAGGGAAGCCGCCGCGCTTGTCGCATAACAAAACATCCCAAATAAATTAACTTGCTATTAATTTGGAAGGAAACTCTAGCTTGTTAGTTCAGACAAATTATTGTGTTGCGTAAATTTTAATTCATAGAATTCCATCAAACATTTGATACTCCCAAATGATTTTGTTTTGACGATAAAACCTCAAAGAGGTCCCTAGAACTTCTGACAAATAATACACCCAAACAGAGATCAGGTTCATTTGAAATAAAACTTTTAAATGTGAACACCGACGAAATATTAAAAAAAAAAAGTTATTAATCGCTCTTTCTTTTAGGCAAGCGTGTTCCATCGTATACTGTATTTTTACTTTTTTATGGTTTACAGTTTGACCACAGCTAACCTGATGTTAATGGCAAACCCAGCCTGGAATGGTAATTAATATTTATTCTAACAATTATCTGGTTCCCAAAGTACAAGTTTTACTTAGTTTGGGGCTAGATGGAAACCGGATAACTTTAACATACTTAAAGTTAGATACTTTTTTTAATCCCAATTTTAATATTTAACCCGCATTAAAATCGATGAATACGCATAATGTTCGAGGTGATATTTTACTACCGGGACGGTACAAATACATACCTATAATATAACAATGTAATACTTACAAAATTCCCAGAAACAGAACAAACATTTATCGACACATAAATGTTTATCCTGGAGGAAATCGAACCCACGTCCTACGGTTCTTGAAGCAAATACCTATTCTACCAAATGAGTTAGCAAAGTTTACCGAAATGTTTGAACTGATAGGTGATCATGATATTATACATATTTTTTGTTTTACTTATGCGGGATTACTCCCGTTTAATTATATGGGATACTCAAACTACAGTCCGGCCACATCTGGTGGCCTTCATCATGGGCATAAAGCTGAATACAATGCGCGTGCGACCTAGATTTGCTTCGCACTCAAACACTTTGTCTCCATGATGAAGGCCACCGAATGTGGCCGAAACTATAGTCGGAGTATTCGATATAATTAAACGTGAGTAATCCCGCATAAGTAAAATAAAAAATATACGTATAATATCATACGCACACACACACACACACACGCACGCACGCACACACCCATACACGCACACCCATACACGCACACCCATACACTCACACACATAACACACACTCACAAATACACAGAGAGAGAGAGAGAGAGAGAGAGACGGCTAGTTTATTTATATGTATAATTTTTCTTTTTGTATTCAAATCTTTCCGTAAAAATGAAGATGCGCGAAACCAAAGCTAGCAATCTTGTGAACTTGGGTCACCAAAATACAGGTTATACGCCTAGTTTGGGGCCCGATGAATTATGCTATACAAATCGTAAATAGTAATTTAATTTGTGAAATTGTTAAATTGCAAATAAAGATAATAAAGTAATAAAGATCATTATCATTATTATTATTAAACGTGAGTAATCCCGCATATATTAAACAAATAAAATTTTCAAAATCACGTCTGTTTTCAAAAGTTTTCGCGTTTATTAGGTTAGCGTTATTATTCTTTGTTATTAACTGGGCGCACTATTATTACAAAGCTTAGCTCGAGTTATACTCAGTTTCATTAATTTAAATTCCTTTGAAAACAAACGCCTTAAACTTGCGTTAGTTATGTTGCAATCTGCTTTCAATTAATTTATGGAACAAGTTTTCCTTACGCGTCAAAGAAATAACTTTGGCGAGTTTGGATGTCTGTAGGTACTTCAGTCAACTTTATTTAAGAGGTGACCAAATTATGGAACTACAATTTTGATACGGGACACTGAGAGTTTTTGTTAGATAATACGGTGGTGGCTCCATCATTCAATTATCACATCCATTTTTCGTGATCCATAAATGGGAAATCATTAAAAAGTTAAAAATTATAAGGTTTAGTTACATTGTTAGTCTTTTCTTTGAAGCTTTAGGCTGAGGATGCTGGTCCAAGTGTTAATGGAATTACATAAGCCATTAAATCTCTTCTCCTTACATCGTTGTAAGAAAAAAGTGGTATGCTTTTTAAAATCGACAAGTTTATAAATTATGAGGAATTCATTGATACAGATTCAAAATCGAATCCACATTCTCACGAATCTGATGCTCTAGTCCAAATAGGCCAGCAAATGACATTTGGGACCTTAGTTACAAAAAAGGCAGAATCAAAAACATTTACGTAAAGATGTGTACCAAAAACACGTCTGAAAATCATTGTTGGGTTTTCTATTCACGTTATTTCTTCTACTATCGTTATAGTATACATTCTAGGCACATATACAGAAGCACTATAATATATAACGATACAGTAACAGAATTCTAACTTATATATTTAAGTTTTTGCCTTTGATTATTTATTAAAAATATAGTATACAATATAATAAAACAAAAGAATCTACACATAAAATAATTGCTATGCTAAATGCAACCTTATAACTATGATAAATAGCTGTTTATTTGCGGTAAAAATCGTTTTCAGTTGAATTGGCTTTTGTCTCAGCTTTTGATACTTTTGAGTCGCTAATAATCTACTTAAATTGCCTCTAGTCTCCGCACGTGACAATTTGAGTCGCTGGCAATCTACTTTAATCTAGTCGCTGCATGTCACAATTTTAGCAAACAATCTACTTAAATTGGTTCTAGACTCCGAACGTGATAATTTTAGTCGGAAGCAATCTACCTTAATCATTTTAGTCTCCACAAGTGGTAATTCAAGTCACTAGCAATCTACCTAAATTGGCTCTAGTCACCGCGCGTGACAATTTAAGTCGCTAGCAATCTGATTAAATTGGGTTTAGTCTCCGCGCGTGATACTTTGGAGTTGTTTGAGTTTGAGTTTACTTTTTATAATAAGTACCTGGATGACCGAGCTTTCCTCGTTTTCTAAAAAGCACCTGGATGACTTTGAGCATTGCTCGGCTGATAACATGGATAAAACGACGTTTTCTGAAAATGAAACCTAGCTAGATCGATTTTTCGCCCCCGAAACCCCCTGGATACAAAATTTCATGAAAATCGTTGGAGCCGTTTTCGAGATTCAGAATATATATATATATACAAGAATTGCTCGTTTAAAGATATAGATAGATAGATATGTGTACATTGTATATGCATACATACGTACATTGTATACCTAACGCCTGCGACTTCGAAAAATAATACATGTAACAAATAACCAATAGTCACGAAGCTTGCGAATGTATATTTTATTATTAGATTAAGATAAAATATACCTTTTATTCTTGAATAATCCATAAGACGTATCTATACCAAATTTCAACAGGATACGTCCAGTAGTTAGTTGTTGATAATCCCACAGGAAAATATATTTTTTATATTATGAAAAGTATTCTATATATTTGGGAGAGAAGAGCCTTAAAGATGGCAACTTCTCCGCGTAGCAACGTCGGAGCGGTGGGAATGACGTGAAGTCCATGTACGGTCGATCGGACGGTCTCGGCAGTGTTCCCAACTTGGGGGTTTTCCCCCTAAATTTAGGTAATTAGTCAGGTGGGGTTTTTAGGGGCGTTATATTAGGTATTTTTAAGGATTTTTTGACTGCTTATTTTTTACTAAGAAAAATAAAGGTATAAAAATATAGGGCCTGAAGTTATTCAATCTAGACAGTTATATTTATTTAGTAACCTAGCGGCTTAGCGAGATGTAGTACAGTTCCGGGTTCCTCATTACTAAGTATGCGGTAGTAATATTTATATTGAAAAGAAAACAAATGTCACCATAGTGCATACCATAAGCATAAGACGCGAGATATTACAACTACTCTGTGATGACTGGTAGTTACGTTGTCTATGCTTACTGGAAATATGTTGATTTTTATTTACTTGTTTAATATAATTTCTTTATTGTACTGTTGTATCGACAACCAATTCGTTAATTATGCCTAAAGAAAAGAATAAATACAGTCAAAAGTACACAAACATTTAGAAAATAGATCCAGAATAAAAAGAAGTGAACTTATATTGGAAGTATTAAATAATGTATAAGTAGAAAATATTTAAAAAAATTACAGTTTTTTATACTTGATTAATTATCTTTTTTTAATAATATTTTTATTTTTATTTTCAATTAATTGTTGTGATTTTAGGAGTTTTTAGCATAGCTCTAGGAATAAATATTTTTGAGAGTTGGTAACACTGGGTCTCGGTCACTTTGAGCGTGGCTTCAAGAATAGACGGTCGTTGCAATAGTGGTAACTATTGCTCGTGTATCGATTTTTGCTTAAAGTTTCCTTTTGTTATTTGAATTCTGTTTTGTAATATTAAATTTGTGTAATATTATATTTTTAATTTTGGTATTAATTTCTAAATATATGTTAATCCCAGTAATAAACTATCATCATCAGCCATAGGACGTCCACTGCTGGACAAGGCCTCCTCCTGGGGATTTTGCCAATACTCGCCACGCTTGGCAGGCGGGTTGGCAAGCGCAGTTAGGTGTGATTGTTCAAGGAAGACGCTGCTGCCCATCTTCCGGATTACATCCCTCAGCCGACTCTTACGGCAACCACGGGTAAAGAGGGTGGGGTACTATTCTTACGCCGGCACCACCACGGCTCACGGTTAATAAACTATATGTGTGGCAAATTGCATTTAATTCCGTTAAGCCATTTTTGCGTGATTGAGTAACAAACATCCAATTAGTAAGATATGTGTAAATGTTTATATCTATGTACTGATCTTAGGTACTGTTCCTCAATACACTACTCAAAGTGAGAAGGCAGGTTGTGAAAGCGCTTCCTTTCTTTATGAAATCTTTTGGTGGAACTCTCGCCAGGTTGTGTTGGTGCCTTTCCCAGCTATTGTTTAGAGTTTTATTTTGAATGTAAGTTACTGAAAAGTATTTACGCTTTATTCGAATAATTTCTCTTCGGTTTTGCTTGAAAAATGATACAGCAATTCAATAATTGCGTTAGTTTGTTTTATAATTTTATTTTGCTATTTTGAACTGTTACATTTACTAAAACCTGCATACAAATACCCAATCTTATATCTATGACTTTAAATTACACTAAGACTAATAAGAAATACTACAAGATTTTTTCTTATGAAGGACATTTTTTTTTGTATTATAAAACAAAGTCGCCTCCGCTTCTGTCTATCCGTCTGTCTGTCTGTCTGTCTGTCTGCCTATTCGCGATAAACTTAAAAACTACTGATCGGATTATCATGCGAATTTCATCAATAGATAGAGTGATTCATGAAGAAGGTTTAAGTGTATAATTTGTCAAGGTTTTGTGTAGATTGGTTGAAATATGATGATAATTGTTGGAAGTGTCGGAAAAAGTTAATGCTTAATCATAAAATTCGCTGCTTAATCCCTTTGAGATATAACAAAACAATGCATAGTGAAATATTCCTCTATTATTTATAGATCTACAAGGAAGTCCGTGTTGGTATAGGTTTAATATCTACCTTTTAAGGATAGCTTACATATTATAGTAAACATTCTAAGCTAGATTTGTTTACCATCTTCGACCAAACCGTCACTTAACATCAGAGAGAGAGAGAGAGAGAGAGACATATTACTGAGACATTTTGCTGGAATTCCTCTCGCTTCCACTTCTACAGAATTCGACAATTGGCCATGTAACCATTTATAGTCAACTCAATCATAAAGTCATAATATTATAAAACATGATCATCAAGTCATAAAGTTATTTAGCAGTTCGTAAATTTCTGGATTAAATACCTTGCTCGTACAAGTCAAAATATCCAGAAAATAATTTAAAGTTTGCTCGATGTTTGCATCTAAGTTGTAAGATGCTCGGGATTCTGATCAAGTTGCTAGTTTGGGGAATAAATAATGCATTTCAAGATATACGCGATCATAATTCGACGAGCAAACAATGTGATTGGAAAAGAAAGCTAATTTTGTACGTTGTTTTCTTTCCATTTCTTCTTGGCATCGCACTCTGTGCATTCTGCCAGTTTCAATGTTTCTGTGTTTTGTGTGCAGTCTTCAGTCTTCAGATTCTTTATCTTTATTGCCTCGTATTCGGTTTTTGCAATGTATGTCCAGTCTTGGTCAATTCCAGTCATGCCTTAGTAAAGTAGTGGCAACTTTACTATCATTTTCGGTTGGAGTTTTGGAAGCAACACAAAAACTCGTATTTCACTGCATTATATCACTTTTCCACACTCGCGCTCTTAATTCGGCACTTTATTAATCATCATCATCATCATCAGCCATAGGACGTCCACTGCTGGACAAAGGCCTCTTCCTGGGGAGGTTTTGCCAATACTCGCCACGCTTGACAGGCGGGTTGGCGAGCGCAGTTAGGTTAGTGATTGTTCAAGGAAGACGCCGCTGCCCATCTTCCGGATTACATCCCTTGGCCGACTCTTACGGCAACCACGAGTAGAGTGAGTGGGGTACTATTCTTACACCGGCACCACCACGGCACGGCACTTTATGAATATAACACCACTATTTTTATACCTAAACACTCGAAAAAACACTAGTTTTGGAAAAAATACAATGCAACACGACTTTCCGCGGTCCCGCCAAAACTTAATTTTTGTTGTTTACAAATACAAATATTTGATTGATAATACCGAAGTTACACGTAATTTTTTCGTTTGTTTATGATAGTTAATATTTTTAACACTGTTTCCTATATCGTGCAGTGTGATTAGGAGGTGTGTGTGTGTGTGTGGCAAGGCGGAAAGGGAGGCAAAGGGACACCAGTGGGACACTAAAGATCCTATATACATTTTTGTATAGAAAGAGTGAAAAACAACGGTTTGCCTGTTGATAAGCTCAGTAATTCATTATAAATATTATAAAAATACTTACAAACTAAAGCTGCTACAATTTTTTTTGGAGTAGTAGAATTTCAATGGAATATATTTTTTTTAAATCAAAAATTCCATTCTACAATATTACAAAGTATGGTATTGACTAAATACTAACTATCGTCTGACATTTCACACAACGCTATCTAGCCCCAAACTAAGCAAAGATACTTATATACTACTTTTTTTGGTTATCGCGGTTGATTCACTCGCCGAAGTAGCTTCAACAATAAGCTTGAACTGCCGGTGAAGGAAAACATCGTATGGAAACCATAGCATAGTGGTAGGCTACTCAACTGGCTAGCTACCACTTTCGAATCTCCTCGTATTTACCATCTTTAAACACACCTTCACTTAACATCAGGTGTGCTGTAGCCAAACACTTAGCTTGTCAATTATTTTTTTTTGACAATTCTATTTATGTTAGTGTCTTTAAATTGACAATTTTTATCCCTACATTTCAGTATAATTTTGAAATTTGAATATTTTTTGGTGTAAAACGAAATCTATAGTTTAAACATTTTTTTAAATATTCGCCCAATTTCGTTCCCGTATATCATAGTACTTGTTAAATACTTAGTAAGTAAAATAGTTCATAGCTAGTTGCGAACAATGCACAAACCGTGCATTACCTGCTTATATAAGGTTGCACAGAACGAACTAAGCCGAAAGGACCTCTGTGTAATCATCATCCTACTAATACCTATTATAAATGGGAGTTTGTATGTTTGTCACTCAATCACCCAAAAACGGCAGAACGGATTTGGATAAAATTTGGAAAGCAGATAGGTTATACCTAAGCTTGACACGCACAAACCTGCGGGGGGTAGTTTTAGAAAAGAACGTTTTTTTCTATTGTACCCTAGTCCTTAAAAAGGAAAATGAGGGTCTTCGATAAAATTTTAAGAAAAAACTAAATGTGTGATAACGTACCAACTCTAAAAAGTAGTGTACCAGCTCAACCTGATAGAATCGTAACTTATTATTATAAAAAAATATTGTAAAATATTTTAAGCATTCGAGTCGGTAGACGCGCCTGCCAAAGTACAGGGTTATAAGCATAGGATTTTTTTTTTATGGCTGACAGGTGTTTGAACACATCTCACCTGATGTTAAGTGATGGCGTAGTCGAAGATGGTAAAGCTCACCTAGCCTAGAATAGAACTGGCTTTCAAGTGAGGCTGCCGGAATACACCGTTAGAAGCTTGGCGGCAGATTTTCAACTTGAGGGTGGTAGCTAGCCAGCCGAGTACAAGAAAATACCCTACCACTACGCAAAAGATTGGATTGGATTGAGGAGGTATTAAACCGAAAAGTCAGCATTCATCAACATCATCATTATTGTGAACGACTTTCACTGTGTGCACAAATCTTCTTTTCTTCTTCTTCTTTGTGATCTTTCTAAAGTTGAGGACAAAAGGCTGCTCCGAACAAGGTCAAGGTCGACATAATTTTTATTTAGAAAAGTAGATTTTTTCTCGATTACTGAGTTGTGTCTTTGTTAAAAGTTATTAATAATAATATAACTCTTTATTGTTCACACCCTTCACAAACAATTATAACAACATAAACTTAACACTAATAGAACAATTATTCGTAATGATAAGCACAAATGCCAGTCGTAATATGTATTTTTTTGGTACACGTACTTTTCTTCTACACAAGAGAGTTTTAGAAAACACTATTATTTAAATCAAAAAATGTCTGAAAGAGCTTTATTCCAACTATAACGCCCATGTGTCAGTTGGTGCGCTCTGAATGTCGGAATAAAACAAAAAGGCGCTTCCGAGTGCTGTGATATTGCTTCCTTTCTTCCGAGTGCCGTAATCGTGGTTACGAACTTAGCTCACGATGAATTGTACAGAAGTATTACCAAGTCTATTTTCTTTATTTATTTACCTAATGTTGGAATAATTATTCTTGAATTTACATGTCCTTTTACTAACGTTGTTTTGACACAACGGGATTACTCACGTTTAGTTACGTTGGATATTCGGACTATAGTTTCGGCCGCATCCAGTGGCCTTCAAGAAGTCAAAGCAGAATACAATGCAGTGTGGAGCAAGACAATTCCGCGCGCGTATTGTGCTCTACTTTGACTCCTTAAAGAAGGCCACCGGGTATGGCCGAAACTACAGTCTTACTATCCAACGTAACTAAACGTGAGTAATCTTGCAATGTATCGAAACCACGTCAGTTTCCACAGTAAACTATTTAAAATGTTTATTGACATACATATGTATACGTATAGGTTCATACATATATGTATATAGGAACATACACTCTAAGGCTATTCCTATCCACTTGTCTGTGTTGTCACATTGTCTTTACCGTTTTCATACCTGCTTGTAAGGGTTTTTAATCTAACTTTTCTTTAAACCATCTTCTTTTTAATTATAATAATTACATTTGTCTACGTCGAACTTTATAGACATTAATTGCATTTAGAAACTTAAAAAACTTTTAAGTAAAGTTTTTTTAAGTTTCTAAATGCATAAAATGTGATACCAAAAAACAATGTAATGGTAACTCTACTAATATTATAAATGTGAAAGTTTGTATGTTCGTATGTTTATTAATCAATCACGCAAAAACTGCCGAACGGATTTGGATGAAATTTGGCACACACCTGGATTAGCATAAAGGATAATTTTTATATCAGAAAAATGTTAGGTTCTTGTGGGTTTACCAAAACTGTTCAAGGGCACTCCCAATACCCCTAGATGTTGTCAAGTTTCACAATACACAATAATAGTGACCATTCTACTTATGACTTGACGACATCTGGTGGTGGTGGTAGTATGTTTTGTTAGATTCCACGCGGACGATGTCGTGTGTAATAAGTCATTTATCTATATCTTTAAACGAGCAATTCTTGTATATATATATATGTATATATATTCTGTATCTCGGAAACGGCTCCAACGATTTTCATGAAATTTAGTATGCAGGGGGTTTCGAGGGAGATAAATCGATCTAGCTAGGTTTCATTTTTAGAAAATGTCGTTTTATCCGTGTTTTCAGCCGAGCAAAGCTCGGTCATCCAGGTACTAATGATAATATAATTAGCTTTTATTTCTTCGTTTACTAAACAAGTCTTCCTCGTCTTGTTGAAACTTGGTCGGACCAGGTTTTGACTTATTTTGTGTGAATTTGATTGATTTATTAACTCTTTATTGTTCACACCAAAAATTATAATACAGAAGAAAAAGAAAATACTTTTAATTGATAGATGTAACAACTGGCGACCTTATTGCTAAAAGCAATTTCTTCCAGACAACCTTTGGATGGAAAGGATTAATGTAAGAAAATATTATGTCAAGAACGAGGATATACATACATACTATAGGGAAATACTATCGTTACATATTTTTTTAATGTAAAAGTAAAAAGACGAGCGAGACGCTCTCCTGATGGTAAGAGATAACGCCTGTCCATGACCATTGTAGCGAAACACAGAACTTAGATTAGTAAAATAAAGTCCAGGGCATCGCTGCTTTGGCACTAATTACTTTAAGACATTCGATGGTTAGTCTCAACAGCCCTGTAATTTCTCTAGTTGTAGTACCCATCAAACCGGAACACACGGGCTCGGCGGCAGAATATCTGGTACTGCGGTAGCAACTACCTACATGACCTTCTGCTAAGGAGATTTATCACTAAGTACAATATCCTAATACGTATTACAGTTGATATAAGTTTATTAACCAAGTTAAATAAGTTGGTTAATAATAATAAAATACTTGATACATAGTCCAAAGTGCGATGCCAAAAAAAAAGGTTGTATCATAATGCTGACATCTGTCATTTACTACGTACATATATGAACATGTCATTTTTATGCAAAAAGCCCCATCTGTACATTCGTATTCACGTACTTAGTAATAAAACATAGCACTTCCATAACCGCAATGCGTGTGTAATATTTAAGTAATGTGGGGCGGTAATGTGGGTTATGTGTTATGTGTAATCTTTGTGTTATGTTCAGTATTAGGGTAATGGGGGACATATTTGTGGAAATAGGACTATAGTTGTTTTGGTACAAGTAAATTAGACATTATTTGGAATTTATTATGTAAACTGTATTACATTGGGTTCATTTATAACTTTCACTCACATTATTCCTTTCAAATTTCTAATTATTTTTACCATTATATGTTTATTCATATATATCACGGTCACAATTGATTTTATTTCATTTTTTATTTTCATCTACCGTCAATTATTACATCTACTTTGTAATAAAAAATGTACTTGTATATATCTAATCTAATCTATCTACGTAATACCTTTAAACAAGCAATTCTTGTATATATGTATATATATATAATCTGAATCTCGGAAACGGCTTCAACGATTTTCATGAAATTTAGTACCTATGCATTTTTAAATATTAATGGATATATGACTGTTCATGAGTATTCATAACCAGTTATTATCAGAAGAGTGTTACGTTCGTCTTATTACTTTATAAAAAGAAAATGCGAATCAGTAAAAGCTGTAACATATATTTTGTAGAAACCGAATAACGTTTTTAGAATATGATTTTAACGCAATTTAAGGGTCGACCCTTTACAAATGTACAATGAATTCTGTTTTGATTTTATAAGGGTTCCGCGTTATAATATATCATTTGCTTTAACACAAATTTTTACCAGTTTATTTTGTATAAAAGAGAACGAAAAAAAAGAAAGAATGGAAAATAATTTTTATTACAATTACTCAACGAAACTTAAACAATCTCTTTTAAAGATATTATTATAGATTAGATATTATTATAGATTAGATATTATTATAGATTAGATATTAAAATGACAAATGTAAATATAATATGTCAAAAAATGTAAAAACATGTCAAATATGAAATATATCTAATGTAAGAAAAAAATTACAATATAATTTTATTACACCTTTTTATGAGGTAACCAGAACTTTGAGTAACAAAACAGAGTCCAGAACATCGCTGCTTTGGCGCTCATTACTTTGAGATATAAATAATAATATACGCTGATTAGTCTCAATAGACTGTTCTGTTACCTCATTTAATAGTAGTTCTGCTTCGATAGCTGAAATACCTGGGTTCCATTCCCACTTACATTTATCATAGATGTTAGTTCTCTGTCTAGGTGTTCTGTTTGTATTATAAGTATGTATTTCCAAAACAAGTATATAAGTATTCTAACGGCTATCTGGTTCCTATACAAGCTATGCGTAGTTTAGGGTTAGACGCCCTCAATTTTTTTTTGTTTAATAATGACTTTGTAATTTCGCTAGCACCCTTTAAGCTAGAACACAGTCTGTAATGCTTTTACACTTCTAGATATGGTACTACGTTGGTACTTAACTAGCCGACCTCTTGTTAAATATTTAGTTGTTATATAGAAGGAAGGAAGACATTTACTATTGTTGTACTGTTCTGCGTGACCTAGTGTAACAAGGTTAATTCAGAAAATTTTAAAACACATATGCCCACTAATATTTTTTTTAAATAATAATCGTGTCACTTGTGATGATGTAATGATTATACCGATACCCCATACATCTAAATTTGTTCAAGCATTTAAAAGTTATGGCTGAATAAAGAAACTCACGTACATACAAACATATACCCTAAAAACTTCACACTACACTTCATTTGTACACATCGTTTTGAGTATTCGTGTTAAAAATAAAAAAAAACATGAATGTGCATTAATAAATGAATTTCAATTTAAAAAAAATAGACATCACACGGGATGATGTTAAGGATTCTAACGATACCCCTTGCATCAAAATCTGTTCAGGTATTTCAATTCAATAGATACACTCACATACATAATATATTAACCCTAAAAACATTACAACTGAAATAATTTAGAAACATCAAGCGTTGCTACAAAATAAACAAGACCACATCTGCGTCCGTGGGAATGTATCTCAAAACGGCGACGTCTTGTAGTTAACGTCTAACGACGTGGGCACTCCACGGGCCCTAGTTCGTGTGACCACGCTGCACGGATGACGTCTTCCTGAAACAGCTACTCACAATGTGACTTGAGTACTCAATACTTTATTGCAGCATATGTAAAGGTGCAGGACTTATATGATATACCATGTGTAGCGATGATGGCTCAGTAGTTAGCGCGGTCAGTTCGCATGCCGAAGGGCGTGGGTTCAAACCCCAACAATAAGCTTGAGCTGCCGGTGAAGGAAAACATCGTGAGGAAACCATAGCGTGGTGGTAGGGTACTTTCTAGTACTCGGCTGGCTAGCTACCACCCTCAAGTTGAAAATCTGCCGCCAAGCATCTAACGGTGTATTCCGGCAGCCTCACTTGAGAGCCAGTTCCATTCCAGGCTAAGTGTGCTTTACTATCTTCAACCACACCGTCACTTACATCAGGTGAGCTGTGGTAAAACAACTAGCCAGTCAGAAATATAAAAAAAAAAAAAAACATTTCTAGGCCTTATACATATGGCTTCTCTTTACGCTAAGAGTTCACAGTGCTTTATACAGGTAGCAGACAGGACACACCGCACCGGTGCTTCTCGACACACTACCCGCTCCAACCCCCACACTCGCACACTAACCACTGTCTTCAAGCGCAAGGCGCTCAGCTTTGTTTCCATGAAGAAGGTCACTGGATATGGCCAAAACTATAGTCGGAGTATCCGATGGCAGATTTCGGTTATATCTAGTGACCGTTTTCAAGGAGACAAAGCAGAGTGCGATTCGCGCGTCTTCGTTTTGCTTCGCACTACGTTCCGCACGCACCTTGCACGTGAAGATAGCGATTGGTCCACAGGCGTGGGGGTGAAACTCGGTACAGCCTCGTACTATGGTGGTGCGCTCTGGAACCATCCTCACCGGAGATACGATATCTTCCTCCCATACGATATCAGGAATATTACAGTCACCACCGCAATATCTTCAGGTGTGCGACTCGAGTATTCATAAAAACAAAATCTCCTGATGTGAACGAAACTATTGTCTAAACGAATTAAACGTAAGTAGCCCCCGAAATAGACCAAAAATATTGCAAAACCAAGTCAGTTTCCACAGTTACAAATGGCAGTTCCTCTTCATAGATTAAATCCATCGCTATGCTCGGCCAGTAAAGTTTTACTTTCGACACGTCTACACCGCATCGCATCATTTCCATTATGCAAATGACTACCTGGTGTTGACTACAAGCTGGTGCTTAGTTTAATCTTGGCGCGATAACTCTGAAAGCTAGCTTGATCATGGTCCACTTACTTCAGGGGGCGGGCATTTTCTCCGTAATTAGCATTATTAAAGCTGATTCTGAGCATACAAATGGTAATTGACTGAATTTGCTAAAATGGTTGAACTGTGATTATCGTGACGATTTAATCGGGCCCAAATTAATATAATAATATTTTTTTGGTTCAAAGGCTCGGTGTTTGATCACAGCTTACTTGAGGTGCGGTTAAAGATGGTAAACATAACTTGGAAAAGAACTGGCTCCCAGGAGGCTGCCGGAACACAACGTTAGTTGCTTGGCGGTTACAGTTCAATTGAGAGTGGTAGATAGCCAGTCGAGTATTATAACCCTACCACCACGCTAAGGCTTATTCACCAGCAGCTCCAGCTCATTGTTGGGATTTGAACCCATGCGCTTCGGCGTGTAAATCGACTACGCTAACCACTGAGCTATCATCGCTAGTTTCGTGTATGTGCGTTTATTCCCGCGTGTTTTCTGAGCTACATATTCTATTTGCATGACTGCCCAAAAAAGGAGTGTAATGTTTTTAAGGTTTATGTATGTCATCATCATCATCATCATCATCATCATCAGCTATAGGACTCCCACTGCTGGACATAGGCCTCCTTCAGGTTGGCGAGCGCAGTTAGGTGTGATTGTTCAAGGAAGATGCTGCTGCCCATCTTCCGGATTACATCCCTTATCCGACTCTTACGGCAACCACGGGTAGAGAGGGTGGGGTACAATTCTTACGCCGACACCACCACGGTATGTATGTATGTTTATAAATTTAAATGCCTGAACAGATTTGGATGAAGGAGGTTTCTATAGAAACCTATCCTATTTTTAACTTTGTCGTGTTTTTTGTTTCATTTAATAAATAATCCTTTTTATTGCAAATGTTTACAAAATGTTACAAATTAATTCGATGTGACTCAGTAATACGTGTTTAAAGATGTGTGGCTGTTTGCTCGTGTATCATACATCAACTATGGGACAATGTCGCTGCTTTTAGTTTCTGATTTATGTCTGGCTTTAATAATTTTTGAATATTTAAATGTAAATAATATCCTTGTTTTATTTTTAATAAAGGAATCCGACTTTATCCTCGAATCGTGGTCACCGCGCACTCGACCCGGTAACAAACGTGCACTATGCACTTTTGCCCAGCTAATGATTCTCTCGCGATGGCATCTTATTTTTTCTCTTCGTGCTTATGATGTCTTAATAGTTTGTAAAGTTTTTAGGATTCCATACAAAACACATTCAAAATTCATTCATTTTTAATACAGTTTTTAACTTGTAATTTTTGTAACCTTGACATCAGGTAAGATGGTGGCCAAACGCGACTTGCGTTTGCCATAATTAATAAAAAAGGAATTTTTATGTAATTGTTTTGTTATGTTTTAGGCTAAGTGTTTGACCACAGGTCACCTGATGTTCAGTGACGTTGTGGTCGAAGATGTTAAGTACACTTAGCCTGAAATAGATCACAAAACGTGTTTTTTATATACATTTCTGGTCGTATTCATAATTTTTCAAAGTAACAAAATATTATTATACTAATTTATGATATATAAAAATACTATCCGTGTTATACCAGTAGGTTTCATACAAATTAATACTCTTTATCGTACAGATAATAGTATTACGTATGATGTTTGAGCATAGTATAATAATATAATATAGTAGTCGATAGATAAATTAACATAATATTTAGGAATTTTCTACGACTTTTGTTGGAACGTTCTTCAAAGGAACACTCATTTTATCATGGCTCTCAAAACTACTGAAAGGCTGCCATTCGGTACTGCACCGTGAAGGATTATCTCCCATATAGTCTAGGAGCTAGTGTTTATTTGTACAATGTAGGTATACATTGTACGTTGTTGTTTCCAAAAAAACTAATGAATTCCAGTAAATAAATAAACAAATAGTGTGTAAGCATTACTGTGTTTTTGAAGGGTTGTGGTGAAGGTGCAGTTAGTGTCTCAAAATAATGACCGCCATAGCAGCGACGCCCTGAACTTTGTTTTACTAATTCTATTTCTGTTCAATGGTCATGCGTTATCTCTTACCATTAGAAGAGCGTTTCGTTTGTCTCATTACATTTGCAATGGTCATGGACATGCGTTATCTCTTACCATTAGCGCCTTGCTCGTGTCATTACATTTTAAGCTTTAAGCTATACTTGGGGCTTGATGGTGCAGTATGAAATATACTCCGATATTTATATTTATTTATTTCCTAGCGCAATCAAAAATGACCATCAGCTCTCAAGCTATATTTCCCATTCCCGTTACATCTGCCTTCCATCAATCTTCGTGCAGATAAGCGCAGTATTGGAGCCGGGCCGAGGATAAACATCCCGTGAAGTTTATGGATTGCAGCGAAGCGGATTCCGCTCTGGTTGCATGTGGAAGCCATAAGTTGGCGAGATAGTATTGAAAGTTGGCGAAGTGATTGATGGCTTCCAGTCAACACAGACGAATAGCCCATGGCTTCTAACAAACATAACTTATTTAGAACTGGCTGTTACCGATGACTTCGTTCGCGTGGAATTTATTCAGTTTGCAGTATAAAAAATAGCACATTACAAATCATTGAAATTCTCGGATTTTCTCTACTGTAATATGCATGTATTATATATATAAACCTTTCTCTTGAATCACTCTGTCTACTAATGGAAACCACATTAAAATCCGTTGCGTAATTTTAAAGATATAAGCGTTCAGACCCCGGGAAGTGACTTTTTTATACTATTTAGAGATATGTCAGAGGATATTGCATTGCATATATTTCTATATACCAATAAAAAAATTGACACTTATAATTCCGCCTTTGAATAGTGAAAGTGGGTTTTTTTTTGTGGGAGCCTGCTCTTAATCAATACGGTATAATCAAACCGAAACCAGCTAATTTAAATAATTATTATCAACTATTTTCACTATGATACACTGAAATTGCCAAAAAACCAGCTCTTTAGGTAACTTACGGAGCAATGAATGGAATAGCTATAAGCTAATTTAGCGATTTTCAAGATCAACGACCTCGTTTTGGCTCGATACTGCCGCTCCGCGTAACTCTGTATATTAATAGCCGTAATAGAGAAGTGTCTCGAATGATTACTATCCTCTGCTATCCAGTCTATTGGTTGAGTCGCAGTGATAAACTATTCCATTTGTTTTGGACCAAGGGAACTACTGCTGAACATTTTTATTTAGAGATATCTCCTAAAGTGAATTGGTTAATTTAGAAAATTGAGATCATTTGTAGCGATGATAGCTCATTGGTAAGCGCGGTCGCTTCACACACCGAAGGGTATGGGTTCGAACCCCAACAATGAGCTTCATCTGCCGGTGAAGGAATACATCATGAGAAAACCAAAGTATGGTGGTAGGATATTATAGTAGTCGGCTGGCTAGCTACCACCCTCGAGTAGAAAATCTGCCGCACCTAACGGTGTGTTCCAGCAGCCTCACTTGAGAGCCAGTTCCATTCCACGCTAAGTGTGTTTACCATCTTCGATCACACCGTCACTTAACATCAGATGAGCTGTGGTCAAACACCTAGTCTTTTTATTAAATTAAAATTTTATTTTATTATTATTAAAAAAATATAGTTCTTACTTCAACATCCCAAACTTACCAATAGTAGGACTAAATAAGTTCGGTAGTTCTAGGAAAGACAAAGTACATTTATAATAACTAAGAGAGTTCGACGAACGGAATAAGTATTCCGAGACTTATTGCCGATCTGGAAAACTGCAACTTGGCGATTGCTCTGCCTTTGAAGCTATTGACCTAGTTACAGAGTAATTTAGTAAGTGTTTTTCTCTATACAAATATCGAAAATGTTTATTAGACAGCCATCTTATGATCAAAAAATACATTTTCGTTGCAAAACCCACAAATTCACGACTAGTATAATTGGTTCCGATTGTTCTATAACACCGTTAGGTGCTTGGCGGCAGATTTTCAACTTCATGGTGATAGCTAGTCAGCTGAGTAATAAAATGTAACTTACCGCCATGCTATGGTTTCCTCGCAATGTTTTCCTTCACCGGTAACTCAAGCTCACTGTTAAGGTTAGAATCCACGCCCTTCGGCGTGTGAAGTGACCGTGCCAACCAATTAACTATCATCACTATAAAATATCGATGATAGCTCAGTGGTTAGCGCGGTCAGTTTACACGTAAGAGCTTAAGGAAAACATCGTGAGGGTGAAAACATCGTAAGTATGTTGGTAAGGAATTTTGTAGTACTCGTCTGGCTAATTACCCTCAAGTTGAAAATCTGCCGCCAAGCACCTAACTGTATATATGTTCCAGCAAACTCACTTAAGAGCCTGTTCCATTCCATGCTAGATACGTCTACCATATACGACCACACCGTCACTTAACTCGAACTAAACTCTTCGAAACTACCTTCATTGTACGAACCTAATGGATTTTGCTGCCCGAATAAGTGTTCCCTGATAGATACAAGCTGGGTGCCTTCAAGTCGCGAGTGAATCGGTTTCTTCTAGGCGAGCGTGCTCCACCGTAGACCGCATCTTCGCTTAACATCAGGCGAGTTGGCGGTCAAACGCAAACCTATTTTTAATAAAAAAACTTAACATCAGGTGAACTGTGGTCAAACTTAGCATATCAACCTAAAAAATACATCACAGTCAACAAGCTGAAGAAAATTCAATCCAAAATAATAACTTTCTTTCTATCAGATAAAAAGTGAAATCCTTATCAATCACATCACCCTGTGGAGGAATATACAACATTCCGTCATGTAACACTTCCAACCCCGTCTTTCATCCATACGACACTTTTGTCTCTAGGGAAATTAGTGTTCACACGATTTCTTGTTACATCCTACGGAAAAAAATACTTTAACAACATAGAACTATGTCACAGTCACGAAGTTCATATAATGTATTATAATTTAAACACGTTTTGTTATATATTTATTGCGTCAAAGTTGTAATGCATTTTTGAGATAACCTTTACGCGATAAAAAAAAAGTGTTCTGTATTTCATCGCGTAAAAAATGAAGCTTTAAGGAATTCTGGTTTTAGTCTCCGGAAATCAAATTTGTTGTAGGATTAATTTTGTTCTCCTACGGTGAATTTAGTTTGACGGTTTCGACTACGATTTATTCTTTGAAATTAGAAAAAATACCGAGGTCGTCTAGTAATTTTATCAAAGTATGTACGTACTAATACAAAAAAAACAAATGTCAATCAGTTTAATATACTTGGTAATTAGACATGCAAAAGTGTTGATTATAATAAAATTTATGAAGTTCATTTTCCAACCAACACTATATTAGAAGTTAGTATCAAATAATCGGGATTTTTATAACTAATAAAAATTTGGTTTTTATGGCTTGCGTTTGACTCCCACCTCACCTGGTGTAAAGTGATGATGCGGGCCAAGATGTAGTATGCTTGCCGAAAAGATACCAACTTCCGACACAATATTCTTCTTGACTTGAAGACATCTTGATTGTATCCATCGGATAACAACCACCCAGGCAGTGTATTTTGGACTTCCGGATAGAAGAATGGGCGTGGCGGAATTGGTCCATGTGGATCTGAAGATCACTCTCCGAAATAAATCCGATAAACTAGCAAATTTGCGACTAGGCAAGACTATTTACAATAAAATAAAATTAACATTGATAATTAACAAACTTAAAGAAATCACATAATTATTATCACCGGTTCCAGCACATAGAAATATGTACTCAAATAGAGAAAGTTTAAAAAATAATTTTAATAAGAGAGCGTCATGCTGTTTACCATCACGGCATACCAGTCAGTTTTACTGCCAAGGCGTATTAGTAGATATTTCACACAAAAAAAAAAACTGATTACACAATACACATAAGAAATCGAGATCCTTTAGATATGCCAGAAAATAGCTCGAATCATTTTCAAACTTTTGATGAAAACGCTGAACTGAAATCCGAAATCAAACTACGACAAATCGAACGCCAACTAGATGAAACCAATCACAATTTGAAACAAGCTCTACATCCATACAGCTGTTACCCATTACGCTATTCAGTAACACGAAAATGTGAATACAAAAATATACATTCGATCATTACACTCGGATAGAGCTAAGTTATATGGAAGCCAATTCGGCATTTCCGATACAAATTCGGATTCTTGGCTATACTTGTATTTACACTCGTCGTGAATTAGTCCCCTGAGATGCAATCGTGCAATTTCTAGATATTTTCCTCCGTAAAATGGGTGATAAATGTGTAAACCCATACCCGCACCGATTCAAATCCCTGGTGCAAAAACGTATTTGTAAATTTCTCCCGGAGTACTCCGCTTATTTCCTTTTTAGGCAAATGGCGCATATGTTTAGGGATCCTCACTTTAAAAGTGTCCATCGAGACCCTAATAGGTATGCTGCCGTTGTTAAATTGATGACCACCATTAAAAAATAAAATCGAAAGACTTTGGTGATACAATTTTCTTTTACCAATATTTTTGTTAAAACTTACATGTATTGTATGTAGATGCATTGCACTTTTATACCTACCATCCTAGTTGAATTAAAATGGTAGGCTGTTCACCTGCTCATTACCTTTTAAGAACTATACCACTAATGGAACCAATCTTATTGCATGACTCGCTTGTTCAGAAAAAATATTGACGCAAAATTGCTTGTCTGTCTGTTTTTACCGTATACACTTCGGAGAGTGCACTTCAGATCTGTATGATGAAAGCAGATTTATAATACTTTTTTATCGTAAAAAACAAAGATAACTCAAAAATCACTCTAAGATAAATTGGTTTAAAACACAAAAGACGCTAAATATTTCATCACAATAGTAGACTAGCTAATTCATTTTATGTTTTAGTGAATAGTAAATAGCCTGGATTAACATACAGGATTAATGGTGAAACCGCAGGGTAAGCAATGTCAAGTAAAATGTCAGGCAATAAAAATTTCAAACCAAATAAAAAAGATTATTTCATGTCCACGAATATATTGTACGGTAGTACGAAACCTTCAGTGCGTGAGTCTGTCTCGTAAATGGATCGCTTTTTTTAGGAAAATGACGCGTATTTTTTGACTTTCCCCCTTTTATGAAATGTTTTGTTCCTCGCGAATTTCTTACCTATATTTCCAATCTGCAAAATCCCTGACGCGGATACTCGTATTCGGCGAATGTTCAGAATTTTTTGGCACTTACGGAATGTCGACATGTTTTTGCGCAAAACTGTCTTTGAATTTGAGCCAAAAGTACGATTCTGTAAACTAGTTATTTGAGACGTGTAATAAATTTCGAAGTTTGATTAGAGCGAAATTCACTGAATTGAAATATTTCAATTGTGTTTTGAATGTGAAACTCAAATATTTTCATCAAAATATAATTTGGTGCCTTCAACATCTTTTTTTAAATTCATCAGATCGTAGTGTTTGAAAATCCTTTTTTACAATATTCAGTAAATACTTAATAATTATTAAAACTTTCGAATAACGTTCAAAAACAAAGCAACAATTGTTACACTCACGTTTGCAACACATAATTATCACGCTCGAAGGACCACGTTACAACCACACAGATTTTAATTTATATCTCTAACGCTTTCGATATAAGGTTTAAACTCTCTAAAACCTTATGTGTAACACACATTAAGCCAACAATTCCTTAATTTCCTTTTGTCTGGCAAACAAAGCGGTTGACAATTATACCACCAAGAAGAGTGGTAATGAGGCGATTCTCATTTAACCGATATTTAGTGGCTATAATCTCTTTATTTGCGGTTTCGAATGAATTTAGCATTTAAGTGGTATAATCATAGGGTTTGTTTAACAACATCCTTTATAATGTAAACATATGGCAGACTTATATACATATATACGAATGTAGGTGTAATGTATGATTTAATTTCTATACAGTTTTCCCTTACATCTATCTATATCTTTAAACGAGCAATTCTTGTATATATATATATATATATATATTCTGAATCTCGGAAACGGCTCCAACGATTTTCATGAAATTTTGTATCCAGAGGGTTTCGGGGGTGAAAAATCGATCTAGCTAGGTTTCATTTTCAGAAAACGTCGTTTTATCCATGTTTTTAGCCGAGCAATGCTCGGTCGACCAGGTACTAATTATTACACAAGAAATATTTTGATTTTTCTTTTTATAATAGAATTAGACATCAGGTGAGGATGTGGCCAAACGCTTCAATCTCACCTGATGGGAAGCGACGATATGGCCGAATCGATTTGCTCTGTGGTTAGGGCGGTCGGTTCATATCCCGAAGGGCGTGGGTTCGAACCCCAACAATGAGCTGCTGATGAAGGAAAAGAGAGGAAACCATAACATGGTGGTAGGGTATTTTCTAGTACTTGGTTGGCTAACTACCACCCTCAAGTTGAAAATCTGCCGCCAAGCACCTAACAATGTGTTCCGGCAGCCCCACGTAAGAGCTAGTTCTATTCTAGCTAGGTGTGATTTACCATCTTCGACCACACCGTCACTTAACATCGAGTGAGCTGTGGTCAAATACCTAGCTTGTAAAACATAAACAAAAAAGATAAAGCACGCTTGCCTAAAAAGAACCTATTCATATTTTTATACCTATACTACTTTTTTGGATCGATATTCTAAGGTTACCTAGAGATTACTTTTCGTAATAAAGCCGTCACTCAGTACTGATTACAATAATTATTGTGACATTCTTTTCTTTGTATGTAATTTTAGTATCAGCAATAAAGACTTAATTAATTAATCATTTTATTTTAGAAATAAGATAAAAATTAAATATACGGATTTCAAACAAAACAAGACTGACGTTACAAATCATAAATAAAATCTGATTAAATGGTTCCCTTTTTAGCTTCCGTTGTACAAGTACTACAGTCGATAAATATACAACAGCAGCCAATTCGAATCAACAATCGAATAATTGTTATTCCCCAACTGTGTGCTAACGATAAATTAAATAAGGCCAAAGCCCAATTCACAAACAAGGTCAAAACTTAACAGCCACCATAAGAAATTAAAACCGTATTGCCTTCCACACTAAGGTTTATTTTAGTAAGTGGAGTTAGACTAAAATGATCTATAGCAACTTTATTGAAAACGAATGCAAGAAATCGAAGAGTCAGCGAAAGTTGGAGTAACGATTTTTGTTCAACCCTCTTTGTACTAATGTGATAATTGTTTTTACACGATGTTCCTCTTTTGTTGATCTTTGGATATTGAGTTACTTTGTTTCTATGTTGTTTGTATTAGTGGAGAAGCTTTAGGTTAATCGGGGAATATCGGAACTGTTAACCAGTGAAAGTCCAAAACTTCATCTAAATTATTTTCATTGTTTTTGTGAATTTATACATAAAAATAAATTTAATTTACAGAAAGAGTACAAGTGTACAGAGAAAATAATATAAAGAACTCAGTACATCTAGAGGTGGTATTTGACATTACAATTCAAAGTATAAAAAGGTAATCATTGGACCTCAAACTAAGCACGAGGTTTGTGTCTTGGGGACAGAGTGCGTTTTTAACAGAATATTCTGTGATTAAATATTAAATGTGGTATTTGAAATTACAATTCAAAGTATAAAAGGTAATAATTGGACCTCAAACTAAGCACGAGGCTGATGTCTTGGGGACCGAGTACGTTTTTAACAGAATATTCTGTGACTAAACAAAATATTAAATGTGGTATTTGTAATTACAATTCAAAGTATAAAAGGTAATCATTGGACCTCAAACTAAGCACTAGGCTTGTGTCTTGGAGACTGAGTACGTTTTTAACAGAATATTCTATGACTAAACACAAAATATTAAATGTGGTATTTGACATTACAATTCGAAGTATAAAAAAGGATTCACTGGACCCCAAACTAAGCACGAGGTTGTGTCTTAGGGACCGAGTGCGATTTTAACAGAATATTCGGTGACTTTAAATTTAAAATTTACTTAAAATAGCACAAAAATTAAGCTCAGCAATTTAGCACTTAGAGTGTGACAATGTGCTATACATTACAAAGTACAAAAAATACTAATCACTGTACAGTTTCACTTGTAGTCTCGTTATAGTTCAATTTATCTCTCATTCTCTCGTTATAGATCATTTTTCTTTCTAAATTAATTTAGGCGACTACGAGTAATCGTTGAACATGCATTAAAAAAAAGATTTCGACAAATTGAGAGCCTCCTCATTTTTGAAATCGGTTAATAAAAGGTCCTTAATGGTAGGCAACGCCCCGGGTATTCTAGGTGTCCATAGGCGGCGATGACCACTTACCATCACGTGGCCAGTGGGTTGTTTGCCACGTTTTCAAATATAAAAATAATAATATGAGCTAGGTGCCACAAGTAGCGGCCTTATCGTTAACTAGGCAACCAACCAACTAACCAACTTTTAATAAGTAAGATATCTAGCTTTTCTATAATAGCGTGTCTAACCAGCTTTATGCCAGACTGTTCTAAATCACCTGTGGTGAGCCACTCTGTTCGGGAGCGAATGACGATATAGTCACGCGTGTTGTAACGGGCGGTTGACACGCGACCTTGCCGTACTATAAATCACTCCATTTACCCTGTAAGGTAAATAAACTAAATATGCTTAGGTACACATAATTAGTGACCATTTTAGATTGAAATTGGGAATGATAAATAATACAATAAATAAATATCGTAGGACATTCACATAGCGCCATCTAGCCCCAAACTTAGCAAAGCGTGTACTATGGGAACCAAATAAACAGATAGATGGGATTTTGTAGCGATGATAGCTCAGTCGTTAGCGCGGTCTAACCGAAAGGTGTGGATTCAAATAAGAAAGCCCAATAAGAAGCTTGAGCTGCCAGTGAAAGAAAACATCGTGCAGAAACCATAGCATGGAGGTATAGTATTTTCTAGTACTCAGCTGGCTAGCTGCCACCCTCAAATTGAAAATCTGTCGCCTAATAGTGTGTTCCAGCAGCGTCGCTATTCTTAGCTATGTGTGTTTTACCATCTTTGACCACGCCGTCACTCAACATCAAGTCAGCTGTGGTCAAATGACTAGTCATTTGACACCTATCTACTATAAAAAAATATCTCCACTAATAGCGCTGTGTGGTCCCGCCTGTGTTTGACGAAATAAAAATATTTCAAATTCCATCCAATTCTGTAAAGCTATTAAAATATGAAGCAAGATTTTGGTGGAATAGAGGACCATGCAGGTTTAATATTTATTTAAAGTTGTCAGTGCGTGTCACGACAAAGCAGCGATGTCCTGGACTTTGTTTTGTTACTCAAAGTTCTGTGTATCGCTGCAATGGTTACATACGTGCATTATCTCTTACCAGTGCGTGAGCGTCGCATCACTACATAAAAATTCTCTCACGAAAATATTAGGTGTTTATTATGTGGTATAATCTATATGTATACCAATATGACTTGTTTGACTTGGTGGTAGATTTCCTTAGCAGGAGAGGTCGTCTAAGTAGGTACCACTGCAGTACCAGATATTCTGCCGCCAAGCAGTAGTGTGTAAACATTACTGCGTTCCAGTTTGAAGGGTATAAGGGAAATTACAGGGCTATTGAGACTAACCATCTAGTCTCAAAGTAATGAGCGCCAAGGCAAAATGAAATTATTTAAATGAATTATTTAAAACTTAAAAGTCAATCAAATATTTGTAAAATTAATTTAGAATAATAAATTTGTATTCTAAATAAGTAAACTGACGATTATATCTATTTACATATGAATGAATATAATATATTAATAAAATTAATTAAAAAAGTATAACATTCGTTTTACTCACAAAATTTTTTGAATAAACAATTACAATATTCTCAATACTGGACTGATCAAAAGATATTTATTTAGTTTTTCGAGAGAGTTATTTGCTAGACGATTTATCTATTCAATTTGAATTTGTGTTTGTCTGACCCCAAACGTCGAAATATTCATAAGAAATTTAATATTGATACTGGATACAAATTATAAAATAAATAAAGGTTTTTGTGAAATCTAAAATAAATAACATTGATAAATATTGAAGGATCTTTTTTATTCCAAATTAATAAAGGACTTTTGTGACAGATACATGGCAGTCCCACCTTTTATTCTATAATGAGTTTTTAAAACAAGACTAACCATCAAAAGTCTCAAAGTAATAAGCGCCAAAGCAGCGATGCCCTGAACTTTGTTTAGCTACTCAAAGTTTTATCTATCTCTGCAATGTTCATGGATAGGCGTTATCTCTTACCATCAGGAGAGCGTCTCGTTCGAATCATAACTTTTACATTTAAAAAAATTGTACCTACATTCAACATACACGCTCGCACGCTCGTTTCATGCTTATATATACACTCTCTCATACATCATCCCCATACTCCCATCATCCCACATTCACTCCACTACAGACACACTAATTATAATAAAGAAAAATATAAGTATAAATAAATTATATTAAAAAATAATTTGCCAATACTCACCACGCTTGGCAGGCGGGCTGGCGAGCGCTGGCGCAGTTGTTCAAGGAAGACGCTGCTGCCCATCTTCCGGATTACATCCCTTAGCCGACTCTTACGGCAACCACGGGTAGAGAGATTGGGGTACTATTCTTACGCTGGCACCACCACGGCAGTGTGTCGACGGTGTGGTCAAAGATGGTTAAACACACCTAGACTGGAATGGAACTGTCTCAAGTGAGGCTGCCGAACACACCGTTAGGTGCTTGGCGCCAGATTTTCAACTTGAGGGTAGTAGCTAGACAGCCGAATACTAGAAAGTACCCTACCACCATGTAAACTTACGTACTTAGATACTTTTACTTATTTGTAAGGTGACATTTCGAATTGAAATTAAATTATACCCTGAAGCAATACATAGCACTTCTTATTCCAAGTAAGTAAATGTGTAACCCTTGTTTCATTATTTTTATTTACATGAGACGAATATCGAAAGGATATAAATTGTCCAAAATATTGGGTAACAGGTTGGCTGCATCCGCCACCGCTTCCGTTCTCTTAATTAAAGTCTGTTGCGATATTGATGCGATATATTATGAAAATTCGTAAATATTTTATCGGTTAGCTTGCGGTTACAAAATAAATTGTAGTTAGATAAAATACAGGATGCGGCTTATTAGTGATAGGAGATTATAGTCTTAACTTGGGGAGGCCTACGCCATGGAGGCGATAAATAAACTTTTTTTTTTATTCTTGTTTTTAGTTGGGCCTTTAGTCACAATTATGCCAGCCCAGTTTGATAAAAAAGATATGACATCATCGTATAATTATGTGCCGACTTCTTAAAGATGGACTAGTTCTACCGAGAGGCTGTAAGGCTTTCGCCACATCACATGTGGGCCAAGATACCATTAAACGGGAGGTTAACACCATATTTTTGTGACATATTTGTTAGCATAGTCTTGATCCGTCCACACTCCACCAGGAGGTGAAAAACATCTTCAGGGCTTTCGCAGAGAAAGCAGGTAGGGGGATTCAACTTTGCTTCTTTGCATATTGCTATTTGTGCATCAAGCAATTTGTAGCGATGGTAGCTCAAGTTTTTAATAAGTAACAAAATATTTACAAAAGATAAAAGACGTCTCTTGAAAGCTGATATTTTGTTTTCCGTTGCATTTTTATTTTCAATTCTAAATTAAATTTCTTTTCCAGCATGGTAAAAAGAAAACTATATCGGAATACTCCAGAGAAAATGAAATTATTCAATCCATTTTATAAATAAGAAAATTCAACGAGACGTCGTCGTCTTGTAGAGTTTTATGCAAAGGACTTTGAAAAAATCGGAACCAAAATTATCTCATAAAACAGTTTATTAATACTTGACTTCGTATTAAATTCAAAATATTGTGTTGTTTAAGTTTAACAAATGATTTAATAAGCACAAGCCAAATTAAAAAAACACGAATGATACAATCTGTGGGTGGACGTCCTACGCTTCGCTTGCCGGTCCGTGGTCTCCACTTCAGAACTTTGCAGCCCCATCGGTCATCAGTTCTGGGTGCTATGTGCCCACTGCCACTTCAACATGCTAATCCGTTGGGTTATATCGGTAACGTCTCAGGCATAATTCTCTCGAAAACATACAACATCAAAAGGTACCTAGTTATTCTATTTCTACACACTTATGAAACAAAACAACAATGTGAAAATTA
Source organism: Biston stratarius (assembly GCA_950106695.1). Lineage (NCBI taxonomy): Eukaryota > Metazoa > Arthropoda > Insecta > Lepidoptera > Geometridae > Biston > Biston stratarius. The sequence continues at coordinate 16,858,188 of OX467109.1, read as the reverse complement.
ACTCCAATTCTAATCTAAAGTTCACCCACGACAGTACCTAAACTACTTCAAATCAAACAACCTAAAACAACACAGTATTCTGTGCCTAAAAGCTGCGAAGCCCTAGAGATTAAGCCCTGACTTTACGTCGTCTGTAATGAGAATTTAGCGTCACCTGAAGTTACGGTAAAGGAGAGGACAAGGACCGAAACTTTTAGAGAATTATCGGTTTGTAACCACTATTAAACAATGCTATTAGGTAATAATAAATTGAGTTGAAATAATGTTACGTACATATAATGTCAATTTTGGGTTTTAGTTCACTTTACGGTTTACGGTTTAAGAATGTTTATTGATCTCATAAAAATTACAAATAATTTACTTACTGAGATTTCACACTTGTTAATTAATAATTATTATTGTGCTACTAGGCACAACATGCAGACTTAATTAATGAAAATCTAAACAAAACATAACAAACAGAAAACGTAAAACAAATGTCAAACATCATTTTTTTTTTTTTTTAGTTCTATGATACCATTCGTATACAATGCGCTTTGTCGGTAAACCGATATAATGAACGCAGCATTGTTACCCATAAAACTTACCGTTTACGATTTACGGCCCATTTAATGAACCGGTTTTTCTATCTTTTCAAGACGGCGCTTGAAGCTTCACCTGGATCCGGCAGCATTTTATGATTTTATGCTGAGTAAGTGACACTAAACCTTATTGAAAAAAATTGGATCGGAAATTTAGTGCGAGGTTGACCAAAAAAACGACTATTTTTACTGGCCTATTTCTTGAGGAAGGTTACAGGCTATTTCACATCACGATACCACTCTTGGACGCCGATGGCGTCTGAATTCGTTAGGCATAGATAGTACATAAATAAATTTGGCAATCGTAATTTTTATATTAGTATTTATTTAGTCGTCAATAGAAAATACTCTTCAAAATTTTAAGTACAATTTTTAATTACGCGTAGTTAAATTTTAAAAATTAATTTTGACTAATAATGAAGATAGAATCTACATCATTTACACGAACTATTTGCGCATAAAGCGAAGAGTTTTTACCTGTATTTTTCCTGTTTTTTCCTGATTCGGTTACACGGTCCTTCGAAAGAAAGTCTCGCATCTAATGACGAAATATAGCGCCCGTTTATATTGCGTTTTGTGACGGCAGAATTAATTAGGAGTTCATGAAATCAACACTTCGTTTTTCTCTCACAACGTTTGTGCTCGTAAATAACATATTATTTACTTAAAAGTAGTCATTTTTTACGTTTCTCAGTTATATGTTATCTTCTCTAATATATCATATTACCTGATCTATAATATTATGGGAGAAAATGGAACGTAGAACGATCTGGACGTTAACGTAACCTTTATGTGATTAAACGTACTTACCTTAGTGAAGTTCTATCATAATTATACAAAGTTCATCAGATACATTAACTTTATGTTTACCCGACTGCCAAGGAAGGGCTATGTTTTTCGCGCGTATCTCATTAGTGGGATTCGAACCCACGCCCGTCGGCGTGCGAACCAACCACGCTAACCACTAAGCTATCATCGCCACGTCTACTCCAGTACAACTCGTCGCAACGACAATTTCCTCAGAATATAAAACATGATACTTTCCGCCAACTCAAGTAAAAAAACCTTAACACTTAACTTTAATCGGTCCATCAGCGTATCGTTCCCGCCAAATAATCGCTCCAAAACAAGTATTCAAACTGTAAAAACAAAAGCGATTGAGCGTCAACGAGCGCGAAATCATCGTCAGCTTTCCGATTCACTTGCGTCGCGAACGTTCCTCCATTGCAGTCTTCAAAAGATATTTGGTGAATACGATAAGTGACGATGAACTGAAAAGACAAAAGAATGTAGAGATTTCACTTCACTGCCGACCAGGTTGAAAACGCAAAATAAAAAATCAAAGAAAACTTTTTTAGTACCATCAGGCATAGGACGTCCACTGCTGGACATAGGCCTCCTCCTGGGGGGGTTTTGCCAATACTCGCCACGCTTGGCAGGCGGGTTGGCGAGCGCAGTTAGGTGTGATTGTTCAAGGAAGACGCTACTGCCCATCTTCCGGATTACATCCCTTAGCCGACTCTTACGGCAACCACGGGTAGAGAGGGTACTATTCTTACGCCGGCACCAACACGGCAATATGTTTTTAGTACCACAGTTATTTATTTATTTACAACATTCCACACTATCTTCACAGGTTTTTCTTAATGCGCAAGTTATCGCATTAGGAAAAACCATCCCATATTTATTATTATAAAATTAAAATGCCACATGGAATACAATTTCAATTACATTCCAAAGTCAAACAATAACATTCATAAACTAACTCAATAAATACAATGTGATAAATAGTTCAACAAATTTAAATTAAATATGTACAAATAAGTTCAATTATTGCAATAAATTATGTTATATTATACCCATTATATCATATAGCATGCGTCATAAGTAATCGCCATTTTAAGTTCTATCCATCGCAATTTTTTAAATTATTTAATTTTCTATTTTCCTTTTTTCTGATTAGGTACGTAAAGTATAAAAAGTGACAACAAGCATCATTTAGAAAATTCAAAAGAACACGAATGCCCATTAATATATTGTTTAAATATTATATAATAGTTATTAGCACCTTGGATAATGTTAAGGATTTTAACGACACTTCATACATCTAAATCTGTTCAGGTATTTAGAAGTTATGGTGGAATAAAGAAACACACACATACAAAAAAAAAAAATTTTTAATTTACAGTAATGAGACGAATGAGACGCTCTCCTGATGTTAAGAGATAACGCCTGTCCATGACCATTGCAGCGATACACAGAACTTTGAGTAACAAACCAAAGTCCAAGGCATTGCTGCTTTGGCGCTCATTACTTTGAGACTTTCGATAGATAGTCTCTGCCCAAAAGCCCTGAAATTTCGCTACCCTTCAAACTGGAACACTGACACTCTATATATAATATCTGGTACTTCATTTTAATGTCAAATAACTACAGTCAAAATCAATGAGAAATTATCACGATTCACTAGTTTTGCGAACATTTTCAAGTGCGGGAAGAATGTTCGCGGGCTGTGGAGAATACAGCAAAGTGTGTCATTTATATCTGTTTTCCGGGTGGCCGCGCTAAATAATGCAGGTAAAGTGGAAAAAGGCCATTAGCGCTTAAAAGCACTTTCGGACGGCACACTTTGCGCGCTGCATTATGTTAGTTTGAAAATTAAAGCGCTTTTTTGATGGATTGACAATTCAAAGTGATGGGAGGGTTTGGTGGAAATTCACTGATTTGGAATTAAATTTTAAGAAAGCCCCGCTTGGATTGCCATTAACTAATTGGCGTTTATATTAAATAATTTATTTGAATATTTAACTGTTTCATATCAGACTGACGATGGCTGACGGGCTAGGTGTTTGACCACAGCTCACCTGATGTTAAGTGACGGTGTGGTCGAAGATGGTTAAGCACACTTAGCCTGGAATGGAACTGGCTCTCAAGTGAGGCTGCCGGAACACACCGTTAGATGCTTGGCGGCAGATTTTCAACTTGAGGTTGGTAGCTAGCCTGCCGAGTACAAGCAAGTACCCTGCCACCACGCTATGGTTTCCTCACGATGTTTTCCTTCACCGGCAGCTCAAGCTCATTGTTAGGGTTTGAACACACGCCCTTCGGCATGCGAACCTACCGCGCTAAACACTGAGCCATCATCGCTACAAAATCTTACAAAAGATCTCATCATCATCATCATCATCAGCCGCATGACGTCCACTGCTGGACATAGGCCTCCCCCATTGACTTCCATAAAGACCGGTTGGAAGCGGTTCGCATCCAGCGCGTTCCTGCGGTCTTTATGAGGTCGTCTGTCCACCTTGTGGGTGGACGTCCTACGCTGCGCTTGCCGGTCCGTGGTCTCCACTCTAGAACTTTGCAGCCCCATCGGCCATCGGACAACAAAAGATCTACCACCAAGTAAATACAACTTCTAGCATCAAATGGAAATTTATGATACAATAAATTAGTTTTTGAGCTTGTTTGACAAAACAAACATTTCAAAACTAAAAATGCCGTTTAAATTTATATGATTTTATAACTTTTAAACTATTTTTTAATTTAAACATAGTATGTGTTATATGCGTGTTTTTTTAATTACGGAGCACGGAATTGATTTCTTGAGTGCTCGAAGCGTTGAGATTTTTTCCAATCTTGTCTAAAGAAAATTTTCTCGAGAACTCTCGCGCCTCGAGAAATAAAAAAGGTCGAGAAACTAGAAACCCTGCTATTACGGTACGATCGTCAAATTGGACAAGTATTTATATAAGTGGTCAGACTAAAATTAATTTGGATTGAAGCAATTCATAAATTTAACATGAAAATTGCTCAGCTCCTTACAGCGAGCGGAATTGGTTCAGGAATATCTTTGTCTTAAACGATTAATGCAACTTCTTTCTAATAAAAATCTTTGCAACGATTTATTGGATTCAATTCAACAGATAGTTGAATTAGAGATGAAATGCGATTGCAATTTAAATTTTGTATTCGTGAATAAATCGTTATTCGCATTGGCAATAAATCGCGTTTCGTTAAGAATTTAACAAAGCTTTTGTTTCTACTATATTTTTTAAATCATTTTATAAATACTTTAACTAGATCGTCAACATTCTCTACCTATATATCTCTGGCGAAACATTGTCAAGGTCTCTCCAAACACGACCAAACCAAACTCGATCTACTTTTCGCTTCCACCCACTGCTAGCTGTCCAACGATGACTCAGTGGTTAGTGCGGTTGGCAAGTACACCTAATAATTCTTATTATTATCGTAAGACATTACACACAGCGCCATCTGACCCCAAACTAAGCAAATCTTGTACTATAGAAGTCAGATAACTGATAGAATACTTAAATACTTTTTTTTGTAAATATACTAACTAATACTTACAAAAAACCTAGACAAAGACCAACTATTTGTTTATACTAGAAAATGTTTGTCCTGGATGGGAATCGAACTCACATCTTACTACTCCTTAAGCAGATATACTACCAATGAGCCAACAGGGCTGTTATTACCTAATGGCTTTAGTCCCATTAAAGAGTTTGAGCTGCCGGTGAAGCAAAACATCGCAAGGAAACCATAGCATGGTGGTATGGTACTTTATAGTATTCGGCTGGCTAGATACTACCCTTCAACTACCTACTACTACTTACCTATCCACTAACTTTACTACTACCACGAATTAAAAATCTAAGCACTTAACGGTGTGTTCCGGCAGCCTCACTTGAGAACCAGATCCATTCCAGGGTGACTTTGGTCAATCAAACACATAGCCTGTCAACCATAAAAATAAATAAAAAATAAATTTCAACTAAAGAAGTATTTTTACTGAAAATAAATAAAGTAAGCTTTTTATAACTAAGAATATGTTGACTAGCAGAGCCGATCAAATGTCGTAAAATATCGTTTGAAAGGTAAGTATTTAAGTACACTGTTCCAATAATAAAACTTCAAAGTTTATTTTATGTCCATCCTAAATTTTATGCTGCAATTTTATAGAAGGATATAAAACTATTTCCTGTTGCAAACTTTCACGAGAAACTTACTCCCTCGTAGAGTTTTTATGTAAAGTCAATATTAAGAGAATAACATATTTTGTTCGAAAACTTTTAGATATTCCTTGGTAACAGTTTGTCAAATAGACGAGGAAGTTATAAAGTTTCAATAAGACACCCTTCTGAGAATGAGGAAGAAAAAGTTTGAATTAAAATGTCTTTTATATCAGAAGAATGGATTCATGATGAATCTAATGCAACAGAGTTTGAATATAAAGTTAAAGGACAAAATCAAAAGATTGTTAGAGAGGTGTGCGACTTAGAAGTGATCTACGACTCAAAACTAACATAAGAAAAACATTTTGACTTAATTGCAAATAAGGCTAATAAATACATGGGACTTATTAAATTACCTTAATTTCAATTTCGCAGCATTAAGGAAGTTAAAGTTGATAGTTTTATATTTCAATGTCAAAAGAACAGAATTACAAAAAACACTTTTTAGATAGGTGACAGGCTAGATGTTGACCACAGCTCATGTTAAGTCATGGTGTGGTTGAAGATGGTAAGCAAATCTAGCCAGAATGGAACTGACTCTCAATAAATTCTGTCGGAACACATTGTTAAGCAGGTTTTCAACTTTACCTTACCTCCAGGATCTATAGTTTCCTCCCGATGATTTCTTTCACCAGCAGCTTAAGCTCATTGGGAATTGAACCTAAGCCCTTAGACGTGTGATCAGACCGTGATAACCACTGAGCTCTCATCGCTACAAAATGTGTCACGCAACTCAAAAAAGTTGCATTGATATGAAATTCCAGATTTTTTGTAAACAACAAACACCCGCGTCAGCAATATTGGTTTACTTTATTACAAGAATACCATCTCAACATTTACCGGAAACCCCTCTTCTCATTTTTATTGCTCTAAGAAAATCTTACCTTGCCTCACATTTTTATGCTCTGCAGAATAAGGTTTTGCCCATTGATTAAAATAAAAAAGATATGTTATCTCAACGTTTTAAAATGACAATCGAAAATTTTACGTCATTCTATTAAAAAATGTATACAAACCCAAAACTAAACTTGCTTTACTCTTATTATTAAGTTAAATCAAGTAAAAAAAGTTATGAAGATTACTTTAGAGATACAGGTGGAATAAAAAAAATCGCAGCTTGATTCGGATTAAAACAATAACTACATACTTCATCAGAAAATTTTGTGTGATAAACGGATTAATAAGAAAGATGGCACTACATTTCTACGATAAATGTTCTTTTTACCTTTTTTGTAGCGATAATAGCTCAGTGGTCAGTGGTCATTGCGCTGCGATTACACGTCAAAGGGCCCAACAATAAGCTTGAGCTCACGGTGAAGGAAAACGTCATGTAGAAATCATAGCGTCGTAGTAAGGTACTTTCTAGTACTCGACTGGCTAACTAGCACCCTCAAGTTGAAAATCTGCCAATAGTACCTATATTCTAGCAGCCACACTTAAGATCCAGTTCCATTTCAGCCCTGAGGGCCTAGACAAAGTAACATTCTATATGTTCGATATTCGATAATAGTAAAGCTTAAAAATGTATTGGGTGAACATGAGCTGCCCACGTGACATATCGACAGCTTATCTCAATCTCATAATTTTTTAACTTTTCTATAAGCGTTATCGCTAATCGAATGCTACTTTGTCTAGGTCCATAGGTGTGTTCACCATCTTCGAGCACGCCGACACTTAACATCAGGTGAGTTGAAATCAAACACCTAAACAGTTAAACTAAAAAAAGGTTGTAATAGCACATCTTTCTGTATTTCATCAAAGCCAATCTAGTTTTGTGTAACGTATTTTTCGAACAGCGCACTGGAAAACAAAACACGTCTATGCATATTTTCTAAGACTTTACAAGTTTTGAAATGACGACTGCAGATTGCTCTCTATTTTGTAGCGATACATATTTGTTTTCTGTTTTGCAATAATGTAACTTTTTAAATCACTAAAAGTTACGGAATAGTATTTTGCTTTTTATTTTGCAGAGTTTTACTACACTAGAGAGATTGTTATAAATAAATATTCTAGGACATTTCACATAGCGCCATCTAGCCCCAAACTAAGCTAAGTTTGCATTATGGGAACCAGATAAGTAACAGAATAAGTATTTATTAAATATATATATACCAAACGCCTAGATACAGAACAAACATATATTTTCGTCACATAAGTGTTAATACTATAGGAATCGAACCTACACCCATTAGCTTAAGAAGCGAAGCTACTGCTGAATGAGCCAACATTATACAAATTTTAGCCATAATTGGAATCGAACCCATACCCTACTCACAGAATAAAACTATTAACAAACGAGCTAACAAGGCAATTTCTTGTATAAAGTCCACATTTCGAATTCAATAGAAAAGATACTAATTTCCGAAAGCTATTCTGAACAACTGTGTATAGGTTCGAAATACGCATACAAATAGAAAATACATTCTATTATTCTTCGCCAGAAATATCGGTACAAGCATAATCCAATCAAGCTATATCGCCAAGGGACAAATGCGCGGCAGAAATATAGACTAGGACACAGTAGGTAAACTTTCAGATATTTCTGTGAATACTAATATTGGTTAATATTTACTTGGTGGCAGATCTCCTTTTAAGAAGAGAAAGTTGTCTATGTAGGTACCACCGCAGTACCAGATATTCTGCCGTCAAGCAATAGCGCGTAAACATTACTGTGTTCCGGTTTGAAGGATACTAGAGCTAGCAAAATTCCAAAACGCCAAAGCTTAGATTTTATTTTGTGTGTACATGGACATGCGTTATCTCTTACTATTAAAACAGCATTTATAGCGATGATAGCTCAGTGGTTAGCGCGGTCGGTTCGCATGCCGAAGGGCGTGGGTTCAAACCCCAACAATGAGCTTGAGCTGCCGGTGAAGGAAAACATCGTGAGGAAACCATAGCGTGGTGGTAGGGTACTTTCTAGTACTCGGCTGGCTAGCTACCACCCTCAAGTTGAAAATCTACCGCCGAGCATCTAACGGTGTGTTCCGGCAGCCGCACTTGAGAGCCAGTTCCATTCCAGGTTAGGTGTGCTTTACCATCTTCGACCACACCGTCACTTAACATCAGGTGAGCTGTGGTCAAACAACTAGCCTGTCAGCGATTAAATAAAAAATAAATAAAAAACACAACATAGTTTATTACGCTTAGTTATTTTATATAACTTTTTCTTAATCTTTTTTTCATGTATTTCAATATTTACAATACTTTATATTGTTAGTTTTAATGAGACATTGATTTTATTTTTTAACTTGGTCTAGATACTTTTGTTGCTGCAAATGGTAAAAGGCGTAATGTGCCGTTTTAGTCGTATAACTGACTAGTCGTATACTGTTAATAAGTTAGATATTTGACCACAGCTCACCTGATTTTAAGTGACGGTGTGGTCGAAGATGGTTAAGCACAACTAGCCTGGAATGAAACTGACTCTCAAGTGAGCCGAAACACATCGGCAGATTTTCAACTTGAGGGTGGTAGCTAGCCAGCCGAGTACTAGAAAGTACTCCACCACCACTCAAGAACACACAGAAAGTTTAAATAAAAAGCCTATTTTTTTTTTTACAGATAGTAAGAATAGAATATAGTAAAAGACGGATTTACACACAAAAACACGACACATAGAAAGGTAATTTTGAAGGATACTGTGTGCCTAGTCGCTGGGGCAGTGCTTCCGCCGGTTGTGAGTGAATGAAGCTCCCTGTACTGCTGGTACGTGTACCGTTGTAGGTATATCTCACGCGACACGCGTTTTATTGAGCAGTAATCTTGCGGGATTACAGCGATGTTAATAGCTCCGGGAAATGTACAGATGGCTTTTATTCCTCGATGTATCGATTGTGGACTTTTTGTGCGTCTATTTCGTGTACGAAGAAATTCTGCTTCTGATATTATTTGTGAATTTCTTTATTTAGAATGAGCACTGTTTTTTAAACTGTCCCACTGCTGGGCACGGACCTCTTCTTATTGTGACAAGGGTAAAGCCGGGTTTCACCACGCTACCCAAGCGCGAGTTGGCAAACTTTACAGATATAAAGGTTTCCTCGCGATGTTTTCTTTCACCGTTTGTAGGCAGCGGCAATACGTACATAACATAGAAAAGGCAGAGGTGCGTGCTGTAGGGTTTGAATCCAGGACCCCCAGATTGGAAGATGGTCTACCAACTATGCTGAAAGTTCATTATTATTTCTTTAATAAAATGTGCCAAAATTCATTTAATTTAGGTAAAATAAAAAAATAATTATATTTTATCTAATCGAAACTATGAAATATTTTAAACGCTGTGAAATTCGTTCATTTATGAAATCGAAATGCAATCCAAAATTTCTTATTAATATTTTTATTTCACAAATATAATATTTGTTTATTTTATTGTACCATCATGATTTGCAGAGCAGTGCTAAAATTGAAAAACGAATAATCATATCGCAACGCTAACCTTAAAATACACAAAAGTTTTTTCAAAATTAGAACTTCAAAAATACGCACCATTTCAGCACAAGTCGCGTCATGGGGAAAAACGTCAGTATCGTGGTATCTCAAAAAAAAACACAGTCGTAAAACTCTATAGCAGGAGATTGTCTAGGTAGATATCACCACAGTACGAGATATTCTGACGCAAAGCAGCATCATGTACCTAAACATTACTGTGTTCCGGTTTGCAGGGTACTGCAGCTAGCGAAATTGCAGGGCTGTTGAGACTAACCATCTGTCTCAAAATGTAATGAGTGCCAAAGCAGCGATGCTTTAGACCTTCTTTGTCACTCAACGTTCTGTGTATCACTGCAATGGTCATGGTCAGGCGTTATCTCTTACCATCAGGAGAGCGTCTCGTTCGTCTCATTACTTTTACATAAAAGAAAACCTAATTTCTACCAAAGTTATCAATGTAGCTATAATACAAAACCTTATAAACCATAGGTACGCTATAATACATAAACAGGAAAAACATGTACAAAAATTTATATCGAGGCGGAAATCGAACCAACACTTTACAGCTCATGGAGCAACAAATTAAATATTTGAATACAACAATTTATTTAGTTTATATTTCTAGAGGAAAACATGCCGAAAGTCTACAATTCTCACAACGTAATAATAATTCCATCTCTCTAAATACATCTCCGTAACATTTACTAAGTCATCTATAAGCACGGCCGCTGCCCACAATATAATCATGCCAAAATCAACAATATCAACATGAATTCCGCAAGTCCCCGGACACATTCCACGCATTAATACCCATTACAATACGTCACTATATCCAATTTGTCTCGTCTAACACATACCGTAATTGTATGATCGTGCAATTGGTTCTGGACAACCGAACATGGCCTGTAACGTTGCAGATTAAGATTAAGGGGCAGATGTTCAAGTTACGATATACTCGTAATGAGCGCTCAAACAACGATGTACTTTAAATATAAGTACAACAAATACTATAATTAAAATGTTACTTGACAAATGCTACTATAATATTGACAAATTCTTAAATGATAAACTTGACATTCCTATTTAATTATACTATGACAATAATAATTTTCTTGGACTTTAATAATATTTTTATGACATTTAAAATCTACTATGATATTAACAATTAATTATGCTATTTACTAATTAAATAAAAATGTTTTTTTTTTTTTGACAATTGTAATGTTATAAAATAATTAATTGGTAATTAAGATTCCTAATAAGTATCTACAAAACATTGTATGCCCGTAAGGGTAGCTGTTGATACCAGTTTGATGACACCAACATTTAAAACACAGCCTTCAATAAAATATTTTGAATTTTGATTACCTAGACCAGCGGTCGGCGTCATGCCGTCGGGTCGCATGCGGCCTGCGGTCCTCCTCAATGCGGCTCGCGAATGTTTTCTTAATAATTATAATTACTAGTAAGTAATTATAATTATTTTATTGAAATTTAGTCAAATTGACATATTATTATATTACCATAACATATATTAATATGATTTTGATATTTTTAAATATGAATGGGAAAATGACATGTAGCTGCGGTGTTATCAATACAATATTTGTATTTAAGTACTTACTAAAACTTGCCACCTAACTAGTGCTGAGTAATCATTAATATACACACGCACGCGCTCGCGTACACACACACACATAATATGCACACACACACGCAACTTTATCACCTCATATGACAGGTTTCGTTTGTTTTTTCAGTAAAAAAATTATGTTGCCTATCGGCCTATCGCACCGTAGTAGGTACATTGTGTCACTTCATAACTTAGTAAGTGAATTTATTTGACCCTTGCGATGCAGGTTTCTCCTAGTGCAGGGTCCGCTAGTAATTTTAAGCCCTAATAAGCTTACATGGCATAAAACACAAAATGTTTACTTAAAGGATTTCTTGTATAACATTCTAGAAAAAATTTTATTTAGAATAATTATGATGGTTTTTGCAAACATCAAGTCTCTGATTATATCTATTCTATGTTTGCAATTGTGTATCATACTGATGTTATAATTATAAAGTGAACTAACAATGGGGCGCAGCGATAAGGACGCTAGATTGTCATGATGAATAGCTCGGACAATAATAACAGACATGGTGTACAAGGGCGATACGTGATACGGATAGCGTTACAAGATTGCTACTGTTCGGACTAATCTGATATATTGGCCTATATAGTAAATGGAAACCACATTAATTGTATTTAATTAGAACTTACAGCAGGTCATATACGGGCTGACAGTTTGAACATTAGCAATATTCAAAGATATGTTAGTTAGTGGTCATATGAAAGGTATAAAGAAATAAAAATGAAACAAATACAAAAACAAACTAAGAAAACCTAAGTTAAAGTTTTTCCCAAGACTTTATTGACAGCGCGCAGCCTTATGCACCGAGCTAGCGCTAGACATAACTACCATACGTAGACTGCGTAGTAACTGTTGTCTAATCTAGGACCGCGCGCGACTAACATGTCATTTTCGGTTCGCGTGATTGGAGTGTCCGTATTTTTGTGTTTGCTTAGGATAATTAGGTCAAATATTAACCTCCTATTTTTTTATTATTATTTGTAACAACAATCGAGTACTGAACCCCATGTATAAATATTGCTTTTGTTCAAACTTTTGCAGAGGAGGACTCTGGTCAGGAAAGGCTCCAGAGCGCACAGCCCATCTCGGCACTCCACTCGCTCCCACCCCCACGCCAGCGCACCTACCACTGTCTTCACGTGCGAAGCGCGCAGCGGCCTTAAGTGTAACACAAGACAAGGACGCGCGCGCGTTGTTCTCTACTTTAACTCCTTGAAAAAAGCCACCGGGCTTAACGTGAGCAATCGCGCATAAGTAAAACAAAACGGGTAGCAACGGGGTCATGAAATTGTACTTTAAATTTCAAACTTTTTCAGACGTAACCTAAAAAGCGGAAATCTCAATTTTACGTGGTTCGTACAAGCAGATTTAAACTAAAGTTTAGCTAGGACGCTGTCCTCAAGCAAATGTTGCGGTGAGGGATAAATTAAACGTGGTGTAGAGTCGAAATCATGTACAGGGCGCTGTGTATTTAAACCTAACCTATCCTCTATCTAGTTTCGGGAATGGGGTACTTTATTTTGGTTAGAGGTTGTAGGTGTGATTAAAAGGACGGGGTTGGTATTGTGCCTTTTTAGTGAAGGGCATTTGAAGTGAGTTAATTGAATCTTTTATTACACGTGTCGTAATAAAAGACTTTTTACGCATTTTGGACTATTAAATTTGACTGTTCGGCTTACGCAGCAGTTTTGTACGTTACGTAACGCACGCGGTGACGTCATAGTAATTTCTGCATAAACAACACATACAGTCTTACCACAAAAAAGTTAAACACCTGTTGAACACGTGTTTAAAAAAAGTGTTACCACAAAACTTCGTTTTACGATTGTCTAGAGTTAGATACGACTTAAACACTGTCTAAATTTAAACAACGGGCATAGCTAGTTTAACCGATGTCTAAGTTCTAATGTCAACCAAATAACTGTCAACAGAGAATTGACCATTACTACTTTTTGTTGTAAACATTGTGATCGTGGTGAAATTAGCAGTATCTTCTTCGTATTTCTTTTGAAAAATAGTTGTGAATACGATTACGAATACGATACCTATGGATATTATAGAAATCATTGATTTTATCGACGATATGGATTTAGAGGACCTTGAATTCATGGATCGCTTTCGCTTTTTCTTTATTTACTGTTTTATTATTCATATTGACTTTTTAACTTCGTGTTAAAACAAAATAATTATGATTCAAGACCGGTACAATACAAACAGCAACAGGCTTCAATCCAAATCCCAGTAGATGTCATGGCTGTCATTAGTCAGTTTTTTTTTTACTTTTGAGCGATACGTTCCATTTCTTTCCATGAGATCAATTCACTATAGCGTTACATTACGTTTTTGTTTGAACTTAATAGCATTAATTTAATAATTAAAATAGTATTTAATTTCATTATTAACTATATTTTGACTTACATACTAACAGTTGTAATGAAATAATTGTTCAGAAAATCATGTACCTAATCTCACGCGATCTGCGTAAAATGGAAGCGAAAGAACGGAACTACCTGAACTAAAAAAAAGGTTGAACGAATGTTTTATGGTGTTGCCAAGATTTATGAGTTAGACATTGTTTAGAAAGACACTCGCTAAACACAGTTTTGTGGTAACAAAAGTTAAACATGCGTTAAACATGTGTTTATCTTTTAGACAGTGTTTAGCTAAACATTTGTTGGACCACTGTTTTATCTGTCTTTTGTAGTAAGACTGTTAAAGTCTACAATTTCCAGCGATGATAGCTCAGTGATTAGTGCGGTCGGTTCACATGCTGAAGGGCGTAGGTTCAAATCCCAACAATGAGCTTGAGCTGCTGGTGAAGAAAACATCGTGAGGAAACCATAGCGTGGTGGTAGGGTACTTTCTAGTACTCGACAGGCTAGCTCCCTCAAGATGAAAATCTGCAGCTAAGCATCTAACGGTGTGTTCCGGCAGCCTCATTTGAGAGCCAGTTCCATTCCAGGCTAAGTGTGCTTTACCATTTTCGAACACACCGTCACTTAACATAAGGTGTGTTGTGGTCAAACACCTAGTCTTTCAGCCATAAAAAAATACAAGCCACTAGTTTTGGAAAAGAATATAATGGGGTAACACGACCCTTTCCGCGTTCCCGCCAAAACTCATACAGATGGTTGTCAATTGTGAAAGTTGTTCGAAATGGAGTATAATGACTTTGGCTTACTCTACCCTATGCTTATAACCTTGTACGTATGGCGACATAGTATTTTTTCTAAGCAGTGAGCAGCTATTTTAGTTTCCAGATTTCCAGAAACATAAAAAACGGCTCCTTTCGAGATAGTACGCCGTTACACATTGTCCCATACATTGAACGAATAGACTGAGTAAGCGCAGTAAGGTCCCAGTGGACAGTGGACACTCTAAAACTAATCATAATGACCTATCATGAGAACTATTTTGCTCAACTTTGGCCAGACTAAAACTTAGCAAACCGAAGTCAGTTTTTGCTTAAGTACAGCAATAGTTATTTGCAACAGATATTGTGTACCATAGACACCTAAAAAGTAAAAAGTAAAAGTAGTTATTTTTGTTTCTTGTTACGTTGAATTATGTCGGATATTCCCATTACACACAGTGCCATCTGACCCCAAACTAAGCAAAGCTTGTACTATGACAGTCAAATAACTGATAGAATACATTTTTTTTTTGTTTGTAAATTCATACTTATAATACATATAGAACACCCAGACACAAAACAAACATTTTGTCACAAAATGTTTGTCTTAATTGGGTATCGAACCCGCGCCCTATAGCTGTTAAGGCAGATATTCTACCAATGAGCCAACAGGGCTGTCTCGGCCACATCCGGTGGTCTTCATCTGTGTCTCCTGAAAAGTATATTAAGTATGTCTTTAAATCCAGAGTAAACAGGTTCCTCCTAGATAGGCATGCTCCATCTCATCAAATCGTTGTTTAACATCAGGTAGCGATGTTAGCTTAGTAGTTAGGGTGGTCAGTTCACACACCGAATGTCATGGGTTCAAACCCCTATAATATGCTTAAGCTGCCGGTGAGGAAACCATAGCATAGTGGTACTTTCTAGGACGCGGCTGCCTAGCTACCACTCTCGAGTTAATAAATAATCTGTCACCTAACGGTGTGTGTCAACCTCACTTGAGAGCCAGTTCCATTCCAGGCTAAGTGTACTTAACCATCTTCAACCACACTATCACTTAACATCAAGGTGTGCTGTGGTCAAACACCTAGTGTCGACCATAAAAAACGGTATGATTTATGGTTAATTGCGAACCTATTATGAATTTAAAAAACGAAATGTAATGTACGATATTAATCAAAACACATTCAAATGTCAAAATTCGATTGGTTGAAGAGTTTTGCACCTTATTTACCAACTACAGGTTACACTATCAGAACCATCTATTATGTTCCTAATCTGTAGTGTAGAGATATATAGATAAACATAGTATAATGAATCCACTATCAACTTGTCAAATATATAATTACTAATGTAGTAGAAGAAATATGTCAAGTAGCTTGCTTTTGCGATGTCTATAGATTATTTTATCCATGATCTTACCCAAGACAGTTTCACCTGAGCTTATCAGCCCGTACCTCGATCAGACTAGCTTTGATAAAAAGGGGTCTGAGGAAAGGACACCGCAGGGACAAGACGTTTAGCCATGAATGAATTCACAGCAGGACATGAAACAGGCAATTAACTAAAAACCTTTTAAAAATAGTACAGTCCAGTAAAAATAAGATTTATTATTACATAGGAGACACCTTAGCAAATTGTTTTAAAATATATTAAAATTTTGAATCATATGCAATTTGTTTTACATGACTGCCCAGAAAAGGTGTGTAATGTTTTTAGGATTAATTTATGTATGTATGTGAGTTTTTTATTCCACTACAACTTTTAAATACCTCAACCAATTTGTATGTATGAGGCATCGTTAGAATCTTTACTACAGTACTTCTTTTCGACTGTCACTGGCTGTTTTTTTTTTTGTTGTTATGTTGTTTCATTTAATAATCAGTGCCTGGATGATCGAGCTTTGCTCGGCTGAATACACGGATAAAACGACGTTTTCTAAAAATAAAACCTAGATAGATCGATTTATCTCCCCCGAAACCCCTGCATACTAAATTTCATGAAAATCGTTGGAGCCGTTTCTGAGATTCAGAATATATATATATTATATATATAAATTGCTCGTTTAAAGATATAGATTACAATTATTAATGAGGTGACATGTATTATAGATCTAGTGGGATTATCCAAAGACAGAAGTTTATATTTAAAAAGTAATAACCGTGGATTTGCCGTGGTGGTGCCGGCGTAAGAATAATACCCTACCCTCTCTACCCGTGGTTGCCGTAAGAGTCGGTTAAGGGCTGTAATACGGAAGCTGGGCAGCGGCGTCTTCCTTGAACAATCACACCTAACTGCGCTCGCCAACCCGCCTGCCAAGCGTGGCGAGTATTGGCAAAACCCCCTCCCAGGAGGAGGCCTATGTCCAGCAGTGGACGGCCTATGGCTGATGATGTGATGTGATGTGAACCACGGATTTAATAGACCAAAAGATCCGTACTACCACGTTACATATATTTGCGACAGCAAATATGTCAAAGAATAAATTTTAATGCACAGTCAGTCCAGCGTAAAAACGTAACGAACATACAAACACACTTACACACTCACAAACTTTCGTCTTTATAATATTAGTGTAATAACATAAATTATAAACAGCTGCTTAACTTTAAACTGGGCTAAGCTATTTGTTAAGCAATCTAATAACAAATCAAGTGACTCTGTCAAAAATTGTCACTGGTAAATATGTAAGAAGTGCTATAAATAATTTCACTCCACTTACGCTGCGCTACTTTAACACTCGGACAGGAAACGCCCTCATCGTTTGCTGACATGTCTTATAGCTTATTGGTCTACGCGCTTTGGTTATTCTGAATAGGGATTAGGGACCTAAATACCGTTAGAAGCTACTTGTAGATAGGTCTGATAAAGGTTTTAGGTGTAACAAGTAGTAGAATTTAGCTTTCGGAGCTGATAAAAAGTGGTGCCTATTTAACCTTTAAGTATGGACGTCATTTTTTCTTAACACTACTGTGGACGTGTAGCCTGACAGGCTCCGGCCAATATTTTGATGGTCATTACTTACGTGATATTCATCGGAAAACGCAACCTCCTCCCTCGTTGCTAGTTTTACAACTAAAACAAAAGCTACTGAGCCGCTCAATCGCGGGGAGTGGGGGGAAACAGGTGAAACTAAGAAAACGAAAACATTGAGACTCCACGTCCATACTTAAAGGTTAAAGCTGTAAAATTTAACATATTTTGTTTCCAAATTAATTTATTTATTTATTGGACCATAGAAACTGACGTGGTTTTGACACATTTTTGTGTCAAGATTACGTATGCTTAATTATATCGGACACTCTTAGTATAAAACTGCGTGAGTTATCTCACATAAGTCAAAGAAAAATTCTTTGACTCTTTAAATTTTCTATAAATGCCGAAATTGATAGAACCAAATAGACCATTTTATAACAATTTCAAATTATACTACCACTCTCCAGTTGAAAATGTGCCGCCAAGCACCTAACGATGTGTTGCGGCAGCCTTACTTGAGAGCGAGTTCCATTCTAGGCTAGGTGTGTTTACCATCTTCGACTACATCGTTATTTACATCAGGTGAGCTGTGGTCAAATACAAAGTTTTATCTTAGACTACTTGGTTTTTTTTTTTAAAGTAGTTTAAAATGTTTGAGCTTTTAATCTAAAAAACCGGCCAAGTGCGAGTCGGACTTGCGCACCTAGGGTTCCGTGCAAACTTGTAGGTGTATAAGTAAAAGATATGTTTTTTTTTAATTGATGCTTTTCACAATTTTTCCTTTATCTGTGCTATAAGACGTTACTTCGTACCATATTTCAAGATTCGGAGTTCACGGGAAGTAGTACCCTGTAGGTCTGATTCCCTTGCGAGTGTCGAAAATTTGCAGCATAAACGGCTGTATATTTTGATTGCGTTGGCTTAGAAGTTTAATTTTTTCACAGCTCTAATGGACAGTATTTGAAATTGATGAATATCAGACGTTCATCGTTCACCCTATTAGATACCTAGTAATACTTCAGACACAAAAGTTAATTCTCATTATGTACAGGTTTTTTTTTTACAGATTATCATTTATAATTTCGTCAGTTGATTTCTATAGCCCAAACAAAAACATTGCTTGATGTGAAGGACGCTCGATTGATTTATCCAGAATACAATTTATTGAGTACTTTTCATTATGTAGTCACTCCGTGGCACTCTTTTCATAGTGGCCCGTGAATACAAAATCAAAGTGCAAGTGGCGTGTGTTTCTGAACTAGGTATTTCCATTTATACTCTATAGAATTCTTTCAGCCGATAAATGAATAGAAAAATGATATATGAGTAAGTAATTACAGTTTTCAAGTTCGTATAATATACGGACTTTCGTATAATGTCGAAGTTTCGCCAGCCTAGTTGGGAGACCGTCTGTCTCCAATCTAGAGGTTCTGGGTTCAAATCCCATAGCACGTACCTCTGTCTGTTCTAGGTTATGTGCATATTGCCGATAAATTCAAACGGTGAAGAAAAACAACTTGAGGAAACCTACATATCTAAGAGTTCTTAAAAAAAAATGTTGTCAAGGATGTGTGAAATCTCCCAACCCGCAGTTAGCCAGCGTGGTGGACTATGGTCTTATCCTTCTTACAATGAGAAGAGGCCTGAGCCCAGCGGTGGACCAGTTTATAAAAAAAACTGGCCAAGTGCGAGTCGGACTCGCGCACGAAGGGTTCCGTACCATTATTTATATAAACGGCAAAAAATCATGTCTGTTGTACGAGTGCCCCCCTAAATATTTATTTTATTCTGTGTTTTAGTATTTGTTATTATAGCGGCAACAGAAATACATCATCTGTGAAAATTTCAACCGTACAGCCTAATGACAGACGGACAGACAGACAGACGGACGGATACCGGAGTCTTAGCAATAGAGTTTTACCCTTTGGGTACGGAACCCTAAAAACAGGGCTGTCTCGGAGTGGTGGAGGCTGTGACGGACGAAATTACCTTTATTATGTATTTCGTTCGGCGTTTTGGAATATCAACTATAAAACAATGATTAGAATTACCACTGTTTCTATCCCATCTACTATTATTTTTATGAGACTTACTCCAGATGGAAAAAACTAACGCATGTCCATGTCCAGCGATACACTAAGCTTTGAGTAATCGCTACTTTGGCGTTTGAACTTTTGGGGTTTGAATTCACGCCCTTCGGTGTGTGAACTGACCGCGCTAACCACAGAGCTATCAGAAAGAAAGAGACACCATAGAAAAGTAACAACAATAGAACTTATCATAGATAAAAGTAGCATAATATTTTCCTTGTAAAAGTAATAAGACGAACTGGACTTTCTCATGATGGTAAGAGATAACGCATGTCCATGACCATTGCAGCGATACGCATAACTTTTAGTAATAAAACAAAGTCCAGGTCTGCTTTGGCGCTCATTATTTTGAGAGATTAGATAGTTAGTGTCAACTGCCCTGTAATTTCGCTAGCTACAGTACCCTTCAAACCGGAACTTCTTGGACGACCTCCTGCTAAGGAAATCTACCACGAAGTATAAAGCTGTAGCCTTATAAATACTGGTGACAACAGTACTCCGATGAAATTACTTTATCGCTTTAAGTTTATGAGTCAGACCATTAAAAATGTGTACTTTCCACAATTCTATGTGACAATAACTGTTTATACCTCCCAGTAAACATTTTGATGGTATATTTTGACATCACGTCATTAAAGTTTTATGAGTGCATTTATTTTTTGAAACAACATGTATTTTGACTTTAAACGTCTTTTATTGCACTTGCAAAAACGAAATACGTTATGACTAATTCGCTTTTAGCTTTGGAAGTATTGCTTCTACACACATTATTTTATAATCATTATTTAGAAGACAGAAACTATTACCTAATAAGTAGTGCATAATTATGTCGGTGACGTAACTGGCGCTGTGATCGCCCGCAGCACGACGCATTCGGAACTAAATTTAGCATCGCGCACTGTCTTCATTTAGTGATTACTCAACAGTATCTGATAGATAGAGATATAGAAGTGGTCGCATTTGACAGATCACGACGGTTTAGAAAGTGTCATGTAAAACTTTTTTTTTTTTTATATTTGGCAGGCTTGGTGTTCAATATTGGTGTTTGATTACAACTCACCTGATGTTAAGTGACGGTGTGGTCGAAAATGGTAAAGCATACCTAGCCTGGAATGGAACTGGCTCTTAAGTGAGACTGCCGGAACACATCGTTAGATGCTTGGCGGCAGATTTTTTAACTTGAGGGTTCTGGAACCCGATCACGTTTCCGCTTCCTAATCCCTTTGCGGACCCCAAAAAAGGCTAGCAAATAGTTCGTAGAGCAGTCGATCCGAGGCTCGTAAAGTTTAATTGCAACTGTTGGTTTGTTTTGGACGCGAGAACTATCTAGAACCTGATACGCTGGTTTTGTTTTATGGTTGACAGGCTAGGTGTTTGACCACAGCTCACCTGATGTTAAGTGATGGTGGGGTCGAAGATGGCAAACACATAGCCTGGAATGGAACTAGCTTTCAAGTAAGGCTGTGACACAGATTTTCAAATTGAAGATGGTAGCTAGTCTATCGAGTATTATAAAGTACCCTGCACCAGTGCAAAAAAAAAAAAAGGATCCTGTTCCCATAATACAAGCTTTTCTCATTGGTAGATGGCGTTGTGTGACAATGTCGTAGAATATTTGAAAATCTGCTGGTAGTGAATCAAAGCGGAACCTCTGATTCAAAAAGGAAACATTCGAATACCACTCAGAGTAGAAGGTCAAGCGTCAAGGTCACGTGTCAATATTTGTTATTTGACTTTACCGAATATCCAAAACCAAATGTCAAAGCACGTACAGTTTATTCGTTCTCGTAAATCATTGGAATAGGTAGCTACTCGTATCCAATCATGGTATTTTATGAGTTTGCCCGTAGATCATGTTTTGCGTATTGCAATCACACCGCCACAGTACGATATTGCTCAATAAATTCTTATATTGTTAGACTTTATAAATTCAATCTAAACCAAAAATATGAGATTCTGATTTAAGGTACTACTATTATTATTTCTGCATCAGTATTTTATATTCTACTACGTATCGTAGAGTTATCAAAAGTAAAAAACTATATTTTAGCAACCAGTTCCAATGAGAATTTGCAAAAGCACACGCAGTGTTTTGTTTTTTGTAGGTGCCTATTATGTTAATAATATTCTTAATGCATTAATATGTTCCAAAAATTAAACTTCCTTTCGTCTTTATTTTTATAACCATAATCTAGACTATTAAAAGACTAACAGATTTATTTGAAGTTCCCCAACTATATCTTCGGGAACATTATTTATCATCAAACAAGTTAGTAAATATAAATAGATATTTGTTACTGAAATGGAGGGTTTTATTTTTTATGGTTGACAGGCTAGGTGTTTAACCACAGCTCACCTGATGATAAGTGACGGCTTGGTCGAAGATAAACATACCTAGCCTGGAATAAAACTGGCTCTCAAGTGAGGCTTCCGGAACAAACCGTTAGGTGCTTGGGGGCAGATTATCAACTTGATGGTAGCTAGCCAGTCGAGTACTATAAAACATCCACCATGACATGGTTTCGTCACGATTTCACCAGCAGCTCAAGCTCATTGTTGAGGTTCGTATCCACGCCCTATAGCGTGTGAACCGACCGCGTTAACCACTGAGTTATCTTCACTACAATGGTGCGGTGCGTCTTCACTAGCTTAAATATCTCCTTCAATTTCCATCGAACTCGCTAGCGTAGTACAAAAGTTCCGCTCCGTTTTTATAAAATTCTAAAGGTCAGTTAAAATCCTTGGCACGCGCGTTGAAGTAATTTTATATCGAGCCAATATCCTGGAGGGATGATGCTCCGTTGCAGTCATTTGTTCTAAACGTAGAATGGACGACAGTAGAACTGCCCAGTATTTACTAGCACATGTTTTTATATTTTTGGATCCTTATTTTTTTTGAGGAGATAGAGTTAAATAGATGTGCAGTATAAATAAAAATCTTTAACATTTAGAAGGCGTTCTTCTGGCACAAGACGCTATCTGTTATATTATTTACCAACGTTCTGTTTTACGGCAAAGCAAATAAGAGAGTTGTAATTTTGACGGGTATATATGTTTGTGGGTTTGTATGTATGTATGTTTATCTGTTCCCTCACAACTTCCAAACTACTTATCATAATTAGACAAATGAGGTACCTATCGATGAAAGTATCTTGATCGTCCGCTAATTATAGGCTATGTGATGTTACATTTATTTGAATATGACACACCTTCTACAGGACGCGTCCTGTAGAAGGTGTAGGAGTATTTACATGAAAAACCTGGCCAAAACTATTTTTTGTATTTAATTGCATGAACATGCGTAAATAAACTATTAGAGATGGTTTTCAAACGTATATTCATTATTATTATACAATACTGTACAAAATTGAAAAAATCAATCATCAAAATCGGATTCATCGTTTTCATTTTCTTTGTAGACGTCACTTTTGACGTTTTTAATTGCAATGTTTTTGGACGTGGGGTCAGAAGAATTATTGTTTCTGAACAGACAGAACGGCTTAAATGTTTTAGGTTGACGTTTTCTATTGCAGCTCAACAGTGAGGCAGATGTAAGCATTTGATTTTGTCAAATTTTCGGCAGAATTTTGTCTGTAAAACCTAAAATGTAAATTGCTTGTTGCGAGCTTCAGCAGCCTCTGCCGTGGCGTTACCTATACTATGAGAAATCACTAGTAATCCGTGCATTATTTTTTGTTTTTCCGTGCATTATTTTATGTACAGTTGGTGACATGAGATGCCACCCATACAACTGCAAGTACAAAGTTGCAGTTTCAAACGCGTATGTTTTAAATTTGTCGGACTGTCGGTGTCCATTTCATGGCCACTTGAAATAGTTTCTAAGATAACTTTAAATTTATAAATTAATCTCAAATCTATTTCAGTATTGGAAAAACAACTTCTTGATGTGTTTCCATCATTAGTGTTTCCCGCAACCGCTTTTGGTATGTCCACTGTCTTCTTTGGCTCGTTGACTCATCTGGGCCGCAAATGTTAGCTCTTCGGCAATGCCTTTGCTCAATTTTCTTTTATTTTCCTTCGCTTCAACTTAGCGCTTGTTTCGCCGAATTCTTTTGTTGGGAGGCCCGATTTATCTACTGTCCAGATGGTAAATTTTATATTGTTGTTAAACCATTGTTTACTCTTATTCAAGAAACGTTCATGTTTATAGATGGCAGCTTTCTATTTTTGCTTAAAATCATTCTTAAAATGTGTTTTAATTCGTCTAGTGATTATCAGGACGTTTTATTAATTTAACAATTTTTTCTTCAACAATAACAATTTTTCATCAATTCTATTGTAAGGGCATTCTTGCATTATATTGTACAACTGCTTTTTTATCATATCCTTACAAGTTCCAGAGGAATCTATAAATAATTTGATAATTTTCAGCTAACGATGTGAAATATCAAACTGAGTATCATTACATTCAAATGGCTTAAAAACAAAATGGCGGAAAAAAGCGGAACTTTCAATTTTGCAATTGTCTTAAGAAAACTGTAAACTTTATTACGAATACGCGTTCAATACTCGGAAAAGCCCGGAACATGTACAAAAACCTTTTTGTTCAATTATTTTACGTAAAATATTAGCTCATTATCGTTACGTATTCAAAAATCAAGAAAAAATATAAATACATTTATTTAAAAAATGCAAGATAACTAATAATAGAGAAAATATCTTCACTTTCTATATTAATCGGGTTTGTCACAAAAACTGTATACAAAACAACAATAACTACTAATGCAACTTACATCAAAAATGTAAGTAACCATACAGTGGTGGTGTATGTCCACCGTAGGCCGCATCTTCGCTTATCATCAGGTGAGATGGCGGTCAAACGCAAGCCTATTAGATAAAAAAAAAAAAAAAAAAAAAAAAAAAAAAGCATCGAGAAAACAATAGAGCGCACGAGACGACGACCGACTTCAGACTACCTGCCTGCATTTTTGTGAGAAGCTACGAGTGCAGGGGGGTAAAGATAACACGTGCAAGTTATCTGGGTGTTAGAAAGTGGTGGTTATATGAAGTAATATCTTACTTCAGGTTTCGGACTTTTGGCCAGCTTTTTAATACAAATACTCCTATGTGGGACGTAACGAGCCAATACAAAGCCACCAGCTTTGTATTAAATGCATTGAAAATGTATGACGAGAGAGTTGTTTGTTTGGCAGACGATAAATATAACAATTTCGGACAAGAATATTTTCATATTTCAAACTTTTTAGAGCGTGATTTTTCAGTCGGGTTTCAGTTTTTGGACTTGTTTTTTTACTAAATCACTTTCAGAACACACACACACGCACACTCACATCACACATCATATGTGAGTCTTTAGGAATCAATCCAAAAGTTTTGAGCCGTTCTACCTCTCCGAGCCTTTGCACGCCTCCAAGAGTAGAGTCTTAGCCAGGCTTTGGATAATGCTCCGATCAATCGAGACGATACAACAGTCGATTATCGTCTCGACATTTGTTTTTGTTGGGAGATGGATCGCCATAGATCCCAACTTTTAAGAAATTGCCTGTTTGTAAACTTTCGGTGAAAGGCTTCACTGGCTGGCTTAGGGATGGGGATGCCTTGGGGTTATGGAAAGTTTTTAGACGCTAAGATGGCAAATTTAAATGACGTAGCTGGCTATTATAAAGTCATGAATTATTGTAAGCTCAAAACGGCTTTCAGCTTCACCTTAATATTTCTACATCACGTGGGGATGGGGATAAGTTTTTGGTACAAAAAATGGTTTCTAAATATATACCTAGTATAATTAATTCTGATTACCTCAACGGCTTTTTACATTCCGAAAAATGTGTGCAAGAACTCCATGGCCTTATTTCACCCTCTCCGTTCTAACACAGGACAAGCAGAAGAAGGGCTCACCGTTATGGAAAACTGGGGGAAAAGCACATGACACCCCAAGTGGGATCTCAGTGCAGCACTTATCGCCCCCATTGCGAATAAGAATGCACATAAGCTGTTTCCTACTGCGGATCCCATTAATTTGTTCAATATTATGAAGCCCTAGTACCTACAGATCGATACACGATAAAGCTGCCATCCTTCGAAATAGTGAACAATACAGACAGTCGCTTTATAGCTGGGTAGCCGCAAATCCGCGTGGAATGTGAGGATAAGAGCGTTTATTTGTTCAGACTAATGCACATTTTATGCGGGACCCCGGTCCTTATGACTTACGTGACGTAACGGGCGGGGTGTAGGTCAAGAGATCTTGTCCTTCTGATGGGTGACCACGACGCGCATTCACAACTAGACGGTGTTGTGGTGGCACCAAATACTTCGAATGTATAATTAATTAAAATAATCTACAATTTTACACTATTATAATAACGAGAGGCGCGTTAGGAGGCCAATGAGCGACGACGCTTTAGCCACGTCTTAGTTGCAAAGCCTTGAGCACCGACATCTAATCGCTGGTTTATCTGTTTTCTATCAGATACATTTCGGAGAGTGCCTTGGAATTGTACGTACTGACTAAACGCTTGGATTCCACATTCTTCATACGTACAGCGAGGATGTGGAACTCTCTGCCGGCGTCTCTTTTTCCTGAATACTAGATAACTGATAGAATATTTGTTCACTTTATTTTCTTTTTTGTAAGTACATATTTATAATACATACAGACACTCAGACACAGAACAAACATTTATAGTTAGGTACACAAATGTTTGTTCTTGGAGGAATCGAACCCACGCACCACAGTCAATTATATAAATTATATTTATATTTTTATTAATAAAAAAATTATATTTACTTCACATCACATCACATCATCAGCCATAGGATGTCCACTGCTGGACATAGGCCTCCTCCTGGTTTGGTTTGGTCCTGGATTGGTTTGCCAATACTCGCCACGCTTGGCAGGCGGGTTGGCGAGCGCAGTGAGGTGTGATTGTTCAAGGAAGACGCTGCTGCCCATCTTCCGGATTACATCCCTTAGCCGACTCTTACGGCAACCACGGGTAGAGAGGGTGGGATACTATTCTTACGCCGGCACCACCACGGCACATACCTACTTACTTGTAATTAAGTAATCTCTCATTTTTAAATAATTGTCAAAATCATAAAACAAGGTCTTTTGAAGCCAAGATCTTAGCTTACTTCTGAAGCACGCGATGGTGCGAAGAAAAGTTAACCCTAGTTTTTCACTACTAGGTAAGTCTAATAAGGTAAGGAAGCCGATATCGTGTTAACAGTCTATACCAAAGCTTGTCCGCATATTAAATTGAAACTCGCTAAAGCTTATGACTTAATACAATCGCAAAACTACCAGAACGAAAAGAATAGGTCTCGTCGTAAAAATCCACTCGTAAATATGAAAA
Organism: Biston stratarius; assembly: GCA_950106695.1. Classification (NCBI taxonomy): domain Eukaryota; kingdom Metazoa; phylum Arthropoda; class Insecta; order Lepidoptera; family Geometridae; genus Biston; species Biston stratarius. The sequence continues at coordinate 16,830,958 of OX467109.1, read as the reverse complement.
GGAAAAGATTTCTGCGAAAAAAACCTTTTCCACAGGATTGTTATGTGATACAACTAAATGAGAATTTGTAGTTTGTAGCGAACTAGTTGTTGCGCCCTACTTTGTTAAACAGGTGACGTGTTTGGCAAAGTGCGGCATTCGAGGCTGTGGATTCCATTGAATAGCGTGCCAAGAAGCTCGTCAGCAATGACTCGTGTGGCGTGTTTTTCCCATGAGATCTTATCGCATTACGTCGTTTTCTTACACTCCGTGCACCTATCTGTGTCTTGTGCCACACCTTTATACTTTATTTGAAATTAAATAATTTTTCTTAGTTTTATTTCTTGTTAAGTTTTTTTTTCATGTTTGATAATTTAGATATTTGATCACAGCTTGCCCGATGTTAAGTGGCGGTGTGATCGAAGATGGTAAACACCACCTAACAAACACAGCGCGGTCGGTTCGCACGCCGAAGGGCGTGGGTTCAAACCCCAACAATGAGATTGAGCTATCAGTGAAGGAAAACATCGTGAGGAATATAATATGATAGTAAGGTACTTTCTAGTACTCGGCTGGCTAGCTACCACCTTCAACTTGAAAATCTGGCACCAAGCACCTAACGGTGTGTTCCCGCAGCCGCACTTCAGAGCCAGTTCTATTCTAGACTAGGTGTGTTTACTACCTTCAACCACACCGTCACTTAATATCAGGTGAGCTGTGGTCTCCAAGCCTGTCAAACATTAAATGATGAAGTAGCGGACTTATCAAATGCTTTTACTTAACTTAGTTATATGATAAACTCTTAGTTATATGGTAATGTTTTTGTCATTTTTTCTCATAATTATAACAAAGCCTAACGTCTCTAATCCATCATTTTCATTATTACAGCTGAAAGGACCAGTATAATGGAATTCTGAAAAGAATCTTATAAATTAGGCAGACATAGAGATGAAGACCGTAGTTAAACATTGTTTTGTATAATTAAAGATTTTGTAAAATGGTAATAGCTCCTGGATATTAATAAAAATATGATGTGCTAGCAAGGAATGTTAATTAAATAAGCAATAGCCGATTTAGAAGGAGTATAAAAAGTATACATTTATTTGTCATATAACGCCTGCTGTACCGTTCCGGTAGTAAGCTATCACCTCGAACATTATGCGTATTCATCGATTTTAATGCGGGTACCACAGCTCCTAAGGCGGTAGGGAAATGTATCTGACAGCAGCTGTCATGCACCACGTACTCGTCAAATGGGAGCGCCAGATCGTCTTGAGTGATAGACGGAAACGGTTGTTCTTATCGTCGTCAGTGCTTTTTCATAGAGTCCACGCACCGGTGCAAGTTCAAGGACACACAAACGGAGAAGACACCATCGGAGGTCTGGAGCAGTCCCAGGTAGGTACGTGAGTGCATGTATATTTGCTACCGCCTCATTTCTGAACTTCGTATGGGATCGATGAATACGTATTGTCCCAGAGTGTGATACAGCCACGAAGGTCGTGCAACGTCACACCTGCAGAAAAAATATTTTTCATTTTCTTGGGTTATATAAGCTTATTTACCAACTACAGTGTCGATCCTATCTAGCGATATTTGTGTAAGAGTGGGAACTGCGCAGCGCGCGCCCGACATCATCTTGCTTTGCACCAGCCGATACTCTTCCTAAATAAACAACATCCTCCCATCTGACCTGAACGTCGGAATAATTTGAAGGAACACATTCTGCATGCAATTTATCTTTCCTCCGGTGGGACTCCTCGAGTGAAGTAAATTGGTTGAAATACATAATTCACAAGGATAAACATTTAATTGCACATCAAAAATACTTACCCGCGCAAATTCTCACATTACGTATGCATGCATATATATGCAGATTTCGTATTTTAGTTAGCCAGTTCTATTCCAGGTTAGGTGTACTTTACTATCTTTGACGACACCGTCACTTAACATCAGGTGAGCTATGGTCAAACACCTAGCTAGCACAAGAAAAGCCTTTAGAATCGTGAGAACATTTTAGGTTATCTGTTGTGATGGTTCGATCAGCTCTCATCAGAGTTATACCGATGCCGATTATACCGTGCATACCGATCGATTTCGCATTTTTTTTTTTAAATAGGCAAAATGTGTTTTGCTTTAGTTTTTAAAATAATCAGGTCATCGTCCACAAATTTTGTAGATTTACTGTTACTGTTAAGAATAAGTATTTTAATTAGTGAAAGAATGCCATCTGCTGCAAACGTGAGTGAAAATATTTTCATAGCTCCAGGTACACAGGTGCCTAGACGAAATATTTTAGGGTTATTAATGGGCAAGCTTCCGCTCCACAGGCTGTAGTATCCATTAAAGGTGAAGGTGTGTGTTTCTACTTCGCAAAAATTAGTTACATAGGTCAAAAATAAATTAGGCATTTTAAGCCATACAGGTATGAATAGACTCCTGGCTTTAATTTTCTAGGTAAATATTTTAAACTGACAAAATACATTTTTGTTTTACTTACGTGGGTTAACTCACGTTTAATTGCGTCGGGTACTCTGACTATAATAAATGAAAAATGTATGAGTACAAAGCAAAATGAGGTTGCGTATACGTCATACTTTGCTTTCACTCCTTGAAAATGGCCGAAACTATGTCGGAGTATCCGATATAATTAAACGTGAGTAATCCCGCATGAGTAAAACAAAAATGTATTTAGTCAGTTTAAAGCAGTGAATAATAAAGCAGTGATGAATAGTGTTTTACTATTCAAGAAAGCCTCATTAATTTTACGTCAAAAAATGACATGAAATCAAAAAGATGGCAGATGTTTTAAATTTCAAAACATTGTTTTTTGGTGTTCGATTAAATAGCGTCAATTCGCAAGAAGTGCTCGGTACGACGTCTTCAATTACTTGCTACGTTTTGGCAGACGTTCGCTTTTCTTATCTTTGGATATGTGAGTTTTGGAGATTGAATGTAAACGACAGGGACGGTGTGATTTAATTTTGGCATACAAATACCTTCGCATCATTTTATTTAGAGATATTTTTTTATGTGTTAAAGCAAAGACTTTTACGCGTTCCCGCTAAATATCTAATGAGTTTAAAATAATATGTATCTTTATAGTGTTCCCATTAGTCTGTGGTTTTTTGGTTGTTGTTGTCAAAGTCAAGTGTCAAAGTAAAAAAAAAAAAAAAAAAAAGTTAGTAAGTTCCACAAGCTTCGATGGAGTTTTGGAAGCATCGCGTAAAGTCACGTTTCACCACCTTTTACTTTCTTTTCTCACAAATCGTTAATATAATCGGCCGTTTTTTGAGTTGAGTTGTTGAAGTGTTGAGTTTTATGACAAAACCTGTTATAGGCAGTGTCCCGAGAGATGTCTAGGGAACACTATGTTTACAATTAATAAAACATCAAGCCCGTGGAGGTAATAAATAACGCTCATAATTATTACAATATTTTTATTATTTAGTTTAAGATAAATTTATTTGCATAAACAAATTTGCGATGTTTTTCTTCGATTCTTCGATCGATTGTTGAGTTTGTGACCGACCGCCCTAACCACTGAGCTATCGTCGCTATTTATTTCATTTTGCTTTCATTGACGCGCAGTAGTTAGATATTTTTTATGTAAAAGTAATAAGATGAACGAGACGCTCTCCTGATGGTATGTCCATGACCAATACAGCGATACACAAAACTTTTAGTAGTAAAACAAAGTCGAGGGCAACGCTGCTTTGCCGCTCATTACTTTCGAGACATTCGATGATCAGTCTCATCAGCCCTGTAATTTCGCTAGTTGCAGTATCTTTCAAACCAGAACACAGTAATGTTTACACACTACTGCTTGACGGCGGAATATCTGGTACAACGGTGGTACTTACCCAGACGACCTCCTGCTATAAATATCTACCACCAAGTAAAATTGATAACAAATAAAGTTAATTTGATGGCAAGTCAAGTTTTAGATATGAAATATGATAACTTCCTATGAAAAGATTTGTGTCAGTTCAATATAACCATAGATAGTCACACAAAGTAGTCTAACAAAAGTTAGTTTCTGACCTTGCAATAAAAACTATACGTAACTTCCGTTTCCAGAACTAATAATGAGTTCCCAGATAGACGAGATACGACTATTGGAACTTGTCCACGCGGTTCACTCGTAACTTGTCGTAAGGCTAGTTACGGCTGAAACTTATGGTAGGTCTACTGTTAAACTTAGTATCTTGCATCTTCTCCTAAGAAAGCGGAGTGTCTCAAAGATAATTTCCCAAAATATATTCCAAATTTTTTATTTAAGTTTATTGATACTAGTGATATTGTAAGAGCCTTTAAGTCCCTGAATATAAAAAATACAGAAGACTTATCAGTTAAAGTTATTCATTCAATTATAACTAGTATTGCACCTATTTTAGGAGATATTTTTAATCAATGTATTATTAATGGTTCCTTCCCCGATTTGATGAAACATAGTAAAATCGTTCCAGTATTTAAATCTGGGTGCAAAAATAAACCTTCCGAATATAGACCTATCTCTGTTCTTCCAGCGTTAAGCAAAATCTTTGAGAAAATTATACTAAATCAATTATTAACTCATTTTGCCAATAATCAGATTTTACATGATCACTAGTTTGGATTTACAAAAGGCCGGTCAACGTCAGACGCTGGTGCTCAACTTTTAAAGCATTATTTTGAGGTTGCGGAAACACTTTTATTTACTTCCGTATCTACAACTTTCTTCTCTGAATAAATCTGAAAATAATGAGATTGAATAAATAAAAAAATGTCGTCGCACATTTCACACAGCGCCATCTAGCCCCAAATTAAGCAAACTTGTACTATGGGAACTAAATAACTGATAGAATACTTTTTTTTAGATAGACAGAAACTCTTTGCACATCAAAAATAAAAAAGAGTACAGAAAACAAAAAAATCTTGTAAGCTAGCACAAGTGGCGGCCTTATCGCTAAGAGCGATCTCTACCAGGCAACCAAGAATGGGAAAAACACGATATAAAATAAGGAACAGACGACATATATTGTAACACTAATAAGTTAAAAAAATTAATGAAAAGAATACACGTAGTGTGTAATAATAATGTATTTAAATGTAGCGGGTAACACTGTGGTAAATTGCCGTGGTGGTGCCGGCGTAAGAATTGTACCCCACCCTCTACACCCGTGGTTGGCGTAAGCGTCGGCTAAGGGATGTCATCCGGAAGATAGGCAGCAGCGTCTTCCTTGAACAATTACACTTAACTGCGCTCGCCAACCCGCCTGCCAAGCGTGGCGAGTATTGGCAAAACCAGAGAGGAGTCCTATGTTCAGCAGTGGACGTTATTTGGCTGATGATGTAACACCGCGGAGTGCAGCTAGTTTACTATGGGCTTTATTCCTAACTCTTTCACAGTAGCGCCCTGCCCACCGAATCGTGAAAGTAAAGTATCGCGCAGCTAACGTCCTAATTCGAATAGTATTTTATCTAGTGGAAGCTTCTAATGAGACGTGGAAGGCAGATTGGCGCTTCAAGGGCCAGTTTAGGGAACGTATAGAGCAGTAGATAGTATTTCTTATCAGCACGTACAAGGCGAGTATTGCTATACTGCAGGCTAAGTGACTATGTGCCTTCCAAGTAAGCTTAAAGCAGCACAAAGAGCTATGGAGAGGGCTATGCTCGGAGTTTCCCTACGAGATCGAATCAGAAATGAGAAGAGCCGTAGACGAACTAAAGTAGCTGATATAGCCCAGCGGATTAGCAAGTTGAAGTGGCAGTGGGCAGGGTACATAGCACGCAGAACTGATAGCCGATGGAGCTGCAAAGTTCTGGAGTGGAGACCACGGACCGGCAAGCGCAGTGTAGGATGTCCACCCACGAGGTGGACTAACGACCTAATAAAGACCGCAGGAACGCGCTGGATGCGAGCCGCTTCCAACCGGTCTTTATAGAAATCAAGTGGAGAGGCCTATGTCCAGCAGTGGACTTCATACGGCTGATGATGATGAGGCTAAGTGAAAAATTAATAAGGGTAAAATATTTCTTACAGGGTTTTTGTACTGACGAAAACCAAAAGTTTCATCTTTTAAAAATAAATTGCCAGGACTATATTGAACGGGTTAAAGCGAATCGAAAATTTTAAAATTCATGTGCTGAAAAAGACTGGTGAAGCCGCGCTGTCGCACCAAGCTATATACATGCAAATGCTTACAGAAGTTTGTCGCGACCACGTCACGTCATTGAAGGTAGAAAGAAAATATTCCAGTAGGTATCGGAGTAACTGTGAAAGAATAACACTCGATTTGCAGATTTAGAGATATTCATGAAGTTCAGTAACTTTGGTTTATACAATTAATCTTTTGATGTGTTGAGTGATAATTCTTTTTTTTTTATGGCTGGCAGGTTAGGTGTTTGACCACAGCTCCCCTGATGTTAAGTGTCGGTGTGGTCGAATATGGTAACACACACCTAGCCTGGAATGTAACTGGCTCTCAAGTGAGGTTGCCGGAAACACACCGTTAGATGTTTGGCGGCAGATTTTCAACATTAAGGATGGTAGCTAGCCAGCCGAGTACTAGAAAGTACCCTATCACCACGCTATGGTTTCTTCACGATGTTTTCCTTCACCGGCAGCTCAAGCTCATTGTTGGGATATTAACCCACACACTTCGGCAGGCGAACCGACCTCGCTGACCACTGAGCTATCTTCGCTACAAAACTAGACAAAGGGAGATAGCTATGGTTGTTTTTTAGGCCAAAACACAGCACCGAAAAAAGTTAGTCGAAGTAAATAGCATATTGACTTGGCTCAGCTGTTAAATAATTTTGTTCATTTTCAAAAAAAACCAGAATGACCAAAATATTGTAACTTATTTGGTTTCTGAATCAGTCCAGTTATTAGAAACTGACCCACTGCTGGATGTGGTGGCCATAAACCACCACGCTACCTAAGTACGGCAGACTTCTCACATTTCGAGACCTTTTTTTATATACTTTCGGACATTAAAGTTTCAATACGCATGTAACTTAGAAAAACAGAAGCGCGTGCTGTGGGATTTGAACCCAGGACCTCCAGATTGAAAGCCAGGACCTCCAGATTGAAATCCAGGACCTCCGGATTGAAAGCCAGTACCTCCAGATTGAAAGCCAGACGATATCCCATCTAGTCCGAAACTTCTAACTTATTCAGCTTAACATATAATAAAAATAAATGGATCTTTGACTGTATCATTGTCCGAAATAAAAATATACAAAACATGTTATAAATGTTTTTGCATACAATTTCCTCTTCCTAATAACTCTCACTTTCAAACAAATAGACTGGTCTCGAGCTCCCGACTCGAGCTCTGGTTAATTTTTCACGCGCGAAAAGGAAATGAAAAAGAGGTCATTTTCGACAAAGATTGAAGATGCGGCGTTACTTTTTGAAATGTTCCTATTGTGTTTGTTTCGGTGTTTATTTAAGAGAATAAAAGTGTTTTATTTTCCAAAAAAGCCGGCCAATTTAATAAACAAAAGGTTTTTGCGAGAACTGTTTTGCAAACCAGAATTTTCTTAGCTCGATAATAGAGTCAAGAAAGTTTAGGGATATTTTTATCTAAGTATGGCAAGGATTTTATATAACACTATGCGTTCCGCGGTTGGCGATGGATGATGATGATAATGATGAAAAGTAGCCTATGTCTTATTCCAGTACCTACATGCAAAATTCCACCCAGATGCGTTGAGTAGTTTACGTGTGAAGGCGTAACAAACAAACAAAATAAAATTTGCATTTACTCGTATATTTTTTTTTTATGGCTGACTGGCTAGGTTTTTGAACACAGCTCACCTGATGTTAAGTGACGGTGTGGTCCAAGATGCTAAACACACCTAGCCTGGAAAGGAACTGGCTCTTAAGTGAGGATGCCGGAACACACCGTTAGATGCTTGGCGGCAGATTTTCAACTTGAGGGTGGTAGCTTACCAGCCAAGTACTAGAAAGTACCCTACCACCACGCTATGGTTTCCTCACGATGTTTTCCTTCACCGGCAGCTCAAGCTCATTGTTGGGGTTTGAGCCCAGGCTCTTCGGCTATCATCGCTACAAAACTAAAAATACCTATTGGGTATGTGTGATTAAAACATCTAACTATTCCTTTTTTTAGGGTTCCGTACCTCAAAAAGAAAAAACGGAACCCTTATAGGGTCACTTTGTTGTCCGTCTGTCTGTCTTTCAAGACCCTTTTTCTCAGGAACGCGTAAAGGTAGCAGAGATTCATATAAAATACTCAGGTCTACTGTCCCTTGGAGCTGTAAGAAAATCAAACTTCTAAGCCAACACAATCAAAAGATACAGCCCTTTAAGCTGCAAATTTTCGACACTCGCAAAGGAATCAAAACCTACAGGGTACTTCCTGTGAACTCAGAATCTTATAGCACAGCTAAAGGAAAAATTGCGAAAAGCATAAATTACCATAAAAAAATACCATAACTTTTACTTATATACCTACAAGTTTGTACGGAAACCTCGGTGCGCGAGTCCGACTCGCACTTGGCCGGTTTTTTTAAATATTAAAGACATCATTTATGTACACATACATCATCATATAGACATACTATAATTTATACCTATACCTAGTATTAATTTTATAATAATTATTACTATTATTATCACAGTTATTTATTTTTAAGTCTTAAATTTAAGTTTTTTAGAATAGAAACATAAAACATAATTATTATAAAAAACCTAAATTTAGGGTACCGCCGGCAACAGGGCAGGGGCTCAAGCTGTCAGTGGTTGGGGCTGCAGACTGAGGAACCTCCTCACAATGCTTGCAGTGTCAAAGGATCACTGCCTTTTGGATCTGAGCCTTGACCCAACCGTCTAGCGAGAGCATCTTAAGATGATGGTCGAGACTCTTCGCTATAAGACCGTTTCCCATGACAACCACGGGACAATTATTATTTACTAAATATTCCGTGTTATTTCCGTCTTCTAATCTGCAAGAGGCGGCAGTTTTGGCTTGCCACCTGGTAGGTTTAGGGTGTCCAACTCGTTTGCCAAAATGTTCTCGGCTTCCACTGTAAAAACAAAATGCAAAGCATCTAAGAAGCGGTTAAGGCGATTATAGATTTAAAATAATATTCGATATACTATATTTAATAGACGTTCTTCAGATGGCATGTCCATGACCATTGCAGCGATACACATAACTTTAAGTAGATAGTAACGTAAAGTCCAGGTCATCGCTGCTTTGGCGCTCATTACTTTGAGGCATTAGATGGTTAGTCTCAATAATTATAGCCCTGTAATTTCGCTGGCTGCAGTACCCTTCAAACCGGAACACAGTAATGTTTACACAATATATTTTGCCAATACTCGCCACGCTTGGCAGGCGGGTTGGCGAGCGCAGTTAGGTGTGATTGTTCAAGGAAGACGCTGCTGCCCATCTTCCGGGTTAGATCCCTTAGCCGACTCTTACGGCAACCACGGGTAGAGAGGGTGGGGTACTATTCTTAGACCGGCACCGCCACGGCAACTTAGTGTAGGAAATCTTATTTTTAGTTATGCTTAGTTATACCTAATATTATTTTACAGTCATTGTTAAGCTGATTGTTGAATGTCAGGATGACTCGTCAAAATATTGAATGTAGACTTTGACCACACACAATAAAACTATAGAGTAGGTATATACCTATTTTATTAACGTATACGTCTAGTATATGTCTATGTAAGCTTGATTCGCCGGTACCACAATAAACACTTTATGCTAATTAAGTCATTGCTTTTTGTTTGAATATTTGTTTCTATGATCAAAGGTTTATACAATAAATCGTTCGGAACAATGTAAGCTCACGTTTCTAATATTACGGCTGCTATTTAATTGATTTACTTATGTTATAAATTATTTATCAAATTTACTTTGAGCTTGAGCAGCCGGTGAAGGAAAACGTCGTGAGGAAACCATAGCTTGGTGGTAGGGTACTTTCTAGTACTCGGCTGGCTAGCAACTAATCAAGTTCAAAATCCGCCGCCAAGCACCTAATGGTATGTTCCGGCAGCTACGGTTGAGAGCCAGTTCCATTCCAAGCTAGGTGTACACTAACATCTACGACCACGCCGTCACTGCAGATCAGGTGAGTTGAAGCCAATCACCTAACTTGTAAACGATCAAAAAATAATTACTTTGTCTTCGCACCAATACCTATATTTAACCTATATTTATAAATGCGGAATTTTGTTTGTATGTATGGTTGTACTTCATCATCGTACATAAAGTATAGTGTAGTGATGATAGCTCAGTGGTTAGCGCGGTCGGTTTACACCCCGAAAGGCGTGGGTTCAAACCCCAACAATGAGCTTGAGCTGTCGGTGAAGGAAAACATCGTGAGGAAACCAAAGCATGGTGCTATTTACATGTACTCGGCTGACTAGCTACCACCCTCAAGTTGAAAATATGCCAACTTCATTTGAGAGCCAGTTCCATTCCAGGCTAGGTGTGTTTTACCATCATCGTTCACACCATCACTTAACATTAGAAGAGCTGTGGTGAAACGCCGAAGTTGTCAACTATATTTTTTTTATGTAGACTCATGTCAACTATATTTGTTTTGACAAATAACGTCTATATTTTTACACGACTGCCCAATAAAAGAAGTGTAAAAGAAGCGTTCACGTATGTATGTATGTGAGTTTCTTTATTCCATCATAACTTATAAATACCTGAACAGATTTGGTTGTATGGGATATAGTCAGAATCCTTACATTATCCTAAATGGCTATAATTTTTTTTTATTTCAATGTAACGGTTTTTTTTTAATTTCCAATTTTTTTTTTTAGATTTTTGGCTTAAGGTCTTTTTTTAAATATTTGTAATGGTAAGAGACAACGCCTGTCCATGACCATTGCACCTGTATCTAGAACGTAACAAAACACAACCCAGCGCACCGCTGCTTTGGCGCTCATTACTTTGAGAGATTCGATAATTAGTTAACTCCGTAACTTATCTAGCTGCAGCACCTTTCTAACCAAAACATAGTTATATTTACACACTACTGCTTGGTGGCTGTATGTCTGATATTGCGGTGATACCTATTTAAACGACCTCCTTAGATCTACTACCTAGTAAATTCATTAATACAAAGTTTCGTTTTATTGATATTAGTGTGATTTCATACTAGTGATTTCTTGACACGTCCGCTTACAATAATATCTTATCTGATAAGAGATATATAGTAAACACGGATATTGATAAAACTATAAACAGCCACTACAACGTAAATGTCAAATTCTAAGCGTCATAATAGTAAATTTAAATATCATGCTTACTTTTGTGAAAGTGACATCGTTTCATGGTCGACGTTTCTAAAACTCGAACGAAACGATTTGATTCCACGTTCATTGTGCGGACTGCTAGACAGTGGAATGCGCTGCCCGAGTGGGTGCTCCCCGATGGATATAATCTGGGCCTTTTCAAGTCCAGAGTGAATCTGTATCTTCTAGACAAGCGTGCTCCATCTTAGACCACATCTTCACTTAACATCAGGTTGAGATGCGACCCACGCATTTCCATAAAAACTTAGGGCAAAGTCTACAAAACAATAGTACGTCCCGCATTATTCTATGGCTCCGAATTTTGGATAACAAAGGAGACGTATGAGCATAAGGTCCATACCAACGAAATAAAGATGCTTAGATGGGCGGGAAGTGTGACCCGGCTTGACAAAGTCCGTAATGAACATAAACGTGACAGCTTCAAAGTAGCACTAACAAAATGACAAAGATGGTATGGACACATTAAAAGACGCAGCGAAGATCATGTGGTCCAAATAGCTCTAAATCTACCGGAAACAAAAAGAGGTAGAGGTCACCCGCCAATTGGTGATCCAACATAGCAAGACCTCAAGAAAGCCCGATTGTCTGACGCGACAACCCAAGACCGTTTGTCTAAGCGCAGGAAAGTGAGGAGACCCGACCCCAAATAATGGGATCAGGGACGGGAGAAAAAGAAGACATATACAGTAATACCCTGACTTACGCTACCCCGTTTTACCCGAATTCAGAGATACGCGGTTTTTCATTTTGGTTGCCGCGCTGAGTCCATATTTTTTCACCACTGAATCCCAAGGAGAATCAGTGTCAGATCGGGAACAAATCAATAGCATAATAGAAGAAGTGGTCGATATCGCCAAACAATTAAATTTAGAGGTCGATGATGATGACGTTCAAGAATTGCTAGATACACACAATCAGGAGCTACCAATTGACGAGCATATAGAAATGCGTAAGCATGAGCAAGACATTGAACAAACTGATTCGCTAGACCCAGTTGAATCGGAAAATCAATTGCAATTTAAATTGCAAACTTAACAGAAAGCCTCAATTCAATTGAAAAGGGGTTACAAATTTTAGAAAAATAGATTCTAATGAAGAACGCGTTTCTACTACAAAACGGGGAATAAAAAAATTACTGGTATGCTACGAGGAAATTTTGTGTGAGAAGAAGAAAAACTTAACTCGTCAGGCAACATTGTTAGAATATCTGAAGCCTTCGACATTAAAATAACTTCGGCTTAGGTTACTTTATGCATAACAATGTAAATTGCATCATCATTATCTTACATTTTATTAAACATTTTTCTTCTAAATTATTGTTTTCTTTAGACTCTGGTCCGATTAAACTTATATACTTTATATGTATTTATATGCAAAATTGAACCCCGACTTACGCGAATTCGACTTACACGGAAATCGCTCGGACCCACCTATCGCGTAAGTCCGGGGTATTACTGTATACCTATTATGTAGATAAATATAATGTCAAATTGAAATCTCGCGGGCAGTATGTGAGCAATCAAAATTGGTTTAACTATTCCAGCAACAACATGTAGCATTAAACGTACGTTTAGCACGTTACGACGTGTCAAGACGTGGAATCGCTCAACGATGGGAGACGCGAGGCTAAGCGGCCTGTGTAGGCTCAGTGTTCACAGGAAAAGAGTAGAGGAGGATACTGAAATTATTGACAAGGTGATGAACAAGTTTGGACAGCAACCTAGACCTTCAGTTTTTATTCAAACAAAATGTATTTTTTCTATGTACATTTTCCTGACAAGTGCACACAAGTGCACCCACTTGCACCTTGCTGCCGGCGCCCATGTATGGGATAAGGTAGGTAAAAATAGTACTCACTAAAAATATAAATAAATAAAGTAGTAATAACATAAATAACTTGACGAAATTTGATATAGAAATAGACGTGACCTTGGAAGGACATAGGTTAAACTTTTGTCGCGAAAATAAAACCTTACAAGGGATGAAAGAGCATCGATAATGCGAATTAACGAGTTTTTTTTTATAAAATCATTTTTTGCCGGCACGCCAAAAATAAACTAGTTGCAACAATCGGTAGTTGGCAAACATTTTACTAGTATCAGCTACTAGGTAACTGAGCACCCGTATGTTATTGTGCTTAAAAAAAATAGATGTAGAAGAGAAAAAGTAATGTGCATTAGTGAACGTTGTCTTACGTTTGATCCTTTGTATTTTATTTCCATAACCGAGGTCCAAGAAATACGCCGTCACGAATGTAAGAGGGAGTAATGGCGCCATCAAAGCCTTGTTTTTCGTTTTCCTGTATCTGTAATCAGAAACATAAGCTTATGAAAACGAGGTTAATTATCGAATGAAACAAAAAACACCACTGCGTTACAAAAATGAAACCGTACTACCGCCATAATAGTATTGAGAAAAGAGCGACCCTCTTCTGATGGTAAGGCTCAAACAACCATTGCAGCGATACACAGAACTTTAAGTAGTAAAAACAAAGACCAAGGCATCGCTGGTTTGGCGCTCATTATTTTGAGACTTTCGAAGGTTAGTCTCAACAGCCCTATAATTTTGTTAGCTACACTTCAAATCGAAACAGTAATATTTACACACTACTACTTTGCGGAAGAATATCTGGTACTGTGGTGGTACCTACCTAGACAATCTCCTGTTAAGGAGATCTACCACCAAGTAAAACTTGTAACTTTTTGTAAGGATTCTAACGATACTCCAATACATCCGAATCTGTTAAGCCAATTAAAAGTTATGGTGGAATACAGAACCCTGAAAACATTACTCTCCTTTTATGAGCAGTCGTGTAATTTTCAACAATAATAAAACTTATGTTCTTTGGTCGATGACAATGACAGTACAATGTATTTGTTTCTTTTAGTGATTAACATGCTAGCCGTTTGACCACAGCTCACCTAATGTAAAGTGACGGTATGGTCTAAGATGACAAGCACATCATTAGGTACTTGACACCTTAAACTTCAATTTTAGGGTTTTAGCTGGCAATTATTTCTTTTCATTTACCCTAAAATTAGTCCAGTAGCAGCTGTGAGATAGAAAGTTGTGATCCAATGGCATGTCTCCCTAGATCCAGCTATTTGTAGGGCCATCTGCTTCTGCAGCATTTGGTTTTGGACTTCAAGCTGTCTCTCCATCTGATAACATAAGATAACGTTATTACTTCACACAACAAATACCAACATTAAGCAAAAAAGGACTTAAAATTAGTGTACAATTCGCCCTTATTATTAACAGCGATGTCTTTAAAGCTATCCACTAGGTGGTAGATTGTTTAGGACTGTCTCGTTAGGATGTGGGGCCGCCCAACGCCCATTCGCTGGTTAGATCTTGGATGTGGATAGCGATGTGTCTGGTGTTCCGACACATCGTAATAGTTGCGGGGTGAGCTTGGGCTCTCTCAGGCGGGTCCGCAAGGACAAGTGCTGTCGAGGCCACAGATGAATGCGAAAGCGTGCCCGCAGCCTCGACGAAAAGCGCCGAGGTGGAACACTCCAGGGTTTTTAGTGGGTAGGCCGTCATTAGAACGGAGAGTCCCACATAACCACCATGCCCGCCCCAGGGCCGGTGGTATACATTAAGTATTTTCGCTGGAAAAAAAGTATAAATAGCAACTGTACAGTGAGGGATCGTGATAGACCTAACTCACCATCTCACTCGCACCCACCCATATATTTACTGCCTCGCGCTCGCTCCTACAGCTACCCTACATGCTTGCCTGGCAAGGGGTTGGAAGTATCAAAAATGTTTGGCTAGTGAGGAAACATCATCTACTTATTACCCAAGTATTATATATAAAAATCAGCTTTTATACCATAACGTAAGTAGAATTATAATTTTATGAACATTAAGGGTGTCTGGCAAGGGGTTGCCACGATGTTAAGTGTCTGGCAATGAATGACGTGATTTTTTATAATATTCTGAAGGTAATACCTAAATAACACTTTATTATTTAATGAATTTAGATCGGTTTTTACACACATTTAGTACTGTTTACCTGCCAAAGCCACGGTAACCCAAACTTCATAATGGTCCAACGTTCTTACCTGTGTTGGGAGCATGCACTGATAAACTTTCAGCTTTTATAAAATAACGAAGGTCTGGGGATCACGGGCTCTTGCTCTAATACTTTAATTTTGTAAAGTAATGAGCGCCAAAGCAATGATTTGTTACTCAAAGTTTTGACATGCCACTGTTAGGATAATGGACTAGTGTTATCTCTTGCGATCAGGAAAGTGATTACATACTTAATTAAATTAACATTTTGAAAATTACATTTTTTGACTGCATTTTTGCCATATTATCCTGATTCTTCTTCATCTTCTCTTCCATTGAAAACCAGCTACCCATCTTGAATGCACAAAAACACAAACACTATTTTAATTTAAAAAAGAATAAATGCCGCGTGTTCTGTCGACCTTGATGTCTGCTCGCTTCAATGACCGGTTGTTTACTAAGCTATTTTTGTTTGTATTTGTAGCAAGCGTCATTTTGTGGGTATTGCATCATCATTACAGTAAGAACGCTAAACTATGTTGTAACATTTGCTGGGAGTTTTGGCGGGAACGTATTATTTATTTATTGATTTTTTTAATGGTTGACAGGCTTGGTGTAGGGCACAACGAACTATGGAGAGAGCTATGCTCGGAGTTTCGCTACGAGATCGAATCAGAAATGAGGAGATCCGTAGACGAACCAATGTTACCGACATAGCCCAACGGATTAGCAAGTTGAAGTGGCAGTGGGCAGGGCACATAGCACGCAGAACTGAAGGCCGATGGGGCTGCAAAGATCTAGAGTGGAGACCACGGACCGGCAAGCGCAGCGTAGGACGTCCACCCAAAGGTGGACAGTCGACCTAATAAAGACCGCAGGAACGCGCTGGATGCGAGCCGCTTCCAACCGGTCTTTATGGAAGTCAATGGGGGAGGCCTATATCTACAATCCAGCAGTGGGCGTCCGACGGCTGAGATGATGATGATGATAAGGCTAGGTGTGTAATGTGTGCATACTGCTTGGCGGCAGAATATCTGGTACAGCGATGGCCTGCCCAGACGACCTCTTGCTAAGGAGTATTACCACCAAGTAAAATATTAGATTTCAGGGACTAACTTTGTTTCTTGAAGATTTCAGAGTTAAAAGGTGTTCATAGTTGTTATGACTACAATAACTCTCTTTCAGATACATATACCCTATGCTTAAAACCCTGTACATAGATATTGAAGCCTTCTTATTGGATTCCAAATAAAGTTAGCAGCTTCACAAAACCAATTAAACAACTCTGTCACAATGTGTTTGAATTAGGTCACCATCCAAAGAATGTTCGATTGTTTACAACTTGCTCCCCTGTCTATTGTTGGCGCTAGAGCAAGTCGCAAGTTCCTCTCTTTTGTTCAAAAAAACTCGGGTACTCAAACTTTATTTAACGCTCTTACAAATTTTAAATAATCATGCTATTTAATCATGTTTCTATGGTATTTATTGATGCCGTCAGGGCCGCGGATGAGTGCGAAAGCGTTCTCGTAGCCCTGGCACATAGGTGTTAGGCAGAAACCCCAGGGTTTATGTGGCTAAGCCGCCACTTGGGCGGAGAGTCCCACATAACTACCCTGCTTCCCCCGCAGAGGGTGGTATCCATTGAGGATATCCCTGGACATAAAAAAAGGTATTTATTGATACTACGCTCCAAATCCATAATTGCTGATGTCAACCATAAAGCCGGGCAACTGAAGTGGGACTGGGCGGGCCACGTCTGTCGCATGTCAAACAACCGCTGGGCAAAGGTCACCACAGTTTGGACGCTAAAATTTAAGCGACCTCAGGGTCGACCCAGACGAAGATAGTGATGTCACTGGACCAACAAAACCGAAGACCTGGCAGCTTCGAAAGCGGAAAGGGAGGCCTTTGCCCAACAGTGGGACAATATAGGCTGAATAAAAAATGATAGGTAAGTCAATTAAAACAAAAAAATAAAATATTACACAACTCAATTCCAAAAAATATGTTAACAGTTAAATTTAACTTTAAGTACTTCTTATCTTACTTATTGCACTAGAAGTTTCGGTAGCCTAGTTGGGAAATCGTCTGGCTTCTAATATGGAGGTCCTGGGTTCGTATCCACGGCACACGTCTATGTATTTTCCAAGTTATGTGTGTATTGCTGATGACTTCAAACGGTGTGATAAAAAAAAATCGTGAAGAAACCAACAGATTCAAGAGTTCGAAAAAGTTGACCAGCGTAGTAGTCCACCACGCTGGTCAAGTGCCTTACCCTTCTCACGACGAGAAGAGGAATGTTCCCTGAAGTGGGAAGTTTATAAAAACTACATGACTAATTCGGAATTCGGTATAACCCTAATGACGGTGACCTTCTATTTTTTATACAGTGTGATTTAATCAAGCGCCTGAAATTTTGTTCCAGCAATTACACTATAGTAAAAAATATGTTTTTCTACCCAAGAACAAGTTAAATTTTAACAAAAATAACGTCTTCATATGGTTTTCACATGGATACCATTGTCAGAACTTCGGAATTTCGGAATTCGAAAAGAATCGTCAAAATCGGTTCACCTAGTCTAAAGTTCTGAGGTAACAAACAGAAAAAAACAGTCGGATTAAATACCTCCTCCTTTTTTGAAGTCGATGAAGAAGTTTCTATTCAGCTAGCCTGGATAGAACTAGCACAAATAACTAATTTATCAATAAAAAAAATTTATCTGAGCTGCTAAAGACATTTAACTATTAAATATCTTGAAAATATGAGGCCGTCGATATTGTTTTGATTCTGAAAATTCTCGCTAACGCCGCATGGGCCGTGGTCAGGCGTTGTTGCTTATCATCTTAAAAAAGCCTTTTGTTCTTCGGTACTTTTTTCTCCTATTTATTACAAAAAAATAAACCGAATAACATGATTATAGTGCCGTGGTGGTGCCGGCGTAAGAATAGTACCCCATCCTCTCTGCCCGTGGTTGCCGTAAGAGTCGGCTAAGGGATGTAATCCGGAAGATGGGCAGTAGCGTCTTCCTTGAACAATCACACCTAACTACGCTCACCAACCCACCTGCCAAGCGTGGCGAATATTGGCAAAACCCCCCCACGAAGAAGGCCTATGTCCAGCAGTGGACGACCTATGGCTGATGATGATGTGAGGATGATTATCACCATAATTATGTTAACACATTGACATGCATGAATCCAATTTTTAAAAGTCTTTTACATAGTCTGTGGTAACTATTTATAATAAAAAAATTAAACGTGCTTTTCTATTTACTAAAGTGACGATCTTTAATAAGAAAAACCGTTTTGACGGACAGAGAAAAATAAATGTCCTTGCAAGGACTTAATTTTCTAAACTTATGTCTTTATGTGTTAGTGTTTATTATTTCAATTAGTGGCATTTTAAATATAAAATGCCAAATTATTCGTACAATTTATGATAGTAAAACAATGATTTTTTTTTAAGTAAAGTCGCTATATAACTTTTTGTGTGAATCCAAGTTTGAATAGGTCTAATTTCTCATGACATAAAGTAAGATGCCAAATGTAAAAATTAAAGGAACACTAGTTGAGAACCTCTGGTTTCAAGCGTAAGAGGCTTTCATTATAAAGTTTCCCGAGCTTCGTTCTTGTAAACTTGAGAGCTTAAGTAAGTTTTTTATGAAGACCATTCTGCCAGAGATCAGGATACCCGAGAGAGAACTTAAGCACCGATCATTATTGGTTGGATGTTTGCATTAATAGTTTAAATCCCTAATGTTTTTTAAAAAGTTTCCAGCCTCTCTTTGAATTTATAAAAGCCGGTGAATCGTTAAAGTTAATGAGGTCTTTTCAGAAATGAAGGAATTAAGATTTGAGCCTTAATTGGCGGTTCTTGGTTTATATTCTAATTATTTTGCAATGAAGTCTCACTTAGTTTTATGGGTTTATGAATCGAAACCGACTTAAACTAAATTTTAATCAGAGTTAGAAATAGTAATACATATAGAAGTAAATTCTTGGGCTACTATTATATTACATAAAGGGTAATATTTTTAATAAAATCGTTTATAGTTTCAAATCAGTTTCAGGTGACACGTAGATCACCGGGTCATTAACTTCTAAATAAATATTATGTGTCGAAAATACATTACCCTAATAATTCAAGACTACTAAAAAGGTACTATATAGTCCCGAAATGATCGGGACCAATTTAATAACATCTCAATTGGACCGTTATCGCGATCGGAGCTACGAAGACCGATGGCCGGTATCTAAGCTTGATAAATAGTCGTACCCTTAAACCTTCAGTCTTATAACCGTAATGGGATTGATAATTTTTCATCTTGGTAACGTTTAATTTAGTTGATATCTAAACGAAGAAGATATTTATGTGATTTTATCTTTTGAACTGGGTGGAAATTGTGCCTAGTATTTTGTATACACACATCGAGACATGAGACATCTTCAAAAAGCTATGGTGGTTAGTTTTTATGTCGAGGTTTTTTTGGTCATTAGGCGATCATTTGTAAAAAACAAATGTAACGAAATACGTTATGACAAATTCACTTCCAGCTTTGGAAGTATAGAACCTACTCACATTATTTTATAACCGATTAATCGCCCGCAACACAACGCATTCGGAACTAAGTTTAGCATCGTGCACTGTGTTTATTTAGTAATACATAAAACTCACGACTTGCAAACATTATGTAACAAAACTACCCCATAAGCTAATATTAATAACAAGTATATTCTTCCAGATCACAACCTTAGAGCTAAGAAGCTACCAAAGGAATGAATACCGTTAGCCGTCTTTCGCCTAGATCCTATCCCTGCCTCCCCTGCCCTCAGGTAGTTATACAAATCAACCGACGCATTATTAAAAGGACTAACGAACACTTATACATACGGACGCGATTCACAACACTCGACCATCCGACGACGTGCTTACTCCGAAACACGCGTAATTCACAACAATTACAGGTTGTAGCATTTAAAAAATGTGTTTTGATAATGCTCGATTGTGACGTCACCGCGTGCGATAAGTAATGTACAAAAAATGACGCGTAAGAGCTCGAGTAGCAAGAGACTTTTCAAGTATAGAGATCTACTGTGGCTGTAAAAAAGATACAGCCTTCCTTTTTTTTAAATATAGGCTTGCGTTTGACCTCCCTCTGACCTGTTGTTATGCAATCTTGCTGTTTATTGGAGCGCACTTGCCTAGACGACAACGATTCACTGTCGACTTTAAAACACCCAGTTGTTTTGCAAATATGAGTTGAGTTGTATGAGATGAGTTGTTTTGTTTTGTCAGCCCTATTGGCTCATTGGGAGTATGTTTGCCTGAACTGTAGAGCGTGGGTTCGATTCCCGCCAAGGACAAATGTTTGTTTAGTATAAACAAATGTTTGTTCTGTGTCTGGGTGTTCTGTATGTATTATAAGTATGTATTTACAAAAAAAAAAGTCTTTTATTTATTCTATCAGTTATCTGACTTCCATCACACAAGCTCTGCTTAGTTTGGGGTCAGATGGCGCTGTGTGTAATGTGTCAAACAAAAAAAAAAAAAAAATTACTATACAAACATCGTTTAGATATAAATTTGTAAGTGCATTGTCAGTCTTAATACAACCTAGTTAATTAGATCCTTCGTACACAATTTCAATATCAACATTCAAATATTATGTCAAATGTATTTATATTTTTACATGGAATCTTCTCAAAATTGAGGTTTATTAGTACGATGTTTCCTTCGCTGTCTTGCCAGCCATGTTCCTGTACAGAGATACCGCGGGTACAATACTAATCTTTCTTAACAATCTCCCTAATGATCATTGTTAAAATTTCCTTAACAAGATTAGAGTTTTTCGCAAAACGCGGGTCGGACTTGGGCAAAGAATTGTGTCGTACAAACTTCACGAAGATTTAAGGGATTATGTTAAAGACTTTGTTAAGATTATGTTTCCTAAATGAAGATGGGAGCAACATTAAAGAATTCTGTTTTAATATTTGCCATTTTGTTTAGGAGAATAATGTACGCACTAATCACGTAGGCAATTTTACTGTTAAGGCTAGGTACTTTAATCATAGTTCACTTCGGTGTGGTCGAAAATTGTAAATACAATACACCTAGTTTGGAATGGGATTCGGCTTTCAAGTGAGGGTATCTGAACACGGTGATAATAGTTGACAATATAGAGTGATAGTCGGCATATCAAGATGAGATCTATACGTGTGTATAGAGAAAAAAGTTATAATATGTTTATTAATTTGGTTTAATGACCTTTTCAAAAAATTAAAAAAAAATTTTTTTGGAAATATGAGTCCAAGTTCAAGTTCTTTTTTGTTTACATGCGTTATCAAACTTGTACTTAGAACGTACAAGAGATTTTGCGTTAATTAAAATATGTACTTGCGTTTGACAGTCATATTACTTGGTAGTATTACTTCACACACATGTTTTGAAATATGAATCTTACTTCCAAACCTTTTTTAAAGTTAATCAATGCTTAAAACGTCCTGTTAATATGCTTAAAATTAGTCACAGTCACACGTGGAATGATTATTTTACTGTTGAAAATTATATCAGTCATTTTTATTGAACGCCAAATAATATTAAAGTTTTTTTTTTCTTTGGTATTTTAAGGTTTTCAACGAAAGGAATTTAGGTTGCCTAGATTAGATATCCGCTTTTCGCGAAAAATCTTGTTGGAGTTTCTTGATCTAATTTACCCTTTTCAAGCTTACAGTTTGAATATACCTTCTTACTAGGCATTCATTTGTTCTAAAAGTTATCCTGGCGTCACTTTAGATTTCCCGTTAGTTATGAAAAATGATCTATCTACACAATAGATAGATACATCTATCTATGTCTACGTCTACATGTATATCTACGTCTGGTCTGGGTCTACGTCTGCGTCTGCGGCTGCATCTGCGTCTGCGTCTGCAGCTGCGTCTGCGTCTGCGGCTGCGTCTGCGTCTGCGTCTGCGTCTTCGTCTTCGTCTACGTCTACATCTACGTCTATGTCTATGGTAATAGTACCTAAGTCATCTAGGTAGGTACCACCACCGTACCAGATCCTGCCGCCAAGCAGTAGTAAGCACTGCAACTAGCGAAACTACAGGATTGTTGTGACTTACCATCGAAAGTCTCAAAGTAATAAGCGTGAAAGCAGCGATGCCTTAGACTTTGTTTTGCTACACAGAGTTCTAAGTATCGCTGCAATGGTCACAGATATGCATTATCTCTTACCATCAGGAAAGCTTTTAGTTTGTCTCATTTAAATTGAATTAAAAAATAGATCTTTTTTAAGTAAAAATCGTTTTTTCAGAACCAGTCCATAGTCACATTATTATACTAATATTAAAACTAAATAATATTAATACTAAAGGTGAAAGTTTGTAAGTTTGCAAGTGTGTTTGTAAGCTTGTTACTTCTTCACACTCAAACGGCTTTACCAATTTCGATAAAATTTGGTATGGAGGTAGCTGACACCCTGAATTGACAGCTACTTTTTATCCCAAAAAAATTTAGTGTTCACGTGGGAACATCGTGTAACAGCGTGGAGCGCAGCTAGTATAAATAAAACAACTCCAATAAAATTAAATTTTAAAATTCAATACACACGTTATCTTTAATCACTTCATTATCACTATCGCTATCACTACATAATATGAAACAAAGTCGCTTTCTCTGTCCCTATATCCCTATGTATGCTTAAATCTTTAAAACTACGCAACGGATTTTGATGCGGTTTTTTTAATAGATAGAGTGATTGAAGAGGAAGGTTTATATCTAAAATAACATCCATCAAATAGTGGAGAAATACTGTTATTTTTGAGGTTTATACCCGTGCGAAGCCGGAGCGGGTATAAGATATATTCCCGTCTAAAGTATCTGATAATGGGTATACCAAAGGTTAATAAGTAAGCGGTAGATAGTACCGTATATAATTTGACACAAGTTCTAACTTCATTATCCTAATACTATACGACGGTATTGTCACGTCTTTTCATCTCGAAAGTTTCAAGATGTTGCAAATTAGTTGTCGACCCTACTCAAGTGGGGTGCCGTGTCTCATCCAGGTCTAGCAATATGCATGGAAATTACTCCTTCACGTACACTTAGGGTCCTATAGTCGGCCATAGTTGGCATAATGTCATCAGAAATTCATTTGTTATAGATGATGCCGTTAGCAATATCTCCCACTGACACTGACGAATCATTGACGACTATTTGAAAAATCATAAAATTCTGCTAACGAAGTACTTAACTTCAAGTCTTAGGTAGCGATGATAGCTCAGTGGTTAGCGCGGTCGGTTCGCATGCCTAAGGGCGTGGGTTCAAACCCCAACAATGAGCTTGAGCTGCCAGTGAAAGAAAATATCGTGAGGAAACCATTGCGTGGTGGTAGGGTACGTTCTAGTTCTCGGCTGGCTGTGTTCCGGCAGCCTCACTTGAGAGCCAGTTCCATTCCAGGCTCGGTGTGCTTTACCATCTTCGACCACACCGTGACTTAACATCAGGTGAGCTGTGGTCAAACACCTAGCCTGACAACCATAAAAAAAGTCGAAATTTGGCCGCCGGCCACCTCAAGTGTTCCGGCAGTTTCTGATTTGTTCAATTTTGTTTGTTAGCCAGTTCTATACCAGGCTAGATTTATGTAACCACATAGCACAGTCACATAGCATCATGTCACATCACACATCATCAGCCATAGGACGTCCACTGCTGGACATAGGCCTCCTCCTGGGGGGGTTTTGCCAATACTCGCCACGCTTGGCAGGCGGGTTGGCGAGCGCAGTTAGGTGTGATTGTTCAAGGAAGACGCTGCTGCCCATCTTCCGGATTACATCCCTTAGCCGACTCTTACGGCAACCACGGGTAGAGAGGGTGGGGTACAATTCTTACGCCGGCACCACCATGGCATAGCATCATGTAAAAAAACATAGATTATAAAAAAAATAGCTGGGACTTATTTTTGATGCTGCGACAAATCTACTGAGATGAAACTTCTTAGCATGAAATGGTACCGCCACACGGGTGGCAGGTCTCTCGTTGCAGAGAAGAATACTCGTACAGTGTCTTGCGACCCAGATGCATGTTTATTGCATACCAAATCTGATAAACTCCTACTAAAACGCTGAAAGAAATTCGTGGTCCAATTCTTTTTTAACAAGTTCATATTTGACCACCAACTCTCCCGACGGTAAGCGATGATGTGGTTGAAGATGAAGCACTCAGATTAGGTGATATCATTGTATTCTGACTTTAATTGAAAAATAAATATTCTTGGATCACAGCGCCATCTAGCCCCAAACTAAGACTGATAGAATACTAATATACTTTTTTTAAATCTATTGTACTTAATCAATAAAAAAATAACAGGCAATGAACACAATTACTGACCAATGCACAAAGTGCGAAGTCATTAACAAAAAAAAAATACTTTTTTTTGTTTATTTATACATAAAAATATTTATAAAATTCAATGAACACCAAAATAATTAATTAAATTTAAAAAAACGTCCCTCCACGTCCCGCAGAGAATACCAACAATATATTCGTAATTATACAACTACCAACTTATTATAAAAAAATGGTCAAAAGACGAAACTAAAAATATTTTACGTGCGATCGATGGCAGACTTATGTTAAAAAAGCGATGGTGGCGCTCCTTTCCCAATGATAGTTAAATTTGTCATCATGTACACAATTTCTCTTTACAAACAGCCCCACCTTTGTCAGAATCAGAATATTGTACAGCAAAACATAATTACCGAGACACTGCTGGCTCTTGAAAACGTGTCGTCACCTCTTAGTAATTAATTATTTCATTATAAATTTGCCCCTGAATGATTTAAAATTCCCTTCACGGACTGTCGTCTAATTACCCCCGTAAGTGCTATTGTTCCACTGAAAGATAAGTTTTTTTTAGCGTTGATAGCTCAGTGGTTAGCGCGGTCGGTTGGCCATAGGTGGTTAGGGTACTTTATAGTACTCGGCAAGCTAGCTACCACCCTCAATTTAAAAATCTGCCGCCAAGCATCTAACGGTGTGTCCGGGCAGCCTCACTTGAGAGCCAGCCATTCCAGGCTAGGTGTGCTTTACCATCTTCGACCACACCGTCACTTAACATCAGGTGAGTTGTGGTCAAACACCTAGCATGTCAATCTTAAAAAACAAGTTTAGATCAACTTAAAACTTCTTTTAAACTAACACGTAATAACCCACACCTTTTTAATTTATGTACCAATATTTTGACACCTGTACTGAGCAAATAAATATATTTTGATTTTGATTTTTTGACGTTGACTAGTTACCTCATATTTTGGTAGAACAGAGCTTTAAGAGCTGTAGAACCTGGGTTCGAATCCCACCAGGACAAACATTTATGTGACGATAAATATTTGTTCTGTGTCTGGGTTTTCTGTATGTATTATAAGAATTTATTCACAAAAAGAAGTATTATAAGTATTCCATTAGTTATCCAATTCCCATAATACAAGCTTCGCTTAGTTTGGGGCTATATCACATCACATCTTCAGCTATAGGACGTCCACTGCTGGACATAGGCCTCCTCCTGGGGAGGGGTTTTGCCAATACTCACCACGCTTGGCAGGCGGGTTGGCGAGCGCTGTTAGGTGTGATTGTTCCAGGAAGACGCTGCTGTCCATCTTCCGTATTACATTCCTTAGCCGACTCTTACGGCAACCACGGGTAGAGACTACGGGTAGGGTCCCCACCCTACAATTCTTAAGCCGGCATCACCACGGCAAAGTAGAGGGGCTAGATGACGCTGTATAAAATGTCATACGATATTCATTTATTTTACGTCTCATTTGAAGTATGTTGAAGTTAACTACCATAAAAAAAGTTTTAGTAATTTTGCTATGAAAACTGTCAACTTCACGTTGAATTATCCCTGTTATCAGGTGCTAGACGCTGCCCCGTAGTGCGACGAAAGACAAGGCCGCGCGCGCGTTGTACTCGCTTTATCTATTTAAATAAGGCCACCGGAACTGACAAAAAAAATAATTTTATACCTAGTATTTTTTTATTTTTTTTCGTCTATAACTATGTTAAGTATGTTAAAGGAATTTTAGCGGAAACGCGGAAAGAGTTGTGTTTTTCATTAGTACACCATTGTATTTTTAAAACTTAATAATATTAATAATAACTCTTTATTGTTCACACCAATTATTACTAAAAACAATTTTACAATATAAACTTAACACTAGTTGAACAATTGGCGGCCTTATCCCTAAGAGTGATCTCTTCCAGGCAACCTAAAACTTGTGTTTTTAAACGGTTTTTTGAATGTTTATTTACAAAAATAGTGGTGTTTCATTCAAAAAGTACCGAATTACAAACGCGACTGTGTTAAACTGATATAATGTGGTGAATCATGACTTTTCGTGTTGCTTCCAAAACTCCATCGAAGATTGCCACGATTCTCGAATGTGAATTAGTATCTTCTAGGCAAGCGTACTCCACCGTAGACCGCTTCTTCGCTTAACATCAGGTGAGATGGCTACCCAACACCATTCACCATTTAAAAAAAAGTATTTTCATGTTTTTTTTTTCTAAATCATTGCTAGCAGAGGAAAAACAGGCTTACTCTCCCGTGGGGTGATTGTTGTGTTATCACCGTAGAAGCCATTAATCATTCACACGTCTAGCTAGATATTAATATTTATCGTAAGATCTGCTATTAAAGATGATATAATCATAATTATGTTCAAAACATGAGGACGGAGTTGTAAACATATAGATAAATTTGGCAGAGTATTATATTTCACATATAATTGTTTATTTTTTTTTTGTATTTCCAGTGTATACTCCAACTATAATTTCAGTCACATCAGGTGGCCTTCTTCATGGAGACAAAGCTGAGAACAACACGCGCGCGGCCTCGTCTTGTTTGGCACTACGGGCCGCTGCGCGCCTCGCACGTGAAAACTGCCTTTAGAGCGCGGGCGCGTGGAGGAGCTGGTAGAGTTCCGAAATACGCCGGTGCGCTCTGGAACCCTTCCTCACCGGAGTTATACTCCTCTAAGGTGTTAGGTATATTCCAGCACACAAAACTCACAGCGGCGTCTTTAGATCAAATCAAAAACCTTACTAATTCTACGTGATAAACCTAGTAGAACAAATTTCAATGCTTTTTATAAATATATGAAAATAATAGTCCATCTTAGCCATATTTACGTAACTAGCTTGAAATAACATTAATATCTTGACACCAAACATTGTTCGCCCCCGGAAATACAAAAGAAACATAACCTAGGAGAATAATCCAAACGACAAACATAATATCGGCAGCCTTCACGGCTCTAACTCAATAACAACAGAAAGTCCTGTTGTACGAAAATAACAAGTGCAAGGACCAGTGGCGGATTTACCACCAAACTGAGTAGGCTCGAGTCTAGGGCGGCAGATTTTAGGGGCGGCAAATTTGAGGATCTAATATATTTTGGAAAATATATTACACACTGTTCCAACTGAAGGCCAATTGCTATTTAGTATTATTTGGGTATAATTGGAGTTTCTTAGACAAAGACAAAATCGCTTCACGTTGTCTGTACGCTTAGATCTTTTAAATTACACAACGGATTTTAATGCAGTTTCTATCAATAGACAGAGTAATTCAAGATGAAGTTTTATATGTTTAACACGTAAATAATATTATAGTAGAAAAAATCCGATAATTTCAAACATCAAATGTTTGAAATTATCAATATCAAACTATTTTGTAACACTGCCTTTCTTTTTATGATGTTTTGCAATTTTGTCTACAAAAAATCACGAAGCCGTGTACGCATACGGCTACAACGCCATACAAAATGGCCGACTTCGCGGAGTTAGCTATCAAAATCATAACGTTCAAATACCAGTGGAGTTGGCTGGTATTCTAATAGCGATTTATGCCGATAATCGAGACTTTATTAGAGTTGTGGTTTTTGCAAATAACGCCAAATGACCCTTACCTACAAACTGCTTTAAAAAGTATTCTTGAAGGAAAGTGGAGTTGGCTGGTTTGCCAATTAAGGTATCGATTTGTAATGTGATGTCGTAAGAAACATGTTTTTGTACGCTTACATTGCAAACGCTGGCTAAACCTTACGAGATAGAACAAAATAATGTAGTTAGTATCTATATTGCACCCATGCGAAGCCGGAGCGGGTTGCTAGTTAATAATAAATATACAATAACAATAAGTCGGCATCAGGTCTCTCTCTCTCTCACTCTCTTTGTGTGTGTTTCTATTTACACAAAGTCAGAGGCACACACATCGCAACTTTATACAATTCGCAATTCTACAAGTTTTGGCCCGAATACGTTGTGAAATATTACCACCTACAAAACTTCTCTTAGTGTGGGAGTATAAACGAATCGTGATGTATACAGAACGCCGAAAATATTTTCCATCGATTTCACCAATTTGGTGGGGAAAATTAAAAATTACTGAACCACAAATTCTATACGTATTTATAGCATCTTCCTTAACATTTTGGTGTTAACGGCCCGTAAAGATGAAACACGAAAATGTCCACTGTTAATGTGATGAATGAATGATGAATGACTTGCCGTGGTGGTTCCGGCGTAAGAATAGTACCCCACTCTCTCTTCCCGTTGTGGCCGTAAGAGTAGGCTAAGGGATGTAATCCGGAAGATGGGCAGCAGCGTCTTCCTTGAACAATCACACCTAACTGCGCTCGCCAACCCGCCTGCCAAGCGTGGCGAGTATTGGCAAAACCCCCCAAGGAGGAGGCCTATGTCCAGCAGTGGACGTCTTATGGCTGATGATGTGATGTGTTGGTAAATTGTTTTTAATATTTTTAGATGTATTTTGCCTTACCAGTAGAGGTTCGCTGGAAGACCAGCGCTGTATGACCAGCATTATGCTGAGGTGAACCCAGCGGTTCACCTCAGCATAATGCGGTTCTGTAACTGCCTGTCTGTAAATAATACAATTAATTATTTTCTTTCTTTCTTTAAATAAATACTCTTCTTAGTTGACGAATGACACATAATTTAAAGCTATTTTATCTACAGTACAGGTATTCAAATGAATGATTTGCGAATTATGAATAGTATGAAATCAAACTCATACCTTAGTTAATATGATATTAATAAATGTTTTGTAATTGTTCGGAAAAGTTTTACCAGCATTAAGTGGAAGGTAAATTTTCAATTTTGTAATAACCCCTTCAAACACAATATTGGTTGGAAGTTCCGTTATTAGTTTTGATCTGGGTTCGGTTAACTATCAATAGTTATTAAATAAGTTAAGCAATACTTCGAATAAGTTTATGTACAATTAACTCGGTGGATGTGGTATCTTGGTACACGAGATCGATCAACTTTTGTTATGCAACCATTATCAGTGTTTGAACTGACGTAACAACGATTGAATAACTCGCAAGGATAAGGTATTTTTTTTTTTAATGTATATGTAATGAGACAATAAGACGCTCTCCTGATGGTATGAGAAAACAAATGTCCATGGCCATTGCAGCGATACACAGAATTTTAAGTAGCTAAACAAAGTTCAGGATGTTCAAGGTATATATTTAGTTTATTTCCGCTAAACAGTCGTCTCAGTAACAACTGTGATGAGGATTTAAATTTAACTAACTTGACAACAATCAAAACAAATGTATCCGAAACTTTACTTAATATCTAAAACTAAAATTTGACATAAACTTAAAAGCTATAACAAATTAAACAAAAAACTAAAGACTTGTGGTTCTTTTATTTTAATAAAAGAACCACAAGTCTTTATATCCTCTTCTTCTTTCCTCTCGTTTTTTTTATTTTTTATAGTTCAGGGTATCCGTGCTTTTTACTTTGAGATTTTCGATGGTTAGTCTCAACAGTCATATAATTTCACGCACTTACGCTTCAACCCAAAACACAGTAACGTATACACACTATTGCATGGCGGCGGCAGAATATCTGGAATTGCGGTGGTACCTACCTAGACGAATTCCTGCTAAGGAAATCTAGAAAACGTCAATATAATATTATGTCAAGTATAAAATATAAAGTTAGTTGCCGTTTAGTTTTTTGTCGATAGTTGATATACTAAACATTACGCTGTTCACGCAATTTCATTTATCCTTATTTCTTTCTATGTCTAAAAACTTGATAGGCTCAGCAAATCAGAATTGAACGAAAAAATGTGATTTCCTTTTACTGATTCAAATTGTCCGAAACCGGTTCAATCCAGAATTTACGTTTTAGGGTTCCGTACGTGAGTAGAATCCAGCTCCGAATGGTAATAGATGAGACACTGATGCTTTCTAATATTAAAATTGGTGACAAAATGGGTGCGGCGTTTGCCGAAACTTACTTTGGAATACTCTATGCTCTTATCGTTGTACTATCTCTGTACTTAGTATTATGTATGTTTTTTTATGGTTGACTGACTATATGTTTTTTTCTCATCTGTTGTCAAGTGACGGTATGATCGAAGATAGTAAACGCGAATGAAAGGCTTCTCTTTACCTTGTTGGTTAGCAACTGTTCGTTTTCCATATCCATATAATAAAATAAAATAAAAATAAAAAAGTTTTTTTTACCTACCTGTTGGTAAAAATACAAAACATTTAATTTATAGTAACTTTAATATCTATATATAATCTGTTGGAGCAACAAAATATTTTTTTACCCCAAGCCTGTCTCTGCAGCCCTTCGGGCTTCCGAATTGACCTGAGCCGTAGTCGAGAGATGAATTTGCCTTTTCATCCCCAGTTGTTTGTCGGAAGTGATTTTAAATTACAATTACTTTGTATTCTCCAACATTTTTGAACCTCTCAGTTACGTCGTAGTTAGTCAATTACGGAAATGTTTAAAATGTTTTTTTTTATTATCTAGCAAAAACCTAACCATAGTATCCAGCAAACATAGTAGTTAACAAACTAGCTAAACACAGATAGTATCTAGCAAACATAGTAGTAAACAAACTAGCTAAATACAGTATCTAGCAAAAACCTAACCATAGTATCTAGCAAACATAGTAGTAAACGAACTAGCTAAACAAAGATAGTATCTAGCAAACATAGTAGTTAACAAACTAGCTAAACATAGATAGTATCTAGCAAACATAGTAGTTAACAAACTAGCTAAACACAGATAGTGTCTAGCAAACATAGTAGTAAACAAACTAGCTAAATACAGTATCTAACAAAAACCTAATCATAGTAGGTATCTAGCAAACATAGTAGTGAACAAACTAGCTAAACATAGATGGTATCTAGCAAACATAGTAGCAAACAAAATAGCTAAATACAGTATCTAGCAAAAACCTAATCATAGTATCTAGTAAACAAACTAGCTAAACATAGATAGTATCTAGGAAACATAACAGTCAACAAACTAGCTAAACATAGATAGTATCTAGGAAACATAACAGTCAATAAACTAGCTAAACATAGTAGTAACCAAACTAGCTAAATACAGTATCTAGCAAAAACCTACCATTTCTTACCATCAGGTAAGCTGTGGTCATATACCTAACATGTCAATAGTAAAAAAAAAAACACTACTTATAAATCGCAAATGTCTGCTTTACCGCCACAATAATTATTTGCATAGTATTCATTTCTTTAGCAAAATCTTCACCCAGAGTGGGATTCTGTAATCAAATTTTGAACACATTAGCCATTATTGCCGCAATTCATACAATCAGTCGTAACGGTTGGCAGAACTGGAGTGATTATACAAATTGCCTATCGTTATTGGCCGCAATGAGTGCGGTAATGCCAACTGCGTTATAGCTGGTGAGCGTAATGTTACCGAGTGACGGGCTAAATACTCCTTCACTAGATTGTTTTTAACATTAAATAAAAACAAAATGAAAGTAAGCCACACTCAAAGTATATATTTTCAAATAAAAAAAAATTGATTGATTCAGGTATTACTTTGCGGAATAAGTAAGTAAAGTTTCGGATACCTTTTTTAAGTTATTGTTAAGTAAGTTAAATTTAAATTCTCATCACTGTTGTAACTGAAACGACTGATAAGCGGAATTAAACTAATTATATACCTTGAACACCCCAATAAAAATCCACATCGGTTAATAAATGATGCAGTTCTTAACAAACAAAAAAAAACATCGAGTCTCAGTGCGTCTTCCGCTAAGTTTACCAATTCGCTGTCTACACGTTTGCTGTTTACACGTCAACTCCAGCGGTTATCGGTTCTGCGGCAAATATTACCAGTTCATTGCCACTTCAGCTTGCTAATACGCTTAGCTATGTCTGTGACTTTAGTTGTCTGGCGAATTGTTTCTGGATACAATCGCTCAGAGCAATTCCAAACATAGCCCTTTCCATAGCTCGCTGAGTGACTTTCACTTTACGGACAATTTCCGCAACTAAACTATTTTAACCCTTAACCGGAATTGTAGGTCCATTTTGACCCAACGCCGATTAAACATTTTTTTTTTTCCACGCAAAACTAGACTTTTTACGCCTATGTAATCTCAATACGTGGCAATGCAATCGTCTCAATACAGGGGCTGGACTTTCGGTGCTTGAAGTTTGCTGGAAGTGGAGATAAGTGCAATCCGTGGCTCCTATTGGACCTATGATCAGTTACGTAAGTTTTACACTGTGTATATCTATTTTTATTTTGTATTGTTTTTTGATACAATATCTTAGCAACAAATGATGAACTGATGATGAAGATAGTCCACCATCAAGCAGTCTATATTATCGAGCTAAACAATCTATTCAAGTGGTCTGACACCCTCTCTAGCAACTCTAAAGTAAAAATTAGCGACATCATAACTCATCCGCCTGCTATCATGGGTCCAGTTCGTGAAAAACCAAATATATCTTCAATTAAATCATGACAGTTGCTGATACTTGATTATATGATAAATGTAATATGCGCAAACAAAAATAAAAAAATATTCAAAAAAATACTTAGAATTGAAAGATTGATAACGAATATTTTCGTTTCTTTATTAGGATGTTTTTTTTTTTTGTGTTTCACTTATTTTTCAAAGAATCTATATTTTTGCTAAGAGGAGGATACGAAAAACCTTGTTATGTAATATTTTCTTTCCTTTTAAGTTTTTTCAATTATTTCAGAACATGCGAAACTGAAGTATTGTAAAATTCCTGTCAACTATATGATTATGTGTTAATATTAAATAATTAATAACTTTAAATTAAAAATTAATGAAAGTAGAATTGTTAAATTATGATACTGATCCATTCACGTGGTTATTTCAACAATTTGAGAAAATATGATGGTTTTAATTTATGGGTCAAAATGGACCCACGATTCCAGTTACGATGGTCAAAATAACGATTCCGGTTAAGGGTTAAGAGTAACTTATTTGACCATTATCAGTGACTCAATTGTAGCATAATAAAATTTTAGTGTCGGTGCCATTGTGATATTGGTTTCTGATACAGATTAGTGCTCTCCTGATACGCGCTGTTTCCAGCGATAAGCACTGCTTGTTAGCTCCAGCTATACCAGCTTGACCATAATGATTACACTGTTTGCTACTATGAACTTTTGAAGTACGTTCATGCAATTGGTAGTTCAATTATGGTTTTGTGGTTATTGTAATTGAATCAGTCTAGTAATGGGGGTTCGACATTAGGTGGTAGATTTCCTGGTTGATAGCAGGATGTCTTGTAAGTACTACCGTGATATCAGATATTGTGCACCGCCAAGCAGTAGTGTGGAAACATTACTGTGTTCCGGTTTAAAGGGTATAGTTAGCGAAATTACAGGGCTGTCGAAACTAACTAGCTATCAAAAGTCTCAAAATTAGCCAAAGCCACGATGCCCTCATCTTTCATCATCATTCATCATTCTTTTGTTAGTCCATGTTCAGGTCAAAGAGTAGCATTTTCTCTATTTTTTTTGACCACATCTTATGTTAAGTGACGGTGTGGTCGAAGATGGTAAACACACCTAGCCTGGAATGGAAATGGCTCTCAAGTGAGGCTGCCGGAACACACCGCTAGATGCTTGGCGGCAGATTTTCAACTTGAGGGTGGTAGCTAGCCAACCGAGTACTAGAAAGTACCCTACCACCACGCTATGGTTTCCTCACGATGTTTTCCTTCACCGGCAGCTCAAGCTCATTGTTGGGGTTTGAACCCACGCCCTCCGGCATGCGAACCGACCGCGCTAACCACTGAGCTATCATCGCTACATAATCTTCCATCAGGAGACCGTTTCATTCACTCGTATTATTAACTAAAAAAGGTAAATCTTATTTTGTAAAATATGTCAGGACGAGACTATCTCTTGATGGTAAGAGAAAACGCTTCTTCTTGACCTTTCCAGCGATACACTGAACTTTGAGTAGCAAATTAAGTCCAGGGCATCACTACTTTGGCGCTCGTTACTTTGAGACTAGATGGTTAGTCTCAGCAGCGTTGTAATTTCACACCGGAACACAGTAATATAATGTTTACACACTACTGCTTGGCAGCAGAATATCTGGTATCAACAAGTAAATTCTTGGTAGTAATAATATGAATAGTAAAAGTAAAAAGCTTAAACTTGTGGTGGTATATATATAAGTGTCAGATAGAGAATTAAATATATGCCAAGCTATGTTGGTAATGGATCACATAATTATGTATGTTGTAGGATAAGGAATAAACTTAATAATAATTTTTAAAAAAGGCTAGGTATTTGACTACAGCTCAATTGGTTAAGTGACGATGTGGTCGAAGATGGTAGCCTGAAATGAAACTCGTTCTCGAGTCAGGCTGCCAAAAACCTACCGTTAGTTGCTTGACAACAGATTTCCAGCTAGAGGGTGATAAGAGAGGCTGAGCTACCAACGCTACAAATGTGGTAAATGTAGCTCGATCATTCGTATAGGTTAGGTAATTACATCTATAGGTACGCTTACAAAGAAAACTGAACATTGATAGAGTAGATTAAGAAAAGTGATTGTTGAAATAAGTCACAGCCTCAAGATCCTTCACTGCTCATTCATCGGTGAAAACGTCCTAAAACGTCGACAATCTGACGCCCCTCGCAGTATAAATGCAGGTTTTAATTTATTCATGTCCTTAAACCATCGTTTACAACGCGAGGTTAAACTCGCAAAAAATGTACCCCACAAAAGTTCCGGATATTGTGTTGCTATACAAAGTCACCGATGATGTATGAATAGACGCGTCATTGAAAAATAATAAGAAAAAAAGATACATTTATTTTGACACACACAACACTACAAAAACACACTTCTTATAAATATGACAAACTAATAATAATAATGAATAGTTATAATAGTTGTCGCTGTAGTGTCCAGTGCGACAAAAAAGGTTAGTTCTCAGCATTAGTGCTAATAACAAAAACACCCCACCCACTAACCAACTTAACCTCTCTTTGAATTAACCCGCGGCATTTTTTTGAGATATGTAATAGTATTCTAATGTTTATAAATCTATAGCTGACGAGTTTCATTAGACACGTCTATGTTGAACTTTTTGCAGTTTTTGATTCGTTTGGTTTGAAACGGTACAAAAATATGATGTCTATAAGTGTGAGAGAAAAGAAAGAGCAGGTCGTACCAGGTCATGTCTGTAGTACCAGATATTCTGCCGCCAAACGGAAGTGTTGTAGTTCTTTTTGTAGTATTTTTTTTGTGCATATTGCTACTTTTTTCCTGATATTAGTAAAAAGTTTAAAAGTTCCTAAGCCTTGAACATCGTCGCAAAGTCGCTTCTCTGTCGGTTTTCTACCGGATACACTTTGGCGAGTGCGCTTCAGATCTACATGACCTAATTCCAGCTTGCCCATTCTACTATTGGACAGCCAGGAGCTCTAAAAAGCGACACCGCTTCATGGTCGATATTCCAAAAGCTCGAACTAAGCGGTTCGAATCTACCTTCATTGTGCGAACCGCTAGAGAATGGAATTTGCTGCCCGAGTGGGTGTTCCCCGATAAATACAATCTGGGTGCCTTCAAGTCGCGAGTGAATCGGTTTCTTCTAGGCGAGCGTGCTCCACCGTAGGCCGCATCTTCGCTTATCATCAGGTGAGATGGCGGTCTAACGCAAGCCTATTAGATATAAAAAAAAAAAAAAAAAAAAAAAAAAAAACATGGATGATAATCATCAAAATATGTAGATATCAAAAGTGATTTTTGTAAATAAATAAATTAAATTTAATAAAAATACAATAAACAAATGTAGAATTTTTGTTTTACTTATGCGAAACTACTCTCGTTTAATTAAATCGGGTACTACGACGATACTAAACGTGAGTAAAATAAAAACGTACCATAACCACGTCAGTTTCCACGTAACGTGAGTAAAGTAAAACAAAAATGTATCAAAACCACGTTGGTTTCCATAGTAAAATGTAGAATTATACTCATAAATTAATATAACAATAAATTTATACATAAATGGAAACTGACGACACATATTTGTTTTATCTAAGTGGGATTACCCAAGTTTAATTATGTCAG
Source organism: Biston stratarius (assembly GCA_950106695.1). NCBI lineage: Eukaryota > Metazoa > Arthropoda > Insecta > Lepidoptera > Geometridae > Biston > Biston stratarius. The sequence continues at coordinate 16,794,214 of OX467109.1, read as the reverse complement.
ATATTTTGACTATAGTTTCAACCACATTCAGTGGCCTTCTTCAAGGATTCAAAGTAAAGTACAACACGCACGCGATTTCGTTTTTCTAACGTTAGTAAGTAAAACGAAAAAGTATAGTGAAAATTACTTTTTTATTTCGAGAAACGGTACGACTTATTAATAAAAGTTTTACTTGGTGGTAGATTTCCTTAGCAGGAGGTCGTCTAGGTAGGTACCACCGCAGTACCAGATATTCTGCCGCAAAGCAGTAGTGTGTAAACATTACTGTGTTCCGGTTTGAAGGGTACTGCAGCTAGCGAAATTACAGGGCTGTTGAGACTAACCATCTAATCTCAAAGTAATGAGCGCCAAGGCAGCGATGCCCTGGACTTTGTTTTACTACTCAAAGTTCTGTGTATCGCTGCAATGGTCATGGACAGGCGTTATATCTTATCATCAGGAGAGCGTCTCGTTCGTCTCATTACTGTTACATAAAAAAAAACATTAAAAAAACAAGATTACGTGTCTATTCCAACAGTCATCAATGTACATTTTGGATAAATGGGCCTCATTTCGTGTTATGAGGAAAAAGTGAGCCTTACAATTGAGCGGGTTCTTCGGGAGGGCGTATTACTCATGGTTACCGTACTATATTTCAGCGCGTTGTTTGGGTACATTTATTCGAAAGAACTTTTTTCATTGAATAAAGAAAACTATAAAACCTCTCTCGAGTTTGTGTATCTGTAGAGTTATAGAGTCAAATGAATGACTGGATTTGTTATTTTACTTGTCGCTTTTATTTGAACTCATTTTTTAGGGTTCCGTAGCACAAAAGGAAAAAAGGAACCTTGATAGGGTCACTTCGTTGGCAATCTGTCTGTCAAGACCCTTTTTCTCAGGAACGCATGGAGGTATCAAGTTGAAATAACTACTAAATACTCCAGTCTGCAACTTCTTGGAGCTGTTAGAAAATCAAACTTCTGGTTTAGCGATCAAAAAAATACATACAGACGAACATAGAACCTCCTCCTTTTTTGAAGTTGGTTAAAAATATACGAGCTTTTATGCCGCATATTTTGACACTCGCAAAGCCTATGAGGTTCTTGTTGACCTAGAACCATGGAATTTAGCAAGAAGCAATTTCCTATAGCACAAGTAAATGGAAAAATCCGAAAACCATAAATTTGATGTTACATCATAACATATACATATGTTATCATCATATACATATGTATATTGAAAGACAAATACAATAAACCTACTTATACATTAGGAATACCCAGATACAGAACAGATATAAAGACTTGTGGTTATTTTATTTTAATTAGTATTAACTTTTAAGTTTATGTCAAATTGTAGTTTTCAATCTTAAGTAAAGTTTCGGATAAGTATTATATCTATTTTCTGTTTTTATTGTACCTGAAACGACTGTTAACCGGAAATTAACTAAATATATACCTAGAACACTCAAAATGGACTTCCGAGTAACGCTTGATTCAATCAATTACCTAACAGTGTGTTTCGACAACCTCATTTGAGAGCCAGTTCCGATCCAGGCTAGGTGTGTTTACCATCTTCGACCACACCATCACTTAACATCAGGTGAGCTGTGGTCAAACACATAGCGTGTCAACAATAAAAAAAAAAAAAAGTACCTACTGAAACGTTTTTAATTTAAAAAATATGGGACCAACCTGAAAGTATAAAACCTATGAAATAAAAAAATAATCTACTAAATCGACTTATAAATGACGGGGATTTGAGGTAACAAACAAAAACAAACCGAATTGCGAACCTCCTCCTTTTTTGAAGTCGTTTAATAAAACCCAAATTCACCAATAATATAATGCTTCATTAAAAAGTTATTTGAAACCATGCTATCTATAATCACAAATTTTACAAATTTTCCTCAATATTGAGATATTTAAAACTAAACAGGAAGTTATCAAAGACATTCTAACACAGCCTTCACATGTCATCATTCCTTTACATGTTATCGTAATAGGCATTCCGTGTATTCCTATGTTCTATAACACTGTCGTGAACCATTTAATAATGGATGTTATTTAATCTTACACCAAATAATCTTACTTTTGCTCGATGGGAGATCTCCATAGCAGGAAGTCATCTTGTTAGGTACACCCGCAGTACTGGTATTCTATCACCAAGCAGTAGTGTGTAAACATTACTGCGTTCCGGTTTGAAGGGTTACTGTAGCTAGTGAAATTACAGGGCTGTTGAGACTAACCATCAAAAGTCTCAAAGTAATGAGCGCCAAAGCAGCGATGCCCTAGACATTGTTTTGTTACTCAAAGTTGTGGGAATCAGTGCAATGGGAATGGACATGCGTTATAATCAGGAGGGTCTCGTTTGTCTCATTACTTTTACATACGTAAAAAAATGCAAATTTTAAATGCGTTGTCGTGGTGGTGCCGATGTAAAAATAGTACCCCACCCTATCTACCCGTGGTTGCCGTAAGAGTGCTAAGGGATGTAATGCGGAATATGGGCAGCAGCGTCTTCCTTGAACAATCACACCTAACTGCACTCGCTAACCCGCCTGCCGAGCGTGGCGAATATTGGCAAAACCCCCCCAGGAAGAGGCCTATGTCCAGCAGTGGACGTCCTATAGCTGATGATGTGATGTGATGTGCGTAAAAAAAGTATGCAAAATCAGTGTTTGAAAGCGTTGATGAGCAATAAAATCAGTGCATGTAAGCGTTAATGCCTAACAAAATTAATGTTTGTAAGCATTCATGCGCAATAAAATCAATGCATGTAAGTGTTGATGCCAAACAAAATTAGTGTTTGTAAGCGTTGTTGTGCAATAAAATCAGTGTATATAAGCGTTGATGCGTAACAAAACGGGTCCCTAAACGATCTACTTTTAAGTCATAAGTCCTAGACACTGTACGGGTTCTCCAATCCAGCAACATTGCAATGCAAACAAGTTTAGTCTCAAGTTAAATAATTCTGTTGAGCGATTAATTAATTCCCTTTAATAACGAAGGTTGAAATGCGCGTAAATAACAGCGAACTCGGCTGTCGTGGTTAAACCAAACGTGAACGAGGTATTTTAATTGAACAATATGCACGTAACACTGCGAGCAGAAATCTATAATGACAACATTTTGAAAGAAAAAAAACGTCGGATTAGTTTGTAACATAAATTATTATTAATATAAAAAAATAATACAAGTTTAAATATAATTTACTGCCCTGTTAGTTTAGTTGGTAGCAGTTCTGTTTTGAGAAACAAAAAAAGCGACACCGGTTCACTGTAGATATTCCAATTCCATTAGAAATTGCTGACCGTGTAAGTATTCCCCGATATACATATACAATCTGAATGTCTTCAATTCACTAGGTTTTTTTTTTATAGCTGACAGGCTTGGTGTTTGACCACAACTCACCTGATGTTAAGTGACGGTGTGGTCGAAGATAGTAAAGCACACCTAGCCTGGAATGGAACTGGCTCTCAAGTGAGGCTGCCGGAACACACCGTTGCTTGGCGGCAGATTTTCAACTTAAGGGTGGTAGCTAGCCAGCCGAGTACTAGAAAGTACTCTACCACCACGCTATGGTTTCCTCACGATGTTTTCCTTCACTGACAGCTCAAGCTCATTGTTGGGGTTTGAACCCACGCCCTTCGGCATGGGAACCGACCACGCTAACCACTAAGCTATCATCGCTAGGATGTTGCGAGATTGCTGGCGATCTGACAAAGTGATAATACTTATCTCCTTTTTGATGAGGTGTTTATCGCAGAAGTCAAAAGTTCGTCTATAAAAGACAGTCTTTGATTATAAACAAATACTAAAGCCATTCTTACTTAGTGGAACTTTGCGTACCAAACGTTTTGAATCTACGGTCCTTATCCGTACGGTCAAGGAATGAAACAAGCTACCTAACGGCTTCCTTTTCCTGAGGTATATGATCTGGATCTTTTCAAGGTTAGAATACTTAACTATTTCCTAAGTCTGCGTGCTTCATCTTCGACCACATTATCGCTTATCGTCGAGTTGGTAGACAAACGAGGATTTTCACGCGAAAATAAAATGATAACCTCAAAACGAGCAATATTTACGTTTTGCGAACTAATGACTTCTTCTAGACTAAGTGATTTATTAAAAAACATTGCTTAAAGTTAATCAATACTTAAATTTCCGTCTTACATGCAATGATACGCGTCGAAATTAAGAGGACTACTTGTTTCTATGCAACGGTTATAAATAAGGCCTTAAATAGCCCTAGGCTCTAGGCCCTAGGTCCTAAAGGCCAAAAAGGCAAATAAGTAAACTCTACGAACACAAATATGTATAGATATTATTAGGTATATTTACAAAAATACTGAATTAAGACATACTAAGTAGAGATCAATGTAGTATAATTAGAGATCAATGTAGTATGAACGAACATTTGGTGAACTATATTATGTACGACTATCTGAATCGGCTTCTTTAAGACAGACGTGTTTCATCGTAGACCACGTCTTCGCTTAATATCAGGCGAGACGGCAGTCAAATATAATCCTATATGTAAAAAATAAAACATAATTTTATTTAAAAAGAAAAAAAAAACTAAAAATGAAACACGTATTGTCATCGATTATAATAAAACACGTGTGGTAATTTTCAACTTAATTGATTAATTCCGTTACATATATAAAAGTTGAGCTAATTAAAGTGTGTTAAAACCATTAATATTATTATTAGAAAATTCGTGATATTTATAATTTGTAATTAAACATAATTTAAAACACAATTATTTCCAAATGGTAAAAAATCAACAATGCGCTCGTCTCAACGAATCATATTCGCAATCTCGCTGAAATCGTTCCCATGTTCGAACTCCTCTTCATATGTGTACTTGGTGGACCACAGTTGAAATGATAACAGTAGGTCTAGTGCGTAGTTTGAAAAAATAAATAAATTTAAAATATTTCATCGTTTTTAATGAGAAATGAGATTCAATTTAAAATATAAAAAAGTAAGCCCGTAAAAACAAGGTAAACATAAATTAATTGCTAATTGATTGATTCTCACTACCTTGAGGAAGTTTATTTTGAGTATTATCATATGTATAGCGGATTTTTTTTTCCAATTTAAATTAAATAGTTTTGAACACTATTTAATTTAATTTGAATAAAGTATGTATGTGTAATGTAATTATTTGTGTGTAAATTTTTTTTTGTTTTTCGTAATATATTTTGATGCGCGCCAACAATCACAACTCACATACTGTGGGGATGGTTGGCACAAAATGCTTTAGCATTAAATCCCCCTTTCGTATATTATTTGTAAGTGTACAACAAAGTATTAAATAAAATAAAAGTTTCAAATATTTGACACAACACTGTAATGAATTGTCATATTTTTTAATCTACATATTTTATATTGTCAATTTTTTTTTATATTAACATGTTTGTATATTTTGATATTTTGTTTCTTATTCATTGGCATGTAATCAGTGTCTTAAAACTCTATTAATGATATATTTGAAATGATATTACGGAATTGACTTGTAACATTAGTGTTATCAATAAAATATTTGAATAAACATTGAAGTTTTCTTTCTGCTCCCATTCCCCTGTGGCAACGAGTGCTATGGCATAACCGGCGCGCGTCCCAAGGGCACTTATCACATCGCGAGGACGCATTCAAACCCAATGTACGAGCGTGCGAACTACACTGCTGGAACTAGCGAGGTTGCTGTAATCATATCTAGTTACTTGTTGGAAATTCGTTCCTTAATAGAACATTGTTTCAACCGAGCGATGGATGCCACGTGACTTTATGGGAAGAAGGGTTGTTTGTGTGAAACATGTTCTTTGTCATTATATTTGTAAATCACTACATCATCACATCATCAGCCATAGGACGTCCGCTGCTGGACATAGGCCTCCTCCTGGGGAGTTTTGCCAATACTCGCCACGCTTGGCAGGCGGGTTGGCGAGCGCAGTTAGGTGTGATTGTTCAAGGAAGACGCTGCTGCCCATCTTCCGGACTACATCCCTTAGCCGACTCTTACGGCAACCACGGGTACCACAACAACTCAAGTTGAAAATCTGCCGCCAAGCATCTAACGGTGTGTTCCGGCAGCCTCACTTGAGAGCCAGTTCTATTCCAGGTAAGGTGTGCTTTACGATCTTAACATCAAGTGAGTTGTGGTCAAACAACAAGACTGTCAAAAAAAAAGTTAAAAAAAAAAATTGTTAGCCACACCCACGTTGTTCCTTTACCAAGATGCAAGTCACGTACGTTATTACTGTTTGAACCCCTATTTGTACTGTTTGGTCTGGGCTTACGTTCAAACACTATGGGTTAGAAACTGATGCCGTATTGATCACGATTTATGATTGGGAACAAATTATGTAGTGATTTTACAGAATACGCTATTTTTAGTTTTATACGTAGTTATTAAATTATTTAGTATCTTTAACCGGCTTCACAAAAATGAAAGGATGTTTTATGTTTGACTACAGACCAGTAAAAGATGCTCACATCCATTTATCAACTAGACTAGCTTCGCCCCGTGGTGTTACCCACTATTTTTTGAATTCCTTGCTCATCCCACGTGAACACTAAATTTTTTCGGGATAAGTATTTTATTATATAAAATATAAGTATTTGTTAATACAGGGTGTTAGCTATCTCCATATCAAATTTCATCAAAATTGGTCCAGCCGTTTGAGCGTGAAGAAGTAGCAAACACACTTTACACTCACAAACTTTCGCCTTTATAATATTAGTGCTAGAAATAATAATGATGATTAAAAGTGTATTTTGTATGGCACCCATAATATTTAATAAAAATACCTAAAGCAATTAGAGAATTAAATAATGTATTGCTCAAAAAGAAATTAAAATTTTTAATTATGGAAAAATGTTATTGTAATATTAATTACTTTCTGGACGATAAAATTTGAAGCAAACTATATTTGAACACTGATATTATTTTTTGACGATTATTGTTATTATTATTTGACTATATGATGTATAATTCTATGTGTGTTTGTGTGCACGTTTTCATTCTGACATTTGATTAATTATTACAAATACAAATAGTTTATTGATAACACCAATGTTACAAGTCAATTCATATAAAATATGTCAATATAAAAAATTAGTCCTTATAATAAAATGTCAAAAAAATCATAATTATTAAAGTAGGTAATTTTATAATCTTTTAGTTTCAAATACTCGTCAATGTCATAAAACAAGGTCTCTATTATTATTTGATTACGGTTGATATTTTGACATTTTAAAGTTTGTGTATGTATTATTTATTGATGTGCCTCGGCGGGCAAGTATATGTGGACTATATTAAAATTATAAGACCTGTGTGCTGCTTTGTAGAAATGTACACTACGCAATATTCAACAAATAAATTAGTCTTAGATCTTGAAAAGAGTTGAGATTCTCGACCGAAACTTCTCTCATTTTTTTAATCCTCGAATAAAACCCTATAAAAAATAAATAACATGGCTACAATTGGGTTAGACACTATATCAATTTCAATAAAACTGTCTCATTCTTATAGCTATAAGTGACATCGACAAAAAAGTTTAGTGTATTTTGTCACAAAACATTTTCGAAGAAACACCCGCAGTTTTTTTTTTCTTCGCAGCCATCTCTTCGTATTAACATCAGTCCTGAGTGCTTGGAATACTTTTAAGGGGAAAGGGAGAACTTTCTGAAAACTTTAACGCAAGACAAATAATGTAACTTACACTATTTTCGATCTAACTTGGCTTACAATGAACTTTACTGTATTGAGTTAAGATCGAAAATGGAAAAAGAGTTAGAGTACATTGTAATTGTATTTTGGAAGTGTTAAGGTTGTCGCTGACGTTGAATTAATTTTGTAAAAGTAACTTTTAAGCGACATTTTATTAAAAAGTTCGTAATATTTCAGCACTTACTTTTTACTAACACCTACTCACTACCTGAAATGTCATGTTAAACTTAAAAAAGAAATTGCTGTCATAGGGACTGCCGACGGAAGTGAAAACTTAACAGTGGTTAGCGCGGCCGGTTCACACGCCGAACAGCGTGGGTTCAAACCCCAACAATGAGCTTGAGCTGTCGGTAAAGGAAAACATCGCGAGGAAACCATGGTGGTAGAGTATTTTCCTCGGCTTGCAAACTACCACAAATTGAAAAATCTGTTTTTACTTGAGAGCCAGTTCTATTATAAGCTAGGTGTGCTTTACCATCTTCGACCATACCGTGACTTAACATCAGGTGGGTAGTGTTTAATAAAATAGACTGCCAAACAAAAATAAAAAAGTTAGCCAGCTATGGCTTCCTCAAGATGTCGTCCTTCACCGACAGCTCAATCTCATTATTGGGATTTGTACCCACGCCTTTCAGCGTGTGAACCGACCGCGCTAACCACTGAGGTATCATCGCTAAAAAATTCAATAACACCTATTACACTTTTCGCTTTAAAAACACATTTCTCGCCAGATTTCGTAATAACCAGGCCGCGCGCCGACACGCACCTACTCGCCGTAACCGAGTTCGCATATTCAGATTTTTCCTACGTTCACAAATACAATAAACGCACGCAGAACGTTTAAAATGTTCAACCTCGACACTTTTACATGCTGGAATTCCGGCGATTTTTGAGAGGGTATGCTCAAATGGCTTGCAGTCAGGAACGCTTAGAATTTACGTAGCAATTGGCAAATATAAGTAAATCGTACTGAATTCAGATCGATCTACAGGTTTTCATTTTTTTTTATAATAAATAGGCTTACGTTTCACTACCATCTCACCTCATTTTAAGTGATGATGCGGTATAAGAAGGAGCACGCTTGCTTAGAAGATACCGATTTACTTTCGACTTAACCCTTTCGGTATCAGAAGACTTTGAGAGCTAGTAATATTCAGTTGAGCTATTTAGAACGATTCTTTGGATGTTAAAATAACTTATTTCAAAAACAAACTTTAAAAAAAAATGTTTTTTTTTTTTTATTCTTGGGACGCCTTTTTCCCCGTGGCGGTGAAGGGGTTAAAGACACTCAGATTGTATCCTTCCAGGAACACCCACTTAGACAGCGCATTCCACTATCTAGCGGTCCGCACAATGAACGTTTCGTTTCGTTCGAGTTTTTGAAAATCGCCATAAATCGATGTCGCTTTTTCGAGCTCCTGGCTGTCCGATTGAAAAATGGACTTCTATTATGAAATAAGTTTCTTTCAATTACGCAATTTTGGATGCTGAGCAATCAGGGCATTCGATAGAGTACCCCGGTACTTACACCTAGTCTAGAATGATACTGGCTCTCAAGTAAAGCTTCTGAAACACATCGTTAGATGCTTGATAGTAGATTTTCAACAAGATATAGGAACTATCCAGCCGAGAACTAGAACTTTCCTGACTACGTTTTCATTTAGTAGCAACTCGAGCTTATTGTTAGGACTTGAATCCACGTCTTTGCGCGTGTGGTCGTATGCTAACCTTTGAGCTCCCTATATCACATAGACACAGTTTTTCCACTTACAGCTACTGTTTTACGTATCATCATCATCAGTCATAGGACGTCCACTGCTGGACATAGGCCTCTTCCTGGGGAGGGATTTTGCCAATACTCGCCACGCTTGGCAGGCGGGTTGGCGAGCGCAGTTAGGTGTGATTGTTCAAGGAAGACGCTGCTGCCCAACTTCCGTATTCCCTTAGCCGACTCTTACGGCAATCACGGGTAGAGAGAGTGGGGTACTATTCTAACGCCGGCACCACCACGGCAAACACGGTTTCACGTATATCGTAATTCAAATAAGAATATTTTAAAAAAATTCTAAATAAAAGTACAATATCACGTCATTAAAATGTTTTTCGCCAAAACAGTAGTTTCTATTATCCCCCCTAAGTTTCGCAGTGACAGCACAAAATTCCTCCTGACAATGACCTGAAATTCGTTTCAGATGTAAATCCAGCTGAATTTTCATGCAAATTTTCACTCTGTTCTACACGAAACTTGGACAAATGGTATCTAGGACATGACACAGAAATTTATACTAACAAAGTTTTATAAATTGACTAGCTGTCCCGACGAATCTTTATATCATCTAACAGTCAATGATATACTGACAGCAGCGGCACCTACCGGGTCTAATTGTGTTTTCAAATCATCCAGGAACCCTTTGAAATATACACACAAAATTTTATCCAAATCGGTCTAGATGTTTAAGAGGAGTTAGGTGACAAACACACGTACAGAATAATTATATAAATTGATAGATAACTGCAGCAATTTACGTGGTTGTAGACTGCACCACCACAGTATTCTGCCACCAAGCAGTATTGTGTAAAGATTACTGTTCCGATTTAAAAGGTACGATAGCTAATGAAAATAGAGGCCTTCAGAAGTCTCAAAGTAATGAGCGCAAAAACAGCGATGCCCTGAGCTTTTTTTTTTTTTATTACTATTGCATAAAAAAGTCATAGTAAATTTTATACGTCTTACTATGAATAATGTGAATTTATAATTGTAATGTCCGTGTTAGTGCCGGCGTAAGAATAGTACCCCACCCTCTCTACCCGTGGTTGCCGTAAAAGTCGGCTAAGGGATGTAATCCAGAAGATGGGCAGCAGCGTCTTCCTTGAACAATCACACCTAACTGCGCTCGCCAACCCGCCTGCCAAGCGTGGCGAGCATTAGCAAAACCCCCCCAGAAGGAGGCCTATGTCCAGCAGTGGATGTCCTATGGCTGATGGATGGATGGAATGTCTATATCTAGAATATATATTAGCATTTCATGCTGGTTAGTTCTGTAACGTTTTCGTTACAAAATGGCAACGGCGAGCACCCAATCTTATTTATAGTAGTATGTACAACAATATAGCAGTTACTACTACCCTCTCCACTCTTTATATCCCAGATAATTTTCCAAATAAAAAAAAAACAATATGAACCGTTGAATCACGAGTAAAAGCTACCAATTTTTTAGTCGTTTTTAGACAATAGACAATAGACAATAGACAATAGACAACACTTTATTTGTGACATAAAACATTTAACAAACATAAATGAAAACATATAAAGGAAAAAAGAAAGAAATACATTTTATGTTAATTTGTGACATAAAATGTATTTGTAATTTTTTTTTCCGTTCCATATCCACGATTGTATTTGTCTAGGTCATAGGGGTATAAACCGGCCTTGTTAAAGTTCTGAGACCTCTCACGTGTCGACGCCGATGTAGACTTTTTGCTGACTCTCATTATAGTAGCATTGGCAATCTGAAGAAATGTGAATTTGGCTAAATAACTATGCTAAGTTAACTTTAGCGTGCTCCACCATGATTCGCATCATAGATCACTTTGGTTAAGATGTGTTCTTACTCTTATTCTTATTCAAATTGGAGGCGACGTATGTATTTACAAAAAAAAAGTAAGTCAGTATTCTATCAGTTATCTGATTCCTATAATACAAGCTTTGTTTAGTTTGAAGCTAGGTGGCGCTGTCTTAAATATTCAACGATATTTATTAATTTTTAATAAATGTATATATAATATAAAAATATGTTATAGAAATGAAAAAAAATACAATTGAATTATTTTTATTTATAAATTTATATTACATATAAATTATAATATAAATTTATATCAAAATCTTTAAAATTGCTTCTATTATTTAATTGTAATTCCAATTAAATCGACAATTAGGTTCCTGTTAACCTAACAGGAACCTAATACACACAGGTATATATACAGGTTAGGTTAGGTTGTCTAGTTTAACTTTTTCATTAAATATTTCTATAATAGTGTAAAACTAAAGTTTTCCTACAAAACCCAAACAACAGGTCTGAAAAGGTTGAGTAACACTGACCCTCGTAAATATGAAATTTTCAAATGTAAAAAGTTTTAAACGCCAAAGGGACTCAAATGTGGTTAGTGTGATGGAGTTAAAACTTGTTTTAATTAGGAATCTAGGTCGTTGGTTAAACTTACTTATAACTCTAATTAATGTTGTTTTAAGAGATCTAGCTGAAATTTAAATATTAAAATATTAAGTGAGACAAGTATAAATTTACAATTAAAAATAAACGTCTTCATGACCCTTAAGCCTTAGGCCAACTAAACGCACTGCTCCAAGGAAAGAGTGAGGTTTCGGAGTAAAGGATAAATCGATTTCGATAAAATTTATATGGGACCACCTCTGAAGTAAAAAAAAAATCATCAAAATCGATTCACAATTGGCGGAATGATCGCGTAACATACATACAAAAAAAATATACAGTCGAATTGAGAACCTGCTCCTTTTTTGAAGTCGGTTAAAAGGGAAACCAAAACTTCATATTTTTTTTTATAATAAAATTAAAACTATAAAAAATTACCAACATTGTAATTTTGTAAAGAAATATTCGGAAACAGTCCTTTTGAACGCTATCTCTTAAAAATGTTTCTTGCGTATGATCACCATCTCTCTCGACTAATGTGAAACGAAATTATGGTCTGTCATAGACCATGCTTGCCTAGAAGAAAACAATTCAATAACGACTTGCAGAAAAAAAAATAGAGACAAAAATAAATGTGTGTGTTTGACAGCCCTGTTGGCTCATTGGGAGTATGTCTGCCTGAGCTATAGGGCGTGGGTTCGAGTCCCGCCAAGGACAATCTTTGTGTGGTATAAACAAATGTTTGTTCTGTGTCTGGGTGTTCTGTATTTAATATAAGTATGTATTTACAAAAAAAATAGTATTTATGTATTCTATCAGTTATCTGACTTCCATCACACAAGCTCTGCTTAGTTTGGGGTCAGATGGCGCGGTGTGTATTGTGTCCTACGATATTTATTTATTTATTTTATATTTGTTCCAGTTTTAATACATTCTGTAACATAATGGACGGGCTGCTGAGCTATACGTAATCAGAGCCATAAGGTAAATACGTATTATTACCCTCTTTCATACTTCCTACAATCTGATGCTGCAAAGTCCCATAAATAAACAACCGCCTGTCTAGATAAGCTCGCTGTACAGCGAACCACACAAGTGCGTACATAATCATGTCACGCGAACGCAGTAAATCACTTTGGGTTCTCGTCACGCTCGCGCTCAACTCTTTTGTTCGCTATTGTATCACCGCTGAGGATCTGAAGGGCATTGTTGGACTGATTCTGTAGATGCATGTTTTGGAGGAGAAGGCATTTTAAACTAGTTTTTTTGGTAACTGAATTATGAGACAAACAATTTACTCGTCTGATAGTTAGCGATATACTTGACAATAGTTCAGCCAGTTAAATTTTAATCGTACTAGATTTTTTTTTATAGTTAACAGGCTAGGTGTTTGACCACAGCTCACCTGATGTTAAGTGACGGTGTGGTCGAAGATGGTAAACCCCAACAATGAGCTTGAGCTGCCGGTGAAGGAAAACATCGTGAGGAAACCATAGCGTGGCGGTAGAGTACGTTCTAGTACTCGGCTGGCTAGCTACCACCCTCAAAATTGAAAATCTGCCGCCAAGCATCTAACGGTGTGTTCCGGCAGCCTCACTTGAGAGCCAATTCCATTACAGGCTAGGTGTGCTTTAACATCTTCGACCACACCGTCACTTAACATCAGGTGAGTTGTGGACAAACACCAAGCCTGTCAGCTATTAAAAAAAAAAACTTTTTGTTAGGATTTGAATCCACACACATTGCCAAGCCAACTTAACGAGCGTAACATACCATCACGGTTTCGATTTTCGTAATCTGTTTGTATCGTAACTTCAAGTACATAAAAATTTGGTATAAAAAATACCTTATTACATTTTCATGTTTCTTACATCATATCCATCCGTCTTGTATTTAAAAGGGATAGAGTGTTGATAGCGCCCCTATTGTTATGTTATTTTAAGCTTATTTATGGACTTGCGTGTAAATAAATAGGCGTTGTACCTTTATAGTCCTGATTTATTATAAACAAGTTTTTTTTTATGGCTGACGGACTAGGTGTTTGACCACAACTCACCTGATGTTAAGTGACGGTGTGGTCGAAGATGGTAAAGCACACCTAGCCTGGAAAGGAACTGGCTCTCAAGTGAGGCTGCCGGAACACACCGTTAGATGCTTGGCGGCAGATTTTCAACTTAAGGGTGGTGGCTAGCCAGCCGAGTACTAGAAAATACCCTACCACCATGCTATGCTTTCCTCACGATATTTTCCTTCACCGGCAGCTCAAGCTCATTGTTGGGGTTTGAACCCATGCCCTTCAGCGTGCGAACCAACCGCGCTAACCACTAAGCTATCATTGCTACAAAAATTGAAAATGAAAATGAAATGAATTGATAACAAAGAAATGAAGGAAGGCGTATCGTTCTTTTATTTATTTTTCAGCCTTTAGTCTGTTGAGCAAAAGCCTCCCTTTCCTCCTTCCAGATTACCCGGTCTACAGCTTTGGTGATCCAATGACTGTCGCGAACTTTTTGAGCTTATTTACCAGGTAGCCCTATTCATTTATACGAACATTGATAAATTTCAACGCAGGGGCGTCCACAGTTCGTTAGATCTTCGCAGCAATAAAAAGAAAGACCAACTTGTAACACCGTCGCACCGGCTCGTCAAGTCGGAGAGGTCGGTATACATTCTGGGATCCGCTGTCTACAACCCGCCTCCGTCCGGGATGCACCTTCCACCGCGTGCTTCAGAACCAAGTTAAGATCTTGGCTGCTAGAAACCTAGTTTTATGACATTGACGAGTGTTTCAAACTAAAAGATTATTAAATTACTAGAATGTAATTAAGCAAAGTTCTGGAGTGGAGACCACGGACCGGCAAGCGCAGCGTAGGACGTCCACCCACAAGGTGGACAGACGACCTCATAAAGACAGCAGGAACGCGCTGGATGCGAGCCGCTTCCAACCGGTCTTTATGGAAGTCAATGGGAGAGGCCTATGTCCAGAAGTGGACGTCCTACAGCTAATGATGATGGTGATGATGCAATTTAGATTTTTTATATTGACATGTTTGCATATACTTTATTTGTCATATTTTATTTTGACATTTTGCTTTTTTAATCATTGACATGTAATCAGTGTTTTAATGATATTACGGAATTGACTTATAACATTGGTGTTATTAATAAAATATTTGTATTTAATTCATCACACCACCTTCGTCTGGGTCGACCCTAAGGTCGCTTAGATTTTGGGGTCCAAACTGTGGTGACCTTTGCCCAGCGGTCGCAATCAAAGTAATTATATAATAAATTATATATGTAGATATACTTAGCAGGTAGTCGTCTATATAGGTACCACCGCAGTACCAAACTTTCTCCCGCTAGCAGTAGTGTGGAAACATTATTATGTTGTGGTTCGAAAGATACTGCAGCTAGCGAAATTACAGGGCTGTTGAGACTAACCTTCGAAAGTCTCAAAGAGATGAGCGCCGAAGCAGCGATGCCGTGGACTTTTGTTTTGTTACTCAAAGTTCTATGTATTGCTGCGTTGGTCATGGACATGCTTTATCTCTTACCATCAGGAGAGTGTCACCATTTTTTTAGAAGAAAATTTTGTTCCTCTTTCCATCGTCAGACAGA
This sequence comes from Biston stratarius, assembly GCA_950106695.1. Lineage (NCBI taxonomy): Eukaryota > Metazoa > Arthropoda > Insecta > Lepidoptera > Geometridae > Biston > Biston stratarius. The sequence continues at coordinate 16,778,705 of OX467109.1, read as the reverse complement.
ATTATCTGAAACTCAATAATTGTTCAAACAGTGTTCTACGCTCTACTTATTAGGAAGATAAATAAAATAAATAAACAAATATCCTAGAACATTTTCACACAGCGCCATCTAGCCTGAAACTAAGCAAAGCTTGTACTTCGTTAACCAGATAACTAATAAAACACTTAGATACTTTTTTTTTTGTTGTAAATACATACTTATGATACGTACATAACACATAAATGTTTGCCCTAGTGGGAATCGAGCGGATATCCTACCAAAATGAACTAACAAGGCGGATAAAAACGCTTTGTTTGCTTTAATTGGATGCGTCCCAAACCAATCAAACCGAATTCTGTACAGAGCTCTCTACTTAACTATAGTAAGTTAAGAGGATGTCCGAAGTTAACCGGGAGCTCCCAAGCGAGGGAGGTTAAGTAATTACGAACCTCTTGTCTGTTTTGAATGCAAGGATGACCATAGGGGCAGGTGTCGACGTGATTGCTCAAGGCACGCAAGTACTAAATAACTTCGTGTTACTTAAGAAGTTACGTTTCTCCATCGGATTTCGCAAATTTTCGCAATTTTCTCCAATACTCCGCATATCTCGCCTTTTTTTTATGTTTGACATGCTAGGTGTTTGACCACAGCTCACCTGATGTTAAGTGACGGTGTGGTCGAAGATGGTAAAGCACACCTAGCCTGGAATGGAACTGGCTCTCAAGTGAGGCTGCCGGAACACACCGTTAGATGCTTGGCGGCAGATTTTCAACTTGAGGGTGGTAGCTAGCCAGACGAGTACTAGAAAGTACCCTACCACCACGCTATGGTTTCCTCACAATGTTTTCCTTCACCGGCAGCTCAAGCTCATTGTTGGGGTTTGAACCCACGCCCTTCGGCACGCGAACCCACCGCGCGAACCACCATCGCTACAAAATTTTTGCTCTTTTAGAGAACAAACTCCAACGCAGCTACGTGTATAGGTATGCTTGTTCTGGCAACACAACCAACTATAGCACAATGTCACAGTTCATGCATCGAACCCGGGTGCGCGCAAACAACAAATATTTGCCGCCGCATCGCATGAATATGCAAACTGTTTGTTTCGGACTCTAGTTTAGTTCATAAGACGCTGCTTTTGTGAGCAACAACAAACTCACAAGCAACAAACTCACGACACTAGTAAAGTTATTAATGTTCCGTACATAAAAAGGAAAAAAAGTCCTTTTTTCAGGAACTTTCGTCTTAGTCGAACACTCACGGCAGAGTGGTCGTGGCTGTAGATGGACAAGGTTGCACCCTGTCGTCACCACAAGTTTCCAAAGATGACGCAAGTAGCGCGATGTCAAAAAAAAATACAGTTTTATCTGGTTGTATTTTTGGAGAAAATCAAACCAATTTTCTGACAGATTTAATCAATTAATTATAATTTAAATTTTGACGTTGCTACTAGAACAGTTACTTATATAATATTTGGTTGTAATAGCAGTCTTGCCATCAAATGAAATCATAATTTAAAAAAACAGTCAGTAAAAAAACATTCAAATTTAATCATTTCATTTTGCATGGTGGTAGGGTACTTTCTAGTACTCGGCTGGCTAGCTACCATCCTCAAGTTAAAAAACTGCCGCCAAGCATCTAACGGTGTGTTCCGGCTTCGACAACACCGTCACTTTACATCAGTTGAGCTGTGCTCAAACACCTAGACTGTCAAGCATAAAAAAAACATCATGAAATTTAAAGTAAATCTAGATGTCAACAAATATCTTATCCTCTAAACATTCTCACCTTTAAACCTCTCCTCTCCTCCTGTAAACCTCTCCTCTCCTCATGTAACGACCTCTCAATTGTTCCTCTCCTATAAATCCCTAGTCTCACATCACATCACATCATCAGCCATAAGACGTCCACTGCTGGACATAGGCCTCCTCCTGGAGGGGTTTTGCCAATGCTCGCCACGCTTGGCAGGCGGGTTGGCGACCGCAGTTAGGTGTGATTGTTCAAGGAAGACGCTGCTGCCCATCTTCCGGATTACATCCCTTAGCCGACTCTTACAGCAACCACGGGTAGAGAGGGTGGGGTACTATTCTTACGCCGGCACCACCACGGCAAAATCTCTAGTCTAGTTGTGTAAATCTCTTGATTGTTGCTCTCCTGTAAGCCGTTTGATTGTTTCATTTCCGTAAACTCATTCTATTCATTTGTAAACCCTTTCTCTTATAAATTTTTTGTTTATCGAAGCTGATGCAAAAAGTTTGAACTAAAAAAGGGTATATACCTATGAGATTTTTTAAATCTATGTTCATCGCTTCTGCTTATATCTTACAACTAAATATAATAAAACGAAGATTTCAGGATAGAGTTACTTACAAGGAATCTTTAACGATGCCTCATTTTGATGAAGACAAAGTAGAGAAACATGATTTTGCATCTCGCCCGAGGGGTACATCACTTTGGTTTTAGGAATATATAGAACTGCCATGTTCTTATATTTACTGTTCTTGTGATCAACCGAAAACATTACGTATGTTCACTTTGCTATTTTTAGGGTTCCGTGCTTGGTTCCACAGCTGTTATAGACAGCCAGATAACCGATACGGATCCAAAGTAAAAACACTTTTATGTGACTTTGTATGTGATGTAGAATGTTGTAAGTAGGTATTAGAATTTAGTTTGCATTGAATTTATTTACTGTATTATATTTTTTTGTATATGTCATTTCCACTCAGTTTTGGTACGACATTTATTTATTTGTTAAAATAATAGGAACGGTATACAATCACATATACTTAATATCGATGTTTTTTGCCAATGTCGATAATATAAAATAATAATAGTTGGTCTATACTTAATAATAGTCCAGAATTAAAATTAAAAAGTCTTCAAGTCGCAAGTGAATCGGGTTTTTCTAGGTAAGCGTGCTCCATCTTAAACTGTATATTCGCTTAACATCAGGCGAGAAGGTGGACAAACGCAAGCCTATCTTCAATTAAAAAAATAGGCTATTAAACTTGTTAAATACATATTCGAGTGTAGAAATGATCTGTTGAATTGATTTCAGATAAATCTTCATACTTAATCAGTACAAACCACAACATGACCTCAATCTCCGATAGACATCACAGCAACAGCTGGGCCGGACGTACCAATTATCCCTATGGGTAATCAGTCATTGTGGTTACGTAAGACAATGTGGCTAGCCGCATATTGAGACGAAGATTAAATTGTTTTAATTATATATTTGCACGGTACAGGAGAGTATGTTAGCCTTCTAAGTGTAGACAACTTTATCATGTATCTGTTTGTTGATTTTTAATCTTTTTTAAATGTTTAATGAGACTAAAGAAATAGTATCAAGGGGTCATGAAATCCAGGGTATCATTAAAAACAAATAAATATTAATATCCTAGGGCATTTCAACACTATCTGGCCCCAAATTAAACAAAGCTTGAACTATGGAAATCAGATAACTGATAGAATACTTATAATACAAACACCCAGACACGGAACAAACATTTATACTCGTCATACAAATGTTTGTCCTGGATGGGAATCGAATCCACGCACTACAGCTCTTGAAACAGATAGACTACCAAATGACCCAACAGGGCATTGGGTGCTCATTACTTTGAAACATTCGATGGTTCGTCTCAAAAGTTTTGTAATGCAGTACTCTTCAAATTGAAACAAAGAAATGCTTACACACCACTGCTTGGCGACAGTATTGTAGTTATGAAAGCTCAGTGGCCCAATTTCATAAGGTGAAGGAAAATATCGTGAGGAAACCTTTTTTGGACACATTACACACAGCGCCATCTGATTCCAAACTAAGCAGAGCTTGTGTGATGGAAGTCAGATAACTGATAGAATACAGAAACACTTTTTTTTCTGTAAATGCATACTTATAATACATACAGAATACCCAGACACAGTACAAACATTTGTTTATATCATAAAATATTTATTCGATTCCTGGGCGGGAATCGAACCCACGCCCTACAGCTCAGGCAGACATACTATCAATGAGCCAACAAGACTGTCAAACCTACATGTCTGAGAATTCTAAAAATAAATTTAAAAAAGTCCTCGACCTCCCTCACTTGGCTAACGTGGTGGACTATGGCTTTACACTTCTCCCAGTAGTGGGACACTTTAAAAAAACAGGGCTGAATTGTTATGTAATTCCCATCATTTCCACTGACGAATTTAGTCGCAATATTCCCCGTATCCCCCACCAATAGGGACTTTGGGAATATATATTTCAGAAGTTCAGACAGCAAACACTTGCATTTTAGCTTGAGTTGAACAGCAAGTATCACGTTCATCCCTAGGGCTTCGCATAAAACTTGCCTACTATTATTCCATCAACTGAATCTAACTTTCCAATAAAAAAGGTCTTACCACAAATCCCTCGCGCACAGCGAAATAAGTCAAAGAATGCTCATCTAAAAAGTAATCACGTATTATGGGAAGGAATGAATAAAAGTATATTTTTCTCAGTTCCCTGGCACTTTTAATGAAGAAGCAGTATTAGCTGGGACAGCAGAGACCCCGAGTTATACCTAATTTCCCTGGAGATGAAAAACATTCAGCTTTGAAAAATTGAAACTAGTCATATCGTTTGTCCGGCAAATCTAGTAATCTAGGCCGGCCAAATCCGACCATTTTATTGCGTTCAAACAATTTTTCCAGAACTTTTAAAAGATTTTATAATAAAAAAAAAAGTATTATTAACTAGCATTTCCCTAGCAATTTTTCTCGGGCCAAACTTTAGCCTATGTGATCCTGTACTTGATTAATTCAGGTGTTACTTTGCCGAAGTTAATTTTGAGTGTTCAAGGTATATATTTAGCATATTTCCGCATACCCAAACGCCTATAAAGCAAAATTACACTAAATATATACCTTGAACATTATGTGAAACTATCTATCTAAATATATATAACTCAAAGGTGACTGACTGACTGACTGACTGACTGACTGACTGACATAGTGATCTATCAACGCACAGCCCAAACCACTGGACGGATCGGGCTGAAATTTGGCATGCAGGTAGATGTTATGACGTAGGCATCCGCTAAGAAAGGATTTTGATTAATTCTACCCCCAAGGGGATAAAATAGGGGATGAAAATTTTGTATGAAACATTATCAATTTTAAACCGATCGGGCTGAGATTTTGCATGCATAAAGCTACTATGGCGTAGGCATCTAGCGCGGGTGAAACCGCGGGGCACAGCTAGTTGTTTAATAAAACTAAAACTCATTCTTGCAATGTATGTATGTGCGGGTGGAATCTTGCAAGTTAAATTTAACCCACTTCCCGATGTCCGATTGAACTCAAATTTGGTGTACTCATGTACCTTCGGTGATAATACAATTATATGGTACCATGGAGCTGGTCTGATAATGGAGCCGGAAGATGACCATAGGAACTTCTCAACTTAACAAGATAAACCCATCGAGTTTGGGCTCAATTGATTCGTCTCGAAGAGCGATCTCTAAAATACTTATCTACTAAATGCAAAATTAAATTAAAAGTAATTTTTTTAAAACAATCTTTTATCTGGGACAATGAACTAAATTTTTTTAAATAAATTCTAGTAAATATTTGACTTGTAAGTACTCACCTATATCCTTTAAAGCTTGAAACACTACTCGTTACAGGTTACAACTTAGGTACTTACTATACTTCTGTGCCTCAAGCTTTGATATGAGCTTTAGCTTTGAGCTCAAGATTTGTTGGGATTTAAACTAAAACCGTGGTGGTGCTGGCGTAAGAATAGTACCCTACCCTCTCTACCCGTGGTTGCCGTAAGAGTCGGCTAAGGGATGTAATCTGGAAGATGGGCACCAGCGTATTCCTTGAAGAATTACACCTAACTGCGTACGCCAACTCGCCTGCCAAGCGTGGCGTGTATTGGCAAACCCGGAGGCCTATGTCCAGCAGTGGACGTCCTATGGCTGATGATGTGATGATGATGTGAAACCAACAATAACCCTTCAGAATGGGAACTACCCTGTCCAATATATAAAAAAAAAATATTTTTTTTTACCGGCCAAAAATTTCTAGCCACACGTCTATTTAAAGCAAAGTGTACAGTTTCTCAAGCATAATATTTTCCGTTTCAAACTTATAAAGGCAATAACGCTTTAGCGTTTTTGCGTTAAACGGTCCGGAATGCAGAGAAAGGTCTCTAATTTCCTGCAACTTGAATTGGGGCTACAGTTTGAGTCAATAAGTGATAATGCTCTTGAGAATAGGGAAATTTCTGCAATCTTTTCTTTAAATAAAAGTAATGATGCAAACGATACGCTCTCGTGATGGTAAGAGATAACGCCTATCCATAACTATAGCAGCGATGCACAAAACTTTGAGTAACAACACAAAGACCAGGGCATCACCGCTTTGGCACTCATTACTTTGAGACATTCGATGGTTAGTGTACGGCTCTGTAATGTCGCTAGCTGCAGCACCATTCAAACCAGAACACAGTAATGTTTACTTTAAACATTACTACCTGGCGGTAGAATATCTGGTACTGCAGTGGTAATTACCTAGACGACCTCTTGTTAAGGAGATCTATCACTAATTAATGATTTGATTTGGTAGGCTACTTAATTTTTTTTCCATCCGGGAGACACGTGCTTGCTGTTACCAGCTTTGCTCGGCTGAAAACACAGATAAAACGACGTTTTCTAAAAATGAAACCTAGCTAGATCGATTTATCGCCCCCGAAACCCACTGCATACTAAATTTCATGTAAATCGTTGGAGCCGTTTCCGAGATTCAGAATATATATATACAAGAATTGCTCGTTTAAAGCTATTATATAGATTAGATTAGATATTGCTTTATGTCACAAATAAAGTATTGTCTATTGTCATTATTGTTTTTTTTCTTCAAAAACGTGCGTGTACTTTACCACAAATTTGAACTTCGTAAATAGAATCGAATCAAACACCCGATTCCTAGCACCCAATAACAAAACCGATTCGCGCGTTTGTCGTCGAAAAGTGAATTTCTGAATATTCGTGAATCACTTCCAATCGTGGAAAAGTGCGCTTGAGAGTGGATGCCCCACAATGCCATGCAATTCCGACTCTATAAAGAATGTATGAGCACTTCGTATGCTAAGAACGGCTTTGTCCATCTAGAAATAACTTAATTGAACAAAGAAAGAAAACAAAGAAATTAAATATTTTCTTTAAAAAGCACTAGACACTAGAACGAATAAAACTACAAATAAGTAAAATATTTAAACTACATAATATAATATTACTTGGCGGTAGATTTCTTTATATGTAGTGTATAAACATTACTGTGTTCTGGTTTGAAAGGTACTGCAGCTAGCGAAATTACAGAGCGTCGAGACTAACCATCGAATATCTCCAAAAAGACAAAGGTGGGTGCCGTCAGATTCGAACCTAGGACCTTCAGATTAAAAGCAATTGACAGATTGGCAGGTTGACAGATGGAGGTATTGACTGATGGACTGATTTGATTCATTCATTTAATGCGCTTTGTCGCCCAACAACCACACCGCTCTGTAATCTAGTTATGCCTTATGGAACATTATTCAGGGATAAAAGGTAAACTTTATCTCTGAATAATTTAATATTTTATCTAATAATAAGACGGCGCAAGTTTCAAGGCTATTGCTTATTTATTTGTTACTTAGACGTTTCATTTCTCCCTGAACCTAATTCTAAAATTACCGCGAACGAAAGCGGGCGTAAGGTAGTTTAAAATTAAAAGCCTTATTATTATCAGCCTGTATTATCCTACTGCTGGGCAAAGGCCTCCTTTCCCACTTTGTTTTTGACTACCTACTGAAATGAGCCTTATTTTAAAACACATATTATATCCACTTCAGTCAGTCCATCAGTGTCTACAAATGATAAGCCTAAATACAAAATGGATTTTCGTTTCCAAGTTGTCTTCCATCATTTTTCTCCTACGACCCGGGAATGCTTAAAAATTAATTAAAGCACACGCCAACAAGACGTAAACATGTTGACGCTAAGTTAGAATAACTCCAGTCAACATGTTTTTGTCGACACTCTAAGGAATTTATTGTACCGTGTTTTTCACTTTGAATTTAGCTGTTAGTGTTTCGCATTTTTTTTTAATGTAAAAGCGACGTCGAACGAATCTTTTCCTGTGTTAAATAAATTAAATTTTGATAACGGTGTAATATCAATTGAATTTTCATTTTTTGCCAACACTATGTTTACCGATTCAAAATGAAAATATATTTATAGATAAAATATACGAATATACTTTTTCACGTTTTAATACATCATCAGACGTGGTCGTCCACTGCTGGACATAGGCCTCCTCCTGGGGGGGTTTTGCCAATACTCGCCACGCTTGGCAGGCGGGTTGGCGAGCGCAGTTAGGTGTGATTGTTCAAAGAAGACGCTGCTGCCCATCTTCCGGATTACATCCATTAGCCGACTCTTAGTCTACTCCGACGTTAGCCGGCAACGACGGGTAGAGATGGTGGGGTACAATTCTTACGCCGGCACCACCACGGCGTTTCGCGTTTTAATATATCAAACTTAATGTAATATAGATTTCGTCTCTAAATTCACAGCTTGTTATTTCTCGTAAATGGCACCACACAAAGTAAATAGTTAGTTTAAAACATTTGTAAGTTATTTGGTTCTCACAACAGCATTATATATAAAAATTGCGTGTCACGTTGTTTGTCCGCAATGAATACCTCAACTACTGTACCGATTTTAACCAAATCTTGTACACTGTGTGCAGTGTAATCCAACTTGAGAAATAGGATAGTTTATATCTCAATTTATAATCGCAATATTTTTTTATTGCAAATTATTTGTTTATTATACGACAAAGAGGTATAATTATCTGTGAGTTCCATAAAATTCTAATAGATGGCGGTGTAAAGTAATTTATTAACTGGATTGAGTACGTATCCAATAGATGGCGCTACGTTAAAAGTCCAAACGTTTCATATGCGCTACAATTTATTTCACGTTGCATGCGTGTGCTCAATTTGGCCACAGCAACGCGTGGCCGGGTCTGCTAGTTATATATAATTAGCAACAATGAGGGTAAATATCCTTTTACACTGCGCCTGTTTCCACACTTATAGACATTTGTAGGACCATATTTTGTTAGAAGGGAATACACCGGTTTTTAATTCACGGTAAAATGTAAACCAAGGTAAAGAATCGCCAGGTGATAGAAGTTTTTTTAATTACGTGAAAAACAATATATTTTTAATTATTACACTGTTTTATGTAACGTTGAATATTTTAACAATATAGTATTACTGATTTTTTGTAATTTTGCTCCTAGTTGCTATTTGTTGTTGTTATCGTTAAGTCTTGTTTTATTTTCTCTTACCTATTGCTATATTTGGCTTACTTTGCTGATTTATAGATTTAGTCTATGGGATAGTCCAGATAGCGGAAAACATCCCCCTGGTCTTGTTAGTTTTTTTTTTTTTTATTGCACAAAAAGTACATAAAATTAAAAAAAAACTTAAAATAGTAATATTTAAATGCTTATTTGGCTAAGAAGGGTAGTAAAACTCCAACTGTCAGTAATAAAAAGTAAATAATTTAATTAAAAAAATCAAAATGTTAACTACACCTGCACTGTCACTTTGACATTGACATCAAGTGACGTTTATTTGCTTACATTTTTTTATTGAATTAAAAAACCAAAGTATATTTCCACAGTATTACTAGTTGGAATTAATTATCTTAATAAATACATCCACAATTTTCCTAGAATACTTTGCTTCTCAAGTAAGCGACCGACAATTTTCTAAGGTCAACATAGGATTTAGCGGCGCCAGCGTCTCGTTCGCACTTAATTGACACTTAACTTAGATTAATGCTTCGGAACGTAGAATACGGCGCAGAAGGGGAATAGTAAACGGCAGTTTATAGAATGACTAGATGTTTTCCAGTTTCACTCAAAACTTTCGGATTTTTTAAGGGGGGTCGAACGATTGATTAATTGAGCTAAAGCCGTTTTTTTCTTGCCTATTTGTACACCTAATTGTCTTATCACGATTTGTTTTAAGTGTTAATCATCATTAATAATTTATAAAATAGAGTACTGCGAGTAGAGCGTGGTGGTAGAGTACTTTCTAGTACTCGGCTGGCTAGCTACCACCCTCAAATTGAAAATCTGCCGCCAAGCATCTAACAGTGTGTTCTGGCAGCTTCACTTGAGAGCCAGTTCCATTCCAGGCTAGGTGTGCTTTACCATCTTCGACCACACCGTCACTTAACATCAGGTGAGTTGTGGTCAAACACCAAGCCTAACACAACCAAGCAAACGCCTTTAGGATCATTACGTTATCACTCTCTCTGTTTGTCAAGACCCTCTTTCTAAAGATCACATTGATGTATCAAATTGAAATTAATATCAAATAGGTACCTACTCAAGCTTGTATTCGCTTGGAACGGTAAAAAAAAAAAAACTTTTAAGTCAACACAATCAAAAGTTACGGTCATTTATGTCGTATATTTATGACATAAAATGTATTTCTTTCTTTTTTCTTTTAATGTTTTCATTTATGTTTGTTAAATGTTTTATGTCACAAATAAAGTGTTGTTTATTGTCTATATGTTTTGACACTCGCAAGGGAATCACAAGAGTACTTTCTGATGATTTATAATCATTGAATTTAGCAAAAATTAATATCTCACCCGTTACTTGTGCACAAGTAAAGGGAAAACCCCTAAAAACGTAAATTTGTAGATACACCACAAAAATATTTTTTTGCGATTTTCCACTTATATGCATTTGGTAAACTGACCGCGACCTATGTCGATGTATGGGGGCAACAGTTTTCTAACGGCAAAGTTAAGTTTGTGCCTCAATCTAGTTTATCTTTTCGTGAGAACAATGTTCGGTAGTTTCATAGTTCCCGTGATTATTTACGATCTATTTATGTACATATCTATTTGTACCGCGGTGCGCGAGACGGAATCGCAAATGGCTGGTTTGTTTTAAAATTTAGTTGACAAGTGTAAACACTGACAGCAATGACAAATCAATTTTTTTTCATTAGAGGATCGTTGTTGTTTTGGAAAAGCTTCCTTAGCTAGCACCCTCAAGTTTAAAATCTTCCACCAACAACTTTTTTTTTATTTTGTACTAAATAGGTTTGCGTTTGACCACGCCCTGCCTGATGTTAAGCAGGATGAAGTCTACGATGAAGCACGCTTACCTAGAAAAAACCTGTTCACTCTGGATTTAAAGACACCCAAGTTGTACTTAGCAGGAAAAACAGACGCCGGCAGAGAGTTCCACATCCTCGCTGTACGTATTAAGAATGTGGAATCGAAGCGTTGAGTCCGTACGTGGGGAATATCTACCATGTATGGATGGCGCTTTGGCCGTGTAACCAAATTATGCAATTCTAAGGCACACTCTCCGAAATGTATCCGATAGAAGACAGACAAACCAGCGACTTGACGTCGGTGCTCAAGGCTTTGCAACTGAGACGTGGCCAGAGTGTCGTCACCTATTAGCCTCCTAGCACGCCTCTCGATCGACTCCAGAGCCTCAAGTTGATACTTGGCAGAGCCGTCCTATAGGTGAGAGCAGTACTCCATACACGACCTTACTTGCGCTAAAACTAACTAAGCAGTTGTTCTGGTGTAAGTAGTACTTAGAAGCGTGTTCCGGCAGTTTTACGTGAGAGCCAATTGCAGGCCAGGTGTGTTTTAAAATTTCTGATCATCTAATTTCTGATACCGTCGCACAACATCAGATAAGCTGTGGTCAAACATCTAACCTGTCAAATGTATAAAAAATCATTCTTACAAAAATTTAAATCAATTTTTTTACAATCTATCTACAATAATACAAACAAACACAAAAGGTCGTGTTTTATCTTTCTTACACGAAACCCTAAAACTAATTAATTAACCAAAAAATGTTTGTAATTTAATATTTTTCAGTAACAAACAATTCACGATTTCTAATTACATAACAATAGAATTTCAAGGTATTCGGGGGCAGGTGGAATAATTAATTACAGGAACAGTGCTCGCGAATTCCGACAAGGTCACATTCCGGAGTTTAATAATCAACTAAACTGTACAGGTTCATTGGAGCCTTTCGAAAATTAACTAGTGCCGGTTTACAGTTCGATTTGAAAATCATAAAGTTTTTATTATATCCGTTACAAAGGAATTCAAATTAAGAAATCATTCCTATATTCTGTTGTGAACATGTATTTTTTTTTACTTTATTTAACTTTAATTCATGTTGAGCATTCCGGATCCAAACTAAAGTATAGATTAAGATATATCGGATATACAATTTTTAATTAATTTCATTTTAATAATTGTATTTGTCTGACTTTAAATTTATTTGAAATGATTTTTTTGACATATTATTTAATTTTTTTGTTTTTTATTTTTATTTTGACCTTTTTGTATTTCTTTTTATTTGTTATTTGTAAATCTGGATGTTATATTAATATATGCATAATTGCATATATGTACCTACATGCCATTTCTAGGACGTCTTTATTTGCGGTTGTGAAAATGATTTAACCATACATTTAGTTTTATTATATTTAATTTATATGCTACTTATATTTATCTAAATTGAATTGAATAGCATAGATCATTTTGCGAGGTGGTAGGGTACGTTCTTGAAAATCAAGCTTGAGCTTGATTTTCAACTTGAGGGTGGTCCCTCAAGTTGAAAATCTGCCGCCAAGCATCTAACAAGGTGTGTTCCGGTAGCCTCACTTGAGACCCAGTTCCATTCCAGGCTAGGTGTGCTTTACCATTTTCGACCACACCGTCACTTAACATCAGGTGAGCTGTGGTCAAACACCTAGCTTGTCAACTATTAAAAAAAAACACATTATATTTTAGAATATTATTATTGTGATGCTGTTATGGCGAATAAATTACTTTTAATTTAAATTTAATGTAACTTATATTCAACACTAGTTTCGGGTTAAAATCATGTTGTATTATGGCTTTTTCATTTACGCTCGACGTGTATTGTTAATTATATATAGACTGGTTGGTCTGGTGGATTCGTATAGACGGTTACCGGTTTTCACATAAGAACGAATTGTCTAGAAATGTGTAGTGTGTTCCTTATTTTGCATCCCAACTTGATAAATATGTTGTTTGGTTTATTACTTTCGGTCTCTAGAAACTACTTCGCTTAATACTTTATATATCTATATCTTTAAACGAGCAATTCTTGTGTGTATATATATATATATATGCATGGGGTTTCGGGGGCGATATATCGATCTAGCTAGGTTTAATTTTTAGAAAACGTTGTTTTATCCGTGTTTTCAGTCGAGCAAAACTCGGTCAACCAGGTACTATATACATATATAATACTTATTGCTACGCCCCGCGGTGAACTAAGAAACTTAAACTATACCTTACACCTTTAACCTTACGGCTGTATAACCCTAATAATATCATCAGAGTTAATTGAGTACAATACGTGTAATTTCACCTCCCAGTATACTGCTTAACACATCAAAGGTAATGCTTTTGCTTAAAATATCAGACATCCGGAGATTTTTTTTACCTATTATCATTTTACCTCAAAAAACAATTTGACACTATACGCCTTACTGAGACCCCAAGAACCAAAATAAATATAACAATTTCGGTTTCTTCTAATACAGGTTTTTTAAAACCCAGACCCATGTAAACTAAGTAAGCCATAAATAAAGATTATTTGTATTTATTTGTAGGTATATCTTTAAAAAAAATTGCCGGTTGCATTTCCGACTAAATAATCATCGCGGCTTATATCTGGCTTTAATTTAATTGGCGCACATAATTCTCTAATGCTCCCTTCAGGTATACATTATCAAAGCCAAGGTTATAATTAATACTGGCACTAGAGCGGAAACTGTTGGCACGTGTTGCAATACAACATTATTATTTTCAAATGAAAATTTAAACTTGCTCTTTATTACAATTGAAAAATAGGTCATTATGAATAAGACTGACAGACTGACTGCTTCTCTGTCGGTTTTCTATCGTAGACACTTTGAAGAGTGCGCTTCAGGTCTGCATGACCTTTTTTATATATAGATATTCCAAAAATTTTAACTTAACGCTTCAATAATACCACCTACGAAAGCTGTTCGAGGACTTAATAAATTCGAGCATTTTTTTAAATATTTTATTAAATCATATAAATGCCACAGGACGTGGCCGAAAAATTGGATGGCCGATGAATTGGAAATAGATTTACATTAAATAATGTCAATTTTTAGATTAATTAATCATGTCATGAGGTCAATTACAAAATGTCACGCAGTGCAATTTATTTAAATGTCAACACTTATTAAACTTTTTTTAACCTATTATGAACCCCAATACCATCATTCTTTCTGAAAATAAAGTCATAGATGAATAATAATTGTATTCGAAACCATTTGTAATTCCGATCACGGCTCAGTACCACGTGTTAATCTTTTTTAAAGGAAATGAGAAAAAATTTGGAGCACTTCCCTTCTGCTAAATGTTGCGAAGGTTTTTCTTAATTTTCCTTTCTATTGTATGCTAGTACAATTTTAGGTTCTGCAGGATTTGCATTTTGTAAATGATGAAGATTTTGTTTTGCTACTTAAAGTTTTCTATATCGCTGCAATGATCATGGACAAGCGTAATCTCTTACCATCACGAAAGCGCTTCGTTAGTCTCATTACTGTTACTTTAAAAAAAAAATCTTTTCGCAGGGAATTTCTTAAAGATTTGCTCAGCTATTTTTTAGCCTACGATGTTACTTTTTCCCCATTGTCGATTTTTTTAACAGTAATGTATAAGATATCTTTATTAGATGTCACGATACCTATATTACCTATGCTATGGTAGATGGCGCTGTACGGGCAATCACAACAAAACTTGCACAATCGTGTAAAAATGTATGTCTTTACGTGCCAACGTTGATATAATCCACGTCCAAAGAAATTCGCTCCACTCAATCAACAAAACAATTATAAGATAAGATAACGGATAAATTTAAACAATTTCATTATTTAAGCTTACAGATAATAATCCTAAATAAGCTAACCCTTGAGTCGAGTTCGAATTAAACGGAACATTTTATCTGAAACGAAAGTCTGGTGATATTATATTTTATGCTTCTTTATCTCCTCAGACCCGAGATGTGCGATTCCGCCTAATGTCTCCGGGAAATTCACTTCTCTGCGACACTTTCAATGTAGCGACACGATTGTCTGAGGGTTAATCAAGTTTATAATTCTAGCCTAGAACATCGTCGCAAAGTTGCCAGTTTGTCGATTTTTTATCGGATTCATTTCGGAGAGTGTGCTTCAGAACTACATGGTCTGATTCCCCCATGTCCATTTTGCTATCGGACAGCCAAAAGCTCAAAAAAGCGACATCGTTTCATGGTAGATGTGCCAAAAACTCGAACGAAACGATTTGATTCCACGTTCATTGTGCGGACTGCTAGACAGTGGAGTGCGCTGCCCGAGTTGGTGTTCCCTGATGGATATAATCTGGGTGTCTTCAAGTCGAGAGTGAATCGATATCTTCTAGGCAAGCGTGCTCCATCTTAGACCGCATCATCACTTAACATCAGGTGAGATGGCGGTCAATCTTAAACCTATGTATAATATAATAATAGTAATAATAATTTTTGACGTTCTTTTTAATATTATATCCTTTTTACCCGACTATGGAAAGCCAAAAGAAAGAGTTATTTTTTAGCAGTCTATGTATGTATATACATAATTATGTGTGTTTAACTGTAACGCCAAAACTACTCATCCGGTACTTATCCGGTGATGGATGAGGTGTTTTGAAAGCGATATTTTTTATCTTCAACAATTATTTTTACCATTTTACCGTGAAAGAAAAAGAAAACTGACAATTAATAAAAAAAAAGCATAATAGTGAAGTTTCGACACCCGAGTGAAGTGTCTACAGCCTAGTTGGCAGACCTTATGGCGTCCAATCTGAAGGTTCTGGGTTCAAATCCCACTCAAAACCTGTGTGTTTTCTAAGTAATGTGTGTATCGTTGATGACTTCAACCGGTAAAGGAAAACATTGTTTGGCAACCAAAATGGCCTAGAAGTTCTTAAAAAAAAGTTTTCGAAAATGTGTAAAAAATGCCAACCCGCACTTGACCAGCATGGTGGATTACGGCCTTACTCTTCTCATTTCTAAAACTATAAATATTTCGCAGTGCTAATATCGAGTTAAAACGCACGGTGTTTCTTAACAGGATTAAAAAAAATATTAAGATAAAATATATTTATAACGGAAGCACCCGTTAACCAACAACCGGAAACCAAGCCATGCTATATTGGACACGCCCCCCTCACGCCAATTCCTGCCGCCAGCCATGCCAAGCCTGCCTTGGAGGTCTTTAAAAAGCTATTTTTCTGCCTATTCGATTTTTGGATTAAGCAAATAGTCATCCACTCTGAGTGTTTTCATTCCTTTTCGTAACATATTATTATTTAAATGGTCGATTAGTGTAAAGGGCCTTTCTCGCTATCTAAGAATAGAACTACGTTCAAGTTGCGTAGAACGGAGCCAGTTTCTTGCGACCTCGCCATTGGTGCGGAAAATTTATGTCATATCAAAGTCGAGCTTCATGTAATTAAAATAAGAGATATATTATTATATCATATGAAGTTTTTTAATTATATAAACAAGTACAAGTAAAGGAGCAAGTCTTTCTAAATAAAGTTGTAAAAGTAGTTTGCGCTTACTTTTTTTTATTTGGAATGAATTTGCATTTGACCACACTTTAAAAAGCTAACTTTTAAGTAGTATTCAAACTATCATATTTATACAGGCGTAAGCTTAGGGTATACTAAGATACGAAAGGGGTTGTAATTCTAATTAATAAATAAAAATAGAATTCATCCACTCCATACGCTTAGAAAACAGTAAACAAACTTTTTTAAAGGGCCTGCTGATATTTTTCGGACTTTTAATTATTATTATTTTTGTTTTGGAATTGAGTTGCCTATAAAAAAAGGAAACATTGTTTGTCATATTTCATACACAAAATAAACTATTTTTAGAGAAAATTTTGTTAATTGTTTTGTTAATAAGCAGCTTTAGTCTGCTTAGAAAAAATACGGAAATCACTTATAACAATGTTTGTGAAAAATTTAGCCAGTAATTACAACTTACTTTGTGTTTAGGTAAATACATCAAAATTCGTATGAGTATTTAATTTTTTTTTACCAAACAATAATACTCTAGAGACCTACTTGGATCATATAATGACAAAGTTAATGACACCATGTATAAATTACCTACCCGGTTGGTTGGGGCAGTTCCTGGTATAGTACACATAATTTTTTATAGACGCTCCAAACAGAAATAGACGTATCTTAACTATAAAATAAAATAAAAAATATCGCTGGAAATTTCACACAGCGACGGATTAAAACCAGTGGCGGATTTACCAGCAGGTCAGTCAGCAGTTATTGTAAAATTGCAATTTCAATGAAATGTAATTAATATGATTGTAAACTAGGATATTGAATTGCAGAGGTTAGTAGGGGCGGCAAAAATTGAAAAGCCTACTGGCGGCAAATGTGTAAATCCGTCACTGATTAAAACGTTTACTATTGTAACTAACTGCTAGAATATTTATATACTTTTGTTTGTGAATACTTACTACTTATTATAATTTAGAAAAAACAAAAAATATGTTGATTCAATCGCTACCAAACTTCATAGGATCAGCCGCTGGGCTAATCTGAAGATTGCTTCATGGTCTTATCAAAAGATTGAGTACCAAACATATTTCTTTTTATTTTATCGCTGACAGGCTTCGTATTTGGCCACAGCTCACCTGATGTTAAGTGACGATGTGGTCGAAGATGGTTAAGCACACCTAGCCTGGAATAGAACTGGCTCACACAGGCTGCCGGAACACACATTTAGATGCTTGGCGACAGATTTTCAACTTGAGGGTAGCTAGCCAGCCGCGCACTAGAAAGTACCCTACCACCACGCATACATCATTAATACATAAAGCAAAATATATAGTAAAAACTTACAATTACGTTTGTGTTACAATTTGTATAAAACGTAATACATTGGGCTAAATGTTACTAGCGTTTACTATACAATTAGAATTAAGGATTACAACAATGCATAGAAAATTTAGCGTTTTAAAAATGAGGGTATTTCCAATGATCGACTATACTAGCAAGAAACGATATGCAACAACACGAATGAGGGAATGATTACTCCGTTTGTCCCTTTTATATTGGCAAGAACTTCACAGTCCGATTTCTGTCAGTCCTTTTTCGGTTCAGTTTACAGAGGATGCGACCTTTTGGTTGTAAATATAATTACTCTCTTGTGATTTGCAGGCGTAGATACCTAACGGCCGCAGAATCAGTATTTTGCAGATTATTTGCAAAGAGAATACAACATTAAAGAACAGTAAGAATATGATTGAATGGCAATTTAATGTAATTTAACTAACCATGAAATGATGTCGCTAATGCGAGATTCTAGCCGTCCAATAAAAGAATGGGCATGGAGGAATTAGACCATGCAGATCTGAAGCATGATCTCTCTGAAATGTATCCGAGGAGGCGACGCAGTTGAGTCTCTTGACACGGTTTCTCAATTGACTCCAACAGCTGGAAATGTAATTTTTAAACTTTCGCGACTTGGACACAATATAATTATGTTTCCCAATGGGTCTTAATCGCACACAAAATACATTTATTTATTTATTATTGACTGGTTATTTATGTATATATACCTTTTTTTTAGCTTGACCGCATGTAGCGATGATAGATCAGTGGTAAGCGCGGTTGGTTCGCATGCCGAAGGGTGTGGGTTCAAACCCCAACAATGAGGTCGAGCTGCCGGTGAAGGAAAACATCGTGAGGAAACCATAGCGTGGTGGTAGGGTACTTTCTAGTACTCGGCTGGCTAGCTACCACCCTTTAGTTGAAAATCTGCCGCCAAGTGTCTAACGGTGTGTTCCGGTAGCCTCACTTGAGAGCCAGTTCTATTCCCGGCTAGGTGTGCTTTACCATCTTCGACCACACCGTCACTTATCAGGTGAGTTGTGGTCAAAAACCTAGCCATAAAAAAAAATATCACCTGATGTTAAGTGACGGTGTAGTCGAAGATGATAAACATACCTTACGTGGAATGGAATTAGCTTTCAAGTCGCTACCGGAATACACTTTTAGGTGTTTGGCGACAGATTTTGAACTTGACGGTAGTAACTGGCCAGTCGAGTAGTAGTAAGTAGTAGATAAGTCATAGGGACCACCACGCTACGGTTTTCTCACGATGTTTTCCTTGACGAGCAGCTCAAGCTCATTGTTGGGGTTTGAACCAACGCTCTTCGGCGTGTGAATTGACGGTGCTAACCACTGGGCTATCATCGCTTCAAAATGTTTGACAGTATGAAATTAGTCTTGTTTATCGGCCATGCGTTTTGTGTTTCGTATGTTACCTTTTTGTGCGCGATTAAGACCCGGTGATAAACATAATTATTATGTACTTACTAAAGAAGTTCACCTATAAAATATATGTTTCAAAACATAAATCTAACTCTAAACTTTAACAAGATTACTTATTCAATTAATTTGTATTACAGATTTAACTTGAACTCTCCCAATAAAACAATATAACACTCCGAAAATGGTTCAAGCCAGTTAAATTCTCAACACTTATATAAAATTTATATTCACAAGGTAATATTAACAGCCCAATCCTTCCCTTAATGGCTTTTGTTCTAAAGTTTCACGGCCAATTATTAAAATGTGTCGCCATCTTATTTCGCGAGATATATCGCTCCGAAAGATGTACGGCTATGGTTTAAATTTGTTAATTTTAGAGATGGGATTTTATATTTTTTTATTTATTTAGAATTACACTCCACAGACACCAGAGTCCGTGACCTTTGTTAACTTGAAATTACTTATTTTTTTTACAATATGGGAAGAGGAATGTTAATCTAATAAATCTTAATCTAGGGTTAAAGTACTAAATTATGTGTATACCGCGACCCGCTAGCAGTACCCGATTACGAGTATGACGCATATGCCAGCCATGCACATGCTAACTTGCATTTGTATTACTAGTAGGTATTTAGTAAGTAATGATAAAGACAATAGTTGTGCCTAGCTCTGTTGGCTCTTCGGTATATCTACTTTAAGACCTGTAGGGTGTGGGTTCGATTCCCACCCAGGATAAACATTTTGTGGTATAAACAAATGTTTGTTCTGTGTCTGGGTGTTCTGTATATATTATAAGTACATATTTCCAAAAAAAAGAGTATATATGTATTCTATCATTTAGCTTCCATTGTACAAGCTTCTAAGTTTGGGATCAGGTGGCGCTGTGTGTCCTAGGATATTTATTTTATATTTATAGGAAATGTATCTTGAAGTAAATCAAATATCATAATTTTCACGATTTTCATGAAATTTTGTATCCAGGGGGTTTCGGGGGCGAAAAATCGATCTAGCTAGGTTTCATTTTTATTTCAGAAAACGTCGTTTTATCCATGTTTTCAGCCGAGCAATGCTCGGTCAACCAGATACTATTATTTAAATATATTAAAAAATATATATAAAAATATTTTCGTGTGTTTATATATAAAAATAGTGGTGCTTAATTCATAAAATGCCGAATTACGAGCGCGAGTGTGGCAAAGTGATATAATGTAGTGAATCATGACTTTTCGTGTTGCTTCCAAAACTCCATCGAAGCTTATAGTAAAGTTGCCACTACTTTACTAAGGCATGACTGGATTTGACTGACACAGATTGGACTTGACCAAGACTGGACTTTGACTGAAAGAAGCTGAAGAATGAAGATTGCACACAAAATACATAAACATTGAAACTGGCAGAATGCCAGAATAAGTGCAATGCCAAAAAGAAAGAGAAAAAAGTCACATAGGTAGTGTGTGACAGAGACAACGCTCTACGAAACCGAAACTAGCCGATTATCTCTTTCCAAAGATCTTATTTGTGGTACATCTCTACTTAGTCCTCTAAGTGGGATTTACAGTACATGATGGAATTAACGAGTTAAGTAGGTACTCGGTATGCGGTGTGATAAATATTTGATGCTATGTGTCGTTAAATTAAATTTATGAGAGAGCGTTGAGAAAATTACTAAGCAGATATTCGTGTGAACATTCATGAGATAATTTCTCTTAGAATTTCGTGTTTAATATAAATAATTTACTATGGAAACTGATATGGATTTGCTACATCCAATGAGCTCTGTGTGCTGGAATATTCCTGACACCGTAGAGGAGCACACCGGCGCATCTAGGCACTCAACCCGCTCACAAACGATTGATGCGTGGGCGCGGGGGAGGACGAGGACGAGGCCGCGCGCGCGTTGTACTCAGCTTTGTCTCCTTGAAGAAGGCCACCGGATGTGGCCGAAACTATAGTCGAAGTATCCGATATAATTCTAATGGGGATCATTACTTTGTTCCGGCTAACGTAAGTAACTTAGAGAGATACCAAACGCCAAGCTTGCTTTTAGCTCATTGAGTAATTTTGAAATCTTATTTAAATTCTTGGACCACTCCAACAGCGAACAGTTCACTTCTTCGGATCAGACCTTTTTTTTAATAAGTTATCCCATTGCTGGGCACGAGCCTTTTTTAATTATGAGAACGGTAAGGCCATAGTCCATCACTTTGGCCACATTCAAGTTAACTGTAAGCTTAACACATGTTCGTTTTTTTTTTAATAACTCTTAAATGTGTAGGCTTTCTCACAATATTTTCCTTCACCTACATAACTTAGAAAAGAAAGAGGTAATTGCCTTGGGATTCAAACCCAGGTCCGCCTGATATTCTGCCGTCAAGCAGTAGTGTGTAAACATTACTGTGTACCAGGTACAAAATTACAGGGCTGTTGAAAATAAACATCAAAAGTCTCAAAGTAATGAGCGCCAAATCAGCGATGCCCTGGATTGTTTTATTAATTAAAGTTGAGATCGACAGGCATTATCTCTTACCATCAGGAAAGCGTCTTGTTCGTCTCATTACTTTAACATTTAATTAAAAATAAAATAAAAAAGCACAAAATATATTGCAATTTACTTATTGGTACAATTTGCAATTTATAGTTTGAATATCGACAAACAGTCAACCGAATATTTTTATCCAACCAACTACGAGCAAATTTACTAAACCAGATACAAATATTTTTACAACAGGTTGACAGTTTAATCTTTAGCTTCTTATTTAATTAAAAGCTTAAAATTTTATTCCCCAAATTGCTACTTTAATATCCATCAAAGTGCGAACTCACATAAAATTTTAATTAACTTAATTTCATTTTGAACACTCAAAACGATCGTGAATGACAATTCTCGATTTTGCTCTACTTTTAATTAATTCCAGTATTACCTGTTTTGTTCTGATTTTCTCTAATTTCTCTAAAATTAAATTTGAATGTTTAAAAAAAATCGATTACTTGGTCAATGTAGAAATTGTAAAAATATGTTTTTATAACTATTAAGTATATTCACGAAAAAAATCTGTATATTTAAGGTACGATACTGCAGATTATGTTTTGCAAAAGTAATGAAACGATAAAGACGCTCTCATGATGGTAAGTGACAATGCATGACTACACCATTGCAGCGATACACAGAATTTTGGAAATTGGACATTACAAAGTCCAGGGTATTGCTGCTTTGGCGCTCATTACTTTGAGACTTTCGATGATTAGTCTCAACAGCCCTGTGTTAACGCTAGCTGGAACAAAGTAATGTTTACTACTGCTTGGCGGCTGAATATCTGGTACCTGCTTAGACGAAAACCTTAAACTCACTGCATCGCACTTATTAACGGTGTGTTCCGGCAGCTTCACTTGAGAGCCAATTCCATTCCAAGCTAGATGTGTTTCCCATCTTTGACCATGCCGTCACATAAAATTTGATGAGCTATGGTCAAAATCTAGCCAGTCAAAGGCTTGAAAAAAAATAATTAAAACAACAAAGTATTCTCTAATTTGCCATCCCAAAGGACAAAGCCGAGTGGCCAACGAAAGTTAATTTTATTTATAACCCCACAAAGTGCATATTCGTCACTTACCCCTCGTCATACCCCTGTCAACTGAAATAATTCATATCCCATACAAAGGCTTCGGAACCTCTAGTCTGAAAAAGAGATAGATAAAACAGCTTCTAAATAAATTGATTTTTCGAACAATAGCTCATTTGGTAATTACTATCTATGCTGCAAGAGTTGTGGGCGTAGGTTCGATTTCTATCCAGAACAAACATTTTTGTAACAAACATAAATGTTTCTTCGGTGTTTTTCTAACTCTGTATTTATAAAAAAGGTAAATAGGTATTTTATCAGCTATATTGTTTTCATAGTAACTTTGCTTAGCTTGGAACTAGATAGCGCTGTGTGCAATTTTCTACAATATTTATTTAAAAAAAAAACAATAGCAACATGTTTCATATTCTAAAAATAAATGTATGATTTATAAACTAAGGAGAAAGGGAAATTTTTTAAATAAATCTAATATTGTTTAGGTATTTAACAACTACACTAAAAATAACCTCGTGAAAATACATACCTAGAAAATAAATTTGCATTAAACATGAAAAAGGGGCAGAGGGAAACATGTTTAGTAGATTAATCTCAATTCCATTGTGATTAAGATCAGTTTTCAATGAAAGTGCAGACTGGTTTCCGACAGTAACCGAACATGTAAATAAATCTATATTGAACTTTATTTGCAAGGACAAATGGTGGAGTATTGCTTACTATGCATTCTTAGCTCTGTCCCGCTTACACAATATGTACGGTGTCAAATCGTGTAAATTTGATGAGGTAATAAACATTTGATTAATTAAATAATAAAGATTATGGTGTAATTTGAGCGGCAAGAGACGAGCGCTACGCATGGAATCCACGACTAAAATGATTAAGAAGATCGCGATTTCGTCACGAAATCGATCGACCAATAACAATAGCATTATTTTACCGCGCGTGGTACTCTGCTTTGCCATTGGTAGTTTGAAATTTCCTGCGCTACTATAATTGGTGTACTAATCTGTTATATCGGGAGGAATTTTAATTTGTGTAAAACTACACTTACAATTAGTGTCCTCGCCGCAGAAGATAAACGTGTCCAAACTGCTTAATTTTTAATCATAATAATATTTATGTGTCATAAATCTGTTTAATTTTTTTAATAAAAGTAATAAGCGTTGAACCTGTACATCAATATATTTTAAGAGAAAAAGGACTATTTTTAAATGAGTCTTAATTCGAATACATTATGTCAATTATTCGAATACATTAATTTAAATAAATCATTATCATTTTTCTCGTCCCTATCCAAGATCTTTGTAATATCGCAGAAAGGGGTGCTGTAGGATAGTTAATCAACTCTCACTATTTTCAATTTCCCTCAAGTGCCATTGTGATAATTCTAAAGAGATAGCAAGAATTTGTGCCTATTTCTAATTTATTTAATAAGTAAGGTGAATCAGCCTAGTTACGAGACCATCGGGTTTCCATTCCGGAAATCTTAGGTTCAAATACACGGTAAACGTCTCTTTTTAGGGTTTCGTACCCAAAGGGTAAAACGGAACCGCATCGAAATCGGTCCATCCGTTTGAGAGCTACGATGCCACAGACAGACACACACACACAGACAGACATCGACGTCAAACTTATAACACCCCTCTTTTTGCGTCGGGGGTTAAAAATAGGTTATATCAAACTAGATACCAGTGACCTCAGCGCCCAACTTGATTATACCGATTGATATCTTCCAAAGCTTGGTTCTTCAGCCGCACTGATTCGATTTTCAAGTCAGTTGTTTGGCAAATTGGTGTTTCAAATTATAAATTAGTTGTAAGCTGAATTACGTTACTATGAAATAATTTTAATGTCACTGAGCAACGGAATGGAATGCTTGTAATGTATTAATAATTATTATTAATAACAATAAAACAATGCCTTAATTAAAAATAATAATAATAATAACAATGGTAATAATAATAATAAAATTAAAATAAAATAAATTTAAAAAATAATAATAATAATGTCAACACGTGATTACTTGCAAACAGTAGATTGCCTTTTTAAGGTTGTCTCACAATGTTTGAGACAATCGGCCATTATATCTCTCCACTCGCCCGCAAACAGGTCGCATTCGGGCTTAAAATCCAAAAGACTTATAAAATATTATTGTTTTATTAAAAATTTTAGATAGAGTATTCTTTTTTTATATATATATTTTTATGCCATAGGTGGTAATCAAGCTGACGGGTTGCCAGATGGTAAGCAATCACCGTCGCCTATGGATACCTGCAATACCAGGGGCACTACAAATAATTCAATTTTAAAAAAACGTAGCAATGATAGCTCAGTGGTAAGTGCGGTCGGACCACACGTCTAAAGGCGTAGGTTCAAACTCTGACAATGAGCTTGAGGTGCTGATGAAGGAATACATCGTGGAGAAACCGTCGCATGGTGGTAGAGTACTTTCTAGTACTCGGCTGGCTAGCTACCACCTCATGTTAAAAATCTGCTCCAAGCACCAAGTGTTTGCTACCTACGCCCACACCATCACATAGCATCAGGTGAGCTGTGGTCAAAAACCTAGCCTGACAACTATACAAAAAATGTATGTGCTTGGGCTCAATTCGGAGAGATGTGAGTTCAGATTTTATCCTAAAATGTAACGTACCTATGTGTGTAATAAGTGAACCACACTTTAACATAATTAATTTGAAATCAAATTGACTAATATTTATTTACCATCGTGTAATCATCACATTACGACAGAGAAGAAAAACTGAATCGGAATGATGGACGAGAAGGCCATCGGATCGGAATCGAGGGCCGGGACCCGAGGATTGATTGATGGCACGCCACCCAGACCCTTCCGTACACGCCAGTTGATGCCCACATTTGTCACGCAGTTGACGAATCGCGTGACAATTATGTGAGTGGGATTGGAATGTGGCAGCGTGTACAGGCCGTGACACTGTGAAATAACACTTGGCTTGTAATATTTATGTTTATTATACAACCACTTCGTGGACCTGCTTTAGAAGTAGGCTTCAAAGCCTTGAACATCGACGCAAAGTTGTATACGTTGGTTTTCTTCCAGATAGACTATGAAGAGTACGCTTCAAATCTGTATGACCTAATTTCTTTTAGCCCGTTCTACTGTCGGACATCCAGGAGCTAAAGCGGCACGGCATAAAATGAAATCGCATAAATCATGTCTTAGTTCTTCTAAACCACGTAACAGATTTAGATGATGTAATATTTTATGTCTTATATGTTTATTTATCCGTGCATAGCCGGGGCGGACTATATATTCAAATAGCTTTTCATAAACACACACGTACTTACCTACGCAATTTGCGTGATAATGAGGGTACTTCCACGGAGCCCTATTGTCCCGGGCTTAACTTGATATTGTGCAACGCTGCGTCCTTGCGATTTTCGTTTTAAATTTATTGTTAATTAGCTGTTGACCTCATTTCCAATATTTATGGACTGAAAATGCTTTTTCGTTCTCCTTCAGGGGAACCAATAACTATCCTAAAAATATATGTAAACTTTATAGGTAATATAAGTTTTTTTTTTATTATTTTCGGCATTGTTACTACACGACTACTCAAAAAAGGAGTGTAATACATACATATTTTCAAGTATTGTATGTATGTATGTTTCTTCAGTTTCATTTCCACCATAACTTTTAAATGCCTAAACATATTTAGATGTATGGGACGTTAGAATCCTTACATCATCCCGAATGATACTGGCTATAAATAAAAACCGGCCAAGTGCGAGTCGAACTCGCGCACGATAGGTTCCGTACCATTATCTATAAAAACGGCAAAAATATCACGTATTTTTTTTTATGGCTGATAGGCTAGGTTTTTGACCACAACTCACCTGATGTTATTTGACGGTGTGGTCGAAGATGACGAACACACCTAACCTGAAATGGAACTGACACTCAAGTGAGGCTGCCGGAACAGACCGATTGGTGCTTGTTTTTGTTTTGTTTGTTTGGTTGGTTTGTTGTGTGAGAGCCCCCTTAAATATTCATATTATTCTGTTTTTTTTTGTATTTGTTGTTATAGCGGTAACAGAAATACATCATCTGTGAAAATGTCAACTGTCTAACTATCACGTTCCATGAGATACAGCCTGGTGACAGACGTACAGACAGACAAGCGGACAGACAGCGGAGTCTTAGTAATAGGGTCCCGTTTTACCCTTTGGGTACGGAACCCTAAAAAAGACATTTATTAGGTTCGTCTTTTTTTTTTTAATTTATTAAGCTTATTTATAATTATGTAACTGACAGGATTGTAGCACTACCTTCAAAGCCTTTCGGGACAGATAAAAAATATTTCGTTTTATCAGATAAATTGCACTCGCCAAACAAATGTTTTATATACAAAAAAATATATCGAAAATAATTTTAAATTAAAAAAAAAAAAATTGCCCGTTAAATGTAAGGAACGTCACCATAAGTAATTTAATTTAACTGAAAGAAAACACATAAAAGTAAAAATTGCCAATAAAAAGAAGTGGGTGAGGTGACGTGTGGTATCATTTATAAGACATAGCGATCAAAGAATTCGAACCGTAAAATTTAATACAAATAAAAAAGAACAAGAAATAGTTATTATGATAAAAACGGTGAAAATTTTGTTTTTTGTCTGTTACACCACTAAAGAGTGAAAAAAGAACAATTAATTACGAGAAGACGACGATAAATGAATATTTAAAAAAAACTTTATAGCCGCTCAATGGCACTAGGGATGTTTTTTTATAGTTGAATAGGTTAGGTGTTTGACCGCATCTCATCTGATTTTAAGTGACTGTGTGGTCGAAGATGATAAACACACCTAACCTAAAATGGAACTGACACTCAAGTGAGGCTGCCGGAACAGACTGTTTGGTGCTTGGCGGCAGATTTTCAACTTGAGGGTGGCAATTAGCCAGCCGAGTACTAGGAAGTATCCTACCACCACGCTATAGTTTCCTCGCAATGTTTTCCTTCACCGGCAGCTCAAGCTCATTCTTAGGATTTGATTCCACGTGTGAACCAACCGTGCTAACCACAGAGCTATCATCGCTACAAAAAGTGACGTATGGATCCTAACGTTCAATCCAAATCTGTTTAGGCATTACAAAGTTATGGTGGAATAAAGAAACGCAAATATAAACATACATCAATCCTGAATACATTACACTCTTTTTTGGATAATCGTATAAAAACATAAGATTTTTTTCTTTTATGTGAGTTTTACCATTCTTTTTTATTAGTGGTGCACTTTGCATCAAACGAAATGAAACGATTTCCTGTAACTCAGGCCACTCAACGAAACAAGGAAGTTAATGTTGTCTGATGTCATAATGCCGATGCTTGGCAAGTCTACGATTCAATTTGAGTAAAACGTGAATAAAAAGTGTCATCTCTGTGATAACGGATGATAAAAAAACCATAAGTAGAGATAGTAACATCCATGAAAACGCGCCCCACTCTGCTTCCTAATGGCTTCCAGTAGAAGTATGCAACATTCTGTTAGTATTTTAGTTTTGTCAATACGCACTAACTACACTCATAGATAGAGTTGGTTAGTTGCATACTTTTGTAGCGATGATAGCACAGTGGTTAGCGCGGTCGCCTCACATGCTAAAGGGTGAGGGTTCGAAAGTTTTTTTTTTTTTTATTACGGATAAGTCCGCGTTTGACCACCAACTCGCCTGATGGTAAGCGATGATGTGGTCGAAGATAAAGCACGCAGACTTAGAAGATACCTAAGTATTCATTCTGGCCTTGAAAAGATCTAGATTATATCTCTCAGGAAACAAGGAAGCCGGCAGCTTGTTCTATTCCTTGGCCGTACGGATGACAAACGTAGAGTCATAACGTTTGGTACGTACAAGGAAATTCTACTATGTATGGGTAGTAGTGGGCCGTCTTTCTACTTGTCCTGTAGTAAAAAGAGGATGGAAGTACAAGGTCGTACAGCTCAATAGCACATTCTCCGAAATGAATCCTGTAGATAATTGACCTTCCGGCGGTGTTGACGTCATCAATGAACTTGAGGAGCCGGTGAAGGAAAATATCATGAGGAAACCGCAGCATCCTGGTAAGGTAATTTATAGTACTCAGCTGGCTAGCTACCACCCTCAAGTTGAAAATCTGCCGCCAAGCACCCAATGATATGTTCTGACAACCTCACTTGAGAGCCAGTTTACCATCTCCGACCACACCATCACTAAACATCAGGTAAGATGAGGTCATATACCTATCCTGTTTAAAAAAAACATCTTGGCAGTAGGACGACCACAGCAGGACATAGGCCTCCCCAATTGACTTCCATAAAGACCGATTGGAAACGGCTCGAACACAGCGCGTTACTACAGTCTTGACTAGGTTGTCTGTTCACCTTGTGGGTGGACGTCCTTCGCTGCGCTTGCCAGTCCATGATCTCCACTCCAGAACTTTGCAGCCCCATCAACCATCAATTCTGCGTGCTATGTGCCCTGCCCACTGCCACTTCAACTTGCTAATACGCTGCGCTATGTCGGTAACTTTAGTTCGTCTACGGATCTCCTTATTTCTAATACGATCTCATAGAAAAATCCCAAGCATAGCTCATAGCATAGCTCGCTGTGCTACATTGAGATCACTAAAAAATTACTGTTTAATATTAGAGTAAATATATTTGAAGAAATGTAAATACTCGTATTATGTAAAAGTATTATATATTGTCATATTATGTTGGTTTTTGCCTTCACAGTTTTTTTTCTTGTAAACAAATAATTTTTCTTAGGATACTGTATAATAATGTTTTATTAGCGTAAAGCTGTTAGTATTAACATAAATATAGTAGTTCGTGTCTTATAAATATCGTAACACATGTATGTTTATTAATAACTTATCTCAGTCAACATCTTGTGAACAAGTTTTGTCGATAACTCGATGTTGCGCATAAATTTGCTGTTATAGGACAAGAGGCGAATGGTAAGTTTTAGCGTGTATTCAGTTTTTATTAACGTAAAATTTATAAGATGAACGTGACGCTTTTCTGATGGTAAGAGATAACGCATGTCCATGACCATTGCAGCGATACACAGAACTGTCAGTAGCAAAATAATGTCCAGGGCATCGCTGCTTAGGCGATCATTAATTGTGACTTTCGATGATTAGTCTCAACAGCCCAGAATTTTCACTAGCTGCAGTACCCTTTAAACCGGAACACAGTAATGTTTACGCACTACTGCTTGGCGGCAGAATATCTGGTACTTACATAGACATCCTTCTGTTAAAGAGTTCTAACACCAATAAAATGTTACTAAGTAAATTTGAATAAAAATATATATAGACGTGGTCTTGACACATATTCCTGACACCGTAGAGGAGGACTCCGGTGAGGAAGGGTTCCAGAGCGCGCCGCCGCATCCCGGTACACTACCCGCCCCCACCCCCGCACCAGTACATCAACCGCAATCTTCACGTGCGAGGCGCGCGGCGGCCCGCAGTGCGGAGCAAGACGAGGCCGCCCGCGCGTTGTCTCAAATTTTCCCCATGATGAAGGCCAGCGAATGTGACCGAAACTATAGTCGGAGTTTCCGATAAAATTAAAGTTAAGTAATCCCGTATAAATAAAACAAACATATTACACTACTCCTTTCTTGGGCAGTGGTTTAAATAAAACCATTTTAGTAACTCATATGAAACTACTAGCAACTTATCTCTGACATGTCTGGATGCAGTAGCCTGTAGTGAGAACGACCGGTCAGCTCTACTACCCCGGGTTATTCATACACAATGGACTGGGTCATGAATATGCGATGCCACTGTCAACGGTTTTAGGGCTCTAAATAAATGGCACTCTTAAGGAGCAGCCCTTAAAAATGTAGAAGCATTAAAACAGAGTATTTTGCGGCATGGAAATTCTCGGAAAATAAATGTTTTATTGTGTTTTTACGGGCTTAGAAATGGGGAGCGGTGGTTATTGGGTATTTAACAACTTTTAAAGGTAATTCTTCAGCCGAATCAGCTATCTAAATATTGGGAAAATTACTCCGTGTAATGGAACGCAAGTAGGATAAGGTAACATAACGTGTTCGGTAATTTTAGTTATGATAAAAAAAAAAAAAAAAATTGCCAGTAGATTACTTGGTAGTGATTACAACAGGAGTTCATACGTAGGTACCACTGCAGTACCAGACATTCTGCAGTCAAGCATTAGTGTGTAAACATTACTGTGTTACGGTTTGAAGGGTACTGCAGCTAGTGAAATTACTGGGCTGTTGAGACTAACCATCTAGTCTCAAAGTAATGAACACCAGAGCAGCTATGCCTTGGATTTTGTGTTGTTACTCAAAGTTCTGGATACAGCTGCAATGGTAAAGGATAGGCGTTATCTCTTTCCTTCAGTATAGTGTTTCGTTCGTCTCACTACATTTAAATTAATATTCTTACTAAGCCTGACTAGCTTATTGTTTATTCTAAGCGTGTGTCAGCGACCTATATTAACGATTACTTCATAATTCATTAGTTATAACAGATTCATAAGTAATAATAATAATATAACTCTTTATTGTTCACACCAATTATTACTAAAAACAATTTTACAGTAGTAGTAAACTTAACACTAGTTGAACAATTGGCGGCCTCATCGCTAAGAGCGATCTCTTCCAGGCAACCTAAACAGTGACAGTAGTAGTGACCATCCGCATTATTTATTTAGTAGTTTGTATTAGAGTACTTGTTGCCGTGGTGGTGCCGGCGTAAGAATAGTACTCCACCCTCTCTAACCGTGGTTGCCGTAAGAGTCGGCTAATGGATGTAATCCGGAAGATGGATAGCAGCGTCTTCCTTGAACAATCACACCTAACTGCGCTCGCCAACCCGCCTGCCAAGCGTGGCGAGTATTGGCAAACCCCCCCAGGAGGAGGCCTATGTCCAGCAGTGGACGATCTATGGCTGATGATGTGTGTGATAATGTGATTGGAGATAAGCAGTATTACGTTTTAGGGGCAGATTGTGCCGTGATTAGACGATTTTAAAAAGAACATGTTGTTAATTTATGACTTCCCCTCTGTCATGTGTTTGCTTCTTTGACCACATCATGTCAGTTGGTGATCAAATAAGGATTTATACGCGTATCAATATTAATCTAGTGTAGCCAGAAACTTGCTTGAAAAAACATCGTCATTCCGTTGATATCACACTTATATTATAAAGGCGAAAGTTTGTAACTGTGTTTGTATGTTTGTTACTTTTCAAACTCAAACGGCTCAATTTTGATGAAATTTGGTATGTAGGAAGCTGATTAATGTCTTTGTGTTAAACCCTGGATTAACACAAAGACAAATTTTATCGCGAAACAATGTAGCGGGTCAAACCGCGGGCCGCAGTTTGTGCGTTAATATAAGTAATTTGTATGTGGCGCCAGAGGGATATTTATAGAATCTTACTGAAACACGACTCTCTGAAAAGCTCTCATTAAGAGCAATTGGAATAAGTTTCGAATCTCGGAGTGTGAGTGTCGAATGTTAATCACATGGAATGCGGCTGTTAGCCACTTGCGATTTGTTCGGGAACACACTGCTCACTTGTGAAACTTGGTACAACTTTGAAAAGTTACGTATTAGGAGTTTGCTCTTTGTATTGGCGCTTTTATTGCCTACGTGAAAGTGTTTTTGGAAGATTCAGTATGCTACAAATAAATATATTATATATAGATATAGTGCTGTTTTATTTAAATAAAATATAACATTACAAACAGCACCATCTGACCCCAAACTAAGCAAAGCTTAGATAACTGATACAATACTTAGAAACTTTTTTAATACATTCTTATAATTTAATTATACCACAAAATATTTGTCCTAGGTGGGAATCGAACCCACGTCCTGCGGATCTTTAAGCAGATATACTCGTAGCGCCAATGAGCCAACAGGGCTCTCAAATCCTTTTGTTTCGTTTTGGCTGTTTTTATAGCGATGATAGCTCAGTGGTTAGGTGGTGGGTGGTCGGTCGATTCGCATGCCGAAGGGCGTGAGTTCAAACCCCAACAATGAGCTTGAGCTGCCGGTGAAGGAAAACATCGTGAGGAAACCATAGCGTGGTGGTAGGGTACTTTCTAGTACTCGGCTGGCTAGCTACCACCGTCAAGTTGAAAATCTGCCGCCAAGCATCTAACGGTGTGTTCCGTAAGCCTCACTTGAGAGCCAGTTCCATTCCAGGCTAGGTGTGTTTTACCATCTTCGACCACACCGTTACTTAACATCAGGTGAATTGTGGCCAACAACTAGCCTGACAGCCATAAAATAACACTCAGTGTTAGATATCCTTAGCAGGCTGTCGTCTTGGTAGGTACCACCGCAGTACCAGGTATTCTGCCGCTAAACAGTAGTGTGTAAAAGTAGCTAACGCAAATACAGGGCTGTTGATACTGACCATTAAAAATAAAGCGGTGATGCCCTAAATTTTATTTTGCTAATGAAAGTTCTGTTTATCGCTGTAATAGTCATGAGCATGCATTCTCTTACCATCAGTAAAGCGTCTCGTTCATCTCATTATTTTTAAATACAAATTTAGAAAAACCCGTTGCATACATTTTTATGCAATATTTAAAAAAATCTAAATTTAACTTCAATTTACAAAATTCACTGTAGGTACGTTTCAAGGCTTTACAGCCTTGCAGGCAAAGACTCGTAAAAAAATAAGGTTTTAACCAACATTTTCTGCTTGATGAGAGGTTAATAAACCGTTGATTAAAACTTAAACGCCTTAGGATTGAGTAAAATGAGTAAAGAGTTTTTACTGAAGCAATTTACTTCCTTTGCAAAAGCTATCAGAAAGTTCTAAAAAAAAAAGAAAAACAAAAGAATTTATTTTACCTTTTTCTCTCCCTGTGCTGTACAATAGTACTAATTTGAATTTTTCCTGGTACAGTAAAAATATTAAGAAAGAGAAAAAAGAACTTCTAGTAAAAAACCAATAACAAAATATATAAAATTAATACTATTTACAAACTCCCTACAAAAAATGGTTATGGTTTGACGAATTAAATTACTATATACTAGGGACCAAAAGAGAAATTGTTTTATTTAATCCCAACCCTTCGATATCTTGATGAGTTCATATAGAAACAGATGTTAATTTTATTTTAATTAAACTTTAAGTGCCTCATATTTCTTTTAAATCTGAATTCAAAATAAACTTATATACACAATATTGTTTGCTCTAAAAGCTCGTGAATACCTACAGTTTATTTTCTTTTTATGTCCCATATGTTGATATCTTTAAGTGGCTTTTCAGAAATATTCGTTTTTAAAGTGCTTGGGCACACAGATAAATTGGAATAATGAGATTACGATGAATTCTAAACAACATTTTACAAAGTTTATATTTAAAATCACAAAATTATATTTAAAACTTGAGACTTAGAACAATATGTGAAAATAAGTTTCACGGGTACTCATTTACTTTTAAAGAATTAACATTTCGAACTTAGATTATAAGTCAAATATCGTACGAAATTACACACAGCGCCACCTGACCCCAAACTAAGCAAAACTTGTACTATGGAAGTCAGATAACTGATAGAATACTTAAATAGGTACTTTTGTAAATACATACTTGTAGTTGTAATACATATAAAACACCCAGACGCAGGACAAACATATGTTAATTTAATAATAATATCATAAAATGTTTGTCCCGAGTAGGAATCGAACTCACGCCCTACAGCTCTTAAAGCAGATACTACTAATAAGCCAATAGGGTTGTCAAAAGAAGTTAACTGCGCCCTCATAATTTTAACTACGTCCGCGCGTCCCCTGTTTCTAAGATAAAAAGTAATCTATGTGTTATAAGACTTAAAATTTTAAAGTTAATAGGGCTCTTGAAAAGCCCATGCTCATCCAAGTTAGATTTATCTTATCACACTACTACTTGGTACATGGTATTTGGCGAGCGTGCCTTTTCCGCACTCTTTGCGGCCGATGGGCCCCTGGAATCCAGTGTGGCTAGTCCAGCCACCCGGTGTCTATTGTCACTACTACTAAACAGATAAGCAGCAGTCAAACATCTAGCATAATAACCATTGAGCGAGTTACGCCCTTGATGCGCCGTGTCCGGGACAACCCCCAGCTACCTGCACGCCCACTTTGTACGTATTCTACTTGACTTCTTGATTGAAGAAGACCACCATATGTGGCCGAAACTATAGTTGGGGTATCAGATATGATTAAACGTGAGTAATCCCGCATAAATAAAAAGAAAATGTGTTAAAACCACGTCCAAGTAAAATTTTATACATATTTTATACATTTCAATTTACCACGTAGGAACAAATTCCAACAAAATGTTGTTTAGAAGAAAGAAAATTAAGTTATAGTGCCCATAAATCTAGAGTCGCAAATTCGCTACTTCAAGCTGTGAGACTCGAGGCGAATAAAACTAAAAGCACTAAGCAAAACTGCAAGATTTGGAGCGATCATATCTTAAAGGATTTGCTGAAATCTTGATTAATAAAGTTTGTTTCGATGATGAATACAAAGTAGAGAAAATGCTATACAAAATAAGACTGCAGTTTAGTAACAAAGTACACAGAAAAGTAGTTCATTACTGGCGTTGACGCTTAAGGTTGTTATTTTTATTTTTAGTTAAATATTATTTGCGTACTATGAGCAGCACTATAAAACTGCGCTAAATAAAATGGCCGGCACCAAACTCACGGCAAGGCCCGGACTGCCGGCACCCGAGTCTCCCCGAGATTATGCTAATGTGTGTGTGGTAGTGTGTATGTACACGGCACCCGGTACGCACGCACACATTCAAAAAGGAAAAAAGAAAATATAATTTATTTAAACAAGTAAATTTGGTAATTCAAATGAACAGCCGCAAAATGGCATTAGCAGTACGGATTACTTCCGATAGGTAGCGTGTATAACTGTTATTTATTTCGTGCGATTATAATTATGAAATTTGTTACTTACATATAAAAACCTTTATTTAGTTTCAAATCAAATTTAGGTGATCCGGTGTTCAACTGGTCAATAAAACCAGTCTGTATAGATGCTGTAGGTATACGAGGTGTGTTCAGAAAATAACGGGAATTTTAAAATTTCGCGGGTTTGGGGAGTCCAACAGTAATTTTTTTTTAAATTATGTTGGTATACATGCCCCTGAAGTACGATAAAATTTTCAGCTGTATTCATTGCTTACTTTGTCTGTAGCAGCCGCTAAGGTTAGACCTGTTTTTATGACCATGGCGATTTTCGTTTGTTAAAAGAAATGGATCAAAGAATTTGTATCAAATTTTGCGTAAAAAATTAAATAAAGTGTAACAAAGTGTGTGAAATGTTAACAAAGACCTATGGTGAGTCTGTTATGAGTAAAACAAGAGTTTATGAGTGGTATAAGCGTTTCCAAGATGGCCGTGAAGACGTTGAAGATGACGAGCGCCCCGGACGCCTCAGCACATCAACAACCGATGAAAACGTAGAAAAAGTGAAAGCAATGGTTATGAATGATCGCCGAATCACAATCAGAGAAGTCGCTGATGATGTTGGCATATCGATTGGCTCATGCCATCAAATCTTTTCGAATGTTTTGGGTATGAAACGAAAACTGCGAAATTTTGAAAAAAAAACACTTCGTTGCTTGTTCGTGAATTCTTGGCCAAAAAAAATACTGTAACGATGCCCCAGCCTCCATATTCGGCAGACATGGCTCCGTGTGACTTTTTCCTATTTCCAAAAATAAAGAGAACGTTAAAGGGCCGTCGTTTTACAAGCATAGGTGACATTAAAAGCGCATCGCTGAAAGAGCTAAAGGCTATCCCAAAAATCGACTGAGAAGTGTTAAGTCGACGATTGGAAGAAGCGCTGGCATAAGTGCATAATATCGAATGGGAATTATTTTGAAGGTTACAACATTAATGTCGTAGATAGTCGTATATAGACGAATGAATAATAAAAAAAAAAAAAAAAAACCCCATTATTTTTTGATTCAAATTTTTTCAAAGTTTCATCATTCAAAGTTTATTCAAATCAATAATATACACAATTATGTAATATGTACACCTCACATCGCCGCACAACTTTGGGGTTTGGATGTTAACCAAACTTTTCTTTACCCAGCTACCCTTCCCTCAGAGCGCCCTCTACTTACCTACACAACAAATAAGCGCGCCCTGATGGCCATAAATTAGTAAATTTAACCATTTACTGTGACAAAATTACTAATTATAATTAGTATATCGTCATGCATCGAGTTCCAGGGCGTCCAACGCTACGTTTCTCGAGGTTTCAACTCTAGAACACGATCAATAAGTTTTTTTTATTTTTTTATTCTTAGCGATAAGACCGCCGTACTCCCACAAATTAGTCTTGATGTTATTTTATTATTACGTATTATTATTTTTATAGTTTTTTATGTTATAACTAGCGACCCGCCCCGGCTTCGCACGGGTAGTAAGAATAGGTATAGTAAGCTATCCTTAAAATGCAGATATATGCCACCGCGGACTTGTAGATCTAAAAAGAGGTATGCATGCATTGTTTTGTTATATCTCAAAGGAATTAGGCAGCGTTTTAGATAAAAGCTCCCCGGTGGCTTGACTTTTTCCTACACTTCCAACAATTATCATCATCATATTTCAACCAATTTACACAAATTATATACCTACCTAAAGCGCCCTCTTGCGTCACTCTATCTATTAGAGGAGCTCGCATGATAGTCCGTTCAGTCGTTTTTAAGTTTATCGCGAACAGGCAGACAAGCACACAAACAGACAGACGCGGTGAACGACTTTGTTTTATAATATACTAGCGACCCGCCCCCGCTTCGCACGGGTGCAATGTAGATATTAATGTGGTGCATATGCATGTATTATATAAACATATAAACCTTCCTCTTCAATCACTCTATCTATTAAAAAAAACCGCATCAAAATCCGTTGCGTAGTTTTAAAGATTTAAGCATACATAGGGATATAGGGACAGAGAAAGCGACTTTGTTTTATACTATGTAGTGATATGTCGATTCTTGGTATACAATAAAGTTGTATTCTATTCTTTATACGCAGAGTTAAGATCTTCTTTTGACAAAATAAAATTTGCAAAATAGCATCGTCATCATCATCAGCCATAGGGCGTCCACTGTTGGACAAAGGCCTTTTCCTGGGGCGGTTTTGCTAATACTCGCCACGCTTGGCAGGCGGGTTGGCGAGAGCAGAAGGTGTGATTGTTCAAGGAAGACGCTGCTGCCCATTTTCCGGATTACATCCCATAGACGACTCTTACGGCAACCACGGGTAAAGAGGGTGGGGTACAATTCTTACGCCGGCACCACCACGGCGAACCTACTAAACTTAGCTTATTGACAGTCATTTGACCACGACACACCCGATGTAAATTGACGTCGTAGGAAAGGCATAAGCACACATAACCTGGAATAAGAACTTCTCACAGTTCATTTACAAACTCTAACCTTTGTACAGATTCACTAAAAAAACAAGTGATTTAGTAAAACAGATTTAACCTTAGAACAACTTCAACTTTGAAAAGTCTTTGTTATTTCAGCTGGGAGTCCATCAAAATTAGCAAACTAGGCGTAGTGGGATAGAGCTGATTAAAATTTGACCGAGAGCAGTGTAAATAAACCCATGTTAAATATTCAATACAGGTGATGAAACTTAACTTTGCTGTTAGGGGGAAATTCGAGATAGCGACTAATTTCTACTATAATATCACTAACTAATTAATAAATTTTGTAGCGATGATGGCTCAGTGGTTAGCGCGGTAGGTTCGCACGCCGAAGGGCGTGGGTTCAAACCCCATCGTGAAAACATCGTGAGAAAACCATAGCGTGGTGGTAGGGTACTTTCTAGTACTCGGCTGGCTAGCTACTACCCTCAAGTTGAAAATCTGCCGCCAACCATCTAACGGTGTGTTCCGGCAGCCTCACTTGAGAGCCAGTTCCATTCCAGCTAGGTGTGCTTTACCATCTTCGACCACACCGTCACTTAACATCAGGTGAGCTGTGGTCAAACACCCAGCCTGTCAGCCATAATAAAAAAAAACGCTTGATGATGATTTAGATGCTTGGCGGCAGATTTTCTACTTGAGGGTGGTAGCTAGCCAGCCGAGTACTAGAAAGTATCCTACCATCACGCTATGGTTTCCTCAGGATGTTCTCCTTCACCGGCAGCTCAAGCTCATTGTTGGAGTTTGAACCCACGCCCTTCGGCATTCGAACCGACCGCGCTAACCACTGAGCTATCATCGCTACAAACTTTATTTATAACAATTAAATAAATAAACCTATTTTCATAGTATTTGACGCAGTGATAAACATTATTACGTGTTCAAGCCGCAAAAGTTCAAAAATTGCATCTTACCACCGTGTTATGGTTTTCTTATGATATAATAAATATAAAATAAATGTAAATACTAAAATAATATATGTGTATTTGATGAAGGCGTGTCCAATATAAAAAGAAGCCCTTCTAAAGGTCACGGTACGAGTATTTAAAGCAAATTTTATTAATTAAATTACTTCGAAACTGGAAATTCGTTCAAAAAGAAAATTCTCCAATACTCGCTGCGCTAAAAGTTCCGAAGTGCAGTCCAACTTTCTCAACCTGGAGTTCAGTAGTTAGTAACAGCGAAACTTATCAGTTTGTTACTTATAATTATTTGCATATGTTGATCGAAGTAGCGATGTTGATTTTGTATACGATGCATTACCAATTTCATGTTTTTTTTTGTGTAAAAGTAATGAGACGAACGAGACGCTCTACTGACGGTAAGAATTAACGTATATCAATAACCATTGCAGCGTTACACGGAACTTTAAGTAGGAAAACAAAGTTCAGCGCGTCGCTGCTTTGACGCTGATTACTTTGACACGTTTGATTGTTAGTCTTGACAGCCTTCTAATTTTGCTAGCTAGCCCTTCAAACTAGAAATGTTTTATGACCCTTCTAAATAAACAACGTGTAAACCGCTAACAAACTATGAGTAAAGAAATTAAATTTTAAATCTCATTCACATTTAATCTATACGTATAATCATACATAATTATAATTAATTATTTATCCTGACTAAGTGATTCATAAACGCAAAGCCAGAACCGATGCGGCTACAAACTTGAGATTTTGGCAGTTGATGCCTTTTATGTTGTAAACATTTACCTACTACGGAAGGATTTTCGGAAATTTTACTCTTAAGGGTGTATAATAAGGGATGAACGGTTGCACGGAATTCAGTAATTTTCAAAGTAAGAAGCACCAAATTGTATATGTATATCAGTATATCTGCTTCTGGTTTGAAATAAATATAAGCGTACTTATATTGATATTTTTCAAAATTAGGAGTTGAATTTATATAGGAAGTTCGTCAATTTTCAAGAGAGAAGCATGTAATTCATTGTTAAAGCTTATAAAAAATATTGTAAATAAGTCCAAGCTCGATAGATTGAATTGCGTTGTGAATTGTTACTAAATCGCTTTCATCAAAGAGGCTTAGTTTATTTATACTAGCTGTTAACCGCGAATTCGTCCGTGAGGATTAAAAAAAAAAAAGTTCGCAGAATTTATTAAAAGTTAATCATTCTGTATTTCTCGTTAAGAAATACCTTTTATCTTTGGTAACCTAACGGTATAAAAATTATCCTATGTATATGTTAATACAGGTTTTAAAATTTCATTCGAAATACGTTCTGCCGTTTTTGCGTGAATTAGTAACAAACATCTAAACATACACATTTAGAAAATTATAGTAGGATATCCCAGAGACAAGTCGCTGGCAACAGCTAGCTAAGTTATACAGTGTAAGCTTAAACTGGAACTCAATTGATCTGCTACTTGTGTTCTCAATAGATGTTAAGTTTGCTTGTCGGAAACATAGTTATCTACGCCTGTACAATAGTAACGTCTGCCCTTTAACGTCACTTCGTCCCATATCGAACTGTCAATCGAAACGCTCTGTGACGCTGTTGGCACACCTTACTCGCCCACATTGTCACAAACATTCCATTCAAGCTTAAGTTAATGTCACAATAAGTTTGTGACAATATTTGTTTCACATTATACATGGTGACAAGACGTGGACGCTCACACATGAGGCTGTGCACAAAATGAGAGTCACACAGAGCCATGGAGAGGTCCATGCTCGGCATCAAACTCCAAGACCGACTTTGCAATTCCGATATCCGACGACAAATGAAAGATCAAGATGTCAGTATCGCAGTTATGAATTTTATTTTTTATTTTTATTATCATAGGAAAACTTACAGCTAGGAACACAGACAGATACAATAAATAAGAATGGAAGGCCAATTCACGCGTAAATAAAGAAGAATATGGTAGGAGACGGATTCACACAAAAATACGCAACATAATAAATATATAAATACACAACATCTAGAACAACACACTTAAATAGAAACAGGTTGAAAATATTGTATACTACACAGACGTTTGAAATTTAGAGACTTAGTATTGAAAAGATCGACATCTAGTGAATTATCAAGATAATTGTCAACAAGTAGCAGATCACGTTGCTAGGCGAATTGATGACAGGTGGAGTAAGGTTGCAACAGAGTGGTGGCCTACGCAAGGTAAGCGGAGCATTGGTCGTCCAGCCGCAAGATAGGTCGACGACATCGTCACTGACGCAGGTCGAACCTGGAGCAGATTAGCACAGGACCGAGGGAGATGGCGTAACAAGAGAGAAGCCTATACCCAGCAGTGGGATTAAGAAGTCTGTGGATGTGGATAATCATATCATAGATGATGATGATGATCATCATCTAGAGTACATTTTACTACTATAATATCTTGAAATTAAAAACACCAAAACTGGCAAAATAAGTTATCTGTTTTCGTATTATCGTACAAGAAAAGAACATAGACGCGTAATTTGATAGGGGACAGTGTTTTTACATTACCCTCGTTCGGAGTACAGAAACAGTGCAATGTGGATGTAACTAATTAAAAACATATACTGTGGACGTGAGTAAGTAATACGCCCTTTACTCATAAAACAATAAAACCAGACTGACAGGTGGCAATATACTGTAGTAGGTACTTTAATATATTTTTTACGGTATCCAGTAAAATATTTATTTTAATTTCACAACGATTATTTATTTAACCGTAAAGTATTAATTTCAATTTCACAACGCTCATTTGAGTTTTACAAAAAATACAATATCTTCAGTCTTATAAAACACACTCGCTAAAAAATTAAATAATACTTACTTACTTGTTTAAAAACATTTAACTCAAACACTCAACACCTCAGCGAAATTCACAAATTATAATAACATAGGGGTGCCGTCAAAAACCGTAAAACTGCAAGAAAAATTCATGTTCCAGACGGAGAAAAATATTTTTTCTAAAAATAAAAGTAACGTAAATAAATGCGCCACTTTGGCATTGCGGGCGCCAAAATGCAGGCAAGAGAGTCGCCTGGGAAGTAAAATATTTATGTAGTATGGTGGAAACCAACCGCACGTTAGTAATTGAAAGCTGGCGCAAGATATAAGATCGGATAACGGATGGGAGTAGAGCATTTAGGAAATTTGTAGGTAAAGAGAGTGGCATTACACGATTGCATTCTACGAGTACGTACTTGTGTAAATCAATTCCCACACGTTCAGCTATCTAAAATAATACTTATCTCGCTTTTGACAGTGATCGGTGGCCATCTATAAAAGACCAATTGACAAAGAAATATCCGATAAATCGAAAATAGCATGGTTAGCAAATGCCTTAAAGATTGTTGTGTAGAAGAAACGTGAGCTAGAGAAAGTAGTTCGAAGACGTGTTCAGTGTTCAATAGGAAGATGAGCTAATTTAGCCAGTTCTATTCCAGGATAGGTGTTTTTACCATCTTCGACCACACCGTCATTTAACAACACATGATCTGTGATCAAACGTCAACAAACATCAGGGTGTAACCAAAATTATAGCATGTCATTATTGACGTAAAGTTGATATTGGTTTCTTGTCGGAATAATTTCGGAGTGTCTCTATCATTCTTCCATCAGACGGCTAGAAGCAAAATAATTATTAATCGACATAGAAACGGTTAATCAATTACATTTATGTCACAAAATTATACATTAATTTATAATAAAACAAATTTAAAATTATCTAGTTAATTGCCAAAGTAAAACTTATATTACATGTCAAACTCAAGTACAATATCAAATTCAAATTCAATAAAATGCGTTCAACGTTCAAAAGGAAAATGTCATTGGATCCAATGGCCTGCATTTTATGTCTATTGCGTATCCTTCATGGATAATCTCGTCTTTGCCTTGATAGGAAAATCACCGCAGGCAAAAAAAAAACAATATATTCCATCACGATTTTAAATAATTAAAATTTACAGCGTATAAGACTATGCTTATAATACAAAAAAGTACATAATGTAATAATACATGAAAGTAACGTTTTAGGCGTATAATAGTTGTTAAAAAAACGTAATTCCAAAAGCCACACTAGTAAGTTACTAAAAAACGATAAAATATAATTAAGGACAACGCCATAGCATCCAAAGTACCTTGGAAGTTAAATTTATAGGTTACGAAAACCATTTATACAGCAAAAGCGGTGTACCCCATGGTACACCTAATGGTTTTACGCAGTTA
The DNA here is from genome assembly GCA_950106695.1 of Biston stratarius. Taxonomy (NCBI): domain Eukaryota; kingdom Metazoa; phylum Arthropoda; class Insecta; order Lepidoptera; family Geometridae; genus Biston; species Biston stratarius. The sequence continues at coordinate 16,735,029 of OX467109.1, read as the reverse complement.
ACTAACCCATGGCCCTCAGCGTGTAATCCAAACTCGCTAATCAAATGCTATCAAAGCTACAAAATTAAGAAAAAACAAATTTCAAAAGGGTTAAGTTCATAATTTGGACCGAAAAAGCAAAACAGTCATAAAACACAGGGCCGTTTCAGATTTATGCCCGAACGCCGTGCGTTGCCATCCCTTGTTACACGCCGCATCTAATGCGCTCACTCGGAACGTTCAATTAACCGTGACTAACGTGGGAACTGGAGGCTTTGCTGCCAAAGAGTGCTTAATTCACGGCACTAACTGTTACTTTATCTGGGACGCCACCTAAGCTCTACAAAATAAGTTGTCTAATCAATTGATGGTGTTAATTTTACGCCGTCAAAGCTACAATTGTATATAATTTATGTATTCAATTTAAAGATGACGGTCAAACGTAAGCTTTTCAAAATGGAATTGTCTGGTCAATTGATAGGGTCAACATTTTTTTCCTAATAATACTCATATAATTTTATTAACTAACAATTTGTTAAGACTCGGAGACTATGTAGAAAAATAAATTAGTTGTCAATAGTCATGATATTCTATCTCATTCTCACTACTTTTTGATCCCTCCTAGTACTTATAATACATACAAAACACCCAGGCACAGATCATACATTTGTTTATACCATAAAAAAATTATCCTGGGTGGGAATCGAACCCACGCCCTAGAACTCTTAAAGCAGATATGCTACCAATGAGCCGAATGGGCGGTCTAAAAAAACGCTGCAGGGCTGTGTATGATATTACATTTTAAAATTTAAAGAATACTCATAAGCTGATTAACTGTCACATATTACCATTAAAATTAACATTGAATGATAAAAACTATTACGATAATTGAAATTCGCATTATTTCAAGTGTATTTCATAACATTTCAAATTTGCAAAACATATTATAATACCCAAAGAAGGTGTCGCGTTGAAAATTTTGTCTTCGCTTACAAATCTTGCAAAAAATTCACGAATAAGTTACTCACGGGATAAAATTGTGACGAGCAGATAGGATTTTTAAAGTCACCATTAAACGATGAAATTTGCTTCCCTAGTGGGTGTCCCATTATGGTTACAATCTGGGTGCCTTCAAGTCGCGAGTGAACCGGTTTCTTCTAGGCGAGCGTGCTCCACTAGACCGCATCTTCGCTTAACATTAGGTGAGTTGGCGGTCAAATGCAAGCATATATGTAAAAAAGTTGTGTCACCGTATTATATCACTATCACTATCACTACATAGTATAAAACAAAGTCGCTTTCTCTGTCCCTATATCCCTATGTATGCTTAAATCTTTAAAAGGAATTTGATGCGGTTTTTTTAATAGATAGAGTGATTGAAGAGGAAAGTGTATATGTATAATAACATCCATTAAATAGTGGAGAAATACTGTTATTTTTGAGGTTTATACCCGTGCGAAGCCGGAGCGGGCCGCTAGTTTTTTATAAATGAATAATTGAAAAGTGATATAATGTGACTTTTTTCTAAAACTATTTTGAACCTTGTAGTAAAGTCACCAATACTTTACTACTTGACTTTACTTTGTGTTACTTCGACTGTAACGTCAATACATATACCAGATTTAACTTAAAATACTTGAAAATATCGAAATACCCTATACTCTCATATGTAAGGTACGGTGCCAAAAATATAGAAAAAGAAATAAACGTCAGATCATAATTATGACATTTTTATGGTCATGAGACGTGTCGTGGAGATTTGTAATGTACATTTTTTTTATATAACAAACTCGATCCGCGTTTGACCGCCATCTCGCCCGATGGTAAGCGTAGATGCGGTCTATGGGATTTGAACTCACGCCCTTCGGTGTGTGAACTGACCGAGCTAACCACTGAGCTATCATCGCTACAAGTTGGAGTTTCAACTTGGATTTTCAACTAGTTCGCTCAAACGTAGCTTCGTACAATCCATATGAAATCCTGACACATTACCTCTCGTCTCTCGCGTCATTTTTTACTTCTAATCTGGCAAGTTATTTCTCTTAGTTTGTGTTTATCTGAACATTTATACGGGGATGAAGTCGGATGCATTGTTGCCGGCTTAATGATGTTTTATATGGCTTGGTGCGAGGAGAATAACTCCGGAGGGATAAGGTATCGGCCGGCAGAGGGCGTTGAAGGAGATGGTTTAGTCTACGTTTCAAAAACTTTTTATAATGACGTTTAAAAAAATATGTACAGATCACTCTCTAAGCGATAAGGCCGCCAATTATTGCAGAACATGTTTTTATTTCTTTTTTGTAATTTTAGTGTAAACTATAAATAGTTATGTATTTATCTATCTATCTATATCTTTAAACGAGCAATTCTTGTATATATATATATTCTGATTCTCGGAAACGGCTCCAACGATTTTCATGAAATTTTGTATGCAGGGGGTTTCGAGGGAGATAAATCGATCTAGCTAGGTTTCATTTTTAGAAAACGTCGTTTTATCCGTGTTTTTAGCCGAGCAAAGCTCGGTCATCCAGTTACTATCTATATATAAATAAGTATCGTAGGGCATGTCACATAGAGCCATCTAGGCTAAAACATAGCAAAGCTTGAACAATGGGAACCTTTTTATTAAATTACTTATAACACATACAGAACACCCACAGATAAAACAAACATTTATATGGTTCTTCATATAAACATTTGTCCTGGGTGGAATCCGAACCCACGCCGTGCAGATCTTAAAAGTTAAAACAGATATACTACCAAATAGAGTAGGTATCACAAACTTACGTAGGTACATAGGTACCTAATGTTGTCAATTTAGTTTATTAGAAATTTGATCGACTCAACCTTTGATACTTGCTTTATGTTATGCTACTTATATTTGTAGCGATGATAGCTCAGTGGTTGGCGCGGTCGGTTCGCATACCGAAGGGCGTGGGTTCAAACCCCAACAATGAGCTTGAGCTGCCGGTGAAAGAAAATCATCGTGAGGAAACCATAGCATGGTGCTCTCTAGTACTCGGCTGGCTAGCTACCAACCTCAAGTTGAAAATCTGTCGCCAAGCATTTAACGGTGTGTTCCGGCAGCCTCACTTGAGAGCCAGTACCATTCCAGGCTAGGTGTGCGTTACGATCTTCGGCCACACCGTCACGTGAGCTGAGGTGAGTCAAACACCTAGTTGTCAACCATAAATATAAAAAAGCTACAAATGGTTTGTCTAAGTACATATACAAATATACAAAATAATACATACTAGTATATAGTATTTATACAAAATAATATATACAAAATACAAGAAAAAAGGTATCGTAGCTACTCGAACTTCGAGACCAAAGCAGAGGGCCTAAACAAGTTAACATTCGATTAGCGATAACGCTAATAGAAAAGCTAAAAACGTACGGGATTGACACAAGCTGTCCACGTAACATATCGACAGCTTGTGTCAATCGCGTACATTTTTGGCTTTTCTATTAGCGTTATCGCTAATCGAACGTTACCTGATCAAGGCCCTAAGGTGACGATATTTTAGAAAACGACACACAACTTCTAACCTAACTCGGAAGAACTAAATTCAGCCTTACTAAGCACCACTTAAGATCCATTTGAACTTCATTGTCAGTTTCCCGTAACGTTTTCTAGGTCGGTTAATAAATTTCGCCGGAACTTTTAATGGCTTCAAGACTTTAGCTTCGTAATTTTTGGTGACGGCGACATTTTTGGCTCTCTTTATGTCGGACCGCGGAATAAGTCGACTTACATAGGAAGTTTTAAGAGCGGAGTTATGTTTTTGTTAAGTATTTATGAAATGGTATTTTAATTCACTTTGTATTTTCGCGTTTATTTAATGATTTTAAATATACGTATAAGAAGATTTTTTCCGTAAAAAATAAATTTGAATGTTATTTAATTAACTAGGTACCTACATTAAATATAATCATGGCATAGTTAGATAATTATACCTACAGTTTATTTTTACAAGCTAGGTGTTTGACCACAGTTTACCTGATGTTAAGATGGTGTGGTTGAAGATGGTAAACACGCCTAGTTTGGAATGGGAACTGGCTCTCAAGTGAGACTATCGAATGGAACTTGCTTACGAAATTCGACAGCCTTGTTCCATTCAGTTCCATTCCAGGCTACGTGTGTAGCATCTTCGACCACAAAGTCACTTAACATCAGGTAAACTGTGGTCAAATAGGTACCTACATAGACCGATTAGACTGCCAAATATAAATAAAAAAGTTAGCCAGCCGAGTACTAAAAAGTACCGCAATGGTTTCCTCACGATGTTTTTCTTCACCGGCGGTTTAATCTCATTGTTGGGGTTTGACCCCACGTCGTGGGATTCGACCGCGCTAACCACTGAGCTATCATCGCTAACATTACTTTCATAGTGCATTATTTTAAACTGAAACGTTGATTTAAATGCATTAAAAAATAGATTACCCTACCACAGACACCATAGTACACACATGTTATATGTAAAATTAAAGGGAATCTTATTAAATATTCAACAAATAGATAACAAGGGTGGAACGTCTTTCGGCGGCACCGAGCCATTAAAGCCGAAAGTCGAATGGCGAAGCGGCTTTCCTTTGATAATGGCGTACGCGCACACGTCTAGTTCCATCCTTCTTCGTAAATCCTAATCAGTGTTCCCAACTTGGGGGTTTATTACCTGACTTATTTTACCCCTAAACTTATGGGGAAAATAAGTCAGGTGGGGTTTTTCTAGGGGCGTTATATTTTTAGGGATTTATTGACTGCTTATTTTTTACTAAGAAAAATAAAGGTATAAAAATATAGGGCCCGAAGTTATTCAATCTAGTCAATTATATTTATTTGTTAACCTAGCGGCTTAGCGACATCTAGTACGGTCCCGGGTTCCTTATTACTAATTATGCGGAGTTATGGAGATATAGTTAGAGATTATAGAAAACAAATTTAATGTCACCATAGTGTTTACCATAAACATAAGACGCGAGACATTACAACTAGTCTGTGGTGACTGGAGGATAATGGAAATACGTTGATTTACTTGTTTGATTGAATTTCGTTACCTATTGTACTGCTGTGACAACATATTTGTTAGTTATGCCTAAAGAAAAGAATAAATACAGTCAAAGTAAAGAAATATTTAGGATTCAGATCCAGATTTAAAAAGAATTGAACTTATATTGGAAGTATTAAATAATGTATAAGTAAAAAATATATAGAACAATATATTTTTTCTTATAGTTAGCCAATCATATTTTTTCAATAATATTTTTTAGGCGGATTTTCAAGTAATTGTTGTGATTTTAGGGGTTTTTAACATTAGCTTTAGGGAAGAATATTTTTGAGAGTTGGTAGCACTGATCGTAATTTCGCCAGTGCAGCACTTGATACGGTACGGGAGTGACGTCGCGCGCGATCGACTGGAACTATTTTTCTAATTGTTAAAACGTACGTGTATTGTTAGATAGAGTAGGTATGTAGCAGTGGTGTCGTGTTATGTCCAATAACACCTTATTAGTGTATACTAAAGAGTCGCGTAGTGTTCAACAATTAAAACAATCACACATACGTTGCGTTAAAAAGTGCCAGAAGTATCTTACTAAGTTTGCGAAATCGTTTGACAAAACATGCAACGTTGTGTGTGGAGAGAAACTGTGAACATTGAACAAATACGTACTTCAATATCGATAAAAATGTAAGTAATAAATACCTACCTACATCTGATTTATTTTTAAATGTAAACTAAAACATTGCCCTTTATGATACATTACCTACTTTTAATCGCCGACTTAAAAATTACCTACCTACAAATGTTGTCAAATCGTAGCTCACAGCTTAATTGTAAAACGATTTATTTTTGTTTCTTTTACTATTGGCAAATTTGATGCAATATTGGCAAATTTGGAAATTGTTATAAAACAACTAATCAAGACACTTACTACTCTCAGTACTACTCAGTGGTTAGGTTGAAATTAAAATAATTCAGTGCAAAATAACGAAAGGTAAAAGAAAACATTGAACTTTATGACATTTAGGCATTGAGCTAATATTACTACGTACCTAGTAATAATATCTCAATGCATTTAGGTACATATTTAAATTAATTCATACTCTGGCGCTAAGCTACCCGGCGCGGCGGCAACCCGCTCGCAGCGTCGCGTCGAGACGTGGTGGTCATGCGCATTTTTAACCGACTTCAAAAAAGGAGGAGGTCCTCAATTTGTCGGAATCTTTTTTTATGTATGTCCACCGATTACTCGAAGACGCCTGAACCGATTAGGAGAATTATTTTTTTTGTCTCTTTTTTTAAACTTCCCAGGTGGTCCCATTGAAATTTTATAAAAATCGGTCGAGCAGTTTTAAAAAATCTAAAAATATAGTATACCTATAGTACATCGAAGATATTTTCTCAAAAAAAAAATTCAAGGTTTTTGATTAAATCATCGATTTTTATTGAAAAAATCATTTGATTTAAATAAAAAATGAATCAATCATGGCAACCGTGATTCTCGCGGAACCCTCATAGAGGCTATGTGTGCAGTAATGTTTACACACTACTGATTGGCGGCAGAATATCTGGTACTGCTGTGGTACCTACCTAGACGATCTCTTGCTATATTCTAGGTTGTGACTATAGGTACTATCTCTTGCAAGCCGTGGTGGTGCCGGCGCGGCGTAAGAATAGTACCCCACCCTCTCTACCCGTGGTTGCCGTAAGAGTCGGCTAAGGGATGTAGGTAATCCGGAAGATGGGCAGCAGCGTCTTCCTTGAACAATCACACCTAACTGCGCTCGCCAACCCGCCTGCCAAGCGTGGCGAGTATTGGCAAAACTCCCCCAGGAGGAGGCCTATGTCCAGCAGTGGACGTCCTAGGTACCAAATACCAGCTAAGTATACCTACAATGAGGCGATTCCTCGTTCTTTCAGGGGCCTATGAGGTGCTTGCCTAGGGCGTTCTCCACATTCCGGCTCTGCTTCAAAGTAATACAACTTCAAGATTTGATCCTTTTAAAACTCAACTCATAAAATCTGCGATTATAACTTAACGACCAGGCCCAACTCTTAAGTTATTACTTAATCTGTGAATGACCTCTGCCCTGGGAAGGGGCACCTGTATTGTCTTTCCATTGAACTTATAATAGTCAAAGTTGGAGCAAGTTCTGCCAAGTTACGCGCCACGTAACCGGGCCGGGCGGTACGTTACAAGTCTTAAATTAGAGCTTACTTGCGGAAAGGTTATCTAATTTTGTCTAAGTTTTAGAAATGTTTAAAATTATAGCAATTTCTTTTTTTTGGCTGACAGGCTAGTTGTTTGACCTCAACTCACCTGATGTTAAGTGACGGTGTGGTCGAAGATGGTAAAGCACACCTAGCCTGGAATGGAACTGGCTCTCAAGTGAGGCTCCCGGAACACACCGTTAGATGCTTGGCGGCAGATTTTCAACTTGAGGGTGGTAGCTAGTCAGCCGAGTATTAGAAAATACCCTACCACCACGCTATGGATTCCTCACGATGTTTTCCTACACCGGCAGCTCAAGCTCATTTTAGGGGTTTGAACCCACGCCCTTCGGCATGTGAACCGACCGCGCTAACCACTGAGCTATCATCGCTACAAAATTACAATTTCATTGTTTTAAAATATACTTGGATATTTTTTGGTTAATCTTAAGTACGGTTTTGTCTTTCCGTAAATTTATTTGAACTTTGAGTAGCAAAATAATGTCCAGGGCATCGCTGCTTTGGCGCTCATTACTTTAAGACATTCGATGGTTAGTTTCCATAGCCCTGTAATTTCGCTAGCTGCAGTACCTGTCAAATCGGAACACAGTAATGTTACACATTAACTAAGATAAATTTTCGTGTAAGTTTAAATCCAGATTTCTAGTGAACTTTGCATGTACTTGTAAAGTAGAATCTACTATTTTGCGGTCCCCGCTGTTCGTAACTACCAAGTCTGGAAACTTCCCTGACCGAGGCATTTAAAGATATTCCTAAGTTCATTCAGCTGGGACTATAGAGGGATGACAGAGTGGTACTCTAAATAGTGAGTTGTTTTCTTCTAAGCTACCGTGTTCCATTGCGCTGTCACTGGGCATAATTGTGGTGCTGACATTTATCATAAAAACACATCAGCACTAAAAAGCGAAAAATAAACTTACTTTACAAAGTATTATTATACCTGCTAGGTACCTACTGATCTGTTTGAAGTCGGTGCTAAGCACCGGCACCTAGGCTAGGCTAAGCCCCAACCTCAAACAAATCAGTAGGTACCAAGCAGGTATAATAATACTTTGTAAAGCAAGTTTATTTTTCGCTTTTTAGTGCTGATGTTTTATTCTTGAAGTCGGTTTTACTTTTTTTTTTTTAGTTTTTTTTATTTAATTTATGTTCATGCCGGGAAACACTTGATCAGTGTGAGTCTAGCTAGACTCGATAAGATTCAAAAATGTCTTGCCATAGACAACAAATCGTCCACAAAACAAAAAAAAAACTCATAAAATGAAAACAACTGGGCCAAACTATGTTAAATTTTTATGGGACCAAATGGCAACTATTCCGCATCAAACTAAAAGAATCATGTAAATCGGATCATACATCTCAGAGTAATCGGTGTAAATACATATAAAAAAACAATCAAATTGGGAATCTCCTCCTTTTTGAAGTCGGTTAAAAATGTGTCAAAATCACGCGAGTTTCCATAGTAACATACCTAATTATCATTCTTACGAAACCGTATTTCACAAATCTTGTAATAAAAGCAGTAAAACCTACGATCACAAGGGAAAATCTGAGTCACCTACGTCCATAAACGTGACGTATGCCTACTGAACTACTGAAATATGAAACTGTAGGCGAAGTTCCAGGGCATTTCTCATACAATGTTCTAACCGCAGACAAAAGAGTCAAAGATGACGCATTTCAAAATATTGCATCGTAGATAGTGTGTCACGTTACAAAGAAAAGTTAGTCGTGCCATGGACTAGATTAGGTAAAGATAAAGAGTAAGGCCGTCACGCCAAAATATTAATAGTATAATAAATTGCTTAGGTGTATTGCAGAATAAATAATACAGAATTTAACAAAACACTTAAACATTTCTTTGAAAGCTGTCCGTTTTACAAATGAAGTGATTATATGTCAATGAGGTTCTCGAAATCATAATTTTTGTGTAATACATAAACGAGTCTGCACTGTAAATAGAAGTAGGTATGTTCGTTGTTATTAACTTAATAATGAAACATAGTTTCATTTCAAAGAGTGATTGTAATTTTTTTTTTTAATAAGTGGTTTGCCTATATCTTTAATGTTATATCTGGCCAATAAATATTACTGATTACTCGGTTAACCTGGAAACTGTGATATTATTAAAATCACTTTTCACACCTAATTAACTTTATTTACAAGAGTGATCTGACAAATAACTGGTTTTCGATTGGGCGTAAAATATCGTGAGGAAACCATAGGGTGGTGGTAGGGTACTTTCTAGTACTCGGCTGGCTAGCTATCACCCTCAAGTTGAAAATTTTCGCCTAGCACCTAATGGTGTGTTCCGTTAGCCTTACTTGAGAGCCAGTTCCATTCCAGGCTGGGTGTCTTTTCCATCTTCGACCACACCGGCTGAGCTGAGGTCAAAACTTAGCCTGTCAACCATAAAAAAAAACTAGCTTCATTTATAACTAAGAAACTAAATAACAATCTTGGAAGTTAACTTTGACCTATACTTCTCATTATCGTATTAAAATGGAATTTGGTAACGACAATCTAACATTTAGTATCTTGGAGCTGATCTGATGATGGGGCCTGGAGATGGATAGTGGAACTCTTCAATGGCTTCTAACAAGCCCCTCTTGTTTGAACTTATAATATGACAGTTGACAGTTATAGATTCTGATATCCACGTTACCTTTTCATTAAGTCTGTGGCTTAACATTTTTATAGCCATAGGAAGCTTCTAGTTATTTATACTTGCATCAAAGCCTTTTATGTGCACTAAATATTTTATTGGAAAAATTTATGGCGTGCTATCCCTGGTTATGTACCCTTATCGGTTCCAGTTATACTTACTGTGGCTGTACTGTATTGGCATGTGGTGTTTGAGGTCACACGGGCTGTAGCGCTAACGTTTTAGGATTTAGTATCTGATGGGTGTCTTACTGTATTAGTCTTTATCGTCAGAGTTCCGAAGAACCTTTCTTCAACTAATGATTGAACCATATAATTTTTTTATGCTTGACAGGCTAGATATTTGACCACAGCTCACTTAATGTTAATACTCATCATCTACAAGGTCGGTTCATCTTCGTTTACACCGTCACTTAACATTAGATGAGCTGTAGTCAAACACCTAGCTTGTGATAAGTAAAAAACCGGCCAAGTGCCAGTCGGACTCGCGCACGAAGGGTTCCGTACCATTATCTATAGAAACGGCAAAAAAATCATGTCTGTTGTATGTGAGCCCCCTTAAATATTTATTTTATTCTGTTTTTTAGTAATTGTTGTTATAGCGGCAACAGAAATACACCATCTGTGAAAATTTCAACTGTATAACTCAAATGTTTTTATTACAAATATGCTTGCCTTTGACCGCCAACTCGCCTGATGTTAAGCGAAGATGTGGTTCTAGAAAGTACCTTATCACCATGCTATGGTTTCTTTCACGGACAGCCCAAACTCACATCCTTCATCGTGTGATCCAACCGCGCTAATTACTGCGCCGTCTGCGCCTATATTCAAGTCAATTATAATTTTCTGATACATGCTAATTTACAATCACCGAAAAGTTTGTGATGATATTTTTTAAATCCTTTAGTGAATTCTTAAAACTAACTTGCACAATTCCAAGATTGTAAGACTTAATTTCTTCCAATTGGGCTACAGCAAAAGTTTCAATATTGTCCTAAGTCCAATCAAAGGGACTCTTTTAAACCGACTTCAAAAAGGAAGTTTCTCTATTCGACCGTGTGTTTAGTTTCTTTGTTTATGTACCGATTCTTTTTTTGTTGGAAATGACATATCCCAATGATGGTACCATGATAAGGAAACCAGGATCGAATGATGGCATCCCAGAGAAATCGAAGGGAACCTTTTACTTTTTAGTTTCCTCTTTGAAGTCGATTTTTTTGTAAAAAATTATACTTTTAATATGCCATCCCCGTTCTGCTTAGCCTACTATTAAACTACGTATCCTATCTTCCGAAATGTAAATATAGTCAAGGTGTTTATTTTTTCAGAATGTATTTCGAGTCAACCCTGTTTTTTATAAACTTGCCCATTGCTGGAAGCGGGTCTTTTCTCATTGTGAGAAGGATAAGCCCATAGTTCACCACACTGGTCAAGTTCGGATTGACAGACTTTACAGCTTTTTGTAGCGATGATAGCTCAGTGGTTCGCGCGGTCGGTTCACACGTCGAAGGGCGTGGATTCAAACCCTAACATTGAGATTGAGCTGCCGGTGAAGTAAATCATCGTGAGGAAACCATAGCGTGGTGGTAGGGTATTGTCTAGTACTCGACTCAACAACTCCGGCAACTTCACTTGAGACCTTGAGAACCAGTTTCATTCCAGGCTAGGTGTGCGTTACTATCTTCGACCACACCGTCACTTAACATCTAGTGAGTTGTGGTCAAACACCTAGCTTGTCCATCATGAAAAAACATATCTTCGAGAACTTTTTTTTTAACTCAGACATGTAGGTTTCCTTCACCGTTTGAAGTTATCAACAATACGCACATACCCTAAAAAAAAATATATACCTACATATTATGTTACTATAGCGTTATTACTTTCATTCGTGTGACACAGAATATAAAGAGATTTTAATAACTGTCATACTCGTAGGTATATTATCTCAGCACCAATTCAAAAATTCCTATTTTCCAGTAGAATATGTAGGCATACATTGCAACCGCTTGTACAGAAGTCGGTCGAGCTGTATTGTTCGTAAATTGTACGGCTGGCTTAATAGCACGTAGGTGTCAAAGTGAACAAGGAAACCAAAGAGTTCGTATATAAAGAGCAACATAAAATTATGAATTTTTGACACGAAATAAATGACGTCATTTTAAAATTTTCATACAAAGTGTATCCATTATAAATTAACGATTTTTTGGCATTAAATTTTTAATTGAGATCGATGCTGTGACTGTTTATTTCATTAAAAGTAAATACCTAATTGAGACATGACAGTATTCCACGAAATAGGTATACCCACATACGTACATAAATATACGTATATATTTCGTTTTATTTAAATAATAATTATTTTTACTTGCTATGTATTAGGTACTTTAATTTTATTAGTTTAAATTTCTGGTCTTGATAGTGTTACAACAACTCATGTCTGTTTTTAAGATGTATCGTGTTTTCCATTCTGGTTGTCTGGAAGAGATCGCTTTAAGCTATAAGGCCGTAGCTTTTAATATTATTTTGTTTTCTGTACTTTTCTGTTGCTTTTCCATTTTTGGTGTGCAAAGTAAAGTGTTTCCATCTATATATAAAAAGGGTCTTGACAGACAGACAGACGGACAACAAAGTGATCCTATAAGGGTTCCGTTTTTTCCTTTTGAGGTACGGAACCCTAAAAAGAACTCCCAAACACAGAATAAACATTTATGCTCATCAAATCTTGAAGAAGATAAAATACCAAATAAGCTAACTGAGCAGTATCTACCTAGTTTTGAACACAAAACGGGGACTAAAAATCTAATCAAAATTTTAAAATATTACTAAATACTTGGGCAGTCTATTTCTAATAAATGATTTCTATGTATACATATGTACGTATCAAAAAAAAAAAAAAAGTTTGGGAAATGGCAATTCTATTACTGTCTTTGTTCTTAGGAAGTAACAGTCTCATTTGCGAAGATAATTGAAAACGTCAGTGCGCTGGCTACCATGCAGTAGTGCCAAAATAGCTAATTAGAAGCGCGGTCGGTTCACATGCCACGTGTGTTCAAACCCCAATAATAAGCTTGAGCTTGAAGGAAAACATCGTGAGGAAATCATAGATGGTAGGGTGATTTCTAATACTCGACTGGCTAGCTAACACCCTCAAGTTGAAAATCTGTTGCCAAGCACCAAACGATGTGCTCCGGCAGCATCACTTGAGAGCCAGTTCCATCCCAGGCTAGAAGTGTTTCCGTCACATTTTTTTTTTGTTGTTGACATGCTAGGTATTTGACCACAACTCACCTGATGTTAAGTTACGGTGTGGTCGAAGATGGTAAAGCACGACTACGAGCTACGACTTCACAGACAGACACATCAAACTTATAACATCCCGCTTTTTGCGTCGGGGGTTAAATTAAAAACAGAATTTAATACCGTCCCAGGCTTTCACGGCTCGTAACTCAGCTGGAGGCATTAAATCGTGAAGCTATTTTAAATTTTAATAAGCTTTCTCACGAAACTTATGTTTTAGTGGCTCCAGGCATGAAACGCCTGATGCATTACATTAGCGTAAACAATGTCGTATGCTTATTTTGTAAAACTTTACAGTTTTAGTGGGCATCTTTATAACGTAGCTGAAATAAACATTTTACCGAAAACTATATTTTTCTCTGTCTTCTTGGCATCGCACTCTGTGCATTCTGCCAGATTCAATGTTTCTGTATGTTGCGTCATCAGTTTTCAGCTTCTTTATCTTTATAGGCAAAGTCCAGTCTTGGTCAAGTTCAGTCCACGCCAATCAAATCTAGTCATGCTTTAGTAAAGTAGTATACTGTATAGTATATAGTAGCTTCGATGGAGAAACAACACGAAAAGTCATATTTCACCACATTATATATCAATTTTCTACACTCGCGCTTGTAATTCGACACTTTATGAATAAAACACCACTATTTTTATAAACACTCGAGAAAACATTAGTTTTGGAAAAAATTACAATGGGGCGACACGACTCTTTCCGCGTTCCCAAAAACTCTCTCGAAAACTATTTTAGTGCTAAAAAAAGAACATTTTTTTATTTATTAAAGTACGCCAACAAAACACATATTGCATAATTTACAAACACATTGAAAACAGAGCAAACATAATTATGTTTGTTACATGACTTTGTCCAGTGTGAGAATTGAACCGACACCCTACAGTTTCTAAAAGACCTACTACCAAGTGCACTACAGGGCACTCAAGCATTAGCTAAACAAGGAGTTAAATAATTATTCACTCATAGCTAAAAAGGTCTGGTTATTCATAGTATTGAAATAAGATCCAAAATCATACAAGACACTTTCAAACTCGTAGATTTCTTGGAGTAAAACTTTTGTTCGACGTATTTGTTCTGTGCATGCAATCAAGGATAAGTCCTTCTATGCAAACAGAAGCAACTTCAGCTTGCTCTCAATCGAGGTCACTCGCAAACTTTACGGGAGCATTCCCGACGACACTAGTGCTGTATACTCAGCTAGAGACACATTTTATTGTTGTCTTGATAAAGTATAACTGCAAGAGTATAAAAACCGAGTAACGATTATTTATAGATTAGTGGTTAGCGCGGTCGATTCGAATGCTGAAGAGCGTGGGTTCAAACCCACCATGAGCATTCGATCTTTTTTAGGGTCCCGTACACAAAGGGTAAAAACGGGACCCTATTACTAAGACTTCGCTGTCTGTCTGTCCGTCCGTCTGTCTGTCACCAGGCTGTATCTCAAGAACTGAGATAGCTAGATTGTTGAAATTTTCACAAATTATGTATTTCTGTTGCCGCTATAACAACAAATATTAAAAACAAAATAAAATAAATATTTAATGGAGGCTCCCATACAACAAACGCGTTTTTTTATTTGCTCTTTTTTGCTCGATATCAATAATGGCAACAGGTAGGCACTTGAAATATTCACAAAATACTCAGTTGTATTTTTACTTTAATAATAAATAATATAATTAGAATAAAACAAATATTAAAAGGGCTCCCATACAAAAAACGCAATTTTTTGTCTATTTTTGCTCAATATTGCTCAATAAATGGTATATTAATTATATTTTTATTTATTAATAAATAATAAAATAAAAATACTTAGGGGGGCTCTCATACAACAAAAGTGTTTTTTTTTGCCGCTTTTTTCCCGATATTATTATAGATAATGGTAAGGAACCCTTCATGCGCGAGTCGCACTTGACCGGTTTTTATTAGAAGTGTAGTAAAATGGTAAACTAATGGTCGGTTGGGCCTTTGTGATGTATGGAATGCCATTGAACACAGGTTCCCAAATGAATACACTGGAACACGCTGTAAGGCGCTTGGGGATGGGTTCCTAACTTGTGAGTGGAAACTATATAGTAACTAATTGATTCTGGCGTTACTTTGCGGAAGTTCATCTGGTATTATCGAGTTATATCTGTATTTCCGCTTGTAAGTAGTTTTGATTACAAGGATGAAGATTTAATTAAACCTATAATCATTGATAATGTATTTGAATTAAACAAGCTTTACACCTAAATCCAATTTTTATTATAAAAGTACATCATCGTGAAACTCGTGTGTCTAAGAACCCGCTCTTTTCATTGCCCTGTTAGAATATTTGCTTCAAAAGCTGTAGGGCGTGGGTTCAATTCCCACCGTCATAAACATTTTATGTGACGATAAATATTTGTTCTGTAGGTGTTATAAGTATTCTATCAGTTATCAAGATCCCAAAGTACAAGCTTTGCTTAGTTTGGGGCTAGATGGCGCTTTGTGAAATGTCCAACGATATGATCAGAGGAGACATTGATAAGAGCTGAAAAGTCATCTGCGCAAGATCATCATCATCATCATCATCATCATCAGCCGTATGACGTCCACTGCTGGAAATAGGCCTCTCCCATTGATTTCCATAAAGACCGGTTGGAAGTGGCTCGCATCCAGCGCGTTCCTGCGGTCTTTATTAGGTCGTCTGTCCACCTTGTGGGTGGACGTCCTACGCTGCGCTTGTCGGTCCGTGGTCTCCACTCCAGAACTTTGCAGCCCCATCGGCCATCGGTTCTGCGTGCTATGTGCCCTGCCCACTGCCACTTCATCTTGCTAATCCGTTGGGCTATGTCGGCTACCTTAGTTCGCCTACGGATCTCCTCATTTCTGATTCGATCTCGTAAGGAAACTCCGAGCATAGCCCTCTCCATAGCTCGTGCTACTTTAAGCTTACTAAGAAGGCACATAGTCAGAGACCACGTTTCGGTTTCCAACATGGCACTTGTTTATGGTCGACAGGCTAGATGTTTGACCACATCTCACCTAATGTTAAGTGACGGCATGGTTGATGGCTATTACATCTAGTCTGGATTGACACTGGCTCACAAGCGAGACTGCTGGAAGAAACCGTTAGGTGCGTGAGGCAAAAATTCAACTTGCTAGCCAGCCGAGTACTAGAAAGCTGTGGTTTCCTCACGATGTTTTTATAGAGTTTTATATATATTTTTAAGGGCAGCTAGCGAAATTAAATGGCGGTTGAGCCTAACCATCTAATGTTTCAAAGTAATGATCAAAGCCTAAAGCAGCGATGACTTGACTTGACTTTGTTTTATCACACAAAGTTTTGCGTATCGCTGCATTGGTCATGGACAGGCGTTATCTATTACCATCAGGAGAGCGTCTCACTAATGTGCATAAAAAAGCAATGGTTCGGTTTGTTAGGGTGTAAATCTTACTATTTAGAGTGCATGCGTTCTTAACCCTTTGAGAACCAGAAGACTAAGAGCTACTATATTCAGTTTAGCTATTTAGAACGATTCTTTGGGTGTTAAAATAACTTAACTAATTTTTTTTTTATTGTTGTTTTTTTGGAAATTCTTGGGACACATCTGTCCCAAGACACACATCTGTCGTCAAAGGGTTACAAGTCATTAACGATCAACAAAAGGGCCTCTCTCGCGGCCCCTTTGCGAGGCCCGCTTCGCCCACGCCTATTAAATCTCTTCTTCAAACATATGGAAGCTTCCTAAAACTCATTCCAGTGTAAACGCTACGTACCGTTCCCGAACTGACGATAAAATGCATGTCGTTTCATCATTCGCTCGCAAATCTCTCTCAGTATTTATTCGAGGGACAATTAAACCAGGAAAAACGGGAAGAGCCGCCTCGGGTGCGATACGGTAAACAAAATGGATTCGTTTTTGGGGCTGCTGTCGTATCGGGGTTATCAGTAATTAAGATTTTACTATTTTCTTCTTATTCTCGATCAACACGTCCTGCGTTTCTACTTTTTTTTTTTTTTGTCATTGTTAATTATTTAAGAGGTTTTTTTTGTGTTTCCGCTTAAAAGTAATTTTGGTTAAATCCGTTAAATACTATTATATACTTACAACAAAGACTAGAATTTAATTTAAATACTTACATCATTATCATCAGCCATAAGTCGTCCACTGCTGGACATAGGCCTCCTCCTGGGGGGGTTTTACCAATACTGTAAATAACCAATATTGTTCAAGGAAGACGCTGCTGTCCATCTTCCGGATTACATCCCTTAGCGGACTCTTACGGCAACCACGGGTAGAGAGGGTGGGGCACTATTCTTACGCCGGCACCACCACGGCACATTTATTTATTAACACGCTTTTATTAGCTTGACTTGTATGTGTGTAACGGAACCTATAATTTAATATTTCAACAACTACTAGATATTTCATTACATTGAATTTTTTTATATTTTAAGGACTTATAACAACGCACAGCTTATTTCTTAACTGAAATTTATTTATTAGTTTAAAATAACTATATGTACATAAACTTTTTTGCGTTAAACTTACTTCAGACTAAAACATGATCTGCCCCATACTCTGAGATTCTTATTGCGATTCCCGTTAGATGCTCACGATAAAGATACACAACTGCGAACCTTACTACGCGGGTATACGATATGCGGTCGCGTGGTTTTTTTGTGAGCGCCTATCGGGAATCGCAATAAGACGCTTAGAATACGGGGGTTGGTCCGAAACATTAGTCACTGTAGTTTATATACATATATTATCCGCTGGACTGTATAAGAGTTGTTGAACCAAAAGCGTTGAGCATCACTGGGGAGCGCTCGCATTCCAAACTTTTGTTTTGGGAGTGGCTCTGTCTAAAAAATATTTGGACAGTACCATTACGATATCGTAGTATACGGTAAAGGATTGTACAGGGGTATTTAAAAAAAAAAATCTTTTAATTATTGGTTGGAGTGTGAACTTACGCCCTTTGGCGTGTGAACTGACCGTGACAACTACTGAGCCATCAACGCTATAAAAAAAATACATTTTCTTAAAACATGATAAATTTATACTATGAAAACTGACGCGATTTGACACATTTTTTTGGTCACATCCGAAAAACGCCTCGTCTTGCTTCGCACAGCGGGTCGCTGCGCGCCTCGCTTATGGACATTGCGATTGAAGAAGTTAAGTTACATTAACAACCTAGAACATCGTCGCAAAGCTCAGTTGCTTTTTTATCGGATTCATTTCGGAGAGCGTGCTTCAGAACTACATGGTCTAATTCCCCCATGCCCATTCTTCTATCGGACGGTCAGAAGCTTGAAAAAGCGACATGTTGACGTTCCAAAAACTTGAACGAAACGATGAATGATTCCACTTTCATTGTGCGGACCGCTAGGCAGTGGTATGCGCTGCATGATTAGGTGTTCCGCGATGGATACAATCTGAATGTCTTCACGTCGAGATTGAATCGGTATCTTCTTCGGTTAGATCAATTACTTTACTCGTAATAAATTTATTAAGATTTGCGAGTTACGTTTGTGTACTTCCGAGCATACAATACGGTCAAGCGGTAGATTCTATTTTTATCTTTATTCTTTTATGATTAGGGAATAACTTATGGACGGAGCGAACGCGGGATTATTTAAGAGAGAGCCTTCTCTTAAAACAATTCTTAGTCTTGCTTTATATCTTCTAAATAAACGGGCTAAACGCTCTAATTGTGATAATAATTCCAGTTTGCAAGCCTTTCTTAGACATTAATGGTACAAGTTTTTGGCTGAGTAAAGTGAGGATCAGGCCATGGAGAAGGATCATGATGGAAGCCTTTCAAATGGAAATGACGACTAGGAATAACAGTTACAAACTCCTGGCTGTGATAACCGAGTTTGATACTGAATTTAGGGCAGCGTATGGCTCAAGTTATAGAATAAACGCGATGAGTTCAGACTGACCTAAAAATTAAATAAAAAGATACTTGTACACTTATTTATACTATAATACCGATTTATTTAAACAAGTACACTAAAAAAACACGACTACCATGCCTAAAACGAACTTAAGTTTTTAATAATTCACATTTGAAAAAGAAGCCACACTGCAGTTTTATTAAAAAAGTTGATAGCCATTGTCACTCGGGATGTTGTAAGGATTCTAACTTACAATACCCAATACATTCAAATCTATTATGAATGAATGAATGAATGAATGAATAACTCTTTATTGTACACACTTAAAATTAAATTTATGCTGGAATAAAGGAACTCTCATACATACATGCTTACATTCATACATGAACCCTGAGAATATAAACCAAGATTTACGTCAAGTAAAGTAAAATTGTGCGAACACAGCAAAACCAAAAGGAGAACTTATTTTTTTTTCTTTTACAAAATAAGTTACGTTAAACGATGATTGCTTGTTTGTTTGCTGTTTAAGTCGAGGAGTATCATATTTTGATGCAGTTTAAAATACCAATATCGCTTGATTTTTGACTTGAACCACACAACTCTCTCAAAGAACGAGACGCGCAAGACACTTTGGAAGTAATGTTTCAAAAGACAATAAGAGATTTCGCGATGCTAAGAAAGATCGCTTAATTCCGCTCCAGTTTATTACAGGATCCTTAATCTCAGTTTCAGTAAGTTTCGATTGCTCTTTTTAATCTCTAGAAGTTCGGATTTGACTTCAATGCTCTCTCGTAAAAATTTCATATCAAATTCCTCTTAGGTATTTTTATGTATCTCTTTACAATGTTCAAATGGTTCTAAAAATTGTCATCTTATGTCATATTTTATTAAGTAAGGTTTGCAATAAATTGGTTCAATTATAAGTTTTGTAAAAAAACTTTAATAAATTTAGCTGCTTGTTTACACTATACAATGTCACTTTGGTTTACATTTTGGTTTGGAACACTTAAATTATAAATACTTAGTTCTTACCTATACTAAGTACAAAATGTGTAGATAAGTACATACTGTTTTGTTTTTTTTTTCTTCTTAAAATATTATGTAAAGTAAAATTAAATGTACAATAATGACGACAATAATCGCACTAGTGAATTTTCTAACATAAATGAAAAAGATCAAGTAATTATTCTGATAACAAAGTTATTAGTATATTTAAGTGGTTAAACTGCAATTTTCACAGTTTAATTGTCCTTCTTCACTTCAACTTTTTTCACGGTACCTGTGCTGGTTTCAGTATCATTTGATGAACCAGACGTCGAGTGTTCTAACTTACTTGGATCACCTTTACCTTTCTCACTTTTTGATTTTAAGCTATAGGAACTAAGAATTGAAGGTTTCATACTTTTCTTTGGCTTAACTTTCATTGCTCTTTCTGGTGGTCTATTGATGCTTTCAGTTCTATTTTTTAACTTATTCAAGCTAAAATTAGATTTTATTTTTGCAGTAGGTTCTAAAGCACTTATATCTGGTAAATGCAAATCTGTTACACATATATAATCTTCAACATTTTTAGGCATTATACAACCAGGATTTATTTTAAAAGGAATTATTTCCAGTTTCTTTCCAAATGAATTGTCTGGCCCCTTAGAATCTAGAACATCTTCCATATTTGTTGGTGATTCTACGCCTCCAACTAGCTCTTGTATTAGTTTGTCTTCAGCCAAGTCATCTAGAAAAGCTTCATCTATATCATCATCATTGTCGTCATCGGAACAAAATGATGAAAATGACGTTACTGAACTAGTCATTTGCGAATGAAAATCATCGGGTAGTCTTACTCTTGGAACGTTTGTAGGTATTTCAACCTGACTCGATGAAGGTTTTATCACAATAGTAGGATCTGAAGATGGAGAGCTGGACGCTATAATTACTTTCGGGATTTCTCGATCTTTAGAACTGAAAACTATAGAGGTATCAGACCGATCAGAACCTTTTGAGGACTCAAAAGATCTGTTCCATAGTTGCGTGTCTGGTGAGAGCGTATTTATATTCTCGTAAGTTTTTACTTCGGTTTCTGGAATTTTCCTCGCATTAGATGTATCAAACGATGACAAAGGTTTTGTGTTTTTATAAGCAAGTCTACGTTCTAAAGTAGTTGTACGAGGTGGAGGTTGCGGCGGAACTTTTGACCGATCTGACTGACTTTCAATGCTACTCGAATAACTGCGGAAAGTTTGCAAAGTATTCGGTTGCAAAGACAGTCGTTTTTGAACTTTTGGCAAATCTGGAAGTACTTTGGGAAAGTTTCTCCTCTTTATAGTAACTAATGCTTCTTCAGCGCTAAGTGGTTGGTTTGCTTCAACGTCCTCTCGAGAAGTAACATTGATATCATTTCTGAATGTTACTGGAGGTAAAATATCAATAACAGGTATACCTGATTCTATTTTTTCTCGAAACAACTTGTCGTAATTGACATCACTCACTGGGTCAGAAGTGGAATGCTTATGAGATATGACCAGTGGCTTCTCTTGACTTACAGATAAAGTTACCATGTTTGTGTAAGTTTTATTTTCACTATCTTTTTCATTAGTTGATTTCTTTTCTTCTACTGTATTTGAACTTTTTAACTGAGTTATATTGGAATGTTTTTGATCACTCGTGTCGAATGATTTGGAAAGTTCAATTGGCTCTTGTTTTAAAATGGAACTTGCGCGAGCAGCTGGCGTCGCGTCTATAGCAACTGAGACCTTTTTCGATTTCAGGCTATCAGTAGCTTTGCTCTTCAATGATTCGGAGGATTTGTTAGTTTGTTTTATACTATTCATAGAATGTTTTTGACTGCTAATAGTTGAATGCGAGTCAAGAGCAGATGTAGAAGTAGTTTTTTCAGAGGTTTTGGCTTTATTACTAAAGCCTTTTGACGCCATAGTCTTTGGAGTTGTATTATCAATTTTCAGATCGTCTTTTTGTAACTTTCTTGTATCTGACAATAGTTCTTCCGATCTGGTGAAAGGTTTTGCTACGCTCATATGCTTTTCATTGTTCAGATCAGAATTTGAGTTTCTCAGTATAGCTGGGGAACATCTGTGCATAACTTCGTTCGCGATCCAATCTCGAACTTTAGTATGCGCATCTAGTGTACTTGTGGACAAATGTCTTCTTAGTTGAAATCTTTCACGGAAGCCACCTGAGTCATCCGATTTCGGCGTTTTGCATCCCTCAGATTTTTTCTTAATTTTCTTTACACTCTTTTTCTTGTTTATGCTCATTGACTTAATGACACTACATCCGTTTTTGAGTGTCTGCAACGCACCCTTATCGTCTTTGCTTTTTTGTCCGATTAAGTCCACTTCACCTATTTCAGCCCGTGATTGTCGAGTGCTCTCGAGTGTTTGCTCTCGCAATCTCTGTTTTCTCTTTTTGAAGTACAATATTGAACAAATGGCAACATCGACGACGAGGAATAAAACGCCGAGTGATATTATCAGAGTAATGGTCGCACTGGAGGTTTTAACGGGAATGTTTGGCTTCGGTTTTGTGGTTGTGGTTTTTTCCAATAAGCCGGATGGCACGGGTCGTGATGGAGTTTTTATTGATTGTATTTGTCGGTATATGGTGTCGGTGTCAGATCTATCTGGCTGAGAGTACGGGCGTAAATTACCGTAAGCAGATGGATTGTAATGCGGTGCGGGTACTTGTTGTGGTTGCCAGATTTTCCGGATTGTATCTAAAAACATTAAATGTGTAAAAATACATTGTTTTACTATGGAAATAAAGTGGTTTTGACAGAATTTCGTTACGGCATTATTCACGTTTGACGTCATATACTCCGTTTGTTTTGGTCACATACTCCGACTGTTTTGGTCACATCCGCTGACCTTTTTAAAGCTAAATGATTCGCTTCGTCTTCGACAATCGTTATAAATCAAACGTAGATAATCCCGTATAAGTAAAACACTAATCAATTTATTGGTGTTGACAAAGTGAAACAAGGTCGTTGGCATGTTTTAATGGAACTTAATTTCAAGTTGGACTGAATAGTTTCTACAGCATCTTCAAGTCTGTGGTATGGCTTAATATGCCACCTTGAGACTTGTGATCTGGAATAACACTTTGTTGTAGGATAAATAGCTAGGACAGAAAAAATATGAGCGACAGGCAGGTAGAACAGGTATTATCAGGTAGTGAAAGGAATTTAACTTGACAAATGCAGGAGGCTAAATTTATAAAATTTGCTAGTAGCAATCGAGGAATACTACTATTTACTGCTTTATCAACAACTACTAAGTTTATTCTATAAAAAAAATTTGGATTAACTAATAGCTATTGAAAAGGTGCTCTATCAAATTCTGCCATTAGATTAGCTAAAGGGTACCAAATGCAGTACCTAGGCTGCTTCTATGCGTTGTCTTTGCTCGGTGTGTGGATGTGGGTGTATAGTCAAATAGAGGATCGATGACGAACTTGCTGATTTTCTGCGGCAACTCCTCGAGCCAGAAACTGGTGTAGTTGGAGCGGTAGAGACTGCTTATAGAAGGCGGAATGTCTGGAAAAAAATTACAATTTCAGTCACTTTTAGAGCAGTGAGACAAGCTAAATTTAATTGTGTTTCAGTGACGTGACTTGGACAATTAGGTCTGGCAAGCAGTTACGTCAGACTGATGATTATATAATATATATATGTAACTTTTTCCACTTCAAATGATTTATAAAATTGTATTCGTCCCTATAGTGACCGAAACCTGGGGTTATAGAGGCTGTACACTTTGGTCACATAATTATACCTAATAATTTATTGACTAACAGTTTTATATGTAAGGTATAGGGTAGGTATACGATGTTTTACTTGGTGGTAGACCTACTTGGTGGTAGACCTCCTTGCAGGAGGTCGCCTCGGTAGGTACCACCGCAGTAACAGATGTTCTACCGCCAAGCAGTAGTGTAAAAACATAACTGTGCTTCTGTTTAAAGGTTAATCTAGCGAAAATATAGGACTGTTGATAACCATTGAAAATCTCAAAGTAATGAGCGCTAAAGCAGCGATGCCCTGAAATTTCTTTTGTTATTCAAAGTTCTGTGTATCGCTGAAATGGTCATGGGCATACGTTATCATCAGGAAAACTGTCCTTCGAATCATTACTTACACTGGAAAAATAAAAAATTGCTTAATTTTGTTCATGTGGGTATGTAGAAAATGTGTAATCTCACTTGCCTAGTCTCAAATAAGGTTGGTGGTCATCGTCGTACTCTGGCCATTCCACGTTGTACTGATTCCATTGCCTCTGGTCCAGCGTGTGGTATTTATTCACGCTTTGCGTGTTTGGAGATCTGGAAAAATCAATATACTATTTACACAGTGCTGATAAAGTGGAACTGGCTAAGTGGCTAGATTTTAACGGTAAGGCTGCTCATTAATACAGCACTAGTTAAATATTCAAGAGTTATATTTTTACTGTATTTCCGCTTAAAAGTCGTTTTGGTTACAATCCCTCGTATGATTTGATTTGAATATAATTTTAAATATTTATCTAACTTGAAGATAATATTCAAATATTCCTTAATATTTAAAACTCAAATCTGACATAAACTTAAAATCTAAATCTAACAACTCTGTTGGCTCATTGGTATTATGTAGGTCGTGGGTTCGATTCCCACCAAGTATAAACATTTTGTGGTATAAACAAATGTTTGTTCTGTGTCTGGGTGTTCACTATGTATTATAAGTATCTACGTATTTACAACAAAAAAAAGTATTTATGTATTCTATCAGTTTTGTGACCTCTATAGTATAAGCTTTGCTTAGTTTGGGGTCAGATGGTGCTGTGTGTAATGTTCTTCGGTAATTATTTATTCAAATAGATTAAAGTGCGTGTTTGCAGTCATCACACACCTTCGTGAATTCTCGGATATGCTCGTTTCCTCGCGATGTTTTCCTTCAACGTTTGAAGTTAGTGGCAATATGAACATAACAGACAATACAGAGGTGCGTGCTGTGGAATTCGATCCCAGGACCTCCAGGTTGGAAGACAGGCGGTCTCCCAACTAGGCTGCCGAAACTTATAGAAAATTATGCCATAAAAAATAATGCTATAAAAACTTACAGAAAATAATGCCATAAAAATGTATAAAAACTTATAGGAAATAATGCCATAAAAATGAGTTGCCGGTTTTGAGTTCTGTAATATTCGGTAGAACAAGTTTGAACTTGAACCGTGTATTATAAGATCCTTGTATATATATTGTATACTGTCCTTTTTTAAATATCTGGTGCTTACGATAAAGATTTGTATATCTTTATTCCCTGCGTTGTACATAAGAGTGATAATGCTTACCCAATCTTGACAAAGTTCGTCCACAGCCTCATGATGACTTCGCTCAGGAGTTTCTCTTGCGCCGTGTACTCCGCAGGGAGGTGAGTAGTGGCGCCACCTAGCGGCACCCCGAGAATATAAGGCAGCTCTGCACCATGAACGCTTTTATTCAGCTGAAAGTAACAAGCAATAAGACAAACAGTTTACTTGGTGGTAAATCTTAGCAGGTGATCCTCTAGATAGGTACCACCGCAGCACCAGATATTTTGCAGTAAAGCAGTAGTGTGTAAACATAACTGTGTTCTGGTTTGAAGGGTATTGCAGCTAGAGAAATAACAGAGCTGTTTAGACTAACCCTCGAAAGTCTCAAAGTAATGAGCGCCAAAGCAGCGATGCCCTGGACTTTGTTTAGCTACTCAAAGTTCTATGTATTGCTGCAATGGTCATGAGTTATTTTTACCATCAGGAGATCGTCTTGTTCGTCTTATTAATTTTACTTTAAAAAAGATTAATAAGTTGATCTTCTTTTAAAAATAATCATCTATGTATGTAGGTACCACTGTAGTGTCAGGTAATCTGCTACCAAGCAATGCTTAGTACAGTAAGTTTGTAAAAGTTGCCTAGTGTCAGAATTAATATGCCCTCCGAAAGTCTCTTGAAATTACTTGACGGTTTGATGGTTGTTATTATAGACATGGTGGTGCCGGCGTAAGAATAGTACCCCACCCTCTCTACCCGTGGTTGCCGTAAGAGTCGGCTAAGGGATATCATCCGGAAGATTGGCAGCAGCGTCTTCCTTGAACAATCACACCTAACTGCGCTCGCCAACCCGCCTGCCAAGCGTGGCGAGTATTGGCAAAACCCCTCCAGGAGGAGGCCTATGTCCAGCAGTGGACGTCCTATGGCTGATGATGATGATTATAGACATTTAGAACAAAATAACCCGGGTCAACTATTTAACATGTCATCAGACCCACAACAAAAACAAAAGGTCTTCATAAGGGTTCTGTACAAAAAGCTCTTTGGGTATTATCCTTACATGTACCCAACCAAGTTTCTTCTAGGGCAGTTAGGGTACAACTCCTTGGAAGTGAGAAGGCTACTCGACCAGCTGGTTTTTTGCTGTAAGGTGCTGAGAGGATCTATCGACTCTCTGCATCTGCATAATTTGCTCTCCTCGTTTTTCGCCCCGGATTATCCCTGGGTTCCGGCAAATAGGCGCGGTAAGCCACATAACCTCTTCCACGTTGATCAGGGTCGTACTGTTGCGCGGTCTATGTCTCCGTTGATTCGCGCCCGCCGCCACTTCAATATGCTCCTTGCTGTCAACACTGATTTTGATATTCTGACAGATACTTGGAAAACTGTGTCAGCAAATCTTTTATTGTATTGCGAAAATCTGACTGATCAGTGGGACAGGTGCAAGAAGCATGACAACTTAGCTCTTGACGATGGTCTTACTGACCTATGACGTATTATACTTATTAGAATATTTGAATTTGACATTGTTTCTAGATTTTGACATTATATTTGTATTTGCCATTGCAGTTAAATTTAAATTTGACATTGTATTTGAGCCTGATATTGCATTTCTATTTGATATTGTACTTAAGTTTGACATAATATTTGAGTTTGACATTTTATATGATTTTGAACTTGACATGCTTTACTTTTTTCTTATTAATTAATGCATAAGTCTGTGACATAAATGTAACTGTGTAACGTTTTTATGTCAATAAATAAATAATAATAATAATAACAGCGCTCAGAAAGAAATGCTACATACGGTCACCCATCAAAAGACAAACCGGATCACCCATTGGTTAACAGCGGTAATCGTATGAAATCGCTGTCAAGCTTCACTTGAGAACCAGTTCCATTCCAGGCCAGGTGTGTTCTATCTACGACAACACGGTCACTTAACATCAGGTGGGCTGTGGTCAAACATCTAGCCTGTTAACGTTAAAACAATAATTGTGCTGATATTTTGAGAGTGCGGCCAAAAGAGTAAAATAGCATGTTTTTTTTTACATTTGGTTCTGTTAGTGAGCTTTCTTAAAAGACGGATTTAATTTTTTAAGCGCTAACCAAGCGGCCTCTATCTTGTCCATGCTTGATTTTTATCTCAAAATATAAGTCGTCTTTTTTTAAATTCATTGCACGTTAGAAAGTAGCACGTTGTTCATGGTTCGTTGCCTGAAACACCTGTTGATGGTGGAACTTTTGAAGTTACATTCGACACCCGATTCCCGGATCCGCACTTTTTTTGATTTTCACGAAGATAAAAGGTGTGGACAAAAGTAAAACTTTCACGGTAAGGTGTCGAGTTGTATTTTTAAATTAAAGTAAATTTTAGCTGTCGGTGAGGTGGTTTTTCTTCTGCTACTTTATCAAGAAGAAAAGAAGAAGAGTTCTGGCAAGTTTTTGTCATCATCCTCAGCCCACTGCTGGACATAAGCCTCTCCTAAAAAAGCTCAAAAAAGCTAGCTCAATCTGCCAATGCTCGTCACGCTTGGCAGGCGGGTTGGCGAGCGCAGTTAGGTGTGATAATTCAAAGAAGACGCTGCTGCCCATCTTCCGGATTACATCCCTTAGCCGACTCTTACTGCCACCACGGGTAGAGAGAGGGTGGGGTACAATTCTTACGCCGGCACCACCACGGCAAGGAAAACACATCGTTCATCTAATTAATTCTGACAATAAAAAAATTGGATGCTTCTAACCAGTCTTTATGGAAATAATTGAGGCTTGTAGTGCATAAGCCTCACGTCCGTCACGTCACGTGAACGTCCTACGACTGAGATGACAAAAATTTAAATTTGTAAAAAAGAAATGTAACCTACTGCAGCAAAATCACTGCTGATGGAGTTATGTCCAAATACATAGAAGTACGACTGCCGGTTCGCCTTGGATTGGTAGTTGGCGAAGCGGATGACCGGGGAGAGGGTTCGAGCATCGCTGAAGAGATTGAGAATCACGTCCCGATTGGTTTCCACGTTCCAGCGCTGCGGGTGTAGTTTTGATGGGGAGTATCTGAAAGCAAAATTCGTATTCATATTAGGTACACAATTTACAAACTTCCCGCTATCTATATATATGTATCTATATACATAAGATATATATAGAATAATGGTCCGTAAGTTCAAAGTCGCTCAGCGAGCTGTGGAAAGAGCTATGCTTGGCGTTTCTCTGAAGGATCGTATCCGGAACGAAGTAATTCGCCAGAGAACAAAAGTCACTGACATAGCTCAGCATATTAGCAAGCTGAAGTGGCAATGGGCTGGAAATATCTGTCGCAGAACCGATAAATGCTGGGGTAGACGTGTTCTGGAGTGGAGACCGCGAATTGGTAAACGTAGCGTAGGACGCCCTGAGACTCGATGAAGTGACGATATACGTAGGACAGCTGTCGGTGGATGGAAGCGAAAAGCCGAAGATCGGGCTGAGTGGCGTTTCTTGGGAGAGGCCTATGTCCAGCAGCGGACTTCGATAGGATGATGATGATATCTATACATATATCTTCAACAGCCCTGTTGGTTAATTGGTAGTATATTTGATTTAAAAGCTGTAGTTAGTGGGTTCGATTATTCATTTCAACAACTTGAATCAAATGCTTACTTCTTCAACAAAGCAGCCAAAGCTTCTTTCTCGGCGCCTTCAAAGACTATTTTAGCATATTTCGTTATAAAATCGTCTCTCTGGTTTTCTAGAATTCCATGATCTAGTTCAATCACGCCGAAGTCATGATAACTCTCCAACTCCACCACCCCACTGAGCAGTTGATATCTGGAATCAGAAAAATCTCTTTTTTACGGATACTTAATATAAAAGTAAACGACTGATTTTGATTAAATTTGGCAAAAGATATAATGCGCACGAAAATATGAGAATGTCCAATAAATTTTTATTCTTTTGGCATGAAATTTATCTTTAAATTTGCTTTCATAGCGGGAGCCATTTCAGAAAACTGATAATAAAATCGGGGGATACACAGTTACATATAAACTGTAAACTAATATGAAAAGAACCACAAAAAAAAATGCCTTGCTGGAGTCTTCTCAGTTGAAGTGTAATTACGTTTTTTTTAATAATGGAGTTCCTTCTACCTACTACTGTACTCTTCTTTCATATGTATTTATTTATGCAGTATTGTTTTATGTGGTTGTAAATTCTGGAGCGGAGACCATGACCGGCAAGCATCATAGGATGTTCGCCCACAAGGTCAGGGGCGGATCTATATAAGGATTGTTTGGACTGCAGCCCCGTGGATATGAAATGCATAATGAAGTTATTATGATAATTTATAAAAAGAACTGATCTTAAAGAAGAACTTCTCAGTTGAAGTGTAATTACGAGCCGGTGGTAG
Organism: Biston stratarius; assembly: GCA_950106695.1. Taxonomy (NCBI): domain Eukaryota; kingdom Metazoa; phylum Arthropoda; class Insecta; order Lepidoptera; family Geometridae; genus Biston; species Biston stratarius. The sequence continues at coordinate 16,705,295 of OX467109.1, read as the reverse complement.
ATACAAAAATGTAACTTAACGTTCATAAGTGCCTTAGCAGGGCGTAAACTGAATAAATTACTTTTTGATTTGATTTTGATATCTTTTTTTCTATACATTGGACTAGGCATGCGTTTGGCCACGATCTCGCCTGATGGAAACCGACAATGTGGCCGAAGATTGAGCACACTATTCTAGGAAATACCGAAATACCTATTCCCGTTTTTTTTTAACAATCGGTTCTATCATCTACATCCACTTAATTACACCACTTGATAGCAAAAGGATCAAATAATTCGTTACGTTGAGTGTGGACTTGAAACATGGAAATCCGAACGAACGACTTCTTAGTGTTCAAAAATATGTTCAAAACACATGTTCTAACATGAGTGCCTCCAAAACTTTCACATAAGATTCATATTTGGTTTACGCAAATATGACCACGTTTTCAACTTCCGCGCTACGCTCAAGTGGCTCCAATCAAGTTCACGCCTTTTACTCGCACTCCCATAGCTTCTTTCCCCTCATCTGTCAAGGACTTATGCTAGCCAGAATCGCCTGTCATTGTACCTACCTTCTTAAAATCGCTTAGACAAACACATATAAATTTCAACTTTACAGAATAAATTTTCTTTTAATTCATATACATACTACACATCTTCCGGTCCATCTGTCAGGTACTTGCGATCATTGAAAAGGCCTGTAATTTTTTTTTAACTTCTCAATGAATGAGCTAAATCGTATAAAAATTTCAAGCTTACAGCAATAAGTATTTTTTTTTAAATTTTATTTACACTTTCAGGTGTATATATTTTGATCACGTGCAGGGCTGATGCGTGCCAGGCGATGGTTATCGTACTTAGCATGCTATGACTCATCACTATAAGAATTTCTAGCCCTACAGACATACCTCTACTCGGAGGGTTCACTAGCTCTCGTTCTACTATTAGGTATAGTGAACGGTAGGATACGATATGTAAAGGTTATAAGTTGACAAAAATTATTTAATAAGGTACCTACATTCTGTTTACATTCTGCAATGATTGAAAATTCGATATAAAAAGGTTTTTGGCAAGAAGTATTTGTAATGTAAAGATATATTTTCCATTAACTCTTACTGGCAGCTCTAGGGTATTTCGAAGAACTTGTTAAATGGAGGAAACCGTTATATTGAGGTTCGTTATAATAAGGTTACAATGTATCTGAAATACTTTTTCAAAACTTCGAATACCGCAAAATAGAAAGTTTCGACTTTTGAACGAAACATTCAATAGATCTGTTTCAAACTTTTAATTTGAACGTGAAAGTTGTTCGAACGTAATCGTCAAGAAAATGTTGAGCCGATTAAAATTTGATCGCGAACAGAAGGGTGGGAATCGTTCAGCGACTTTACACGCTCCACTGAATGTTCCTAATCACACCAATCAGGGATTTCTGATTATGATTCCACTCTTTGGAATTGGACATTGGAATCTTTTGGAAACGATTTTATTACTATGATGACCACTTATTGGCCATTGAGAGTCTTTTATAACTGATATTAGAAAACGTAATGACCTAATGACCGCTCTATGACTAAATCACTAATATTATAAGGACGAAAGTTAGTGAGTGTGTTTGTATGTTTGTTACTTCTTCACGCTTAAACGGTTAGACCTTTGAGTTAGTTTCGATGAAATTTGGTATGGAGGTAGCTGATACCCTGGATTAACAGATATACTACTTTTTATCCAGTAAAAATGTAGCGGGTAGCGATGATAGCTCAGTAGTTAGCGCGGTAGGTTCGCATACCGAAGGGCGAGGGTTCAAAGCCCAACAATGAGCTTGAGCTGCCGGTGAAAGAAAACATCGTGAGGAAACCATAGCGTGGTGGTAGGGTACTTTATAGTACTCGGCTGGCTAACTTAACATCAGGCGAGTTGTGGTTAAACACCAAGCCTGTCAAACATAAAGAAAAGCTAGTAATAAGTATTGTCGCACATTTACACACACACACACACACACACACAGCGCCATCTAGCCTCAAACTAAACAAAACTAGTAAAATCAGATAAAATACTTATAATACAAACAAGACACCCAGACAGAACAAACATTCATCGTCATATAAATATTTGTTCTGGTGGGAATCGAACTAAAACTAAGCTGTGTTTAGAGGGGGAGTCGTTTTTTTTAAACAACGAACGTGAAACACCTTGAAAGTTTGAACAACAGCAATATTGACACAGGGGGTTTAGTACTCGATTGTCGTTCCAAATAATTTAAAAAAATAGGTGGTTAATATTTGACCTAATTATCCTGAGCAAACACGAAAATACGGACACTCAAATCACGCGCACCGAAAATGACATGGTAGTCGCGCGCAGTCCCAGATTAGATAACAGTTACTGAACAGTCTGCGTATTTTCATTGCGCTAGCTTGGTGCGTAAAGCTGCGCGCTGTCCATACACTCTGAAGTCCTGGGAAAAACTTTAATCAAGGTTTTCTTAGTTTTTGTTTTTTTTCGATTTTATTTCCTTATACGTTTCATATGACCACTAACTAACATGTCTTTGAATATTGCTAATGTTCAAACAGACAGCCCGTATAATGCTTGTTCAACAAATTCGTTTTTTAGGTAAGTGTTAACCAGTTTTTTAAATGAGGTTTAGTTTAGGTTTAACGTACTTGCTTAACAGATTCGGGAAGGCTTCCATGGTGCTGGATGCCTCGCTTGGTATGAACGAGCCGGCGACAATCGGCCCAAGAGGAGTCTCGAACTGCCTTGCGAGTATCTGGACTTTCTTGATCTCTGATAACCTGTAAGACGAAAAAACTTTTCAGCCCTGTTGGCTCATTGGTAGAATATCTGCCTTAAGAGCTGTTAGGCGTAGGTTCGATTCCCACTTAGGACAAGCATTTTGTGGTATAAACAAAATGTTTGTTCTGTATGCTTAGTGCGAGTTTCTTAAACAAATCGAATTACTTAACTACAGCGTAAATCGAGCATCCGTTGGTCACGTCGTAAAGTGAGTAAGTCTGAGTGTGAGTGACAAACTAGTTATTCGATTAAAATGACGTTTGGTCACCGAGTACAGCGTTTATTTTATTTCGTATGTTGGTAGCACGTGGCTTTTATGTGATAAGCCGACCAAATTAAATACAATGATTATCTAACGCTATTTGTATGGAGGCGTTGTACTATCAAAAATAGTCGTGGTACACTTGGCGTCACTTATTGGATTTTATTATGTAAACAAACTGTGTATAAGTGAGTCAAATTTAAATTATTCTTTATTACTCGATTTAAAATAAAAGGAAAAATGAAAACAAGCCAGCATCAATTTGGCTTGTTAGTATGCTATGCTTTTATGGAAGAGTAAGTATCTAATAAGAAAAAGATCAAGATCTTTACAATACCTATTTAATACGATTTGTTGAATTGAACTTGTAATATACCTATTTTGTACTTTTATTTTCTAGTCATGGAGATCTCAGTTATAGGCTTTATAACTAATGCCTATTTCCCAGCAGTGATATAAGGTCCTTCTAATGGTGGATGGACCACCACCACCACCACCGCCACCGTTGGGAGGACCTTATATCACTGCTGTGATGTAGTGATGGCAGTGGTGATTCAAAATCCAGAGAGTAGTGAAAAAAGGTTAAAACGATACCTATACATCATTTTATTAGTGTTTATTATCGGTTGAGGACTTGCTGTCCTTGCTTTTTGCCGTCGACAACATCCTCCAAGCAAAAAAGTTACGATCTGCCATTTTTTTCTCCAATTAAAACACAAAAATAATTAATTTCTAAAAAGATATTCGTATTGTATCGGTTTCACTACCAAAAGCTTCGTGACAAAGTTAACTTGCTCGGAAGTGAAAAAGTTTACAATCTCACTGTCAAAATAGGCAAATGTTGCAACTCGCACTCGCAAAAACATCATCCAAGCTCGTTAACGTGCTCACTTCGGTAAAGTTAGTCGATGGTCACGATCGTAAAGTTAACAATCAATCTCGCACTCACAAAATATGTTTTACGAACGTCACGCTAGGTGGCGCTGATCCAATTCCATACAAATTGGAGTTAACTTTAACGCGATCGAGTAGTTAAAAAAACTCGCACTAAGCATACTGTGTCTGGGTGTTTTGTATCCCACTATGTAAAAGTTTGGATGGATGGATGTTTGTTACTCAATCACGCCAGATCGGCTGAACGGATCTGGATGAAATTTTGCATGTATATACTTTAGGCCTTGGAATAAAACATAGGATCCTTTTCATCATCATCAACATCCATCACCACGCGGGTAAAACAGCAGGGCGCAGCTAGCGTATTATAAGTATTACAAAAAAAAATTATATACATATATGTATGTATTCTATCAGTTATTTGACTGTCATAGTACAAGCTTTGCTTAGTTTGGGGTCAGATGGCGCTGTGTGTATGTTATATCCGAAGATATTTATTTATTTATTTTACTGACACAAAAACTAGGATAGGTTTAAGATTTGCAATTTTTAAAGCCACTTAGCCTTAATTCGACAATTAAACGTTTTTTCAAAGTTAATCAATTCATTGCCCGGAGTTATATTTTTCAATGAATCAACATTTTTTCTTTAAAAAATATTACAGGGCACAAAAACTAATTATTGAGGGTCAGCGCGCTGCCTTAGTACCTATCTTTTTTTGAAAGAATGTAATAAAATTATTTAGTACAATTACAAATTTTATTTAGTTATGATTTTGCAAAGCAATTTTAAAATTTGACTTGAAAAATTGGACATATTGAATTATGGAGATTATAGTTGATACCAAATTTATTATTTTATCAAATTAGTACCGAATTACACTAATGAATCGAGCGGGGTCGTGCTACCACCCCTCAAGTTGAAAATCTGCACGTTGAATCTGCTAGTTGAAATCCAAGCACCGAACGGTGTGTTCTGACAGCCTCACTTGAGAGCTAGTTCCATTTCAGTGTAGTTTACCTATCTTGTCAACCATTAAAAAAAGTAATATTATACTTAATTAAATTATGATAGGTAACAAATAAGTCAATGGAAAAAATATAGATTATTGGACTTTTATTGTTCGAACGGCTAAAGCGTGGAATATGTTACTCGAGTTTAGAGAAGTGTTGTCCATCGTAGATCGCATCACATCAGATGAGATGACACAAACGCAACTGATTTGGTAGCGATGATAGCTCAGTGGTTAGCACGGTCGGTTCGCATGCCGAAGGGCGTGTGTTCACACCCCAACAATGTTCTTGAGCTGCCGGTGAAGGAAAACATCGTGAGGAAACCATAGCGTGGTGGTAGGGGACTTTCTAATACTCGGCTGGCTAGCTACCACCCTCAAGTTGAGTATCTGCCGCCTAACATCTAACGGTGTGTTTCGGCAGCCTCACTTGAGAGCCAGTTCCATTGCAGACTAGGTGTGTTTACCATCTTCGACCACACCGTGACTCAGCATCAGGTGAGCTGTGGTCAGTCCGTCAGCTATAAAAAAAGCCTATTCATTTTAATTAAATATACACATAAACAAAATTTTATACATACAGTCATGCAAAACTATCATTTAAAAAAAATTACAATAATAATAATATAAAATGTGATGTCAAAAAACAAACCAAATTGTTAATAATATCATAACGATTAATTTAGTAGATCTATGCCGTTATTAAAAGTAAATATCGTAGGGTATTGAACACAGCGCCATCTTGCCCCAAACTAAGAAAAACTTGTACTATGGAAACCAGATAGCTGTACACTTTTTTTTGTGACCATTACTTATAATACGTGCAGAACAAACATTTATAGTCAAACAAATGTTTGTTCTGGCTCATGAAGCAGATACACTATATTTTTTTTTTATGTAACAGTAATGAGATGAACGAGACGCTCTCCTGATGTTAAGAGATAACGCCTGTCCATGACCATTGCAGCGATACACAGAACTTTGAGTAGTAAAACAAAGTCCAGGCCATCGCTGCCTTGGCTCATTACTTTGAGACTAGATGGTTAGTCTCAATAGCCCTGTAATTCCGCTAGCTGCAGTACCCTTCAAACCGGAACACAGTAATGTTTACACACTACTGCTTGGCGGCAGAATATCTGGTACTGCGGTGGTACCTACTTAGACGACCTCCTGCTAAGGAAATCTACCACCAAGTAAAATGAGCTAACAGGGTAGTCAAAATGATTCTGCGGTTCTCAAAATGGCCTGTTTATCCCACAACATTCTAAATTGGCCTACAAACTGCCACCCTTGATCCGCCATCATCAAAGCTACAACTCTGACCAAATTTCACCAATTATCAAGTGATAAACCTCCCAACTTCAAAACGACTGTACACCAAAAGTCCATAAACAGACCTCGTGGAACCTTGTCGCAATGAAAACAATTTACATTCTCGTGAAATCTTGGATAATTTTCTGGCTAGGGACTGCGACAAGGTTATATGAAATTAACGTGAGTTGTGCAAACTTGAAAGACAACGTTATAGAGGACCAAACATTGGGATCTTTTGTTTTAGGTACAACGTTAATAATAAAGATAAGATTGCAAGACGTTTATTGGCAATATGAGCCAATTATGAGCTGTAACCAGATTCCACAACTTCGGAGATGTTGCCGTACATTATTTTGCAATAAATGATGTTCAACGTTTTCTTACTATACCTATCTTTTGTTTAATGTAAGTTGTATTCTTGTCAAAGTAAAAAGACCTGGCTATCATTGTATAAAAAAAAAAAAATTGTAGTACACACAGCACCATCTGAACCCAAACTAAGCATAGCTTGTACTAAAGAAGTCAGATAAAATACATAAATACTTTTTTTTTGTATTTGTAAATACATACCTATAATATACTATACAGAACACCCAGACACAGAATGATGTTATCATTTTTTAGGGTTCCGTACCTCAAAAGTAAAAACGGAAACCTTATAGGATCACTGTTGTCCGTCTATCTGTCTGTCAAGACCCTTTTTCTCAGGAACGCGTGGTGGTATCAAGCTGAAATTCATATCAAATACTCAGGTCTACTGTGTCATCTATACGATGATAAAAACCGGCCAAGTGCAAGTCGGACTCGTGCACGAAGGGTGCCGTACCGTCATCTATAAAAACGGCAAAAAAATCATATCTGTTGTAATCCCCTTAAAAATTTATTTTATTTATTTTTTGTTTTTTAGTATTGGTTGTTATAGCGGCAATAGAAATAAATCATCTGTGAAAATTTCAACTGTCTATCTCGGTTCATTAGATAACAGCCTGGTGATAAACGAACAGACAGACAGACGGACAAACAGCGGAGTCTTAGTAATAGGGTCCCTTTTCACCCTTTGGGTACGGAACAAAAATGATAGTTTTATTTTATATTTGTTGGTTCTGACTATTAAGACTATTCCCAAACACGTGCTAAGAGGTTTGTTGCTATATGTTTTGGAGGTGACTTACGGTTTCCTCTGTAAGCAACTCATCATATTTCTCGAGCTAGGATTGCATCCTAAACTCTGGGCGACTTGCAGCGTGTACTGAGCGGGATCCTTAGTAATCGCCCAGTCGGAAAGTGCTGACCCTGACATCAAAATCGCTCGATGGAACAACCCTGAAAATGGAACATAAAACGTTTGTAAATATAATACCAAGACTAGAGAAGAATACCAACAAAATCCTTCTAAAGACAAGTCTGCCAAGAACATCTAAAAATTATTTGTTGCAAAGAGTATCAAAAGCGTTCGTAGGATCATATCACATTTGGTTGGGCCTTAAGCCTTTACCAGGGTCGAAAGTCCTATCCACTATACGGATACGCGAATTTAACCTAAATTGCGTGGAATTCCTTGTTATGTTCTTATAGAGGGACCTCTTGTATGTAACGTTTTTTAAATAGTTTATAGGCTAGGTACCGTGGTGGTGCCGGCGTAAGAATTGTACCCCACCCTTTCTACCCGTGGTTGCCGTAAGAGTCGGCTAAGGGATGTAATCCGGAAGATGGGCAGCAGCGTCTTCCTTGAACAATCACATCTAACTGCGCTCGCCAACCCGCCTGACAAGCGTGGTGAGTATTGGCAAAACCCCCCTAGGAGAAGGCCTATGTCCAGCAGTGGATGTCCTATGGCTGATGATGTGTGATGTGTAGGTGTTGTTCATAGCTCATCTGATGTTACGTGACGCGCGGTCGAAGATGGTAAACACGCCTAGCTCGGAATTGGACCGGCTCTCAAGTAAGGCTGTCGGAACACATCCGTTAGACGCTTGTCGGTAGATTATAAACTTGAGACTGGAAGCTAGCCAGCCGAGCACTAGACAGTACTACACCATGCTATGGTTTTCTTTCCATTTTTTCCAAGCAGCTCTAGCTCATTGTTGGGGTTTAAACCCACGCCCTTCGGCATACAAACCGACCGTGCAAACCGTTGAGCTATAATAGCTATAAAATTGTAGGGAACTAACGACTCGCTCCAGCTTCGCACGAATGCAATTTATTTTGGTGACTTGATTATAAACCAGCCCAGATTGATTATAGCCTAGCAAATTATCAAGTTGAAGTGGAAGTGGGCTGGGCACATAGCACGCAGAACTGATGGCCGATGGGGTTGCAAAGTTCTGGAGTGGAGACCACGGACCGGCAAGCGCAGCGTAGGACGTCCACCCACGAGGTGGACAGACGACCTAATAAAGACCGCAGGAACGCGCTGGATGCGAGCCGCTTCCAACCGGTCTTTATGGAAGACAATGGAGGAGGCCTATGTCCAGCCGTGGACGTCCTACGGCTTAAATGATGATTGAATTTCTCTGCTTACACAAAAATTTAATTAGCATGTATTATAAGACCTTCCGGGAAACAAACTTAAATGACAGTGAAAACCGTATCCAAATCCGCCCGTGGTTTAGAAGAAAAACCGAAGAAACAGACAGGTGAGAATAGAGATTTTGTTTTATACAATTTAGAGAAGATAGAGAAATATAAGTTGGTGTAATAGACTTGCTTCTACTATTAAATGTACTCACCATTAGAAATGGGTGATAGCATGAGATAATTTATACACGCTGCACCAGTTCCGTGTCCCATCAGTGTCACGGAGTTAGGGTCCCCGTTCAGATCCTCAATGTTGTCTTTGATCCACTGCAAGGCCGCGAGCTGGTCCAGTAGACCATTGTTCCCGTAGTCATGGTCCGTTAGACTTGGTTTCAGGAATCCTGGAAATATTAGCATGTTTTTTTTTTTGACATCTCATTTTGTGCAGTCCATCAGCTATGTTTACGTATATGTTACATTAAAGTCAAATTATATATTATTACACTACAATTCTTCATCCAAAAATTCCCGTTTTTTTTATAAAGAAGTAAAGGTTTAATCTGGGTGCCTTCACGTCGCGAATGAAGCGGTTTTCCTAGACAAGCGTGCTCCATCGTAGACCGCATCTTCGTTTAACATCAGGCAAGATAGCGGTCAAACGCAAACCTACTTGTAATAAAAACATCTAAGAAAAAAATAGACACTTTGGAATAACTGTCGACCCGTCACATTATCGGTCAATATTTATTTTAAATTAAATTGACTTGTAACTAATTATATTATTATCCATAAAGGCTATGAACTGACGTGAACCCATAGCATTGGTAGCATATATATACATAGCATAGCAATGCGCGGTTAAACAAGTTTACACTAAAAAAACAATAACAACAATAAAGAGTAATCTTGTTCATCGAAGTCTAAAAATATATTATACAACTTACCAAGTATCCCCAATCTGAAATTGATTGTTATAACCATAATATTTCCGTACGACGCCAATATCCGCCCGTCGTATGGATTCCCCGAACTCCATTCAAAGGAATCCCCGTGGATAAACACCAGTACCGGAAACTTCTTTGATTTTTGTTCTGAAAATAATAAAGATAAACATAAAACAATACTGACACCCGACTACCCGCATTTGTAACCTTACAGACACAAGTAGCGACATCTGTGTTGTGGTTACTGAACTACTTTCACATTAACGTAGCCAAAAAGTTCACGAGTTCACATTTTGCAACTGAAACAAGTCAGTTAAATGCTTGGGTGTTGTAATATAAAGGGTTTGTCATAGATGGCGCTAATAAATAATAGTATTACACGTAGAATTTTGATCAAAATCATTTACGCTATAGCAATCATATTAAACTACATATTATATTTTGTATAGGTATTTATGCAAATTATTATGTTTCTTTAGTTAACACACTCCGTCGTTATACAAAATCCTATCCTTACAAAGGTTGCCTGGAAGATCTATCGCTCTAAGCGATAAAGCCGCCGATTGTTCTACTTCATTTTAAATATTTGTATTATTTTTGTTTCTGCGATCTTGGTGTGTACAATAAAGAGATTCATCTATCTTTTGAATATGTTATGATAAAACTGCGCCCTGCAGTTTTGCCCTCGTGGTGATGGATGATGGTGATGATGAAAAGTATCCTATGACTTATTCCAGGGCCTAAAGTACCTACATTCAAAATTTCACCCAGATCCGTTTAGTGGTTTACGCGTGAAGGTGGAACAAACAAACTTACATTAGCATTTGTAATATTAGGATATTAGGAACTATTCCGATAGACAGCGGTCTTTTAAATTAGGTAGTCAACTTTACTGTAGTAGGTGGGTACTATTTTAAATTATTGATTTCTGTTCGTTGTTTATTTATTTGTGGCAATTGATGACTTTATATAAGTTTATCCGGTAAAATCTTCACTTATTTACGTAAAACAAAGCCCTCTCCGTATAAACCTTAGAAATATATGTACCTTTTATTTGGTGGTAAACTTTTTCATGGCTGACAGGCTAGGTGTTTGACCACAACTCACCTGATGTTAAGTGACGGTGTGGTCAAAGATGGTAAAGCACACCTAGCCTGGAATGGAACTGGCTCTCAAGTAAGGCTGCCGGTGCGACTTTCAACCTGCCTTCTGCATCTAGTATAATTACTGGGCTGTTAAGACTAACCATCTAATGTCTCAAAGTAATGAGCGCCAAAGCAGCGATGCCCTGGACTTTGTTTTGCTACTCAGAATTCTGTGTAACGCTGCTATGGTCATAGATAAAGGTTAACTCTTACCACCTCTTAGACAAACTGAAGTTCAAAAATCTATAACCCGACTGCGATTAAAATAGCTATAATTTAAGGAAAACACTTTTTAAACAAATTTATTATTCCTAATTAAATTTAAATATATATAACTTGTATATAATGTTGTAATCCTCTTTTAATTTCCTTAATTTTGATACCCTACTCAATAGGTTTTGGTATTTTTTAAATTATATTTCGCGCCAAAACTCCGCCATTTTTTTTTTCAAACATCTACCTAAGAACACTAGGGTTTTTAAGACCAATATAATGATAATCCATCCAGCCTTTTGGAAGATACGAAGCTTTTACTCGAAATTTACATACAAGATACACGCGAAAAACATAACCCTTCCTTGGCAGTCGGGTAAAAATATCCCTTAAGAGGGATACAAAGAAATCGGTTTTTAACGCCGTATCTGGGAGATGCAGAAATAGCTAGCACCTGAGTTATAAATAGTCTCTATTAGTTTTAAAATGAACCGTGTCATTGGAAATGATCCAGAATTTGCTTTCGCTAGCGATGTAGGTCAAAGAGCCCTTTGATGTAATTGTACCTAAGGGCGGAAATAATTGCGTAGAGAACATAAAGTATGTCAGAGTGTCAACTACTACGAGATACTAAACGTGCTAAATATGCAAAGAGACGCAAATGGGGGAACTAAATCAATCTACTGATATCTGCCATTTCAACATTTTCTTCCGCTAAAAGGCAAACCTGAACTTGTTCACTAAAAACTTCGTCCAAACTGGAGAAGGGTAATTAAAGATTGTTTTCCTACAATAAAAAGCCTGACTCCTACAATGGTATACGGCCTTGCATTGGGCCCCGTCTGCTCCATTGTTTATCCCTTCTTTGTTCTCTCCATTGCTTTGTTTGTCGGAAAATTACGTGAAATTTTCGCTTCGACCGTACTTTTCCGTTTTTATTGCTGGAAATCATTAATCAAATCTGAACCTTATTTGTAATCGGTTAGAGCTTACGTTGTATTTTTGATGGCATAAAAGTGCAGTCGAAATCACAAGTGGGTTTCGTTATCCGATTGGGATCTTAATCTTTTCTTTTAAATAATAATCATTAGGTATTTGGTTTGTTTTCGTCGCATTTTTCATGACTATTCTCGGAATATGTACAGTTGGGATAGAATAACACAGAAGATAGATTGAATGTTTATCAAAGTTTACACTTTTTTATGTAATAGTAAGACGTACGAAACGCTCTCCGTATAGTAAGAGATAACGCATGTCTTTCTAGTTCCGCACGCACGTTGTGCTTAACTTTGTCTCCTTGATAAAGGCCACCGCATGTGACCGTAACTATAGTCGGAGTTTCATAAGTCAAACAAAAATACAGGACCCCTTTAAAAAATCTTTATACTGTGAAACGAAATTAAAAAAAATACAACTCATTAAGTTTTAAAAGTTTCTAAAGTATCATTAACATTTATCAATGAATCTTATAACTGGGGCTAATAAACCATTTCAACACACTCAAAACACGAAAGCTATCTATTTTAAGGCGCTTCCGTTCGTTACTCAGCACGAATTCTCTTGTCTCTATATCAAAGGATCGTCTTTATGTTTGTCTTAAATTCTGTATCTAAGTAACTATATTATGTCTTTTTAAAGCAGTCATTTGAAATATAACAATAAGAACTTGGAAGAAAAAAGAAACACTGCTAAATATAAATAGCAACTTAATTTTGTTATTTCTATAAATAAATGTTTCATTTGACCACTTTAAAAATTTAAAACTGCAGCAATATTAACCAAATTTACTCTTAAAGTATTAATTATTTATTATTTATTATTTCTTCTTTTTTTTGTTTGTCGGGCTTTGGTATTTGACCACAGCTCACCTGATGTTAAGTGACGGTGTGGTCGAAGATGGTAAAGAACATCTAGCCTGGAATGGTACCGGCTCTCAAATGAGGCTGCCAGAACACACTGTTAGATGCATGGCGGCAGATTTTCAACTTGAGGGTGGTAGCTAGCCAGCCGAGTACTAGATAATAATACCCTACCACCATGTTATGGTTTCCTCACGATTATTCGTTTATTCGATACGTTTTCCTTCACCGGCAGCTCAAGCTCAATGTTGGAGTTTAAACCCACTATCTTCTACATGCGAACCGACCGGGCTTTCCCAAAATATATAGTATGTTTTTTTAATGTTTCATGTCTCAAAACTGCTTCATATTTTTTAAAAAATAGCTCTTCAAATATGACATAGAGGCGTTGGAGTCTATTGAGAAGCGTGCCAAGAAGCTCATCTGCGACGACTCCATTGTTCAGGTTAAGTTACAAAGCCTAGAACATCGTCACAAAGTCGCTAGTTTGTCGATTTTTTATTGGATTCATTTCGGAAAGTGTGCTTAAGAACTACATGGTCTGATTTCCCCATGCCCATTATGCCAGAAGCTTATAAAAACGACCTCGTTTCATGGTCGACGTTCCAAAAACTCGAACGAAACGATTTGATTCCACGTTCATTGTGCGGACTGCTAGACAGTGGAATGCGCTGCCCGAGTGGGTGTTCCACGATGGATATAATCTGGGTGTCTTCAAATCGAGAGTGAATCAGTATCTTCTAGGCAAGCGCGCTTCAACTTAGACCGCATCATCGCTTAACATCAGATGAGATAGCGGTCAAAAGTAACCCTATTTCTAATAAATAAATAATAGTAACTATTTACACGATTTATCATGACTCAAGTAAATCCACGGTTAAAAATTAGTTAATGATCTAGAATTAAAGTTCCATTGAACAAAGTGTAGAACTGTGAACTACATTTATTTCAGTTTAGGAATGTCGCTCGTCTATAATTATCTGAGTCAGTTACGAGATATTTTTAAATGGTTAGAAATTCTGAAACAGGGTTTGAATCGTATATATTTAGAAAGTTGAGCGTAGAAATTAAATGTAGGCAATGATTGGAATCCTTTTCATTATAGGAAAATCAAGATACCTAACAACGAGGGTAGTAATTTTTTGTTGTACATATGCAATTTTTTTTTTACAAATATGCTTGCTTTTGATCACCAACTTGCCTTATGTTAATAATTAAATTAAATATTAATTTCTTTCTGCATTTATTTTTATAAATTTAGCTATCTACTTATAGTATACTAGCTGTTACCCGTGACTTCATCCGCGTGGAATTTAACAAAAAGTTTTTTCAGTTTTCGGTATAAAAAGTATCCTATATGTTAATACAGGTCATAAACTATATGTGTGCCAAATTTAATCTAAATCCGTTCAGTAGTTTTTGAGTGGAAGTATAAAAACATCCATCCATCCTCACAAAGTTTCACATTTACGATAGAATAGTAAGATTTTTAGAATTATCATAAATAGTATAGGTATTTAGTATATACGCTATACTTAGCAGGAGGTCGTCTAGGTAGGTACCACCGCAGTACCAGATATTCTGCCGCCAAGCAGTAGTGTGTAAACATTACTGTGTTCCGGTTTGAAGGGTACTGCGGCTAGCGAAATTACTAGGCTGTTCAGATTAACCGTCTAAATTATCAAAGTAATGAACGCCAAAGCAGCGATGCCCTGGACATTGTTTTGTTACTCAATTTTTTTTGTAACGCTGTAATTTTTTGAAAAAAACATCATTATCATCTCAGGACGTTCATTGCTGGACATAGGCCTCTCCCATTGACTTCCGTAAAGACCGGTTGGAAGCGGCTCGCATCCAGCGCGTTCCTGCGGTCTTTATAAGGACGTCCTTCGCTGCGCTTGCCGGTCCGTGGTCTCCACTCCAGAACTTTGCAGCCCCATCGGTCATCAGTTCTGCGTGCTATGTACCCTGCCCACTGCCACTTCAACTTGCTAATCCGCTGGGCTAGGTCGGTTACTTTAGTTCGTCTACGGATCTCCTCATTTCTGATTCGATCAGGTAGAGAAACTCCGAGCACAGCCCTGTCCATAGCTCGTTGTGCTACTTTGAGCTTACCAAGAAGGCACATAGTCAGAGACCACGTTTCAGCGTCATAAAAATCGAAATAGTCGCAACTACCACATTTTTACCGATTCGTTTTAACTATCTTGCTAGGCGAGACTTTGAAACGGGAGCTGCATTAACAAAAGCAAACACTAGTCTAGCCAATATCAGTTCTCAATTAGCAACCTTCACGTTAACTAGTGCGCACTAAAAAGAACTGGCGCCAGTAACCCAAATCGCGAAGAGTAAATAAACGTCAATCAATCGTCGCCATTTTGTAAGTATTCAGTGCAAGAGAACAACCGAAATCACCATTATAGACGACCAAAACATGTGGAGTTAGCTAAACTATGGAACTAATGTTTTTTTTATGGGAAACTTTTGATTTTGTTTGAATTTACGATAGTGGCACTTTTGTTTAAATGTACAAATAAGATTGTCGCTAAAAAATATACTAGAATCTTTACCGACCCGTAAACATTTTAATGGGGATTAAGACGCCTAATTTTTATTCCACTAAAACACATAATTGAGTGTTAATAAAACTTAATTTACCTGTAATTTGTGAAATTCCTGTGTTCGTATTTCTATAAAAAGAAAACGGGTTTTTAATATAAAAGCAATGAGACGAACGAGACACTCCTGATGGTAAGAGATAACGCATGTCCATGACCATTGTAGCGATATCCAAAATTTTGGGTAACAAACCGGAGCATCCCTGCTTTGGCGCTCATTACTTTAAAATTAGTTTAGATAGTAAAATACAATGGGGTCCTCATATAGAAAAGTTAGCTAGTAAATTAAGTTCCGCTGCCTTAACGATTAGAAAAATTAGACAAATATCAGATGTGGCTACAGCCAGGTTGGTTTACTTTGCTTATTTCCATAGTTTAATGGTCTACAGTCTACTGCTGTGGGGCTCAGCTGCAGACTTTGAAACTATTTTTATTCTGCAAAATAGTGCAATTCGCGCAATCTATTGTTTGGGTCCTCGTGAATCACTACGATATCGATTTAAAGATTTTAAGATATTAACGTTACCGAAATTTACATTTACGAAAACATTATGTTTGTCCGGAAAAAATTAAATTCATTTGAAATTAATAGTATCCGCCATAACTTAAATACAAGAAATAAAGATAAAATTGTGACACCTAGATTCAGGCTATCTAAATCTAATAAGTCTTTTCTCGGGAACTGCGTTAGATTCTATAATAAAATCCCACTTGAGGTAACTAAAATGTCCTATAATACATTCAAAGATTTTATAAAGCAGAGGTTAATTGACAAAGCCTACTATAAGGTGGCTCATTACGTGGAAGACAGGAATATATGGTTGTTGTAGCTTCTCTCTGCACTTGCATCCCCCTGGCTAAGTGACAATTGTAGTAAGCATAATATATGTATTAATATTTATAACTGTAAACTGTAACCTAATATGAAAAGAAAGATCCACAAAAAAATGTCTTGCTGAGTTTCTTGCCGGAGTCTTCTCAGTTGAAGTATAATTACGAGCCGGTGGTAGATTCAAACATGTAACTTAACGTTCATAAGTGCCTTACCAGGGCCTAAAATGATTAAATGATTTTGTTTTTTTTTTTTTTTAAACATTCGGTGGTTAGTCTCAACAGCCGTGTAATTTCGCTAGATATACCCTTCAAACTGTAACACAGTAAATAAATATCGTAGGACATTTCACATAGCGCCATCTAGCCCTAAACGAGCAAAGCTTGGACTATGGGAACCATATAACTAATAGAATACTTTTTTTTTGTTGTTGTTCATTTATCGTCACAAAGACAAACATTTATCGTAACATAAATGTTTTTTGTGTGAGTGTAATATTTACACACTACTGCTTGGCGGGAAAGTAAATCGTAGAGCTGCTGAATTATTTTTCGCAATGTCAGAGTTGTCTGGTAGTGAAAATAGTTTTTAATGGTTAATACCTACAGATATGTCTGTATAATTTTAGTAGTCCGATTACGAACCTCGTGACGTTTGTATATCTATGTTTGTTAGAAGTTTGATAACTTCATTAAAATAATTGACACCAACCTACCAACTAGTTTCCCAGACCAATAAAGCCATTGTGTAATTGTGCTTTCGAGACTTTCCCCTTTATCATTGGTAATGTTCGCCCTGGAATGGAAAACTGGGTTTTATTTTTGTGTCGTAAGTAAACTTTCAAGAGATTCCAAGAAGTAATCGTAGGTGCGTGTGTCAAGAGAGGCGTGAGATTTATAACTTCCTTAGTTTAATCTTTCTCAGCAACACATAATCACGTTTGTGCGATGTTGTAATCTACTTTGGAACAGTAAATGAAAACTTTTTATTTCAATGTACTTCGACAATGTTATTGAAATCATTTCACTTTACAAAGTTAAACAAATTCGATTATTTTATCAGGTGTTCTGAGGAGTATCTTTTGACTGTCCTGTAAGCATATTTTGTAGTGTATCTGCTTCAAGAGCTGTACGGTGTGGGTTCGATTCCCACTCATGACACGTGTCTGGGTGTTCTGTACAGATAGATAGATAAACTCTTTGTTGTTCACACCAAAGATATATATCACATACGATAGAAAATATACACCTTTAAAGTAGTGTAACAATTGGCGGCTTTATAGCTATAAGCGATCTCTTCCAGAAACGTTTGATACTTTGCTTACTTTTGGGTGTTCTATAAGGATGTATTATATAAAAGTATTTAATAATTCTATCAGTTATCTGACCTCCATAGTACAGGAATTGTTTAGTTTGGGGTCAGATGGCACTGTGTGTAAATGCCCCACGATATTTATTTACTTAGAGTTCTGTGTATTGCTGTAATGGTCTTGGTCATGCGTTATCGCTTACCATCAGGAGAGCGTGTTGTTAGTCTCAATATTTTTATGCAAAAAAAAAAAACTTATCTACGCTCATCTTCTCTGCCTGCGGTCCCATCCGTGCTTAACCAAATAACATGAATGCCACTTATGCACCGACGACGTAGCGATTTTGATTATCTATCTAATACCTTTAAACAAGCAATTCTTGTATATCTAATACTTTTAAACGAGCAATTCTTGTATATATGTATATAAATATATATAATCTGAATCTCGGAAACGGCTCCAACGATTTTCATGAAATTGAGTATGAAGGGGGTTTCGGGGGCGATAAAACGATCTAGCTAGGTTTCGCTTTAGAAAATGTTGTTTACAAAAAAAAAAAAAACAAAGCTCGGTCATCCAGGTACTAACAATATTATTAAAAGTTTATTTATGGCAGAGAAATGTTGGAAGTGTTGCTTAAAAACCTTATGTAATAAGTGCTAATATATATAATAGCGGACCCCAAACTTGGCAATGCCTGTGTCTTGGTGCCATGTGATTATGCGAGATAGCATTGCGCTGCGAGCTGTACAAATTTCCGTATTCCTGTATATCTGTGTGATAATTGAAATTATGAAATTTATTAATTAGGTATTGGAATTCATAGTTCCGATTTGGTTAGTGTGTATTTACTACTACTGCATGCATTTTACTATAAAGTTTTTTGTAAATAAAGAAAAAGTTTATAGTGTGTAATTTTGGAACTCAGTTTTAGCGCGGAAGGTAATTTAAATGTAATTTATTCAGTTGCCATGCGTACAAGGTCGTTCAAAATTTATGTGGGAATGCAAAAAATCTGCACATTAGTGCCAATTTATTTGATAGTAACGAAACATTTTCTCCGCACGTGCCAACACCGCGTCGGTGCCAAATGAGAGGCGCCAGAAAGGTTTTTCGAAAAACCAGGTCGTCGGTTGTAAAAAGTTAACGACTGTCATAGTACTGGAGTAAACTGTAGTTTTATAATTATGTACTTTATAATGTCCCTTACACTTATTGACTTGGTTTTCTTCACTTATATGTATGTTTTTATTTTTCCAGTTAATAGTACGCGTGTGGAACGCCACTTGCCGGCATCAACGGTGGACCAGGGTACAGACATTCGCAGGGCCATTTTAGGCTATCCCGGGGCCCTTGGGCACAATCTTTTGGGGCCCTTTTGGAAAGTGAATAAAGTGTATACATTTTTATGCTATGGCAAAACTTTTGGCGGGACATCGTACGGCGAACTATGCCTGACACTCGTAATCAAACAACATATTGACCACGACCACTCTGCCAAGAGTGATACGAATAAGAAGAAGAAAACTTTTTGGTCGGGATATATATACCTAAAACAGAAAAAAATTGGAATGCAAGTGAATATAACGGGGCCCTCGTGAGGATGGGTGCCCTGCGCACGGGCCCCGTGTGCCCTTAATGTAAAGATGGTATTGGACATTATTTATTGAATTGAAGACACGTCAAGTTACAATAGGCATGTAGGTACTTAAAGTAGCATAAAAATAAAAAGTCTGCATTATGTCGAGTTGAGGCCGATTTGTAAAATAAATATATTTCTTTCCTTAAGTATTTTTCTCTACGTTTATTGTTTTTATGTCATAAATAAAGTGTTGTCTATTGCATATTGATAAAAAAAAACTATATTATATTCTTTGATTTTGGCTTTGCACATTGTACATTTGCCAGTGCAACGCCGGAAACAATTCTATATTTTTAAGTATTTTAAGACAAAACATTGAGACTGTCGGAACACACTCTTACGTACTTAAAGATTTTCAACTTGAGGGTGGTAGGTATATGGTTTCCTTCAGCAGCAGCTCATTCTTGGGATCTGAACCCACGCCGTTCGGTGTGTGAACCGACCGCATTAACCATTGAGCTATCATCGCTACAACTTACCTCTATAAGGAACATAGATGTTCAAATACAAGCAGTCTTCCGACTCATTAATCAGGAATGGCCTGATTTTGTTGATGTAGTTCTGTCTGCCCATGGAAGGGGGGTTACCCTTCTTGATGGGGGGCATGGCCTGGGGGCAGACGGGGGCGAAGTGAGTCGCCATCTTCACGCCAGACCAGGGGGGTGCGCTAACTGGAAAAATAATGAAAATTTCTGTAGAATATATGATACACATTTTAAAAGGCAGTACTTGATACTTAGTGACAATTTGATTTCAGTTAGTATCTAGAATAGAAATCTAAATAAGTTTCTTTTTAAATAACGAATTTCAACTAAATCCTTTATACCTCCGCAGCTTAAAGAAGTAACAAACATACATATATACAGTCAAACTTTTGCATTCATAATATTATGCTTAGAAAAACTACTCTCTTTTTTTGGGCAGTTGTGTAAAAATACAAAGTTACGTAGGATTTGAACTCAGAACCTCCGAAATGAAAGCTAGACGATCCCCCAACAAGGCTCCCGAAACTTTAATTAATCATACATGATTATTAAATAAATATAAAGTAACAGTTACGCATCCAATTTTTTCACTCATTACATAAAACAAGAGCGATAAAATTCTATGAGGATACAGAAGCTCTTTAGAAAGATCGTAAAATGGTTGGCATCTATTAAAATATCCTCGATGGTGCAGCTTTTTACGAGCCATTTGTAGCTACTTCAAATTGATAAGGCATCCATTTTGCCGACTCTGTAGAGACTTTGGAATACATGCTTTACTATAAATTGGAGTATAAACTTTGTACACGACTGATCAAAAAAGCTGTGTAATGTCTATAAAAATATGATGTCAGTATGGATCCATTTTCAAATGTGAATAAAAACTTTTTAGTTCGTTATTTTTAATTGCCGTCGATTTATTAATAAAAAAAATAAACGTGTTTTAACAGACTTTAGACCTTGAAATTTTGCATACATTGTGGTAGGTTTAAAAACGTTTTATCGTCCCAACAACATGTATGACAATAATAATTTTGAAGTAGCTAGGTCAGTGGTTAGCGCTATCGGATAACACGTCAAAGAGCGTGGGTTCAAACCTGTGAATGAAAGTTTGTATGAAACTTTGTCAATTTTAAACCGATCGGGCTGAGACTTTGCATGCATAAAGCTACTATGACGTAGGCATCTAGCGCGGGTGAAACCGCGGGGCACAGCTAGTAAAATATAAATCCGCCATCAAGCACCTAACGGTGTATTCCAGCAGCCTTGCTTGAGAGCCAATGACATTCCAGGCTAGGTCTACTTTACTATTTTCGTGTACTCCGTAACTTAACATCAGGTGAGCTGCAATCAAACACCTGACTAGTCAACAGTCAAAACTACTAAAATATCCGGAGCACTTAAGTTTGACAGAAAACAAAGACCCCATTGAAAAGTCTAGTACCTTAAATTCAGTATCAGTTCAAGTGTAAAGGTATACATAATTACAATTTATTTTAGATTCAGTTAATGAAACTGTACGATTATTGATTAAGACGTAAATCATAATAAAGTCGTTAAAATTTTGTTTACAGTTTAAAATATTCGTAAACAGAGATTAATTGTAATTAAAACGAAAACGATGACATAAATCTAGTTTTATGATCAAACTTCTCAATACGAACTTTGTTTTAGTTAATATAATGATTACTATAAGATTTTTAATGATCCTTACATATAAAAAAGAAATTATGTTAGATCGGATTAGTAAGAGAAAACGAAAGACAGTAAAACAGGAAAGGAAGAAGATAAGAAAAGACAGCGAGAAATAGAATCTGATCCAAGTTTTAATATGGAAGCCGAAGTGGACATTTTTCTATTTATCTTTTTAAATACGTACTAGATTCGCGTTTGATCACATCCTGCCTGATGCCGAAGGGTGTGGGTGCAACCCACAACAATGAGCTTGAGCTGCCGGTGAACGAAACCATAGCATGGTGGTAGGGTACTTTCTAGTATTCGGCTGGCTAGCTACCACCCTAGAGTTGAAAATCTGCCGTCAAGCATCTAACGGTGTGTTCTGGCAGCCTCACTTGAGAGCCAGTACCATTCCAGGCTTGGCTTTAACATCAGGTGAGCTGTGGTCATTTGATATATCTAGAAACTTCATATATCCATTTTAATTTATGAAATTCATACTGTTTTGTTTGAATTTGGATCAACTAAAAACAAAGTTTCTAAAACGTTTTTTTTTCAGATTAGGCTTCAAAATTTATAAAGTAATTTCATAGTTTTATAATAAATATAAATATACGTTGCAAAACATACCTGGAGGCATAAATCTCAAGTTTCCCGTAGGAGAAGCAGCATAAGGTATTCCAAGAAACATCTCTACCAGTTGTAAATCGTACTGTCGACTAGGTTTTACGATCAGACCTCTTAGAGCACCTTGCCTTAGATGGTACTCTCTACTCAATCTTCGTCCTCCATCATCATTGAGGAAGCTTCGAGGATCTTCGTAGATTCTCGCCGCTCCTTCGCCAACCATCGGCAAAGCGAGTGAGACGAGAACACAAATAAACAGATTGTGATTTATAAAAGGAGTCGTGTGCCGGTCCGTAGCCATTTTGTTTATGTGCTATGCTCTGGGTTTATGTTCGCCGATCTCGAAATAGTTTGTGTTTTATTGTTTGTTTGCACTTTGGTTTTATTAGACGTCAAGTACTTAGTGAGTCAGGTCGGTGTTTTCTGTTTATAGTTTTGTTTTTGTTAAATTCTTAACTTGAGTCTTATTCAAGTTTTGTTTTTGTTAAATTTTAACTTGAGTCTTATTCTCTGAATCATCACAAGATCTTAATGCAATTCCTTTATGAAAACTATTTATTTATTTTGAATACCTTGATTTCCTTTTACGATAAAATTTTCGATCACATAACGTATATCAAATTTTTCCTTTTCATCAACACATTTGTCAGCAACAACATCACTTTCGTTTTTGTTATCTACCTCAACACTATCACTCATCACTTTCGAATCATCAATCATCTGAAGGGTTCGTTAAATACTATAAATAACAGCAGTTAAAAATAACAGTTTGTGATTATAGCGATAACTTATAGCAATCGATAGCGTCTTCGCGCTAATACCGCGTGCGTGCTACTGGATGGAGTCCAAAGTTGTCGCAGCGATCTAATACCGAAATACTACGGCATGTGAGGCAGAGGGGAGAAGATTCTTGGGATAGTTGCGAGCTTGATCACACGTGGACGGACCTTCTTTTGTGCTGGTTAGCGCTCGAAACTATTTCTGGAATTTGCAAAGGGAGTTAAGATGCGAGATACTTGATAAAAGTTTTAGTTTTGTGCAAGCCTTTTGACGCTTTAGCAAATATTTTGGTGCTATATTGATTCGAAATTGCGGATTACAAAGCTCGTAAATAATTCCTATAAAACAATAACTCTAAAAGTTGGTTTAACGTTCAATGTGTATATTTGAATTTGCAATCGTGATTATAAATAGAAACAGATAAATAAGAAAAATATTGTTAGTGTACAGTAAATTATCATGAGTGGCAAAGTTTTTATATTGTTTTTTTTTTTATTCAAGACCATAAACATTTTCAATCTGTATAACAAAAATAATACCAAACTTTGAAAATTAAAGAAGTAGATTCTGTGGTGTGTATGAGCTCAGTGGCTAGCACGGTCAGTTAAAATGCCGAAGAGAGTGGATTCAAACCCCAGCAATAAGCTTGAGCTACCCGAAATGGAAAACATCGTAACAAAACATTAGCATGGTGGTAGGGTATTTTCTAGTAGTCGACTGGCTAGCTACCACCCTCAAGTTAGCCGCCAAGCATGTAACGGTGTTTTCTACGAGAGCTTGTTTTGTTCCTCACATGAGAGCTAGTTTCATTCTAGGATAGATATCTCCACCATCTTCGACACAGTCACTTAATAATAGGTGAGCTGTGATGAAACGCCTAGCCAATCAACAATAAAAAAATAGAGGTATACATTATTATTACTTCCTAATGTAATGTATGTAATGTATGTAAATGTAATGCTGTAACGGCTCGACAAATTTGGGTGACATTTTTATAACAAGAATTAACATGCGTTACCTTCTACAATCAGAAGAGCACTTGGTTCGTCTTATTATTTTTACATAAGATTACGGTTGAAACTGCAATACGCTGCCAGTAACCCTCATATACCTACATTCATACTTGGTTTCAGATTTTATTAAGAAAATAAAATAAAATGACAAAAAAATTAGTTCTATCTTTAGACACATCCCGTTCACCCGAATCCCTCGTGCGCCGCTGCGCGGGCGCACGTTGCGGCCTACCCGCGCGTATTTCTGTAACGGCACGCGCTGTAAACATCCGGATAATGACCGGTGGAAGTCGGAAACGGCAGAGATCGGTACAGTTGCTCGGTTGGAACTGTATTGGCAGATACATCTGGTTGTAAGGAAGTGTTAGAGTAAAAATAAACACGAGTAGGTGGGAACAAATTAGTCTGATTGCCAGGTAGAGTAACGCGAACTAAAACGGTTTGTTTTAGCGTAGTAGAGGTAGCTAGCCAGCCGAGTACTAGAAAGGATATTAAAATTTTAAAAATATATCAAAAGATTTCATCATCAGCCATAGGACGTCCACTGCTGGACATAGGCCTCCTCCTAGGTTTTGCCAATACTCGCCACGCTTGGCAGGCGGGTTGGCGAGCGCAGTAAAGTGTGATTGTTCAAGGAAGACGCTGCTGCCCATTTTCCGGATGAAATCCCTTAGCCGACTCTTACGGCAACCACTGGTAGAGAGGGTAGGGTAATATTCTTACGCCGGCACCACCACGGCAAAAGATTTAAAAATCTTTTAATTTATATCTAGAGTTCACATTCAGTAGTTTTCAAGAAAGACGTTTTTTTAATTTATTTTAGCTAATATTTGACATTTTGTATGATACTTATTTCATTTAAACTTAACTTTTTACGGATGCCAATCTGGAAATAAAAATATTTCATTTCATTAATTCTTTATAACATGGTCTGTACGCAACTAAATTTTAACGTAATACGAAGAAAGCCAGCAAAAGTAATTTCTCCGAAATATCTTACGAGGTTTATTCATAGTAAAAGCTGTTTGTTGTCTGAAAACTGATTTTATGGTTTAGGTCTCTGGGTAATTATTTATGCGAAGCAGAGCGCGGTTCTTGTGCAATTAGATTCATCATAGATGCAAAAAAATCGGAACCACGTTCGGGTTAGTACATATTAAGCTTATACAAAAACTAAAATTTTATAGATAACACCAAAGTTACAAGTCAAATTTCGTAACAGAATTTAAACATACAAATATCAAATTATCATTTAAAATGTTAAAACACTGATTACATATCAATGAAGAATAAATATTCCTGTCCAAAATACATCATGGAAAATAATGAGCATTTAATAAATATTAATTCGGCAAAGTCCTAATAGCCCTGTCCAAAATATACAGTGGAAATTAATGAGCATTTAATAAATAATAATTTGGCAGAGTCCTAATAGCCCTGTCCAAAATACATCATGTAAAATAATGAGCATTTAATAAATAATAATTTGGCAAAGTCCTAACTCAAATTGAGGCACTAGTGATTAATTTATACAACCCTATCTATAATGTTGTAAGCATTAGTCATATGTCGCTATTTTAAGCCACATGGAGTGGTTTTCCTAGAAAGAGATGAATGGTCTAGACGCTTGTATAAATTATGGGATCTATAATTTTGTTCTAAATCTGTTATGATATCATACAAGTTGGATTTCAAAACAATGAACGTAGCGTACGGCTGTTGGCACGAGATTACGCCTGTCTATGACGATTACAGCGGTATCCAAAACTTTGAGTACTGCTTCTTCTTCTTCCTGTGCCATATCCTAACGGATGTCGGCGACCATCTTTCTAAATCTGTTTCTTTCCTGAGCTGCTCTGCTTAGAACAGCGGCGTCAGCAGCACCGGTCCAAGACTTTAAATTGTCACACTAAGCTATTCTCCTTCTGCCTCTACCCCTCTTTCCCTCTATTTTCCCCTCAATAATAGTTTTAAGGCAATTGTATTTTGTGTGTCTGTGTAGATAGCCAAAATATGCGACCTTTCTTTTTTTTTGAGTACTGCCAACAAAACGAAATCTAGGGCATCTCAGCTTTGGCGCTCGTTAATTTAAGACATTTGTTTTAAGTCTTGCATTTTCTCGTGTGCAGTATCTTTCATATTGAAACACATAAATGTTAACACATTACTGTATTACGGTAGTACTTTATCAGCAACCAAACCATTCGGTAATATTACAAAGTTAGGTTCACAAGTTTTTTATTCAGTTGAAAGTAAATTATCGACAGCCAAGGGCATGCCCTCTTTATTATAACAATTTTTTTGTATCATCGAAATGGCTAGACGCTTTTTTGTTTTCTTGCTTCTTGCTCCACTGTTCTTTTGATAATTTTATTTTTGAAATGTTTCCTGATTGGATTTATTCCTTTGAGATATGCAACACTTCCTATCTAACTTATAAATTTAGTGCGTTTAGGATTTGTTTGTCGATTTAGCAACAACGTTTTGAGCTGGCCGAATTAATTTTCAACAGGAACGTTACTAGTTCTTTTTTCTTTTAATAAGTTTGTCTGAAGACGTGCTTACATGCGCGGAATTCAAAAATACCTTCCAGAATATTGTCAAGTTCAAGTTCAAGTCATTTATTCGCGATATTTTTTTATGCTATACCTATGTACAGCACAATTATAGCATTAATAAGCATGCGAAGTTTCTTTCTTTACTTAAATAAAATACTTAAGACTAATGTAAAATATGTTAAATGGGTATGGCACTAAACTTATATCAAATAGAAAAAAAAAACAAGAACAAATTGCACAATTTAATTTAATAAATATTATAATATAAATATTTCTAGATTACTTTAGGGTTGGACTGTATCTATTTTCATTAAATTCAAATAAATCTCTGATTGTGTAAAATTAGCGATCATTTAACCATCTAAAGAGTTGAGTTGATTTTTGAAATGGAAGTGGTTTAAGATGTTCTGGTATTTTATTGTACACTCTTAATGCCATCACATAACAGTTCCTGTTACCCGGAGTACAGGCGCTAAGGCGTGTGCTGTGCACCCACACACACATCACACTGCACCTAATCTGTTACCATATCAACTTGTGACGATTCATGGCCACAGTAAGCACATTGAATTAAATTTTCATTTGCTTCTTTATCATAACTAATGTTTTGTCTCTTCAAGTATCTCTCGTCGAAATGGCTGAACGGTTTATTGTTTTCTTGATTCACTGTTCTTCTTTTGATAATTTTAATTTGAAATGTTTCACGAGTATTTGTTTTATTTTCTTTGGGATTTTCTATACTATCCTTAGAGATAGGCAACACTTCAGATAAACTTTTCTTAAAAATTAAGGAGTTTTGAAGTTTTCTTGTCTATTTAGAGTCAATGTTTTGAGTTGGTCGAAATAATTTTCAACGGGAACATTAGTGCTTTCGTGAAAGTTGCGGAAATCATTTGGCAGCTTTGCAATGCTGTTGCTGTTTTTTTGACAGCTTTAATTTTTGGCGATTTGTTCGTTTCAGTTAACTTAGACTTAATATCTTAGGCATTTGTTGCATTTGTATTAGTTGTTTTTCTAAAACTTTTTCTGTTATATTTTCACTTTTAGTAATCAGCATTTTTTTTTAATTTCCATTCGGTAAATGGCAAAATCTATCTTTGTGTTTCACCAGGCTACAATTGCAGCTGTTATTTCGGCACACATGAGTTTGGTGTAACAATGATAATTATTTTTTGTTTTATTTTCTTTTCGTGTAACAAATCATTAAATTTGTGCATTTGCTTTTTATGTTATGCATTTTCTAGCAGATTTATAGATATAGTGGGAGTATAAGCAATCCGGAAATATAATTTATGTATAATAGTCATGTCCAATTTTATCGTACTGAGATGTTCGACGTTAAATATTTGACATTTGTTATTGGCATTTAGTAAATATAAGCAATGGTCAACCATGAAACTGGATATATATTCATAATTTTTTAGTGCAAAAAAATCATTACTAAGAAGCCGTTGGGCTGTATAGGGACGTAAGCGGGGATGGCTGCTGTATGTACAACGTACCCTCTTTCGCCTGTATATTTTTGTAATATTTGTTATCAGCAACCAAACTATTGGGCAATCTTTCAGTCAAGTCAGGTAAACAGGTTTGTCATTCAACAAAAAATGTGTACATGAAGAAGGAACTCTCTCCTAATACAGGTTTGCTTAAACTTAACAGGAGAGGCCAAACCCGTCTAAACTAAGTAATTCCTGAATAAAGATTATTTTATTTTTATTCAGTTGAAATTTAATTATTGCCAGCCAAAGGCATATCGTCATTAGTAGCCAATATCTCCTTCCATATAATTGTCACCTGGGGTACAAGCACTATGCACACATCTATCTCACGCATCAAACTGCACCCAATTTATATGTCTATATAGATATCAACTTGTGACGATTCATGGCCACAGTAAGCACATTGAATTAAATTTTCATTTGCTTCTTTATCATAACTAATTTTTTGTTGCTTATCGTATCTCCCGCCAAAATGGCTGAAAGCTTTTTTGTTTTTCTTCTGATAATTTTAATTTAAAATGTTTCTTGAGTCTATTCTTTGGATTTTTTCTCCGTTGTGTTAGCCAACTATTATTTATTCTGTGCCAACACTTCCGATTTAACTTATAAATTATATGTATTTGAGGTTTTTTTGTCTGTTTAGAGTGAATGATTTCAGCTGACCGAAGTAATTTTCAATGGGAGCATTGTTCATTGCTTTTGTGAAAGTAGCGGAAATCATTTAGCAGCTTTGTAATGCTGTTGCTGTTTTTTTTTGACAGCTTTGGCGATTTACTTCGCTTCAATTGCCTTGGACTTTTACTTGGATTTATGCATTAATTTTAGGCACTTATAGCATTTGAATTAGTTCTTTTTCCAAAACTTTTCTGATATATTTTCAGTTTTAGTAATCAGCATTTTTTACATTAATTTCCATTCGAAAAATGCCAAAAGTCTACTATTGTGTTTAGTTTCACTTTTTGTATCATGACCTTTTTTTCCCAGGGAAAATACTTAATGTATACCATCGGCCCTGGGGCGGGCAGGGTGGTTATGTGGGACTCTCTGTCCCTATGACGGCCTACCCACTAAAATCCCTGGAATGTTTCACCTCGGCGCTTTATGTCGAGGCTGCGGGCCCGCTTTCGCACTCTACCGCAGCCTCGACAGCGCTTGTCCTCGCGGACCCGCCTCGGGGAGCCCAAGCTCAGCCCGCCGATGACGACGTGTCAGAACACTGGACACATCGTGATCCACCTCGGAGACCTAACCAGCAAATGGGCGTCAGACTTCCCCACGTCCAGACACCCGTGGTTTCCGTGCGACGGGTCAGATTAGTGGCCCCGCCGCCTGCCACTGGCTGCTGGGATGGGGATCGCTCCTCGCAACCCGCAGCCCCCTCCCACTCGGCTCCTCCATTGTGCCCTCAGCTCCTCAGAGGGACACGTGGAGAGCCCTCACGTCGTGACACATCATATATACTATACATAACGTGTAGCGCCAGGCAACCCCATATCTGGCGCCAGCGGCCCCCACGCGACGGGTCAGGTAAGTGGCCTCGCCGCCTGCCATCACAGCTTCAGAAGAGAGGGAGAGCGGCGCACCGACATACCGGCACTCCTCTTCCCCTGCAGCCCCTCCGCATCCGCCATCTAACGGTGGCGGCCCCGTCGAGGCCACGGAAGGTAGGAAAAGCGGCAACGTCACACTGACAGTCCTCTCCCGCCGCGGTTCCCAGCCCTCAGCTGCGGCGTTTCCCATACGACACCGCAGCCCGCCTCAGTCGCGGCACCGCCCATACAATACCGCAACCTACGTTGGCCGCATCTTTCAGGCCCGGGGGAATGCCCAGAGAAGCAGCCCCACCTCGGGTTCCGCTTGGTTTCACCGTGGGGACCAGTCACGGTTACTCAGCTTCCCCGCCACGACAAAGCGGGAACCCACAGGGGGGTTGTATCATGACCTGAAATATATTTACGTATCACCAGGCTACAATTGTAGTTGTTCTTTGGCATACATGGTTTTAGTGTAACAATATTAATTATTTTTTATTTTATTTTCTTTTCGTGTAGCAAATCATTTAATTTGTATTAGCATTGCATAGAAGATCTATTATTGTAGGTGTTTTGTCTGAAAACAAGCAATAACTTTATTTTAATGTGAGTTGAAGCAAATAGGAAATATAGTTTGTGTAGTCATGTCCAATTTTATTGTACTGTTTTCTGTCAAAACCTGAGGCTCAAATATGAGTGAAGATAGTTTGACGTTAAATATTTAACATTTGTTATTGGCATTTAGTAAATATAAGCAATGGTCAACCACGAAATTGGATATAAGTAGGTACATTTTGTAGCGCAGAAAAGTCATCACTATGAAGCCGTTGGACTGTATAAGGACGGAAGCGGGGGTGTCTCCTGTGTTTACGATGTACCCTCTTCTGCTTGTGTATTTTTGTAGTATTCGATATCAGCAACCATCAGACAATGTTTCAAAGTCAGGTTCACAGGTTTGTTATTTAGTTGAAAGTAAATTATTGACAGCCATAAGCATGTTATTATTAGTAGTCGAAACCTTACATATCCGACATTCAAAAATAACTTCCAGAATATTATCGCCTGGGGCACAAGCACTGTGCACACATCTATCACACGGATCAAACTGCACCCAATGTTCAACTTGTGACGATTCATTGCTACAGTAAGCACATTGAATTAAATTTTCATTTGCTTCTTTGTCATAACTAATTTTTCGTCTCTTCAAGTATCTTCCGTCGAAATGGCTAAACACTTTATTTGTTTCCTTGCTCTATTGTCCTTTTTCTGATAATTCTAATTTGAAATGTTTCGTGACTTTATTCTTTGGTTAAAATGTTTGTTTGATATAGTTGTCAAATTCAATCACATTAGTACACGCCATAATTTGTGCTAGAATATCTTTTAGTTCAGATTTTGTTGTTGTGTAATTTTTTCTACGTCATTATTCATAATTTTCATTTCCACAACAGAGATGCTTCTAAAATGAGTTCAGTGTGTCAAATTATCATAACACTCTTTCAATTAAGTTAATAAATTACACCTTTTGAAAGTTTTTGATATGGTATGAATTGAAACCAATGCCATTACTGTTACCACTAACTAAATGTTGACCAGTCCCCATTACTTTCGCAAAAGTTGCTGAAATCATTTAGCAGCTTTGCAAAGCTATTGCTGTTTTTTTTTGACAGCTTTGCTTTTGACAGTTTGCTTCGTTTCAGTTGACTATGACTTAATATGCAAGCTGTAATCTTAGGCATTAGTTGCTTATGAATTGTTTTTTTTTTCCAAAACTTTTTCTCTAATATTTACACTTTTAGTAATTAGCATTTGTTTTTTATTTCCAGTTTTGAAATGACCATGACTGTCTTTGTGTTTGATTATCTGAAATATACGTATTTTCACTGGGCCACAATTGTAGCTGTCTCGACACATGATTTGGTGGAACAATATTAGTTATTTTTTTGTTCTATTTTGTTTTCGTGTAGCAAATCATTAATTTTGTGCATTTGCTTTTTATGTAGTTGAAACAAATTGGAAATATAATTTGTTTAGTCATGTCCAAATTTCTCGTATTGTAATATCTGTCAAAACCTGAGACTCGAATGCGAGTGAAAATAGTTCGACCTAAAATATTTAAAATTTGTTATTGGCATTTAGAAAATACAAGCAATGGTCAACCACGAAAATGTTTCATAATTTTGTAGCTCAGAAAAGTCATCTCTAAGAAGCTGTTGGACTGTATTAGGACGGAGTAGAGGGTGTCTGCTGTATTAACAACATACCCTCTTTTGTCTTAGTATTTTTTGTAGTATTCGATATCGGCAACCCGAACCATTTGGTAAAATTTCAAAGTCAAGATCACAAGTTTGGTCATCTGTTGAATACAAATTATCGTCAGCCAAAGGCATGTCGTCATTAGTAGCCAACACGTTACATACCTGGCATTCAAACATACCTGCCAGAACATTGTCACCTGGGGAGTATACGCTGTGTACACATCTATCACACGCATAACGCTGCACTCAATCTGTTATGATATTAACTTGTCGTGTGGTACATGGCCACAGAGACCACATTGAATTAAATTGTAATTTGTTCTTTTATTATAACAACAATTATGATGTCTCTTCAAGTATATCCCGTCAAAAGGTTTAACGCTTATTTGTTTTTCGTCTTCATTGTTCTTCTTCTGACAATTTATACTTGATATATTTCATGAGTCGATTATTAAGGATTTTATTTATACTATCCTTTAAGGTCGCAAAAATTTACGATCCATCTTTTCTTATTTGAGTGTTTTTGAGATTTTTTCTCAATTTTGAGTCAGTTTTTTGATCAGGCCAAAATAATTTTCAACTGGATGTTAAATTCAGAAATTACAACAGTTTCGCAATTTTTTAGAGCACCCGTAAAATCGACTGCTTTGATAAAGTGTTATAATAATAATAATAATAATAATAATTTATTTCGAACAACAAAGATTCATATCAAATTCCATACTTATAACTAACCAATAATATGTACAAAACAATATTATTTAAATAATAATTATTAATTAAGATTTATTAATTAATTAATATTTATTAAATTTATAAATTAAAATATAAATTATACATATACTGTCAACCTTATATAAGTACAACCTTATATAAGTTATACTGTCAACCTCATTTACTTCAATCGGATGTTCTTGTTAAATCTTAATCAAATTTGAAATTTACTCTGGCTAACGTTAAATTTTGTAACGCACTGGTCATCCAAAGTTTTAGACTTTGCCATCATAAAAAAAAAATGTTCGTTGTCGAATTCAATCAAATTAGTACACGCCATAAATTGTGCCAGAATATCTTTTAGTTCAGATTTTGTTTTTGTGTAATTTTTTCTAGGTCATTATTCATAATTGTCGCTTCGACAACAGAGATGTTTCTAAATGAGTTCAGTATGTCAAATTATCATAACACTCATTCAAATAAGTTAATAAATGACACCTTTTAAAAGTTTTTGATATGGTATGAATTGAAACCAATGCCATACACCTGTTACCACTCCACTAAACGCTAACCAGCATCTATTGCTTTCGCAAACGTTGCGAAAATCATTTAGCAGCTTTGCAATGCTCTTGCTATCGTGTTTTTCTGACAGCGTGACATAAATTGAAAAAATTCAACATATCGGTAGTGATACTATTCTTGTGTAGTACCTACACATTTATTTTTAGAGTGGCATAATTTAGGGATCTTACCACACTTTCTGAAGCATCAAAGTGAAATAAAATGGGATCTACTCGTATTAGGATACTTGCTCCATACTAAACATTTTAATGCAAAATGGGAAACTTACTTCTTGAACATGTTCTTTGTGGTCTTTTTTGACTTTATAATACATTTATATGTTTAGTAGATCATTATCTAATCTGTCATTTTTGCACAGAACTTCTGATCGAATTTTAATAAGAGTTGCGTCAGTTTTTTTGCCTTTTTGCCTTTCGAAATTTGGTGTCATTGATGTTTTAAAGCTCCAATTTATTTTTACATCTCCGGTTCATAATCAGGCTTTGTTTAACGATGTCTCTCTCTGTTTTGAATACAAGCAATGTTAGATTTTGGCTGTGATAGTAGTTATTGTTGTTACTACACAGTATACTGCTATTTCCTATACTGATAATTTCGTTAATGGAGTATGTTCATGCATCGAGCTGCAATCGAAACATTATTTTTGTTATGTTTCATATAATTGAAAACTAATAGGCACGTGTTATTTGACTTCCAAATAAATTCTTAACACGTAAGGATATAATTATGTAACTGTTAGTTTTGTTCCCTTGAAGGTTTGTAGTAACATTTTGGTATCCAATTACAAACTTTCGCGTTAAATCGCTTTCCGATTGGGCTAAAACAGTGTAACAGTAATCTGAATAACTACATGTTTTAATCCAAGTTTCATTCGTTTTGTTGCATATTTTAAAAGGAGGGTATGCCGTTAATTTGTTTTGACGTTAGTCCTCTTGACTGGATTTACCGGGATTTTTCAGTGTTGTATCATTATTATACATAGTGTACATATTTCAAAAGTCGTCTGTAATAAATTTATAGAAGTGTTTTGAGTAACAGAGGTCATATTAGCTTTGGCAGCTAGCTTCACAAAAAAGTCATAGTTTGGTCGTGCACAGGCAACTTAATTTGAAGGCCATCTTTACACCGCTTTCCATAATTTCCTTAGCAGACGATCGTCTATCATCATCGCAATACCATATATTCTATCGCCAAGCACTAGTATATAAACATCCCTATATTCTGGTTTGAAGGGCATTAAAGGGCTGTTGAAACTAACCATGGAATGTCTCGGAAGTAATGGGCGGTAAAGCAGCGAAGCCCTGGACTTTGTTTTGTTATTAAAAGTTATGTGTATCGCTGCGTTATCTCTTACCATCAAGAAAGCATCGCGTTTGTTTCATTACTATTATATAAAAAAAGATTCTTTCAACCACAGACGTTACTCAATGGCACAGATTACGTGTTTGACTTATAGTGCGTATGGATTACGTTGAATTACAAACTGCTATTATTCTAGCCATAATCTGATAATGAAAGAATCACTTCCTAAAATAGTATAGTACGGACGCCAGATGTTGTGATTTTTATTTGTCTCGCCATTTCTGAGTCATAATATATTTTTTTAATTACGCTGACCTGTTTTTGTATTCCCGTAATTGTGGTGTTTGATTCATTGAAACGTCATAATGATTATTTTTAAACGGTTTTAGCTTTCTTATATTTCTTGTTTCAAATCTTGGGACAAATCTTTCGTCTACTTTCGCTGAACCGATTCTCATAATACTTTTCAGTTGAATATCATTTCGTGGACAATACAATATGTAAACTTCGGGTCCCAACTCCTCAAACCTGAGGCTACAGGGTACTGCCCACCAAAACCATAAAAACTGATTTATAGATAATGGTACTTATATTATGTTTTTTATAGATAATGGTACTAGCACTTGGCCGTTTTTTTTCTTTCTATTTTTGGTGTGCATAATTGAGAGTTTATATCTATCTAAATGACGCTGTATGAAATGTCCTAAGATATTTATTTATTTAATTTTAGACATCTTTATCCGTGATTTTACGGAATTGAATCCGCTAAAACAATACATTTTGCCATCAAAGAGATGCCCGTTTCCCTCTCGACCAATTTCCAAACACCATAAATACAAGGCAAAGTAAGAAGCATGGATAAAGCATTTATTTCACTAACGTTCAAACGGGAATACTGACACCTGTCAAGTGTCAGTCTTCGTCAATTCCCGTAATGAACCCGTTGCCAACTGTAGGAATATTTGTATATCAGGCTGGTTATACACGACTGACTGGCTAGAGTGACAACACAGGGCAAACAGTATAGTTTTTGTTTTAATTATAAGGGTATTTTAGCGATGATAGCTCAGTGGTTAGCGCGGTCGGTTCGCATGCCGAAGGGCGTGGGTTGAAACCCCAACAATGAGCTTGAGCTGCCGGTGAAGGAAAACATCGTGAGGAAACCATCGCGTGGGTACGTTCTAGTACTCGGCTGACTAGCTACTTTAGAGTTTAAGTCGTGTAGAATTATATTAAATTAAAATAATGCATAAACTTTGGCACGTTTATTATACAAGCTTCGCGTAGGATAATCAAATAGCGACTGATGGGCTGTAGGAATCTACGCACGGCCGCCGGCGACCGGCCGGCGCACGAGCAGGTAGCGGTACTTTGCGAACTAGCTTCGCGCGCGCGGCGCCGCTTGTGTAAATAAAGTTATTATGTTAAGTGTGATGTATGGAATGTTATGTTTGTGTGTGATGTATGTAAGTGTATAAATAATATAAATAAATTAGGTTAAATAAGAAATGTAAATAAATATTTGTTCTGATTAGTGTAATTGATTTGGCTTGTGCTGTAACGAATTAATATATAAAGTTTAAATTAATATATAACGTGTGAATTAGTCTAATAAGTCACCTACATTTTTTTTCCGTGCCGGCGCCGCGGCGGAGTATTCTACATCAGATTTTGCTGATTTAATTTAAGTTTTTCAAACATCTACTTAACAACAATCATGCCTCGCAAATTCGTCGTTGGTGGCAACTGGAAGATGAATGGAGACCCGAACCAGGCTTGTGAAATCATTGAGAACCTTACAAATGCAACATTAGACGTGAATGTTGAGGTTATTGTCGGAGTACCTGCCATCTATTTGCAACTAGTCAGAAGTATTGTCCCTGCCAAGCTGGAGGTGGCCGCATAAAACTGCTGGAAAGTAGCCAAAGGAGCATTCACTGGCGAAATATATCCAGCCATGATCAAGGACATTGGAGTCACTTGGGTTATTCTAGGCCATTCAGAACGTAGAACTATTTTTGGAGAAAAAGATGATCTCATTGCAGAAAAGATTGGTCATGCTCTCGAATCTGGTCTGAAAGTTATTGCGTGTATCGGCGAAACTCTTGAAGAGAGAGAGGGTGGGAAAGCTGAAGAGGTTGTCTACAGGCAGACCAAAGCCTTTGTGTCAGCTATTGGAGACCGTTGGAGTAACGTCGTGCTGGCTTATGAGCCTGTTTGGGCCATTGGTACTGGAAAAACTGCCACCCCTCAACAGGCCCAAGAAATGCACGCGTGCCTTCGTAATTGGCTGTCTGCCAATGTTTCTCCTTCTGTGGCAGAGTCGGTCCGCATTCAGTATGGGGGTTCAGTGACAGCCAGCAATGCTAAGGAACTCGCCGGCAGCCTAGACATCGACGGATTTTTGGTTGGTGGAGCCAGCCTTAAACCAGAGTTTGTAGATATCATTAATGCAACATAAAATAATTACATGAATACATATTAGCAAGTGTTTAATGATCATATGACGAAAAGTACATCAAAGCAATGTTTTTTGTCTAAGTAACTTCTAAGAACTCTGTTGGTAGGTGTCGGTCTAGCAAGTACCTTTGCTTGGGCGAATCAAGTGTCTGATTTAGTTTTAAAAGCACCGATCAACGTAATAGAGGATATTGCATGCTATACTTCATCATCATCAGCCATAGATCGTCCACTGCTGGACATAGGCCTCCTCCTGGGGGGGTTTTGCCAATACTCGCCACGCTTGGCAGGCGGGTTGGCGAGCGCAGTTAGGTGTGATTGTTCAAGGAAGACGCTGCTGCCCATCTTCCGGATTACATCCCTTAGCCGACTCTTACGGCAACCACGGGTAGAGAGGGTGGGGTACTATTCTTACGCCGGCACCACCACGGCAAGCTATACTTACTTACTTGCTTTATTTACCGACGGTCTAACATGACAGCTATAGGATTATACCAAAGTAAGCATGTAAGCACCAAAGTTTGGTGCTTAATAATTATGTCTTTGTTTTGCTTATTTTTCTTGACATTGGGGACTAACTAATGGTGATAAAGCAGTCATATAAATTATGTTGGTTATTTATATCTTTTGCTAAAGGCACACCTCGTTTAAACGACATAGCTGCTAATTAAAGCAATATTTACAAGCATAGGAGAGGGAAGTAAGCTTTGTTCACTTTTGCTGACAAGGGGGAGGGAGACGTTAAATTACTAAAATTCTGCTTACATAATACTTGAACAGTCCCTAACCATGTATTTATCTAAGCCATCTAAGTAGGTATATTGTAGTATCAGTTATGCTAGATCCTATCATGTTATAAAATCAAATTATCCACCGGGCAACAGAAAACTTTGTAAACCTAAATCATCACATATTTGTTTATATCGTTCTGTATGCTAGTATTTACTACTCTTACTATAATAATTTTTCACACCAGAAAAAAATTAAGTAGTAAGGTAAATATAATTATCATACTTTATTTGTAAAATTAGATGATTTAGGTGATGAATATATTTCCTCGGTGGATTTGTGATATTACTATTTACCTGTGTACAAATAGGTGTTACATAAAATGCATAACTAAATGTAGTGAGTTATAAATTTTGAGAATGTTTGTTATATAAGTATACACAGTATAGAAGTAAACCCTTTTTAAAATAGCTACACTATTGTCAGCTATCAAGTTCACTATCAAGTGAACACACATGTTTTGTTCATGTATGTATGTTGTTAGTACATAGATTTTATCTAATAATGTAGGTGACTTATTAGATAAAATCTGTGTACTAACAACATACATTCACCTCATGCTACCACCCTCAAGTTGAAAATCTGCCGCCAAGCATCTAACGTGTGTTCCGGTAGCCTCACTTGAGAGCCAGTTCCATTCCAGGCTAGGTGTGCTTTACCATCTTCGACCACACCGTCACTTAACATCAGGTGAGCTGTGGTCAAACACCTAGACAGTCAGACATTAAAAAAAAGGGTTTACTTATGTTTGATGATGATGATTTGTATTTCATTATTAATTTATTGATTC
This sequence comes from Biston stratarius, assembly GCA_950106695.1. NCBI lineage: Eukaryota > Metazoa > Arthropoda > Insecta > Lepidoptera > Geometridae > Biston > Biston stratarius. The sequence goes on along the minus strand of OX467109.1, from coordinate 16,666,888 downwards.
TAATCAAATGTGCTTACTTCTCCTTATTTTCTACGACAAATATGTTTGCTTAGCACAATAGAACAGTCATTTATACACATAGATATGTAAACTAAAAGAAAAAAACTAACCGAAGGTGGTCTTTTTGCCGGTACAACATGTGAAAAAAGGCAAGACATTTATGTTACCTTTTTGGTTAACATAAATATCTTGCCTTTTTCCTTCAGATTTTCTTACAGTTGCTTAAGTTTTATTTCTTATTTACTTATACGTCTTAGGCATTGTTAACCACAATTGGATTGGATCTTAATTTAATAATAACCATATAACACAATGGGCGTTATTTTTGTCAGTTTTGGCAATGACAGCCACAAATCATATTTTACGTAAAAAAAAAAATTGGCAATTACGGTCTGGCTGGATTAGCCCAATTATTGTCTCCATGCCTGTTTTGTTTTTTGTTGTTGGTAATTTGTTCTCAATGTTTTTGTATATTTGTTGGACCTACCAGGGCTCACCGGAGGACCAGTGCTGGTTATACCACTTAGTTTACCACTCAGCATAATGCTGAGGTGAGTCCCTATTTTGTAACTGTTTGTCTGTTTTTTGTATGTTTCAATTGTGTAACTTTTTTCTTTATTTCTTTCAAATGTTCTATTTATTAAACAGTTACATTATTTATCTGCGTGCTAATGTATACCTATATTTATTGTATGTATGTTTTTATACCATCCTTAATATCTGCTTTCTGTTACTTGCCATCCAAATTTTGTCTGGCAGAAATCGCTCTAGTCGATAAGGCTGCCGTTGTACGCCACATATTTATAAGTCTATGTTGTTTTTGTTTTGTTATTTTCTTTATATCTTTTTAAAGTTTTGTATTTAGTTATAATGTACAATGTAGGTACATATGTTTGGTGTATAATAAAGTTGTATTATATGCTGTTCCTTATTTGATGCATATAATGAACTTTAATTGGTATATTAATTTAAGATAATATTGTTGGAGCCGAAATAAATTCTTATTCAGAATTACAATTTGTCTTTAAACGAATTCCCTTTAACCACAAGTACCAAAAATATGCTCTAACCTTTGGCACGTGCCAACGATAAAATCTGTTTTCCCATTAATGAGTAACAAATCTAACCGACAACGACGGAGGCTCCCTGTAATCTCTCGGAAAGATTTTCACTCTATCTGTTATTAAGGAACATTTCGACACGCTGTTGAACATTTTGGCTTCTTTGCAAAATAATCATCATAAATTGTTTTAAATGCTATAAATGTGTCGACCAGAACCCGTGGACCTCTTGAAGAACTCTAGTTTTTGAGAAAGCTTGTTGTTGAGCCATGAAAACTTGAAACTTAAGGCAGTCTCCGATTGGGGCGATGTCAATCTGGTCTGGTTTAGTGCAGCTAAGACCCACGCGTGTCTCTTCTCCGCTAAAAAGAGACCGCTTGAACTGCCTCCCACTTTTCGAGATGTAGGTATCTCGAAGTGGTAAGGTATTTTATAGTACTCACATCATTATCAGTCATAGATCGTCCACATAGTGCTGGTATATGATCGTGCTGGACATAGGCCTCCTCCTGGGGGGGTTTTGCCAATACTCGCCACGCTTGCAAGGAGGATTGGCGAGCGCAGTTAGGTGTCATTGTTCAAGAAAGACGCTGCTGCCCATCTTCCGGATTACATCCCTTAGCCGACTCTTACAGCAACCAGGGGTAGAGAGGGTGGGGTACTATTCTTACGCCGGCACCACCACGACAAGTGCCAGTTGTGCCAGTTACATTCCAGGCTAGGAGTGTTTACTATCTTCGATCACACCGTCACCTAACATCAGATGAGCTGTAGTCAAACAATTAGTCTGTCGACCTTAAAAAAAGGGTGTGCTGTGTCCTACGACAGGGTTACGATGATGATGAATATAAGACACGAAGTACCTACTGTTGCAATGGTTTTCGACAAGCGTCGTCACTTACCATCAACACGAGAGCCTCGTTTGTTTCATTGTTTACGATTTAAAAAAAAACCTGCTTTTATAAAGATACAATACCGATTTAGCAATTGTTCAAGGACTAGTTATTGTAAGAAAAACTTCTTGTGTGTCTTGCCATATTTATCCAAAAAAAAGTAGAACAATCCACAAAACACGTCAAGCAATTCCATATCATAAAGATGAACAAAAACAAACCGGACAATATACCCCAAGAAAATTACATAAGAACTGACCAGAATCTAGTTTCATCAAACCATAAACAAGCGTCAAACGCGGCTTGGATCTGCTGAATTTCAGTGGCCATTCTGAAAATATCACGAAGCGAGGCAAAAGGGGCAAAAAGTCGTCACGCTTGTCGCACATCACTGTTAGGGCACGGCGATGTTTGAGGATGTGAGCGATTTATTTTATCGTAACCGATTTATTTTAAGTAAACTCTGGGACTATACATACGTGGTTATAAAGTTTAGGATAAACAAACCAAAACGGGGTCATTTATACTTTTTTATTTATTAAAGATAGGCTTATGTTTGGCCGCCATCAACTTGATGTTAAGTGATGATGCGGTCTAAGATGGAGCACGCTTGCCTAGAAGATACCGATTCACTCTCGACTTGAAGACACCCAGATTATAACCATCCGGGAACACCCACTCAGGCAGCGCATTCCACTGTCTAGCAGTCCGCACAATGAACCTGGAATCAAATCGTTTCGTTCGAGTTATTATGATTGATGTTTACTATGGACATAACTTTAAAATATTTAAAAAACAGTTATTCTATAGAAATAAATCTAGATCATTGACCGAATCACGATTTAAAAAAAAGAAACAAAATTCAAGACAATGCGACATCTATTGATTTCATACTTTACTACAACGAAGTGGCGTGCGTATAGCTCATAACACGCACAGGAAGTAGCGCCATCTAGACCCTCGCATGACACTATTATTACAATAGCTAGATTTACAATAGTACCTTCTATTGTTTGTAGTGATGTATCCATACTTGTATTATATTATAGTTGTAACCAAATGGATGTATACCTTTTTAGGCAGCGCCAATAGAACGACGTTGTTTTCGCATTTTCAGAGTTAGACAGCTGAAAAGTGACATAAGTGCGGGAGGCCATAGAGATCAGTAAGCGTCCTAATTTTAATAGAGATGGAGGGTGGAATCTGCCACCGACTTGGATACCTTGTCTTCATGGAGCTCGTGAGAGTGGTTGCGGATCTGAAGACATCGCAGTGAGCTCTGTATGTTGGAATATTCCTGACACCGTAGAGGAGGACTCCGATAAGGAAGGGTTCCAGAGCGCACCAGCGCATCTCGGTACACTACCCGCTCCCACCCCTGCGCCCGCGCACTAACCTCTATCTTTACGTCCGAGACACGCAGCGGACCGTAGTGCGACGGAAGACGCAAGCCGCGCGTTGTGCTCTGATTTGACTTCTTGAAGAAGTGCATCCGATATAATAAAACGTGAATAATCCTGCACAAGTAAACCAAATGTGTAACAGAATATTTTAGTTCTGACATAAATATACACAGCTATTGCAATTCTCTCATTCCTGATCCAAGCCCGCGGTCTGAGATGGCACAGCTGCTGTGTTCCAGAGATATCGATTGCAAAAAGTACAGACGGACGGACGAGCTGACTAACGGTTTGTACACAACGTCAGCTTCAAGTCGGTTTTAACACGGCTTAAAAGTCAATGGAATGTAGAAGACGCTTAGAATTGCGGAAGTCAAGAGTTTTCGTGAGCACGCTTTGTATAAAGAGTTCAAGAAAGGTGTAGTAATACTTAAGGGTAGTGGTCAATACAATAAAGTGAACTTTTACACTACGCCAAATCGCGACCAAAACAGCTGTTCCAAAGAAAAATGTCATTGACCTTCAAGAAAATTTATGGAACATATTTTTTTCATATTCTTTTCTTCTTCATTTTTTTTCCGGGTGTGGCGAGACGCTCCTAGTGTATTATAATTGATTATTTTATAATGTTACAATAATATGTCCCAAATTAGTAGGTACTTAGATGACAGACAAGGCAAGATAACACGAGGCCGGTCGCCAACACGATGATTTGGCAAAGAGAAAGAAGCCACATCCTCTTCTGAATTTGAGCAAGTGGAGAGGGCTACTTCGGACAAAAATCGATGAAGATAAATTGTCAAATTAAGGGGTTTCAGCGACCACGATTCTCAGAGATGAGGTCTCGATTGATGAAGAAGAAGTACCTTGACAAAAATAAAATGTTTTAATTGTTTTATTCCACTTTACTTTTTAGATTTCTAATCCAAAGCTAGCCATTTCTAAACATTCTCAATTCCACAAAAGGGGATAAACAACGGATAAATCCACTATAATTGTGCACCAAGCCTTACCGCAATAGAGCTTGTTCCCACTACGTCCGATATATAACTAAATTTACTCATAACATATCCGAACGAACCCTGTTTTTTGGTGCGTGGGCACGCCCAGCAGTGGGACAGTTGACAGTTGACAGTTGTGGTCGAAGATGGTAAAGCACACCTAGCTTGGAATGGAACTGGCTCTCAAGTGAGGCTGCCGGAACACACCGTTAAATGCTTGGCGGCAGATTTTCAACATGAGGGTGGTAGCTAGCCAGCCGAGTACTAGAAAGTACCCTACCACCACGCTATGGTTTCCTCACGATGTTTTTCCTTCACCGGCAGCTCAAGCTCATTGTTGGGACATGAATACGCGCCCTTCGGCATGCGAACCGACCACGCTAACCACTGAGCTATCATCGCTACAAACTGTAATTCTACGGGCACTGGACTTACTGACCTTTCAATAGGTGGGTAACAGCATAGTGTGAACGTGCATTCTGATAAACATAAAGGGGAGTGAGGGACACAATAAATATTTGCACTCAGATTGGAGCAGATGCTTGGTGGGCGCCTTTGATATGAAATAAAGGGAATAAGGATCGCGTTGTTTCTTCAGCGGATTACTGAGAAATAGCATCGTCTTCTCTGATGTGGTTAGCTTTGGACCTTTCTTGGTAATGATAGTGATCGACGGAAACCGAGGTATGGTTTAAAAAGAGATTTGATATTAATGCAGTATTATTATTTTTTGGATGACAGGCTAGTTTTTTTTTTTTTAATTACGCTCTACAGACACTGGGTTTCATGACCTTTGACAACCTTAAATTACACAATGTTTATTTTTATTTGTTAACAATGTAGGAAGAGGAAAGTTATTCATCTTAATCTAGGGTTAGGTTAGGGTCACCTGGTGTTAAGTGACGTTGGGTCGAAGATGTTAAACACACACACACGTCTGGAATTGAACTGGCTCCCAAGTGAGGCTGCCGGAACACACTTGTTAGATGCTTGGCGACAGTTTTTCAACTTGAGGTGGTAGCTAGCCAGTCGTTACTTCTAGTAATTTACCACCACGCAATAGTTTCCTCGCGATGCTTTCCAGCACCAGCAACGCCAGCTCATTGTTGCGATGAGAAGAGGCCGTGCCCAGCAGTGCAATAGTTGATGAAAAAACAGCTAATTTGCATTCAGATCACCTTTTACCCGCTTGAAGTCAAGTTTTGGAACATCCTGTACATGTAAGAATTCTAGAACTAATATTAAGATGCCCACACATGAGACGTGTTGAGAAAGAACCGTAAAGTTAAAGTTTTCATAGAACATCTTCAAGACAAAAGTATAATAAAGCGCAGTCAGCACTTTTAATAAAACATTAAAGCGCAAAATATTAAACGCTGGATGTCATCCGGACTTCTGCCAGTTGAAATACGACCAACTATTATTTATTGTGTTTTATCATACTTAAACACGTTTCCGGGTGAAATGCTTGTCTCTAGGGATGGGGGGTGTTAAGACTTGCAAGACTTGTTTTATTACACGACTGCTAAAAAGGACTGTAATGTTTTTAGTGTTGATATATCTTGTAACGGTTTGATACCTGGTCAATTTAGTCTTTTAATTTTTTTGTAAACGAACACATCTATTGAAATTTATACCACTTTGTGGTAGATCTCTTTAGCAGGAGGTTGACGCGTGAGTCCGGTGAACCCCCCACTTATCGATGCTCATTCAATGGCTGATACGATAGACATTACCGGTTACGTCCACGCATAAACTATTCGAGTTATAGATTTAAATTGTTGTTTTAATATAAAATTAATGAGACGATCGAGATGCTCTTCTGATGGTAAGAAATCACGCCTGTCTATGACCATTGCAGCTGTACACAAAACTTTGAGTAGCAAAACAAAGTTCAGGATATCGTTTCTTTGGCGATACTTTGATACTTTCGATGGTTAGTCTCAACCACTCTGTAACTTCGCTAGCTGCATTACCCTTCAAACCGGAACACAGTAATGTTTGCATACTACTGCTTGGCAATAGAATATTTGATACCTGCCTAGATATATTCTTGATAAGGTGATTTACCAACTGAATAACACCCCTAATCCTACAATAAAATATCCAAAATCTGGCAGCTTTATTTAAAAACGTATGTAATAAATACTCGTTTTCCGTCTCACTTGAAGTCTGACAGCGTTGCCCATCACTAAATAATTCTGTATTCAAATAGCATTCAGCAAAAATGATAAGAAAGACCTCTGCAAAGAGGTGGCAACTGCTCCAGAGATATTAAGCCCCCATTAACGGTGCCCGAGATAAAACAACGACAGAATTTCAAATGTAACCGTTAAGTTTTTTCTGTATTTATTCAAATTAATTGCTTTTTTATGGCCCGCCCGAAATCTCCGACGGTTATTATTTGGATAATTTTATTGGTGACCCGGATCCTGTGATAGGCGATGCGACGATTCGCTGGCAAATTTTTCCTTTACGACCGTAAAAAATAATTAAAACAAGAGTAATTTTCACGCTCAGCCAGTTAACTAAATGGCCGATGCAGTTTCCCTGAGTTTTTAATTTGCAGTAACTGATGCAATGTAATTTCATTTGATCACTTTTACTTCAAAACACACTTCAGCGTAATCGTTTGCAAAGTACAGAGACTAAATAACATTATAGAGATTAAATAAATATACAGATACCAAATTACAGTATACAGACTAAATAAATATACTGACACTAAATAACAGTATAGAGATTATATAAATATACAGCCACCAAATAAAATATAGACTAAATAAATATACAGACACTAAATAACAATATAGAAAATAAAAAAAACTCCAAATAACAGTAGGTATAGAGACTAAATAAATATACAAATGCTAAATAACAGTAAAGAGACTGAATAAAAGTACAGAGCTAAATATATTTTGAAAAACAATATTTAAGGCTATTATTATTTTATTCTATTTAATTTTTTTAATGACTTACTGTCGTATACCAATGTTTTTCAAATTTTTATTTATTTTTGATGTGTTGTTTGTAATATTATTGTTGTCTGGGTCTGAAATAGATGATTATTTTGATTAATTATTTTTATTTGTTACTTAAAATTTTATATTTATAACTGGCAGGCTTGTTGTTTGACCACAACTCACCTGATGTTAAATGACGGTGTGGTCAAAGATGGTAAGGCACACCTAGCCTGGAATGGTACTGGCTCTCAAGTGAGGCTGCCGGAACACACCGGTAGATGCTTGGCGGCAGATTTTCAACTTGAGGGTGGTAGCTAGCCAGCCGAGTACTAGAAAGTACTCTACCACCACGCTATGGTTTCCTCACGATGTTTTCCTTCACCGACAGCTCAAACTCATTGTTGGGGTTTGAACCCACGCCCTTCGGCATGCGAACCGACCACACTAACCACTGAATCATCGCTATACATATTAAAGAAATAAGATATTAAATTTATTTCGGATCAATGTTTGAAATGACTTGAAGGGTTATAATTGTATACGAATTACATTAAAATCTTCGTCATTGTGTTAGCTAAAACGACTTAAAAGCGGAAATACACTAAAGAAGAGCAGTGAGAGGAATATTACATACCGCAAAGTATGCCATGTACCTAAACTCATCTTTACATTTCTTGATAATTGTTTACGCCCAGAACAATCACCATCAGGAAAGCACCTCGTTCTTGACATTAAATTTCTATGGGACCAATCTAAAAGAATCTATTTCCTTTCAAATAAAAAAGATTTTTCTTTTTATAAATAACGGAATTCTGAAGTAACACACATAAAAAAATACAACTGAATTGAAAACCGTCTCCTTTTTTGACGTCGATTAAAAATATAATAAGTACCTACGTACCTACATATCAACTCCAGATACAATCGTCTGTTTCGGACAGAAATACCAGTTCTGAGGAACCACTTTAATAACAGAAACAAAAGAAAACCGCGCTAAAGAGAACCAATTACAAAACAATTGAAAACACAAACTTGTTATTTCGTTCGCAGTATAATTTCGTAGTTAATTAAAGATTAAGAAAGTAATTATTCCAACTTTTCCATTTATTCCCTCTCGATGGCTCGCGAATTTTATGAGCGGGTTTATTGACAATAAAGGAAAGTTATTGTTCTAAAATGAATTTGTCAGTTTCTGGGTTCCGTAGTAAATAAGAAACAAGTTTTGTGTCACGCTTATAATTTGTTATTTACCCATGGTCATTATTTACTCGTTAATAGAAGATTCGATCAAAGTCGCGTCAAGTCAATCAAGTCCTCGCCTGACCGACCAACCTTTACAGCAAAGAAAGGCTTCAACAATTTCTTATCGAGTCTTAATAGGCATCGCGTAAAAATAAAAATGAAGTAAAAAATTACTTTAGAGTTAAGCTGTGCCATTAAAAAAATATCGAAGAATCTGGTGTTTTGTTACGTCACCATCGCAGGTCGAATCTGGACAGATTGGCACAGGACCGAGGCAGATGGCATAATACTCAGCATTGGGATAAAAAAAAGGTTGTGTATGATAAAGTAAGCTTCACAGTCAAAATAAATAAAAATGTGAACTACATTTTTCAATTAAAATCTAAAATAATCTTAATAATCATAATAATCTTTGAAAGGGGATTTAGTGTTTTAGTATTGCGATATTTTGAAGTATTTTAAGATCACATCACATTATATCACATCATCAGCCATAGGTCGTCGTCCACTGCTGGACATAGGCCTCCATAGGTTTTACCAATACTCGCCACGCTTGGCAGGCGGGTTGGCGAGCGCAGTTAGGTGTGATTGTTCAAGGAAGACGCTGCTGCCCATCTTCCGGATGACATCCCTTAGCCGACTCTTACGGCAACCACGGGTAGAGAGGGTGGGGTACTATTCTTACGCCGGCACCACCACGGCAGACGACATAAATCTTGTAAAATAAATAATCTACGTCATAGTTCAAGTCACGCAAAGTAGGTAAGTCAAGGTCAAGTCTGGTCATGCTCAAGGTAGTGGCGACTTTACTACAAGCTTCAAAACAGTTTTGGATGCAACACGAAGAGTCATTGGCTGCGCCACATACTCATTCATACAACTATATACATACATTTCACTCACCTATTCATTAAATATAAGTATTTTTAATTACCCTCTTATTTTCTACAAAAACACACATTCCTACCCTCACCTTCCTCATAATACCTGCCACACAAGTCAGTCGTGAATTGGCGGTTAACACGTACGCAATACGCTTCCCTTACCTCGTCATCGATATCAAACAAAACTCTAAAATTCTAACCGCGAGTGTGATAAAACCTAAGAACATTGTGCCAATTGTGTGGTGAGCAATATTTAGTGTGAAACTAAAAACGCACTACTTGGGAAGGAACCGGGACGTTCCGACCAGCACCGGCTATCGAAGAAAACTACAACAGGTATTTCCCGGCCTCTCCAGTCATGTTCCACCACATTATATCGCTATCCCATACTCATACGCTTATGATTCGGCACTTTATGAATATATATCATTTATTTATACAAACACTCGAAAAAACATAAGTTTTGGACACAACTCTTCCGCGTTTCTGCCAAAAACTGTTTAACATGAAATTTCTTCAAATATTCCTCCAATTTCATTCCGTCAGTTGCCAATGAAACTTGCAACGTCATCAACCGCTAATTCGGACCGGTGGCAATCCGATTCTCGTCCTAGAAAGACATCGCGAAAGTAAATTGGATCGCCCGAAACTTATCCCAATTAATACGGAAAGAGAGGTGAATGAGGAAAAGGCGGAACTTTTCGTGCTGTTGAGAAAACTTACTATTTTACAAGTCTTGTAAAATGCACATACGAAAACACAGTAAAAACAGTTTTTCAATGTTACTTTTCTCTTATGATAACTAGATGGCGTCAGTATTAGATACAAGTGCGCAAAAAGATGGTATAGAGAAACATGAAGCTGATTTGATCGCAATTTGAAGAATTTTCTAATTGATTTTAACATTGTTTAGCTTGAGCTTTCGTTGAACGAAAACATCGTGAGGAAAGGAAACGATAGCATGCTGGTAGGGTACTTTCTAGTACTCGTCTCGTCAAAATCTGTCGCCAAGCACTTAGCATTGTGTTCCGGCAACCTCACTTGAAAGCCAGTTCCATTCCAGGTGTGTTGGACGTCCTACGGCTGATGATGTGATATGTGATGTGATGAGTTTGTTTAGTGATAGGTATTTTTTTTTTCATAAATAACCTCGTTTTGTGCAGTAGTGTAAAAACGTTTCCTTCGACTTGTACCGTTTGCATAACCCGTCCTATTTTGACCTATTTTCTCTTATTTTCATCTGCGTTAATACGGTCCAGCATAATAGCAAAGACATAAATCTGTGTTATATCACCCCAGGAGTGAATGAGGACGAAAGCACGGAGATTGTTTTGGATATTTTTGGGGCACCTACCACCATTTAAGTGTGAAAATTGGATATAAATGATTCACTATTCTTCTGTTATAATTTGTGTTTATTTCTAGTAGATTTTTTTTTTCATGACTACCCAACAATGTGTAATGATTTTAATGTTTTGTGAAGTGAAAACTTCTTTAGCCCCGTAAAGCGTTTTTTTTAAACTTAAGGTTTCGAATCACCGACATACTGATATGTTTTAAGTTTTCACTTTGTCGGCAGTCCCCATGACTGCTAATTTTTTTACAAGATTTGGCTTTAGTTTGCCTTCGACCTCACCTGATGAGAAGCGACGATGTAGCCGAAGATGGAGCACGTTTGCATAGAGAGTGCCTATTCATGTTTTCTTGAAGAATCCCGCATTGTACCCAGTTGGAAATTGCACTTAAATATTTTATCGATAACATCAAAGTTCATATTTAAAATTGTCAAATCATGAAACATATCATATAATGAAATGTCATAATTTTATTATGGAAACTGACGTTCGGATACGTTTTTGTTTTAGTTATGCAGAATTACTCACGTTTAAATATATTGGATACACTGAAGCAAGACAAGGCCGCGCGCGGGTTTACTTAGCTCTGTTTTCGCGAAGAAGGCCACGAATGTGGCCGAAACCGTAGTCGGAGTATCTGATACAATTAAACGTGAGTAATCCCGGATCAGTAAAACAAAAATGTCACAAAATTATGTGTCAAATATAATAAATATGTCAATGTATTATAGATAAATGACAATTAGGTCTAACGTTCAAATTTCTGCTAGATAAAATTTTAATTTTATTTCTATCGGAACCCTAAAAGACATCATCTTATTACTTAATTGAAATTAAAGACTATTAAGATCCACCCACACTGGTTTCTTACAAAAAGTGGACCTTTAGACACAAAAAAGCTGTTTACACAACTTCCAATACAAATAGACACCTATTTCCCGAGACAAATTGTTTTTCCTCAATTCCCAAGAATCTATTAACGAATAAAACCAACTTGATAAGACAGAAGGATAATATTAAATCAGATAGAACATAGGTAAACACTCGGCCACAGACTAAAAAATACTTTCTACTGACATTTTGCTAGAGAAGTTCTATTATCTATGGAAAGCGAATAGCGTTGCCACAGACTACGTAGAATTTTCTGCCATAGATTAAGTGCTAGTTACTTCGATATTGTGTCCTTATCTGGTCATTCTGAAGTTATCAGGCCAATAAGGTTTGATTAGATTGATCCAGCTAATGGAAACTGTGAATGGATTGCACTTAATTACGGTGTAAGCAGGTTTTGGGTTGTATCTCAGGGGAATAGGCGAGTTTGGAAGAATTTAAGAAGTTATAATGCGTTCGAGCAATTTTTATTTGCCCAAATCTGGCAAGTTTAGCCAAGACGGTCTGAACAGCTTTTTTACTCGACTGCCAAGGAAGGGTTATGTTTATTCGCGCGTAGGTATATTATGTGTATGTAATTTTTTTTTGTGTCAACAATGAGACGAACGAGACGCTCTCCTGATGTTAAGAGATAACGCCTGTCCATGGCCATTGCAGCGATACACAGAACTTTGAGTAGTAACACGAAGTCCAGGGCATCGCTGCCTTGGTGCTCATTAATTTGAGACTAGATAGTCTCAATAGCCCTGTAATTTGGCTAGCTGCAGTACTCTTCAAACCGGAACACAGTAATGTTTACACACTACTGCTTGGCGGCAGAATATCTGGTACTGCGGTGGTACCTACCTAGACGACCTCCTGCTAAGGAAATCTACCACCAAGTAAATTTTCCTTCCTTTTTTTTAAATTTTATTACGTCGTATCGTCCAAACGGCCGAATGGAGGTATCGTTAGATTCGTCTCAATAACGCAAGTGTCCTTAGAGGTTTAAAAAAAAGTAAGATGGTGGATTTTTGGCGCGAAATAGTAATATACGTTAATTTAAAAAAAAACCCATACCGATCAAGTAGGAAATTAAAAGGGATTACAAAAATATATTGAAGTCATAAATGTTACAATTTAATTAGGAATAACAAATTAGTTTAAAAAGTTTTAATTTACAATAAATAGGCTTGTGTAATAGACAAAGTAATGTTCTATATACATTATAATGCTAATTGAAAAGTCTAAAAATGTACGGGACTGACATAAGTTGTCAATATGGTCACGCGGGCAGTTTATGTTAAGCCCGTACATTTTTGGACTCATCGAATATATCTAATGTTACTTTGTCTAGGCCATCAGAAGCACGCTTGCTTAGAAGATACCGATTCACTCTCGACTTGAAGATGCAGATTATATTCTTCAAGGAACACCCACTAAGGCACTTTAATTGGTGGTGAGTTCGTCTAAGTAAGTACCACCGTAGTACCAGATATTCTACCGCCAAGCAGTAGTGTATAAACTTTACTGTGTTTCAATTTGAACGGTACTGCAGCATGGCTGTTAAGACTTACTTAAGTCAAAGTAATGAGCGCCAAAGAAGCGATACCCTGAACTTTGTTTAGCTACTCAAAGTTCTTTGTATCGCTGCAATGGTCATGAACATGGGTTATTCCTTACCATCAGGTGAGTATTTTGTTCGTCTCATTACTTTTACATTAAATGAAAAACATTACAAATAGACTAAACAGACAACAAAAGATGTTTCTAGAAAGTTTTCGACAAAAAGACTACTGCCTATTCTGTGACAATACTTAACTTGAAACTCTATCCTACTGATTAGTAAGCGACACACGAGTCGAAATAAAACTAGCGTGGGTGTTATAGGAAGGGAAGCATCTAACTTGGCTGCGTCAAGTACGTGGATAGAACTTGACTGTTCCGTTGTCAAGGGCTCGTTTGAAAAGTTTTATTGTACGATACCTCGTCATTGTTTATTTGGGATTATTGAACTGGCAACAATAAACATTTTTTCTACAACTTTTAAAATATGCGAATATAAAAAAATCGGCTGCTTGATAGAAAATTTAAAATTAGTGTCGACAAGTATTTATTACGCAGAATTTACGATAAGTTAAGAATTCTGTAGTAATCTTCTCAAAGAAATACCTCAATCTTTGTTAATCTGACATTTTGCGGTATGACAAGTGTCCTATTCGTTATGAGGTAATATAATTTCACCCAAATCCATTCAGCCATTATTGCGTCATTGAATAACAAATATCCAAAGTTTCACATGTATAATAGTATCTAGTAGCTTTTCTGATATAAAAAGTAGGTACCTATGACATACGTTATTCCAGGTAATAAACTATATGTGTGCCAAATTCCATCCAGATCGTTCAGCTGTTTTTGCGTGATTGAGTTACAAACACAAACATTCACATTTATTATATTAGCCGGATATAACAGCAATACAGAGAATAAACATAATTGATTGGCTTGTAGGTGGGAATTGAACCGACGCCCCAGAGCAGAGCTAATATTGAATGAGTTAACAGGACAGTATTTTTTTTTAATGGTTGACAGGCTATATGTTTGACCACAGCTCACCTGATGTTAAGTGACGGTGTGGTCGAAGATGGTAAAGCAGACTTAGCCTGGAATGGTACTGGCTCTCAAGTGAGGCTGTCAGAACACACCGTTAGATGCTTGGCGGCAGATTTTCAACTTGAGGTGGTAGCTAGCCAGTCGAGTACTAGAAAGTACCCTACTACCATGTTATAACTATAACCTCACGCTGTTTCCTTCACCGACAGCTCATTGTTGGGGTTTGAACCCACGTAATTTTACACACTACTGCTTGGCGGCAGAATATCTGGTACTGCGGTGGTACCTACCTAGACGACCTCCTGCTAAGGAGATCTACCACCAAGTAAACTGCCTGAGTAGGTATTCCTCTAAGGATACAGTTTGGGTGCTATTTCACGTTATATCACGTTGCGAGTAAATTGGTTTCTTCGTAACATGCGGGCTCCATCATACACCGCGTCTTGGCTAAATATTAGGCGAGTAAGAGGTCAACAAAACCCTTTATTAAAAAAAAAAAAAAAACCGGCCAAGTGCGAGTCGGACTCGCTTACCGAGGGTTCCGTACACACCTGTAGGTATATAAGTAAAAGTTATGGTATTTTTTTAAATCGTAATTTATGCTTTTCGCAATTTTTCCTTTATCTGTGCTATAGGACGTTGCTTCGTAATAAATTTCAAGATTCTGAGTTCACGGGAAGTAAGAACCCCTGTAGGTTCCCTGTAGGTTTTGATTCCCTTGCGAGTGTCGAAAATCTGTAGCATAAACGACTGTATCTTTTGATTGCGTTGGCTTAGAAGTTTGATTTTTTTACAGCTCCAAGGGACAAAAGACTTGAGTACCTATTTGGTATGAATTTCAGCTTGATACCTCCACGCGTTCCTGAGAACAAGGGTCTTGACAGAGAGACGGACAACAAAGTGATCCTATAAGGTACGGAACTCTAAAAATATATGTTTCTCTTCATGTGACAAATCACAATAATCAATTAGTATTAGGTCCTAAATCCTCAAACAAATTTCGAGCAGCGTGCTTCGTAAAGCTGGAATTAGGATCCGATAATACGATTTTCAGGCAACGATCGGCGAGCGCGTCCATTTGTAAATACATTAATTATTCTGTACAAGTGACACACGCCAATCCGGTGGGCAGCCGCAATGTACACGGGAAGGATTTATTTATTCGTCACTCGGGAGGGGAATTAGGACAGAGTACTAAAAGGTGTGAAGATGGGTCGAATTAAAACGAAGTAGAGACGTGGGACATTTGGCCTAGCAGTAGCTAAGTACGTGCCTTGTGGGTATGCAAATACAAGTTCAAATATTTTATTAAGAACACCAAAGTTACAGGTCGTTTTTCCATTCATATTTAAAAATAATATAAAAATGTCAAACACAACACAGTCAAGCGAATATGTCAGATACAAAATATGTCAAAATGATTAAATGCCAATAAAAAAAAAACTTTTTTTTTTTTTAAATAGTCATAAAAAGTTTAAAGCAAGGTCTCCTGAAGCCAAAATCTTAACTTAAAAACACCCGCCATCTTGATTTTTTAATAATTATATTATACCTAGTGACTCGCGCAATATAAACGAATCTAAGAACATATAAGTTGTCAAAATCAGTTCAGCCGCTTAGTATTTATATACGGACGGACATAAATACATGCACACACACATACAAGTCAAATATAACCCTCCGTTTTTGACTTCACCGCAATCGTGTAAAAACAGCATTGTTGGAAAAAAGCGATCAGGAATGTTTGCGTTAATGTTAACAACAAATATTTATTAAAAACAAAAAGCAAAGCGTATTTCCTAACAAAATAAAAACAAAGCCAAGCAACCTCAAGTCGTCAGGAATTGATCGCCGGTCACAACTCTCCCTCCACGACTCCAGCAGAACCGGGACGGTTTTTGTCTTATAAATTAGCGAGAATTGTAGAAATGGCTGGTAATAAGACAAAAGAGACATAAGATTTTAGTTCTAGTTCTACTATGTTTACAAAATCTTTTACAGCAAAAGTTCCTTACATCATACCAAATGTCTTTAGTCAGACGATATACAATAATCCGTTTTTTTTTTTGTATAAAAAAATGTGGTAATGGAACCTTCATCGCATCGCATCGTCAGCCATAGATCGTCTACTGCTGGATATAGTACAACTGGGGTTGTTTTGCCAATACTCGCCATGCTTGGCGAGCGCAGTTAGGTGTGATTGTTCAAGGAAGACGCTGCTGCCCATCTTCCGGATTACATCCCTTAGTCGACTCTTACGGCAACCACGGGTAGAGAAGGTGGGGTACTATTCTTACGCCGGCACAACCACGGCTGACCATGGAACCTTATTTGTTAGTAAATTTCTCTAGCAGGAGGACGTCCAGGTACCACCGCAGTACCAGATATTCTGCCGCCAAGAAGTAGGTAGTGTGTCTATCATCCATGTCGCCGCAACACCTTGAAAGCTTCTAGTCATCAATTTCATTAAACATTCCACCCAACTCACTGGAGCTACTATGCCAGCAGCCCAGAGCCTCGATTTTGATTTTGATTTTGTTTAAAGGCTACTGCAGCTATAGAAATTAAAGGGCTGTTAAAACTGTTATTCAATAATCAAGAGGTTAGAACTTAGAAGTAGTGATAGCTTTTATAAAAGAATAATAGTTACCACTGTTTTTCTTAATTGGATTATCGTTTTAGTAGTAATAAGGGCTGTTGAGACTAGCCATTAACAGGCTCAAAGTAATGAGCGCCAAAGAAGTGATGCCCTGGACTTTGTTTTGCTACTTGAAGTTATGGAAACCTCTCCAATGGCCATAGACCTTTATTTATTTTTTCAACGCTGTTACTTTCCGCTGCTTTTTACAACTTGCTCCACTAATCAGAATTCTAAGCCGTCACAGGCCCCCGGAGTTTCCTAGAAGATTAAGATAATTAAAATACTCGATGGTGAAGTTACGGCAGTGGTTTCCCAGATTAGGCAGAAAAGTGTGTTAATTTTTTTAAGTAAGAGAGGAAAAGTTTCGTTCATTAATCTCAATTTGAACTGAGACGAAATTCGTGCAGCTTAAGTTTTAGAAAATTAAAGAATCGAAAAAATTAAAACGTGCTAAAATGTATTTTCATTCGCCGGCTAAAACCCCTCAAATTTTGCTTATCTTAGAAGCCTGCAATAACGCCCACGGAAACAAATCAAAGAACATTTTTATGTATTTTTATGGAAATACATACCAATATATCCTACAGATCTATAGGCGATATAGGTGCTTAATGTATAATATAATAATCTCAAAATATCCCATGGTTGTAAAATGTACCTTTCGCAAAATGTCCCATAATACTAGTAGGTAGGTAGGTGCTTGCAGTAGTCAAGTTACATTTAATCTAATAGATATGCATGCATACTCGTATAGGTAATATGACTGATTCAAATATATATCTCTATATTTTCAGGCTATAAGTCATTTTAAATAGAACATTTTGCAAATGCAAGAGACAGTTTGCGAAATGGACATTTTCCAAAAATGACATCATGCGAAAGAGATTTTTTGCGAAACGGGCGTTTTACTATACCAGGGTTATTTTACGACGGTATACTGAGTTCTCTGTAACTAGGTAATTCATATCTTCTGTACAAAATCACATATCATTTTTTCAATGAGTTTTGTAAATGTAAGAGAAAAAAACGAATATAATACTATAAAAATTAATATAGTATAAATACTTTCAGTAAAAATCAAGTTTCATAAGCATTTAATTTACTTAATCAGCCTTTAATTAAGTACTGAATAAGTTATTTGGTTCAAATTTAGCAACTACCTCCCTTTAGCGTAGTTCGGGACGAACTGACGACACGCAAACTTTATTCATAGTTAAATAGTTCTGAAAATTGCAGAACTCTGTCATTTGTTATACAAAGAGCAGACATTATTCACTTTTTCATTAAAAAGTGCTTATAATATCTATTGTTAACTTGAAAACTGGCACTCAAGCGGTGTCTTGGGTTTTGTTTTTCTACTAAAGTTCTGTGTATCGCTGCAATGGTCATGAGCAGGTGTTATAGGTATCTTACCATCAGCAGAACGTCTTGTTGGTCTCATTACAATACACTTTAAAAAAAAAAGCTGCCGGTGAAGGAAAACGTCGTGCGAAAACCATAGCACTTTCTAGTACTCGGCTGGCTAGCTACCACCCACAAGTTGAAAATCTGCCGCCAAACACCTAACGGTGTTTTCTGGCAGCCTCACTTTGAAGCTAGTTCCATTCCAGACTAGGTATGCTTTACCATCTTCGACCACACCGACATTTAACATCAGGGGAGATAATGTTTAAACAATAAATAACCATAAATAAAATAAAACTGAACGACTACAACAAAAAGTATCTAGTTCCATGAAATTATAAAAACAACAAATAACGGGAAGGTTGAAACACATTCGAGTCCAAGAAATGAGACACAAATTAAAATCATGAAAATGTTGTCGACTACAGCAATACCAAACCTAGTTAAAAAAATTGTGTGTGACGTGTTTTGGAGTGGGGATCGCGAATTGGCAAACGTAGCGTAGGGCGCCCTGAGACTCGATGGAGTGACGATATACGTAGGACAGCTGGCGGTGGATGGAAGCGAAAGGCCGAAGATCGGGCTGAGTGGCGTGTCTTGGGAGAGGCCTATGTCCTGCAGTGGACTTCGATAGGCTGATGATGATGATGATGATTTTTTTTAATACATCCGTTTTTATTGAACATATTTTTCTTTACCTAAACATTTCAAAAATCAATGACACAATCTCTACATAGTATAAAACAAAGTCGCTTCCCGCCCTCTGTACGCTTAGATATTTTAAACTACGCAACGGATTTTCCACCAATAGACAGAGTGATTCAAATGGATATATATATAATAACATGCATATGCATCACATAATTATCTACATTGCAACCGTGCGAAGCCGGGGCGGGTCGCTAGTTAGGTACAACAAGTAAAAATGTATCGTTTTCACCTAATTATGTAATTTACTATCACTTTTTTGGCAATGGCATGGCAAATTTTCTTTGTTTTAATTTTTTTCGTGAATAAAATATCCCGTGTATAGAAGGAACCTGTTCAATCTTGATTTAAAGACACCCATGTTGACTTAGATGTCCTCGCTGTGCGAATAAAAAATGTCAAAGTGGCTAGTGCAAATGGGGAACAAAATTAATAGGTACATAATATTTCTCCATTAAATCAAAACAGCGAATAAACAGCCTTTTCGGAGGTACAAGTAGGGCGCTATCTTGTCAGACAAGTCTTGTTATCTACCCCGGAGTTTGGAAGTTGGTGGAACTTCCCTGTGGGTTGATTGGAGTGATCCACCTAGACGACTTGGAACTCCTTGGAACTTTGTCTCTGCAACCAGGAACGTTGTGTAAAGGCACCTATTTAGGACTTGATCTAATTATATTGTTGACCAACGAAGAACTAGGTAACTGGAAGGAAAATCAATAAATAAGCTCTGTTGGCTCATTGGTAGTATATCTGCTGTAGGGCGTGGGTTCTATTCCCACTCAGGACATACATTTTGTGCTAAAAACAAATGTTTGTTCTGTGCCTGGTTTGTTCTGTATGTATTAAAAGTATGTAATTACAAAAAAAAAACCTGTTATGTCCCGTGTATATTATTTATTTATTTATTTATTTACATGAACATTTCAAACAGCGTCATCTAGCCCAAAATTAAGCATAACCGATATTAAAATTATTTTTTAACAGAATTGAAAATATGACGGAGCTTCTCAAGTCGTCTCAATATCTTTCTAATCAATCTAATCTAATTTCTGATAGATACAAACTTATCATATAGTAACTACGCCCCGTGGTTTCACACGCGTTTTTTGGATTAAAAAAAAAGCCTATGTATTAATCTAGATTGGAAAGGAACTAGCTCTCAAATGAGGCTTCTGGACACACCTATAGGTGCTTGACGGCAAATTTTCAACATGAACGGCTGGGTAGCTATCACCCGGTAGCTAGCCAGCCGAGTACTAGAAAATACCATACCACCATGCTATGGTTTCCCTAGCAGCTCAAGCCCGTTCCGTTGTTGGCCCTCGCGCGTATAAGGTGGCTCATTACGTGGAAGACAGGAATATATGGTTGTAGTAGCTTCTCTCTGCACTTGCATCCCCCTGGCTAAGTGACAATTGTAGTAAGCATAATGTATTGATATCTATAACTGTAAACTGTATAAACTGTAACCTAATATGAAAAGAGAGATCCACAAAAAAAAAAATGCCTTGCCGAGTTTCTTGCCGGAGTCTTCTCAGTTGAAGTGTAATTACGAGCCGGTGGTAGATTAAAAAATGTAACTTAACGTTCATAAGTGCCTTACCAGGGCCTAAACTGAATAAATGACATTTTGATTTTGATTTTGTGAACCAACCGCGCTAACCACTGAGCTATCATCGCTACAAAATCACTCGATACATTAACATCGGCAGATATTCCATCTCTTCTCACTCATAAAAACGTAAATCATAATTGCGAGCATCGAACCGCAGATAACGCGATCCCTAGCCGACTCATTTTCGTATCAAACTTTCCGCGAAGCAGAAATAACATCATAAGCGTTAATAAAGTCTTATTTAAATAAACATTTCTCGGGGCACTGAAGTTTTATGGATGTCTGCGTAATACGGAATACATTAATTATTACCTGTTCCAACCGCAAAATTACGGAGCTGCTTTAATTTTGGAACCCTACTATCCTATTCTACGAATATTATAAGTGTGAAGGTTTATGAGGATGGATGAATGTTTGTTACTCAATCACGCAAAAACGGCTGAACGGATTTGGATGAAATTTGGCACACATATAGTTAATTTGAAATACTAGCTGTTACTTTGTCTATGTGGAATTTAACAAAAAGTTTGTTCAGTTTGCAGTATAATAAGTATCTTGTACTATTTACTTTGAGTAGCAATACAAAGTCTAAGGCATCACTGCTTTTGCGCTTATTACTTTACGAATTTCGATGGTTAGTCCTAACAGCCCTGTAATTTCACTGCAATACCTTTCAAACCCTTTCAAAACCCTTTCAAAACCCTTTTGTAGCGATGATAGCTCAGTGGTTAGCGCGGTCGGTTCGCATGCCGAAGGGCGTGGGTTCAGACCCCAACAATGAGCTTCAGCTGCCGGTGAAGGAAAACATCAAGAAACCATAACGTGGTGGTAGGGCACTTTCTAGTACTCGGCTCGCTAGCTACCACCTCAAGTTGAAAATCTGTCGCCAAGCATCTAACGGTGTGTTCCGGCAGCCTCACTTGAGAGCCAGTATCATTCTAGGCTAGGTGTGCTTTACCATCTTCGACCACACCGTACTTAACATCAGCTGAGTTGTGGACAAAACACCTAGCATGACAGCCATAAAAAAAAAACTGGAACACAGTAATGTTTACACACTACCGCTTGACGACAGAATATCTGGTACTGCGGTGGTATCTACATAGACGACCTTCTGCTAAGGAGATCTACCACCAAGTTTAGTGTTGTATCATACGAGTACTTCAACGTTAAACAAAACTACGTGAAACATTATTAATCTTCTCGTTAAGTGCTGCCATCGCTCAGCACGAAGTCTACCACAGCCGATAATAATTTGGGAAACAAAACGCCTTTATAAATTCACGTTGTAATTTGCACGTACCCGAACGGAACCGCATCGATGTGTTTACATATTGGGACGTGTTTTAAGAATACGCGGAAAATTGTACGTGACGGAACATTTCGAGGGTAGAAGTTAAAAGTTGAGTAACATTCCTTGTTCTACTCTTACGATGAATAACTATTTATTTTTTAATGTAGTTTTTTTTTCATTTCCATAGAGACCGGAGTCTGTGGCCTTTGTCAACTTAACACTTTTTTTTTTGACTTTAAATTAACTTTAATTACAGGCAATTTTTTTTTTATAGTTGACAGACTTTGACCACAACTCACCTGGAATGGAACTGGTTTTTAAGTGAGGCTGCCGGAATACACCGTTAGATGCTTGGCGGCAGATTTTCAACTTGAGGGTGGTAGCTAGCCAGCCGAGTACTAGAAAGTACCCTACCACCATGTTATAGTTTCCTCACGATGTTTTCCTTCACCGGCAGCTCAAGCTTATTGTTGGGGTTTAAACCCACGCCCTTCGGCATGCGAACCGACCGCGCTAACCACTGAGCTATCATCGCTATAAAATTATATAAAATGCTGGTAGAGGTAAGGCGATCTTTTACTAGTTTGTGTGTATAGCGCGAGCGGAGCAGCGACCCGCAGCACCCCATCACAAGTAGGTATAGCGCATAGTATACCGCCATCGCCCTCTTCAACCATATCTGAGGGAAGAGAGCGCCCGACACACGACGCCGCCGCAAGAAGAAGCCTTCGATGGTGAGCATAAATGCTCGGGGCATGCACACAATCCTTATTTCTATCTAAACTCTTGCATAATATTTGATTCAATTTTTCATATAGGTTTAAAAGTTTGTGGTGTATCTACTGAACTGAAAACAATACTCATTATTATGGACGACTTTTACGGAACACACAAGTAAACTCCAAAATCACCAAAAAAACGCTGCCGCTGCGCCCGCGCTTAACCGCTATCTTCGCGTGGGAAGCGCGTGCAAAGCAAGACGAGGCTGCGCGCTTGTTGTGCTCTGATTTAACTTCTTGAAGATTAGCACCGGACGTGGCCGAAACTATAGTCGGAGTATCCGATATAATTAAACGGGAGTCTTCCTCCTCCTATCGTCGTATTCCTCATGTCTGAGGGCCGTGACCTCCACCTCCCAGGAGCCGTTCATGTACGATGTTACGCCATCTTCCTCTGTCACCGGCGACATGCAGCGCGTCGTATGCCGATGTGTTGAGTGCGGTGCGAATCTGGTCGGACCAACGCATTGGACTGCCATCGACTTTCCCCGTAACCATCAGTTTTTCGAGGTTGTCGCCAGCCTTCCTGGCTATTGGCCAAAATATTCGAGAACACGCTTGAGACAGATGGTTGACAGTCTCTTCGTGACCTTGAGCTGCTGAAGTATCGATACGTTGGTCCGATGTGCTGTCCACGGTATTCTGAGCATTCTTCTCCAACACCACATCTAAAAATCATCAATGCGCCCGCGGTCCGCTGCTTTCAGAGTCCATGTCTCAGCTCCATAGAGAAAGATAGAGAAAACCAAAGTCTGGACCAGTCTCATCTTCGTCCTCAGTTCGACACCTCTGTTCTTCCACACTTTATCAAGTTGAGACATGGCACCCTTTGCCATTGCGATCCGTCTTCGCACATCTGTTTCACTGGAGCCTTTGTTGTTGATGTTTGAGCCGAGGTAAATGGGAGTATTGACACATAAAAAAATTAAAAAAATGTGCAAAACCACGTCTGTTTAATGTAAAAAAAACTCTGGTTATCGTTTTCGACAACATCATAGTTTTACGTGAACTAAACGTTTTTAATGAAAATCGTGCTATCTCTGAGTAGTTTTTTTTAAATCGCTAACGCTGATATCTTACACCACACTCAAGCTAAAGCCTCTGTGCCACTGACAAATGAACTGGGCCCAGCTTGTTTATTAGCAAACGCTACATTTTACGCTCGCAGCATCCGCCTATTTCACTACACGTGTTCCAAACTGTGGTGAATAGGCCAACTTTACCAAAAAGCGTCTGAAGATGCGAAGGCTTGAGTGAATTTAAAAGTTACCGTGCATCTCACGTTGTGGTCGCTGTGACCATATTGTGCATCAATGACAAAAATTAAAAAAAAAAACCTAGTGTTCTGAATACACATATTATTTAATTTATACTCTTTATATTAGTTTAAGTGTTTTATGACACAAAATAAAATATATTTAGCTATCTACATATATATGAGTTTTTATCATTGTGAAAAAGGTAAGGCACCACGAGGGTGATGACAATAAATCGTATAGATGACGTCATAAGTAAATATCTCAACATATATTATTTTCGTGATATTCATTGAAAAGTATATTATGCACTGGCTCACTGCCACCCATACATAATAGAATTTTCTTGGGTACGTACCGAACTTTTCTTGGGTACCTACCGAACGTTTTGATTCTACGTTTCTCATCTGTACGGCCAAGGAATGGAACAAACTGCCGGATTCCTTGTTTCCTGAGAGATATAATCTACATATTTTCGAGGTCAGGGAGAATATGTATCTTCTAAGCCTGCGTGCTTCATCTTCGACCACATCATCGCTTACCATCTGGCGAGTTGGTGGTCAAACGTGGACTTATCAGTATTATTATAATTAAATGCAATTACTGGTCGTTTCACGGCATTGCGAAAGACAATTAAATGCGCGCTTACCCTTGCAGTTACAAGTTACGCTATAGGCAGAACTAGAAGTTCGGAGTTCTTATGAAGTTACTCTTTTTGAAACTCTTATAAATCTGACACAGCTGAGTTAACATTTGAAAGGACCCAAATTACGTTGAAACTTTTTCACTCCACTAAAAAAACTACAGATGTATTTCTGTAATGAGTTTTATTTAATAAATATTTCTACTTATTACTTTTTTTACTTGATGCTAGATCTCCTTAGAAGAAAGAAATCTAGGTAGGTAATTATTTTTTTCTTTAATTGGGCATATATAGAAACTCCAGTTAGGAAGTATCATCAAACCAATTTTTAGATATTAAGATTCGGGTTCAATTTAACAATTGAACAGGTCAAATTCAGACAAGTTTAGACTGTTAACAATTTTAGGAGATCTAATGAAAAAGGAATTTTGATTATAAAAAACCACATATTATTCTAAGCCTCACTTGCTTATATTTAACATGGTTTCGCCTCCATTTTAAGCTGAAAACTTACAACAGTTGCTAAGTGGTTAGGTAAAGGGAAAAGTTCCTTAGAAAAGGGTTCCTAACATGTAATATGTCTAGAAGGAAGAAGTTAAAATTTACTCTTATTTCTGCTTCAAAGTTAGCTCAAGATGAGACCTTTTTAATCGCGTAAGAAGTTTATTTCTGTTTAAGCGTCACAAACATAAGTGGGAGATGGTATACGTTTTTTTTATTATTTAGCAACGTAAAAGTGGCTTACTAGAAAAGACAACGCATTCCCTTGACCATTTACACTATACACCGTGAAAGTTTAAACATCAGCAATATTGATACAGGTGGTTCAGTATCCGATAGTTGTTCCAAATAATAAGAAAAAATGGGTGGTTAATATTTGGCCGAATAATCCTAAGCAAACTCAAAAATACGGACACTCAAATCAGGAGCACCGAAAATGATATGATAGTCGCGCGCGGTCCCAGATTAGATAACAGTTACTACGCAGTACTTACAGCAACAGTAACTTTTTTAAGTTTTGCTGCCCAGAACTCTGTCATTTATAAACCAATGTTGAAAATTATATCAAATTATTTCTTTATTTGAAAGGATATTCTTTCCGATTGGTCCCATAGAAATTT
This sequence comes from Biston stratarius, assembly GCA_950106695.1. Classification (NCBI taxonomy): domain Eukaryota; kingdom Metazoa; phylum Arthropoda; class Insecta; order Lepidoptera; family Geometridae; genus Biston; species Biston stratarius. The sequence goes on along the minus strand of OX467109.1, from coordinate 16,641,145 downwards.
CATTAAAATCGATTCAGTAGTTTGATTTATAAACTAAAGTAACTGGAAAAATCATATCATCCAAGTAAACGAATTTGCGCATTTTGCTTTCTTGTGATTTTTCATTGGTTTTACGGTCACTTGAATAAACCCAATTAACGACCTACCGTAATTAAAGTAATCTAGACGTCTTTGGGCTTATTGAAATGAAGTTGTTTTTTTTTAAAATTAAAAATGTATAGTTTTTATATATTAAATATTGTTTTATCGCTTCCTCTCTACCGCTGTAGCATAAGAAGCTGACACTTTTTAATCGAAAATTAAATTTTAATCTACTTCATGTCACGCCTTTGCATCCCGGAGTTTTGCAACACAGCAAACTAGATTCACTCTGTTTTGAAGTATGGTATTCAACTCGCGTACTCTTCTCGTTAGACTTCACGAGTTCCGAGAACTTTTACAATATCCTGTTGTATTACTTTACAAAATTGAATTAGTGCACTTTTTTAAATAAAACTTTTAATTTTGTTTATTTAATGTTATTAATATGACTAGCGACTAGTAAGAATGGGTATAGTAAGCTGTCCTTTAAAGGTATGCCACCACGGATTTTTTTAGATCTATAAAAGAGGAATATCTTGCAAAATAAAGCATGGTGCATTGTTTTGTTATATCTCAAAGGGATTAGGCAGCGTATTCCATGAAAGCTCTCAGGTGGGTTAGCTTTTTATGACACTTCTAATAATTATCATCATATTTCAACCAATTTAAACAAAACCTTGACAAATTATATACCTTAACCTTCCTCATGAATCACTCTATCTACTGGTGAAACTTGTATGATAATCCATTTAGTAGTTTTTAAGTTTATTTCAAACTGACTGACAGACGCGGCGGACGGCTTTGTTTTATAATATGTAGTGAAATATGTTTGTATATTAGATATAATGTTATTAATAGATATATGAACTATGTTTTGTTACTCAATGTTCTGTATATCGCTGCAAAGATCATGGACAGGCGTTATCTCTAACCATCAGGAGAGAGTCGCGTTCGTCTCATTTATTTTTGCATTAGAAATAATATCTATCTAATACATTTAAACGAGCAATTCTTGTATATGTATATATATAATCTGAATCTCGGAAACGGCTCCAACGATTTTCATGAAATTTAGTATGCAGGGGATTTCGGGGGCGATAAATAGATCTAGCTAGGTTTCATTTTTAGAAAACGTCGTTTTATCCGTTCATGCAATGAAAAACCGAGCAAAGCTCGGTCTACCAGGTGCTTTATATTTATTAAAAAAGACACTTAAAATAAACCAAACCTATCAAGTAGGATATCTTAATAAAGACAATTACAAAAATATATATAAAAGTTTTAATTATGTTTAAATTAAATAGGAATAATAAACTTGTTTTAAAATTTCCTTTAAATAATTATAGTTATTTTAATCGCAGTCGGGTTATAGATTTTTTTGATTCTTCAGCTTGTTATATATATACGTATACATACATATATATATAAATATGTATGTATATAAAGATTAGAGATAGAACAGTAGACTCCCGCTCCGATTCGATGATGAATGAGATGTGTGAAGATTGCCAACCCGCATTTGGACAACGTGGTGGACTACGGCCTTACCCCTTTTTACGAGACTATGCCCTCACCCAATAGTGGGACTCTTTATAAACTCAGACTCAGAGAATATTACTACAAAGTAGTAATATCGCGGATCACGTGAGTGCAGAAGCAGTAAACAAAATGCACTCAGCGTTTGAAAGCAGGATCCCTTAGGAAATGAGGGTACGAGGTGCGGCATAAACCCGCCCGATGCGGCTTTGTTCACGGAAATGGATTCCGGAGGTGATATTGGAATATTTTAATATTTATTCCATCCAATCGTTGATGATTAAACGGGTAGATCAGTTGTAGCTTTAATAATGGAAATGTAGAACAGATATATATATATTTTTTTTTTTTTTTTCATTTCCTCTCATACACTGTGGTCCGTGACTTTTGTCAACTTAATACTATTTTTATATAACTTTAATTAATATGAATAAATGATCTTTATGTTTGACGCCCTACAGCTCTTAAGACATCAGAAGTGCTGTGGTCAAACACCTAACTTGTCAACTATATACAAAAAAAAAGTGACCGCGTAGTCGAAGATGGTAAACACACGTGGAATGGAACTGGAAGATATCAATCCAAATCAAAGTTTTTTTTTAAAGTAGTTAAAATATAACGTTCTATAGAAAATGAGACTGAAGACTCCTTGGTCCTACAATTTAATTATACGAGAACTACACTTATATACTCTTCTACATATAAAAGTTACTTAGCTATTATTTAGTTTCCTAGTGTTTTGTCTTCTTCTATGAAGTATGAAATTGTGTCTGAAAGAAAATGAGGGAAGCACGTTTTATTTAGGCGTCGTCGGTTAATTTTTTATTAGTAATGGCGTTAATATGTGGGACGTATCGCGTATTTGTGTGCCTGTTGTAATTGTATGATAGAAGAAAATTGTAGGTCCAAAATGTCTTCACCCATTTTCAACATCTGTGAGTATTACTAACTACAAGTAGTATTTCAATCAAACATGACGGTGTCACAGTAAGTAAAAAATCTATAAGTTAACATCTTTGCAATAAATAGGCGACACAAGTGTGAAGAGGCGGCGCGGTGGGGGCAGAGGACGCTTGCCGGCGATCACTACGTAAGTGCCGACTTAGCAGTCGGGGTTAGCACGTAAATGTCATTGTTTTCTGTATGTAGGTAGATGTTCATGTTAAAATTTAATAGATTACTGACTTTTTAATAAAAAGGTTATAAAAAGTCACAGAAGTTTACATGTGTTTTATATATTTGATATCAGTGAAGCTACGAACAAATCTTCGATCGATTTTGTTCGTAGCTTCGCTTCGATGCGTAGTCGATATTCCTACACGCGCTTTGTGCTAAACTTGCATGAATCAATGCTAGTGCACGCTAGCTAGTTGTAGCTATTATTGCTAGTAACGCACGCTCCAAGCACTTTGACGGTAGAGTCACGACTATACAAACCATTAAAAAAATATTACAAATTTATACGTAGACTATATTACCAGCGATAACAAGAATATCCATTTTCTTTCATTTTGACCACCAAAACATGTCATAGTATAAAAAATTCACCAGTGAATCACTTTTCTTCTGCAATAAAACAAGACGATCGTTTAGAGCATGCGACGATACTACGTCGACACATGCATTCCCCGGAGAAATAACGTAGAGTGCGAGGCAAACAGTCTGCTGATGGAATCGGATTGAGGTAACTTGATGAGGCTTAGAATAATATACGTAGTTTTCTCTCTGAAGTTCATTTATTTTCTGTAAACAAAAGAGATTTTACACTAAGTCTGTAACAAAGTACTTAATTAAAAACAAAACGTGTGTTCCATTTTAAGTGGTAACAAAATTTACATACTTAAGATATTTGTATTCGAAAATACGAGTAGATTTTTTTAAAATTTTTTTTTTTATTTTTTTTTTTTTTTTTTTGGGGAGGCTGAATCTTTAAAGCCATGCTGCCTTGTCTTCCATTTTAGCAATTCATGTCTTATATCTAGTCATGCTTTAGTAAAGTAGTGGCGTCTTTACTATAAAGCTTCGATGGAGTTTTGGAAGCAACATGAAAGCTACCACCCTCAAGTTGAAAATCTGCCGCCAAGCATCTAACGGTGTGTTAGATCCTCACTTGAGAGCCAGTTCCATTACAGGCTAGGTGTGCTTTACCATCTTCGACCACACCGTCACTTAACATCAGGTGAGCTGTGGCCAAACACCTAGCATGTCAGCCATTAAAAAAAACTAAATTTCCAATGTCAGTTTTTTTGTTTTGTTTTTGTTTTTCAAAGTTAGTCAGTTTTTTTAAGGTCACTGTCATAATCTAGATTTTGTCTTGAATAGAACTTTTTCTTTAATCTAATCTACCCGATTTTCAAATTAACAAAACATTTTGTATTTTCTTATTCTTCCGATACAATAAATTTCGAGAGAAGGCGTTCCGACAAATAGCGATAAACGTCTATCTGGAACATAAATCGGTACCAAGAGAAACGGACCCGCCCGCGCGCTGTCCCGCGGCACGAGCCGGCTTGTTGCTGATTCTATCGTCCGTATTTGAAATAGTAAACAGAATACTTACTATACTTATTTTTGTAAATGTACCGCAGGCTACGATAAGGGACAATTCAAGTATTACGTAAGCAGAATTTTAGTAATTAATAACCCCTCCCTTCCCCTTGTCAGCAAAAGTAAGCAAAGCTCTTACTTCCCTCTCCTATGCTTAAGTAAATATTGGTTTAATTAGCAGCCATGCCGCTAAAACGAGGTATGCCGATAACAAGGAAAATAAACAATCAGCATAATTTATATGACTTTGCTGACTTTATCACCATTCAAATCGCCTCATCCCCAATATCGTCAAAAATAAGCAAAGTAAAGACTCCCAACCCCCTTCGGTGCTTACTTAATACTCGAACGGCCCCTAATTCACAAGATACAAGCTGAAAAACTTTATTACTCTTTTCACTGCAATTGTGAAATGTAAATTAAATTTAAAATGCCAATATAATTGTGAATTCGCTAAAAAGATCCGTTTGAGATATTAAGTACCATACGTGTAAACAATGCTTAAAGTTAATCATCGCTTAAAAAGTTAAATAATTGTTCATTATGAGTTCATTTTCAGGTATTCCGGGGTTTTTATTTTATGGTAGACAAGCTAGGTGTTTGACCACAGTTTACCTGACGTTAAGTGAAGGTGTGGTCGAAGATGGTGAACTACACCTAGCCTGGAATAGAACTGGTTCTCAAGTGAGGCTGGGGGAACACACCGTTAGCGGCAGGTTTTCAACTTGAGGGTGGTAGCCAGCCGAGTACCTACCAGAAAGTATACCCTAGCACCACGTTATGGTTTCCTCATGAATTTTTCCTTCACCGGCAGCTCAAGCTCATGATTAGGTATATCTTTAGTGTATTTTAATTTTAATTGTAAGTCGTTTGGCTACAACAAGGACGAAGATTTAATGTAAATTGAAATAATTCTAAATATTAAATCTAAAACTTAAACAATGTGTTGAATTAAAAATCTAATTAAAATATTTAACAGTATTTAACTTGAAACATCTTGAAATATTAATCCAAAATAATCTGAAGATCTATGTATTCCATTCTATTTAAATTCCTAAACGGATTTTTTTTTCATTGAAGTTATGCTTGCGTTTGACCGGCAATGCGGTTTACGATGAAGGACTTTTGCCTCGGATAAACCGATTCACTTGCGACGTGGATTCACGATTTTATTCACGATCTTACATCATCCCGAGTGACACTGGTTGTACATTTTTGAAAAAATCTGTTAGTGGACATTCGTGTGTATTTGATTTTCTTAATTAAGCTTGTTTAATGGTAACTTTGAAGTTCTATATCTCGATAACTATTTGTGGTTTTTGGATAAGTCTAATCAACAATTGATCAGAATTATACGTACTTATAATACTTAGCCGTGGTGGTGCCGGCGTAAGAATTGTACCCCACCCACTCTACCCGTGGTTGCCGTAAGAGTCGGCTAAGGGATGGGGAGCAGCGTCTTCCTTGAACAATCACACCTAACTGCGCTCGCCTGCCAAGCGTGGCGAGTATTGGCAAACACCCCAAACGTACTTATATGTGCTTTCGGGTTAGTAAACCTCATGATTATGAGTTTTAAGCTTATAAGGTTTAAAATTATTCGACAAAATGAGGGCGAAAGCAATAATATTCATCATAACCATATCCGAAGTGTTCAGTGAAGCCCTGGATATTTAACCGTGATATTTCACCAACTCTCAGGAGAAATCAAAGTTTTGTTGGAATGGACGCCATATTGTTTCCTAGTTTCTTTCAAGACGGATATAGAAACAGATGTGTAACTTTATGGAATCACTTCTTACCCGACTGCGGTGATGTTACTTGCTGGTGGATCTTAGTAGGAGATCGTCTAAGTATCACAGTTCACCAGACATTAGTACCATCATGCCACCTTTAATTCTACGTTATCTACTTTAGTGTATAGAACGTGGAAGTCTAGGTGTTTAGCTCGTGTTTTTTCGCGTGTTTATGTATAAAAATAATAGTGTTTTATTCATAAAGTGCCGAATTAGGGATTGTAAGTATGGGAAAGTGAAGCATGTGGTGGTTGGTACCCATGTGGTGAACCATGATTTTTTTTATGGTGCTGACATCAACGTTGGTTGAGCTGTGTCACCTGATGTTAAGTTTTGGTGTGATTAAAGACGGAAAGCACACCTAGCTCGGAATGGCACTGGCTCAAGCTGCCGGAACACAGGCTGCTTGGCGACAGGTTTTTTAATGTGAAACGCTATGTCGTAAAAAACATGTTTTTGTGCGCTTTAATTGCAAACGCTGGCTAAACCTTACGAAATAGATTAAAATAATGAACCAAGGAATTGTACATATTAAAAAGATCTACAAAAAAGTCTATGGTGATATATGTCTATCTCCTAAGGATAACCCTCAGTAATCATTTTTATCTTTTACATATTACAAAAAAATAATGGGGTTTTTACGAAGCTATTTCAAATAACACATTATTATCCAATTAAATACGCTGTGTATTCAAAATTGCTCTAAATTTTAATCACTCCATAGACACCACGTTAGTATCTACATTGCATCCGTGTGAATTCGGGGCGGGTCAATAGTAAATTGAAAAAAAAAAATCGTCTCGTCTCTTTTAATTTTAAAATTAGTATGTTTGTCAATATCAAATGATTTTTAATCTGTGCTGCAATATTCCGTTTCCATTCCCTGACCGGATCTACCGTTGTTTACTATTTCAGTTTTACAAATAACTTGTTTGGAAAACCCTTCGGCTGTTGGAAATTAGTGAGGCTACCTTTTGTTTTTACACGCACACGACCCGTGAAGGGATTGGTGTTTTGTGTATTAATCTGTGGATTAGGTAAAGTAATGTTTAAATGTTATTCATTAATATTTATTTACGTACGAGTCGGTAAAGCTGCACAAGAGTGTGTCGCATGCGGTCGCAGTATCGTCACACTTCAGGACCTTCGTATACTACGCCGACAACATTGAAGACGATGCTATCAGTCGGTTCGTGCGTCGAGAGTAGGTTGCGTCGCAGAAGACCATCAGGGAGTACAACTTGCAGATGGTCATCAAAGATCGGAACACGGCAGTGATGGAGACCCTGAGCCTATGAAATGTAAATAGAAATTAGGATTGTGTGTATGCCTAGAGCATTCATGCTCACCATCGAAGGATTCTTGCGGCGGCGTCGTGTGTCGGGCGCTCTCTTCCCTCAGATATGGTTGAGGAGGGCGATAGCTGTAATGGGTTATACTTTTGTATCGCTGCTCTGCTCGAGGTATACACACAAACTAATATTAGAAACGCTATGGTTTCTTCATGTTGTTTTTTTCCGTTTTCTTTTACTGGCAGCTCAACCTCATTGTTGGAGTTTGAACCCTCGCCCTTCAGCCTGTAAACCAACCACGCTAACAACTGAGCTATTACGCTACAAATCAATCAAAATGCATTGCGAAGTTTTAAATAATATAAGAAGTAAGCTGAAAAATAGACGGTGACTTTGTTTTATCTTATTTAGAAAAATATACATAGATGTAACCGCCGTAAATGATATACATATATATAAATGTATCTATATGTACATTTTTCCTACTTTCTAAGGACGGAAGCAAGATGATAAATTATGACAGATCTTATTAGCCCATCAAAGTAAACACTCTCTCGTAATAAGGTGGTATTTGCGGCAAAACTTTTATGTTGATTGAATAAAGTAAGGGAATTAGGTTAATTAGGTTGAAGAAATGTATTCGTTATTCTTATTATGATGTGAGTACAAGAAGTAATGGGAAATAGCAAAGACATGCTCAAAATTTCAAACTTTTAAGATAGTGTAGAAATATGGCAGAATAATTATATCCTATTTATCACACTGATATTATAAAAGCGAAAGCTTGTGAAATCGTGTAAGTGTGTTTGTATGTTTGTAACTTCACGCTCAAACGGCTGTCCAATATTGATTAAATTTAGTCCTACGATTTTTTTTAAGTACAATTACCTCTTCTTTTTTTAACCCCCGACGCTTAAAGAGGGATGTTGTAAGTTTGACGTCGATGTCTGTCCGTCTGCCTGTGTGTGTGTGTGTGTGTGTGTGTGTGTGTGTGTCTGTGGCATCGTAGCTCTTATATAATTACGTAATAGTAATGATACGAACGATACGCTGGTGGTAAGAGATAACGCATGTCCATGATATTTGCAGCAATACGCAGAACTCTGTGAAGCAAAGTCCAGGGCATCGCTGCTTTGGCGCTCATTACTTTGAGACTTTCGATGGTTAGTCTTAACAGCCCAGTAATTTTGCTATAGATGCAGTACCTTTCAAACCGGTACACAGTAATGTTTACACACTACTGCTTAGCGGCAGAATATCTGGTACTGCGTACTACCTAAACGACTTGTTAAGGAGATCTACTACCAAGTCTTCGGTTTAGTACAAGCCAAAATACTCGTAGCTCTGAAAACTTCGACACTATTCAGAAAACTCTACCATAGATTAAACACACCTGACAACAAGACTTTCAATATACAACTTCTGATCCTCCATAAATAAATAGGTATTACACCTAACGTCTCAACAAAGAGCAAAGTGCACGACTTGCGCCCATTAATCATGCTAGTTCTCAAACAAATGCCAGCTGTTGAAACTTGGCACGAACCGAATATTGGTTCACACACCCTACACACAGACTGTATAAATTCTCTTTAAAATTTTTATCGTTCTGAATGAACCGCTACATTTTTGTATAATATAATTTTAGGCTGTGGTGTGAATTTAGGGTAAAACCGTCCAGGGCACGTGTAAGTTTTTTCGATCATAACCGCAAACATAAAGACGTGCGTCTATTCTATGATTGATAGTGACACTGTTGTGCGCGATTTACTGTATTTGTGGGGCTGTACGGGTTGTTTTTGACCTAAAAAGATTATTAAATTACTTTGTAAGGCACATGTATCGTATAAATAAAATGAAGTCAGTGTTGTAGGTACAGAAAGTATATTTTTCTTTGACATTGACTCAGTTGGTGAACTGTCATCGTATTTAATTAGTAATACCTACATTAGACTAATCTCCCATATACCCTACAAAAATAGTATTGTAGAAAATAAGATTGTAAATAGACGTACAGCATTTTAAAACACTCTGTCCGTACTTATATATGTTTGTTTTCTTTTTGTAGTTAGTTAAATGGTTTGGTTTCAGGGTAATAAAAAAAACCTTTGATATTCAAATTCATGGTGCTGAGCTTCTTTTTGATTTGGCGCACTTTACTATAACACATTCGATAGTCTCAAGAACCCTGTAATTCGCAGTACCAGAGGAAAACAGTAATGGTACCTCCCTAAACAAACTCTTGTTAAGGAGATCTACCGCTCAGCAGAAAAAGAAAAATCTAATTTGTTTACCTACTCTTCATGAAGCTACGATATTTTCATGTTCAAATAAATTTAGTAGGCGCGATTCATCATCGTCGTCATAATCGCAGCGGTAGAACCCCCCACTGCTTGTCACAGGCATCCCCCAATGATTTCTATTTAAACCGGTTGGATTCGGCTCGCATCCAGCGCGTTCCTGCGGTCTTTATTAGGTTAGACAACCTAAACGACCTGACGTCGACCCGACCCGTTTTACGCTGCGCTTGCCCGTCCGTGGTGTTCACTCCAGAACTTTACAGCCCCGTCTTCGATCAATTTGTATTTGTATTTGTTCAAAATCAAAATCAAAAAGTCATTTATGCAGTTTAGGCCCTGGTAAGGCACTTATGAAAGTTAAGTTACATGTTTGAATCTACCACCGGCTCGTAATTACACTTCTACTGAGAAGACTCCGGCAAGAAACTCAGCAAGGCATTTTTTTGTGGATCTTTCTTTTCATATTAGGTTACAGTTTATACAGTTTACAGTTATAGATATTAATACATTATGCTTACTACAATTGTCACTTAGTCAGGGGGATGCAAGTGCAGAGAGAAGCTACTACAACCATATATTCCTGTCTTCCACGTAATGAGCCAGTAGGCTTTGTCAATATGATATGATAATAATGTTCTGCGTGCTATGTGCCCTGCTCACTGCTACTTCAACTTGCTAATCCGCTGGGCTATGTCGGTACCTTAAGTTGGTCTACGGATCTCCTCATATCTGATTCGATCTCGTAGAGAAATCCGAGCATACACCTCCATAGCTCGTTGTGCGACTTTGAGCTTACCAAAAAGTCACACAGTCAAAGACCACGATTCAGAGCCAAAGGCACGATTACTCTTGTAAAATGATTTTTCATTGTAATAAAATTGTAGACCAACTTCTCAGATGAAATAAGGGAAGCAGAAATTAAACACGTCTCATATTTTAAAATTTCTCCACGTATGCCAAGTTATCGGACACGCCATACGTGACTTTACGGCGGTTTTGTTCGAGTTAATGGAAATGAAAATCTGCCGTTAGGTGTACGGATACTTTTATATGCGTTTTTTTGCAAATTTCAGCGCGTGGTATATATAACAATCTTGGACATAAGACTTTCCGATAGTTTTATGTTTTATGATAGGCGTCACCATCCGGAGAGCATATCGATCGGCCCTCAAGAGTGCTTTGTGTAAAAAAAAAAAACTATAATTACGTAATAAAGTTATTTTTGTGACGGATATCGAGATATAAGTTATATCACTTCTTTCGCTTATTACCATCACATTATATACTTATATTACCGTTATCTATTCACTCTAGCCTAAAAATACCCAAATCGTAGTTCATAGAAAAAGCCGGAAACGAGTTCCAAAAGAGACAAGAGTGAGTGAATGAGCGATAACTTATCAACTAAACTAAATCAATAAAAGTATTCTATGTTCATCCTAATGATATACAGTACTTCCTCATTAAATTACATTTAGATCCGTCCAGTAGTTTTTTTTTCTTAACATCTCACCTGTTTTTTTTTTTTTTTTCGCTCACTTTCTTGGTGTTTGACCACAACTCACCTGATGCTAAGGACGGTGTGGTCGAAGATAGTAAAGCACACCTAGCTTGGAATGAAACTGGCTCTCAGGTGAGACTGCCGGAACACACCGTTAGATGCTTGGCGGCAGATTTTCAACTTGAGGGTGGTAGCTAGCCAGCAGAGTACTAGAAAGTACCCTACCACCACGCTGCTATGGTTTCCTCACAATGTTTTTCCTTCACCGGCAGCTTAAGCTCATTGTTGGGGTTTGAACCCACGCCCTTCGGCATGCGAACCGACCGCGCTATCCACTGAGCTATCATCGCTACAGATGTTAAGCGTAGATGCGGTCTACGGTGAACCACACGCCTAAAAGAGACCGACCATCCTTAATCCTATTAGTAGACGAGCGCCGGCCCAATCAAGTGAATCGCTGGCGCGACTGACGTCACTTTTCATCTAAAACACAACAAAACGCACATAAATACTTAATATAGGCGTATGTATATATATTAGTTTTGAAATCGCTTAAATAATGGTAATACAAAACTTATTGCAATACGAATAAATATTTGATTAATTTATTAGAGATGCAAAAATAAATAAGATTTTATTGTAGATTTTGACAACATAGCGGGCCGCATAAATGAAAGCCGCGGGCCGTATTTTGGACAGCCTTGCTCTAGAGCATTCTTTTGAGAGGCAACTCTAAAAAAATCCAACATTCGGATATTGAAACAGAATTGAGCTTCAGCTGAGACCGTATCTCAATCTGGAAACCTTGAAGGATCCCGCCCCATAATTTATGGCATCGTTATCAGTGCAGACGTCAATTCAGATTCGGTAAGACTTTGGGCACGTTTCCTGCTTGAAATGGTGCTACTTGCAATACACGGGATACGATTACTACTAATACAGGCGATTATTTTTTTTATGATTGAAAGATTTTTGATTCAAGTTCACATGATGTTATATGGCGGTGTGGTCAAAGATGATTACACTCACAGCCTGGATTGGAACTGGCTTTCAAGTGAGGCTGCCGCAACACACCGTTAGGTGCTTGGCGGTAGGTATAGGTTAGGTCTCATTCTCTGTTAAGCGCTCGAAGAGTCGACACGTCTTGAGGATGACTCGTGTAGAGGCAAAACGTATCGACAACTGGTTACTGCAGCGAGAAGAGGATATAAATAGTTGTGGTTATTTTATTTAGATTTTAAGTTTATATCGGATTTTAGTTTTAAATATTAAGGAATATTTCGGATAAATATTTAAAAATTGTCGTCAACGTAGATAAATATTTAAATTAGATCCTTGTCACTGTTGTAACTAAAGCGAAAATACACCAAAAATACATCTCTTGAATACACTATTAGGTGCATGGCAGATTTTCAACTTGAGGGTAGTTAGCCAACAGCGTACCAGAAAGTACCCTACCACCATGCTATAGTTTCCTCACTATGTTTTTTTTTCACCGGCAGTACAATCTCATTGTAAGGATTAATACTCACGCCTCCCAGCGTGTGAACTGATCTCGCTAACCACTGAGTTATCATCTCTACAAAATATGTTATACTAGCTGCGCCCCGCGGTTTTACCCGCGTGATGATGGATGATGATGAAATCCTATCTTATCCTATGTTTTATTCCAAGGCCTAAAGTATCTACTTGCAAAATTTCATCCAGATCCATTCATCCGTTCTGGCGTGATTGAATCCATCCATCCATCCAAACTTTCACATTTATAATATTAGTGGCATATTAGTGGGATGAACTGATATCTATATAGGAAGGCTTGTTGTGTCGCTCAAAATACTTACACTTTCACACATATACATTGAGACATATATTTAACAATCCTTGGGATACCACTGGGTATACATTGGATCTTATTTCCGCAAAAAGACCATAGTATAATTCTGTTAAGAGACACTGGGAATAAGGTAATAAATGATGGGAGAGGCCAATGCAAAAAGAATACAAGCAACGATAAAAAACTACACGCTGTTAAAAACGCTGCGTTTCAATTATGATTCGAGCTCCGTATGTTTTCATCTACGTGCCCTCTCAATATATCAGGACGTCGGTGATTGCGGGCCGCAAGGCAATCTCGAAGTCTCTACACTTTTTTTTAAAGATTTGTACGTCGAGTTTGTAGACTTTGGCCACACGTTAAACTGCCACAAAAATTTGTTAACCATCGAATGGTTTGTGAGATTCAATCTTTCTTTTCATATTGAACTTTTTGTCACATTTTTTTTTAACTCTGACTTTCTAAGTATTTGACCACAACTCACCTGATGTTAAGTGATGGTGTGGTCGAAGATGGTAAAGCACACCAGCCTGGAATAGAACTGGCTCTCAAGTGAGGCTGCCAGAACACACCGATAGATGCTTGGCGACAGATTTTCAACTTGAGGATGGTAGTTAGCCAGCCGAGTACTAGAAAGTACCCTACCGCCACGCTATGGTTTCCTCACGATGTTTTCCTTCACCGGCAGCTCAAGCTCATTGTTGGGGTTTGAATCCACGCCCTTCGGCGTGCGAACCGACCGCGCTAACCACTGAGCTATCATCGCTACATTACGCTATACGGGATCATTCAGGTTTTTGCCTGATGTTAAGCAATGGTGTGGTTCGTCTAGGACGGTTTGAATACTTTTTAATTATGTTGGATAGTCCAACTATAGTTTCGGCTACATCGCAATGCGAAGCAAGTTGAGGCCGCGCGCGCTTTGCACTCTACTTTGACTCCTTGATGAAGGCCACCGGATATGCAAATTTTGAAATCCTGCATAAGTGCCTATATCAAAGATTCAAACTGTAGCGATTCTGTAGCGAACGCTGTGTTCCGGCAGCCTCACTTGAAAGCCAGTTCCATTCAGCTAAGGTTTACTGTCACTCAATATAAGGTGAGCTGTAGACAAAGACCTAGCCTTTAAACCATAAAAAAATCTATCTTAATTATTTTGTCAAGCGTTTCAAAAGTGGGATAAAGACATTTTTCATGTTCCATTTATTTCTAAACATAAATAAAAATGTTAGAAACAGTGAAATAGCAAGACAGATAACCAGCCAATATGATTCAGCCTTCATTTCACGCTTTAGATTTTTCCTTTCCTTATTGTCTACTTCCCTTACAAATTGCATCAATTGGCAGTGTCTTTGACGCCATCAAAACAGTGCAAATCAATCACGCGCTCCATTTATATCAATGCCGAAGACTTACGACTGAATCCCTGAGATTTATGGCAAGAATACACCATGTAGTAAAATATATGAAACTATCCTGATGTGAACACGACCCATCTGAATGTATAGCTTTTTTGTTTGCCTTCAGTTTCCTTTAGATCAGCCATACACAACCTTTTTTTTATAGGAGCCACAATCAGGTTTTTTGTCATTTTTTTTTATGGCTGACAGGCTATGTATTTGTCCACTACTCACTTGATGTTAAGTGACGGTGTGGTCGAAGATGGTAATCACATCCAGACTAGAATGGAACTGGCTCTCAAGTGAGACTACCGGAACACACCGTTAGATGCTTGGCGGCAGATTTTGAACTTGAGGGTGGTAGCTAGCCAGCCGAATACTAGAAAGTACCCTACCACAATGCTATGGTTTCCTCACGATGTTTTTCTTCACCGACAGCTCATTGTTGGGGTTTGAATTCACACCCTTCGACGTGCGAACCGACCGCGCTAGCCACTGAGCTATCATCGCTACAAACCAACCAACCAACTCTACCAACGAGCTCGGCCTCGGCTTGAGCCCGGCTCGTTGGGTGGACGACCAACTCTCAGTCGCGGTTAAATTTTTTAAGTTAAATTTGACCCACTTCCCGATGTCCGATTAAACTCAAATTTGATGTACTTATATATCTTTGATGACAATAATAATGATATGGTACCATGGAGCTGGTCGAATGATGGAGACGGAAAATGGCCATAGGGACTTCTGAACTAAATAAAATAAACCCATTGAGTTTGGGCTTGATTGATTTGTCTCGAGGAGCACTTTATGCCTAGACGATATACAGGGTCTGATGATGAATCTAGAAGATGGCCACGGCATCCCTATGATAAAACAACATAATCCCACCGAGTTTGGGCTTGATTAATACGTTTTGAGAAGCAATCTCTAAAATATTTATTACTAAAAAGTCAAATAATAAATTAAAAGTAAAAAATATATATTTAAGAACAAGCTTTTATCTGGGACAATGAACTAAAAATTTAAAAATAAATTCTAGTAAGTATTTGGGGTATAGGTATTTACCTAGGTATATTCATAAGAGCTTGAGTCTTGAGGTTACAGGTTAAGTACTTACTATACTTCTGTACCTCAAGCTTTTAAGAATATAGGTAAGTGGTACCTACAAGCCAAATACTTATTAGAATTTATTTTTAAATTTTTAGTTCATTATCCCAGATAAAAGCATGTTTCTAAAAATATATATTTTTTCTTTCAATATATTAATGGAAAAATTCACGGCTTAGATAGAATCCGATATGGTCTAGTGGCTAGGATACCTGGCTCTCACCCAGGAGGCTCGGGTTCGATTCCCGGTATCGGAATTATTTTTTTCAACTTTTATGGTACACGTTTTTCTTATCTGTATAGTTAATAAACTCGTTATATTCTGGTATCTAAAACATCGTATGTAAAATTCCCAAAGTCACCCCGCGAATGTTTACCAAAGACTTGTGAGGGAAAGCTTTCACGGCACTTCTGTACCTTTTTGTTTGCCACATCGCAAGATCCCGCGATTTAAAATGCTATACTAAAACTCTACAAACACCTTCACAAACAGTTTTAAACTGTAACAGTGTTGCTTAAAGATAAAAATCGAATGATACGGAAATCTGCTTAGCAGATGTCAAATATTTATACAAATACTTGTTGGAGATTTTTCGAAGTATTTGATCAGGCACGTGTAGTGTACGGAAGTGCTCATGAAAAATACATTTTACTGCTTCCTTAGGACGTACATATTTACTACATTCATACTTTTTGTAAACTTTGATAAAGTAGATTAGTAGATATTAGTTTTTAGTCTGTCATTGCCCACTTCTCCCGGTCCTGTGCCAATCTTGTCCAGGTGAATTAAGAGCTGATTTTAAAAATAAACTATTTCTAATTTTCTCCTGCCTTGAAATTCTTCTTTCCGTATTTTTATAATATAATATGTATGTATTTTGTAGCGGTGATAGCTCAGTGGTTAGCGCTATCGGTTCACACGCCAAAAGGCGTTTCAAATCCCAGCTTGAGCTGCCGTTGAAGGAAAACATCGCGAGGAAACCATAGCATGGTGGTAGAGTATTTTCTACCATTCTCAAGTTGAAATTCTACCACCAAGCATCTAACGGTGTATTACGGCAGCTTCACTTGAGAGCCAGTTCCATTTCAGACTAGGTGTGCCTTACCGTCATCAACCACACCGTCACTTAGCATTAGGTAAGCTATGGTCAAACAACTAGACTGTCATAAAAAAATATCAGTAAGAAAATCCTCCTTTCAGGCTAGTACCTACTACCGTTTCGTTTAACCCGGTGCATGTTGAATAGTATTATCATTTGAAATAACTAACTCCACAATCACCCACAGCCGTTCTAGTAACTTCTATACAAGTTATTTGCAGTACTCCAACTCACTCTTGCAATGTAAATCTCAGTAAGTAATGAAAGTACCGCCAAAACGTGCAGGATATAACCCGAGCGCCTAATAAAAAAAAACCGGCCAAGTGAACCAGGAACAATAGACCTGAGTATTTGATATCAATTTCAGCTTGATACCTCCACGCGTTTCTGAAAAAAAGGTTCTTGACAGACAGACAGATGGACAACAAAGTCATCCTATAAGGGTTCCGTTTTTTCCTTTTGAGGTACGGAACCCTAAAAATAAATCTTTTATTTTTGTTCACTATGATGCGGTCTAAAATTGAGCACGCTTGCCTTAAAGATACCGATATTTTTAGATAATGCTTCAAACTGATCAAAAACTTTCAAAGTAATATAACCATGGGAGTTGGTTCAGTTGTTCACGTTGGTGAGTGACGTGACGTACTTTCAGCTTAATGCTATCATTCTGCGAAACCCTGGATGTACAGTAATATAAAATATCGTAGACTTTAATCTATTATTCGAAGTTTTAAATACTACTGTAATGGTCATGGACAGGCGTTATTAGGAGAGAGTTTTTATGTAAAAGTAATGAGACGAACGAGACGCTCAATAGGTAGAAAGAGATAACGCCTGTTCATGACCACTGCAGTAATACATAGAAGTTTAAGTAGCAAAACAAAGTCCAGGGCATCGGTGCTTTGGTGCTCTTATTTTGACACTTTCGCTGGTTAGTCTCAACTAGAATTCGTTTCTGACATAATTTTTTTTCTTTTCTTTTGTATCACACATCAGCCATAGGACGTCTACTGATGGACGTAGGCCTCCTCGTGGGGGGGTTTTGCCAATACTCGCCACGCTTGGCGGGCGGGTTGGCGAGCGCAGTTAGGTGTGGTGCTGCCCATCTTCCGTATTACATCCCTTAGCCGACTCTTACGGCAACCACGGGTAGAGAGGGTGGGGTACAATTCTGGCCGACAAAACAACGCCGGCACCACCACGGATTTTTTTTTCTTTCCTTTTTTTACTATTAATGTAATAAAATGTATTTTATGTCACAAATAAAGTATTGACTGTTGTCTATAAAAAAAGAGTTTGTGACAAGCTTAGTCACTGCCATGAACTGACAATTTTTGCCACAGATAAATACTATGTACTACTCCCGTCGCTCGCTGGATGTAATTATCCGGGAGTAAGAATGGTGTTGTGTGTCTTTTGAATAAGATTTCTCTGTTTTCCTTTGTTCGGATTCGTTTAGATTTTAATCTGTGAAACTTGTTAACTGGGATGGCAAATGCAGCGGTTTCAAAGAAAAATGCATCGTCGGTTATAAACTTGAGTCGGGATTGCTTCTGTAGAGATTCCAGGCGACATCTAATAGTGTTATAAAACAAGTTATATATATATATATGACATGGGAAACTATGTTAGTGAACTTAGCAGATCATTGTCCTGACGTGGTTTTGATAAATTTATGTTTTACTTATGCGAGATTACTCACGTTGAATAATAAATAATTATATCGGAAACTCCGACTATAATTTCGGCCACTTTCGGTGGCCTTTATCAACCCAATCCCACCCCCACCCCATACTTAAATTAAAATTCGTTGGTTTCACGGCTTTCTAGGTATTTTTTAAAATACGGATATGTCTGCGTTTGGCCTCCAACTCGCCTGATGGTAAGCGATGATGTGGTCAAAGATGAAGCACGCAAACTTAGAAGATACCTATTCACTCTGAATTTGAAAAGATCTAGATTATATCTCTCAAGAAACAAAGAAGCTGACAGCTTGTTCCATTCCTCCTTGATACGTACCCAAGGAAACTCCACTATATAGTGAGCCGTCTTTCTAGTAGTCCTGTAGTAAAAAAAAAAAAACTAAACGCACTTCTTCAATGAAACAGCAAGGATTTGAAGTAAACGAAAACATCATCGATGTATACAGTTTTTAGAATTTTGTAGATTTTTTAAAAACCGCTCGACCGACTATAAAACAGTAGTTTTCCATATCAGGCGTCTTCGAGTAATCGGTGAACATAGATAAAAAAGACCGCCATATTCAGAACCTCCTCCTTTCTTGAAGTCGGGTAAAAAAAGGGAAGGTACAAAGTTTTTAGAGCTTATCTCCAGTTTTTCTCTAATTATGGGTTGGCAACACTGCACCCCGTACTAAATTTCCCGCTCTTTTCATTGGACGCCGTGACAACATAACAAAAGCGGTCTAAACGGCGCACCCGCAATAAATCAGTGCACGTCATCACTCGCCTTCCTTTGTCCGTTTGGCGACTTCATTTGCTTCAAAGTCTACCATTACTTGACCTGCCATCGCGAACGGAAATCTCCTTCAAAAAGGTCCGTTTAAATGGTTGTGGTGAAAGGAATTAGAATTACACAGGTATTACAATGGGAGCTGTCTGTTGTAAGTGAGTGAGATTGGTGATGTAAATTTTTAGCCGCTTTTAGGGACTTCAGTCGAGTTTAGGAGCAGTGGTTGCACTACATATAAGCAGTGGTTGCATAACATATGGTGCGATGTAGGTTCGAAACTAACAATTGCTATATTCTATCCTTTTTAGAGTTTTGAAGGATTTTTAGTTAGCAATTTTTCTTTTTGCACCGTTGACTCATTTGGTAGAATATGTGCTTCAAGAGCTGTAGGGGTGGGCTCCATTCCCACCAGGATAAACATATATGCGGCGATTAATGCTTGTTCTGTGTTGGGCAACTGTGTTGTTCTTGACTTTGAAGCAAATGAAGTCGCCAAACGGACAAAGGAAGGCGAGTGATGACGTGCACGGATTTATTGCGGGTGCGCCGTTTAGACCGCTTTTGTTATGTTGTCACGGCGTCCAATGAAAAGAGCGGGAAAAATATGTATTTACAAAAAAGTATATATAAGTATTCTATCAGTTATCAGAGGGTGTAGACAAAGTAATATTCGCTTATGAGTAACACTAAAAAGCCAAAAATTTACAGGAGCAACATAAGCTTCCGATATGCTGGTTCTTATGGTAGTTATGTAGCTTAGTTTGGAGCTAGATGGCGCTCTGTGAAATATCCAACGATAAATATTTATGATAGATGAGAGGATACCGCCTGTCCATGACCATCGCAGCGGTAAAAAAGGCTTTGTAACAAAACGACTTATTTGAGACTCGTTGGTCAGTCTAAGCAGCTGTGTAATTTCGCTAGCTGTAGTACAAATACAAATAACCAGTACTTTTATGTATAAAATTGTGATGTTAAAATTGCTTCTAAAACTCCATCGACGATTGTATTGTTGTCTCCACTATTTTACTAGACCATGATTAGTGCGACTTAGATAAATATTTACACTGAGAATTGCTTAATTATATCAAGTCAATTAATACTAATTAAATTTAAACACATGTCAATAAACCTAAGTCAAATAACCTTAATTAAAACTAAGTCCACCGATCGAGCTCACCACCAAACGTACCCATCAAACCGGCGGCATTTCGTAATGCCGCCGTTTAATTTTAGTATTGACTTTTAATAATTTTGACATATTTTATATTTGACATAAATCATTATATTGACATTTCATTATAATAATAAATGCGTTATTGTTGACATGTGTTATGGTTTTGAAATTTTAAATGTTATTTTTAAATATGGATGGAATACTGATCTGTAGCTTGGTGTTATCAATGAAATACCGGTATTTGAAAAGTTAGTAATTTGACGAAGTATGAGGCCAGATAAAGGCCTTTGTAATGGATTAAAACTCCTTTGTATTGAGGCTCACAGTCTGAACTATTGTGCCAGTTCAGTTTGCAATACTTTTAGGTCCTTATTCAAAATCAAATTTTCTTTCTAGACGTGATATTTTTGTAGCATTTGCAATAGCTTTATCTCTTTTATTCATTTTCTATAATCATTTCGGTATTCAAATCTAAGTTAGTACGAATATGGGAAATAAGTTTGTTTATAGATCTTTATTCTTCGTAACAGTGAGAAATTTTTACAAATTTAGTAAGCAGTTTAATGACAAATATTTATCTAATTTCACAACGCAACGAGTAATTAATTAAAATTCATATTTAAATTGTTTATTGACATTAAAATTTAAATTTATGTTACAAAAATCATAATAGATATACATTAGGACACACAATTTCACATAAAATAGTCAATATACTGTCTTTAAAAAACATAGTCAAGAGTAATAGCGAATATTTAGAATCAATAAAACTGATTGATTGATATATTTGTTTATTAGAAAACTTCAAAGGATATAACGGGATTAGCTGAGAAAAACGCCCTTTTATCTAATAAAACAAGTATAAATTACCAATTAAAAAAATCGAGTTCATGTCCCTTAGTCCAAACAGCAACTTACTGAAGCAATTCTCATTAATATTCTGAGGGGCCAATTCTACACGTATATAAATTTCGAACAGAATTAAGTTAAATCTCAAAATTAAAATCAAATGTCATTTTTTTTGTAAAATATGCCGATTTCAAACTAAATATTAGATGATTGTAAAATGTCATCCAAACATGGTTCTTATTATATCATCATTATAAATATTTCTGACTAAATATACTCGTAGAATCAAATTTTAAAGTTCAAGCAATTTTCGTCCCAGAAGCGGAGGTTGTAAATAACTTGAACCAAGCGCGCTAAAGGAGATAAAGGTTACAAAGCGATTCTGTTAAATGTGAGATTCTCAGCACCAGAGGCGGTGCATTAAAGGGATTGATGAACTTGCGAGTGAAGTTTGGAGATAAACAACCTATTCTAAGGTGCACTAGTATTTACCTAGTTCTTGTACACTAGAATTCTTACTTGAAAACACCGCTTAAAACCATGAAAAAAACATATACGAGTATACAGCAATGATTGCTCAGTGGTTAGCGCGGTCGGTTCTCACGCTGGAAGGCGTAGGTTTATACCCCAACAAAGCTTAAGCTGCCAGTGAAGAAAAACATCATGTGAAAACCATAGAACAGTGTAGTGTAGGTTCTTTCTAGTACTCAAATGGCTAGCCACCTTCAGGTTGAAAATCTGCCTCCAAGCACCTAACGGTGAAATCCAGCAGTCTCACTTATAAGCCAGTTCCATTCCAGGCTAGATGTCTTTACCAGTTTCGACCACACCGTTATTTAACATCAGGTGAGGAGTGATAAAACACCTGATCTGTCAAACTATTAAAAAATAATAGAAATTTCATCAGAACCGGTTATGTAGTTGGATTTTTAAACCAAAATAACTGACAATGAATGTGAGCAACCTTCCGGCTTCATCATAGATGATCAGCTGCTAGATCAGATGTAGCTTCATCGCTACAAAACTATGGAATCTAATATAGGTATATATCTAAAAAAAACATAATAGGTACTGCCTCCTAAAGCTTGTGTTAAGTGATAAATAATGGGTTATCTCAAAATAACGTTTTTTACAAATTTTATGGTTATACAAAAATTCAATACAAGTTTTAATATAAGCGTAAATTAAAGTTACGTTTTACATAAAGCTTGTAAAACGTAACTTTAATTTAAGTTTTTTTTTTGTTATTTCTAGGATAAAATGAACACTGGAAATGTACAACTATAATAATTATTATGTATAAATAAAGAAATTTTGGAATTGAATCTAATATCTATGGGTCCATCTGAAAGCATATCCAAAGAAAGATTTCAATAAAGATCCAAATAAAGAAAGATTTTTTATATTGGTATAATATATGACAAACACAAATTAAAAAAACTGCATTGAGATCCTACTTTTTGGAGTCGGTTTAAAAGATTGTCTTTTCTTTCAGCAAATTGACGAACAAAATCAAGGTACGATTGTTTTAAAACTAAATCAACGTCGATAAGTTAGTCCCCCGAGACTAATTATGAACTTTGGATCGGTCCAGATAAAACTCCCTAAGTCCGTATTGACAATTCTACTTAGCAAATCGTTTTCGTATTTTTCAACGGAAATTTTGATCGAGAGGTTTGTTGAAGAATTTTTTTATGAAACTGTTTTACTAAATTTTGAAACGGAAATCTAATAAATAAACATTGGAGGACACACAGCGCCATCTATTTCCAAAATTAAACAAAGCTTGTACTATAGGAACCAATTAGCTGACAGAATACTTATTTATGCATATAAGTACAGAACACCCAGACACTTAACAAACTTCTAGATTGTTTTTTTTTCTGTAGAACTTTTTCTATTTTTGTTGTGCACAAACGTTATTCCTGAGTAGGAATCGAGGACACGCCCTTTCAGCTCCTCCCGAAGCAGAACTTTACCAAATGAGGTTTTTAACTTGGTGGTAGACCTCCTTCGCAGTAAGTCGTCTAGATAGGTACCACCACAGTACCAGATATACTGTCGCCAAACAGTAGTGTGTAAACATTACTGTGTTCCGGTTTGAAGGGTACTACAGCTAGCGAAATTACAAGGCTGTTGTGACTAAACGTGGAAAGTTTCAAAATGATGAGTGCCAAAGCAGCGATGCCCTGGACTTTTTGTTACTCAAAGTTCTGTGTATCGCTGCAATGGTCATGGACAGGCCCTATTCTTACAATCAGAAGAGCGTCTCGTTCGTCTTATTACATATACGTTAAAAAAAAGCTTACAGGGCAGTCAACAGTAATGGCGTCTACTTAGTATTAATAACGACAACCGTTCAACAAAGAAAGTCATATTGTGACTGAATGCTGTGGAGAGGAATCTGTACACCAGTGTCTCAGTACATTAAAAACATAATAATGCTAACACGACTGCAGAAAATGTATTTAAAGATCACTGTATTTTTTTGTAAATTAACCCCTAAATATAACTTGCAAGTTTAATAATGATAGATTGGCATGTCATTAAAGAGCTCATCGTTAGATCGGAAATTACATTAAATCCGATTGCTGCCAAAAAAGGGTTGAAAGAAAAATGGAATAAAAAAAAAAATGGATTAAGATTAAAGAGTTTAATTTTTTTTAGAGATTTTTTTAAAGATGTCCTACAAAAAGGTAGTATGTACTAAACATTTTAGCAGTGCTTGAATAACTGGTTTAATTGATTTTTCGGAATAGATATTTATTGTAATAAGTAACACGACCATTTAAAAAAAAAGCAGTTTTACTAATTTATCAGTTCTCAAGTAATCTGACAAAAACTAATAACAAAATATATTACATTAATCACATCATCAGCCATAGGACGTCCACTGCTGCACATAGGCCTCCTCCTGGGGGGGTTTTGCCAATATTCGCCATGCTTGGTAGGCGGGTTGGCGAGCGCAGTTAGGTGTGATTGCTCAAGGAAGACGCTGCTGCCCATCTTCCGGATTAAATCCCTTAGCCGACTCTTACGACAACCACGGGTAGAGAGGGTGGGGTACAATTCTTACGCCGGCACAACCACGGCATAAGGCCTTTTTATTATAAGATCTTTGTTTTGCTCGGTAAAGTATAGGAACATTAATAAATAATTCTAGTGCAATAATTCTAAAACTAAACTTGAGCAATATTTGAACACCTGGCAGAACTTACAAGAATGCTTCAACTTATTTCCAATCCATACATTTCCGTATCTTTACGGATCATTAAGTGATTTTCAATATTACAAGAAAAATATAAGCATTTTGTTTTCGTTCTCGAGCGGAAACGACGATATTTTTATCTTATATTTTTTATTTTTTTACAGATAAAGCCCTCGCTGGGTCGGTATTTTAAAAGATTTTGGTGTTTTCGGGTAACTTCGTGGCAAGGGTATTACGGTGACACAGGGCTCGTAAATTAAAGGAGATTTTAGGAAAATAGACAGGGAGACATATTCAAATTGAATTATGGGTAAGTTTTGTTTGTGAACTTTTTAATTAGTATTTTTCCCTGTTTTAATAAGCTGTGTCATTACTGGGCGCGGACCTCGTCTCATTGTGAGAAGGGTAAGGCCACCACCCTGGTCAAGTGCGGGTCGGCAGACTTCATAGATCCTCGGCTTTTTTATGACCTCTTGGACATGTATGATGATCTTATTCACCGCTTGAAGTCAGCGGTAATACTCATACATAATATAACTTAGAAAAGATAGGTGCGAGCCGTGGTGTTCGAACCCAGGTTCTTCAGATTGGAAGCCAGTTTCCCAACTAGGCTGGCAGTATTTTTTAAAGATATGTGTATATTTACGAATTAATTACTAGCTCTAGCTCTTATGGCACACGTAAGGAAGCTTGACTAGGTATTCCCAAAATATTACTGTTGTGATAATCCGGTAAGTCTTCGGATGGGTGACCGCGAGTGGCACATATTTCTGAGCGCTGCCGTGTGTCATATGTCTCGTTGAATTGTAGTACCTGGCTGTTGTTACAACTGTCAGATGCCACTGCCAACTGTAAAGCGTAGGTATATTATCACTTCATCGATTTTCAGGGCGTTATACGCCTTCTTTGTTTTTATTTATTTGACATGGTGTATATTTGAATCTGTTAACTAAGTTTATTTCTTCTGTATTGTATAATTTCTTTTTTGTTACTGTGTACAATAAATAGTTAATCGATCAATCAATCAATCTGAAATTGTATTTGAATTTGACATTGTATTTGAATTTAACATTTTATGTATAGTTTTTTGGGTTTTATAGGTTTTATTCTGGCATAATACTACATAATATTCAATTTGTTTTCTTATTAATCAATGTATAATTTTATGACATAAACGTAATTAACAAACATTTTTATGTCAATAAATAATTTGAATTAGCAGACTTTCATTCTCAACTTTGCAATAAATCTACGCCAACAACAGCTATGATTTTACCAAAATATCTGGAATAGTTTTCTGTAAACTTTAGAAAATTGCCAATGACCTTGGCAGGCTATATTGGATCAAGACCTTACCCGATCCGTTTTTACATAAACCATTACGTCAGAGGGTTCCGTAATAAGAACACGATCTGATACCGGGGCTGGAGCCGTAAATCATCACACTATCGCACTTGTTACTAAAAAGGGAAGTTTGTCGGAATGTCTGTTCTTATTGAACGCATAGCGATGGTACCCCAGTGGTTAGCGCAGTTGGTTCACACGCCGAAGGGCGTGGGTTCAAATAAGCTTCAGCTGCCGGTGAAAAAATCATGAGGAAACCATAGCATCGTGGTAGGGTATTTTCTAGTACTCGGCTGGCTAGCTACCACTCTCAAGTTGATAATCTGTCGCCAAGCACCTAACGGTGTGTCCCGGCAGCCTCATTAGAGCTAGTTCCATTCCAGGCTAGGTGTGTTTACCATCTTCAACCACACCGTTACTTAACATCAGGGTCCTCATCATTCCACCTTCATCAGTCATTTCGATTTTCTATGGGTGTTAGTAGGCCGTCTTTCTATTCGTCCTGTAGTTAAAACAATTGCACAACCTAAATTAACCTTGTAGAAGCTTGACACTCTTTCAACCTTTCGGCGGAAGGAATGCAAGGTGAAAAGTTTTAAATTTGGACATAACTTTCAAACGACAACGGTTATCTGTATAATCTACAACAACTCGAATTATGTCTTTGTAGACTCAATGAGTGTGTGCGCTATTTAAAAAGATTTTTGTCATAATATAACCCTGAAATTTGCCGCGGTGGTGCCGGCGTAAGAATAGTACCCTACCCGCTCTACCCGTGCTTGCCGTGAGAGTCGGCTAAGGGATGTAATCCGGAAGATGGGCAGCAGCGTCTTCCTTGAACAATCACACCTAACTGCGCTCGCCAACCCGCCTGCCAAGCGTGGCGAGTATTGGCAAAGCCCCCCCAGGAGGAGGCCTATGTCCAGCAGTGGACGTCTTAAATGATGGCTGATGATGATAACCCTGGAATAATTTAACATGGAAATATGCAACAAATTTGTTAAATAAAACTCAATTTTTATTCAGGAAATATAATTTTAAACTACATAGTTATGAATAAAACCACGGAACGCAGCTAGTTTCAGGATTTTCGGCATTAAAATGGTGGGCGTGATAGTGTGCGGTGACCCGAGGTCATTTTGGGTCACTGCGCTGATATATTGTTTGCATAAGATTAGCTGGAGTAAAAAAAAGGTTGTGGTGTATCTGGATGGCATTGTAAATAGAGATCTTTAATCTCTATTTTGCTGTAAAGCTATCTATATATCTATCCAAGGATACAGATTTAATTTTTTTAATGGTGGACAGGCTTGGTGTTTGACCACAGCCGGCATAATGTTAAGTGACGGTGTTTAAGATGTTAAACACACATAGCCTGGAATGGAACTGGCTCTCGACTGAGGCTGCCGGAACACATCGTTAGGTTCTTGACGGCAGATTGCTACCATCCTTGAGTTTCTACTCGAGCTAGCCAGCCGAGTACTAGAGTACCCTACCACCATACTTTAGTTTTCTCACGATGTTTTCCTTCACCGGCAGCTCAAGCTGATGACTCAAGCTGTCCCCATGATGAAGGCCACCGGATGTGGCCGAAATTATAGTCGGAGTTTCCGATAAAATTAAACGTGAGTAATCCCGTATAAATAAAACAAACATATCTATACTTAATAATTAATAATAATATTATAAAGAGAAAAGATTTGTATTTTTGTATGTTTGTAATAAAAAAACTCAAAAACTACTGGACCGATTTAAAAAATTCTTTAACTAATATAATGCTTCTTTATCACTGAGTAACATGGGCTATATTGTTAATCGAGTTAAATCAGGGATCCCTTTGAAAAGAATAATACATGCATATGCACCACATTAGTATTGCACCCGTGCGAAGCCGGGGCGGGTCGTTAATCTCTAAATATATATAACTCAAAAGTGACTGACTGACTGGCATAGTGATCTATCAACGCACAGCCCAAACCACTAGACGGATCGGGCTGAAATTTGGCATGCAGGTAAATGTTATGACGTAGGCATCCGCTAAGAAAGGATTTTGATTAATTCTACCCCCAAGGGAATATAATAGGGGATGAAAGATTGTATGAAACTTTGTCAATTTTAAACCGATCGGGCTGAGACTTTGGCTAATCTGTTACATGCATAAAGCTACTATGACGTAGGCATCCCCTAAGAAAGGATTTTGAGATGCAGGCTATATAAGATTAGTATCTTTTCATCATCATCATCCATCACCACGCGGGTAAAACCGCGAGGCGCAGCTAGTTTATTCATAAAGAGGAAAATGTTAATTGTGTAAATAAAAAACTTTGAAAATATTTTGTAGACAGATGCTGGAAAGATGAGCCAACAGTTGTATCAAACTAGTTGCGTTTATCGTGCAGAAGTTCGAAGCACTACAAAACTTGATAGCAACATGCAACATGGCGCACACATGTGCCTTGCAAACTTCCAAAGATAAAATTTGTTCTAACTTCTAACATTTTATGAAAATATTCCATTTGTCTAGCTTCACAGCAAGAGTCTGAAGTTTTGAGAGAATTCTTTCTGAAATTTTTATCTTACACAATTCAGAGATATCTTTACGTCTGTCCCAGCTGTGATAAAACTCGGGGCCTCTTATCGTTCGTGGACAGGAATAAATGATGTTACAAGGAATTTTGACAAGTCGAGAAATAATAAACGTATCTTTTGAGATGAAAGAGGAGCGTTAAATGTGATTACAAATAAAATTGTATATTTTGGGTGCACTTTATTCTTACGCTTGAAGAAAACATTCGTATAAAAAAGTATAAATAAACTATTAGTAGTAATAAATTAGTATAAAAAAAAAAATTAGTGATTTTATTTTAAAAACCCTTAACACTCTTGACTATGTTTAAATACCATAGGTAGATTGGTTACTATTTTTACACGACTGCCCAAAAGAAGGAGCGTAATGTTTTCAGGGTCCATGTATATATGGGAGTTTCTTTATTCTGCCTAACTTTTTAATGTATTGACAGATTTGAATGTATGGTGTATCGTTAGAATCCATATCTATCCATCCACCTGCTTGCTCCATACTTGGCTAAAGATTTTCAACTTGAGGGTGGTAGCTAGCCAGCTGAGTACTATAAAATACCATACCATCATGTTCCCACATGATGCGTTGGAGTCAACTGAGAAAAGTATCAAGAGACTCATCTGCAACGACTCCCTTTTTTTTGCCCAGTGTACCGGCTCCGGGGGAAGCAAGGTGATCATATGGCACTCTAGGTAGCGGGTAACACCGCGTGGCGCAGCTGGTATATTATATGTTTAATAAAAGCTTTGTGAGGAGATTCGGGAGTTACAGACTTAATCTAGAACATTAGGTGGCAGAATTCAAGTCCACAGTGTTACCGACTTCAGTGGCATTTTACTAAAATGCATTCAACAAATAGCAGAATAGAAAATAAATCCAACGGTATCAGTTCACATGCAAGCCAGTCCCCATAAGTCACGGCGAATTAGCCAAATTCTGGCAAAATATAAGCTGGATCGTGTCTCGCAATAAATTTAAGTTTTAGCTGCAGTAGGGTATAAATGCAAAGCAGTAATGTACCGCTGCCTTGCAGGAAGCAGACCATCGAACTTTATTCCCGTCGTAAATCATTATTATTATTCTATGTTTTATTTGAGTGCAGTTAACACGAATTTCATTAAACTGAATGTTACTTTGCGAGGACAGGGCAATCAGATTATTTTGAATAGTATCCGATTTTGAGTCAGTTCTATTTGTTTTAACTGTCCCACTGCTGCGTGCCGACCTTTTCTGATTGTGAAAAGGGTAAAGTCATATGGCCAGCCTGCACTTGGCCAGGTCCGCCACGCTGGCAAAGTGCAGGTTGACAGATTTCACAACTTCGCGAACTTTTCTCGGATAAGTTTCCTTCACAGTTTGAATCGTTCTGGGTTCGTGTCCTACGGCACGCAACTTTAAATAGTATCAACTCAGATATTTCTTTCTAATATTTAATCAATTGCAAGTCTTATCATGGGTGGTTGCATCATACTTGTCTTTGATGGAAATAAATAAAAATGATTTATCACTAGCTACGCCCGCAGTTTTAATCGCCTTTTCCGAGTTAAAAAGGTAACCTGTATCAAATTTTACTTAACGGCGACCCAGCAGGCACAGTCTTTAGAAACAGTGACGTTAGCAGTGCTGACGTCACAGTCCCCAACCCCCGGCTCACTCATGGAAAATAACGAAACCACAATTTTAAACTAACAATTTATTTCAACATTAAAATTAATCATATAGTTGGTACAAGGTACTCACAAGACGTCCTTTCTCGGCCGTAGCTCGATAGCTCGATACGAAATGTGTTTTCACAACGGGCCGCCCCTACCACCTAACCTGGCGTACTCGTTGCGAAGTCAATCTACACTCCAATAATAACAAGTCAATACACATGTACCAATCATTACTGTAAATTACTATAACTTATTTTAAGGACTATTTTGTTAATATTAAATTAGCTTTCTAAGAGTTAAATCAGTTTTAACAATTGTGTTGAGACGACTCGCGCGCCACACCTTGCGCGCGAACTTTACTTTAAACATAGTCGAAGTCTTTTAAGAATAAACATAATCAATCTTAGTTTTAAATGTAACCAGTATCGCTTATAAATTATGAAACGAATTTATAGAAGGATTACATGTCATTAAACAAGAGCTCAACGATTAAAGCTTCAGGCAGAGTATTTATTTGCAGTTATAATGACAGCAAACCGGAACTTGATATTTTAGGGTGAATTTAAGCACCGTAACACCAACTATCAAATCTTAACCTAGTCCAATCACCAATAAACATTCTATTAATTACTATAAATAAAACAATAATCTTTATGTTGGCTGTTGCGCCGACACGGCCATTCTGCGAGTCTGTGTGCGTGCTCTGCACCAGTCGTGATTCTGAAAATAGAAATGTATTTATCTGAGCTAGGTATCCACTCCGGTACACTAGCTGACAATTTTTTGGTGGTTTGTGATCCTCGTTCCAAATACAACCAATATCTTTGTCATTTGATTTTATGTTTTCTCAGTAATAACCGATCCCAACATTCCAAGTTATCAGCTAGTACTTGTTGTACCTTGATACTTTTAAACATAACATGAATTTCTGACCTAATAAAAGTTATTTATCCATTTAGTAGGACTGTTAAAAGGATGTAAATAAGACATGAGATGCTGTACATAGGAAATGAGCGAAATTGTTGATCATAACTAAAAAAAATATATATGTGTTACGTTGTGTTAAAAAGGGTTAAAAAAAAACCGGCAAAGCGCGAGTCGGACTCGCGCACCGAGGGTTGCGTAAAATCCTGTACAGAACCCTCGGTAATTTATGCTTTTCGCAATTTTTCCTTTATCTGTGCTATAAGACGTTGCTTCGTATCAAATTTCAAGATTATGAGTTTACGGGAAGTACCCTGTAGGTTTTGATTGCGAGTGTCGAAAATTTGATTGCGTTGGCTTAGAAGTTTGATTTTTTCACAGCTTGATAGAATTTGATATGAATTTCAGCTTGATACCACCACGCGTTCCTGAGAAAAAGGGTCTTGACAGACAGACAGACAGACAACAAAGTGATCCTATAAGGGTTCCATTTTTTTCCTTTTGAGGTACGGCACCCTAAAAATTGTTTTTAAAGATACTTGCTATTGATATCCAAGTGGAAATTCACGAACAATCTTGAATACATCTGAACATGCATCAGTCAACTTAAATACTGAAAACACTCAAAGGGAATCTTCCTCAATACTTGCTCCTTCTCCCTTGGGTCGTAACGTGCATTTGATCCCGACAAATCTCAGGAGACAGTTGCACCATAAATCAAGTTAACCGCAAGAGCACTCCTTTGAAAAACTCTAAGAGCTTCCGGTTCCATGTGGAACGAGACAGGGACGGAACTCAGGGTGTTAGAAGGGGGTTTTAAAATGAGCTGAAACAAAAGTCAATAAGCTGTAGTTTAATAAATCTATAACCTGACTGCGATTAAATGGCTACAATTAAATGAAAACAACTTTTTAAACATATTTATTATTCCCAATTAAATTTAAACATAAAACTTATATGTATTTTTGTAATTTTTACATATAATTATCTTTATTCAAATACCCTACTTGATAGGTTTGGTAATTTTTTAAATTAACGTATTACTATTTCGCGCCAAAAATCCAAAAATCTGGGTGGCTTTTAAAGATGTTGGATTTTTAGGATACTTGGGATATTGAGACGAATCTAATGATACTTTAATTGTCTTAATCCATTCGGCCGTTTAGAAGATACGAGGTTATAAAGAAATTTACAAGTATACAAGATACTCGCGAAAAACATAACCCTTCCTTGGTAGTCGGGTAATCACTATTTCCATATAAATAGGTACATACATAGAAATTTTAAAGGTTGTAAATATTGTTAGGTTTACTTATTAGTCAGTAAATTACCTTGTAGACTTTTTATATTAATTAGTTGTAGTAAATTCTTTTTAATAAACTCATTACTTCTACGTACTAAATATCTCTTACTCTTAGCCGGAGTCTGTGTTCCCTGAAAAGTACAATATCGGATAATAAGGGTGTTTTCGATCCAAAGTAAATTGTCTCCTTATAAGCAAATATGCTCCGTTTTAGACCGGATTACTGCTTAAAAACAGGCAGGAGAGTCAAACGCTAACAAATTTAGAAAAAAAATGGCATACGATATGTATTTTATATTTTTATCGGGTTCATTTCGGAGAGTGTGCTTCAGATCTGCATGCTCTAATTCCCCCATGCCCATTTTTCTATCGGACGGCGAGAAGCTCGAAAAAGCGATATCGTTTCAAGTTTGACGTTCCAAAAAACCTATACGAAACGATTTGGATCTACTTTCATTGTTCGAACAGCTAAAGCGTGGAATACGTTACCCGAGTCGGTGTTCCCCGATAGATACAATCTGGGTGTCTTCCAGTCGAGAGTAAATCGGTATCTACTAGGCAACCACGCGACACTGTAGATCGCATCTTCACTTAACATCAGGTGAGATCAAACGCAAGCCTATTTATAAAAAAATTATTAACAAACTTATTTTAAACTTTAAATGTAGACTTACAAGTAAGAATTCAAACATTTCTCCAGATGTGAGTTTTCATACAAATCTTAAAAAAATATAATATTAATGACCCAGCTGCAATTGCTGCAAAGAAAAAAAAGCATGCGAGCCGCTTCCAACCGGTCTTTATGGAAGTCAATGGGGGAGGCCTATGTCCAGCAGTGGACGTCATGCGGCTGATGATGATGATGATGATGCAATTTCGCTAGTTTGGCCTTGTCCTGTCAATTTTCTACGAACATTAACCAGCCCTCCTTATTCATTATTAGTACTGCCCTGAGCGCAGTCTTTGTGCCTTGATGACGTTTCCCTTGTCTCGGAAGTGAGGGCGATCAATAGCCTTCCCGGAATGCTAATGGCAGACCTTTGGGTGTGGAGTCCATGTAAATTGGAGGTAGTTTTAAAAGCTTTCTTGAAAGAAACGGACTTCCGGGGAGCGACTACTATTTTTAGATAAAAAACCACCATCTTGATTTTTTTGAATCTACCCTCTAAGGACACTTGGGTTATTAAGACGAATCTAATGATACATTAATTGTCGTAATCCATTCGGCTGTTTGGATGATCGAGGTAATAAAGAAATTTACATACATACATACAAGATACGCGGGGAAAAATATAACCCTTCCTTGGCAGTCGGGTAAAAAGTACCGTTCAAAAACTATTTTGTCAAGATTCAGGGCATAACAAACAATCCTAAAAAAACTTAAACAAACCATGTTAGAATTCTAAAGGCATCCAAGCGGCACTCGCAGACTGACAGCGCATCAAAGAGAAAACGGAAGGTATGTAAATACACTTATGAATGTGAAAAAGTGTCCATTTGCAAAAGGTCCCTAAAGGGTGAGCCGGTGTAATTCTATATGCGATGATGGACAAAGGACGGTAAGAAAGGACAAAATTTACTGCAGGGACACGTCAATATATTCTTACAAAACTACATTACATTTTTAACTGGTAGTTTTGCTATTTCTTGGATAACCAGCGGAAGCTTCGGCATTCGGTGGTAACACCATACGGATGTTGGGTCCATAACGTTGCAGGGACTGCCCGTGCTCCTATCCATTTTTTTTTCGCGGCAGAAATGCATTTATGCACTTCCGCCCGTCAGACGGGCGGGGTACGTCGGGCTCGATACCAGAGTGGTGCCACCACTGACTAAAACCCCCACGATGTTCCCTCGACAGTGACATTGCGATAGGGTCGCGGGACCGCTTTCGCATTCGCCGCAACCCTGTACTGCCAGCGTCCTCTCGGACCCACCTCAAGGAGGATAAACCTCCCATATGGCTCCAGTGACGTGCCGGGAACATGTGACGCATCGCCTATTCTCGAAGGCCTATCGCTGGTGTGGGGCGTCAGGCGGCCCTTCGTCTCACGCTCCAGGCCCTCTAATCGGAGACGGCGTACGAGCCTGGTTGGCTCGTCTCCGTGCCTGCATCCTCCGACGGGGAGGAGCCACAGGATCTAACTCTCTCTCTCGCTCCTCAGTCTCTCGCCGTTAGACCACGGTCTCACAAAAGAAGTCCGTCGCCTCCCATGACTTCCCGTCGGTGGCCATCTCAGCTAAGATGGCTGACAAGGAGAGGTCATTACTTTGAGACGTTAGATGGTTAGTCTCAACAGCCCAGTAATTTCACTAGCTGCAGTACCGTTCAAACCGGAACACAGTAATGTTTACACACTACTGCTTGGGGACAGAATACATGGTACTGCGGTGGTACCTACCAAGAAAACCTACTAAGGAGATCTACCACGAAGTAAATTCAGTGTCATGCAATTAAAGCTTTTGACTTTCCCAAAAATGCACTTCTGACCCCAAAACTGTAACTTCCACGTGATTACCACATGCAATGTCTCATAGCTTATTCATCTGAGAATAAAATAGACAAAGGGCGACACGCCGGCAGTTTGACCTGTTGTTTGATGTGGAAGAAACAGAGGAGTTTCCGCAGATTTGAAGGTTTTTCCCTTTTCGCATCGGCCATGCTTGCTTGATTCTCGGATTACGTTACACGATGACAAAATTGAAATTGACTTTTATGATAAAAGGGGAAATACTATACTACCTAATTTGTTTAGTGATTACGTTGAGATGAATTTTTAATTTCTTGTACTGGAAATAATAATTGTGATCGCGACAACGGATGTTTTAAAAAGTTCTTATTCTCCTTTAACTTTTTATGAGTATCGATTCTGTCAATTACGTTAAGATTATGTCAATCACATAACGCAACATCCCAATTTTTCAACGTATAAAAGTAATGAGAGAGTCCAGACACTCTCTTGATGGTAAGAGATAACGCCATTCTAGTGATACGCAGTGTAGGGAGAGTGCCTTTGCTGACAGTGGCGCATTCCGTTGCTGGCTTGCCATTCGTCAGTTGTCCCATAGTCACGCTAGAGTGCACCCGCTTTTAACCATGTAATCTGCACGTAATTAATGTGAATGAATAAAAATAGAGATCACCGGAAATTCATTTATCTACCACACGCCGACAGTCAGACGAACACGCAGATAGTGTGGGGGTTAACGATAAATGTCTTAGATGACGTCAACAATAAAACATTCTTCAACCCCACACAGAACTTTGAGTAACAAAACAAAGTCTAGGGCATCGCTGCTATGGCACTTATTACTTTGAGACTTTTGATGGTTAGTCTCAACAACCCTGTAACTTCGCTAGCTGCAGTACCCTAACACAGTATTTACAAACTACAGCTTGGTGGCAGAATGTCTGATACCAATACGACATATAGCTGAGGAGGTCTACCATCGAGTAAAAGTATTTCCGAGATTTTTCTATAGCCGTAATCTTCTATTACCTACATCTTACTTTGCAGTAAGTTCCACGCTCCAGAATCGATACAGCACATTGTTTCTGCGAGAAAGACATAAAATTCCACTCACGGTGCTTGCGGTACTCGGGATAACACAAGACAGTGCATGCAACCTAATTATGTACCTACCTATGTTGTGAAGTGGAAAGGAGGTGAACACATTGTTGAAAATGTTATTCTATTTCGATCTATGTTCTAAGTACATAAAATACACAGAGTTTTAAGTTTAGGATGTATTGAGCAGAAAGGTGTTTAAATGTTATTATGATTATACGTACAATTGTAAGTTTTTTTTATTGTTAACAATCTGGGTGTTGTCGTAGATGGTAAAGGACAACTGGAATGGAACTGGCTCTCAAGTGAGACTATTGGTACACACTACACGCCGTTCGGTGCTTAGCGGAAGATTTTCAACTTGAGGGTGGTAGCTAGCCAGCCGATTTCTACAAATACCCTACCACCATGCAATGGTTTCCTCTAGCTTTAGCTCAATTTTGAGGTTTGAATCCATGTCCTTTGACGTGTGTACCAAACCCGCTAACCACTACATCGCTACAATACTTTTGCAATAAAATTGTGCGTTCCATTACGGATCCCGGAGTACGAAATGAAACATAACAATTGAAATTTCTACAGGTTACTGTAGCAGTTTCTGTTAGAAACTACTCCAATAAAACAGTTTTGCAAAACATTCTCCAGAACAAACCAGTTCTCCTTTACACCACGACCCTTTCCATACAAATGATGGGATCAAACTATGTCAGTTTTACATAACCGCCTTTTCGTATGTGAGAGACAAACTTATGGTATTGCCATATTGAAATGTTATCGGTATTACGTTTATTAATTTTGACACTTTTGATAAAAGAAAAAGAACCTTTTTGTTCCAAACAGCTCGTGACAAGATTTAATACTTCATAAAATAATGTCTGTTTGTTAACGCTAATATTTTTTCTTTTATGGGCATGTCTCTATTTTTCATGCCTTCACTAAGACAACATAATCTTTTACAAATGTCTAACCTTAACAAAATAGGAATAAAAAAAATAAAAAAAATAAGAATAGGATAAAAATAAATGCCAAAACGGAATGGAGAGAAGCATAATCGGATTCAATATAAGAGATAAAATAATTAAATTTAAAATGTAACTAAATTTAAAATGTAACTAAATTTAAAAGTTAAAAAATGTTTGTCAGAATCTAAAATTGCGCTGCGTAGGATATACCTATGTCTGTTCGAGAAAAGAACGAAGAGGAAAGGTGGAAAGTAGAAAAGGAAGGCAAATAATATTTGAGTGTTACTCCAGAGATGGAAAGCGGAGAAAACGGAGATAAATTAAATCTCAGTGTTACCCCAGGGAAAGAAAGAGGACAAATGATACCTGAGAGTTACTCCAGGGGTGGAAAGAGGAAAAGAGATACAAATAATATCTGAGTGCTACTCCAGGGGTCGACAAATAATATGGTGGAAAGAGAAGAAAAGGGAGACGAATGAAACGCGAGAAAGACAACATGAAAGATTTGCTAGTACAAAATGGCTTATGAAAGCTAGAGACAGAAAGCCATAGTAAGAATTAGAGAAGGCCTATGTTGAAGTATAAGCTGTGGAGAAATACAAGTTCGGAATAGAGAATATTATACCTTATGAAAAATTCAAACTGAAAGGAGTAGCGTTACGTAATAACGGTGTTACGTGCAGTATAATGCTCTAAGAAAACATCTGAGCTATTTTTTTATGTAAAAGTAATAAGTCGAACGAGACATCCTACTGATCATAAATGACAATTCACGTCCATGACCATTGCAGCGATACACATAACTTAAAGTAATCAAACAAAGTCCACGGAATCGCTTTTTTGGCGCTCATTTCTTTGAGAATTTCGATGGTTAGTCTTGACAGCCCTGTAATTCCTATAGCTGCAGT
Source organism: Biston stratarius (assembly GCA_950106695.1). Lineage (NCBI taxonomy): Eukaryota > Metazoa > Arthropoda > Insecta > Lepidoptera > Geometridae > Biston > Biston stratarius. The sequence continues at coordinate 16,603,699 of OX467109.1, read as the reverse complement.
ACCCTTCAAACCGCAACATACTTTGTTTTTCTTTTTCAACAATTATATAATTTTTAGTTCCTGGCAACTTTAACCTAACCTCCGCCAAACTCCCAAACTCAAACTTTGACCTGTCCCTACGATTTATTTGAGATATCGCCGCATACCTGCCAATGTTTTATCTGTGTCCCTCTCAAATGGGAGATTCACCGAAACAGGAACGACTCCTGATGGTTCCCAATTTCCGAGATGAAATGGTGATTGCAATTTTAATACATAGATAAGTCACGCTTTGGGAAATGAACGCTATTAAATAAGACAAGGGTATTTTATGATCATCAGGATTTGTAATTATATTTAAAAATTGGGGAAAGACGGACGGAAAGTTCGTGCTTCAATCAAAGAATCGTATCCTGCTATTTTTATAAAATAATTTTGTATTGTGGGTACATAACATCCAAGTCCTAACTAATATTATAAATATAACCGTGAGTGTGTTACGCCTTCACGCGTAAACTACTCAACGGATCCGGGTGAAATTTTGCATGTAGGTACTTCAGGCCCTGGAATATGACAAAGGATACTTTTCATCATCATCATCATCACCACGCGGTTTAAACCGTGGGACGCAGCTACTTCTAACTAAATATGACATGCTTTATCGTCTTGGAAAAATAGGGTGTGGTATATGTGTGACATAAAAGCGATACACGAAAGAAATTAAGTCGTGCTGGTAAGTATGAAGAAATTAAATATTCTAAAAAAAAAAACGGAAAATTGAAGCCCTCACTTGAAAGCCGGTTCCATTCCACGCTTGGTGTGCTCTACCATCTTCGACCATACTGTCATTTAACATCAGGTGAGTTGTGGTTAAGCACTTAGCCTGTCAACCATAAAGAAAACCGTATCAATACTTTGGGGGCTTAGAATAAATAAGCGGATATATGAAAACATGGACATAGACTTTGTTCTGTTTACCTGGATTTGAAGACACCCATGTTATACTTGGAAAACATTTAGCGTTGTAAAGATATATTGTAAAGATGTTTCCAAAATGTAGATACGTCTTTACTGCATCTTAGTAAGTGCTGTCTCATTTCGTGAGGTGGCTGGCGTCTTCGAACTATTTGTGCTAATTACTGGGAGAGATTTCTTGCATGCCTTAAACATCTGTGTTTTGCTAATGTTTTGGTTTAGAAGGTTTAAGGTTGCACTGAATCGGATCAGAAAATAGATATATTATATCACTACCAGAATTTAAAATGAAGATTACTTATGACGCATGCTATAATATGAAATAATTTACTGCATTATTGAATTTATTGAATTTAAATTTATTGAACTATGCCTTAACATCAGGTGAATTGGCGATGAAACGCAAGCCTATTCATAATTTAAAAAAAATCTAACGGTGTATTCCGGCAGCCTCACTTTAGAGCCAGTTCCATTCCACGCTAGGTGTGCTTTACCATCTTCAACCACACCGTCAATAAACATCAGGTGAGCTGTGGTCAAACATTAAAAAACTAAATACAAGTAAATAACTCATGGGCGTATGATTTTGTGTTAAATTCGTTGAAGCTTAGCTTTCCAACACGACCCAAATCAGCCTACTAAATCTGTTTTAATCCTAATGAGATCCAAACAAACTACATGAAGTTTAACGACCGGTTTTGCCTACATTCTGATTGCTGCCCATTTGGTGCGTGACTTGTGATTTGGCTAAAGCCAAAATATTAGTTTGATTTTCTATACTTGACGTGCTCGTATTTGTTATCTAATCTATCTATCTATCTATCTACCTTTAAACGAGCAATTCTTGTATATATATATAATTTGAATCTCGGAAACGGCTCCAACGATTTTCATGAAATTGAGATGCAGGGGGTTTCGGGGGCGATAAATCGATCTAGCTAGGTTTCATTTAGAAAACGTTGTTTTATTCGTGTTTTCAGCCGAGCACAGCTCGGTTATCCAGGTATTAATCATTATGAATCATAATTATGTTAGTTATATTTTATACATAAGGCAAGCAAGCGTGCGCCATCGTCGATCGCATCTTCACTTAACATTTGGCGATCAAAAGCAACCCTATTAAATATTTAAAAAAAATGTTACATTATTATTTTTTTTTTCTTTATTTTTTTTGGGACTTTTATTAACACTGACATGTCGGTTCCATCGTTCTATAAATTTTTAACCTCCTGAATTAAAACATCTAAATGATACTTCTGCTTAGGATTAGGCTGAGATAAAATTATAACCTACGTGAAATAATTAATAGTACCTGGTTGACCGAGCTTTGCTCGGTATTTTAAAGAAGAAACTTGAAAAAATAGTGAAAAAAAAACAACCATTTTTCCGGACTCGAACCGGGGTCTTCTGATTAGACCGTCCGATTTCCCAACTGAGCTATTATAACCTTATACATGGGGGCGAAATTTACCTTTGTATTCTAATGATATTGTAGCAGTTTTTCATTGCCTAAAAACACGGATAAAACAACGTTTTCTAGAAATGAAACCTAGCTAAATCGATTTAGACGAACGACGAACGATGAGATGACGATGAGACAAGCTATGGAGAGGGCTATGCTCGGAGTTTCCCTACGAGATCGAATCAGAAATGAGGAAATCCGTAGACGAACTAAAGTAGCCGACATAGCCCAGCGGATTAGCAAGTTGAAGTGGCAGTGGGCAGGGCATATAGCACGCAGAACTGATGGCCGATGGGGCTGCAAAGTTCCGGAGTGGCGTAGGACGTCCACCCACAAGGTGGACAGACGACCTAATAACTACCACTCTATTTTTTTGTAATCCTTGTTACAAGGGCAGGTATTCTACCCAGAGTTCCATACATTGACAATACCACACGTTAAGCCGATTCCATAATAAAACCTATAAAATACAGCTCCGTTCCGCACCCTTCCCACGAAATTATTATAAAGCATTTCTTGCACAACATTGTTTATAAGTTACGGGAAGAGACAGATAAGACATGTAATAACACACAAAATAAAATAATACGAGGAGTACTGGGTAGGTAGAGTACGACGTGATTTAAGATTTCTAGCTGGCAATATTTGTCCAGTTTTTATTAGAATTTTTCACTAGCCAATTTCTCAAATTTTGTGTAAATTAAGAATTAAACTTATACATAAGTTGAAGTTTCTGCAACCTCCGACTATAGTTTAGGCCACATCTGATGACCTTCTTCATAGAAACAAACCTGCGAGCGCGCGCCTTGTCTTTCTTCGCACTGTAAAGGCCACCAAGTATGAGGCTGAAATTATAGTCGGAGTATGCGATATAATTAAACGTGAGTAAACCTATATAAGTAAAACAATTTTTTTGTTTGTATGTGAAAATAGCATATTGTATATCGTCTCGTATACTATAAACGATCTCTCACAGCAAGCTTACGGTTATAAATTTCTCCAAGAGCGGAAAATGCGCTTGATGAGACATTTCTCGCCGAAATTAAAATGTAACACAATAATTTACGACACAGCGCGCGTAGCGGTTTACCCGCGGCTACCCTGCGGCAATACACGGCGTCTCGGTTACCGAACATAAATAGTAATAAATGGGGAAGTACGAGTAAATACTTGACAAGGAAGTGAAAGATTTGTAAACATATTTTGGTGACTTTTGGTGTGCGCTTCCCTTGGAACTGAACTGAAAGAATTCCGACCAGGCATAAATGGTCGGATAATTAGTGGTAGATCTCCTTAGGAGGAAGACGTTTAGATAAGAATCACTGCAGTACAGATATTCTGCCGCCAAGCAGTAGTGTGCTTACATTAGCATTAGCAGCTAGCGAAATTACAGGGTTGTTGTTGAGACTAACTATCGAAAGTATTAAAGTAACGAGCAGTAAACCAGCGATGCCCTGGATTTTGTTTTGCTACTCAAAGTTCTGTAAATCGCTGCAATGTTTTTGGATAGGCCTTATTTCTTACCATCAAAAGAGCGTCCCGTTTGTCTCATTACTCACACATTAAAAAAAATGCTGGCAGATTTCTTTCATACTGAGGTGGTGTGTTTCCCAGTGCTTTCGGCTCTATTTGATTAACTTCACATAGTCTTTTTACATATCAGTCGCCACCTCCTCGCCCTCCATCACCACTGCTTTCCTATTTTTGATGGCCATCTGCAGATTGTACTATTCAACTCCACGTATTATACTTATTAGAATATTTGAAATTGACATTGTTTCTAGATTTTGACATCATATTTGTATTTGACATTGCAGTTTAAATTTAAATTTGACATTGTATTTGAGCCTGATATTTCATTTCTATTTGATATTGTATTTAAGTTTGACATAATATTTGAATTTGACATTTTATTTGATTTTGAACTTGACATGTTTTACTTTTTTCTTATTAATTAATGCATAAGTCTGTGACATAAATGTAACTGTGTAACGTTTTTATGTCAATAAATAAATAATAACTCCAAGTACAGTTTCAAGGTAGAACGTACTTTTAACTGTAACAACGACTCTTAGTTTAACTTTCGAGGCAGTTTGTGAACACTAAATAATAGCGAAGTCCAACTTTAGATCTGCAGAATCTATTCTGTTAGTTACCTAAAAAGTAACAAGTCACAAATTCGACTTCAACTTGTTTATGTAACAAGTTCATCATTTGTTTTAGAAGGTAGCATTTGTTCTCTCCTGTCCATGACCAATGCAGCGGTACACAGAACTTTAAGTAGCAAAACAAAGTCCAGGGCATCGCTGCTTTGGTGTTCATTACTTTGAGACTTCGGATGGTTAGTCTCAACAGCCCTGTAATTTCGCTAGCTGCAGTACCCTTGCAACCAAAACATAGTAATGTTTACACACTACTGTTTAAAGGCAGAATATCTGGTACTGCGGTGGTACTTAGATGACCTCCTGCTAAGGTGATCTACCACCAACTAAAATTTTTGGTAAAAAGATTAAAATTCTACAATTTGTGATCACAAGTAAGATTATACGTATTACGTATCATACCTACTACAAAGTCGTGTTCTCTGTCGAATGTGACCACTTCGGCGCCCCATCGGTCCATGTAGTACTGCTGAGCAATCACTAAATAAACATAGTGCGTGATGCTAGATTTAGTTCCGAATGCGTCGTGCTACCGGCGATTACAGCGTCAGTTACGTTTTCGACATATACATTATCGCGTAATGGATTCTGCTCTCTAAATAATAGTTATATAATAATGCGGGTAGGTGCTACTTCCAAAGTTATAAGCAATCTTGTCATAACGTATTTCATTACATTTGGTTTTTGCAAGTGACCGCCTGACCAAAACTTTCTTTTTATTTTATTTAATGTTTGACAGGCTAGTTGTATAACCACAGCTCATCTGAAGTTAGACTTAGATGATAAACACACGTAGCCTGGATTAGAACTGGCTCAGAAGTGAGGCTGCCAGAACACACCAGCAGTGGCGGCAGTTTTTAACTTGAGGGTACCTAGTGAGCTGAGTGCTAGAAAATACCCTAACACCATGTTATGATTTCCTCACGGTGTTTTCCTTTACTTGCAGCTCAAGGTCAATGTTGGGGTTTGAACCCACGTCCTTCGGCGTGCGAACCACCCGCGCTAACCACAGAGCTATCAGAATCTCGTCAAAACTACTATTATGCTACAAGCTATATGAATCCTTAAGCTGTAATAAAATAACAAATACAATAGCATAACATCGATCCATTCCAGCTGAAACGTCCCTACTAAAGCTGGAATAGAATCAGAAATACGGAACTAATAAAAGTAATGTATTTGTATTATCGAGCATTGTTCGATTCTTCCCATTGTTCCATGTGTTTATGAGGATTGCTAAAGTTTTAATTGACTTAGAATTAGTTTTATTCTGTTTGTGTGAATCGGGTCTGCTTTTATTAAATGTGAATGGGACTCGTTTTTGTGTTAATCAATTTGGGGGTTTTGTTTTGGAGCGTTTTTAACGCGATTCTGTTAACGCAGTGGGAAGCAAACAAAGAAATTTCGTTTACTGCGTCAGGTTTTTTTATTTCGAAACAACGGTTATTAGACTCGGTGGAAGTAGACGATTGACCACAGCTTACATTATGTTAAGTTACGGTGTGATCGAAGATGGTAAATACTCCTAGCCTGAAACGGAATTGGCTCTCAAGTGAAACTGCCGGAACACACGCCACCACCAAGCACCTAACTTGGCGGTAGAGATTTTCAACTTGAGGGTGTAGCTAGCCAGCCGAGTACTAGAAAGTACTTTTCCACCATGCTTTGGTTTCTTCACGATGTTTTCCTTCACCGGCAGCTCAAGCCGCGCTAACCACTGACCCATCGTTGCTTCAAAATTAATGTTAATATTCTAAAATCTTTTACTATGTAAACTGACATGGTTTTGACACATTTTTGTTTTACTTATGTAGGATTACTCACGTTTATTTTTATCGGAAACTCTGACTATAGTTTCGGCCACATCCGGTGACCTTCATCATGGAGACAAAACTGAGTACAACGTGCACGTGGCGTCGTCTTCTTTTGCACTGCGGGAAGGACGTCAAGATAGCAGCTAAAGCGCGGGCGCGGGGGTGGGGGCGGGTGGAATGCTGAGACGCTTCGGTGCGCTCTGGAACCCTCTTTCATGATCGGATTAAAAGATTTTTTTTTAAAGTGCCAGTTACACTACAGGCCAGGTGTGTTTACCATATTTGACCACTCCGTCAATGAACATAAGATGAGCTGTGGTCTAGCACGCGTTGGGTTAATTGTCCCTAATCACGTAGCGGTATAAAATATACGACCTATTCTCATGCCTACCACATACATGAAAAAAAAAACTAACACGAGATTTTTATATGTATAGATTTTGTTTTTTGATTTTTATCCTTTTTTTTGTACAGACAGAAAATCTACTTTCTTAGTAGGTAGCCACATAAACATTCTGTCAGTGAGTCAGGTTGTATAAAACCTGATACAAACTTGGAAAGTAACATCAAAAGTTTGTACGACTTGTTTATTTAGTAGATTAGATCTTATATTTGTTTTTAAGGCCTATAAAACCGGAGCAGTTTCATGAAATCTTGTAAATTATATACTTTCACGTCTAGATAAAAAAGTTTTATGCCGTGTTATGAAATGTACTTTTTATGTCTTGATTATCATAGAGCAATATATTTCTAGGTAAATGGGTAATTAATAAGTGATAATTATTATTTTATTTAAACTCTTTTGACATCTTAACACTTTTGTAATATTAGCTGCGTTACCCTATACATCGATATCGATTGATTGCTTAGAATCGATTATATAACATTCGATTGATGATCATAATTTTGATTCTTATCCCGCTATTTGAAACAATGTGATATCCATTTTGGGGATATCGCTTTGTGCGGTTCACAAAGTGGCAATTACAATTTCTGCCACGTAACATGGGCGTTCTGAGAATATGCGAGCTAGGAAATTCATAGTCGACCCGAATGGCTTTCAAAGGGATCTCGAATACGTAATGCTAGATAGAGTTACGCGATTGTTCCGAAAAAAATAGAATTAAGTGTTCGAACGAAATAATCTTAACTACAATTTTTGATATTCGAATTCTTTACTGTGCATCAATATAATTTTGTTTTACGTATGCATGATTACTCACGTTTAACTCGACAACACCCGGTGGCTTTCAAGGAGTCAAAGCAGAGTATAACGCGTGCACGGCTTCGTCTTGCTTGCTGTGCTAATCGCAACGTGAGTAATCCCGCATAAATAAAACAAACGTGTGTCAAAACCATGTCAGCTTCCATTGTAATACAATATAATTTATATAGATTTATATTTTTTGATAAAATTTTAGATAAGTCAGTTTGTGTGAAATAATAAATATTGTATGTATAACAAAAATGTTGTTAGGAATTTTATTCACCAAAAATGAGTTTGCATTTGACCACATCAAGCCTGTTATCAAGTGTTGGTTTAATCTAGGGAGCGCACTTACCTAGAAATAACCTGTTATATATGACAATTTTTATTACGGGTAAGTTCGCGTTTGATCACCAACTCGCCTGATGGTAAGCGATGATGTGGTCAAAGAAGCATTTAGACTTAGGAGATACCTATTCACTCTGACCTTGAAAATATCTAGATTACATCTCTTAGGAAACAAGGAAGCCGGCAGCTTGTTCCATTCTTTGACATTACGGATGAGAAACGTAGAGCTAAAACGTTTGGTACGTACCCAAAGAAATTCCACTATGTATAAGTGGTAGGGGGCCGTCTTTCTATTTTTCCTGTAGTAAAAAGGGGTTGGAAATACAAGGTCATACAACTCAGCAGCACATTCTCAGAAATGAATCCTGTAGAGAGTTGACAGACTTGCTACATTCATTCTTTTGTACTTACTTAATGGAATATATAAACTTCTAGAATCAAGCTGTCTAATTGATTGTGTTTTTTTAATGGACAATCTAATGTTCGACTTAAATTCGGTTTATTTTAGATGCGCGATGCGTATGAAATAGAAAGTTTTACATCGACTCCATCCTTTGTATTTCTATAACTATAAAACATACGAAAAAATCACGCTAAATATCCATTATTCGATTTTATCTCCCCATCTCTAGCCCCATGGCCCATAGCCTCGTATTTCATTCATAATGATGGGTTGAAAGTTACAGAATGGCGATGCGATTAATTTCTAGTTTGGGATAACGATTTAAGCAGAAGCTTAATAATGTAAGTAAAATTATTGATACTCATGTTATTGTGGTAACATATACGTGCAATTTAAGTTTTTACTTAACTACAGCAAAGTTAATGTATAATTCTGTGACACAAATGTAATTGATTAACCGTTTTTATGTCAATAAACAATTTGAATTTTGAATTTGAATTAACTACGAAAGCTATTTAAAACGAACATTATCTAACGCGAAGCTTCCAGACACGGTTCTAACTAAAATGACGGCAAACTTGAGACAACTTAAGCAATGGACAAAGCAGTCTCATTTTTAGCGAGACTAAGAACAACTAGAGCTTTAAGAGGACTACACACTATCTGTAGCTTCTGCAGTGTGATTGCTTATTCAGTCTCATAAATGTGAACAACTTGTATGACCATATTTTTTATCGAGATTGAATAATTTTGTGTAACAGGAAATTATTTTTTGATTCACAATTTCAGAGTTAGTTTTGTAAATAATTAAGTAAAGTAAAGTGTGTAAAAATTATGGGTGACCTCCATTGGGCTTAATACTACTTTTCCGCGTAACCTCGTACATATTTTCCCAATTAAAATGATTTAAAAAACTACACACACACACACACACACACAAAAGTGTGTCAAAATATCATTTTTAAAAATCTACATTAAAATATCTAAAGAAATAAAAATAATACATTTAAACATCCACATTTTACCCCTGTTGCTTCAACAGTTCAAAACAATTCAAAAAGTTTCAATTGTCTAACTAATAGATTTAATAGGGTCCCGTTTTACCCTTTGGGTACGGAACCCTAAAAAATCGCAATGGTAAAAAAACTACGCAGAGTAAACTAGATAGATACTACTCAACTACTAACCCAAGTGAGAGTAACTAAGTTAATTTTACTAAGCTTCACTTATTTTCACTAAAAAAATTCTGCTTGCTCAAGATACTTCAAGTCGTGTGTCACATGCTTAAGATCAGTCCAGACGACGGCAAACCAAGTTTGTGACTTAGCAGTTAGCTTAGCTAAGTTATCTCGTTAGCTGAGCTAAACGGAAGCAGTTAGAGTATCCTGTGAAAGGGTAATAATTAATTAAGTGTGCAATGGGCGCAGTCTTTGATGTAGATAATAATCACTAAAAAAACAAATATGTTTTGTAAGAGTAAGTTCCTGCTTTTTTGATTACAAACTAAATTTTGTAGGTATATATAATTTACTAGCTGCGCCCCGCGGTTTTACCCGCATGGTGATGGATGATGATGATGATGAAAAGTATCCTATGTTTTATATATAGAATAAAATATTTTATTATTTTTGCATAAAAATATTACCATTAGTACAAAGAAGATTTCGACATTAAAAATCATAGAATTTCATGTTGTACGATTCATTTTTTAAATATTCATCCGCAGTATATTGTAACACCGTAAATATTTCCCTCTTTCCTCTCTTGTACATTTATGAACGTTTAATAAATAACGGACAAGCACGAAGTGTCTAAAATAAACCAGACCTTTGGTTTGATGGAAGACGTGCCAAACTTTTTTCCCAAAGATGAATTACACAAATGTGATGTTCGAGCGAAGTGGTGCTATGGATGTTTTTGTATTTTGGTAAAAACTTTGTTGTTAGAGAGAGGTTCTTATGGGTTTTATGCGATATTTTTTTATTCTATGTTTTATTTTTAGTCGATAAGCAAATCTTTGCAGTATTGTGAGTTCGTCTTTTTTTTACAAAAAACTTAACGCATTATATTGTAAGATAATCGATTTATGCTAAGTATATATTTGTCTATTTTTTGTACATTATCTCTGTCCTAAATTATACTCTGTGGTGATGAGCACCTGTTGACATTTGTTGTTGCTTAAGTGACAAAGTTGCTTAAGTCAAACGATTCCTTCACTCTTTTCCCTCATGCGGGCGGCCCCTATAGTTGGTGATGATACTATAAATTAACAAAAAAATTAAAAATAAACACTAGAAAATAAAATTTAAACCGACTTTTAAAAAACATCTGCACTAAAAAGTGAAAAATAAACTTAGTAAAACATTTAATTCAAAGGATAGAAATGTGTAACAATTCTCTTTTACAGATTTCCAATTTTGTTTAAAATAGCTTACCTGTACGTAAACACTAAATTATTACAAAATCTTAATAACGAAACGAAAAACTTTACTTTTGGTGAACTGCTCTCCTACATATTTAATATAATTATTATTCGAGAAGTACCTATAACAATATTATTTTACTTCACAATTATGTAGTTTTTAGTATTTACAAATTATGATGATTTCTTTACACAATTACATTGACTGTTTTTGTCTAAACCTCTTAACTATTAATTTAAATAAAGTATTATTATACCTGCTAGGTACCTACTGATCTGTTTGAAGTCGGTGCCAAGCCAAATAGGCTTGGTTGGCCCTGCGCCGCCGCCGAGGATCCGGAAACGGGTGTATCTAATTATATTGTATTTGTATTTCCTTCAATAGACAATTAATTGTTGTTTAGTACAATAGAACCAATTAATATTACAGTGAATGGAAATATTTAATGCACGAATCTAACCGAAAGTATCTGTTTGTTTGTGCGTATAGAGTGGGAGCTAGTGACTTATCACATCACACTAACGTTAATATTAATATTTATTTATCCTACTAATCATACTGATATTATAAAGGCCAAAGCTAGTGAGTGTGTAAGTGTGTTTGTATGTTTGTTACTTCTTGATGCTCAAACAGCTAGTAATATTATAAATGTAAAAGTTTGTATGTTTCTTACTCAATTACGCAATAACGGCTGAACGTATTTGAATGAAATATAAAATACAAATAGTTTATTATTTGGATTATCATATACTTTTTATACCAGATTTTATTTAAAACTATATTTATTCATTCATCTGTCCGTTCATTCATTTATCCCGAGCGAGGGAAGCCGGTTGTTGTCAGGGGTTGTTGTGTACTCAAGAAAATCAAACATTGTGTATCTTCATACAGATTTTATTTGGTGGTAGATCTCCTTAGCAGAAAGTCGTCTAGGTTGATATCAACGCAGTACCAGATATTCTGCCACCAAGTAGTACTATGTAAAAATTACTGCGTTCCTTTATGATGGGTACTGCAGCTAGTGAAATTACAGGGCTATTGAGACTAACCATCGAAAGTCTCAAAGTAAAGAGCGGCAAAGAAGCGATGCCCTAGACTTTGTTTTGTTGTTCAAATTGCTGGGTTGCAATAGTCATAGATGGGCATTATTTTTTATCACCAGAAGAATATTCCATTCGTCTCATTACGTCTACATTTAAAAAAAGCACGGTGTAATTATTTAGTCCCGCAGCTCCTCGCCTCAAATTAAATTTTTAATCACAGTTGCGATGTAAACCCAATCGCGGTGCTGGTGGTTTTGTTTGTAACTCGGTAACCATAATTACACGGCAATTTAATAAAACAATGATTAAATATTAATTTCGGATCTTGTGTTTTCAAATATAATTACTTAAGTAAAGTCTTTAAAGCCAATATTCACGCCAAAAGAGTTTTGAAGCTTAGTTAAGAATTTGTAGATAAGTAAATCTCTAGTACCCTTTATTCTGCACATCAAAAATGAAAAAGATCACAACATAACCTTTAAGATCTAGTGCCACAAGTGGTGGCCTTGTCGCTACTAGCGATCTCTTTCACGTAATCGCTTGTATTAACACACATGCAGAAATCAGAGAATCGTATTCTCGCAAGCGTATAAACATAAATTTAAAAAAAAATAGCTTATCGAACATGCATTTTAAAATTTCAAAGATAAAACTTAAAATGACATTAGTAGATAAGAAATGTAAACACGTTACAGATATTATAAATACATATTATTGTATTTGAAAGTTATTATGATTATTATACAAAGACTTGACTTGTAATTTTTATAATTATGTATAAATAAACATAAACATAAACAAAAGTCTAATAAACGTTGCGAATTGTCAACTGGAAAATTTAACTTGCGCTAATTACACGGGGTTGTTAGGTATTCAAGAGTTATCGTATATTTCCGCTTAAGTCGGTTTTGTTTACAACAGTGACGAGGAATTTATTAAAATATTTATCAGCCTTAAAGAACATTTTATTAAATATCTATATCGCCTCTGCGGGTACGCATGTAAAAGGTTTTATATTATTGAACACATCAAATACCAATTCGTCAGCAAATTGAGCCGGAGTTTTATTTTAATCAAATGGTAAGCAGTACACCAAGAATCAAATAACTATACATAAAAAATAAAAGCTTTAAGTATAAATTAATTTCATTCAGTGTTTAAAAGTAAAACCCTTGTTCGTAAAGACTATTTGCCAAAACTGCAGTCTGATCAAAGAAAGAGAAAAAGAAAAATCAATAACAATAATTGTTTCTCTTTCACCCGGTAGAGGCGCTGCTGTCGCAGTTATCATACTTTTTCCTATCGAATACGTATTACGAATTTTGAATAAATTCAAAATACATCTCGTAATCTCGACTTGCTGCTAGACAGTAGATTGTCTAGGTAGTAATCAGTGCAGTACCAGATATTTTGTCGCCAAGCTGTACCTACTGTGTAAACATTATTGTGTTCCAGTTTGAACGGTACTGCAGCTAACGTAATTACAGGGCTGTTGAAACTAACCATCGAAAGTTCCAATGCAATGAGTGCGATAGAGGATACATGTGTTATTTTATACCCTCAGGAAAGAGACTCATTAGTCTTATTTTTACATTAAAAAAAAGAACACTTTTATGTAGTCGTGAAAATCCACCAAATCGTACAATTCAGTGGCTTCAAGCTAAGTCGTAAAGCTCGTCGCTTCCAGGAGAGTAACCAACCACCCTTGTTTCAGCGGTGGGCCTGTGAAACAGTTTCAAGTCATTGTGCCTTGAATGGGCGCATGAAAATTAAATGTCTGCCAAGCAAGCTGCAAGCGCAGGAACCAGGAGCCGGAACAGAAAATCTGTGAAGTAGAAAACATTTTATAATTTTAATTTCTTTTGCATCGTCTTTGTTAATTAGGTCGTGGGTTCAAATCTCAATAATGAGCTTGAGCTGGTGAAAGAATACTTCGTGAGGAAACCATAGCATGGTGGTAGGGTTCCCTCTAGTACTCGGCTGGCTAGCTACCACCCTCAAGTTGAAAATCTGCCGCCAAGCATCTAACGGTGTGTTCCGGCAGCCTCACTTGAGAGCCAGTTCTATTCTAGGCTAGGTGTGCTTTACCATCTTCGACCACACCGTCACTTGACATCAGGTGAGTTGTGGTCAAACACATAGCCTGTCAGCGTTAAAAAAAAATATATATATATAAATTAAAATTGGTTTCCAAGATTTAATTATACTTAGTTTGTTAGTGATAGCTTTAAATCGTGTTAAAAACGTCAAAATAACAATTAAAAATATTTTTTAATAATTAGAAATTACACATACAGACATTTAAACAAAAATATAAATAAAAAGTAAAAATAATAGAAACCAAAATAACCTAACAATACTCTATTATTTCGAAGAATAACAAGCTTACGGGGTTCACTTCATAGAATTATATGAAGTGCATTCGCGTTGCATGAAAATAACACTTAAAGAAATTCGAATTAAACACATAATGCCTTGCTTTACATTTACTGACGAATGTACAAGAAAGCTATTATTGTAGAAACCTCATGCGCTCAAAATGGTTTTTGTGGCTGACAAGGTAGGAGAAGTTGCTATGAAATTTTAATCGGAGGTTATTTTGTGTTGTTTAGACGAAAACCAAAATGCTCCGGTAAGGTAGCAATTTTGTCGACTTAAATTTACAACACAAAATTTTTAAATAAACGCAGTACATAAATATTCCTTTATAAAATCAGAGAAAATTATATCTACGCATAAGATACGACACGACACAATACAACGACGACGATGCGTATGTATACGGTTTAAAGGGTATACTGCCAATAGTGATATAACTGGGCTGTTGAGACTAACCATGGTTAGTGGTATGGTTACTTATTACTTTGAGACATTAGATGGCCATCTAATGTCTCAAAGTAATAAGCGCTAAATCAGCGACACTCTGGACTTTTTTTTTGCTACTCAAATTTGTGTATCGCTGCAATAGTCATGGACAGGCGTTATGTCTTATCATCAGAAGAGCGTCTAGTACGTCTCATTACTTTTACATTTAAAAAAATGTAAAGGGGCCTCTTAAATATTTCCTGGATCAGAAGTACTAGACCAGGGATCGGAAACCTTTGAGACGCGACAAAATAATTACAACACGCCAGGGGTCTATTTAAAACGTCGTTTTTTTATTTTACATATTTGACGTCATGAATGCGCATTATAAAATACATACCTAGTATCATTTTGCAATATAAAAAAATACACTTACCTTTTTTTTAACGGAATTATGGACTTTGACTTGCAACTTGTCAATAAAATATTTGTATTTGTAACAGAGTGTGCAAGTCAAAAAGTATTAAAAAAAAAACGTTATTTTATCAACTTGTAATCGTACTGGAAACCAAATAAAAAAACACGATATTTTTATTTACTAAAATGCGCAATTCCCGCCTGACATGAAGACATTTCAGTAACATTTATCACGTCACGAGGTAGGAATACATTAAATTCACACAAACCTCACCAAGCGTCAAATTTGCCGCGTAGAAATTATCATATTAATACACGTTTATCAGAAAATAATGCTTTCAAAACACAGGGTTGTTTAGAATTCAATTTTCGCGTTGATTATGTGGATATGGTATTATTTCCCATGTGGGTAGTATGTCAAGCGCATATGCCCTCAAATAGTTTGGTAGTTTAGCGTAGGAAACTGTATATAAATGAGATTTGAATACGAAAAACTTGTTAGTGTATTTGTACAACAACTATTCTTACTTTACACTAAATGACGGAAGTACGTGATGCCACGTAAAAATAATATAGTGCTTAGATCGTATACAGATTAAAAAAAAAACCGCTTTTGAGTTTTCTGTAACAAAAATATTTTCTCTCATTTACAATTTTATTATTTATGTATGTAATGTCTAAAAGATTTATATAACACCCAATACTATGAAAACTGATGTGGTTTTGACACATTTTTACTAGTGTGGAATTACTCACGTTTATTTATTTCGGAAACTTAGACTATAGTTTTGGCTACATTCAGTGTCAGAGTCGGAGTTTCCGATATAATTAAACGTGAGTAATCTCGCATAAGTATAAACAAACATATAAAAAAGTAAAACCGACTTCAAAAATAAAACATCAGTATAAAAAGCAAAAATAAACTTAATGAATCATTTAATTCTAAGGATACAAATGTTTTAATTTACAAATTATGATGATTTATCTACACAATTACAGCGACAATATTTATCTAAACCTCTTAACTATTCATTTAAATAAAGTATATTATAACTGCTACGTACCTACTAATCTGTTTGAAGTCGGTGCCAAGCCAAATAGGCTTGGTAAGCCCTGCGCCGCCGCACCGCGCGCGGCGCGGGTTACTTACTACTCGTGAGAAGGGGGCTCGTGCCGAGCGATACAACCCAAATGGCTTGGGCTCTAATTTAAAACTATCTTGGAATCTAATTCCTCTCCTGATGGTAAGACGTACCCAGAACTTGGAATAACTAAACAAAATCCAGGGTATCGGAGCTTTGGCGCTCATTACAATGAGACATTCGATGCTTTTCTTTATGGTAGATTGGCTAGGTGTTTGCCCACAGCTCACTTGATGTTTATGATAATGATGGTGTTTGTAACGATGATAGCTTAGTGGTTAGTCACACGCCGTAAGGACGTGATTCAAACACCAACAATGAGCTTGAGCTACCGGTGAAGGAAAACATTGTGAGGAAACCATAGCATGGCGGTAGGGTACTTTCTAGTACTCGACTGCCCAGCTACCACTCAAATTGGAAATCTGTCGCCAAGTACTTATCGGTGTGTTCCGGCAGCCTCACTTGAGAGCCAGTACCATTGCAGGCTAGGTTTGTTTACCATCTTCGACCACGCCGTAACTGAGTCCACCCCTGATTCGGAATCGCTGCACAAAACTAACAGTCTGTGAAAACAAAACTTCATTCCAGTTAAATTTAAGGAGGGGGAGTCGGTATTTACAAAATAAATATCAATATTACAAACAGAACGGGATAACAAATACCAATACAAATATTTGCAGTTTGTTAGCCGTGCCGCAGGGAAATCGCATGTGCTGTAACCCGGCCGTGATACGGGATACAACTGGTATTATATCATAATACTAGTATTATATTATCTATCTATCTTTCTAATAGTATTAAACGGTGAGTAAAAGTTAAAATCTAAAAACAATATAATTTTCTAATGATAATAGATAACGCTTGGACCATTGCAGCGATACTCAAAACTTTGACCAGAAAAACAAAGTCTAGGGCATCGCTGCTTTGGCGCTCATTACTTTGAAACTTTTGATGGTTAGTTTCAACAGCCCTGTTATTTCGCTAGCTCCAGTATCCTTCAAATAGGAACACAGTAATGCTTACACACTACTGGTTAACGATGGAATATCTGGTACTACGGTGGTACCTACCTAGATGACCCCCTTCAAAAGAGATCTACCACCAAGTGAAAAATTGATATAGATTACTGCTAAATGCTACTAAGTGCCATAAATTGCCTATAATTGTGTAAGCAATAGTACCCCACCCTCTCTACCCGTGGTTGCCATAAGAGTCGGCTAAGGGATGTAATCAGGAAGATGGGCAGCAGCGTCTTTCTAACAATCACACCTAACTGCGCTCGCTAACCCGCCTGCCAAGCGTGACGAGTATTGGCAAAACCCCCCAGGAGGAGGCCTATGTCCAGCAGTGGACGTCCTATGGCTAATGATGACTGCTAGAAGTAAGCGTTGGCATACCTACGTATACTTTATTAAAATTAAAGAGATCTTTGTTTCCGGAATAAAAATATCAAATTAACGTTATCTCAAATTTTCCGTATCAACAGCCGAAGTACTAACTAGTAACGCATAGCGGGGGTCATTGGCCTCCTAGTTCGAGTAGCGCGGAGCAACGGTCAGTGACCCCAAATTATCATTTATACTTTAACGGGATATTGGGAACGTCAAAATGAAAAGATTTCCGCTTAAATAAAAACCGGCCAAGTGCGAGTCGGACTCGCGCACGAAGCATTATCTATAAAAACGGTAAAAAAATGACGTTTGTTGTATGGGAGCTCGCCTTAATTTTTTTATTTTTTTTTATTTAATAATTTATTTTTAAAGTGAATATATAACTAAATATTCTGTAAATATTTCAAGCGTCTACCTGTTGCCGTTATCAATATCGAGCAAAAACGAGCAAAAAAAATCACGTTTGCCCCCTTAAATATTTATTTCATTCTGTTTTTTAGTATTTGTTGTTATAGCGGCAACAGAAATACATCATCTGTGAAAATTTCAACTGTCTAACTATCACGGTTCATGAGATACAGCCTGGTGGCAGACGGACAGACAGACAGACAGACAGCCGGAGAGTGGAGTCTTAGTAATAGGGTCCCGTTTTACCCTTTGGGTACGGAACCCTAAAAAAGATAACTTACTACACCAAAAATCCACATAGATTAACTTAGGGGAAAATAAAAGTTAAGCGGAACAAAATAACAACAGAGATTGAATTCTAAATTCTTCAGTAAGTAACCTATGTACATCGTGGCTAGACCTCTCCGTTATAAAATGTTCACTCGCTTCGCTACCTTACTTACCTCCTGCTAAATAATTCTAAGCACATTGCACGCCCTACATAAATTAGTTTGTGGTCAGCCCTGCGAGCATAATTCTACTTAATTAATGAGTAGTGGGTGAAATAATTAAGGACTCGTTTTTTGTTGACCACAACGAGGTTAGGTTTGCTAGGTGGTCGGTTCCGTGACCGCGTGGGTCTAGGATGTAATTTGGGTAGTTTTTTAAGACTGATTTTGTTTGTTAGAGTTTTTGCGACTTTTTTATAAGCTTTTATTTAATTGCATTAAGATATAAATACAGGCGTGTTTTAGAGTGGATATCGCGAATGGTAAACATAGCGTAAGACGCCCTGAGACTCGATGGAGTGACGATATCTAAATATATATAACTCAAAGGTGACTGACTGACTGACTGACATAGTGATCTATCAACGCACAGCCCAAACCACTGGACGGATCGGGCTGAAATTTGGCATGCAGGTAGATGTTATGACGTAAGCATCCGCTGAGAAAGGATTTTGATTAATTCTACCCCCAAGGGAATAAAATAGGGGATAAAAGTTTGTATAAAACTTTGTCAATTTTAAACCGATCGGGCTGAGACTTTGCATGCATAAAGCTACTATGATGTAGACATCTAGCGCGGGTGAAACCGCGGGGCACAGCTAGTGTATACATAATCTTACTTCTTGTAATAATATCATATTTTAATGTAACTAATTAATATAAACTATGTATTATAAGTATGTTTATTTTTTATAATTGACAAGCTTTGTGTTTAACCACAGCTCACCTGATGTTAAGTGACGGTGTGGTCGAAGATGGTAAATATACCTAGCTTGGAATGGAACTGGCTCTTAAGTGAGGCTGCCGAAACACACTGTTGGGTGCTTAGCGGCAGATTTTCAACTTGAGACTGGTAGCTAGCCAGCCGAGTACCTACTAGAAAATACCCTACCACCACGCTATGGTTTCCTCACGATGTTTTCCTTCAGCTCAAGCTCTTGGTTCACCTTCGGCGGGTGAATCGACCTCGCTAACTACTGAGATATCATCGCTAGCCATCCTATAATACTATTTCTTGAATTTTCAAAAACTCTAAAACACGGCAATGTTCGCAAGAACACTATCAGTTTTGTTCACCTCATGCTGGGCAATAAAAGTTCGGTTTACGATGGAACACAACTTTTATATTGCACGAATATAAACTTTAGAACAATCTGCAACGGACGATATTGTGGTTATTCTTCTATCCTTTGTTCAAACTCCTTTTATATGCCAAATGTGTTATTGCTTTTTAGATATGCAAGTTTGAAATGTTTCTAAGGCCGAGTTCGATGGTCGACAATAAACTTTTCTTTACAATCAACTAGCAGACTGTCTCTGCTTAGTACGGAAGCACTTTAGAAAAAACTAAAAAATCTGTTTCTTATTTGGTTGAGCAGAGAGAGAGAAAGAAAGCAGAGTGCAACGCGCACGTGGAGTCGTGTTGCTTTGCACTATGAGCCGCTACGCGCCTCGCATGTGAATGTAGCGCTTGGTGGTTTGGGTCGAATATCTGATAACGTCGCGGTAAAAATAAATACTCTACTTGCTCCCACCCCCGCGCCCGCACACCAACCGCGGCTCGCAGTACGAAACAATACAAGGCCGCGTGCGCGTTGTACTCAGTTTTGTCTCCTTGAAAAAAGCCACCGGATGTAGCCTCAAGTGAGATTGCCGAAGCTCACCGTTAGATGCTTGGCGGCAGATTTTCAACTTGAGGATGGTAGTTAGCTAGCGGAGTACTAAAATGTACCCTCGTCATCTGATGATATGTAGCCGTATCTCAGCCGTAGGACGTCCACTGCTGGACATAGGCCTCCCCCATTGACTTCCATAAACACCGGTTGGAAGCGGCTCGCATCCAGCGCGTTCCTGCGGTCTTTATGAGGTCGTCTGTCCACCTTGTGGGTGGACGTCCTACGCTGCGCTTGCCGGTCCATGGTCCCTAAAAAGTACCCTACCACCACGCTATGCTTTCCTTCACCGGCAGCTCAAGCTCATACTTATTAAAAGATTAGTAACTTTCATTATGTATATTTTATCTTCTTTACTGCCTTTCGTAAAACTCACATCTATATTCAGCAAAAGTTTGTAGGAAACAGGGGCTGAAGGCCTACGAGCCATGGCTGGTTGCCCATGTATTGTCAATTCACACCCGTGGTACGTGACGGGATATCTGTAGGGACATTTGCATAGTTTACTTAGTGGGGTCAGCGAATGTTTGGTTAGGAAGGCAAGCTTAGAATTCAATAAAATAGTGTTAGAGTAATATCACTAACTTGTACCTGCATTATAGAAATGATAATTTATTTTTTATAAATTCAATGTGTAAACCGAGTTGAATTGAGTTCATTCGACTTGAACCAATCCTGAGTGTAAAATCAAGGTCATGTCAAGTTATGCTTCGGGAGCTCAAGGGTGTGGGTTTGATTCCCACTCAGGGCTAACTTTTGTGCAACGAACTTATATGCTTAAATAGAAATATGCTAACAAAGAATTCTAAGTACCTAAATGATAACTTCAAAATAAAGAGATATGTGCAAAAAAGTTAACCAATCTACGTGATTATCACGAATATGACATAATTGTGAAAGTTTATACATATTTTTTAAGTTGAGTGCCTATTGCCTAAGTGTCATCTTGAAACTCTTAATTGAGTACCAATTACTTATGTATCATCTTGAAACTTTTAATTGAGTACCAATTACCTATGTATCTAAACTAACGTTTCTAACTGAAACTGTTAACGTAATGAGAAAGTACATTGCTCTGCAATGGAGTTGCACAAAGTGAAATCCAAATTGAAAATATGCCATCAAGCACGTAACGGTATGTTCCGGCAGCCTCACTTGAGAGCCACTTCCGAGTGCTTTATCATCTTCGACCAAACCGTCACTTAACATTAACAGAGTTGTGGTCAAGCGCCTAATCTGATAAAAAAAATATATTTTTTTTTCTCGCGGTTACCCATCTAGGTATCTACTGGGTCGCCCGTTTCGCTACATAGGATATTTTTACACATTAACAAAAGGACAACTCTAAGCTATTTTCCCGAGAAAATTCCATCCTTTTCATGTTCCGGCGCTGGCGACGTGTGATCGTTTTAATAAGGTTTCGACATAGATTACTCTTTATAGATTCCGCATTCATGATACACATTACACACCGCGCGTAGGATAAGTTTTTTTGACAGGCTAGGTGTATAACCATAGCTTAATGACGGTATAGTCGAAGATGATAAACACACCTAGGCTGGCATGAAACTGGCTCACAAATGCCGGAATACACAGTTAGGTTCTTGACAGATTTTCAATTTAAGAGTGGTAGCTAGCCAGTCGAATACTATAAAGTACTCTAACGCCATGCTATGGTTTCCTCACGATGTTTTCCTTCACCGGCAGCTTAAGCTTACTGTTGGTATTTGAACCCACGCCCTTCAACGTGTGTACCGAGCGCGCTGACCACCGAGCTATCATCGTTACAAACAAATTTCGTGGTACAAAATATGTATCGCAGGGGCCGAACTAGATGCGCTTACTAAATTGAAAAGTTAAACAAATTACTGCAGTGCGACAGATAACAGTATTTATAAACTGCAAAATCAAGCGTAACATGAGATATAAGATGAATACTTGAAAACTATGTGTTTACATTCCCTGATTGATATTTCTTATAGCACATACTTTGGAAATTTTGTTATAATATAATGGGTATCAGTCCGGGAGACGTTGTGTAAAGGCTGTTTTAACTAGAGGTTCTTTGGCGCGAGGAGGTCTTCTCTTAACTAAAGAATGTTGAGAGGAATTAACTGTTTCTAATTTTTTACTTTTTTTTTCTAATTAAGGCTACTCTCTGAATATAAAGTTGACGAACACTCAGCACTTCTCAAACAACATATAAATCTACCGTCGGGAAACGGAACGGAAGCTTCTTCATTACTGCACTGCGCATTATGCCCCATCCGCTATTTTATATTATTTTCTTTTTGATTATTAAGAACATTGGCTAAGTAAGCTGCGACGTATGACTTAAAGGCACTTTGAACTTGAAATGTGTATTTACCTTAACCTATTTGGTCCCTTATTCAATGACCCAGATAATTTTGTAATCTAAATAAAAATATGTTGTATCAAATCGTATCTATAAGAGTTATTCTGTGGATTTCACCCACGCACTAGGCAAGATGTTATCAAAATTCCAACGTCGTGTACGGCTTCTCATTAGCGACTTTACTGTGCTTTATTTAAGACATAAAACGATTAAAACTTTTTACCTTGTTTAATAATTTTACGTGGAAAAATAATTTGATAAGTATTAGTGTAATATACGTTGTTATTATGTTGTTGTTTTCTATGTTCGTCAAACTAACAGCCAAACGGACGCGTTTACCATAGAACTATAAAACGAGAGAGGAGATCAAAAGTTACTTTAAAACGAGGTATGGGTAATTAAGGTTTGTAACGATGATAGCTCAGTGGTCAGCGCGACTAGTTCACACCCCGAAGGGCATGCTTTCAAATCTCGACAATGAGCTTGGGCTACCAATAAAGAAAAATATCATAAGGAAACTACTTTCTAGTACTCGGCTAGCTAGCCACCTAGCTAGTTAAGTAGAAAATCTGCCGCCAAGTACCTAAAGGTGTATTTCGAGACCATCACTCAGATCAATCAATCAATCATCAATCAGACTTAGTTCCACGTCAGGCTAAGTGTGTTTATCATTTTCGACCACACCGTCACTTAACATCAGATGAAATGTTGTCAAACCACGTAGCCAGTTAACCATTGGAAATTTTCAACAATTCAAACAATTCTGAAAATTGGCTTCTTCAACAAAATTATGATTCCACCGAAGACATTCTAGTTGATCCGTCTTAGACTACAAGAGTTTCAAATACTTGCACATATTTACATTAAACTTACATACCTACATACACACACGCGCGCGCGCACACACACACCCAAACACCCGTACACACACACGCCCAAATACCCGTACACCCACCCACCCAGTCACATACATATGTATGTACGTACACACACTCGCTCACACACACCCACACACACATACCTAATCATACGCTCCCTCACACACACACACGCACACACACACTTTCATTCATTCATTCATTCATTATTTCCCCAAATATCCCTTTTCTTTTCTTCTAATTTAATACATTGGTACCTGGATGACCGTGCTTTGCTCGGCTGAAAACACGGATAAAACGACGTTTTCTAAAAATGAAACCTAGCTAGATCGATTTTTCTCCCTCGAAACCCCCTGCATACAAAATTTTATGAAAATCGTTGGAGCCGTTTCCTAGATTCAGAATATATATACAAGAATTGCTCGTTTAAAGATATAGATTGTTTATGACGTGCATGTAGTGATTTTCTTGTCCGGCGGAGGGTATTGTTATGCCATAACACAGGTTAATTCCTAGCATGGGTAACAATGCTTCTCTATGAATTACACTTTCGAACAACACTTATGTATAAATTTATTGCCAAATAAATTTCATTTCATTTCATAAATTTCATTTCATTTCATTATTCGCTAAGGAAATCTTATATTTGGAAAAAGAAATCACAGCCATCGGCTAAACCATTACATCCCATACCAGACGTCTTTTAACAAATGCGAAGGATATCAAAATCAAGGAACCTTTTTACCTTCCACGCTCCAAAGACAATACACAAATTTTGGAATCCGCCCCTCTGACCCAAATATACGGAGCATGAGTAAATTATGGGTACTAAACCAAACAAATAGCTGCTTTAGAGATACTTTGTCGCACGGTACTCGTAAACTGTATGTGGTGAGACACAATGTAGCTATCTACTGCATAGGCATTCTCAGACTATACGTTACCTATTACATAAATAAAATAAATAAACATCATAGAACACATACAGCGGCATCTGATCACAAACTAAGCAAAGCTTATACTATAGGAATCGGGTAACTGATAGAGCTGCAGAGTTGGTACAGAGGCTAGGACTTGCAACACAGGGGGTTGAACGGACCCCTTTTTAACCGACATCAAAACAGAAGGAAGTTCTCAATTCGGTTGTATTTTACACGACTGCCTAAAAAAGAAGTGTAATATTTTCAGGGTTCATGTATGCATGTGAGTTTCTTTATTACACAATTACCTTTACATAACAACCTGAACCGTTTTTGATGAAATTGCTATGGGAGTAATCTGAAAGTATAAAATAATAAAAGAATTTACAAATACACTGAAGCAGGGCTTAGAAACATTAAACACCAAATTTAAAAAAGAACTAATTTAGAAAAAAATTAGATGAAATTTTCGAAGAAAATTCTACCCTGTGTCACTCGGGATTATGTAAGGATACGTTCCAGCAGCCTCATTTGAAAGCCAGTTCCGTGCCGGTGTGTTTTATCATCTTCGACCACACCGACACTTAACATGAGGTGAGCTGTGGTACAACACCTAGCTTGTCAACAATAAAAAAGATATTGGCAATCCTTCTGGTCGTCATCATCATCATCATAGTTCACTACTGGACATAAATCTCTGACAGGATACGTCACGCAGCCCGATTTTCAGATTCTCGCTACCAGCAACTGCCAGCTGCCATGTGTCACTTCAGCTAGTGTCAGGGTCAAACACTACGTTTGCCGATTCACGGTCTCCACCCACTCTATAACACGGCTACTCCAGTCGGTTTTGCGGGAATCTTTTTCGAAGGTTAAGCGTGGAGGCGTGCCCGTCGCATACCCTGCAAGCGCAAAAAGAAAGTGCAGTCTCAACTCCACTTGAAGCACTTCATGGTGGTGGGACGCCCACCTAACTTATCGTCAACATGTCCGGATACAAAAACTGGAGACCCAGTTCCACCTCGATGGAATACGGTCCTTACACACTGAAAATGCCCCGGGTATTGTAGGTGACCACTTACCATCAGATGGCACGTCGCTTGTCTGCCAGCTACATTAAAAATCCTAACTATATTCAACTTAGGTTGAACCAACAAAAGGAAAATAAGTTAAGTTTCCTTTGAGTGTCGGTGTCACAAAAACGTGACAGAAACAGAATCCTATCATATAGCGAGAACAAAATAAAATATGGAAGAAAGGTATTCAGAATTCTAAACGAGCGATACCTTCGGGATACGAAATACACAAGGTCAGCTGGAAAATAACTACATTTTCACACGCCTTATCATTATTGAAATAAGAGTGAGTTTTAGACAAGGAATTTCTTATAACGCGTTCTGGGAAAATCGTTTAGTGAAACAGTACGATTCGCTAGTGTTGCTAATATTATTTGAATTTATTCGAGTTGTAAGATTTATTCACTTTTATGATTACACGACTGCCAAAAAAAGGAGTGTAATGTTTTCAGGGTTCATGTATGTGAGTTATTTTATTGCACCATGTCTTTTAAATGCCTGAACAGATATGAATGTATGGGTATCGTTAGAATCCAAACATAATCCAGAGTGACGCTGTATTTTCTTTAAACTAATTTTTTTTTGTTTCTTCTTTTTTATACTTGTCGTCCACATGCAACGACAGTGTGACATCTCGAATAATACGATTTTTCGTGTTACTGATATTCTGCATCGCGATCTCGCATTCTATTATCTCCAAAAGTGGGATATTTTTTCTACAATAACAACAACAAAAAAAAAAAGAGAAAAGACATAATATCACTATATAGCGTTGTATCCTTTGGTGATCTAGTTGGTTTCGATACATTGACAGTTCAGTTGTCACCTAAGCTTTCGATTATCAAAAAAAAAACGGGACATCACGAGGATACCATCACCATCACGTATTAAATGTCGATTTCCACAACATCTTCAACGTGAAAATAAAACTTACCATCTTGTAAACTTACTTTTTTTTGGAACACCGTGATAAGTTTTTCTTTTTTCTTCTGATACTTCATTTCAATATAAGTTATATCTAATCAGTTCATACATAATAAAGCCACCTGGAGAACACTTCGTTCGAGAACACATAAGAACAGTCGTTTTCTGTAAAATTATGGTTTTTGTCATGTTACCTGTTGACAAGTAGACGATATATAGATTGCATGAAAAATATTGTAAGTATTAGAAAATGTTACCCATAATAATCAACGTATAGTTAACTAAGTTTGCTATGGGTAAGCTAGCTGCTCCCTGCGGGAAACTCACGTTTTCCGGGATAAAAAGTAGCATTATTAAAGTCCTCGGTAAATCTGGTATATCCCAGGTAAATTAATACCTTTTCCCTTCGAACATCACCTGATTAAAACCTTCGAGTGCTCATTACTTCGCTTCCGTTCGTGTGCTCAACCAATATAACCACACGTGCGGTCGAGGTCTACGATAGATATGGACTGAGCCATGTATTGAGTTAAATTGGAGCGATGATAGCTCAGTGGTTAGCGCGGTCGGTTCATAAGCCGTTGGGCGTGGGTTCAAGCCTCAACAATAAGCTTGAGCTGCCGGTGAAGGAAAACATCGTGAGGAAACCATAGCGTGGTTATTTTTTAGTACTCAGCTGGCTAGCTACCACTCTCAAGTTTAAAATCTGCTGCTAGGTGTGCTTTACTATATTCAACCACACCGTTATCTAACATCAGGTGAGGTGCAGTCGAAGTTAAAGCTGTGAAAAAATTAAATTTCAAAGCCAACGCATTCAAAAGATACAGCCGTTTATGCTGCAAATTTTCGACACTCACAAGGGAATCAAAACCTATAGGTTACTTCCCGTGAACTCAGAATCTTGAAGTTTGGTACGAAGCAACGTTTTATAGCACAGATAAAGGAAAAAGTGCGAAAAGCATAAATTACCATACAAAATAAATAAAAATACCATAAATTTTACTTATATATCTACAGATTTGTACGGAACCCTCGGTGCGCGAGACGGACTCGCACTTGGCCGGCTTTTTTATTCATGTTTCATTTCGTGGACTTAAATGTTTTTCTATTATTTGTATTTTGCCTATGTCCAGCAGTAGACGTCTTACGACTGAGCTGATGATGATGATTTCGTCATCAATAACATTTATACTTTCATCTCTCCAGTGACGTAATATCTGTATTTCCACTCAAATAATCCCAGAGTGTAAATAAAAACTGTTCTAAAGACTCCGATACTTTAATCAAGAAACCAATTGATACCTGGAAGATCAAAGGCGCACCTCGTAAAGGATCCGCTCCGAGTACTTTGTATTAGAAAATAGAATTGTGTCATGGAAATGTTCTTGTGTTATTTTATGTACAGTAGCAGTCAAACTGTAGAATCCGCCGTATCACATAACGATTGGCAGTTATAAAAATGTTGCCGTTTTATATTATTACAAATACAAATACAATTATTTTATTGATAACACCAATGTTACAAGTCAATTCCGTAATATCATTTCAAATATATCATTAAAAGAGTTTTAAAACAATCATTACATGTCAATGAATAAAAACAAAACGTCAAAATAAACAAACATGTCAATATAAAAAATAATTCCAATATAAATATACTGTCAATATAAAATATGTCATTATAAAAGTATGTAAATCTAAAAAAATATTGTCACTATAATAAAATGTCAAAAAAATCATAATTACTTACTAGTAATGTAACAATCTTTTAGTTTAAAATACTAAGTTTATACACCTTGTTATGATTTTCTCACGACGTTTTCCTTTATCGGAACCTCAGGTCCATGTTGGAAATTGTATTGGAATTGAATTTTTCGTCCACTGGATGTCAAAAGCCACTGAAAATTACTGTAGAAATAATAATCTCCTAACAATAGGAAAAAAAAAACATTATTTGAAGCAGTTGAGATACTTTTACTTGGTGGTAGATCTCTTTAGCAGGAGGTCGTCTAGGTAGGTACCACCGTAGTACCAGATATTCTGCCGCCAAGCAGTAGTGTGTAAACGTTACTGTGTTCCGATTTGAAGGGTACTGCAGCTAGCGAAATTACTGGGCTGTTGAGACTAAACATCGATAGTCTCAAAGTAATGAGCACCAAAGCGATGTTGCCCTGGACTTTGTTTTGTTACTTAAAGTTCTGTGTATTGCTGCAATGGTCATGGTCAGGCGTTATCTCTTACCATCATGAGAGCGTCTCCTTCATCTCATAACATTTAAAATATTTAAAAAAATAGACGAAACAAAAAAAAAATATTTTTTTTTAAACACTGAATAGATTCTCGTTTGACGACATCATGCCTGATGTTAAGCAACGATGTGGTCTAGGAACCTGTTTATTCTTGATTTGAAGACATTCATATTGTACTTTTCGAAAACATAGACTCCGGCAAAAAGTTCCACATTGTCGCTGTGCGAATCAAGAATGTGGATTCGTAGCACTTAGTGCGCACATGGGGAACGTCCACCATGTACGGGCGACGCTTTGAATGTTTCTGTTGATTTTGTAATTATCTTGTTTTGTTTTTCTATTCTAAATAATAATATATTTTATTTCAGGTAGCGAAATATAGACTTATAGCGATTAGATTGTGTGCTGTAAGTACATATATTTTTGATAGCTCTATAAGAAAAGTAGAAACTAAGTTACAGAAGCAAGTCTAACAATATACCAAAAATTATTTCAAAAAATCTATACACCTATATTATACAAATAGTAAAACAGTAAACGAGCCGTGTTCATACATTAAATAAAAAAAAATATTTAAAAAATATTATTATATATTGGTTTTATTATACGTTGTAGTTATATAACCAAGAAAAAAAAATGTTTAGACATGTTTGTTTGTTGATTTATCTGTTTGTCGTTTGTGCACAAAACGGCTAAACCGATATAAAATCGCTTTTTCACTGATGCATTGTAACAAGTTGTTTTATTCCGATCGGATCACAAACAAAAAAGTTATGTTAATATAAATAATACGCTGAGTATGAAATCGTTGAGCTATCATCGCCACGCAAATAAATATAATGGAAATAAATTATGATTGTATAAATGAGAACAAAAATCACTTTGAAAGAGAATAAAAATCACTTTGTCTAAGGTTTTTCAAAACTAAAACTAAATAAGCAACTGAATAAGCCAATATTGCAGATCAGAAATAATACGTAAGTACAAGTCGGCATCGCTGGTTGCTCCGCCAATAGAGATATTCGGTTCGCATTTATTATGCACGTGCCTACTGGGGAATCTAGTTACAAGGAGAATGTTTGATAGTTAGACGAGCGATTTTTTAAACACGGTAAAGTAATAAGACAACCGAAATCAAGCACTGCCAAGTACCCAACGGTGTGTTTCGACTGCTTCACTTGAGAGCCAGTTCCATTCCAGACTAGATGTTTTTTTATGCTTGATGTTTGACCACAGCTCACCTGATGTTGATTGACGGTGTCGTCAAAGATAGTAAACACACCTAGCCTGGAATGGAACTGGCTTGCAAGTGAGGCTGCTGGAACACACCATTAAGTACTTTGAGACGGAACTTGAGGGTGGTAGATAGCCAGCTGAGAGTACCCTACCACCAAGCAAAAGGAGGAAGAAAGAGAAAAAAAATAAGATAAAGCACATCTTTATTTTTTGATCTTCCATTCCATCTTCGACCACACCGTCTTTTAACATCAGATGAGCTTCAGAATTAATTTCAGTAACATTAGATCCGTGGTGGTGCCGGCGTAAGAATAGTACCCCACCCTCTCTACCCGTGGTTGCCGTAAAAGTCGGCTAAGGGATGTCATCCGGAAGATGGGCAGCAGCGTCGTCCGCGTACTACACACAACTGCGCTCGCCAACCCGTTTGCCAAGCGTGGCGAGTATTGGCAAAATCCCCCCCTATGATAAATACAATGAAAACCAGGCCCCCAGTCCCCGGCAGCTTCGCTATTCCTGGCTACGGTAGCGGCCATGGTAACGGCGGAGCAGGGGGAGCTAAGAATCCCCGGCAGACGCCCGGCTACCACCCCTAACGAAGACTGGCCCTGGTAACACACAACATACGCACTTTGAGGACAGACGAAAAAATTGCTGAGCTGGAAGAAGAAATGGGTAGGTTACGTTGGGATATTTTGGGATTATCTGAAGTCCGGAGAGAGGGCGAGGACTCGATAATCTTGAAATCGGGTAACCTACTCTATTACCGGGAAGGTGACCAACAGTCCCATGGTGGTGTCGGCTTTCTCGTCCACAAGTCCCTCACTAACAACATTATTACCATCGGAAGTGTTTCGAGCAGGGTCGTATACCTAATACTCAGAATATCCAAAAGATATTCGCTGAAGGTCATTCAGGTGTACGCACCTACCTCGTCACACCCAGATGATGAAGTGGAGAGCATGTATGAGGACATAAGTAGAGCCATACATACCTCCGAGACCCACTTCACTGTTGTTATGGGGGACTTCAACGCAAAGCTAGGTATGAAGAGCGATGATGAGTTGAGAGTGGGGCAATTTGGATATGGGCAACGGAACCCTAGGGGACAGAGGCTGGCCGACTTTCTGGAGAAAGAGGACCTCTTTATGATGAACTCTTTCTTTAAGAAGCCGCCTCACAGGAAATGGACCTGGATGAGTCCCGATGGTTCTACGAGAAATGAGATAGACTTCATCATGACTAACAAAAGACGGATATTCAATGATGTCTCCGTGATTCACAGGGTGAAAACCGGTAGTGATCACCGACTGGTAAGAGGCTCATTGAATATTAACGTCAAGCTTGAAAGGTCACGCTTGATGAAGTCCACGCTCCGACCTACTCGCGCCCATATACAAAACCCCGAAAGCTTTCAACTCGAACTCTCCAATCGCTTCGATTGCCTAGAGAATCTTGCTACGATGGACGAGATCAATAACAGGTTCGTAGAAACTGTCCATACGGTGGGCTCTAAGTTTTTTAGACCCCGCCGTACAAATAGACCTCACAAACTGTCTGACCATACTCTAGACCTCATGGCTGAACGACGCTCGTTGAGACTGCAATCTTCTAGTGATGCAGAGTCATATAGGCAGCTCAATAGACAGATATCTAAGTCCTTGCGGCACGACATACGTATCTTTAACACTAATAAAGTTAAAGATACGATAGAGCGGAATAAAGGCTCCAAAGTGTTCGCGAGAGACTTATCTATTGGGCAAAGCCAGCTGACGAAGCTGAAGAGAGAAGATGGCAGTATAGCGTCGACCAAAGCAGAGGTATTAGAGGAGGTCGAAAGGTTTTATGGACAGTTATACGCTACGGTCGCTGAGCCTGTTAACAGCGCGGCCACAGACCCAAGAGCCAAGCTGAGCCGACATTATACCAAAGATATCCCGGACATCAGCCTGTACGAGATTAGAATGGCCCTGAAACAGCTAAGGAACAATAAGGCGCCTGGAGATGACGGAATCACATCAGAGCTTCTGAAAGCGGGTGGAACACCGGTACTTAGAGTCCTTCAGAGGCTCTTTAATTCCGTCGTACTCGAAGGAGTCACGCCAGAGGCATGGAACAGAGGCGTGGTGGTGCTGTTCTTTAAAAAAGGTGACAATACCTTATTGAAGAATTATAGACCCATCTCGCTTCTGAGCCATGTTTATAAGCTGTTCTCAAGGGTCATTACGAACCGTCTCAGTCGCAGGTTCGATGACTTTCAGCCTTCCGAACAAGCCGGTTTCCGAAAAGGTTATAGTACCATAGACCACATCCACACGCTACGGCAAATTATACAGAAGACCGAAGAGTATAATTTGCCACTATGTTTAGCGTTTGTGGACTATGAGAAAGCCTTTGATTCGATCGAGACATGGGCGGTGGTTGAGTCTCTCCAACGATGCCATATTGACTATCGGTATATCGAAGTGTTGAAGTGTTTGTATAATAACGCCACAATGTCAGTCCGAGTACAGGAGCAGACTTCGAAGGCGATTCCATTGAAAAGAGGCGTAAGACAGGGAGACGTCATATCTCCGAAACTGTTTACTGCCACAATGGAAGATGCCTTCAAGCTCCTGGAATGGAAAGGATTCGGCATCAATATAAACGGCGAATACATCACTCACCTTCGATTTGCCGACGATATCGTGGTCATGGCAGAGTCGATGGAAGATCTCGGCACGATGCTCGAAGACCTCAATCGAGTTTCCCAACGGGTGGGCCTTAAAATGAACATGGATAAGACAAAGGTGATGTCGAATACCCATGTTGTGCCCACCCCAATATCATATTGGGAGCTCGGTTCTTGAAGTTGTTGACTCATACATTTACCTAGGACAAGCAGTCCAACTAGGTAGGTCCAACTTCAAGAAAGAGGTCAGTCGTCGAATCCAACTCGGCTGGGCAGCGTTCGGAAAACTGCGCAACGTTTTTTCGTCTGATATACCTCAGTGCCTCAAGTCGAAAGTCTTCGACCAATGTGTGTTACCAGTGATGACTTATGGTGCTGAAACGTGGTCTCTGACTATGTGCTTTCTAGATAAGCTCAAAGTCGCACAACGAGCTATGGAGAGGGCTATGCTCGGAGTTTCCCTACGAGATCGAATCAGAAATGAGGAGATCCGTAGACGAACTAAAGTAGCCGACATAGCCCAGCGGATTAGCAAGTTGAAGTGGCAGTGGGCAGGGCACATAGCACGCAGAACTGATGGCCGATGGGGCTGCAAAGTTCTGGAGTGGAGACCACGGACCGGCAAGCGCAGCGTAGGACGTCCACCCACAAGGTGGACAGACGACCTCATAAAGACCGCAGGAACGCGCTGGATGCGAGCCGCTTCTAACCGGTCTTTGTGGAAGTCAATGGGGGAGGCCTATGTCCAGCAGTGGACGTCCTACGGCTGAGATGATGATGATGATGATGAACATTAGATCAGTGGTCAAACACTTAGCTTGTCAACCACAAACAAATATTCTGTGTGTATACTTATTCACACCTCATTAATATTTTAACATTTTTGATGGTATTTTTGACATGCATTGTAATGTGATTCGTAACTTTATTATGAATAAAATATTGTATTTTATTTATATAAATAATAATCAAATACAAACGCTAACGTTCGCGGTTGCAATATTAGTGTCAGCGTAATTACAACTAGTTATTTACAAGTGAAGCTAGGTAATGAGTAGCGTAGCGTTGGTAGCTCAATGGTTAGCGCCATGACATTTTAAATGAAACATAATTAGGATTAATCTAAAACTAAAATGTTATTTTCTAACCATTTTCTGTCTATTGACAAGCTAAAGATACCTACTATAGAAAGAAAGAAATATATATACGATACTTTTATTACTTCTAAATTGTGTCTTATTTTAATAATTTATTTATAAGAAAAATAAAAAACGAAGCATACCATTTTTTTAGACCAATTACTTTACTCTTAGAAATTTAGTTTGGTAGCTTAGATAACAGATAAAGGTACAGGTACAAACATTTCATTGATAATACTAAAGTCACAAGTCATATTTTTATTCATATTAATTAAAATCATGAAACACAGTAAAAAGCGTATGGACGGGGCGATTGTGTGGATTTTTTTAGGGAGCATGCTTATTAAAAACGCCTCTCTTATCACTACACTCACAGCTCACAATAGAGATAGACAGATCCCTGTAAAAGCAATTTTGTATCCGTCTGATATCTGCGTTTACCTCATAGCTACGAGTATATTATGCCGAATTATTAGGTGATTTTTCTCTTTGAATACAATACTTGTTTTCCTTGTATGAGTGATCGGTAATGTAATAACGTGATACTTTATTTGATAGGATAATCCGTTTTCTTCTCATAAAAGTTGACTCAACTATAAAATCAGATTGTTATCATGTCTCAGTTGAGAAGAATCAGTGTAGCCAACCCTAGCTTTAGTTGTAGATCTACAGTTTTTTGTCATCCCAGTTTTAGAAAGTTTTCCGTTTTATTCCTAATCCAAGTTTTTTTGTCTTTTTCATCAAATGATCAAGTTAAAAGCTTAAGCAAAAACTATTAGGTTTTAGTTTTCTACGGTTTTTTAGAGCTAATCTTTAATTTTTCTCTGATTAAAACGCCAACACTAAAGAAACAAACTTGAATTGTTAGAAAATAAACTAAATACTAAAGCAAGACGTAACAAATTGTTTCCTTTCTCATATAATTACTCTTTACTGCCATTCATAATTGATGGTATTTCAACCTATGTAATAAATCTATGTATTTTCTAATATATTTGCAATTTGCATAATATAAAAAACTTTTGGTGATACCTCTTCTAAAACGTATGAAATGAATAAATTTTCAAACCAGTTACCAATAATTGTGTCTCTAAATATAGACCTTAATACAGATAAGAACGTCATAACAAACGAACTTACTTCTCAATGCAGATTATTTTTCACAACAACACTTATCGTAAGAAATCTTTTTAAATCGCTCTTTGAGTTTATTTTTCTGTTAACTTTTTAAGTATCAAAAAATATTTATTGTGCGTACAGAAAGAAAAAAAAACAAAAAAAAAAATATCAATGTTAAGTGCATTTTGATTATACCCAACTTGCTTATAGATCTTCTTTACCGCTGCCGCTGAACAGTAGTGTGCAAAAGTGTGAACATTATTTGGAGGTAAAAGGTGTCCATTATCTTAATCTAACAATAAAATAGCGCAAGTTTCATGACTATTGCTTATTTTATACTTACACATATTTTATTTCTCTCTGAACCTAATTCTAAAGTTAACACGGGCGTAAGCTAGTTTGAAATAAACGAATCCATTTTTCGTCACTTCCCCAACACACGTGTCATTTAGACTCAATCCAAACAGGAAAATCCGTTGAAATACTCGGAGGCCGCTGCCATATTTTCCTTGACCACTTACAATTTGAGTAAAGCACCTTCATAACATAAAATTGGGGGAAAAGTATAAAAACTTACCGCCACATCCAGTTCGCAATTGACAGGGTTATTACGCGCTTGTAACTTGCGGTTGTCGCATTTGAATTGATATTGCGACCATCAAAAGTCGCATCGTGCTACAAAATAAAGCAATGTTTTCTTTTGGTAACCAGTCCTACATATTTGATTCGTATCCTCGTCATCTTACTACATTGATGAAAAATGATAGCATCGTCTAAGATGGTAAACAAACCTAACCTGGAATGAAATTAGCTCTCAACTGAGGCTGCCGGAACACAAGTAGTGATAAATAAAACTAAGTATGTATATCAACATAAAAATAATGAACTTCTGTAAAATGGACAAAAAAATCAAAATGAACTAAAAAAATGGAAAAACCAAATGGATGAAATGGTCAAAATGGACTTCCGCAAAGTAACGCTTGTTCCAATTAATTATATAATATTACTATACACTTTGTTTATATTTACATTACATAAAACGTATAGAAGAAAATTACATATAGCTGCTTAGATAGTGATATCAGACGCGATGCTTAGAAAAATCCAGCTTGTTTTTCTTTGCTAAAGACAGATTACATTAGCACATTATAAATGCTTTTATGTTCAGCGACATCGTGGAGTAACTGTCGCAAATCGCAACTTACTTAATAGCGTAGCCGTGATTTCCCCTCGCCGCTAAGTGGACAAAGTCATAATGTTTTGCTCATAGTTGACGAAGGTATTTTTTATTTCAGCCAAACTTGGTTTCTCTGGAATGGACAGTTATTATCGTGTTTTATCGTTAAGCTTTGTAATGGCAAAGGCAAAGTTATCTACTGATACTCAAAAACTTTCTTAATAAGAAATAGGTTTACCTTTGACCGCTATCTCAGTGATGATGCGGTCTAAGATTAAGCACGCTTGCGAGTTGAAGACATCCAGATTATAGTCAACGAGGAACACCCATTCAGGCAGCACATTCCACTGTCAAACAGTTCGCACAATGAACGTGGAATCAAATCGTTTTTTATGTAAAAGTAATTAGACGAACGTGACGTTCTCCTGATGGTAAGAGATAACGTGTCCGTGACCATTGCAACGCTATACAGAACTTTGAATAACAAAACTGCTTTGGCGCTCATTACTTTGAGACTTTCGATGATTAGTCTCAACAGCCTTCGCTAGCTGTAGTACCCTTCAAATAGGAACACAGTTATGTTTACACACTTCTGCTTGGTGGCAGAATATTTGGTACTGCGGTGGTACATACTTAAACGACCTCCTGCTAAGGAGACGTGCCATGAAGTAAATATAAATTGCTTCTATTAATATCAGCATCAATGATTTGATTATTGATTTAGAATACCTATTGGCGCGCCTTGGGAGTAAAGTCAACTCGAATACCGTGACGCTCTCTTATACCCTAGTGTGTGTGCTCGTGTGTATACTATACAATTCATTGCTTCTCTGTGTGAGGTGCTTGCTTTTTAAATATTCCACATCTACCGCACGTCCCGTGACGATCAACTTTCTTTTAGAGCCAGATTTTTGTAGCAATGATGACCCAATGGTTAGCGCGGTTGGTTCTCATGCCGAAGGGCGTGGGAACAAACCTCAACAATGAGCTTGAGTTATCGCCGAAGAAAACATCGTGAAAAAATCATAGCACTGTGTTATGGTAGTTTCTAGTACTCGGCTGGCTAGCTACTACCTAGTACTAGAACTAGCTACCCTCAAGTTAAAAAACTGTCGCCAATCACCTAACGGTGTTCCGGCTGCTTCGCTTAAAAGCCAGTTTCATTCCAGGCTACGTTTACTTTACCATCTTCGAGCACACCGTTACTTAGCATCAGATGAGCTGTGGTCAAATACTTAGCCTGCCAACCATAAAAAAAAAGAACAGTGGAGCAGTAAAAAGTTTCTAGACTCGACACAAATAGTATGCTAACTTTTTTCGCTAAGGAATGGACTGATAGCATCATTTTTAACGTTTAAATATGTGCGGTTACCAACTTCCCCGACAGGAAAGTGGATGCCGTTGCAAGTGGGGAACACTTTAGCTAATATATTGGAGTGTGGCTAAAAATGCCGGAGGAAACAAGTTTGGTCGAATTTGGACTAATCTGTTACGAACTTCTGCTATTTGCGTCGAAATATTAATACTTGATGTCGTTTAAACTGTTTCTATTCTCATAACGATGGTGGTTCAGTGGTTAGTGCGACCGATTCACACGCATGGATTCAAATCCTGTCAATGAGTGACAGGAGTGAGGAAAACATAGTGAAGAAATCATGGCGTGGTGGTAGGGTACTTTCTACTACTCGGCTGGCTAGCTACCACCCCCAAGTTGAAAATCTGCCGCCAAGCATCTGACGGTGTGTTCCGGCAGCTTAAGCTCATTGTTGGGGTTTGAACCCACGCCTTTCGGCATGCGAACCGACCGCGCTAACCACTGAGCTATCATCGCTACAAACACATATTTGTACAACACTAAGTCGCTATCATTTCTTTTTTGTTTTTCTCGTTTTGCGAAGAGTTAATTTCACAACCTTCAATATAATTGGATTTATGGTCAAGTCTTACTAAGATTCAAAGCAAATTGAATATTGTTCCAAGCACGGTAGGTTTTTGCCCTAAAAAGGGTGAGTGAGGAAGATTGATTGTCATTCTGTCATTTCCAAAGTCGGTATCGAGTCTGACAGTCGATTGTTTACTGGAAATTAGAAACGGCCATTACGAAAACGTTGAAAGGATAAGATGTTAAGAAAAATAAATTAAATTATTTTTTTATCAATAAAAAAATTAATTGTTGACCATATCTCATAGAATGTTAAGTGACGGTTTGGTATCTCTACCTGGCTACCGGAGCATACCTAATGGTGCTTGACGGCAGATTTTCAGCTTGAGGGTAGCTAGCCAGCTGAGTACTAGAAAGTATACTACTGTAGAACTATTAGTAAAACTCAAATGTAGTTAATATTGCTATATTCCAATACTTCAATTGTTTTCTCAATCTTTAGTACAAACTTTCACCATCGGTGTCCAACAGTGCCAACCTTCCAAAATGTTCCTACCGTCATTCTATATCTTTATATAAAACGTGTTGCCAGTGTATCTTCTTCAAACTTCCAACAATTTATTTAAACTGTCGAACCTTACACTACCATCACGCTATGGTTTCCTCGCGATGTTTTCCTTCACCGCCGGCTCAAGCTCATTGTTGGGGTTTGAACCCACGCCCTTCGGCATGCGAACTGACCGCGGTAACCACTGAGCTAACATCGCTACAAAGCAACTGTATAATAATTGTTTGGTACAAACAAACCATTTTGCTTTGCCTCAGTACAAAAACAAACTGCCCTAAAATATATAATATAATCTAAAGTTAAATCTATAATGTATCAAAAACTTGAAGTTATATTTGAATAGCAGTCTTCAAAATTATTCGCTCAAATATCCGAAGCACCTTCACCACGGTAATGATATTCACACGTGTTAAAACCGATATTCCCAGCTATGAGAGAACCAATTCCGTAAACACAGGGAACCAATTAGACTGACTGCTATAATTTCAACCCGTACGTCGAATTTCAACGTGTAAGGTTAGTAAAATTATCTGCACTT
Source organism: Biston stratarius (assembly GCA_950106695.1). Taxonomy (NCBI): domain Eukaryota; kingdom Metazoa; phylum Arthropoda; class Insecta; order Lepidoptera; family Geometridae; genus Biston; species Biston stratarius. The sequence goes on along the minus strand of OX467109.1, from coordinate 16,564,826 downwards.
TGTGAATGATGACACCGATTTCAATCAACACTGTCTTGTTATCTTATTACACGACTGCCCAAAAAGGAGTGTAATGTTTATAGGGTCCATGTATGTGTGTGAGTTTTTTATTTCAATGGCTGAACAGATTTGTATGTATGAGGTCAAAATCAAAATCAAAAAGTCATTTATTCAGTTTAGGCCCTGGTAAGGCACTTATGAACGTTAAGTTACATGTTTGAATCTACCACCAGCTCGTAATTACACTTCAATTGAGAAGACTCCGGCAAGAAACTCAGCAAGGCATTTTCTTGTGGATCTTTATTTTCATAGTATAGTTAGAATCTATGGGGATTGTTGGTATATATATAAACACACAATACGGTTAGAATATTGGTATGCGTTTATTGTAACGTCCCATAAATTATTTATGTACTATAGTGTACAAAGTAGCACTTTAAAATAATGTATATTTATGTACTATAGGTGAGATATATAAAACAATACGGTTTGATTTTAAGTAGGCAAAAAGGTCGGTGCGATATGCTATTGTCTCTGTTGTCTGTGTGAGACTGGCGGGGCGAGCGCGGCGCGTCGAGCGCGGTCGCAGCGCGAAGTGTAGGAAACCGGTTCGCATCAGACTGCAGGTCGGTACAAACTCCGCGCTATTCTGTGACGCTCGCCGGCCGCTAGAACAATGGATGCAGCGGCAGGCGGCGCGTTTCCAATGCTACCGAAACGCGCGTAATACGACTGTCGTGTCCGTCTTATTTAAGTTTTATATTATATGTTATTGTATTGTGTAAATAGATATTTATTATATACTTATGTGTAAAGTTATTTTTGTAAATAATTAAATTACTAATGTAGGCTATTAATAAATAAATAAGATTTAGGATATAATGTAAATATAAAATAATGTATGTGTATTTATAATATATACTAGTGTTTATATAAGAGAGTAGCCTACATCACTCCCCTCCAGACCGTTACTACGGTCGATAGAAGTTGGGAAATCGTACCGTACGCCCAGAACGAGTTTTCTTAATTGGAGCCTGGACCGGGATTGGTGCTGAGCTCGGGGCTGGTACATCTCTTTGCCGTATCGGAGTTGAGTCTGGTGGAGCAAGAGTGGTGGGGGTTGCAGTAGAGGTGGGAGGAGAAGGGTCTGTCAAAATGTAGGCTGGCTTCAGCCTATCGATTGAGACAGTAACCTCTTTTCCTTTGACCAATAGTTTAAAAACTTTGTCATCCCGTTCGAGCACTTTGTGTGGGCCGGTGAAGGGAGGTTTCAAGGCAACTCGCACTGCATCGTCCCGTAAAAATACGTGGCTCGAAGTTCTTAAATCTTTGAATATAAATATTTTATTTTTATTGTGGCGGGCAGCAGGTGTAGGTTGTAGCTTCGCAGTGAAGCGGTGGAGGCGAGTCGTGAAGTCTGAAATGTCAGTACTGTCGGGGACAGTAGTCTGGAAAAATTCTCCAGGTAGACGTAACGTCTCGCCGTACACCAGCTCCGCTGAGGAAGCTTGCAGGTCCTCTTTGAAAGAGCTCCTGATGCCAAGTAGCACCAAAGGCAGTATATCAACCCAGTTGCTGTCTGCGTGGCACATTATTGCTGATTTAAGTTGGCGGTGGAATCTCTCCACTAAACCGTTACACGCTGGGTGGTAGGCAGTCGTTCTGCGATGTTTGAATCCAGTCATTTTTCCAAGATATTGGAAAAGTGCTGATTCGAACTGCGTACCGCGATCAGTCACGATGTCGGTAGGAGATCCAAATCTGGATATCCACGACATCAACGCCTTGCCAACAGTTTCGGCTGTTATATCGGGCATCGGCGTGACCTCTGGCCAACGTGTAAACCGGTCTACTGCTGTGAGACAATATCTCTGTCCTTGTGATATCGGTAGTGGGCCGATTATATCCACATGGATGTAAGCAAAACGAGCGCGGGGTAAGTCGAAAGTGCCCAATGGTGATGTCACGTGTCGACTTACTTTTGTTCTCTGGCAAGCCAAGCATTTTCGTGACCATTCTCGACAGTCTTTGCGTGCTCCAGGCCAAATAAAACGTTCAGCAACTAATCTAGCAGTTGCTTTTGCACCTGGGTGGCTGAGATTGTGAAGACTGTCAAAGATTTGTTTTCGAAACGGTTTTGTCACGAAAGGTCTTGGTGAGTTGAGGCTTACATCACAATAAAGTTCAGTATGGCTATTAGGCAACTTCATTTTCTCTAGGCGGAGTGAAGATTCACCGCTGAGAAGTTGTGCCATTTCGTGGTCAGAGGCTTGTGATGTGGCCAGTGAGCCCCAGTCAATAGGCATCTGCAGTTCTTCGATCCTCGACAGAGTATCGGCAACGACATTGTCGCTACCAGATATGTGTCGAATATCTGTAGTGAACTGTGAGATAAAATCAAGATGCCTAAATTGACGTGGAGAGCTGTTCACTTTTCGTTCACTAAAAGCAAAGCTGAGGGGCTTATGGTCTGTATATACCACAAAATGTCGTGCCTCCAACATGTGACGAAAGTATCTGATGCTTTCGTATATGGCCAACAGTTCACGGTCGTATGGCGAGTACTTTTGTTGAGTTGGACTCAGCTTACGCGAAAAGAACGCAAGTGGTTGCCACACGTCGTTTACTAGCTGTTGCAAAACTGCACCCATAGCCAAATCGGAAGCATCTGTCACCAGTGCTAGTTTGGCCTGGCAATCTGGGTGTGCAAGTAATGCAGCATTGGCCAGGTTTTCTTTGGATTGGTCGAAAGCAGAAAGAGTTTCACCGGAGAGGTGTATTGGTTGAGACGCTTTTACTGAGCCAGTTAGCAAAGAATTTAGGGGTGCTTGGATTTTTGCGGCGTGTGGTAAAAATCGCCTGTAAAAATTAAGCATTCCTAAGAGGCGTCTTAATTCCTTTACTGTCTTCGGTGGAGGGATACTCCTGATGGCTTCGACCTTTGAATCTAGGGGTTTCGTGCCAGATGGCGAAATTCGATACCCTAGAAAAGATACTTCGCTAGCTCCGAAGATACACTTCGAAGTATTGAGCAAAATACCATATTCGTTCATGCGCGTGAATAGTTGATGGAGATGCGATTCATGATCTATTTCTGACTTTGAAAATACAAGAAAATCATCTAGATAACAGTAACAGAAGTCAAGGCCTCTAGTCAATTCATCAACAAAGCGCTGAAATGTTTGACCGGCATTTCTTAGACCAAAGGTCATGAATGGAAATTCATAAAGACCAAATGGAGTTGAAATGGCGGTCTTGGGAATGTCGTCTTCGTGCACCGGGATCTGATTATAGGCCTTGACCAAGTCTATAGTTGAAAATACCTTACAACCAGAAATAGTTTGCGCGAAGTCGTGAATGTGCCTAATAGGATAACGGTCGGGGATGGTGCGTGCGTTAAGCATTCGATAATCGCCACAAGGTCTCCAGCCGTTATCTTTCTTAGGAGCGAGATGTAATGGAGAGGCCCATGGGCTTTCGGAGGGTCGCGCTGTACCATTACTTAGCATGAGTTCGAATTCCCGCTTCGCTATCTTAAGTTTGTCGGGAGCTAGTCTGCGGGGAGTGCATGAAATGGGTGGGCCATGTGTAGTTCTGATGTGATGTTTAGTAGCGTGTTTCGGAACCATTGGTGTGCCAGAAGGGCGGGTAATTTCAGGGAAATTACTAAGAATCGCGTGATATCGCGTATCGCCCGACCAAGTCTTTACCGAGAAAACATCAGTATTAGCTTTAGATGCAATTGTACATAAAGTTGTAGTATTATCTATTAAGCGCTGTTTACGACAATCTACAATTAAATTGAAATGGCTTAAAAAATCAACACCTATTATAGCCTTAGTTACATCTGCAACAGTGAAACGCCATACAAAATTGCGCCTTAAGCCTAGATTAAGACTAAGTTCTATGTAACCGTAAGTGTCGATGTTACTTCCATTTGCTGCACATAGCTGGTAGTTTGTCTTGCTTCGTTGCTCTCGCAGTGCAGATCGTGGGTACACGCAGAGGTCACTGCCGGTGTCTACCAGGAACTGAGTGTTAGAGCCGCGATCAGTAACGAAGAGGCGACCATTAGACGCTGGGCAATCGTCAGCCGCCATTAGCGACTGCCCGCTGCGTTTTCCGCCTTCCCAAAATCGCATGGCTTGATGCACTTCTGAGCATTGGTACCATGCCTCGAGTGGTACCAGCACAGAGGAAATTTACGATAGCTGGACTTAGATCGGGACCTTGGACGAGGCGAAGAATGACGTTGCTGCGGTCTGGAACGGTTGTTGTAACTGCATCCTGCGCGAGTGTGCTCGTCAAGCTTCACGGCGAGATGCTCCACCATCTGCTTCAACTCTGCTATCTCGCTACCTGGTTTAGCACATGTGGTGCTGGACGAGGTTGCTGCGACGTGTCTCGGCGTAGTGATCTCGTAGATCCGGTCAGCTAGGTCAGATAGATCCTCCAGGGTTTGGAAAGTCTGGGACACAAGTACAGGCTGGATACTGCTGGATAGTCGGTTGGTCCAAATGGTCCTGATGAAATCCTGCGGAAAAGTTGGTCCGGCCAAATCTTGGAGGTGCCTTAGGAACTGAGACGGTTTTCTATTTCCTAACTGCTCGTGCGTCAATAACTGCTTGACTTTTTCTTCATGTGACACAGAGAGGCGTCGTATTAGTTCCGTCTTAATTTTGACGTACCGATTTATCGCTGGAGGGTTGACGATAATGTCCTTTACCTCTTTGGCGTACTGCATGTCGAGGTGTATAATGACGTTATTAAACCTGATTGCGTCATCGGTGATATCATAATTATGAAACTGACCTTCAAGAAGTGCGAACCAAATTTCTGGATCATCCGGCGAAAAAGATGGCACTTTAATATTCGTTCGTCGGATGGGTGCAGTGGAAACGCGCACCTTTTTGCAACGACGCGTGGTGACATTCTCGCCGTCGCTTTTAACCGTATTATAAGTTTTATCGGACTCACCGCTATCACTCATCTTCGTGTATCCAGGGGTCACCAGTTTATGGTGATCACGTCGGGGTCACCAGTTTATGGTGATTGTTGGTATATATATAAACACACAATACGGTTAGAATATTGGTATGCGTTTATTGTAACGTCCCATAAATTATTTATGTACTATAGTGTACAAAGTAGCACTTTAAAATAATGTATATTTATGTACTATAGGTGAGATATATAAAACAATACGGTTTGATTTTAAGTAGGCAAAAAGGTCGGTGCGATATGCTATTGTCTCTGTTGTCTGTGTGAGACTGGCGGGGCGAGCGCGGCGCGTCGAGCGCGGTCGCAGCGCGAAGTGTAGGAAACCGGTTCGCATCAGACTGCAGGTCGGTACAAACTCCGCGCTATTCTGTGACGCTCGCCGGCCGCTAGAACAATGGATGCAGCGGCAGGCGGCGCGTTTCCAATGCTACCGAAACGCGCGTAATACGACTGTCGTGTCCGTCTTATTTAAGTTTTATATTATATGTTATTGTATTGTGTAAATAGATATTTATTATATACTTATGTGTAAAGTTATTTTTGTAAATAATTAAATTACTAATGTAGGCTATTAATAAATAAATAAGATTTAGGATATAATGTAAATATAAAATAATGTATGTGTATTTATAATATATACTAGTGTTTATATAAGAGAGTAGCCTACAAATCCTTACCTTATTCCCAGTAAGACAGGCTGAATAAAAAAAACTCAGATATTAGTGGGCATTAAAATATAGTAATTTAGATAGAATGTACCTGTGTGTGCCATTTAGGGTTAAAACTTTAGGTCCATGGGGGCCGGCCGCTCACGATCTATATCGGGATCTGGCCAAACGTTTAGAGGAGGCTTCAGGTGAATAGAATGCTGGCATTTACTTTGGTCAAAAGCTTAGCATTGCCATCCAGCGTGGCAATGCTGGCAGCATTTTGTCCACATATCCCTCCCCTGACAGACTTTTAGATTAAGTTATTTTTATACATTTGTAAATAGTATAATAAATTATAAGCTTATTTTCAAAGTTTTTTTTTTTTATATATAACCACATTCACATTAATATTAATTGCAATGGTTTTTTTTTGTATAGGTGTTTGACCACAGCTCACCTGGTGTTCAGAGAAGATGTGGTTGAAGATGATAAACACACTTAAGCTGGAATGAAACTGGCTCTTAAGTGAGTCGGCTGCCGGAACACACCGTTAGATGCTTGACGGCAGATTTTCTTTGGTAGCTAGCCAGCCGAGTACTAGAAAGTACCCTACCACCATGCTTTTTGTCTGGGCGGATATTCCGTCGTACGTCGTACACTAATAAATATATGATTAAAGATTAATCTTATACATTTAAACGAGCACTTCTTGTATATATGTGTATATATAATCTGAATCTCGGAATCGACTCCAACGATTTTCATGAAATTTAGTATGCAGGGGGTTTCGGGGCCATAAATCGATCTAGCTAAGCTTCATATTTAGAAAACGAAAAAAAACGAGCAAAGCTCGGTCATCCAGGTACTAATAAATTATAGCGACATTAGAAATGCGTATAATAAATTAAAAGTTTTTTTTTTTTTAAATATCTTAAATTTTAAATATCTTGCTACAAAGACTTTTATATATTCGCGTAACTAACACTGTAACTCCACCGACACTTGACATGTTTTGTATGTCTTCGGACTTACTGTGTTAATAACTTATGCTTTAACATAATGTGATCTCGAATAAATGAAAATTTCAGTAACACAGAATCTGGTATCTGCATACAAAGTCCCTCATGGTAATCCATCCATTTTGCACTCCACTACGTGACAGGATCATTTTCAAACCGAAGCCAGCCTATTGGGCACCAATGTATACGAAAATCATAACAGTGCTATCAAGACAGACAAACTCTAACCTTATAACCTAACAGACAAGGTTTAGTGTAAGAGTAAAGATAAGCTGGCATTCTTCATTGACTCAATTTCTTGAGCAAACGAATTGTCTCAGTCTTCATGTGTGATTTCTGTATCGGCAAACGTGGTTTGTGTGATTTGATTACGGTTTTTTTTATTTATATATGGAAATACTTACTCGCGAGTAATTCGGAAGAAATTGGAAGAGGACGTGTACTGATTGGGAATGGCATGGAAAAACTTTGCGTTTTTAATGATGTTTGAATTAAGCGACTTATTTGGATGCCTTTAAGTCGCGAGTGAATCAGTTTCTTCAAAGCAAGCGTGCTCCATCGTAGATCGCGTCTTGCTTAACATCAGGCGAGATGGCAGACAAACGCAAGCCAATTTAGGATTTAAAAAAAAAAGTAGAATTTCGCTTCAGACTGGAACACCTATTAGAATTTCGCTTATGTTATGATGTTAAGCAAGACGCGATCTACGATGGAGCACGCTGGCTGTTGAAACTAACCGTCGAACATCTCAAAGTAATGAGCGCTAAAGCAGCGATGCACCGGATTTTGTTTTGTTACTCAAAGTTATGGGTACCGCTAAAACGAGTTTTGGACAGGCGTTATCTCTTACAATAAGAATAATAATTCATTTGAGACACTTTTATATAAAAACATTGGGGAGATTAAGTTTATCTCTTAAAACTGAAATTGGCGTGAATTTACAACGATATAGTTCTGGAAACAATGAATCAAAATGTCACTGAATAAGCGACTCTCATTGAGTTTTAATGTTTTGTTTCTGCCCTAGTTACTTGAGCAGAAAGTTTTATAATGGTTTTGGAGATGCGCCAGGAATGAAATGAACGCTTGTTTGTAGACTAGAGCGTTGCTCGCGGCTTTTTCGCTTCAAGAAGACTATTATGTTTATCTCTTCTCTACTGCAGTGTGTATTTACTTTAACGCAAACTTACACCTGTATTCACGTGCAGCCCGCAGTGCGAAGCAAGACGAGGCCGCGCGCTTTGTACTTTGCTTTATCTCCTCGAAGAAGGCCACCAGATGTGGCCAAAGCTAATAGTCGGGGTATCTGATATAATTAAATGTGAGTAATCCCACATATGTACCTAACACAAAAATAAGTAGGTAGACACATAATCCTAAGAAAAAGTATAATGTCGCTATCAAAGACGGCCCTGTAAGCTTAGTAGAAGCTCTTTTAATTGTTAAATTCCACATTTTTTGATCGCACATCGAGATAGCGGGACTCTCTGTCGGAATCTGTTTCCCCTGTAAAGTACAACATGAATGTCTTCTAGAATAAATGTGTTTCTTTTAGCGTGTAGCATCTTAGACCGCACGACTGCTTAATATCGGCCAGGATGTAGTCAAACGCAAGCCAATTTCAAGTAAAAAAATACCAGCTTTGTATCAGGAACTCAAGCATAGGAAAATGTCCGCCGAGGTCGAGGCGGGTCATTTAGATCTGAATAGATACATATTAAGCTGGAACCTCTTTCTCTTGAAACTCGAGCACTTACGCGCCATTTTTAGTACGTTATATATGTATAGCACGCGGTGGCGTCATAGTCAAATTTCTCCAAAAACCGCGCCCTTTTTAAATTCTACATATTGTGATGACCACAAGTATGAGTTGTATGTATCATATCTACTATAATAACGTGTGCTCTGTGTAATGGGACCACTTTCGCTTGAATCGGTTAATGTACTGCTAAATAATCACTAAATGAACACAGTGCGCGATGCTAAATTTAGTTCCGAATGCGTCGTGCTGGCAGCGATCACAGCGCTAGTTACAGCAGCGACATATGCAATGCACTACCGAGTTATGGCTTCTGTACTCTGAATAATAGTTATAAAATAACGCGGGTGCAATACATCCAAAGTTTTAAGCGTTTTTGTCATAACGTATTTCTTATATTTGGTGACGCCTACAGACTAAAATAAAAAATATTAAAAAAATCGTAGAACATTACACACGGCGCCATCTGACCCTACACCAAGCAAAGCTTGCACTATGAAAGTCAGATAACTGAAAGAATGTCTAAATACTTTTTTTGTAGACATTCTTATAATACATATGTACCTACATAACATCCACACACAGAACACACATTTGATCATACTACAAACTGATTGTGGTATAAACAAATGGAAATCAAACCCACATCCCATAGCTCTTGAAGCAGATGTACTACCAATGAGCTAACAGGCTGGTGTGTTTACTAACTTCGACCACACCGTTACTTAATATCAGGTGAGCTGTGGTCAAACAAATAGTAAATCGTAAAAAAACGGAGGTGTCAAAATGAAAGATGTATCACGTCAAAAAACTAATTTACTTTTTAAAATCATCACATGCTTTTTAATTACTTAAAAGTCAATTCAATGAATAGTGCAGTTCTAATAAAGACCCCGGCGTCAGAACCATCAGCGACATAAATCAAGTCCCACTTGTCACGCTGGGTCATAACTTGTAAGTTATGTGAGTGTCGTGTGCCTCTGAAACGTGGATTTATAGGTGCAACTTCATAAATGACTTGTTGATTGTGATTTGAATGGACGCTCATGAGTTTTAACACGCTTTTATTATAATTGATTGATTCGGGCGTTACTTTGCGGAAGTTCATTTTGAGTATTCCAAGGTATACATTTAGTTTATTTCCGCTTAACAGTCATTTCAGTTACAACGGTGAAAAGGATTTTAATTAAAATTTAACTAACTTAATGACAACAAAAAAAAAAAACATTAAAAACATTACTTAGTATCTAAAACTAAACTTTGACATAAACATTAAGATCTAAAACAAAAAAAATCGGTGAACATACACAAACAGACACAAACAGTCGAACCTCCTCTTTTTTTGAAGTTGGTTTAAAACTAATTAAAATAACCACATGTCTTTTTATATCTCTTCTGCAGTAACCAGTTGCTAACACGTGTTTCGCTTCTACACGAGGCATCCTCAGGACGTGTTAACTCTTCGACTATATACCTGAACACGCTTTTATTACCTAAACTTGCAAAATATTTTTTTTCATGATTTAGGTGTTTGACCACAGCAATTGATGACAAATGGCCGTGTGGTATAAGATGGTATACACACCTAGCTTGTAATAGGAACTGGTTTTCAAGTGAGACTACGGAAATACGTCCTTTAGTGTTTGCGGCTTTCAAGTTGACAATCTGTCACCAAGCACCTGACGGTGTATTGGCTTAGCCTATTCTAGTATCGCACGCGGTGGCGTCATAGTTGACCATTCGGCTTTTTGCAAAAACCGTACCTTTTTTAAATTCACCTTGTATGAGTATTATGTATCACACCTACTATAACGTCGTGTGCTCTGTCGATTGCAACCATTTCCGCTCGAATCGATCAATGTACTGCCGAGTAATCACTAAATAAGTACAGTGCGCGATGCTAAATTTAGTTCTGAATGCGTCGTGCTGCGGGGAGTTACAGCGCCAGTTACGGCACCATCATATGCACTACAGAGGAATGGCTCGTGTATTCCAAAAAGAGGTTATGAAATAATGCGGGTAGATGCTATACTCTCAAAGTAATAAGCTATCTTTGTTTTTAATGTTTGATAAGCTAGGTGTTTTTATCACTGCTCACCTGATGTTAGTGACAGTGTGGTTGAAAACGGTAAAGCACACATATACCTAGAATGGAACTGGCAGGAAAACACCGTTAGGTGCTTGGCGGCAGATTTTTAACTTGAGGGTAGCTAGCCAGCCGAATACTATAAAATACCCTACCAAGACCATAATGAACCTTATATACATTTTCACATTAACGTAAATGCGTAAAGTTTGGTATCATTACGAATTGGTAATAAATACCAACCAAGTACAAGTCAGAATATCACTAAAAATACAAAAGGAATATTCTTCTCACAGTCAAATAAATAAATTAATTTATACTAACTATACAAGAATAATATTTTCTATAGTCCAAACCTGTTCCGGGGGCTACACGCCCAGTGTTATCGTCGGAAACCAGGCCTTTGTCGAGGAACCTTTACTAAAAACCACCTAAAGCGGATTCGTCAAAACTTCCATTCAAAACTAAATCGATTTAGAAATACGAGGACGGCTGCCTTTTATCTCAGCATGAGGTAAAACCTAGTCACATATGTATCTATATACATACTCCTTTGTCATAATAGGAAACTTGGTTCTTCTTTGTTCATTTGGCATCGCAATTTTTGCATATGCCAGTTGTCAAGTATTTCGATATTTTAAGATAAAACTAGTAAAATAAGCTTAAGTTACAGTCAATGTCTGGTATACAAGCCTTAAAGGAGTATTGGAAGAACACGAATAGTCAAGTTTTACCACTTTATATCACTTTCTCTCACAAGCGTTTATAATTCGGGACTTTATGAATTAAAAAACTCAACATATATGCTGTTGATTATATTTATAATATAATAGAAGACAAAAAAAGATGATTTTCAAACTTTGACAACGACTTTACTATTAAGTAAGATTAGCTAGAAATGTGCATTCATTTTTGAACAGCGTGAAATTTACGTGGTGTTTGTTGACTTTAGTAATGTTTCTAACTTATGAACTACGAGTAATCATATTAATCATAGTTTTCTAATCAACACTTAAAGTTCTAAAAGTTCCGCAGAGTCCTGAGAAATCTTGATGATAATTCGACGTTATCCGCAGAGATTCTATAATTTTCACTTGGCTCATATCTTTGAAGTATTTCACGTTGTCTTTGGAGCCTAACTCTTCTTTAAATTGGTCTGAAACAACCGTATTTACATTAATGTTAACCAATCAAACAAACAAACCATTCAAACTTGGTGGTAGATCTCCTTAGCAGGAGGTCGTTTAGGTAGGTTCCACCGCAGTACTAGATATTCTGCCGCCAAGCTGTAGTGTGTAAACATTACTGTATTCCAGTTTGAAGCGTATTGCAGCTAGTGAAATTACAGGGCTGTTGAGACTAACCATCGAAAGTCTCAAAGTAATGAGCGCCAAAAAAGCAATACCCTGGACTTTGTTTTGTTACTCAAATGTCTGTGTATTGCTGCGATGGTCATGGACAGGTGCGCTCTCTCACTATTAGGAAAGCGTCTCTTTCATCTCATTACTTTTACACAAAAACAAACAAGCTTTTATTTAATTTGCAATGTTTGTTAGTTTGTGAAGGTCAAATCTTACAAGTTTCATAAGTTAACCTACGGAGTTGAAATTTAATATATTGACTTAGTTTCAACAACAATGTATTTTTACAGTAGTTCTAGTTCTTGGCCTAGTTCTAGGATTGTCACCGGACGAAGGAACTTCTCAAATGTCACCTAAACCTTGTGTCTATAGACAAACATTGTATATATACATTTCAATTTTAAACTGTATATTTAGTCATGCAATGTTAACAATTTCTTTTATTCTGCTTATTAGACACCCACCATTTAACTCAGCTAAGGATTTTTCATTGCCGCCATAGTCTGATGGCAGAAGATCCTTTGGTAGATGTTCATACAATTCTTCAACTTCCTTAACAACATGAATCCGCTTGCCCAGTTTCTCGCTGACCATTTGCTTAAATATTTTCACGAGAATGTCAATGCTCTTCGATGTCGACAGGTAGAAAATATTTTGAACTCGCGTTGCATAGCCATCCTGAAAGACATTGAATTGGGATAATTTTAGTAAGGTAATAGTGTCCTTTTTTATTAGCTCCACAATACCGGGGTCCGTGACATATCCGCTGGGGTACCTCAAGGCTCAGTACTTAGACCTGTACTATACACATTGTATACATATGATCCACCGCAAAGCCCAGGTGTTACAGTTGCAACGTTCGCTGACACAGTCCTACTTTCCTCTAACGATTGTCCTATTCAAGCTTCCCAAGTCTTACAAAGCAGCCTAAATGACATTGAAGAATGGCCATCCAAATGGAAGATTGCCGCCAGTGTAACAAAATCAGTGCACATATCATTCACTCTTCGAAAGGATGATTGATCTCCATTCAATTTGAATGGTATTTAGCTACCACGTCAAAATTCTGTAAGGTACCTGGGAATGCATTTGGACCGCAGACTTACTTGAAAAAAACATATCCAAACAAAAGGGGATGAAATCAATCTAAAATACAAAGGGTCTTTACTGGCTTATGGGACGTAACACAAAATTATCAATTGACAACAAGCTGCTCTTATACAAAACTCGTCTGTAACCGATTTGGACATATGGCATACAATTGTGGAGCTCAGCCAGCGCCTCTTACATAATGACCATCCAAAGAGCACAAAACTGCATCTTGAAACAGATATCAAATGTACCGTGGTTTATCAGAACGGCAGAGCTCCATGACATCTTGAATGTGCCAATGATACAAAAGGAAATAGATGCCCATAAGACCGCATATGCATCTAGACTACAGAAGCAGCCAAACCAGTAAGCGGAGCATTTGACCATCCCTGAAACCATACTTCGTCTTAAGAAGCAAGGAGATATTTTTACCAGTAACTAATAAAAACATAGGGCTGGCTCCACTGGGAACAGCGCCCTACACGCCAAAAAGCACACATCCCATCTGCTTATAGTCGAGAATGACTGGTTGCAAGATAATAAATAGCAAAAATAGTACTAACCAAAAATATAGTGCATATCTGCTTCATTTCTGTTAGATTTATTTGGGGTACTAACTCGATGATGTTTAAGTCACGGATGTCAAGGACAATCGCCAGGCTGCTGCTGTAATCAAACGCCTTCAGATATTCACATACCTGTAAAGATAGCGACCATATGTTTATTTTAAGATTCTCTAACTAGAAACTTCCTGATGATTTCATTATTAAATATAATTAGTAACAAAACATTGTTAAACGATACTACTCAAAACACATTTTACTCCGTGGTAGATCTCTGTAGCAGGTAGTCGTCTACGTAGCAGACATTCTACCGCCAAGCGGTAGTGTGTAAACATTACTGTGTTCCAGTTTGTAGGGTATTATTGTTAGCGAAATACATGGCTGTTGAGACTAACCATCGAAAGTCAAAAGTGCTAAACCAGCGATGCCCTGGACTTTGTTTTGCTACTTATAATTCTGTGTATCGCTGTAATGGTCATGGACAGACGTAATCTCTTAACATCAGAAGAACGTCTCGTTCGTCTCATTACTTTTACATAAAAAAGACTATGTTATTGGTTGTAATGTAAATATATGCCTGATGCTACAAATTAATAAGTTTATTTGCTAATTTATTATACAACACCTGTCTCAATATACCTATTTTTAACGAAATTACAAGAAAAAACACCCCACGGTAACTTCAAAACATATGTTTCTGTTGAAAATCATTAAACACATATATACGATACGATACATTTTTTATGGTTGATGTGGTAGGTGTTTGATCACTTACACCGTTACGAGAAGCTGCGGGAACACACTGTTAAGCGCTTGGCGGCAGATTTTCAACTTAATGGTGGTAGCTAACCAGCCGAGTACTGGAGAGTATTCAACTACTATGCTATAGTTTCCTTAGAATGTATTCCTTCACAAGCATCTTAAGCTCATTGTTGAGATTTGAACCCATGACCTCCGGCGTGTGAACTGACCACGGTAACCACTAAATTCATTATCAATTATCATTAACTCTTTAAGAACTGAAGCCGCAGAAAGAGAAAATTGTAGATATATGTAATTAAATAACAATATATAGTAATAATAGTGATATATAATAAGTTATTATTATTGTAGTCACAATAGCATTGTAACTTTAAAATACGAAAACAAAATCAAGTCAAAGGCGATTCGCATGTACAAATGATCTCGAAATACAGTTTAAAATACAGTTTATTAAGTAAATAAATAACAAAATGTTAACTTTGCCCTTAGTACAGAGTCTGATTCGCAATTGACCAAATATTTAATTATTCAATGAATTAGGTGATGAATGTATAAATGAAAAAATAATGATTGTGTCAAAAGTAACTTACCAAAACATTATAGAAATATTCATGTAATAAAACTTTGGGCGTGTAATCCGCATTATGATATTTGTGAAAAAGTATTCTCACATGGTCTTCGGTTAGTCTTGGAAGAGGTGCCTTATACCTGTATTAAACAAAATCATTCATTATTTCCAAGTATAGTAGTAAGTTATTGAAAGCATCATAAAAATTAAGGAAAAAGAAGTAACCTAGATTCATATTATTCCATTACATAATAATCAAAATGAATTAACACATGGTTAAAAATAATAATAATAAGAAATCATCATCATCAGCCTTTTGTAGTCCATTGCTGGACATAGGCCTCTCCTAAGACACGTCACTCAGCCCGATCCTCAGCTTTTCGCTTCCACCCACAGCTAGTTGTCCCACGTATATCGTGACTCCATCGAGTCTCAGGGCGTCCTACACTACGTTTGCCAATTCGAGGTCTCCACTCTAGAACACGTCTACCCCAGCGGTTATCGGTCCTGCGACAGATATGTCCAGCCCATTGCCACTAAGAAATAAAAATTCTAAAATAAAAAATGTCATACGGATTATGAGTGTACAAGATTAAAAGATTTGATTTGATTAGGTTGGATTCGATTATATTGAAATAAATAACAGATATAATAATTGAAATGTGATATTGTATTGGTTGAGTTAGATATACTCGTATGTCCTACTACATATACAACTGCCACAAAACTTATACCTACAACAAATAATTCAACTACATAATTATATTGAAACCAAGTATAGATTAACAATTTAAAAACCGTCCCCATGTCCCTAAATCCAAACATTAAGGGGTATTTTAGTTCAAAAATCAAACTAATAACATTTTCATGAAATTTCTATGGGACTAATCTGAGGTATATCCTTTTAAATAAACAAAAATAATGTTTCAAATCGGTTTCTAATTATTAAGATTATAATTATAGTTTTTTTTGTAATTCTTTTTACAGGACTTTTAATTCCTAAATATATATTACAAAAAAGAAAGAAAAAGCGTAAATCGATGCTTTTGAAATATTGTGCTGGTGGCGTATGTTGCGAATTCCATGGACCGTCGAACCAACGTGTCTATTCTCCATAAGCTCTGAATAACCACAAGGCTGTCCACTATCTGCTTCCAGCGAAAATTCAGACATTTCGGACACAGAAACCCTGATAGACTGGAAAAGCTTATGGTAATTGATCAGGTCGACGAGAGGAGACCACGCGGTCACACATCTACCCGTTGGGCTAACCTAATAAAGATGGTCACTAGCCAATTCCTAAATCTATTAAGACCGTCGAGGAAAGAAACACGTGGTATATTTAAAACTAGAAACGACCTTCAGAAATGAAGATGCCGACTAAGAAGAAGATTACCTACATAAAAATACAAAAGTAAATTCATTCATTAATCTGACTTTGACTTACAATTAGAATTAATATACTGAACGAACATTGCCAATAAATGAAGGTACTCAATAAAACTTACGAAATTGTCACCTTGAAGTCATTGACGGCATCGTATTTCTCGAAGTACTGGGGAAGCACCGTTCGAAGCGTACAGATTTTGTCTAACTGTGCCTTGGCTCGTTCTACAGAACCTTTTAATAGGATTATCACCCTTTCCAGGTACTCCCTTGCTGCAAAAAAAAAATCACAAATATTAATGTAATCAGCTAATTATTTATTCTTTGGTGAACATTTTTAAAGTACAATTGAGTGGTGAAAAGCAACGTATATTTTTGCTAATGGTTGAGCAAAGCCAAAAGGAAGGTTGAGTTTTTAGCAGTCTATGTATATACATATGTGTGATAATATATTACATCATAGATTAAGGGCCTTCGTGGGTTAAACTTGGACTAGATTAGCTTACGACGAAAGCAGATGGTATAGCAAGAGACACGCCAATACCCAGCAGTGGGATAAAAAACGCTGTGAATGATGATGAAGATAATATTTACTTGGTGGTAGATCTTCTTAGCAGAAGACGTCTAGGTAGGTACCACTGCAGTTCCAGATATTCTGCTGCTAAGAAGTAGCGTGTAAATATTACTGTGCTCCGGTTTGAAGAGTACTGCAGTTAGCTACATTATAGGGCTGTTGAGACAAACCATCGAAAGTCTTAAAATAATGAGCGCCAAAGCAGAGATGTCGTGAACTTTGTTTTGTTACTCAAAGTTCCGAGTTTCGCTGTAGTGGTCATGAACATGCGTTGCCTCACAACTCGTTCTTCTCATTACTTTAATATGAATAAAAAAATGCGGGAAGTAGTACGAATTTCGTATGCAAGGCACATGACAAACAACAAAGACTAGATTTATTGCACGTTTTTACCTTAATACACGATTTAGTGCACGTCTTTACCTTGTGGTAAAACTTAGTGCACGTTTTTATCTTAACTAAATAAATATGTAGAACAATCTCGAAGAACCTCGCAAATTTAAATTATTTTACATAAAATTACATCATAAAAGAATTTTACTATATTGAAAACGGAACTACCAGAAATATTATTGTTTCGAAATGCTGACATCGTCGCCATGTTGTGTGGCGAATTGCAATACAACATGGCAATACTTCATGCTGCTGTGTAAAAATTTCACGTCGATCCGTTTTGGTTGATTTTGTAGTCAATATACACGAATGTTGAGACTAACCGTCGAAAGTATAAAAAACGTAATGAGCGCTAAAGCAGCGATGCTTTAGACTTTGTTTTGCTACTCAAAGTTCTGTGTATCGCTGCAATGGTCATGGACAGGCGTTATCTCTTAACATCAGGAGAGCGTCTCGATCGTCTCATTATTTTAATATGAATGAAAATAGTAGGTGCCTATTACAAAGTCTGCGCTGCGTTTGTCTGGCGCTAACAAATATCGGCGCACATTATATATTGAATGCCACTTTTTTTCTGTTGGTAGTAATTCTGCTACGACAGTTGAAGGGCGTGAGTTCAATTCCCACTCAGGTCTAACATTTGTGTGACGAACATAAATGTTTGTTCTGTGTTTACAAGAAAAAAGTTATGGTCGTCGACCTATACCTGTTGCTGTGTTATTGAAGCTATGGTATAGATGTCATAAGTTCAAATTTCAAGGTACGCCCCTGTCTTTTCTAAATCATGAGCGTATTGGCCTTAACTTGCTAGACTGCCCTGTTAGCTCATTTGGTATAATATCTGCTTCAAAAACTGTAGGGCGTAAGTTAGATTCTCACCAGGACAAACATTTATGTAAAGATAAAGGTTTGTTCTGTGTCTGGGTGTTATGTGGGTATTGCGAGTATGTGTTTACAAAATAAAAAGTATGTAAATATTGTATCAGTTATCTGGGTCCTATAGTACAAGCTTTGCTTATTTTTAGGCTAGGTGGTGCTGTATGAATAGTCCTACAATATTTATTTATTTAACTTCAAACGGTGAAGAAAAACGTCATACGGAAACTTGCATGTCTGGGTGACGTGTGAAATCTGCAAATCTACACTCTCTAAGCATAGTGAATTAATTCTTTATCTTTCTCACAATGAGAAGGGGACAATTTATAAAAACAGGTCTGATCCGGTATAAAAAGTTCTACCTACGTTAATATTTGAGTATGATAATTGTTTGCGCCTACGAATGTTGGCGCTGAATGCACAGTGAGTGCATTTCTGTAATATAGCAAGAGAAGCCATTTTGAAGATTTAAAAAAAGGTAATATACATTGTGAAAAAAGGGGGAGTTTTGGCGGGAACGCGGTAAGCGTCGTGTCGCCCCATTGTATTTTTTTCCAAAATTAGTGAATTTGAGTGTTTATGCATAAAAATAGTGGTGTTTTATTCATAAAGTGCCGAATTACAAGCGCGAGTGTGGGAGAATGATATTATTATAATGTGGTTAAACATGACTTTGCGTGTTGCTTCCAAAACTCCATGTAGTAAAGACGCCACTACTTTACTAAAGCATGACTAGATGTAAGACATGAATTGCAAAAACGGAAGACAAAGCAGTATGGCTTTAAAGCTTTAGCCTCCCCAAAAGGGCAAATTGAATTTAAAAAAAAATATGAAATAAGGATTTTTGGGAGGTTTATTTTTATGTTTTTGAGACCACAAACAATAATTATATGTCTTTATTTATTTTAATTGGCTTAACAGCGACATAAAATAATCAAAGGATAATAATTAGATTATACATAATTATTCAGAGGAAAACCATAAAATTAATGATCTTAAGTTTTTTGTACTGACCAATTATTATAATTTAGAATCTCACGTGTTAGTTCCAAGGTTACGAGTTATATTATTCATATTTAAAATAATTAAATTATGAAGTAAGTGTTCCAAAGATTAGCAAAGTCGGCTTGCACGCCGAAGGACGTAGGTTCAAAATCCCAACAATGAGCTTGAGCTGCCGGTGACGGAAAACATGAGGAAACCATATCATGGTGGTATGGTACTTCCTAGTACTTGACCAACTACCATCGTCAAGTTGAGAATCTGTCGCTAAGCACCTAACCGTGTGTTCCAGCAGCCTCATTTGAGTGCCAGTTCCTAAGTGTGTTTATTATCTTTGACCACATCGACTTAATATCAGGTGAGCTGTGGTCAAACATAACCTGTCAACCATTAAAAAAAATCGTGATCATACCGTTATTAAGTAAAGATTTTAAAATAAAATTTGAGAATCTATAAGTGCGGCAGTTTCTTTGTTCGTAATGACCTAAGAAAATACGTGACAGATTTAGATGCGGTTCATA
Organism: Biston stratarius; assembly: GCA_950106695.1. Taxonomy (NCBI): domain Eukaryota; kingdom Metazoa; phylum Arthropoda; class Insecta; order Lepidoptera; family Geometridae; genus Biston; species Biston stratarius. The sequence continues at coordinate 16,545,213 of OX467109.1, read as the reverse complement.
TGTTTTCTGAAGTCCTTCACAACATGTCCAAGAACATCCCGAATATTTTGACTTTCGGTCAGATAAAGTACCAAAAAATATATTACAAAAAGCTGTATTTTCCAAAATGTAAGCTCGAGTTGTATAAGAGAAACTCTTACATAATGGCAATTACAGTTTATAATAAACTTCCGGCCGAAATAAAAAAGCTACCTAATAGAAAATTTAAAAATAAACTAAATTCTTGGTTGTTGAGCAAATGTTATTACACAATACCAGAATATTTAAATGATAAAAATATGTAAAATATAAATGACATAATTGTACACCTCTGAAAGAGGTAATTTGTATGGAAACATGTATATATATTTTTGTATAAGATCTTTACCACCTACATTTAACAATAAAATCTTGAATCTTGAATGAAGTTTTTGTTTTTAACTGACTTCAAAAAAAGAGGAGGACTCCGAACTCCCCAAATTGAGCAAATCTTGTACTATGGGAACCAGATAGCTGATAGAATACATTTATACTTTTTATTTTTTGATGATGCTTATGATGCACACAAAACACCCAGACACAAAATAAACATTTATCGTTACGGCATGGCAGGAATCGAAACCACGCTCTACAGCTCTTGAAGCAGATATCCAACTTAATTACAAACAGCATTTACTTAATCACGACTTTAACATTAATAAGCAGTTAAATTCCCATCATAAATAAATAGATATAAATGTATATGTTGGACTTAATTCCATTAGGTTTAGGTTAGGTTTTCAATTTAATTATCCAAAAGAACTGTAAAAAAATTCATAATGTCAATATAATGTATATTATATAATGATGTGTAAGTAAGTATATATGTATGTATTATGTGTGTATATTATATTATAGTAATATTTGTATTATATAATAATATAGGTATTGTATGATGATTATATGTTTCGTAAAAAAAGTGTATTTGAAGGAGCGGTATCTCTTAATACAGGTTTGTTGAAACTTAACAGGAAAGTCCGAACCCATGTACAATAAGTCATAAAAAAAAATCATTTGTATTTAAAACTTCTTGACATTTTATTATATTGACAATATTTTTTTACATTGACATATTTTTATACTAATATTGAAGATTGCGTACTTACGAAAATCTTTCTTCACGAAATGACTTTGCTTCTTCACCCAACCGTCCAGAAGATCAATCGCTTCGTCCATTTGACCAGGTTTGTCCAAATTGTACACCTTCCTAAGAGCCGTCAAAGTATCTGGATTAAATTTTAACATTTTATTATCGGGTAAACCGTCCATGCTGACGCCTGTAAGGAAGCACTTTTCGCAAATGACTGAGTCTCGACATAAAATAATATAAAACTAATTTTAGCGTAAAAACTGTCGCAGACAATTAAATTCAATATTCATATTCATAGCACGAGGAATATGAGTTAAATATGTTTATTTATGATGTTTTAAAGATTTTATTAATTCTTTTATCCTACTACCTATAATATTATAAATGTGAAAGTTTATACGTTTGTATGTTTAGATGTTTGCATGTTTGTTATTCAATCACGCAAAAACGGCTGAACGGATTTGGATTTGGATAAAATTTGGCACACTTATAGTTTATTACCTGGATTAACATATAAAATACTTTTTATATCATAAAAATGTTAGGTTCCTGTGGGATTATCAAAAAACGAACTACTGGACGTATCCAATTTAAATTTTATATAGATGCGTCTTATGGAACGTTATTCAGGGATTAAGGTATTCTTTATCTTAATCTGTGAGATTAAGATTAAGAGACTGTTCTATTCCAGGCTAGTTGTGAATTTACCTTCGACCACACCGTCACTTAACATCAGGTGAGTTGTGGTCAAACACCTAGCCTGATAAAAAAAAGTAATAAATGAAGCCCGAATACTATATCGCTTTCACCGCCACGGAAATCCAGGGATATGTTCATAAAAAGCAAATAGTCTGAATTTACTTTGAAAGGCAGCTATGCCCCAGTATTTGTTTATGAAAATTGTGCCTAACCCATGTTTGTTTAGTTCTTCGGTCGTACACAGATAAAAAAAGGGTAGATTTATTAATACCAATAAACGCATTTGCCATATATTTCGCGGCACAAAATTAAAATAAAATCTTCAATTATTTTTTGTAACATCCAGGAGAAAAGCATGAGTCTTTTGTTGTCAAGATGTTATTGCTACTAACATAAACCAATTTTTTTTTTGTTGACATTGGTGGAGTTTTCGTTGTTAAGTGACGGTGTGGTTGAAGATGGTAAACTGGAGCCTGGAATGGAACTAGCTCTCAAGTGAAGCTGTTGGAACATACTGTTAGGTGCTTGGTAGAGATTTTCAACTTGAGGGTGGTAGCTAGCCAGCCGAGTACTAGAAAGTACCCTACCACCACGCTATGGTTTCCTATCGATGTTTTCCTTCACCGGCAGCTTAAACTCAGCTTGTTGGGGCTTGAACCCACGCCCTTCGGCGTGTAAACCGTCTGCGCTAACCAGTGATCTATCATCGCTATAACATATTCTCATAATAAATACATTTAGAATACCTATAAAATATGAAATAAATATTTGTTTTATATAAATACATACATACAGTTTTTTTGTATAAGGTCATAAAAAAAACTTAATATGTTATGGATTTTCCATGCAATTATAAGAAGTTAACGATCCAAAACTTGTTGTATATATTTTACAATACCTAGGCACAAAACACTTTTAGACTTTTTACTGTTTTAGACATTTTGATAGGGTTTTTTTTTTGCGTTTTTTACTATTGTTTCACAATGGGTATTTCTGTTTTAACATATACATAAATGTTTTTTTACACCGTAGTGTAGGCTCGATTCCCGCACAGGACATACGTCTTTTTTATGGCTGACATGGCTTGGTGTTAAGTGACGGTGTGGTCGAAGATAGTAAAGCACACCTAGCCTGGAATGGAACTGGCTCTCAAGTGAGGCTGCCGGACCACACCGTTAGATGCTTGGCGACAGATTTTCAACTTGAGGGTGGTATCTAGCCAGCCGAGTACTAGAAAGTACCCTACCACCACGCACTTCTATTATGGAATAGATGTATTGAAAACAAAATTTTTTAGAAACAAAACTAACAACGTATTCTATATTTGAGTGGAGCACTTGTTAGGCAGTAGCTCACATGCATTGTCTATTTCCCCAACTGTGTGCTCGTGGTCTGTGAGTCGTATCGCAGATATGAATATGTAACAGGTTAGGCTTAGATTTGAATGTGAAATTTTTATATTCCCGAGTACTGTGCTTCGAGTCAAAAAGATTGAAAATCATGTGAACAGAGAAACCGGGACCGATTTATTAATTTATTTTAGTTATTTATTTATTTGGGTGTCTTCAAATCCAGAGTGAACAGGTTTTTCTAGAGGTAAGCGTGATTCATTTAAGACTACATTCTGCTTAACAACAGGAAGGGCGAGGCCAAAGCAAACCAGTTTTGAATTAAAAAAAAAGTTGAAGTTAAATTTTATACTACTATATGTTTTACGATATGTATGTATCTGTTATATTTTGTATTATGGTTGACTGGCTAGGTGGTTGAAAACAGCTCACCTGATGTTAAGTGACGGTGTGGTCGAAAATGGTAAAGCACACCTAGACTAGAATGGATCTGTTTTAATTATATATCTATATTTATGTTTTTTTTTTAATGGCTGACGTGATAGGTGTTTGACCACAGCACCACTCGCTTCATGGTAGATATTCCGTGAAATTCGAACTAAACGGTTCGATTCTAAAAAAATATTGATTGATCAACACTTTATAGCTTACACCAAAACTTACATAGTACAGAAAAAAACGTAATAGGTGTGACAACTGGCGACCTTATCGCAAAAAGTGATCTCTTCCAGGCAACCTTAGGATGGAAAGGATTAAAGGAAGAAAAAGACGGGGTGTGTCAATAACGAGGATATATAAATGTATAGGAGATTATATAACTATAGTATAAACATACATTGAGTAAGCAACAGGTAAGAAAACAGGTAAAAAATTACAAACGTGAGTGTGGAAAGTGATATAATGTGGTGAAACATGACTTTTCGTGTTGCTTTCAAAACTCTATCGAAGCTTATAGTAAAGTCGTCAATACTTTACTAAGACATGACTGGACTCGACTGGCACAAACTGGACTTAACCAAGACTAAACGTCGACTGTAACTAAAAATGTAAGACATAAATTGCAAAAACAGAAATACATTATGATCCGAAATAAATAAATCGGTTCGTTCGTCGAGCGTCGGCTGCGTCGCCGAAGACCATCAAGGAGTACAACCTGTAGATGGCTATCAAAGACCGGAACGTGGCGGAAATGGAGGTATTGGGGCAAGAGGAGGTGAAATCAATCATCATCATTTGAAAATCTGCCGCCAAGCATCTAACAGTGTGTTCCGGCAGCCTCACTTGAGAGCCAGTTCTATTCCAGGCTAGGTATGCTTTACCATCTTCGACCACACCGTCACTTGACATCAGGTGAGTTGTGGTCAAAAAAATAGCCTGTCAGTCATACAAAAAAAAAAAAAAACTACCGCCCAGGAAAAGGAGTGTAATGTTTTTGGAGTTCATATAATTATGTATGTATGTGAGTTTCTTTATTCCACCATAACTTTAAAATGCCTCAAGAGATTTGAATGTTTGGGATATTGTTAGAATCCTTACATCATCCTAAGCTAGCTTTAATAAAGTTATTAACTCTATAGTAGGCTATTGTGTTTTACCTATTTAAAATTTTCTTAAGCTTTATCTTTATTTTATTATTTTGGCGAGACTCATGCAGTTATTAATAATTAAAATTTGTTGATAACTAATAAAATAAGCTGTAAAAGGTTTTCATAAAAGAAACTTAGTCTATATGTAAAAATCAAAAATATAAAAAGAAATCAAAGAAAAAGCGAAGAAACGATATTGCAACCCGTGTGCTTGTTGTAAACTCTACCTGCTTGAATAGAAAATTCTTCCCCACATCAAGACATTTCAAATAAACTACGCAAAATTATTATACGTTCAAAAGTTTCATAACCGTTGAACACAAAGATCTTAAAACTAAGGATATGGCATCTAAAAATTTGCGTTCTTACAAGCGTAAAACTTGAATAATATTGTCAAGCTTATATTGTCAATCTATTATTTATTTATCTGTTTTTAACTTAACATTTTGTTTAAATTTTGAATTTATATTTATATGTGTATAATAATAATATGGTATTCTTACATTTGTCCCCGCGCTGGGCTAATCTAGTTAGCATAAGTGAAAACTTTTTTGTCTTTTGTGCAATTATCTCCTATTTTACCAATTAGCAGCTGTTCGTTTTCCATGTAAAATAAAATAATATTAGCACTATCAAAATCTTCGTTGAAGTTTCGTTAACTTGAAACGTGGACTCAGAAAGCAGCAGCATTAAGCTCCATGAGCATTACAAATAAGAAAAAAAGGAAACATGCACACGGATACCTGTAGCGTTTAAAATGTTGTTGATTTAATATAGACAACACTCATCTATTTAAAATGTTCATTATCCCTGCCCTTCCGAATCAGTTTTGTTTTCTCTATTTTAATAACTATCCCGTTGCGAGGCGCAGGCGTGCCTTACGGCTTTTTATGTTTGACAGGCTAGCTTTTTGACCACAGCTAATCTGATTTTAAGTGACAGTGTGGTCGAAATTGGTAAATCACACCTAGTCTGGAATGGTACTGGCTCTCAAGTGAGGCTGCCGAAACACACCGTTAGATGCTTGGCGACAGATTTTCAACTTGAGAGTAGTAGCTAGCCAGCCGATTACTAGAAAGTACTCTACCATCATGCTATGGTTTCCTCACGATGTTTTCCTTCACCGGCAGCTCAAGCTTATTGAGCTGCCGGTGAAGGAATTACCACTGAGCTATCATCGCTACAAACACTGTTGGAAAAGTAAGGCTGTAGTCCACCACGCTGGCCAATTGCGAGTAGGCAGACCTCACACGTCTTCGTAAACTTTTTTTAAGCACTCTTGCTCGTGCTAACGACTGAAGTGTTCCGTGAATAGTTATGATCGACAGGGGGTGTAAATAATACAGTGTCTAACTACAGGTTGGTATATAGGTTTGCATACTAAAACGACTTTTGTCGTATTTCATTTAAGTTTTGAATGTAGCTTTCCTCACGATCTTTTTCTTTACAGTTTGAAATCATTAACAATACGTAGATAGCTTAGAAAATACAGAGGTGGGATTCGTACTCAGGTTTCTTCAGATTGGAAGCCAGATGGTCTCTCAAGGCAGCCGAAACTTCATCTCTCCATAATTTCTCTCTCCCTATCCTTAAGAAGTTGTTATATAAGTCGATGAAGGTAAATAAATTCGCTGCTCAATGGGCTGTTGCAGTGAGTTTGCATACGAATCGCTTGCAGTCGCGTGTTCACCCTCACACACCGCTGCAGCCGAAGGCAGGCGTACGTATAAAAGATAATTAAAAACCATTTGAAATGTAGGTTAAGCCCCATAACATTATTTTATCCTAGTTTTCTGTAACGGAATGAATTTAATCTCATTATTCATTAAGGTATCAAGATAAACATAAACGATGTACACTAGAGACACGAGCATGGAAAGGACCGATAAAAAAAAGGAGAATGGGGCGTCCTAGAAAAAGATGTTTTATATAAAATTTTCTTCGTTTTGAACGGTTCAAAAGATTAAAATTAATAATCGTATAATTTTATCGATTTTAGTTTCATGTTTCGAAAATTCGAAAACTATTTATTGTGGAATTTAAACTAATTTGTTCGATTGAAAAAATAATCTAGAAACTGACAATTGACGAGGGCGGCAAAAATTTGTCAGCTCATACTTAGGAAAACTCAATCCGCCACTGCATACTGGGCAGGAGATTAAGAGATGGCAAGAGCATATCCTTGGTTATAAAATCTATGGTTTGACGATATTACTGACACGCTCCATGTAAAAAAAATGTACTGAGCTTTTCGCTTCTATAATTATTTAAGTACACTTATCTCACTCCACACGTAATGTTCATATTCTCACATTTCAACTTTGCGCACATTAATTCGTGAAGTGTTTCAAACGACGGTTTTTATGAACAAATTATAAACTTGTATATATTATATAAACTTTTTCGACGGGAAAATTTATTTTGCTATTTATTTTTCTGCAACGTGTGCTAGAAAAATGGGATGCTCTATTTTTATTGCTGTTAGTAATTTCTGTAACATTATGAATGACGTGATTTTTTTCTTACTAATCTTACCAAACTTCTATAATAATAAAAAAGTCATTTTAAAAACGACACCTAAGAACAGCTATTTTTTATTATTTATATACTATTTTCTATAACATTTTAGTGGTTAGCGTGGTCAGTTTAAACGCTGAAGGGCGTGGGTTCAAACTCCAGCAATAAGCTTGAACAGCCGGTAAAGATCATCGTGAGTAGTGGTGGTAGGGTACTTCAATTCAATACTAGGTAGGGTACTACTCGGCTGGCTAGCTACCACCTTCAAATTGAAAATCTGTCTTTAAGCACCTAACGGTGTATTCCAACAGCCTCCGACAGCCAGTTTCATTCCATGTTAGTTGTGTTTGCCATCGTTGACCACGCCGTCAATTAATACCACGTGAGCAATGGACAAACACCAAGCCTGTTAACCATAAAAGAAAGTTGTAGGTAACAACGAAATACTGTGCTACCTATATCTATCTATGTGTGATATCTTAAGTAATCTTTATCCCACTAATATTATAAAGGTGAAAGTTTGTGAGCGTGTTTGTATGTTTGGTACTTCTTCACGCTCAAATGACTGCACCAATTTTGATAGGTATGTGATTCCACGTTTCTCATCCGTACGGCTAAAGAATGGAACAAGCGATATACGAATCTAGATTTTTTCAAGGCCAGAGTAAATAGGTATCTTCTAAGTGCGCGTGTTTCATCTTCGACCATCGCTTTGTAAGATACTGTGTGAAATGGGAACGTAAGGTTGCGAGAAAGAGACAGAATAAACGAGTAATACATAGGTTTGAAAGAGCGAAAGGATATGAAGATATGAATGGAACGTAACGTTAATATGAAAGAGATGCCTAGATGTGAGATAATTATAAATATGAAAGAGAAAGAGGAAGTGTGAAAGGATAGTAATAAGTTAGATATAAGTGTGAGAGAGATGAAATAAAAGCAATTTAGAAGAACGTCCATCTTTGAATTCACCCAACCTTACAGCTTACCATCAGGCGAGTTGGAGGTCAAATGAGGACTTAACCGTATTAAACAAAAAAAAAAAACTTTTCTGTAAATCAACATACAAAATCCGTTTGATCATCGTCAAAAGATCTTATAACATTAGCTTTGTATTGGACGTTGTTGTTATTCATACTGGGAAATATCGAAATTTCTAAGCAAAAATTGGGGTATATTTACAAATAGGTGCGTTATGTCGAAAGGGAAATCCCTCGTGCAAAGCTTAGCTTGGCAATCCTGAATGAGAATAAGCCAAAACCTTGTTACTCGGCTGAATATTCATAGCCGTTTCCAGCCAGAAAATAAAACTTTTCCTGGCTTTTCCTTGTACAACGTTAATATAGGCGCATTCAACTTTTGTTTCTTTTTAAGTCTATAGTCTTGCACTTACTCAACATTTTAAAAATGATTGATTCAGGCGTTACTTCAAAAATAGTATTTTTATAATTTGTGATTTTACTACTCTCTGTAAATTAGGTGTCACTTATCTTATATAAAGGTATACTTAAGTGACGGTGTGGACGAAGGTAGTAAACACACCTATTCTAGAATGGAACTAGCTCTCAAGTTAGGCTGCCAGAACTGCCTAGCTAGTCAGCCGAGTATCACCACGCTATGGTTTTCTCACGATGTTTTTTTTCGCCGGTAACTGACGCTCATTATTCAAGATTTCAAGATTTATTTATTTGTAGAATATAGTTTAATGTACACTTATACAAAACAGCACACAGGTCTTATAATTATGGTATAGTCCACATATCCTTGCCCGCTGAGGCATACAAATAATACATAAAATTAAACTTTAAAATGTCAATATATGAATCGTAATCAAGTCAAATAATATTATAATATTGTAATAATATTGTTGGGGTTTGAATCCGCCCTTCGGCGTGCGAACCCACCACGCTAACCACTGCGCTATCATCGCTGCAAAATGGTACAGTTATACTACATTAAGATCTTACTTTTTTTTTTTATATCTTATTTTTTTTAATGTAAAAGTAATGAGGCGAACGTTACTCTCTCCTAATGGTAAGAGATAAGGCCTGTCAATGACCATTGCAGTGATATACAAAACTGAGTGACAAAATAAAATTTAGGGCATCGCTGCATTGGCGCTCATTACTTTGAGACGTTAAATGGTTAGTCCCAGCAACCCTGTAATTTAGCTAGCTGCAGTGCCCTTCAAACCGGAACACAGTAAAGTGTATTTCAATCTAATATGATTAAAAATAACCTTGTTAAAACATTGAGGTCAATCGAACCAAGATTTCTTGTTCCTGATCAGAAATTTCTCTCTACCTATCTTCATATTTCTATATTGGATTTGATAGGCGATATTTTTTTACTGCGTTTGAGGTAAGGGGATTAAATCAATTTCGCTTCGTTGATTTAGCTAGAAAATTGATGTAGAGGATAGAAAAGGTGCTTATTTATGGTCACTTATCTTTAATGATTTGTTCTGATCGAATTACTTCTGTACTATGTTCTCTGGGTTTTTTTGAAAAGAAAAATCACTACTAAAATACTAGCTTGTGTCCACGACTTCGTTCGTGTTAATTTTAGTTTTTTTTAATGGTTGACGTGTTTGATCACATCTCATTTGATCATAAGTGACGGTGTGGTTGAAGATGGTAGACACAGCTAGCCTGGAATGGAACTGGCTCTCAAGCGAGGTTACCGGAACACATCGTTATAGGCGCTTGGCGGCAGATTTTCAACTTGAGGGTCGGGCCACCACCTCATTGTTGGGGTTTGAGCCCACGCCCTTCGGTGTGTGTGTGTGTGTTTTATTTTAGATCTCATCACATTTTTAAATATGCAATATTGGTGCACGTATACATTGCTTTTATAAAATCCATTCGTTATTTTGAAATACAGTTTAAAACTTCGACAATTTCGAAACTTATACCTACTTTGGCTCGAAGATAAAGTATTGCCTTCACATAAAGAACAATTTACAAGTGATATATTCTTAAAGGCGAACTGGTTTGAACGAGGCATACCGCCCAAGCTTTTATGGTTACTTCTCGTATTTAATTGAATATCAAAAAAGCCCATACATGGATTTTAAAAATATTTAAGACTATTTAAAATCTTTTATCCTCAAAGATATTCTATATATAAATCTCCACTAAACATTCCAGCTTGTTAGCAAGTGTGTTTACCATCTTCGACCGCACCGTCAGTTAACATCAGATGAGCTGTGGTCAAACATCTAGCGCCGCCACAAATAAAAATGAAAAAAAAAGTGGCGTCTTTTTTACCATCATCTCACCATTTTAATCGATTTATATTAGAGCAGTCTCTTGCTCTGTCTTTAGAGAATACTTACACAGATTTATTAAAAAAATATCTCGGACCTAATCTAAGTAACGCATGTCGTTCAGTTTAATACTATAATATAACTTATAGTAAGTACTTGTGCATACTGAAAATTTATTACAAAAAACCGGTCAAGTGCGAGTCGAACTCGTGCGCCGAGGGTTCCGTACCTACCCATTATACCGCCATAATAAAGTTTATATCAATTTATTCTATTTTTTCTCATCTTTTTTTATTTTTTGGAATTTTCCCTTTACTTGTGACTACTGTTGTACTGTTGTACCGTTGTGGTACTTCCGGTTGACCTTAAATTATAAATTTTGGTCTTAAATTAAATTATAAACAAGGTCTTACAGCACAAATAAAGGGAAAATTCCGAAAAATATAAAAAGTACATTTTGGTACTTACAAGATTTCGCTAAAATCTAAATTTGCCCATATCTTTTTATCATGTCAACTCAGGACCTTGATTTTTATACACCTAATAAGGACTATAGACCTCAGTATCTGGTATAAATTTCAACTTGCTAGGTCCACCCGTTCCTGAGAAAATCGGTGGTGACACACGGACAGACAGGCGGACAGACGGACAAAAAAGTGACCTTATAAGGGTTCCTTTTTTACCTTTTGCGGTACGGAACCCTAAATAGATGAAGAAAATTGCGTGGATTTAAATAAAATATTCAAGCAGTTTATTTGATGTGCTGTTAAATATTTCCCGGCTTTGAAGGCTTTGAACGGTTCCTGAAAACGTCTGAAAAGTGTTCAGCGGCTGAAAGGAGACTTGAAGAGGCGGAAATTAAAGTCGTATGAAAACATTACATGTGAAAATTTGAATAAACGATAGATAGAATATAGAATATACAAAATTGAGAGAAACTGAACTGTTATATAAATAAAGTTACTTATATATAATAACACTAATATTATACATGTTATGAATATTTGTATTATACAATACAATACAACTTTATTATACACCAAACATATTATAACATACAAAACTAAAAAAACAAAAAAGAGAAAAGTATTACAAAATAAAAACAACATAGATCAACAAATAAATGGTGTACAAAGGCGGCCTTATCGCCTAGAGCGATCTCTCCCAGGCAACCAAGAATGGAAAACACGATATTATATGTCAATATAATAATAACGGTACACGATAATATATGTAATGTAATATCATATTTACGAGTTTTTTTTAAAACTATTTTGGTCAGTTTGGATCGACTTTATTTATTTATATATTTTGTATGATTGACAGTTTAAGTGTTTGACCACAGATGGCTCTAGCTCATAAGATTATCTTGTTTTCTGTACTCTTTTTTTTTCAATTTTTGTTGTGCATAATAAATCTATCTATTATTTTCTTCGTTGTTCTGTATTTTAAGAAATAAATACACTAAAGCAAGCTTTGACCGTACTCAATTACGAAATGACTGTGCATGTGCATATTTCTATAAACTTTAGTTTACAACGTTCCGAGCCACCGTCTAAAAGTAATTTGCACAATATTGAACAAAATAATAACTCGAATGAAACTATGCACTACATTGGGCACGACTCATAAAACCACAAAGGGAGTGGAAATTAAATTAAACTCTATTCAAAATGGTGTTGAGATGTGGTCTGTAGCGCTGACAGCTCAGTGGTTAGCGCGTTTGGTTCAAGAAGACGCGGGTTCATATCCCAACAATGAGCCTGAACTGCTGGTGGAAAAAAACGTCGTGAAGAAACCATAGTATGGTGGTAAGTTACTTTAATAACTCGGCAGTCAAGCTACCAGCCTCAAATTAAAAAAAAAAATGCTGAAAACGAATGGTGTTGACCAAACATTACCGCACAGATAATCGTAGATGATACAAGACTATGACTGTGACTTAGAATGAGGTCCGATAATGGCGGCGTTTATTGTAAGCGACTAGTGCTATTTATGTTTTTTTTTTAAGTTTTAATTGAAAAAAAAAGCTATGCAGGACTATGACTGTGACTTAGAATCAGGTCGAATTACGCGTGGCGGTTAATGTGAGCGACTAGTGCTATTTATGTTTTTGAAATCAGTCACTACACAGATGATCGTATGCTATGCGGGACTATGACTGTGACTTAACATGAGGTCCAATTATGCGCGGAGTTTAATATGAGCGACTAGTGTTTATGTTTTTTGAAAACAGTTACTACTCAGGTGATCATATACTATGCAGGACTTCGATGTGACTTAGAATGACGTCAGAATATGAACGGAGTGTGTTATAAATATAATTTAAAGATTAATAAAATAATTAGCTTCTTCTAAGCAAGCATGCTCCATCTTAGACCGCATCTTTGCCTAACTCAGGCGAGATGGAGGTCAAACACAATGCTTATAAAACAAGAATGATTTATTTATTGAATGAAACAATCGCTAAATTGGTTTATTTTAACAAAATATAGAAAGTGTCACTTGAAATGATGTAAGGATTCCAACGATACCCTATACATCTAAATCTGTTCGGTATTTGAAAGTTATAGTAGAATAAAGATACTCACATACATACATACATGAACTCTGAAAACATTACACTCCATTTTTGGGCAGTCGTGTAAAAAGAAACCAGATATAATAAAAGCCAGTTTTATTTCAAAGAACATTTTAATTAGCCTCATATTATCGCTACATTATTACATTGTCTGAACCACTACAATCACAACAATGCCGCCAGTTCCACCGTGATCAGTACTCGATACGACTCCATTGTTTGCGTTTCATATTTTGTTCGCATCACTAGTTACATTCAAAACGAACATTTTCATATCGAGTATCGATATTCTGTCGATGAAAGTTCTCTCTCGATATTTCTTTTTAATTAGCGAAGGCACCGCTCCGGTCAGGTTATAGCAGGTTGATTAAAAATGGTATAAAATAAATTGTTGTAATTGCCACAGAAGTATTCGATAAATAATGCTTGAATGAGGAAACACTTTATAAAAATATAATAGTGATGATGGCTCCGTGGTTAGCGAGGTTGGTTCGCACATCTGATGTTATGTGACGGTATGGTCGAAGATGGTAAACACACCTAGCCTGTTTTTTTTAGTAATAATAGGTACTTTGTCGACACCAAGAAAAATTTACATTACATTAGTGGAGTGTTAGAACCCGAACAAGAAAGTCTGCATCTCGAGCACTAACTCCTTCCTGGGGTTGTACTATAGGTAAATACAATGGGTAACAATAATTTAAGGATAGCCTACAGATAAATGGGAGTTAAACAAGACATTTTAATTTTTTTTTATGTCTGACAGGCTAGGTGTTTGACCACAGCTCACCTGATGTTAAGTGCCGGTGTGGTCGAAAATGGTAAAGCACACCTAGCCTGGAATGGAACTGGCTCGCAAGTGAGGCTGCCGGAGTACACCGTTAGATGCTTGGTGGCAGATTTTTAACTTGAGGGTGGTAGCTAGCCAGTCGAGTACTAGGAAGTACTCTACCACCACGCTATGGTTTCCTCGCGATGTTTTCCTTCACCGGCAGCTCAAGCTCATTGTTGGGGTTTGAACCCACGCCCTTCGGTATGCGAACCTACCGCGCTAACCACTGAACCATCATCGCTACAAAGGTTATTTTCCTGTACAGAGACCTAAATTGAATTGAAAAACATCGTGAGGAAACCATAGCATAGTGGTAGGGTATTTTCTAGTACTCGACTGACTAGCTACCACCCTCAAGTTGAAAATCTGTCGCCAAGAACCTAACAATGTATTCTGACAACTTTATTTGAGAACTAGTTCCATTTCAGGATAAGTGTACTTTACTATCTCCGACCACAACGTCACTTAATGTCAACAAATTAAGTTTAAAAACGACGGAGTTATGAGGTAACAAACATGAGAAAAAATTTATAATCGAATTGAGAACTCCCTCCTTCTTGAAGTTGGTTATAATATGAAATCTGGCATATTTTGAATACGCATAGCGGTCGGAGGTAGAGTCATGTTGTTTTCTCACAACCCTCGCTGTTACAATATTTTGTTTTCATTTGCAACCGGCTCCCGGAGATTAACAAAATAAATACTGAATGTACACGTGGACCCACGATCTCGTCGTTCCGCTGTGCATTGCAGTATGTTAGCCTATGCGATTCTATTATATAGTTGTGTAACATCGCAGCTGTTATATGATTATTATTTTCCACTTACTAGCTTCTGCCCAAGACTTTAGAATTGGGTACAGAGAGAAATTAACACACAGTAACAAAAAGTAACAAATAGTTTACTATTTAGATTTTTTATGGCTGACAGGCTAGGTGTTTGACCACAACTCACCTGATGTTAAGTGACGGTGTGGTCGACTATGGTAAAGCACACCTAGCCTGGAATAGAACTGGCTCTCAGGTGAGGCTGTCGGAACACACCGTTCGATGCTTGGCGGCAGATTTTCAACTTGAGGGTGGTAGCTAGCCAGCCGAGTACTAGAAAGTACCCTACCACCACGCTATGGTTTCCTCACGATGTTTTCCTTCACCGGCAGCTCAAGCTCGTTGTTGGGGTTTGAACCCACGCCCTTCGGCATGCGAACCGACCGAGCTAACCACTGAGCTATCATCGCTACAAATGATCGTTAGATTAAGATGAGAGGCACTTTATTCCACAATAATGTTCTATCTATATTAAATTTCAAGTGGATACGTTCTGTAGTACGTTTTTTTATAATCCTGCAGGAACATGATGTTTTTAGGGATAAAAATTATTCTGTGTAACAAACTATCTGACAACGTGATTTTGACACATTCTTGTATATTATGGTGCCGTGGTGGTGCCGGCGTAAGAATTGTACCCCACCTTCTCTACCCGTGGTTGCCGTAAGAGTCGGCGAAGGGATGTAATCTGGAAGATGGGCTAACTGCGCTCGCCAACCCGCCTGCCTAGCGTGACGAGTATTGGCAAACCCCCCCAGGAGGAGGCCTATGTCCAGCAGTGGACGTCCTATGGCTGGTGATGTGTGATGTGATGTGGTACCTATATAAACAACCTCCTGCTCTACCACCAAATAAAAGTTACTTTTATTAGGTTGCATTTAAAAATACTTTTAGGAAATCGTGAGATCAGTAACTGCGCAGACGAGTACGCAGTTCCCGCTGTAAAGTTGTTTGTTTAGTTCTGGGTAAATAGGAACGTAATTTGGTAAGTGGAAAACAACGTGAATTACTACTTTTGTCTGTAATGGTGCTCTATTTATAGCGTCGAGATAGTAAGATGTCAAGTTTGTACTGTTTTGTAGATATGAAAGTTGTTGAAAATTAAAATGCGTGGTTTTTACTTAGCCCGAAACGTTTAGGAAGTGGATTTCGTAAGTACTCTTGATGTCAGTAGTTAATTGCAAATTATAAAAAAAAGTGGAAAGCTTGTAGTGTGGAGTAAATTGATGTTTAGTAACTATACGGTTGCTTGGAAGAGATCGCTGTAAGCAATGAGGCCGCTAACTGTTTGTATATGAATGTTAAAGGTGGTTTTCATTATTTCAATTTTTATAAGTTTGGTGTGAACGAATATTTAGTTATAGTTAGTTAAGACTAAGTAATTAAGTATCAAACATAGTTACCTATCTATCTACACCACTCCCATAATAAGAATCGGAAAATATTACACTATAGACGCGCTTATATTGTAGTAAGCATAATGTATGTATTAATATTTATAACTGTAAATTGTAACCTAATATGAAAAGAAAGATCCACAAAAAAATACCTTGCTGAGTTTCTTGCCGGAGTCTTCTCAGTTAAAGTGTAATTACGAGCCGGTGGTAGATTCAAACATGTAACTTAACGTTCAAAAGTGCCTTACCAGGGCCTTAACTAAATAAATGACTTTTTGATATTGATTTTGATTTTGATCTTACGTTAAAAAAATAGACGCCTTTAAGTATGGCTACGATAAAATACCAAGAGCAATATAAAATAGTTGCTAGGTATATATCAATACATATATAACGAATATGATGCATAGGCATCAAAGAAACTAAACAGAAAACTATTTAGAACTTTCTGGCGGCTGTTTCGTTTGTTCGCGAAGTAATAAAATCCGATCAAATCCGGCCCTGTGACATATACCTACCTATATAATACCTAGGCCATAAAATGTCTCCTTCAACCGTCTATCTTGTATTCGTACAGTTGGCAATAAAAATAGCCGGAAATAAAGGAAATAAAAGAATTTTCCCGTTGCTAGTGAGAAAAAATGTGTTGAAAATCAATGTAATATTTCTTCTTGGGATGGTTTCGTCACACGAATAAGATTTCCTGCAGGAATCGTTTCAACTTTTGATTTTGTTGCTGAAATTATTTGAAATAAACTTTTACGAAATGTAGAAATATGCCGCTTGATTTTGCTGTTAAAAAAAGTTGTTGACGAAAGTTGTAGGAAATTTTATGCGCCATAATTTTTATAGTGACTATTAGGGCTGTGGAAAACACAGCCCGCGGGCCGCACGCGGCCGGCCACGTGTTTAAGATCTACAACAAACAAAGAAGAAATTCGTTTTACAAAATGTATTTGGTGGAATTTGATTTTATTATATTGCATCTCAAATATATTTATTTGTATGACAATAAGTTTTATATTAATATTTTTAAAGCAATTTTAGAAGTAAGTACATAGTGCGTTTTTTAATATTTGTACCTACTAATAATTTTGTTTTCTGTACTTTTTTTTCTATTTGTGGTGCGCACAATTAATAGTTTCTATATATCTTTATTTACATGATAACAGGTGTAAAAGGACTTAAGTATAATTATTTTGCCTTCATTGTCAACCATTACGATCTGCAAATTTATAATTGGATTAAAATATAAAACAATAACTATTATTCCACACATAAAAATATAATTTACACACAATACATAACGATTAATTGTATTAGATTTAAAAACATGTCAATTATTATATTTAGTACGTTATTTATTTATTGTCAAAACCACACATTTTTCCATATAAAATATATTATTTCCCTTTTGAGAAAGTGTCGGTAAAAAAATCCATTCTAACTTTGCCAACATTACCTACTTACGTAACATCGTAAAACAATGTCGTCGGTCCGTCTGTCCAAATCTATACGTAATATAAATCTATGTAATCCTTTACCTGTTCTGTTCTATCAGATATACTGCCCTCGAACGCACTTTGGGTCCGATTTTATGCCACTCCAATGGATTTGTATAGAGATTTACATTCGAAAAGATACCGGTATTGCTTCTGAGAAATAAAAATAAGGATTTCCGGGGGTTTTAATTTCTAAGGGTAAAAATATTTGTATTATAGTGTATTTACGCCTAAAAGTAGTTTCTTTTTTAAATTATAGTTAGGCTTACGATTGACCGTCATCTCATCTGATGTTAAGTGATGATGCTGTCTAAGATGGAGCACGCTTGCCTAGAAGGTCGAGTCTTCAAGTCGTGTCTTCAAGTCGAGAGTGAATCGGTATTCACTCTCGACTTGAAGACACCCAGATTATATCCAACGGGGAACACCCACTCAGGCAGCGCATTCCACTGTCTAGCAGTCCGCACAATGAACGTGGAATCAAATCGTTTCGTCCGAGTTTTTGGAACATCTACCATGAAACGATGTCGCTTTTTTGAGCTTCTGGCTGTCCGATAGAAAAATGGACATGGGGAAATCAGACCATGTAGTTTTGAAGCACACTCTCCGAAATGAATCCGATAAAAAATCGACGAACTAGCAACTTTGCTACGATGTTCAACAGTGACGAGGATTTATTTAAATATTTATCTAACTTAATGGCAATTTTTAAATATCTATCCTAAATATTCCTTTATACCTATAACTACCATTATTACTATTACTATTTACTTGGTAGTATATCTCCTTAGCAGGAGGTCGTCTAGGTAGGTACCACCACAGTACTAGATATTCTGCCGCCAAGCAGTAGTGTTTAAAACATTACCATGTTCCGGTTTGAAGGGTACTGCAGCTAACGAAATTACAGGGCTGTTGAGACTTACCATCAAAAGTCCCAAAGTAATGAAAACCAGAGCAGCGATGCTCTGGACTTTGTTTTGCTACTCAAAGTTCTGTGAATCACGGCAATGGTCATGGACAGGCGTTATCTCTTAACATCAGGAGAGCGTCTCGTTCGTTTCATTACATTTGAAATACCTCCAATACAAGTCAAACCTGAATCAATCAATCAATTAAATATTTTATTGTCAAATATTTTTAATTAGCGAAAAAAATATCGCTGTTTGCTATCACCATACCATATTATCTCACTGGTCTTAAATTACCAATTGTCTGTATGTAAAAAAGTGACGCTGTGAAACCTAGTCGTAGTGTCAGAGTTAATGTGCTGCTCCCGAAAATCTTTGGCATGAGTTGACAGTTGCTGAACTGGAAATTTGCCTTTTTTTTAAATATACTACAAAAAACATAGTAAACACTAAATGAAAATAACTTCAAGAAACATATATCGCAAACTGAACAATCCAAGGGTAAGAAATCGCCCGACAAACTTCTCGGAACGGCCATAAACCTTGACATTTAAGAGGCCCCTTGGAAAACTAATAACAGAGACAATACAAGTGTAACAATCTATTAGCCCGCGCTGCCATTGCTGCCAACATTCCGATAAACATCCAGCGCAGCCAACCTACCGGAGCCGCATCGCTGCCGGAAGTGGGAAGCGATAAATTTGTACCAAGTAAAATAAAAGCTTCGGCAGCCGTTTCGGTGTCTGCGTTTATGATTTAGATCTCTGCTTTCACGGGGTTTGGATGCTTCTTGTAGATGCCCGCTCGAATTTTACAATTCAAGAGTATTTTTTCTTAGTTATTAAAAAGATTTACGTTTGGCCTCCAACTCGCCGGATGAAAAACGACGGTGCGGCCGAGGAAGGAGCACGTTGATCTAGCTTTAAGAATGCCCCGATTGGTTTACAATTAGGTTGACATTTGATCTTTTAGAAAGACAACGACAATCAAAGCCAAAGTAAAAATCAAAACTAAACCAATTCAAAATAAAGTTTCTATAATTTAATTTCTGGAAAAAACATCTAAAGCTGTTTGCCCTGATAGCTGATTCGGTAAAATTTGTGCTTCGGGACCTGAAGAACATGGGTTCGGTTCGTTCGAGACGTTAATTGTAGGTGTTCTGTATGTATTATAAATAAGTATTTAAAAATAATAGTATATACATAAGTGGTTTATAAGGTATCTGGTACAAGCTTTGCTTAGCTTAGGGCTAGATGGCGCTAAGTGTGTGAAATGTCCTCCTATATTTATTTATTTAAAGAGATATATACGTATAGTTGGATAGTATTTTTTATGGTTGACAGATGTTAGACAGGCAGACTACATCTCATTTGATGTTTAGTGACGGTGGGGTCGAACATGTTGAATACACTTAGCTTGTTATGAAAGCTGGCTCTCAAGTGAGACTGCCGGAACACATCGTTAGATGTGCTCAGTGGCTAGGTGTGCTCATTCCAGGCTAGGTGTGCTTTACCATCTTCGACCACACCGTCACTTAACATCTGGTGAGCTGTGGTCAAACACCTAGCATGTCAGCTATAAAAAATAAAAAAGAATGATACTTGGCTTGCTTAAAATCTATTTTAGACTTGAGGGTGGTAGCTAGCCAGCAGAGTACTAGAAAATACCCTACCACCTCATTACGGTTTCCTCACGATGTTTTCATTCACCGGCAGTTCAAGCTTATTGTTGGGAGCTCTCCTTAGCCGTAGGTACCACCGCAGTACCAGATATTCTACCGCCTAGCAGTAGTGTGTAAGCTTTACTGTGTTCCGATTTGAAGGGTACTGCGGCTCTTGAGACTAACCGTCGAAAGTTCCAAAGTAAGGAGCGCCAATACGGCGATGCCCTGGACTTGTTTTGTTATTCAAAGTTCTTTGTATCGCTGCAATAATCATGGATAGGTGCAATCTCTTACCATCAGGAGAGCGTCGCGTTCGTCACATTACCATTTAATTTAAAAAAAAAACAATTAGTTCATTGTTGGGATTGAACCTACGCGTGTGAACCGATTGTATAACCACTGAGCTATCATCGCTACGCCTTACGAGCATTGCTAACACTATGCTTTTACAATTATGCATTCTCTGAAGAAAATCCAAAACTAAAATTGCGTGACCCAAACCGTCCTTTAAAAAAATAGAAGTTATAGAATAAAATCAGAAATAAATCCAAAGATTTCAATTTAAATGTCACTTTCGACCCGAGACGAGTACAATAAAGGTCAATAATACAATATAAACTCGATTAGATTTTAAAATAAAAAGAAACATCTCACAATCAAGATGGATTTTATATTCTTAAACAAAAACTGTTGAGATAAAATTTCTTTACAATTCAGCTACACTAGAAAAGCTTATCTACACCTAAGTGAGTTGTATACTAAATGAAATGAAGTATAAATAAATTAATGAAATACCTACCAAACACTGAATTTTCAAACGCTTTCTTAGGTTTAATTCTAAGCACCTCCTCATTATTCTGATTGGCAATTCTTTTAATTTGAACGTTTTAAAACAACTATTTCTTTTTCGTTTTTGGCATCGCAGTTTATTCATTTGCCAATGTAACGTATTTCAAAATTTTCATTTACGTGTCCAAAGCATATATTTAGTTTATTTCCAGATAACAGTCGTTTCAGTTAAAAAAATGATAAGGATTTAAATTTAACTGACTAGATATCAATTTAAAAAACTTATCCGAAACTTTACTTAATATCTAAAAATTTGACACAAACTTAAAAGTTAAAATGTAATAACCACAAGTCTTATCCTCTTCTCGCTGCAGTAACCACTTGCCTTAACAAACGTTACATACTCGACTAAGTGTTGTATCTCTGATTTAAATGACTAAATTATACTCTGTGGTGACAAGCACCTGTAGACATTCACAATTGTATCGCGAGTGCCACTGACATTAATAAAGCTTTGACATGTGTCGTTGACACCTAAACTATGGCAAGTAAATGCGCACAGATAATCGTCACCGCAGCCATCTTGATTTCATTGTTGCTTGTTAATAATAATCCGAAGAGACATTGCTGTAATGACTAAAACTAAAAGTATATCAAATAATAACAAGCTCATTGTTGTTTAATTTCTGAGATAGAAGGCTAGGCTACTTATGTCATGAAAAATCAAGTTAAATCAGTCAAAGTCATCCAAAGTAATTCACAGTCGAGTCCAGTCATGGCTTAGTAAAGTAATCGTGAATATACTACAAGCTTCGATGGAGCTTTGGAAGCCACACGAAACGTCATGTTTCGCTACATTAATATCATTTTCCCACACTCGTATAATTCGGTGCTTAATTAATAAAACACCACTTTTATTATACATAAGCGCACACGAAAAACACATGTTTTGAAAAAAATACAATGGGGCGACGTGGCTTTTTCCGTGTTTTTGTTTAAAACTCATCCGGCCGTAAACATGACTGTCTTATTTTTTTTTAAATAGAAATAAAAAAGAAACAGAAAAACCAATAATATCAAACTTACACCGAAAAAACACGAATTTTGGCATCATCAACAACAGCACCATTACAACGACAACATTGAGCAGTATTTAGTCTTTGTTTTACAAAAATAGCTTCAGGGAAAATTGAGTCATCGTTATAAAAAGAGAAAATAATATTTTCCACTATAAGTTGAACCCCAAAATATAGTGGCACCCATAGTACACGGAGCTCAGCTTATACTGGCTATATTACTAAGGCTGAATAGTTAGTATTATACCTACATCAATTTCTTTAATTCGCAAATAGCTCGACTGCGCGATCAAAATCGCGGGTAGCAGCTAGTCTTACTATTATTATAAATGTGAAAGTTTAAATGTTAGAATATTTGGCTGTTCGACACTCAATCGGGCAAATACGGCTGAACGGGTTTCGATAAAATTTGTAATACAGGTAGTTTATCACGTGAAAATTAACACAAATGATGTTTTTTACAATCCAATTCTAAAGTCAACGCGAACGAATTTGCAAGCAAAAACTAGTAATTCGTAATTTTTGTAATTTTATATTTATTACGTCATTCTTTTTACAAAGCTACAAATCTCTGAAAACGAGTTTGATTTTTATTTTTTATCCTGAAATACTCATCTCAAAAATTACGTAACAAATAAAACACAAGTGTCTCTTGTAGCGTCGTTTTCGACTACCCTTATGTTCGTCCGAAGAGGTGTTGAGAGCCTAATCTTAACAGCGTTCCAGTAAATCGCATGCTAGCTGGAATTAAATTAAAGATCCCATCCTCTTTAAGGGTTCCTTTGTCACGAGATTCCTTTGAATGAGACAGTTAGTGGTTTAGTTAAAACTGTTCCGAAACAAAATTTTAAGGAATTTATCTTGAGATTAAAATAAAGTAACTTCCTCCTCCCTGTATTGTTTTTAAAGTAAAAAATAATCGTGTAGTTTATTATTATTATTAAACCCATTTATTTCCAACAACCTTAAATAGCAATATTACTTAGAATATATAAAGTTTTATATAAATTAAAAACAGATTATTTAAATATTAATTTGTGTTGTTTGATGCTGGAACCCCAGACTGGGTATAGGTCTCCTCCAATTTACTCCAACTCTCTCTGTCCCTCGATTTTTCTTGTCATTATTTTCCTGCTGTGGCTATTATTCCGTTAATCCATTTATTCTTTGGACGTCCTCTGCTCCTTTTACCAATTGGTCCTTTCCATATCTTTGATTCTAATGTCCATCTTTTGTCTCTGTATTTTTTTTTAAGTCTGACAGGCTAGGTGTTTAACCACAGCTGACCTGATGTTAAGTGACGGTGTGGTCGAAGATGGTAAACCACACCTAGCCTGGAATGGAACTGGCTCTCAAGTGAAGCTGCCGGAACACAGCGTTAGATGCTTGGCGGCAGATTTTCAACTTGAGGGTGGTAGCTAGCCAGCCGAGTACTAGAAAGTACCCTACCACCACGCTATGGTTTCCTCACGATGTTTTCCTTCACCGGCAGCTCAAGCTTACTGTTGGGGTTTGAACCCACGCCCTTCGGCATGCGAATCTACCGCGCTAACCACTGAGCCATCATCGCTACAAAAATAATCGCTCTGTATCGTGCTAGGTGCCCTGCCCATCGCCACTTTAGTGTTAAAGCGTATTGCAGAGCATCTTTTAGCTTTGTTTCGTGTAGTTAAGTTGATGATAAGTTGACAAAGGTCATGAACTCCGGTGTCTGTGGAGCGAATAAGAGAGAATTAAAAAAAAAAAACGTTTTCAAGGAGTGATTTTTTTAGTTGCCGTTGTTTTAGCGGTAGATCGTCTAGGTACTACCAAAGTGTAACTCACACACACACACATATTCATACTCTTACCGAACGGAACTCCAAGCTTGGGATGCTATGCGTTGTTACTTTAGCAATTACTTTACCAGTTAATACACTTTGTGTAAAACAGATCATTAAATGTAATTGCGATGATAGCTTAGTGGTTAGCGCGGTCGGTTCACAAGCAAAAGGGCGTGGGTTAAAATCCTAACAATGAGCTTTAGCTGGCGATGAAGGAAACCATAACATGGTGGTAGCGTACTTTCTCGTACTCGGCTAGGACGTGGTAAACATCCACAGAACTCTTGACCTTTCAAGTAACTATCTCCTCTAAACGAGGCATAAGTTAATATTAACTCAAGTTAATCAAATTTGTCCATACTTAAATCCTTTATGCTTGGGGCCCTTTCCAGATTAGCTTAGAAGGTGAATGGACAGGGATGATTACTTTTACATACTAGATGTACACTCTATTCGTTGAAATATGAATTATTTTTAACCGGTTTCATAAAAGGAGGAGGTATTCAATTCCGTTGTTTTTTTTTTAAATATTCATTACCTCATAATTCCGTCATTTATAAAATGATTTAGAGAGTTCTTCTTTTTATTTAAAAGGATATACATTCCGATTGATCCTAAAGAAATTTAATCAAAATCGGTTTAGTAGTTTGAATTTTAAACTAAAATAACAAGAAAAATGTCATCCAAGTAAAACGAAATTGCGTATTTTGCTTCCTTGTGACTGAGTGTTGTTTACGGTTACTAGAATAGTTCTAATTAACTGCCTACCTTCTAGCTTCATCATCAGATGATGATGAAACCGGAAAGTAGGCACCGGAACTGACATGAAAGATGAAAAATATCACAAGTTTTGTTTTATTTTGCGTGTTTTTTTTTTGTTTTTCGATTTGTGATTTTCACTCTGAAGGCTTGTGAATCCTACGAAACGATAATTACGATATTTAGTTTAGTTTGAAACCCAATTTGATTTTTCCACTTTAAATTTCTGAAGTATGAGTTTTTCATTAAATACAAGATTCCAGCTTTAAGCCCGAACACGCCTAAGTTATAGATATTTTAGTTTTAAAATCAAACTATATACTGTATCGACTTTTACAAAATTTCAAACAGCACTAACCTGTAATTACCTGTAGTTGATTACGGGTCGCTAGTCTGCTTGCGGTCTACATACAAACTAGTACTTTAACCCTAGATTAAGATTAATCTAACTTTGCTCTTCCTACATTGTGAAAAATATATATATTTAAAGTTGACGGAGGAGGAGTCTATGGAGCGTATAAATATACGTTCCACACTTATTTAAAATATAATTTAAAATAATTAAAACAGCTGTAATTATATCCTTTCAAATAAATAAAAAAGAATCAAATCCGTCCAGCCGTCTTCGAGTAATTGAGTTACAAACTGTGACGAATGAAAAACCTACTCCTTTTTCGAAGTCGGTTGAAAAAGTGTTTTTACAGAATTTTTATGAAATTTAAAGCGCAGCTTGATTCCTCTCGCTAACGTATTCAGTTACACGGTATTATAATAAAGAAAGAACAAAAACCGCACCACTCATCCTCGTATACTGCGTTGCCTTAAATTTCATAGTTCTATACGCTTATGCAAGTTTAACTTTACACTCCACCAATTGTAACTAAAACTCTATATCTACGTGTTAAGAGTAAAATTTGCCCAAAATTCATGTTAGATAGATGCAAAAAAAATTGGTTTCTATTTTTCCGTTTCGTACGGGCCTCCTAAATTATTTAATGTTACAACTTTTTGCGGTCCTCCGTTATTCTGCTCGAGTCGGATATCTTTATTCTTTAATTTATAATGAGATCAAATCCGGCAAGGTTTTAGTGATTAGGATTTTTTCCGAGTGTTTGTTTTTCGAGTCTCTTGTAATTAAAGAATAAGGATTTTGAAATCAATGAGTGCTTTTGAAAGGTCAAGATGCTATTTAGGACTCCTTTTAAAAGGCGACTGAAAAGTATTTTCGTACGGGGATAAAAGCTAGCCCTAATGTCCGATGCGCCCATAATTATGTATCTATCACATTTCTTTGACGTTATAAGTAAAAATATCGGTGATTATATTCCGGTTCATCATCATCTGTTGATGGAGCCATCTGGTAGGCAGTTCATCGGGACTGTTCTTGTGATCTTTAACCCCACTAAAAACTCACAGGAAAGCAAAATATTTTAATTTACTTAGATGACAAATGTTATAAATTTTGAAATTTCTATAAAACGCAATCGAAAAGTATATCCTTTCAAATAAAGAAAGGATTTTACAAATACATTTATAAATTAGGCGAGTTCTAAGGCAACAAACATAAAAAAATATTTACAACTGAATTGAAAAACTCCTCATGTTTTTACCTATTTAAAAAAAATGTAAATGTAATGAGATGAACTCGCTCTACTGATGCTGAGAGAAAACGCATGTCCATAACCATTGCAGTGATACACATAACTTTGAGTAACAAAGACCGGGGCAAAGCTGCATTAACGCTTATTGCTTTGAGAGTTTCAATGGTTAGTCGCAAGAGCCCTGTAATGTCGACCTGTATGTAGGGTACATACAGGTCGACATTGCATATCCTATCCTATCTAGACGACATCCTGCTAAGGATCTACCACCAAGTAGACCTACATCACAAACGGATCATATACAAACAGTAGCTGTACTTGCCAAACCAAAATACCCCATTCAATATCGACCTCAACCAATATACAGTTTGAATCTTTCGACACCTAAACTGGTGAACTATATTATTATAAAACCATTCCGGGTCGATCTAATCAAAGATTCCCGGTCAAAGATTAAACGATTTAAACGGATCAAAAGTTTTAACGTCTCAGTACAGGCAGTTAAGGAACTAAATGGACCCCCGTTTATTTTGACGATAATATAAATCTGCCAAATTCATTTTGCGCTTGTTCTGAACTTTATGATTGTAGCTGTAGGTTTAATAACGGGGGGTTAGGGGTTGCGGAACTCTTGGTACGAAGTTAAGTAGTTCTTGAGGTAAATCTATGGAGATTATGTCGGTAAAAGCGATGATAAGGGCCAATATGTTAGTATTTTTGTAGCAGCCATTTTACTTGATGGTAGATCTCTTTCTCAGGATATCGTTTAAGTAGATACCACTATAGTACCAGAACCTATGCCACCAAGAAGTAGTGTGTAAACATTACTGTGTACCAGTTAAGATGGCTAGCTAAATTGCAGGGTTGTTGAGACTAGCCATCGAATGTTTCAAATTAAAGCCAAAGCAGCAAATGGTCTTTGTTTTGCTACTCAAATTTCTGTGTATCGCTGCAATGTTAATGGACATGCGTTATCTCTTACTATAAGAAGCGCGACACATTTGTCTCGTTACTTTTATTTTAAAAAATTGTTCTAATTAACTTTGGTGCCGCAACAACCCAATAAGTCTTCACCTACGATACTAGAAAGCGCCACCTTTCTTGATCTTGATCTACTTCATGTCTGGTACTGACTTCTAGCTCTTGTAAATTTTTTGCTTTGATTTCTAGCTCTCGGAAATCTTAAGCTTTGATTTCTAGTTCTTGGGGATCTTCATTGATTTTTAGCTCATGGAGATCTTACGCTTTGAGTTTTAGCTCTTGGAGATCTTACGCTTTGATTTCCAGCGCTTGGAGATGTTACGCTTTGATTTATCTTGGACATCGTTGACTTTGAAGACAAGTACATAAATAAAGATCTTACGCCGCTACTTTAGTTAGACAAATTACTATACGTACATATTTCATCCATTTGATTATTTATTTTATTCGAACCTCCCAAGTGAGGCTGCCGGAGACTCACTTGAGATCCTATTCCGTTGTTTGGTTGGTTTAATACCTTCGGCCACGCCGTTACTTACTATCTGGTGAGCTGTGGTCAAACCAAAAAAAAATATAGGTAATATTTTAGCCTAAGACAATTTTTTTTGAAGAAAGAAAAAATTCATAACAGAATAAATTTTTAAAGTTTTTGAATTTAAAATGGTTTTATTTGCTCACGAGTAATAGTTTTTACCAAAATATCTTTGCTTTGAAATTTCTAAATTGGATTCCGATAATTTTAGAGTACGATTCAATTGATAATAGTCAATAGGTCTCTCAGAGTAAAAGTTTAGTTCTTCTTTTCCCAGAATAACTCCTTTGTACAATGATATGTATTTAAATGCAAAATAATAAAAAATCCTTTTGAGTATGAATCAGTCACTAGAAAATTAAATTACTTTGCAACAGCAATAATAGTCTATTGCTGTGCTATAGGTACTCAAAACATGTGTTCCCATAAATTAATAATATTTATTTTAGGTATTTTCGTTTCAAAATCAAACTCTGAACCTATTTTCATAACATTTCTATGCGGTCAATTTGAAAGTACATATTATGTAATAACAAAATATCTTTTTTTTTTCGGATTTTTACATGACGGAGTTCTGAGATAACAAACAAAAAAACTTATTTATTTAAGCCGGTAAAAAAAATGCAAGTTATTAATTATACTTAAGATGTGAACGGAACTTGATTCGGATCAAACGGATCCGATGGCAAGTTTCAAGAGATGGTAATTTCGCTAGCTGTACAGTAATGTGTACACACTAATGCCTGGCGGGAGGATATACCACCAAATAAAATATATGCATATATATTATATGTATATACCAAAACTGGAAAGCTTCTTTGAACATAAATGATTCAGTTCAAAAGTTTTAAAATCTGCTTTAAATTTAGTTGGAAACTCTCAAGCGTCGTGAACAAACGACGTATAATTAACAATTAGGTAATTCTGGCTCTCAAAGCGACGAAAGAGGCTGTCGCGCGCAGGGTCCTTCGGGTGCTGGCACTCCGCTAAGCTTGCTTGTGACATAGTTTTAGGTTACGTTCTTATTATGCACACTTTGTTTCTTTATTACTATCGGTTTCTGCTAGGCCAGCGTGCTTCATCGTAGTGCTTCGCTGAACATCAGGTGAGATGGCGGTCTAACACAAACCTATTTGTAAGGGATTTAAACTTTCGGACTGCAGGGACCAAAAGTTAAAAAAAATACATATCTGGCCTAGAATGGAACTGCAGTTTTCAAGTAAGGCCGTCGGAACACAGCGTTAGATGCTTGGCGACAGATTTTCAATTTAAGGGTGGTAGCTAGCTAACCGAGTACCACCATGATTTGGTTTCCTCACGATGTATTTCAAATTCCATTTGAACAAACTTGTTTCCATTACAGAGGTGTAACGAGTTTTCCAGATTTTCATCTGTTAGTCTCGTACGGCATTTCGACTTATTAGTCTTCATCATTTGTTCGTATTTGTATGTACTTTCTAAAACAAACAATTATTCTCGCGAACGTTCTCAGTTGTTTGTATTTTTCTTCTTTGCGCGAAATTTCTAAATGTCTCACGGGCCGGGTCAAAAGCCGAGGCGGGCCGGATCCGGTCCGCGGGCTGGTTATTGCCCATATATGCTCTAAGGGATCGTATCCGGAACGAAGTAATTCGCCAGAGAACAAAAGTCATCGACATAGCTCAGCGTATTAGCAAGTTGAAGTGGCAGTGGGCCGGCCATATTTGGCGCAGAACCGACAACCGTTGGCGTAGACATGTTCTAGAGCGGCAAACGTAGTGTAGGACGTCCTGAGACTAGATGGAGTTACGATATACGTAAGACAGCTGGCAGTGGCTGGAAGCGAAAAGCCGAAGATCGGGCTGAGTGGCGTGTCCTGGGAGAGATCTATGTCCAGCAGTGAACTGTGAAAGGTTGTTGTTGATGATGTTTAATTTCACATACACGGCAACTTGGCACAGCAACGTATAAAAACAGGCTTTGAAAAATAACACATTTGAGGTTTATACACATCAGCCATAGGACGTCCACTGCTGGACATAGGCCTCCTCCTGGGGGGTTTTGCTTATACTCGCCACGCTTGGCAGGCGGGTTGGCAAGCGCAGTTAGGTACGATTATTCAAGGAAGACGCTGCTGCCCATCTTCCGGATTACATCCCTTAGCCGAC
Source organism: Biston stratarius (assembly GCA_950106695.1). NCBI lineage: Eukaryota > Metazoa > Arthropoda > Insecta > Lepidoptera > Geometridae > Biston > Biston stratarius. The sequence goes on along the minus strand of OX467109.1, from coordinate 16,515,268 downwards.
TCTTACGGCAACCACGGGTAGAGAGGATGGGGTACTATTCTTACGCCGGCACCACCACGGCAAAGGTTTATATAGATCCTAATTATGGTTCTTTTACAATAAGCCATGTCATGAATGAAAAATCATGTTTAATCGCACAGACTCATCTTAAAACACTGTACATAGAATTAATTCGCCATCCAATTTGAAAAGTAGTTCGTATTTTGAAGAAATAATTATTGAATTACTAAAACAATCTACTTAGACAGTTCTCGCTGTTTGCGATGTTCGCTAATAGCACCAAGATCGGTAAAGATATCAGCTGCTCAATTAGCATACGCTTGTTTGTTCAAACTCCAACCAAACAGAATGTTTGCTTGGCTATCTCTAGAGCAAACATGGTTGGTGCTCTTGAGATTGTGTGGCTTGTAAGCTTGTTACTCGCTTACTTTGTTTTGGTTTGACAGTACGAGTACCTACTTTAAACTTCAGATACAGAACTTCAGCTAACTCGCAAGAAAGTAAGAGAGCAGAGGCAAAAAATAGTAACTTAAGACTTCCTCATCGTTTTGTAGCGATGATAGCCCAGTGGTTAGCGCAGCCTACGGCGTGGGTTCAAACCCTAACTATGAGTTTGAGCTGCCGGTGAAGGAAAACATCGCGAGGAAACCATAGCACGGTGGTAGGGTACTTCCTGTTTTTTTTAAATGAAAAAGTAATGAGACAAACTAGACGCTCTCCTGATGGTAAGAGATAACTCCTGTCTATGACCATTGCGGCGATACACAGTACTTTTAGTATCTAAACAAAGTCTAGAGCATTGCTGTTTTGGCGCTCATTACTTTGAGACATTTCGATTAGTCTCATTAGCCCTGTAATTTCGCTAGCTGCAGTACCTTTCAAACCGGAACACAGTAATGCTTATACACTACTGCTTGGCGGCGGAATATCTAGTACTGCGGCGGTTACCCATACGACTTCCTGAAAAGGAGATCTACTATCAAGTAAAACTGATACTCGGTTAGCTAGTTACCACCCTCAAGTTAAAAATCTGCCGCCGACGGTGTGTTCAGGGAGCAACATTTGCGACCCAGTTCTATTCCAGGCTACGTGTACCATCTTCGATCACACCGTCATTCACACACACAATCAGGTGTGCCGTGGTAAAACTCACCCTTCAATCGTAAAAAAAAAACCGCACAAAGGCGTGGTTATCATCGCTACAAACCCCATGACAGAGCGAGTATTCACAAAATTCTTTGTTAAGTCTCTTTGTAAAGTTGGTGTTGTAAATTAGTTTGAATGTCCCAACGGGTCCTGAGATTTTAATTGGTGCAGTTTATTACAACGACATGGTCGGAGTCCTTGTAATCTTTAAGGATTAAATTTGAAGCACTGAAACGTTAAGATTCTGTTGAACGTTGAAAAACGTACTGAAAGTTGGTTTGTTTAATGTTATAGTAGCACTTTGTAGTTTAAAGTTTAATAAGTTTCGCTTTACACTGAAACACGGTATCTTAAAAAAAATATTGTGGTAACAATATGTTTTTTATTGAAAAAAAAAACAAGCGACAGACCACCAGATGGCAAGTAGTCTCGCCTATAGACACCTTGAATAACGTATTTTTTTTTTAATGTAAAAGTAATTAGACTAAAGAGACGCTCTCCTGACGGTAAGACATAACTCATGACCATGACAATTACAGCGATACACAGAACTTCATCATCACTACATATTATAAAACAAAATCGTCCACCGCGTCTGTCTGTCTGTCTGTTCGCGATAAACTTAAAAACTACTAAACGGATTATCATGCGAATTTCGACAATAGATAAAAATAATAATCAAGAGAAAGGTAGGTATATAATTTTCAAGGTTTTGTGTAAATTGGTTGAAATATGACGGTAATTGTTGGAAGTGTCGGAAAAAGTCAAGCCACCTGGGTGCTTTCATCGAAAACGCTGCCTATTGAGATATAACAAAACAATACATGAAGGGATATTCCTCTTTTATAGATCTACAAAAAGGTCCGCGGTGGCATATATCTAACTTTTAAGGATATTATATACTTACTACCCGTGCGAAGCCGGGGCGGGACGTTAGTTGAGTAATAAAACAAAATCCAAGGTACCGCTGCTTTTGCGCTCATTACTTTGTGACATTCGATGGTTAGTAACATTAAGCCTGTAATGTCTATAACCGTAGTATTTCAAAGTATGCATTAAATACCATGGATATTAAGCAAACACTGTCTGTGATACACTCAGCACTAAAGACCTAAACACACATCACACACTACACCTAAATAATACGTGTACAAGGAACACATTACAAAAAAGACATTATCTGAAGTACTTCGACCTCGCTCCTAATGTGTCTGTAAAAATATTTTGAACATTTTTCGCTGTTTAATCTCCACCGACTTCCGTCAAGAACACGGGATTACTGGGAAGGTCCGTAACTCGTAAAAAAACCTTTTTGGGGTTAAGATTTTAAACTTTGTAGTGTTTGACATTTAAAATCATTAAAAAGCCCCAAGTAAACACCAAGTTTTTTTAAAATGTAAAGTTAATAATGTGACACGAACGAGACGTTCTTCTGATAGTAAGAGATAACGTCTGTCCATGACCATTGCAGCGATACATGGAAATTTGAGTAGCAAAACAAGGTCTAGGGCTTCGCTGCTTTGGCGCTCATTACTTTGAGACATTAGATGGTTAGTCTCAACAGCCCTGTAATATCGCTAGCTGCAGTACCCTTCAAACCGGAGCACAGTAATGTTCAAACACTACTGCTTAGCGGCAGAATATCTTATTAAAATATTAATACAAATATTTAATGATAACAACAAAGTTACAAATTAAATTACGTAATATCATTTTAAATATATCACACTAATATTATAAAGGCAAAAGTTTGAAAGTATGTAAAAGTGTGTGTGTATGTTTGTTACTTCTTCACGCTCAAATGGCTGGACCAATTTTGATAAAATTTAGTTACTCCCTGGATTAACACATAGAAAAAAACCGGCTAAGTGGGAGTCGGAGTCGCGCACCGAGGGTTCCGTTCAAACCTTTAGGTATATAAGTAAACTAGCGGCCCGCTCCGGCTTCGCACGGGTATAAACCTCAAAAATAACAGTATTTCTCCACTATTTAATGGATGTTATTATACATATACACTTTCCTCTTTAATCACTCTATCTATTAAAAAAACCGCATCAAAATCCGTTGCGTAGTTTTAAAGATTTAAGCATACATAGGGATATAGGGACAGAGAAAGCGACTTTGTTTTATACTATGTAGTGATAGTGATGTTATGATATTTTTTTTATGTAAATTTATGCTTTTCGCAATTTTTCCTTTATCTGTGCTATAAGACGTTGCTCCGTACCAAATTTCAAGATTCTGAGTTCACGGGAAGTACCCTGTAGGTTTTGATTCCCTTGCGAGTGTCGATAATTTGCACCATAAACGGCTGTATCTTTTGATTGCGTTGGCTTAGAAGTTTGATTTTTTTACAGCTCCAAGGAACAGTAATGTAGACCTGAGTATTTGATATTAATTTCAGCTTGATACGCGTTCCTGAGAAAAAGGGTCTTGACAGACAGACTGACAACAAAGTGTCATTAAGTATGTCAAAAACACGGAATGAACCAGACAATCTGCCACCAAGCAGAGATTAAACCAGATCAAAACCGGACTTACGAAAATAAATGAGCGTCCTTGTCGTACACTATACAATCGTGACAACGATCAAACATATCCCTACATATATTTTTATACAAAAACAATCTCTTCATGTGAACACAAATGATTTTACACAAAAACTTTCCAATCCAACCCACGTCCCTATAAAGTATTGTCGGCAACCATTGTACAGCTCTAATTAAACCGTAAAGCTATATGAATAAACTTTCACAGAAGTTTTATAATCAATAGTTTATTTATAGTTATAATTATACAACTTTTTTAATCAAGAGATAACTTTTAGAGGTTTCAGGGGGAATTTAAAAATCATGTGGCTGCACTGTAATATTTTTTTAAATGTAATAGTAACGTAACGAACGAGATGCTCTTTTTACGGTAAGATATAGCACATGTCCATGGCCATTGTAGCGATACACAGGACTTTCAATACTAAAACAAACGGCATATCAGCTTTGGTGCTAATTACTTTGAGACATTAGATGAAGAATCTCAACAGTCCTGTAATTTTACTAGCTGCAGTACCCTTCAAACCGGAACACAGTAATGTTAACACACTACTGGCAGAATATCTGGTACTGCGATGGTAGCTAGACGACCTAATGTGTATGAAAACTGACGTGTTGTTTTTTTTTAGTGGTAGCTCGTGAGAAGTTCTATGTACCTTGAAAAGTCCGGGAAGCCATAGAGATCAGTAAGCGTCCTAATTTTAATAGAGATGGAGGGTAGAATCTGCCACTGACTTGGAGACCTTGTCTTCATGGAGTTCCTGTGAGTGGTCGCGGATCTGAAGACGTCGCAGTGAGCTCCGTGTGCTGGAATATTCCTGACACTTAGTGTGTGAATGCTAAGTGCTTACTGTTTGTAGGGACACAAAGTCTTTGCTTAGAGAGGGACTTTTGTCAGTAGACCCATAACCGCGTTAGAGTGCAGTCGCTTCCAACCATGTTATCTGTACTAATTTATCTTATCTAATTTTAATAGACATGGAGGGTAGAATCTGCCACCGACTTGGAGACCTTGTCTTCATGGAGTTCCTGTGAGTGGTCGCGGATCTGAAGACGTCGCAGTGAGCTCCGTGTGCTGGAATATTCCTGACACTTAGTGTGTGAATGCTAAGTGCTTACTGTTTGTAGGGACACAAAGTCTTTGCTTAGAGAGGGACTTTTGTCAGTAGACCCATAACCGCGTTAGAGTGCAGTCGCTTCCAACCATGTTATCTGTACGTAATTATTGTGAATTAATAGAATGTGAAGTCTGCCAACCTACACTTGGTCAGCGTGGTGGACTATAGACTTAACCTTTTCATTAGAGCAGAATAGAAATGGTGAGCCAGAAATATAGAGTTTCATGAGACCACCCGACAGTCAGTAGAACACGCAGATAAGTTTTGGGGTTTGCGATAAATCTCATAGATGACGTCATTGGTAACCGAATTTAACCCCCACACTGTTTGACAGGTCGCAGAAAGGATCTATGCATTGCAATAACTTACAGGATACCGCTTGGCATGGGAAAACCCAGGCGTGTAGCTACCACATACCATAAAAATAAAATAAGCGGCACATCAAAGGGCTCCGTGATTTATGTCGCCGCAGGTTTGATTCATCATTTTCATACGATAAAGAACCACGGTATTTTTCGCGTTGTAATTCTGTATGACTGATGATCTGTTTATAATGGCAGCCTGGGGATGCGGGGATGGGGGCTAATTCTGAACAAAAGTTGTGTAATATTGTTGCCTACATAACTTGACGCGGTTGGAGGTGTTTTGCATTCAGAGGGTTATAGACCGAGTCTATCGAGTTATGTGAGTAGACAAATGAGATTTAAAGTTACCTCAATGGATTTTTTGGAGTAGAACAATATTTATATTAATGAATTGTTAAGTGACGTGAGTTTCAGCAGCCTAGTTGGCAGACCGTTTGGCTTCCAATCTGAAGGTCCTGGGTTCGAATCCTACGGCACTCATTTCTAACTAAACGATTCAGCTCATAAGATTCTTTTCTTTTCTGTACTCTTTTTCTTTTTCAGTGTGCACAATAAAGAGTTTCTATCTATCTGTCTATCTATCTATCTATCTATCTATCTATCTATCTATCTATCTATCTATCTATCTATCTATCTATCTATCTATCTATCTATCTATCTTTTAAAGATCATAGTGAATAGGTATTTTCTGAGTCTGCGTGCTTTATCGTCGATCTTACGATCAGGCGAGTTGATTGTCAAATGTGGTCTTAAACATGTTAAAAAAACTTAATAATCCTAAAGTTAATAAAAATATATCAAAACGTCTGATTTCCTGTCAGTATATCTCTTTATACTAAAATCCGTGTTTGAAAAAATACTTATATTACACAAAACTCCGTTAAAAAAAGGTAACCTTCGCATAACCCTTCAACTGAAAAATCTTTTTGAACAAACTCATCTTCCCATAACGAAAGCCGTTAGCGACCGTTATAACGCCTGCGGGACCGTTACGTTTTCCGTTAAACGGTACACACGTAGAGGGACTGACAAAGCCTCTGATGTGTTCTGTACTTACTGTTATTTAGCCGGAATTTTTCAGGAAAATTTTACGTCGCCCTGGCGCCGGGCCTTTATACCCAATCTCAGGCTTTATCAGTAAAGGTTTTAAAGATATAACTACTAACATTTTACACAAACTAAATTACGGAAACCGACGACTGTTTATAGCGATGATAGCTCAGTGGTTAGCGCGGTTGGTTCGTATACCGAAGGGCGTGGGTTCAAATCCCAACAATAAGCTTGAGCTGCCGGTAAAGAAAAACATCGTGAGGAAACCATAGCGTGGTGGTAGAGTACTTTCTAGTACTCGGCTGGCTAGCTACCACCCTCAAGTTGAAAATCTGCCGCCAAGCATCTAACGGTGTGTTCCGGCAGCCTCACTTGAGAGCCAGTTCCATTCCAGGCTAGGTGTGTTTTACCATCTTCGACCACAGCGTCACTTAACATCAGGTGAGTTATGGTCAAACACCAAGCCTGTCAGCTATAAAAAAACTGTGTTTTTTTTATTAATGTGACTAACTAGAATGTTTTTTTTAAATGTGAAAGTAATGAGACGAACGAGACGCTTTCCTGATGGTAAAAGATGACGCATGTCCATGACCATTGCAGCGATACACAGAATTTTGAGTAACAAAACAAAGGCCAGGGTATCATTGCTTTTGCGCTCATTACTTTGAGACTTTCGACGGTTCGTCTAATCAATCTTGTAGCTAGCTGCAGTACCATTCAACCAGGAACACAGTAATGTTTGCACACTACTGCTTGAGAGAATATCTGGTACTGCGGTGATACCTACCAAGACTGCTAAAGAGACCTCTAAGTGTTAGTTCATTTTAATTTTTCTTAATTATCCTTGTTTATTAATATTATTTAATATCTACTATTTGAGGCAAAATGTACCAAACCTGTCTTAAGCTAGCTCCCATAACTTTAAGTAAACTGTTTGCACTTAATATTAAGGAGTAAAGCTAAATAAATCCGGAGCGCTCAACAAAATGCAACCAAAATACACCGGGACTTATCCAAACAGTCTTGACAGGATGGCTTCCTCGGGACTTCTTTGTGCAGACCCGTGTACACAGAGCGCGCTATCATAGCTCAGTGCCGGATTACACAAGGGCCCCCTGAGTGATGAGGCCCCATAACATGTGCCAAGATTTTTTTTATTTCAATATTATTTTATTAATGACAGTGTTACGCAAGGCTAATAGGTATATGAGGACTGCTACGCTTGCAGCGGCTCCGTAACCTACCGTGCTATACGTGCCGTGCGATGTCAGCACAATGTGACCCTGCAACGTACCCCCGCGCCGCCGGACATGCGAAATCGATGACTTCTAGATTCATTCTAGAGGCATTAGAACCAATTTCGATCAGGATACAATCACTTTTAGTAATAAGAATTAATTATAATTTTTATATCAAATTAAACATATTTTTTTGCACTCTTCGGCTGTCGCTTCCTTAATTACAGGTTAAGAGTTTGACCACTACTCACCTGACGTCAAATGACGGTGTGATTGAATTGGTAAATACAGCTAGCCTGTATTGGAACTAGCTCTAACGTGAGGCTGCCGGGACATCCAGTTAGGTGCTTGGTGGAAGATTTTCAAATTTTTTTTTGGCGAGCCAGCCGTTTAATATGAAGCACTATGCTATGGTTTCCTTACGATTATTTCTTTCATTGTTGAGGTTTGAATCTTCGCCCTTTGGCGTGCAAACCGACCGCGTTAACCACTGAGAAGTCATCGCTAGAAAAACCTCTATACCTCGATTACGGATTGGATTATAAAAATAACAAATATGTACCTGTTTTTGCATTGTTTACCGCTAAAGGTGCCAATCAGAAGGGCCCCCGTTCACTTTTTACGCGGGGCCCTCCACCTAGAAACGTTCCCATAAGCTGAATGCGCGATTTGACGGGACAGAATGAGGCGCCGCGGGTGACATCCTGCGTACTACTATGGGTGTACAGTATACAAGAGAATACTTTAGTGTAAGCGCTTGGAAGAAGAAGGGGGCTTCTTTCCAATGAATAAAGAAGAAAAATACCAACACCAATAGAAAAAGATTCAAACACGGTTGAATGGAAATACAATTGTAGCGATGATAGCTCAGTGTTTACCGTGGTCGGTTCACACGGGCGATAGTTTCAAATCTTAAAAATGAGCTTCAGGTGCTAGTTAGGGAAACATTGTGAAGTAACTACAGCTAGCTAGACGGGCTAGCTACCTTCAAATTAATAATTTGGCGCCAAGCACCTAACTGTGTGTTCCCGCAGCCTCACTTGAGAGCCAGTTTCATTCCAATTCAATTTATATAAATATCGTAGAACATTACACACGGCAAACTACGTATTGTATGAAAGGATTCATATAACTAATAGAATACTTTAATTTAAGATCAATCAACAAAATTAATGACTATAGTACTGATTACAATGACTATAGTAGAAGTACCTTTCAATTTAATTAAACAAAAAGTCTGTGTTGATAATTAATTAGTTAAACGAAAGTCTCATCTATTATCTCTGTGTCATTCTTGTCTGGGATGGTAAATGTGGATTGCTCTGTAGTTGCAGTAGCGAAGCGTGCGGTTGTATTAAGGAAGTAGACGGGGCATATGTCTTATTTAAGTTTTTAACGGTGTTCATCATTTGCTTCAAGAAGGTAAAACATCAATAATATTTCAATACACCATAAACTTTGTAAATAAAGATAGTAACATAATTTTCTTATGACAGAGTGAGATGCACAATCATGCAAAATGCTGCAACGTGGAACGTGGAGCGTTACACACAGTTACGTTATATATGTATATAAATATAAATTCACGGCTAGTTCAATGAACATTTCGTGTTAAACGTTACTTAATAACTTTTTCTGGCTATTTAAATGTAAGGGGACTATGTGAAAGTGATCACCAAAAGAGAGAATCCACTAGAAAACACACCACCTCTGTCTGTTAAAGGAATCTGCCAACACAGATTTTGATAAATTCACTAAAATAGCAACACTGATGTGCGGAACTATATAGTAATTGGCTGTTACTGGATTCCAAAAAAACTGATGTTAAGGTCTGACGCTATGGTCGAAGATGGAAGCCTAGTACGGCACTAGCACTCAAGTGAGGCTGTTGGAACACACTGTTAGTTGCTTGGCGGTAGATTTTCAACTCGAGGGTGGTAGTTTGCCAGATGAGTACCTACTAAAGAGTACCGTACCACCGTGCTATGGTTTCCTCACGATGTTTTCCTTTCCCAGCAGCTCAAGCTCATTGTTTGGATTTGAACTAACGACCTTCGGCGTGTGAACCGACTGAGCTATCATTGCTACACAATAATGAATACATAATTGTATTAATTTGGTGGAGGCGAAACAATTAACAACAATTTAACTTTAGCCATCAAACACCGTTTTACCTTTACCTCTACCAAGCTGAGGTCAAGCACCAGTATTGAAGATCGATACAACTTCCGATCATCTCGCAGGTAAGAAATCGCAGTAAGACTGTAAAAGAGAATAACATTTCTTTCAACACAAATTGAATTAGAAATTCGTAAATAATATCAACTGTTATTATCGACCTATTATTGTCTGCCTCCGGTATTTTAATTCACGAAAAAAAAATTTACTAAGAAATGTCATTTCATGTCAAAGTCAAAGTGACAGTTCAGATGTAATAAACATTTCTAGCTTTTAAATTTTTTGTTCAATAATTTGCTAAGACGGAGAATTTTACTACTCATCGCCACATAACCGTATAGAATGGATGGACTGGATTGACCATCGAACGTCTCAAAGTAATGAGCGCTAAAGCATAATCGACAAGTAAGTAAGAACAAGTATAAGCGTGAACAGATTGCCCTATAACGGGTTTGACAGCGACGTTATATAATTATATATGCTTTCAAAGACATTTATTTTTTTAGATTAAGATTTGCATGCCGAAAGGCCGATTATGGTGTTCTAGACTTGTACTGCTTCCAACTGTACTGATACTCGTTTTACGCAAATAAAGAATATGAATTATGAAAGATGCGATGCCCTCGACTATGTTTTACTACTCGAAGTTCTGTGTATCGCTGCAATGGTCATGGACTTGCGTTATCTCTTACCATCAGGAGAGCGTTTCGTTTCATTACCGCCAATTGTTCCACTAGTGTTAAGTTTATGTTGTAATAATTGTTTATAATTGGTGTGAATAATAAAGAGTTATATTATTATTATTATTATTATTACTTTTACATTGACAAAGCCTACTATAAGGTGGCTCATTACGTGGAAGACAGGAATATATGGTTGTAATAGCTTCTCTCTGCACTTGCATCGCCCTGGCTAAGTGACAATTGTAGTAAGCATAATGTATTAATATCTATAACTGTAAACTGTAACCTAATATGAAAAGAAAGATCCACAAAAAAAATGCCTTGCCGAGTTTCTTGCCGGAGTCTTCTCAGTTGAAGTATATTTACGAGCCGGTGGTAGATTCAAAAATGTAACTTAACGTTCATAAGTGCTTTACCAGGGCCTAAACTGAATAAATTACTTTTTGATTTTTGATTTTGTTTTTGACATATAAAAAAAATATAGATGAGAGTTCCCAAAATGGACGTAAAAAGAAAAATCTTTGCAAAAAATTATTAAGTTATCTAAGTCGTATTACTTTTATCATGTAAAAGTAATGAAAAAACGAGCCCTTCACCTGATGGTTAGATATAACGTATGGCCATGACCAGAACTTTGAGCAGGTAAGAAAACAATGTCCAGTGCATCGCTGCGTTGGCGCTCATTACTTTGAGATATTCGGTGGTAAGTCTCAACAGCCATGTAATCTCGCTAGCTGTGCTCTTCAAACCATTACACAGTAACGTTTACACACTACTGCTTGCAGAGTATCTAGTACTGCGATGATATCTACCTAGATGACCTCCTGCTAAGGAGGTCTAACGCCAAGTTAATAGCTAATTGCTACACTGTGGCCCAACACCAGTAGAGCTTGATTGATAACCGTGGCCCAAGTTCAGATCGTAAATTAACCGACCAGCGATGGCTAGGATTACGTCGATGCTTTAACCTCTAAATAAGGCTTCATCTACAAACGACCTTACAGTTGACGCCGAGTGGCACGACCTTTCAATAGCGCTTAAACATATCAACATTTTAATACTAAGATTTTATTGATAACACCAAATTTACAGGTCATTCATATTTAAATATTGCATTAAAATGTTAAAAACATAACACATGCAAATATAATGAAATGACAATTATAATAATATGTAGTAAGTCAAGTATAAAAACATGACAATATAATTAAATGTCAATATAAAATTATATATCAATATAAAATTATATATCATAGCTAATATGTCAAATATAAAAATTACAGACTAATGTTATGTGTAGAGTATTATAAGGCGGAATATGTATATATTAATAAGGCAAAAGTTTATGAGTTTGTAAGTGTGTTTGTAGTTTTGTTACTTCTTCACGCCAATTTTGATGAAATTTGTAATGGAGGTAGCTGACACCCTGGATTACTACATAGGCTACTTTTTATCTCTAAAAATGTAGCGGGTAACAACGCGGGGCGCAGCTAGTGTCAATATAATAATAAGTAATATGTCAAATATGTCAATATAATAATAGTATGTATTATATCAAATATAATATATGCCAAAATAATAATAATATATGTAATAAGTCAAATATAAAAATATGTCAATATCATTAAATGTTAATAAAATATATAATTAATTTCTAACCTCTCAGTATTGAAACTAGAAACGACTCCTTTTTTGAGCTGCTAAGTATAAAAAACTTTAAAAATAGCCTTTAAGTTAATCTTATCAAAATACGCAATTCGTTTACTTGGATGACATATTGTTTCCAGTTATTTTGGTTTCAAAATTAATCCACAGAATTGATTTTGATTAAATTTATATGGGATACTGATCCCATAGAAATATATTCTTTAAAATAAAAATAAATATTAGAAATAGATTCACGAACAACGGAGTTCTGAGATAACGAACATAATTTTTTTTTACTCGATGGTAGATCGTCTAGGTATGTACCACCGCAGTACCAGATATTCTGCTGACAAGCAGTAGTGTGTAGATATTACTGTGTTCAGGTTGGAAGAGCACTGCAGCTAGCGAAATTAAAGGGCTGTTGAGATTAACCGTCGAAAGTCCTAAAGTAATGAGCGCCAAAGCAGCGATGCCCTGGACTTTGTTCTGTTACTCAAAGTTTTGTGTATCACTATTATCTTTTACCATCAGGAGAGCATATCGATTATCTCATTATTATTACATTAAAAAAACAACCAAATTAAAAAACCTCCTCCTTTTCGAAGTCGATTAAAAAATGCAATAATATTTTATGTATCCGTTAGTTTGATTTGGAACAATTCCACCGACAAATTATGATATTAATTCATATTATGATTCATGTGTGGATTTCATACAGAATTTGGCAGAAGTCGTCGACTTTTTATTATATAAAACGTGAATAATAAGTGTCAAATCTCATTGTATCACAAGACAAGAACGTCATACGAGTATTGGCAATAGACAAAATTTTGCCAAATGACTTTAATAATAAAATCTATATTTAATTCTTGGTAGAATTGCAAGAATTCTTGTACTTTCAATACTGTAGACCGGATTCAATCTCGCTCTTGTATTTTATAGCGGGACATGCTTGGACTACTAACTGCAACCATCGAACTAGTAACTACTCAGACATCGCAAACGAATCCTATTTAAATATTTCACTATCAGTGTAGTTATTTTTGTGTGAAACTAATGAGACAGACTATTCAAAGGGTAAGAGATTATTGAATTACAAGTAATTAAAATTTTTTTTACTAACGTTTTATCATATTGGCATATTTAATATGTGACGTATTTAATATGTGACATAGTATTATATAACATTTTATATTTGACATAGATTATTATATTGATAACAACAAAACGAAGTCCAGGGCATCGTTGCTTTGGCGCTCATTACCTTGAGACATAAGACCAGTAATAACAATAATGTTGGATTACCTGGAAGAGATCACACTTCGCGGTAAGGCTGCACTTTTATATGCTCAATCTACATACTATAGAATATATTAAAACAAACAAACATTAATTAGCGATAGTCCCAATTGTTGAAATACATTAGAATCATATATTTTTACTTATCCTCTCCATAGTAGATCTTCCCTTTCATTTTCCCTTCCTATCATTAAATAAATAATAAATAAATATTGGAGGACATTTTCACACAGCTAAACTAAGCAAAGCTTGTACTATGGGAACAAAACAGCTGACAGAATACTTAAATACTTTGTTGTTGTAAATAGATACATACTTATAATACATATACCTAAACACAGAAGAAACATCTATGTTAGTCACACAAATGTTAGTCCTAAATGGGAATCGAACTCATGCCCTTCAGTTTTTGAAGCAGAACTTTACCAAATGAGCTAACAGGGCAGTCAAAGTCAAAATTATTAAATTCAATAAAAGTCAAAATATATAATAAAAGTCAATAAAAGAAAATAATAAAAAAGTCATTCCGAATAAAAAAAGTAATTATTGGATTAACTAAATTTATTAATTTAAATAATGTTTGGCTTTAGTAATCTTCATTAACCAGAATTATTTAATATTCTCAATAATTAATTCTAATACACTCCCACACGGTCACACTGTGCCGACAAAATCCCCCCTACCCAAAATAAGGCAATAGCCAAACAGAAAAAAACAACTTTCCGTTCTGGGTGGTCGTGTTAAAATACAGTTCTTCTTCATTGGTCAGCTTTCTACGGCTCAACTCTGATTCGATTTCAGAAGTTGTAATGATTTATTCATTAGAGGCGCTCCAGTCTTCGGAGGCACAACACCTAGATTTATTGCTTTTTCTATAATTCAATTAGCTTAATATTTGAAGATTAAAATCGATTGCAAAACTGTATATTTTTTGTAAACCAATTGTCTATGACTTCTTCAAGTTATGTGCGTATTGATGACTTCAACGTGACGAAAACTAATGTATCTGAAAGTTCTTGAAGATATACGAAGTCTGCCAACCCACACTTGGCTAGTGTGGTGGAGTACGGCCTTACCTTTCTCATAATGAGAAGACGCACGCGCCCAGCAGTGGGACGATAAAAAAATGGGAAGATTCGGAATTGTCTATATTTTAAATAAAATGTGAACAGGCCCTACTTCCTAAGTTAGCGTGTTCCATCTTCGACTACATCGTCACTTTCCATTAGATTAAACAGCGATCAAACGGCCAAAACAAAAAAAATCCTAGCCAATTTTTTTGTAATTTTAAGAACGTTAAGTATTCCAGCTATTGCGTTTTTCCAGTATAAAAACCTGGATAAAGGCCTACAAATGGTGGTAATCGAAATGACAAACACGGATACTTACAGTTTTTTTTTTTTAAATATTGATAGGTACCATAACCCAATTATAGCAAACTTTCTGTGAACGCTAAAATAATAATCACGGTCCACAAATGGCGAAATAAACTTTTGCAAAAAAAAACAACTAACCAGCGAATGTATCAAAGTGACAAGCGAAATATAAAAATAACAAATGGAGAGAAAATAAAGGAATACCTGGGGTTAAAAGTATTCAATCCTCAAGTCTCCACAGCAATTACTAGTTAAATTAAAACTGATCTGCTCGTTCTCTACCCGCACTTGATAAAATTGAGTCAGAACAAAGTTTTTGATTTCAACGCCATTGTGGTATAAAAGTCCAAGACAGTACTTTGATTTCATACAAAATCTTCCCAAACAAATTGCTAATATTTTTCTTTATAAGTATGAGTTAACGACATGGTGCGATTTATCACTTGCACTTCATATGGCAAAGAATAGTTTAATAAATGTATTAGATTTATTATTGAGGGTGTTAAATATCTGGGGAAGGATTTGACTTGAAGAACATAAGAAATGAGAACCTCCTCCTTTTTGTAGTCGGTTAAAAAGGCAGTTATGGGGACTGCTGACAGAAGTGAAAACTTACATCAGCATGTCGGGGACGCGGTCATGTTAATATTAGAAAACTCGCTTAAGGCGGCTAAGAAATTTTCACAAAAAAAGTTCGTCAAAAAACTACTTCTTTATATTTTTTTCATAGTTTTTATTATAGATGTCAATAACTCATGTCAACTGACTTGTAGACAACAGTAATTTTATAAATGTGCGAAAGAGATAACGTCCCCTCCGCAATAGTTTGATTTATCTTCTTTGCTGGAGTCTGTACAATGTTTTACAGAATGCATTCTACTCATTTCTAATATTATGTCCAATTTAATGTGCCGTTTTAGGGACTATATTTTGTTACTCAAAATTCTGAGTACCGCTATAATGGTCATGGACAGGCATAATCACTTACCATCAAGCGTTTCATTCTTCTCATTATTTGTTGTATTAACAGCAAGCTTAAATAAAGAAAATTAAAATACACAAATACCAAAGAATAAAATACTTTTTTTCAAACAATTTTTAGTCAATGTCAAACTCGGTTTGATGTAAGGATTTTAACGATACTACATACATCCAAATCAGTTCAAGCATTTAAAAGTTATGGCGGAACAAAGAAACTTCAGACATACACATGAATTTTTGTTTTACTTATCAAAATCATCAAAATATAAATCTCAAAGACACGTTACACACAGCGCCATCTGACCCCAAACTAAGCAGAGCTTGTGTGATGGAAGTCAGATAACTGATAGAACACATATTTTTTTTTTTGTAATTACGTCCTTATAATACATACAGAACACCCAGACGCAGAACAAACATTAGTTTATATGTACCATAAAATGTTTGTCCTTGGCGGGAATCGAACCCACGCCCTACAGCTCAGGCAGACATACTACCAATGAGCCAACGGTGCTGTCAACTCGGCTATTATGCGGGACAACCCACGTTTAATTTTATTGTTGGCCTACTTAATGAAGACAAAGCGAACACAAGAGACAAGTCGAAGTTTCCGATAAAATTAAACTTGAGTAATTCCTCATAAGTAAAACAAAAATCTGTCAAAACCACATCAGTTTCCATAGTAAAATACATACATGACTCATGAAAACATTACACTTTTATGGGCAGTCGTGTAAAAAATGATAACGAAAGCTTTTTTACAATAGATACGATATAAATAGCTCCTACAGCACTGTAACAAAAATTTATATCAATATTATCACGATTGCTTAGAAATAACCGATTCACTCGTGTATTAAATGCGATCAGTATAATTCAATAGAGAAAATCGTTCGGGCAACGCTTTCCACTGTATAGCCGGTAAATACTGATTCATATTTATACTTTAAAGTGAAACCTCAGTTACTGCTAGCTCATCGCCGCTGAGTTCACGGGTAGCTAGTTCAGTGATCACCGGGACAACTTCGCAATCTTGTTACTACTTGTCAAATTTAACCTTGGTTTGTCTTCGGAGTTAACGATTTGAGGCTTAAATATAATTCAGTTCATTCATTACTTCGAGTGAGTGAACAATTGAGCAATTGTTCATTCCCAGCAGTTAGCTTAGGCCATAAATATTGGGACTGTTACAAACTTTGATAAAATGTTTCTTTTAGAAAACTTAGTGTTCCATTGCTAAGAATTATGAGAGACTAAAATGTGCTTAGAGAAGTTTAATAAATATGTGCTTAAATTAAAACAATGCTATTGTAATAATGTGGTTAAACTAAATAAATTTACAAGATTTATGAACTTTAGTTTGTGGTAGAACTTGAGTGAGACATACGAAACCTTTTAAACAAGTAAAAAAAATTACAATGTCAAAAAAGCTTTAAGTTAGGCGTTAATTCTCGCTCATATACCATTTTTACTTTGTCTGCACCGAAGACAGCAGGTTTTATTACCTACTAGGGATTTTTATGTTTTCCTAGGTACATTATAACACAAGAAATTAAGATAAAACTGTGACACCTAGATTCAGGTTATCTAAAGCTAATAAGTCTTTTCTCGGGAATTGCGTTAGATTCTATAATAATATCCCACTTGCGGTAACTAAAATGTCCTATAATAAATTCAAAAATTTTATAAAGCAGAGGTTAATTTACAAAGCCTACTATAAGGACAATTGTAGTAAGCATAATGTATTAATATCTATAACTGTAAACTGTAAAAACTGTAAACTAATATGAAAAGAAAGATCCACAAAAAAAATGCCTTGCTGAGTTTCTTGCCGGAGTCTTGTCAGTTGAAGTGTAATTACGAGCCGGTGGTAGATTCAAAACTGTAACTTAACGTTCATAAGTGCCTTACCAGGGCCTAAACTGGATAAATGTTTTTTTTTTTTATAATATCTTGAATAATACGAATTTACTTATATTGTCTCGGGACAAATCGAGAACGCTGCACTTCTTAAGTAAGTTCCCAAATAAATAAAAAAGGGAATTATACAAAGGGATTAAGCTTCATTTTAAGTTTGTATGAATATAAATACGTTCATATATAATATTTTTCATGAAACCTTATTCATTTTTAGGGTTTACGGAATTAAAACACGACATTCAAATCTATTGCAACAGTTACTGCAGAAACGCGTATCCTAAAATTCCTTTGGCAGCCATATTTCATCGTGGAAGCACCCGGAGCTATCTCGAGAAAAATAAAAGCTGGGACGTAAACAATTCATGTTCTCATCTTGTTTATTCCCCAGAGAGAATTCTCGCAAACTCGTTAGTTATCTATTGCATAGAGTTATAATACGAATTACAAACATTTACTGCGAGCATTTTATTGGTTAGTGTAGCGGAGGTGGTGGTCATTTTGAGTAGAAAGCTTTCAGTACTGTAGTTTTTACTTCTTTGAGATCTTAGCAGGAGATCGTCTAGGTTTTTAGTAGCGATGATAGATCAGCGGTTAGTGCGGTCGGTTCGCATGCCAATGGGCGTGAGTACATACCCCAACAATGTGCTTGAGCTGCCGGTGAAGGAAATCATCGTGAGCAAACCATAGCGTGGTGATAGAGTACGTTCTAGTACTCGGCTGGCTAGCTACCACCCTCAAGTTAAAAATCTGCCGCCAAGCATCTAACAGTGTGTTCCGGCAGCCTCACCTGAGAGCCAGTTCCATTCCAAGCTAGGTGTGCTTTACCATTTTCGACCACACCGTCACTTAACATCAGGTGAGCTGTGGTCAAACACCTAAACCACTGAACCATCATCGCTACAAATCGAATTATTTGTAACTAAGTTGCCATAAGTATTGCAGAGTTTGAGCGCTCTGGTATACCGCCTAGCTCCTTGATAGCTACGCAACTGTCATCCGTCAAGACTATGCAAGCTACGACTGTAATAGAAGATGAAATTTTACTAAAACACAATTCTTTACATTTTTTTATTCCAGAAGAGTAAAGTTTTCTAATTTAACAACTCGGAAATACCTTACACAAAATAACCTTAAGCTCTTCCACTCTAATTCGAACAGTGGAATTAGTTTCGCTATATAAGCGTCATAACTTCAGTTTTATTGTTATTGTGCCTTAAAAACATGCGAGGTTCAGGCGTAGGGCAAATGAGTGAAATATGAAATAAAATGAATGAATATATATAATAGAAGGCAAAACACAATTATAGTATTATGATTTATATTGGAATGATTCCAGATTTAAATATTTTTTCCGAGGGTCGAGAGATACGCCTGCTCGTCGTATTGAAACAAAAGTTGTTTAAAATGAATGAAAATGTTAGTTGGTACGTTAGTAGTAGTATGAAATGTACATACGTGTAGGTATCCCCAGTATATATATATATGATTCCTTGCGATTGCGGCCTGTGTTATGTAGATGAAACTAGAAGAAACATGGCCATTAGACCCACTGAACATGTACGCTTCATGAAGAACATGGCCAGCAAGGGGTCGGCGGTGGCGGAATATTCGGTCAGTATGGGCGGATCGGAGCGATGTCGGTTTGCTATATCCGGTTCGATAAGGCAAAGGTGGTACTCGTAGCTCACGAGAAGCTCTATGTACCTCGGCAAGTCCGGCAGATCATATAGATCAGTAAGCGTCTGTTTTTTAATTACAAGTACGGGAAACCAATTCCAATAACTGAAACAATTATTTTCCATCACAGACAACTAGTATAGTAAAACTAATTATGGAGATCTAAATATCATTTTATCATAGTCAATAAAGATTTATTATATTATATTATATTATTCTACTTACTTCCACCTCGCTCCAACCACTGTCTATTTGAAGCGCGTAGGAGTACGTATTGCGAAGGAAGACGAGGCCACGCGCGCTTTGTACTCTGCCTTAACACCTTGAAGAAGGCCACTGAATGTGGCCGAAATTACAGTCGGAGTATTCAACATAATGTGGTTTTAAACGTTATTAATCCCGCATAAGTAAAACAAAACCACGTCAGTTTCCGTAGAAAAATGAAAATAAATGCACAAACTTTGCATGTTTCATAATGTATTCTGTTGAATGCATATTTTATTTGGCGTACCTATGTGCCTGTTTTGCCTGTGTGGTTTTTAAGGATGACATTTTTCGTTCCTTACATCGCTTAAACCTGTGCTATTATTTTTTAATATATAAATGACTTATTTTATACAAGACTCGCACACCCTTTTCAGCAATAAATTAATTTAAATTTTATATCGCAGGACATTTGACAAAGCGCCATCTAGCCCCAAATTAAGTAAAGCTTTTACTATGGGATCTAGATAGTAACAGATAGAACTTTGATAAATAAAAGCAAGGTGGATAGACGGCCTCATAAAGACCACAGGAACACTGGAACACGCTGGATGCGAGCCACTTCCAACGGGTCTTAATGGAAGTCAATGGGGGAAGCCTATGTCCAGCAGTGGACGTTCTACGGCTGAAATGATGATGATGATGAAACAAAACAAAGTCGAGGGCATCGTTGATTTGACGCTCATTAGTACTTTAAAACATTAGATGGCTAGTCTCAACAGCCCAGCAATTTCGCTAGCTGTAGCACCATTAAAACCGGAACACAGTAATGTTTACACACTACTGCTTGGCGGCAGAATATCTGGTACTGCGGTGGTACCTACCTAGACGACCTCCTGTTAAGTTGATCTGCCACGAAGTAAAGTCACCTTTACATAATTTGGGGCTAGATGACGCTGTGTGTGAAATGGCAACCAATATTTATTTATTTGCTTTTAACCTTTCCTTCAAGAATTGGATAATTTTTAACCGAATTCAAAAAGGAGGAGGCACTCAATTCGACCGGGTTTTTTTTTAAATGTTTGTTACCTCAGAACTTTCGACTGGGTGAACCGATTTTGATGATTCTTTTTTTATTTAAAAACTGGCTTCTCCTGTGGTCCTGTTCTGATGGCATCCATGAGAAAACAATACAAAGTCGGTTTTTTTGTTAAATTTTTTATAAATGTCAAGTTGTCGCGAACTAGTTATTTTTAGCTGATAGTCTTAATTTTATTTTATAATGTGTCGATTATTGGTGTAAAATAAAGTTGTATTCTATTCTAATCCGACGATAGTAAATGTTTTCAGTACGGCGTTCTACGCTTGCACTAGAAAAACAACAACCTCCACAAAAACAATCTTGGACACTATCTAAGGAAAACAGGAGATCCTCTGTCCCATTTTAATAATTCCATTTTATGACCCAAAAAGCTGATTAAAAATCCAGGCTCGCCACTCGGGCCAGACTGTGGCCATGCTTCGCCCATAAAACATCTGCCAGTGGCGTTTGCACCGCCCATCTCTCATTTTGTCGTAAAACTCACTTAAATGGCCAACTCTAACGGTTCGGGCCTTCATTTTTACCCATCTTGTCCTAGTTGGATATAGGCGAAAGATTATTCTAGAAAGTAGGACATGGACATGAAGGTGAAAAATATTAAAAAAAAAAAAACCTACTTACTAGACCGCATCTTCACTTCACATCAGGGAAGTGATGCCGATCGCAAGCTTATATAGCTGAATATTGGGCTAGTTGATGTTAATTAAGAGACATTTATGTCCAGCAGAGGGCTAAATGTGGCTGAAGATAGATCATTTATGTCGCGTTACCAGAAAAATATTAGAATGCTATAAAATAAAATATAGAATAAATCATTAGGGTAGACTGGGTACGATTGTGACAATTTATGTTTGACTGCCAATAATTTTGTTAATTTACTAGTTAGTTGAAAAAATTACTTAAATCGTAGTTTGTACATTTGTCTACACAAAAATATTGAAATTTTGTCTCAAAATACGCTGTATTAGTTATAGCATAAAAATTGAAAAAAAAGGGAAAATGTCACAACCGACCACACCCCAAGGACGGTTGTGACAATGTTTGGGGTCAGTAGTGACAGACGCAAACATTCACAGAAATGGTTTATAATGACTTTTATTGTTAGAAATGTTTAACATAACACAAAATACTTTTCTTCTATATAGACTTTACATTTATATATCAAATTAAATTAAATGTACGATCACTTCTACTCTTATAATTAATAAGGCACTACAACATCTGATATTATTATAACCATCTTCTTTAGAACCATAAAATTAGTCAAAGTGATAACTCAATTTAAATTACCGTAACTATACCTAATATTACTAAACTATTAAACGTTATTATAATAACAGCCATCTTAGAATCAGTCAAAACTTTAAATAAATTTAAATTACCGTTACTATGACAACATGCTTAAAAAATATTCATAAACTGTAACATCTAACGTTATTGTAACACAGCCTTTTTAGATTGACTCTAAATATCAATTAGACTTAAATTTACGGTAAGTAGAAAAAAAGCTTTGCTATAATTGTAACAAAAACTTCCAAAAACAAACGTTAATGAATATATGAGCCTACTGAGATCTAGTCAGATTTATCACATATATGACAAAGATAATAGTGATTATCACCTACGCACTCTACGTGGGACCAGAATCCACATGTCCCTTGGCATTTGATCCATTTTTCGCCAGCCTTAC
Source organism: Biston stratarius (assembly GCA_950106695.1). Taxonomy (NCBI): domain Eukaryota; kingdom Metazoa; phylum Arthropoda; class Insecta; order Lepidoptera; family Geometridae; genus Biston; species Biston stratarius. The sequence goes on along the minus strand of OX467109.1, from coordinate 16,493,045 downwards.
TTTCATTAATATATGTCACAACCGTACCCACTACATATGTCACAACCGTACCCAACGCATGCTTCTGAAAACAATAAAACGCCATGACTAACCTAAATTATCTATGTAAAAAATTATCATTTGTTATTAACTACTAATATTCAATTCACAACAAAAAAATATTTGCTATAGTATATCTGTATACCAATAAAAGTAAATATTAAAAGAATCTGAACAAAAAAACTTACTTTTGGCTGTTGAAAAGCAATGTGGCCTCCTGCTTTTGGTTACGTCGCGCACCGGCTAACGCAATATTGGGCAACATGTGTAGACTTGCATCGCGCTTCTTTTTCCCCTTACACTCTTCCCCGTATTCCGTATAGCTTCGCGATTATAACGACTGTCACTACCGTACCCTGGCACAACCGTACCCAGTCTACCCTACATGACATTGGGGCTGTTCATGTACTACGTAAGCTGGATTTTATTAATTAACCTTTTTGCCAGCGAAAGTAAGCAAAGCTCTCACACTTTTCGTATGCTTACGTAAATATTAGTAGAAAAACGAAGAAAAGTAAATGAATAAATGTTCGTAACGTAATCACTAATCTAGAGCTTAGGGCCCTCCTCTCTGTCCACAATGTCATCGAAACTTAGTAACCCCCCACCATGCTTACAAAATATTTGAATGAATGCGAGACTGAAAAGGAATTGCCGTGGTGGTGCCGGCGTAAGAATAGTACCCCACCCTCTTTACCCGTGGTTGCCGTAAGAGTCGGCTAATGGATGTAATCCGGAAGATGGGCAGTAGCGTCTTCCTTGAACAATCACACCTAACTGCGCTCGCCAACCCGCCTGCCAAGCGTGGCGAGTATTGGCAAAATCCCCCCAGTAGGAGGCCTGTGTCCAGCAGTGGACGTCCTATGGCTGATGATGTGATGTGAGACTGAAAAAAATAATGCCAACTATACTATTGAAATGAACTAATTGTTTCCTATCCACTTATCGCTTTACTCAAACTAAACGCTTCATTTAAACCTCTAGAAAATGCGTTGGTTTAAATTTCCTTCATCACAACTAGAACAGAGTAATGAAGAAAGACTCTAACTTTGCGCCAAATGGAATAGTCTTGTAAGTTGTCATTGATTTTTCTAAACTCGTATTTAATTTTCTGAAAGCAACGGCAGCTTTATTTTACGATAAATGTTTTGGATTTACGATAAATGCTATAAAACTATTCCGTTTTTGTATTAAAGAAGTAATCATTACACAATTGAAACAACAACCCATATCAGCAATTGAATCTATTCAAAAATCTGTGACATTATTTGTGTCACAGATAAGGTACTTACTCTGTTTTGAATTGAAATAAGAGTAAAGAGAAAAATATACTCCGTAAGCTAAATGTAATGTAAGTTTCTTTCTAGATAAGCGTGTTCCATCCTAGACCACATCAGGCAGTATGTGTAAAAACGCGGACCTATTCCGTGTTTTAAAAAAAGTTTGTTATAAGGTTGACAAAATCTTAACAAAGCATACTTTTCTTGTCAAATTGACAGGAAAAATGTGATTCGTTTTGTTTGTTTAAGATTACTCACGTTTAGTTGAGCCGTACATTCTAACGTTAGTTTTTATCATTAATATCATATATTCGTTACTCACGTTTTGTATCCTTTTCTCATCATCCTTAAAAGGTTAAAACACTACATTCTAGTCCAAATATGATAACAGTATCTGGCTAAATTAAGCGTGAGTAATCCCGAGCATATAAAACAAAAACGTTTCCCCAAAACTACGTCGTTACGTCATACATTGTTATGGGGCATAATGTCCGGAATTAGAAACATTTCTGTATGGCCATATCAAAAGTTTCAAAGAAAAATCTAGTGTCTGCTTTTATTGGCCAGACTTAAAACAAACACACAACTGTTTATCTAACTATCCGTCGATTCCAAATCCACTACAAACCTTTCCTACCCTACAAAAGTCCAATAAAAGAATCGGCACCCGTTCGCTTCGGCGGCGTAGCGGAAACCGAGTAATCCGTCATTGTCGCTGCAAACGCTGCCGGGAAAAAGTTCTTAATGACCCGTGATCTTGTTTACAGCCCACGACACGACTTGAGATCATCGTTATCGATAATACGCGTCTTACATCTAAGAATCGATAGATGGTAAATTTAAAGTAAGACAGTTTTGCAAGCAAAAGTCGTAAATCAGGTTGAGTGACGTGCTTTGTGCCGTAGTGGTGCCGGCGTAAGAATTGTACTCCATCCTCCCTACCCGTGGTTGCCGTAAGAGTCGGCTAAGGGATGTAATCCAGAAGATGGGCAGCAACGTCTTCCTTAAACAATCACACTTAACTGCGCGCGCCAACCCGCCTGCCAAGCGTGGCGAGTATTGGCAAAACCCCAGGAGGAGGCCTATGTCCAGCAGTGGACGTTCTATGGCTGATGATGATGATATGACGTGCTTTCGATAAGCTGATTTTGTAGGATGATAATGGTGAAGATATCCATCACAATAATGATCACAGCGATCACGTGTAGAAAATATCATCAAAGTGTTAAATAAGTCTCGATAAAACGTTTTCATATTATTAGAGATTCTATTTTAAGATTACATAATCGAAGTATCGCCGATTAGATCTATTTGTTCTAAATTGCAAGTCTAGCTTTAATAATCTGTGATCTTTTAAATTTCAAATTAAACTTGCACAGAAAGTTAATATAACGGATTATATTACAGATAGATTATAAATAAAAAAAGAGGAAACTAAAAGATTGTTCTACAGTATTAGATTTTATTATAGTTCTTGATTTAAAAAAAAAAAAAAAAACCTTTTGTATGCTTTAATATACGATTGTTTAATTTTATGCCATTTTTTTGGTTTGTATTTTTTTTAGGTTCGTTACGCTGTAGCCTTAATCATCGGCAGTTATGCCTTGAACCACTGCCTGAGGTACCAGAGTCTTTATCTTTTTTTAACTATATTATATAGTAATAGGAATAAATTGTTTGATTGAATTTATGAAAGGAATCTGAGCGCGTTCAAGTCGCGAGTGAACCGGTTTCTTCTAAGCAAACGTGCTGCATCGTAGACTACATCTTTGTTTTATATCTGGCGAGATGACGGCCAAACGCAAATCTGTAATAGTAAAAAACCGGCCAAGTGCGAGTCAGCATTGCGCACGAAGGGTTCCGTACTATTATCTATAAAAACGGCGAAATAATCATGTCTGTTGTATGGAAGGCCCCCTTAAATATTTATTTTATTTTGTTTTTAGTATTTGTTTGTTATAGCGGCAACAGAAATACATAATTTGTGAAAATCTCATCTGTGTAGCTATCGCGGTTCTTGAGATACAGCCTGGTGACAGACAGACGGACGGATAGACAGACAGCGAAGTCTTAGCAATTGGGTCCCGTTTTTACCCTTTGGGTACGGAACCCTAAAAAGGAATTAGAGTAATTTTGAAGTTTACTTCTATTTACTACTTCTTGAGTTTCGATCTATGTCTTGGCACAAATTGGTCGCTTCACCGCATCGTATGGCAGTCGTTGTCTCTTAGTATAAAAAGCAACGATTCCATTGTAGGTGAGGGCAGTCTTAGATAAATGGAGACATGAGCTCTGCACTCTGGCTGCTGAGTCTAGAGGTTTTTGTGGTCCTTGGGAGAAGAAACGGGAAGAAGCACAGTCATACAAATTGATTCGTTTGTACACTGTTTAAATCATGACGAGAGATTGGCTTGTTAAGAATAATTTAAAAAAAGCAGTCTAAAATTAAATCAAGTCAATTTATTTGGCATAGATTTTGTACACAATGATACGACCCCATTAGTTCCGAAATAGTAATAAGTGTACATATGTGGGAAAAACAACACATTTTTTTAAATAATTACATGAATATTAATGTTCGTGTACTTGGTGCATAACATATTTTAAAAAAGGAATTATACGTGTAGGCTAGCGTACTTAAAATTTCGTATCTGAAGTTGAGGTGGAACTTTTTAGCATTCTACTGCCCTGTTAGTTCATTTGTTGGGCGCGGATTCCATTCCCACCGATTTCCACTACAAACAAAAAAATTAGGTATGTTTTTCTTATAGTACAAGCTTTGCTTAGTTTGAGACTAGATGGCGCTGTATGAAATGTCTAAAAAAAGCTATCACAGTACAAATGCTGCGTCCATCGCTTTGCAGGGACGGGATACCGCACAGAGCTTAGACTTGCGACTTGCGTGTAGGTTGCAATAATCCCACGTTCGCACCGCCCATATGTTATTCCCTAATCATAAAATAATAATAAGATGACGTACTATTACTCGGCAGTATGTTTTGTAGCGATATAGCCCAATGGCTAGCGCGGACGGTGCGCATGCCGAAGGGCGTGGGTTCAAACCCCAACAATGAGCTTGAGCTGCCGGTGAAGGAAAATATCGTGAGGAAACCATAGCATGGTGGTAGGGTACTTTTTAGTACTCGGCTGGCTAGCTACCACCCTCAAGTTGAAAATCTACCGCCAAGCATCTTACGATGTGTACCGGCAGCCTCACTTGAGAGCCAGTTCTTTTCCAGGCTAGGTGTGCTTTACCATCTTCGACCACACCGTCACTTAACATCAGGTGAGTTGTGGTCAAACACCTAGCCTTTAAGCCATAAAAAAAAACGTAATTTATAATATAATTAGTATATTGTATATTAGTAAATTGGTTAAAAAAAATGTTTTCTTATAAATTGATAATTAATGAATAGTTTTGCTCCTTTCATTAGTATTCTTTTTGTTTATGTAACTCATGTTATTTTTAAGAAAGAAAGCTAAAATATCTGAAAAGACAATTTTCAATTTTGAAAAACATTAATATAGGATAAATCTCTCTTGTGTTTTAGCTCGTCAGTAGACAGAAAAAGATTTGAAAAATAACATATTTTAGTTTTACATCGACCTTCACTAGACTACGCCTGCTACTTGGGCCGTGTTAATTTTAGAATTAGGTTCAGAGAGAAATAAAACATGTAAGTAATAAATAAGCAATAGTCATGAAACTTGGGGTATTCTGTTATAAGGTTAAGATAAAGGATGCCTTTTATTCCTGAATAATGTTTCATAAGACGTATCTACTCCAAATTTCATGAGGTTACGTCCTGTAGTTTGTTTTTTGTTAATCCCACAGGAACAAAACAGCTTTCTGATATAACATTTCATGTAATACACTATATGTGTGCCAAATTTCATCAGCCATTTTTGCGTGATTGAATAACAAACAAACAAACATTTTTTTTTTAAATATATTTATTAAATAGATTTACGTTTGGTCACCAACTCGCCTGATGGTAAGCGACGGTGTGCCCGAGGATGGAGCACGCCGATCTAGAAGAAATCTATTCACTCTAGCCTTAAAAACGTCCTAATTATAGTTTAAAGGAAACAGATCAGCTGGCAATAAGTTCCATTCATGGGCTGTACGTATCAAGAAAGTAGAGCGGAATCGCTGTGTACGAATACTGGGAACACCCACGAGGAACGGATGATAGTGTGCTGTTATTCTGCTTGTCCTGTGGTGGAACGGAGAGGAAGGGATAAGGTCGTGGAGCTCCTGTGCACACTGCCCGAAATGTAATCGGTAAAAAATAGACAGACATGCCACTCTGCGACGATGATCAAGACTTAGCAATTTCTTGGTGACAAGATCGCTGTCGTCGATAAGTCTTATAGCACGTCGGTCCACCGCCTCCAAAGCTTCCAGCTATATCACGTTATATCGCGCAGCCTCCTCTTAAAATATGCTCACTTTACGCTGCCCGTGTTACTATTAATTATCTTATGTCAATAATGATAATAATAAATGTCACAGAACAGTGTCAGTGAAAAACGACCAACTCAAAAGAAAATGTTGTCGAACCCTGAACGAATGTAAAGACTCCATTGTTTGGTAGTAGGTACATTACCGTAACAATAACAATTGGAGCGTACGAGATACTTGCAATACTTTTAACACGATCCCCATACGTGCACCACATATTTACTTGTATCACATTCTTGAGGTAAGAATGCACTGAGACCTTTTTTTTCAGAAATATCGGCAAGCAGGCCGACGTTTCGCTTCACCTTAGCCGAAGCGTTGCTAACGCAGTTTTTTTTTTTCTTCTTTTTTTTTTTGGCGTCTTACTTTACGCCTTTGAAATTTGTCAACTATTTCGAAATTTTTAAGTATCAATGATAAAACTAGCTTTTTTGTTTTATTGGCTGACAGGCTAGGTGTTTGACCACATCTCACCTGATGTTAAGTGACGGTGTGGTCGAAGATGATAAAGCACACCTAGCTTGGAATGGAACTGGCTCTCAAGTGAGGCTGCCGGAACACACCGTTAGATGCTTGGCAGATTTCCAACTTGAGGGAGGTAGCTAACCAGCCGACTACTAGAAAGTACCCCGCCACCACGTTTCCTCACGATGTTTTCCTTCACCGGCAGCTCAAGTTCATTGTTGGGGTTTGAACCCACGCCCTTCGGCATGCGAACCGACCGCGCTAACCACTGAGCTATCATTGCTAAAATAAGTTTCTGTCAAAGTCATACAAAGTAAATCAAGGTCGTGTCTGATCGTAGTAGCATTAAGTATTTCTGCGTGTCTGTGTGTCCGTCCGATCAAAGGGTTCAGATCAAAGTCTCAAGGAAATAAACATTTTTTTCGAAATTGGCCACGCGAGCAATGCCGCGGGTAAAAGCTAATTTATAATATTAGTGAGATGACAGAAAGGTCCATTGATTAGAATCGCGTGATCTAACAGGACAATCCCTAACGTGCTTCGCATCCTAATGCAGGTATACCTTTACCTCCAGAGCACATACTCACGCCTTCCTTTATCGCTCAGTAACGTGGTTAATGCACGTTCGATAATGGGGAATAAATTTAGCTGACTTTTCCGTGTTCGCGAACTTTGATTGTGTTCTTTTTGCGAAAAGTTTGCGCGTGGAATACTACTAGTACTGTGTCGAGACAAACATTTATAGTTAAAACTATTGTCAATATATTTTTTTAGTTGACAAGCCAGCTCATCTGTGTTTGAAGATGAAGCACACCTAGCCTAGAATGCAACTGACTCTCAAGCTAGGCTGTTGGTTAGATGCATGGTGGCAGATTTTCAGTTTGAGGGTGATAGCTAGCCAGCCGAGTACCCTAAAATACCCTACCACCATGCTATGGTTTCCTCAGGGTGTTTTCCTTCGCCGGTAGCTCAATCTCATTGATGGGATTTAAACCCACGCTCTTCGGCATGCGAACCGACCGCGCTAACCACTGAGCCGATGATGGCTAAAAACCTACCTAGGTAGGTGTACCTAGTGTAAGTTTATAGAAGTTTTCAACAAATTGAAGGTAGATAATAAATAAATTGAATTGAAATGAAATTAAATCTATTTCACAATTGAATAAACACAGCTTTCGAAGTAGATCACGCTTCAGCTGTAAATCTACTTCACCTGTGAAATATTAAAGTTTTAACAAAAATCTGTTCACATTCAACTACAGTAAGTACCTCTTGAATAACGAGGCGGATTCCACGTATTTTACAAGTTCAATTTTATTTATTGAAAAAGGGACAAAAATGTTTTTATTATACTAGCCACCGCCCCGGCTGCGCACGGGCTTACACGGGGCTTTTGATCTATCTCAAAGGGATCAGCGTTTTCTATAAAAGCTCCCAGATGGCTTGACTTTTTCCGACACTTCCAACAATTATATTTCAACCAATTTACACAAAACCTTGACAAATTATAAAAAAATTGATTACAGTTAAATAGGTTGCAAACCTACTAGAAAAACAAAATAATATTCAGATAGGTATTTCAAAAGCCACAAGCAACTACAGCTGACGATGTTATTTTAAAAGGTTGGAACATTGTCGTAGATTGAAGCTGACAGCTTCATTACTGCGGCTGCCTGCTGCGTTATACTTGGACGGCTTTTGATGGGTTCCTATTATAGAGAAGTAAATAGCACGCTTTTGCATTATGGTTAACTACTGTTATCCAATTTAAATATGTATTTGCTTAAAATAACGACAGTTAAAAAAATAATTGCTCTCAAGTTTTATACATATTTAAATTAAATCTTCATCACTGTTGTAATCAACAGTTCTGTGTTTGCCGTGGTGGTGCCGGTGTAAGAATAGTACCCCACCCTCTCTTCCCGTGGTTGCCGTAAGAGTCGGCTAAGGGATGTAATCCGGAAGATGGGCAGCAGCGTCTTCCTTGAACAATCACACCTAACTGCGCTCGCCAACCCGCCTTCCAAGCGTGGCGAGTATTGGCAAAATCCCCCCAGGAGGAGGCCTATGTCCGGCAGTGGACGATCTATGGCTGATGATGTGTGTTTGTGTGTGTGTGTGTGTTGTAATCAAAACTACTTTAAGGCAGAAATACTATAAAAATATATCACATAATTAACTTTCGCAAAATAACGACTAACTGAGTAACTTGGTGGTAGATAGGTCGTCTAGGTAGGTACCACCGCAGCACCAGATATTCGGCCACCAAGCAGTAGTGTGAACATTACCGTGTTCCGGTTTGAAGGGTACTGCAGGTAACGATAATACTGGGCTGTTGAGACTAACCATCAAAAGTCTCAAAGTAATGAGCACCAAAGCAGCGATGCCCTGTTGTTTTGCCACTCAAAGTTATGTGTATCGTTGCAATGGTCATGGACAGGCGTTATCTCTTACAATCAGGAGAGTGTCTCGTTCGTCTCGAAATTTTTTACATAAAAAATGTCTGAATTTATCAATTCATAATAAGCAAAGCAAAGACCCACCCCCTCCCCTCTTGGTACTTGCTAACGTCAGCCAGTCTAGAATTCACGCCTCTCAAGCTAAACTTGCTTTAAATTAGCTGTCTGTGGTTGTATTATATGGTGGACCAAAGTGTCCTACATCCTTCCACTCAGTCAACACTCGCCTTAATTAACCCTAACGTGGCAGGACGGCGTGAATTTTATATTAGCCGTAGGTAATTATATGCGAGGACGGGTTTGGTCGTGTCTTTGCACATCACTGGACGATATAGGGCCGCTCGGTCAGAGTCACTCGCAACACTGTGATGAAAAATCTTGTTGCTGTATTATTTTTCAAAAAGTATGTTGGTTCCAGGGTTAACGTTTAAAAATTGTGTTTTGTTTTTTCATAATGTGTCGAATTATTCTCATGAGTAAGATAATGTGGTACAAACTCCGTAAAAGTTTCTAATAAAGTCAGCGTTACTTTACTTGGATATAGCGATAATAGTTCAGTAGTTAACGCGGTTGGTTTACACGCCGAAGGGTATGGATTTAAATCCCAACAATGAGCTTGAGTTGCCGGTAAAGAAAAACATCGTAAGGAAACCATAGCGCGGTGGTAGGGTACTGTATAATACTCGGCTGGCTAGCTACCACCCTCAAGTTGAATATCTGCCGACAAGCACTTAACTGTGTGTTCCGGTGACTTGTGATCCAGTTCTATTCCAGGCTAGGCGTGCGTCATTTAACATCAGGTGAGCTGTGGTAGCTATGTTTTCCTCACTATGTTGAGATTTGAACCCACGCCTATCGGCGTGTCTATCCTGTAACATTCATCGCTACGTTTTAGAGTTTTCTAAAACAAGTAGACAACAAAAAGATCTAAGCAACCAAAAATAAAAGTCGACCGCTTCCACACAATCTTATCACCAATCAAAGCATGAACCTTCTAAACAATATCAGTATCCCTCGAACCCTCGCGTGACGTAACATACTTGTAACGAAACGTAACGTAACGAACGTAACAGTTGAGACCGGCAATTTTCTGAAGAAAATGACGCGCTCTGATTTCTATCGCGTCTGATATTGTGGATCAGAAGGTAGTATTTTAAAAGGGCTCAATTTTATCAAGGTTTACGGACCCTAGAGTTTACTTGTCATAAGGTTATGTTTACGGGAGGAAATTATACCTTTTGATTTTACTGTTAATAAAATAAAAGTATAGTGTAACCTTTCATTGTACAAATCGCTATACTAAAAGGTTTTTTTTTGCCTACGGAAAAGCCAAGGGAAATGGAAGGGTTATGTTTTTAACCGACATCAAAAAAAGTTTTGTTTTTAAAATTATAGCTCAGAACTCTGTCATTTATAAACCGATTTGATTTTTTTTTTTAATAGCATATACTTTCAGATTGGTCTCGTACAAATGTTATTGAAATGGGTTCAGTAGTGTAGCAAAATACTTAAAAGCTAGTCATGTTTGGGCTTAGAGGAGCGAAGTCGGTTTTTTTATTGTAAATTTATATATGGAATGATTCTATATTTGTTTGTGCTGTAACTACTTATCCGATTTTGTTGAATAAGGATTTAATCGATTCGTTGTTGCTCCGGGTGACATAGGCTATATTGCTAATCGGCTTTCAAAAAAGTGTTAATTACCCCTGAACTTTCTTATTTGTAAACCGATTTGGAAAAAATAAATATTTATATAAATATATTTTCAGATTGATCCCATAGAATTTTCATCAAAATCTTAAAAGTTGTTTAAATTTTAAACCAAAATTACTGGAAATAAATTGTTATTAAAGTAAACGAAATTAATTTTTTTGCATAATGTGTGTCATTACAATACCACCAAATTTATTTTAATCTTAGTCAAAAACCAAATACAGATAAAATTAATATGGATTCGCGTAAAATAAAAACAAATATCGAAAAAAAAAAAGTTGCATATTTTCCTTGCCTGGTGACTTTTCAGTAGTGTTTATCACTCGTATGGCCGCTATGAACTACCTACACAGATACCGGCTACGTACTACTACCTACCTACTACCGGCTACCTACGCACTGGAACTCAGTAATAAAACAATGTGACCCAGCCGTGTTTGGGTTCAGTGGAATGAAGTCGGTTTTTTTTTGTGTACAAGTTAAATTACTCCGCTGTCGGGTTATTGTATTTATATATTCATTATTTTAAACTTTTTAGCTTGTATTTGTGATATTGTGGGTAATAGATAATTATTAGCTATGGCCATTACAGTGATGTTTAGAACTTTAAGGAAAAATCCTTAGTATTGCTAAATTGATGCTGAATCACACATCATCAGCCATAGGACGTCCACTGCTGGACATAGGCCTCCTCCTATGGGTTTTGCCAATACTCGCCACGCTTGGCAGGCGGGTTGGCGAGCGCAGTTAGTTGTGATTGTTCAAGGAAGACGCTGCTGCCCATCTTTGGATTACATCCCTTAGCCGACTCTTACGGCAACCACGGGTAGAGAGGGTGGGGCACTATTCTTACGCCGGCAATTGATGCTGAATACTTTGTAACATTGGATGGTCCATATCATTATTCTGTTAGCAATAGCATTCACTTTATAAACTATAACTATAACTATATTCCAAGTAATTTAAATTAGAAATAACGACAATAGAGGAAGTCTCTAGCCCTAAACAGTCTAATACTATTAAACATAATAAAAAACAAAGTAAACAAAATTGTATAATAAATGCAAAGTTTACCAACTTGGTGCACCAAAATATTCAAGGATTGAGAAGTAAATTATTAGAATTGGAATTATACATGAACTCATTTGATATTGACATCATCTGCTTTACAGAACACTGGCTGAAAAGCTATGAGCTCATGTTTAACTTCAGTAACCACCAGGTTGGTAGTTCCTTTTGCAGATCACATGCTATTCGTGGAGGCTCATTAATATTACTAAATAAATTCATAAAATTCAAAGAACGTAAGGACATAATATGCTTATCTGTTGAAAGCCACATAGAAGTAGCATGTGTTGAGCTGAAGCAAAGCATTGTAGTAAGCGTATACAGCCCACCATCAGCATCTTTTGAAATATTTGAAAAAACTATGGATGATATCTTATTTAAAATAACAAAATCTAATAAAAATCTCATGGTGTGTGGAGACTTTAATATTGATCTTTTAGAAGTTTACTCCCTTAGTAGTAGATTAACTAATTTATTTAATTCTTATAATCTTAGGCCAATATTTATGGAACCTACTAGAATAACTGAAACCTCAGGAAAATGTATAGATAATATATTTGTTTGCCAAAATGAAAAAGTTGTTAGTAACAAAATTATAAGCAATTTAAAATCCGACCACTTAGGTCAACTAATTAAATTAAAAATTCAAGTTAAAAATAATAATTGTAAAAAGAAAATAAAATACATACCTGTGACCACAAATCGATTTGAACGGTTGAAATTGGATTGGGATTCTAAACCATCACCTAATTACTCACTTAACAACCCAAATGAGTCGTATTGCAGTTTTTTTAACAAATTCACCAATGCGTTCAATTCAATATTCATACCCAAATCAATTGTGGTCTCAGAAAAACTTAACTTTAGTGAGTGGGCAACAGTAGGTATACATAAGAGTAGACAAAAGTTGTATGAGCTGTATAGTGAAAAACAATACAATTTTAGCCAGGAATTCAAAGAGAAAGTAAAAAATTACTCAAAAGTGTTTAGAAAAGTTTGTCAAATAGCAAAATCAAATTATATTAGCTCGAAAATTAGAAATAGTGAAAATGTAATAAAATCAACATGGAAAATAATAAATAGTGAGACTGGAAAGGTCAGTACCTACGTTAATGATTACAATTTAAAGATTAATGATTGCTCAATCAAAAATGATGTTGAAGTAGCCCAAGCATTTGAAAACTTTTTTACTGACATTCCAATCTGTACTACAAAGTGTCTGAACTCTTCTCAACTAATAGCTGAATCATTACTTAAAGAAAATGTACCTAAATGCGATAGAAAATTTAATTTCAAACATGTCGATGAAAAAGATATTAAAAAAGTCTTCAAACTTTTAAATATAAAGAAAACTGCAGATCTCTGGGGCATTTCCGTTAGAATTATTAAACCTTTAGTTGATACAATTGCACCAGATTTAGCTTTTATATTTAATGAATCTATTGATTGTGGCGTATTTCCTGATCTCATGAAACATAGCAAAATAATACCATTGTTCAAATCGGGTAGTAGGTCAGACCCCACTAACTTTAGACCGATATCAGTACTGCCTACATTCAGCAAAGTTTTTGAAAAACTTATTTTACACCAGTTGCTTAGGCATTTCAATGGCAATGACCTGCTACATTGTAAGCAATTTGGGTTTACTCGTGGCAGGTCAACTACTGATGCCGGTGTAGAATTGGTATCGCATATTTTTGATGCTTGGGAGAAGTCGCAAGATGCTTTAGGCGTTTTTTGCGACTTGTCAAAGGCATTCGATTGTGTACATCATAAAACATTAGTCAGGAAACTACATCACTATGGAATGAGGGACAGCTCTTTGGATCTTCTTACATCTTACTTGAGTGATAGGATACAAAGAGTTGACATTAATGGGAAAAGGTCTTCGGGATCTGTAGTTACAATGGGTGTACCGCAAGGCTCTATCCTCGGTCCTTTCCTATTTTTGGTTTATATTAACGACTTGCTTCATCTTGTAAAGAATGATCACGAGATTGTATTGTTTGCTGATGATACTTCATTAATTTTTAAAATGAAACGACAAAGCACAAATTTCGACGATGTGAATAATGCAATCTCAAAAGTAGTCCATTGGTTTAATGTCAATAATCTTTTGCTTAATGAAACCAAAACAAAATGTATAAGATTTACTCTACCTAATGTAAAACAAGTTAAGGCTGATGTAAACGTAAAAGGAGAAACATTAGAAATTATAGACAATACCGTATTCTTGGGAATAACCTTAGATAGTAAACTTCAATGGGGCCCACACATAGATAAGCTATCGAAGAGACTTAGTTCTGCGGCATATGCAGTCAAAAAAATCCGTCATCTTACAGACGTTGATACTTCTAGACTAGTCTATTTCAGCTACTTCCATAGTATTATGTCTTATGGCATACTGCTGTGGGGGAACGCTGCAGATATAAACACCGTATTTGTGTTGCAGAAGAGGGCTGTTCGTGCAATCTATAATATGGGTCCCAGAGAATCCCTACGTGATAAATTCAAAAAAATAAACATAATGACAGTACCATGTCAATACATTTATGAAAACTTGTTGTACACTCATAAAAATATCAATCGTTTCCCTAAAAATAGCGACATACATAATTTAAATACTAGAAATAAGAATAAACTTGCTGTGCCCAAAACTAGGCTAAACAAGATAAATGTATCCTTTAAAGGGCAATGTATACGCTTCTACAACAAAACTCCTAGTGAGTTGCAAAAATTATCAATAAATAAATTCAAACAAATTGTCAAAAATATCCTATGTAAAAAGGCTTACTACAAAATATCAGATTATCTAGACGATAAAAAAGCTTGGGACGAGTTTTGCTCCAACTCGAAAACTAACAATCTAACAAGGTAAAGGTTTCTTGTTCGCTTCTTTACTTTACCTCAAAAAGATTGAAGTGAACGAAAGATCAAAGTGATCACTTTATTTCCTAGTTTTAAGTATGTTTATAATTTGTGACGTGTGACGTGTCCAAGAGTCCTGTAAGGTCTAAAGGAAATAAAGCACTTTGAGTTTTGAGTTTTTGAGTTTTGAAACCAGAACACAAGTAGTAAGATTGTAGTTGCATCACAATTTTTTTTGCGATTGTAAACTTTTTGTAGTTGGTAAGCTGACCGCGAGCTATGTCGATATATGTGGACAACAGTTTACCAACGGCAATGTTAAGTTTGTTCCTCAATCCAATTTATGTTTTAGAGCAATGTTCGGTGTTTTCAAAGTTGTTGTTCAAGACGAACTATTTACATTATACTATGTTAATAGTTCGTCTTGAACAATATTTATACGGAACCTACAGTGCATAAGTGCGACTCTCACTTAGCCGGATTTATTATTTTATAGAATACGTGTAAATAATAGTGGAATTGGATTGTAATTTTCAAAGATATCTTTGTTAGTTTTCATTAATGAAATAGAATAGCAATTTATTAATCCTATTTTGCATTTATTTAGGATCTCATTTAAATTGTTACTGCAGTAATATAAAAATATATGAATCTTTTATTTTACAATTTTTTATTTACCACTTAATCTTTACTAATCTACTGCCCCTGTACTATTTTGTACCAACAGAGATAAAAAATACCAAATCATTCACGGTCAACATTAGTGCCATTTCTATACGAAAAAAAAAACTCATTGGTTTCAATTATTTCACAAAAGACAATTTTTTTTGGCAGCGATGATAGCTCAGTGGTTAGCGCAGTTGGTTCGCATGCCAAAGGGCGTGGGTTCAAACCCCAACAATGAGCTTGAGCTGCCGGTGAAGGAAAACATCGTGAAGAAACCATAGCGTGGTGGTAGGGTACTTTCTAGTACTCGGCTGGCTAGCTACCACCCTCAAGTTGAAAATCTGCCGCCAAACATCTAACGGTGTGTTCCGGCAGCCTCACTTGAGAACCAGTTCTATTCCAGGCTAGGTGTGCTTTACCATATTCGACCACACCGTCACTTAACATCAGGTAAGTTGTGGTCAAACACCTAGCCTGTCAGCCATAAAAAAAAAGAAAAAAAGTTAAAGTATAGACACAACCGTTAGCCTTTTTCCAGTAGTCAAAGCAAAGTTGTGCAAGACGTCAAAATTATTATAGATATCCAATTACTTATAAATAATAACTTGTGCTAAGTAATGTAAATAAATAAAAAATACAACAAAAATAATCAATAAAAAAAATCGTAATATGTATACTATTTACAAATTTATAACAATAAAATCGAATCTAACGATCTACATATTAAATAAATCTACATATAATTAACATACTAAAAATTATGCAAGTATTCTATTTGACGATTTTTTCTAAATAATAGTTTATTGATTTACTAGTAATTATAGTTTTTTATTGACATTTGATCATATTTACATATTTTATATTGACATTTCATTTTATTGACATGTGTCTTAATTTTGACATTTTTAATGTTATTTTTGGATATGAATGGAATAATGTCATGTTACATGTCAGTTACGCGAACTCGTAAGTTTTGTACCTACCAAAAATCGCTTAAAGAGCTAAAGGAATTATCACATAAAAATAAAAAAATGGATTAATCTAAACAACTAACAACATTAATCTGATTACGTAACTTAGGTACCTTTTGCATATAACCAGAAACAAGCCCCGGAGACGGGTTACCACACACGCTCCGTACGTTAGTGCTTAGTGGCACTCGGGGGGGCATTGTAGTTTAAAGTGCTGGTTCAATTTGTTTTAACTTAAGTAACACAGAGTGGAATGGTAAATCGTACTGCAAATTAAAGATTTAAAACTCTGATGGTAGAGAGTGGATGGAAATCGGGTGTTTTCAAATACTAAATGGAATTGCTGTCAAGTGAACTGGGACGGTGAACGTGGTATCTTGTAGGTTTATCCAATGTTGATGGACAAAAGCCCTTTTTAGGGTTCCGTACTTCAAAAGGAAAAAAACGGAACCCTTGTAGAATCACTTTATAATTCCTTCACAACCCTCACAACAGAGATGGGAAAGCATTAAAATAGGCAGTCATGAAGACAGCCGATAGAAGAGAAAACTTAAAACTCTGGAATAACTGTGTCAACAACTGTGCAGCACGTCACAATAGCATGTCGGTGACGCGATCCGTAAGTTTTGAAAAATAATTAAAAATTATCAAAAAATCTCTTAAAGCGGCTAAATAAGTTTTCACTTAAAAAATTGTAACAGCTATAATTTTGAGTGTTCTAGGTTTACTCGTATATTTAGGTTATTTCCGCTTAACGCTTAAATTTGTTAAGCGGAAATAAACCAAATAATATATACCTAGAACACTAAAAATGGACTTCCGCATAGTAACGCCTGATTCAATCAATTAGCTATAATTTTTTTTTACTTCATACGATCGTCTAGGCACCACCATAGCTGCAAACACAACGCAGTAGTGTGCAAACATTACTGTGTTCCGGTTTGGAGGGTACTGCAGCTAGCGACATTACAGGGCAGTTGAGACTAATCATCAGAAGCTTTTAAGCAGTGAGCGCCAAAGCAGCGATGCCCTGGACTTTGTTTTGATACTCAAAGTTCTTGGTATTGCTAAACGTATCGTAGGATATTTCACACGGCGTCATCTAGCCCTAAACTGAGCAAAGCTTTTCTATGGAAACCAGATTACTATAGAATATGTGTATACTTTTTTTTTGTAAATACTTAGACAGAACAAACATTTATCGTCACATATGTATGTTCTGATGGGAATCAAACACCACACAGCTCGTGAAGTCATGAAACAGATATTCTGCCAATTTTTCAGGTTATCTAAAACAAGCCAAGTGAAGATAGTTACCGATATAGAAAGTTTAGTCGAAGTTTATCATTTCCACAAGTCAAGACATGAATTATTATTCAGCACCGACCACGGAGCCTAAACGGCGTATTATGGCGCCGTCACTCCATCAGGAGAACTAAGATGGAGTGTCGATCCAACGCCGGAGCACCACGTGTATAAATCGAGATCCCGAACTTGCTTTTGTGGAAAACTCTTTAACTAACTTGTATGGGAAACTATTCTATATATTCTGGGTGGTAGATTGACAAGCTTGATGTTTGACCACAACTCGAGTGGTTGAAGATGACAAAGAACACCTAGCCTGGATAGGAACTGGCTCTGGAGTGAGGCTGCTAGAATACGCTGTTAGGTGCTTGGAAGTAGATTTTCAACTAGAGCGTGGTAGCTAGCCAGCCGTGTACTATAAAATACTTTATGATTTCCTCACGATGTTTTCCTTCACTGGTAGCTCAAATTCATTGATGGGGTTTGAACCCACGCCTAAACATGAAAAATAAACATCATATAAGGCTTGTTCCCTTATGCGTTAATATTTATCTGAGATTTTAAGATTATGAATGTCTTATTATATCTTATTATATCTGTGATTTTTCCTTTCACAAAAGTAGAATTTTTCTTTTAAAAAAAAAGTAATCAAATTGTACTATTTTTAAATATTCTGGAATATATATAGAATATGATTCAGGCATTACTTTGTGGAAGTTAATTTTGAGTGTTCAAGGTATATATTTAGTTTATTTCCGCTTAACAGTCATTTTAACTACAACAGTGATGAGGATTTAAATTTAACTAACTTCAACTTATGATATATGACCAGAGATAAAAAAGAAAAATGGGCTAAAGACGTAACGGAATGGTGCCCAAGACAAAATAAGAGAAATAAAGGAAGACAACGTACAAGATGGGAAGACGATATCCGGAAAAGGCAGGTGTTGCGTGGAGAAAGATGAGTCATAATAGGAAAGAATGGCAAGCTGGCAATGGGGAGGCCTTTGCGAAGACGCAAGACAATCTCACTACCGGTGATTAAATAATTAAATAACACATTTAAAACACATAACTAAATTTAAATTAGTTTCCATATAATTATATTTTATAAGATTGTTGAATAAAGGCTATTATTATTAACTTCAACTTTAATTTAAATTTAACTGAAGATAGTTAAATTTAAATTCTCAACACTGTTCATGAAACGGCTGTTAAGCGGAAATAAAGTAAATATATACCTTGAACACTCATTCTAGAATATACTACATTACGTAAATGAACTGTTTCTTATCATTCTCTTACCTCAGATATGGTTGAGGAGGGCAATGGCTGGCACATGCGTCATACTCGTGATCAAGTGCTGCTTGCGGGTCGCTGCTCTGGTAGCGGTATACATACAAACTAGTAATAGAATACCTTACCTCTCCCTGCTTTGCATATATGTTGCTTAAATTTTTAAGTTTATTTAAAGTTAGAAGGAAACGCTAAGTTGACAAAGATCACGGACGCCGGTGACTGTGGAACTGTAAAACAAAAACCGTCCCTTATCCATATAAATCTAACGAATTAGCGGATATGAGTCTGTAGGATGAGCATAACTCCCGACCCTTCCAAAGATGTCCTTAAATGAATTAAACAATTAATCGCCCCTCACAGGGACTCTTTGCAGCCCTTTCTGAGAACCCTCCAAGGTAGGCAATTTCTATCTGAAGTATATTTGGAACACGGATTGCGGAATTAGGGAGATAACAAACTTGAAAAAGATGACAAAATATCGATTTTTCTTTTTCTTTTGTGCCTAGGTTTTTGACCACAGCTTTATTGATGTTAAGTGACGGTATGGTCGAAGATGGTAACTTATCTGGAATGGAACTGGCTCTCGAGTGAGGTTGCTGGAACACACCGTTAGGTGCTTGGCGGCAGATTTTCAGTTTTAGGGTGATAGCTAGTCAGCCGAGTACTAGAAAACATCCAACCACCATGCTATGGTTTCTTCATGATGTTTTCTTTCACTGGCAGCTCAAGATCATTGCTGGGGTTTGAACCCACGCCCATCGGCGTACGAACCGATCGCTCGCTGAACTATCGTCACAAAATAGTACATTTTACAGTAAAGCTCATTTATCAATAGTAACAATAAATAAAAAAATATTATAATAGGATAAACAATAATTATTAACAGTGTGTGTAGATAAACATATTTTTTTAAATATTTGTAATAGAAATCAACTGAAACATAACAAAAGTAAAGTAAGTAAATTCTTTTTATTGTCGACGTTCCAAAAACTCAAATTCATCTTTGATTCCACTTTCATGATACGAATTGCTAAACAATGGAATTCGTTGCCCGAGTGCTTCTCCGATACATACAACTAGTTGTGTTTACTATCTTCGACCATACCGTCACTTAGCATCAGGTGAGCTGTGGTCTAACCTAGCCTGTCAGCTATTAAAAAAACTTTAAGTATATAATTAAAAGTTATGGTATTTTTTGATGGTAATTTATGTTTTTCTCAATTTTCGCAGACAGACAGACGGATAACAAAGTGTATAAGGGTTCTGTTTTTTCTTTATGAGGTACGGAACCCTAAAAATACCTTATGACAGTAATTTTAGTTGTTAATTATTTTGTGATCAATATTTAATATTATACAATTATATTTTATCATTTCTTAAAAGTGATCTCTCTGTCATAATCCGCTTTGAGTTTCCTTCAGTGGAACGCTTCTGTAACTGACTGGGAATGATTTTTCTTCGCCAAAGGGCTAAGTGGATTTTTGTCTAATCTTATCTTGTTTTGTCAAGGGAATAGAGGCTTTTTGTCTTCAATTTTGGTAAAGGCCTTTCTTAAACAAACACCTATTTTATTAAAACACCAAATAAGTGGAGCGAAATTCTATGAATAACTCCAGAAATGTGTTAAATGTTGCACATTGCAAAATTTCATTTCACAGCTTACTTTGAGCTATTGTATAAATAATATGGAAAAAGTAATTGTACATCGGGGGTGATGAAGGAGAAAGGACACTGTAAAGATCACTGATAGAGCCGAAACTACTACGGAATACACCACCTCAAAATTAAAGGTATCTGCCAGCAATTGCTCTCACAGAAAAATATCAATTACATAATTTCTTGTGTAAGGGTTTAGGGTTGTACGGTTATAGGGTTGTGTTTATGTGCATGCCTCGGCATTGCATGCATTCATGCTCATCATGGAAGGTCGCTCTCTTCCCTCATACATGTTGGAGGTTTTTTGAGCAAGAATTTTGCGGAGAAGCTTTTTTAGGTAAACCTACTTCATCATGTAACGCATTACAAGCAGCGTTTGTTTAAACGTAAATGTCTAATTTCATTTGAAACATCATCCTTAACAGTGCTACTATTCTAATAGAAGCATTATAAAATATTATACTTTTTTTATGACATATAGGCTTGCATTTGACCGCCCTCCCGCCTGATGTTAAGCGAAGATGCAGTCTACGATGGAGCCTGTTCACCTAGAAGAAGCAGATTCACTCAAGACTTAAAGGTTCCTAGACCAAAGTAGTTGGAGTGCGCCGCCCTGAGAAAGTAGAATATCTACTAGCATTTTTTCACGCAGATTTACCGCGAGGCGCGTGTAGGGATGTCAACATCAAATCTACGGACAAATCTTCGATCGATCTTTTTTGTTCGTAGCTTCGCTAACATCAAATCTATATAACACACACGAAAATTTCTGTGATTGTTTAATATCTTTTTACGAAAAAATCACTTACCTATTAAATTTTAATATGAACACCTATCTACCTACACAACAGAAAACAATGACATTGTGAATCTGCTCTGCCGGC
Source organism: Biston stratarius (assembly GCA_950106695.1). NCBI lineage: Eukaryota > Metazoa > Arthropoda > Insecta > Lepidoptera > Geometridae > Biston > Biston stratarius. Next base: position 16,471,907 of record OX467109.1, on the reverse strand, counting down.
ACTCGCGTAGTGATCGCCGGCAAGCGTCCTCTGTCCCCACCGTACCTCCTCTTCCCACTTGTGTCGCCTATTTATCGCAAAGAAGTTATAGATTTTTTTACTTACTTTGCCCAGATTATATTTATCGGGCAACACCCACTCGGGCAGCAAATTCCAATGTTTAGCGATTCGTACGAATAAGATGGAATCAAACCAATTACTTCTAGTTACTGTATACGGTTAACCGATTTTCATCAAATAGTGTAGGCAAGTAGTTCATGCGTTTGCATCGGCATTCACCCCGATAAATATTTTTATAGGCTGGCAACACTGCACGCAGTCACAAGCGTAAGTAATTGTTAATTTCTAGACACTCGACCTCGTTCTCCCATCTCGGGCCAAAGAATAATTTAGTGGACAGAGGGTCACTTTATCAAGTTTAGATTGAACGATGTGATTACGACTATACGTGACTCGTGTAATTTAAAATAAAACAACTGTGTAACAATTCCGCATCTTCGTTTAGAAATCCTTATCTTAACGGATCTAAGTTGGTGGTCAAATGCAATGAAGTGTCAGAGTAAATTTGTAGACATAATGATGACATGATTTAAATTAAATTTTAACTTTGTATTATATACCAACCATACGATTTTTAAGCAAGAGAGGATTCGGTGAGTCTTCCGATGGATGACTGTGAGATATTAATTATTGAGAACTTCCGTTAGTTGGATTAATTTGATTTAAATTTAATTATTAAACCGATTTGGCAATCGCTAATAACATTAGTCTTAAAAACAGATCTTATTATTAATTGTACAGGTAAAAGAAAAAAAAAGGTCATAAAATCATAATTAAAATACATAATAAAACTCAAACTTTAATTTAAATCGGATGACACGTTAAATTGTAGAATGGTAGAAGATTTGTAGAAAGTTTGTTGGTTCTATATTTTTACAACAAATTAACTCTAACACTAAGGCTGTATAATGGGGGAGGCATATGTCCAGCAGTGGACGTCCTACGGCGATGATGATGATGATGACTAAGCTGACCATTCAGCCTATACAAATATGAGTATTTTTACCCATATTTTTACAAATAGATTCCATAAAAAGCTTAGATTCATTGTAAGGAGGCGCTTCAAACATTTATGCTACTTTAAAAAAATAAGACATTTTTTTTAAACATTGTTAAATGTCATTTGGTATTGCTTATTCTTAATTTTTTTTCCATGATTTTTTGGGTAGAAATATTCACGCACACACGCAATTAATGTAACACTATATTCGCAAGAAAGTTTTTTTTACTGTTGACTGGCTAGAGGTTAGACTAGACCTCAGCTGATCGATACTTATTACTTACTTACTGATACTTTGTAGTATTCGCTCGGTGGTCAGTGCGGTGAACCGCACGTCAAGAGGCAGGGGTTCAAATCCTAATAATTGAACTGCCGGTGAAGCAATACATCGTGAGGAAACCATAGCATGGTTTAGTAGAGTATTAGAGATTACCCCTCTAGTACTCGGTTGGATATTGTGTGTTCCGGCAGCCTCATAGTTCCATCTAGGTATTTCTACCTAATATCAACTGAGTTGTGGGCAAACACCGAACCAGTAAAAAAAAAATATTTTGGTAGTGGTCAGTCTTCTGTATTCTTTACTCTACGTCCTCGCAGCTTTCATGCACCGCCTGTTTTATGATTTACTCTGCAAGTACAGTTTATTTATACCATAACGCGTTAGTTTGTTTTTATTTAGTTTATTTGTATCTGGCAGTTTATTTACCAGATAATGCCAAGTCTGGCTTTTGTTAATGGTATTTAAGGAATAGATTTTGAATATTTTCAATTTGTTTGCCACAGATTGTTTTGACAACAACAAAGGAAAGCAGAGTAGAGCAGAGTAGAGCAGAGCAGAGCAGATCAGAGCAGAGCAGATCAGAACAGAATATGAATTTATTGTATACGTCATAATATAACAGTACCTGGATGACCGAGCTTTGCTCGGGTGAAAACACGGATAAAACAACGTTTTCTAAAAATGAAACCTAGCTAGATCGATTTATCGCCCAGAAACTGCCTGCATACTAAATTTCATGAAAATCGTTGGAGCCGTTTCAGAGATTCAGATTGTATATATACATATATACAAGAATTGCTCGTATAAAGGTATTAGATAATATACATATGTATGTATATCTATGACATTACGAATTTAAAATTTGATAATAAGTATGAGTGGTTGTTGTGTCGTTCTTATAATTGTAATTAATAAATATCTAAGGACAGAAAAAAAACAATACAATGATAACATAATTAGTGGTAGTATCTACAACGGCGGCTTTATCGTCTTAAACGATTACATCCAGACAACCTTTGGATGGACAAGACAGAAGGCACAGCTAATCTGTGACGTATTTTTATTTAGTATAGTTCGTTAAGCATTATGTTTTTTAATTTAATAATCATTCATGTTTTTTTCATTCAATAATCATACTTGTTTATTTTTTGGGCAGTCATCTTAAAGTATAGTAGTATAAAAAGTTTAGTAAAGTAGTAGTATAGTGAAGTTAAATAAGACAAGCCTTCAAAGTCTGAAAACTTAACTTCGAATCAGGCCTGTTTATAGGGTTCCGTACCTCAAAAGGAAAAAACGGAACCCTTATAGGATTACTTTGTTGTTCGTCTATCTGTCAAGACAGACGAACAGCTTGATTGCCATATATGGCATTAAAAAAAAGACCCTTTATCTCAGGAACGCGTGGAGGCTGAAATATCAAGCTGAAATTCATATCTAATATTCAAGTCTACTGTCTCTTGGAGCTGTGAAAAAATCAAACTTCTAAGCCAACGCAATCAAAATATATACAACCGTTTATGCTGCAAATTTTCGACACTCGCAAGGGAATCAAATCCTACAGGGTACTTCCCGTGAACTCAGAATCTTGAAATTTGGTACGAAGCAACGTCTTACAGCACAGATAAAGGAATGCGAAAAGCATAAATTACCATAAAAAAATTACCATAACTTTTACTTATATACCTACCTACAGGTTTGTACTGTACTGTGCTTGTACTGTGTTTGTACTGTGCGCGAGTCCGACTCGCACTTGACCGGTTTTTATTAACTGGCCCATTGCTGGGTGCAGGCCTCTTCTCATTGTGAGAAGAGTAAGACTATACCTAGTCCACCACGCCGGCTAAGTACGGGTTGGCAGACTACACATATCTTCTAAAACATTTTTTTTTTTAACTTTGACATGTAGCTTTTGTCACGATGTTTTCCTTCACCGTTTGAAGTCAGCAATTTTCACATAAAAGATAGAGGTGCATGCCGTGGGATTCAAACCTAGGATCTCTAAATTAGAAGACGGTCTCCCAACTAGACTGTCGAAACTTCCTATCATATATATAACACTCGTAAATACTAAAGAACTCTAAAAGACCCAACGGCCCAACATCTCAAAGACTAATAAATTCAGAGACGCATAACGAGAATAAGTACCTATTGAAATTTAAATTAATTAACGCTCTGATAACAAAGTAAAATTATCTTTTCTTGTCTGCATTGAATTAATTCTATTGTTTCAAAACCTTTTGCCGGATGATCTGTAAGGTTTAGTCTCTGTAATATAAAATGAGAACCTTACTGGTGGAAATATTAAATTTGGCATTGTGTTTGTTTGTCTGTGTACAATATAGAGGAAGTAACCTGTATCGAGTTACGAAAAGGTTTGTGACAAAGAAGTGAAAAAGGCAATTACTTGGATAAATTTAAAAAAAAGATTACCTAATGATAAACAAGAGTAAAAATGAAAAATAAAAAACAAGAATGCCCAATAACGAAGATTAAACAATGTTCAGCCAGTGCCACTCGGGGTGTTTTTTTTTTAAATTATAATGTGATGAAGGATACGCTCTCCTGATGAGATAACGCCTGTCCATGACCATTGCAGCGATACACAGAACTTTGAGTAGTAAAACAAAGTCCAGAGCATCGCTGCCTTGGCGCTCATTACTTTGCGACTAGATGGTTAGTCTCACAACCCAGTAATTTCGCTAGCTGCTGTACCCTTCAAACCGGATCACAGTAATGTAAGATAAGTATCTAGGAGAAGTCATATAATAATTACTAAAGACCTTGAAAAAGCAAACAAGTAAATCCAGACGATTACGCTAGTAAAAAAATCTACCAGAAATAAAACGATAATCGCATTATGGAAGTTAAATGTGAAGTAAGGAATTGCCTTTTTGGCTATTTGATCTTTTTTCCGGGAAGCCATAGAGTTTCCTTTGAAACTTAGAATATTAGGTAAATTTTTAGTGCGCTTAAATTTGTACGCGATGAAAGTCTGTTTGTAAGGGGGCTATAAATTTTTATTCGTTTGATACAGATTTAAACTTAAACCTGTTTAAAACTTAATTGGAATGAACATTTAAAACTTTTTGAATATAAAAGTAATGAGACGATCGAGACGTTCTCCTGATGGTAAGCGGTGATAACTAAAAAACAAAATTGCACCAGTTTTCGTATTAAAATTGTAACATATTTTTGTCATATTTAAGGAATTTATCAAAACCAACACTCTCACATTATCTTTTTATCAGCTTAAAGAAAGATATCCAGAAAAAATCAGAAATGGCTATTGCGATACATTTGCAACATTAATTCGATTCGTGTTCACGCAAATATAGACTTTATGAATTATGCACATGATGTTATGAATCTGCAAAGTTGAGTGGCGGATGCGTGTAACTGTGCGCTCGTAAAAATAGCGTCCTTTTACAACCTCACGACTATAGTCGAAGATTACCGAGCGCACCCGAATGACTTTCGGAGTAAAATGTAAGCAGATTTAGGATGACTTTTATATGGAAAGGTAAATGCTGATTGTTGAGATTAGATCAATGAATGTCGGTTATTTTTGGTTTATTTTGTTGTGATGATAGTTTAATAATAACTATTAGCAATAAGAACTAACTGAATAATAAGTTCTACCACAGTAGTAGGCACTTTTATCAATGAATATTTTTAACTAGAATGATTATATATTTAATAATGAAAAAAATACATAAAGAAAAAGAACAATGGCTGATCGGTGATGTGAAATATAAAAAAAAACTATACTTTAGTAACAGAGTTCTATTGCACAAACCAATAAGCGAATTAGGACTGAACATGTTGTGGCATTCCCGTGGTATTTTGTTTGATCATATCTGATAGTTGCCTGGAAGAGATCCCTTTTACCGATAAGGCTTCTTTAGTGTCACTTGTACCATTTGTCTTCGGTTTCTTGTTTGTATTTTTTTTTTGAGTTATTGTGTACACATTAAAGTGTTTCTAGATGTCTATCAACTTAAACGAGAGTGGTGGGTTATGGTATAATGTCTGGTCTTTTGAGTATATATTTATGTCAGCAGTATATAATTATTACTGATTCTGATGCTGTGCTTGATCTCTATTTTTGGTATTAAAAAAATCGACTTAGTAACAAAAATAAGAACACAGCAGACGAGAACATTATATGAAAATGACGTAAATAACATTCCTTAAACTCACAATAAGGCGGCACATATAAATCGTACACAATAACAGAATTAACGGCGATTTATCGTACGACTTTACTAACGAGGCTTCGTACCGCCACAGCTGAGGATATTCGTCACGATTCGGCATCCGTCGCGTTTTCCAACACCGATCATCAGTATTCAAACTTTGCACATATTGCTACTTTTACCGACCAACACTAGTGCGTAGTTTAAACCTTACACGGGGAGGCTAACCGTGCACACCAGTAGGGCGCGTACTATTAAACGTCACTGTGTATGTCATCATTATGGTTATGTTTTCATTGTAAGTAATAATGGTTATAAATGTAATTATTATAACTTTGGTTTAGTTTGCGTTACAGAAGGGTGAACCTAGGAAACTGTTGAGTATAGATACGAAATTCAACCCGCGCCATTTTCATCCCTCCCGCAAATGCGCGGGCAAGCATGCGCAGTACTGCGCGATCGTCAAACGCTGGCAGTGTAGCGGCTAGCCTTGCCGCACCGAAATAAACCGCACCCAAATCTATCGGAACGCAAAATTATTAATTCAAAATTGGAACGCGCTTGTGAGTGTTATAAAAATAAATGTACGTATAACACTTTTCGACGCGAGTGTATACGATTTACGTGTAGTGCCCAGTGTTTGTGAAATGGAGTTAGTTGTGTGTGTGTGACTTTTGCTTATCGCTGATTATACTGTAGGATTTTTTAAATGGTAAGTTTTATAACCTATATTTACACTATACACAAAATTGAGTCGTGTGTCGTAAAAGTGTCGCATAACACGGAAAAGGTGTTTGCCAAATTGTTGATTTATTTCGGTGCTTTCCATTTGTGTGAGGCATGTTTGCCCCAAAAATGTCACTTTTCATTTCGAACGTAGGTTTGCGGAAATAAAAAAATACGTATTCGCAAGCCTTCAAAGCGAGGAAAAATGTAATTACGTTTGAGAATGTGTGCTTGAAGCTCTAATTCCTGTCGGGGTAAATTTATGGGCCTACAAAGACTACTTTTGTGCGTTTGTGAATTTATAAAATGAGATTGTACAATGGAGCGCTTTTGTATTTTTATTTTACATCACCACATGTACAGTCAAAATAAAAAATATCAAGCTTTGAACGTTTAAGATTACATTTCTTGAGACAGTGTCTTTAGGAACTTATGCTACAATATTTTATACAAATTAATTGAATTACTAATTGAAAGTCTACATACAAACCGAATATTAAATTTCTATTTCATTTAGCAGTGCGCCTAGCACGTTAGCGGCATTGAAGTATTGAATGGTTATTTAAACTAATTACATAAATAAGAACATTTCAGATTTACATTAACATTTAATTGAAATTTGTAATTCATTACATATACCTACGTATTGAATATCACGGATTGTTTTTCACCAAAATTCGACTTAATTTAAACTTAGTTTTCGTGTTTGTCATAAAATATTTATTAGCTACCGGAGTGGGGTGAAGTTGGACGATTAATTTAAGTTGGAAAACTTGACCTAGTTGCGTGAAGAAACACTTAAAAGTTTGATAGGGGTGTGACAGTTCGGGATGATGTAAGAGTAGATTCTACGAAACAAGGGCACCGTTTTTTTAATTAAATGTGTATGTATACCGGTACTTTCACTTGCTTTTTTTATTATACTTGATTCGGTCCTGCCTTTCAAGACTGATCAAGATAGGCACGGCTTGCTAGGTCCGTGATAAGGTTTGCTCAAACTACCGCGGCATATGGTAACGGACGCGGCAAATTCTTAGCATTTTTGGAAGTTTTTTTTAATGTTTTTATTTTACTATTTGTTATTGTATAAGAAATAATAACGAAAATATATGTAAAATTATTATGCAAAAATGTTTCAGCATTTTTCGAGTTACAAAGTAATAGTCTGAATTTTTAAGTAAAAATATAAAGTCGCTTAATGAGCTATGGAAAGAGTTATGCTCGGTGTTTCTCTATAGGATCGTATCCGGAACGAAGTAATTCGTAAGAGAATTAAAGTATTTGTAAGTTGAAGTAGCAGTGGGCTGGTCATATTTACTGCAGAACCGACAACCGCTGCGGTAGATGTGTTCTAGATTGGATACCGCGAATCAGTAAACGTAGGACGCCCAGAGGCTAGATATAGTGACGATATACGCTAAACACCTCGCAATGGCAGGAACCAAAAAAAACGAAGATCGTGCTGAGTGGTGTCCTGGGAGATATCTACAGCAGTGGACTTTGCTAGGTTGATGGTGATGAAACTTTGAGTTAATCTATAGGAAAATGATCAACTATTAAAGATTAGGATAGCAGCTACAAACACATCATAATTCCCCAAAAAGCGATCTACCACTTATGCAGGAAATCGTTTTAAGTCCAAACCCATCAATAACCCATCAATATGAAACATGACATAGATTTGACAAGATTCTCTAGCACGCATTCTGTCAAACGTTACAACTTTGTACCCATGTAGAATTGCCAAATGGTGAGTCACATTGCTTAGGTGGGAATCGATCTTTAGATCTATTGAAAATTGCTTATGCTAAGAAGACTATAAGAGAAGAATAAGACGCTCTCCTGATGGTAAGAGATAATTGAGATAACGCGTGTCCATGATCATTCCAGTGATACACAGAACTTTGGAGTAATAAAACAAAGTCCAAGGCATCGCTACTTTGACGCTCATTGCTTTGAGACTTGTTAAAATCCAAAGTATCACAACCAACAGTAACTTTGCGTATAACTTAAGTTTTGAAGTGTAATTAAAGTTAGTAATTAAATGTGTTAAGCTGACAAAGCTGACTCTGGTGTCTGTGGCGATGAAATAAATAACAATTAAAGGACGAGCTGAAGAGTTTAAAAATCTATAAACTGACTGCAATTAAAATAGCTATATTATAAAAAAAGTAAAAAATCTATTTAAACGAATTACTAATTCAATTTAAACATATAATATATATTTTTGTAATCCTCTTTTAATTGCCTTTTTTAGATAACCTACTTGATAGGTTTGGTATTTTTTTTAAATTAACGTATTCATATTTCGCGCCATAAATCCACCATCTTATCCGCTCTCTAAGGACACTTGGGTTATTGAGACAAACGTAACGATACCTTAATTGTCGTAATCCATTCGGCCGTTCCCGTGGTGGTGCCGGCGTAAGAATTGTACCCCACCTTCTCTACCCGTGGTTGCCGTAAGAGTCGGCTAAGGGATGTAATAAGGAAGATGGGCAGCAGCGTCTTCCTTGAAAAATCACACCTAACTGCGCTCGCTAACCCGCCTGCCAAGCGTGGCGAGTATTGGCAAAACCCCCCCACGAGGAGGCTTATGTCCAGCAGTGGACATCCGATGACGTGTGATGTGATTCGGCCGTTTGAAAGATACGAGGTAATAAAGAAATTTACATACATACATACAACATATGCGCGAAAAACATAACCCTTCCTTGGCAGTCGGTTTAAAAACTCAACAGTGACAATATATTCTATCTTAGCTTTATTGCTTATTACCTAAAAAATCAGCGAGGCTTTTTTCGTCCGTAAGAAGTTCCAAATCAAATTCGTAGATTCCACGTAAAAAGCAATATATCCGGAAATAGACAGCCCATTAGCAATTTCTTGGATTCGGTAAAGTGTAATTTTTCTTAGAAAATACGCATTATGAACTGTGTTCTTTTATACCTTTTTTTAGTAAATTATTAAAAATTGGTATGTCGAAGTCTGTGTTTCATGTTACAAGAAGGACTTACCTAATTGGAATACGGGCGTATTTTAATGTAAAAAAATTACCCGACTGCCAAGGAATGGTTATATTTTTTGCGCGTATCTTGTTTGTATATTTGTAATTTGTAATTTATTTATTACTTCGTATCTTCCAAATGGCTAGATGGATTGTATCGTTATATTTACATTAAAACCTAAGTGTTTTTAGATAAGAGTTTTAAAATAAAAATAGCGGATTTTTGGTATAATAGTAATAAGTTAATTAAAAAAAACCGGCCAAGTGCGAATTGGCCTCGCGCACCGAGGGTTCCGTACAAACCTGTAAGTATATAAGTAAAAGTTATGGTATTTTTTTTAATGGTAATTTATGCTTTTCGCAATTTTTCCTTTATCTGTGCTATAAGACGTTACTTCGTACCAAATTTCAAGATTCTGAGTTCACGGGAAGTACCCTATAGGTTTGGATGCCCTTGCGAGTGTCGAAAATTTGCAGCAAAAATTTGTATCTTTTGATTGCGTTGGCTAAGAAGTTTGATTTTTTCACAGGACTTACCTAAGGGACAGTAGACCTGAGTATTTGATATGAATTTCAGCTCGATACCTCCATGCGTTCTTGAGAAAAAGGGTCTTGACAGACAGACGGACGACAAAGTGATCCTATAAGGGTTCCGTTTTTTCCTTTTGAGGTACGGAACCCTAAAAAATTACCAAATCTAGCGAGTAGGGTATCGAAATAAAGGAAACTAAAAGGAGATTACAAAAATATATGTAAGATATAACTATGTTTAAATTGAATTAGGATTAGTTAAAAAGTTTTTTTTCTTTAATTATTTTTATTTGCAGTCAGGTTATAGATTTATTAAACTTTTCAGCTTGTTAAGGTTCCGTTTCACAAGTTTGTCGTGCAATACTTGAGTATTGTCTTTGCGTATATGTCATTGTTATTGGGATAAAATTTAAAAAAATACTAATTTAGAAGAAATATATTATACTACCTTACTATATGTCTTTTTTACGTTACGAAATGAATGTTGGTGTTAATTTAACACTAAAACCGTAAAACTGAGGAATAGCTTCTACGATTTTATACCATGTTATTCTACGGTTTTAGTATTCAATTAACACTTTTATTCTCAACTAACGTAAAAAAGACGTGTAGTAAGCTAGTAAATACTTCTAAATTAGATTTGTAGTTTAGAGAATTAATCTCAATAAAAGTCAAATTAAGGATCGTAAGTTACATAATAAATTATAGATGTATATGTTTTTACACTAGTTTCAAGACTTTTTGATATCTTTAAGAACTAAAACTACACAAAAATGACTTAATGTACATACCTTCAAAAAGTGTTGAACGATTCTATAACCCCAATATAGTTTTTTTTACAAACAGTGGATTTCATTAAAATTTGATACTTTTAAGAACTCAAAATTTACATTAGATTAATTTTATGTACATACCTATATAATTTTAAAATCCCCAACATATATAAAATACATTACGAAATAGTTTAGCTATTGTGACTATTACATTTTACAATTTCTTATACGCCTTATTTCCAAACCGATTGAGACTAATTCTGAATATGTCAATGTAATTTTGTCATCACGACAAAGAACGTTATAAGAGAGACTCATCCGCAATTTTATTGACGCAGGACTTGGAATTCAATGTGACTTGGTTTTTTGACTTTAAGTCGTTTGAAAATATTTACCTAAAGAGGAAAGTAAGTCTAATAAAAGTCATTGGCTTTATAATAACTTTAGACGTTTATAATTAATTTAAATAACAGAGCCAATGAACTGGAGAACATGGTTACAGATACATATTTAGCCGTCAAGTAGTAGTGTGCAAACAGCTAGCGAAATTACAACGCTGTTGAGACTAATCGCAAAGTAATGTTCGGCAAAGTAGCGATGCCCTTCTCATTGTTTTGTCAAAGTTCTGTGTGTGGTCACAGAACTTTGCAATATGGACATGCGTTATCTCTTACCATCAGGACCGCGTCACGTTCGTCTCATTACTTTTACATAAGAAGATTGAATAAATAAATTAAAAGTAAAAATATGTTTATTTATGTTGCCGTTGCCACCTTCTAGCTTCATCATCATATTCGGATAACATCCAGACATAAAGTGCTTCAAAAGACAAATCAATCGAGCCCAAACTCGATGGGTTTATCTTGTTTAGTTCAGAAGTTCCTATGGCAATCGTCCGTCTCCATCATCAGACCAGCTCCATAGTACCATATCAATATATTGTCACCGAAGATACATAAGTACACCAAATTTGAGTCCAATCGGACATCGGGAAGTGGGTCAAATTTTACTTGCTAGACTTGACCCGTTCGTACATAAGTACATTGTTATTTAAATAAAAGCTTCTAAAAACATTAAGGTCGTTTTTTAAACTAATCAATTGATTATACAAACGCACCATTTCCTTTTACCAACAGCGGTTTACCACTAACGAGCAGTTAAGCAAAATTTTGCTCAATTATTTGCTGATTGGTAAATTAAGTCCCTAAGGGTAAAGAGCGCATCTCGTGGGGTAAAGACGCAAGTATTTTGCGAAGACTATATTTTGAGGGAAACGAAGATATTTGCAGAACGAAAACAGAATTCAAACGTCGTGAGAAATGTTGATTGTTGAATGCGTATCTTTTAGGAATTTTGTAATAGTGAGAAAATAAATCGAGGCCTAGATATTTCTGCTATTTGATCTTCAGAAATATGCGTATAACTTAGGAATTTCGTCGCAGGGATAAACAGTATTTTAGTGGATAAAATCTCCGGAAAATACTTATCGTGTTATCCTTATATTATTGTCTACTTTCCAATTCTTTTGGCTTGAATCCACCTTTCCACTAAAATGTTTTGTCTTTAAATAGTATAAATCAAGAACAGACAGTCGCTGTCTGCGTCTGTCTGTTTCTCTGCTTACTTCTTCTAAACCACGCAACCGATTTTGATACGGTTTTTACTGTCATATAGATATTTTTCCTGAAGGTTTATATATAAAATACATCTTATAAACGTTTGTGTAGACTGTGGATAGAGAAATTCAATGTTTTTTAATTAAACTGAATCTTTCTTTAGGTGTTCCAATAAAAACACCCAAGTTAAATGGCGAATGAAGAAGCCAGTCTTCAGATGGGTGACCGGCAGTTACGTTTACGCAGAATTGATAAGTTAAATATTTTATTCCCTGTCAAGCATTGCCCGAGGGACATACATTGCATTTCTACAATTTATGGGAATACTAAACTGACCTATAAAGGCTAAGTGGCAAGTCTTAGTTTTAGAGTTGATGTGCCGCTCGAAGGCCTGTAATATGGTTTGACGGTTTTTGTTATAGAAATATAGAACCCCGTATAGAAGCTCATTCTTCTATCGAATACCCAGAAGCTTGAAAAAGTGACGTCGTTTCATGGTCGACCTTCCAAAAACTCGAACGAAATAATTTGATTCCACTTTCATTGTGCGAACCGCTAAACAGTGGAATGCGCTGCCTTAGTGGGTGTTCTGCGGTGGATAATATATGAGTGTCTTCAAGTCTAGACTGATCTTTTAGGCAAGCGTGTTTTTACTGTAGACCGCATTTCCGAATCATAGAACAAGATGACGCCAAACGAAATACTACTCGTTACCAAAAAAAAAACGACTAATAGGTACTCACTATTTAAAGTATCATCCGACCCACGATAGAGACACGCTTAGAATGAAATACCACTCACGGTCACCCACTCGAAGATTGAACGGATTGTCCGTTGATAACATTGAAAAAAAAAAACTAAAATAAAGTTATGGAATTCAACTCTGTTATAATATAGTTAAAAGAGACGTTCCTCCGACCTCGAGAAATTATGCACGCGGGTGTTCCCGACAGGGGTTCTATCACTGGAATAATAATATTTTAATGCGCCATAAACAAGATACAGTAGCAAACACGCATATCTGCTTAGAAAATGTACATTTACTTAGTTACCTACTGTGGTGATATTCTTTACGTAATTCAACAAGAAATGAGAGGAAGACAGATCATTAGACAATAATTCAACCGACAATACTTTATTGATAACACCAACGTTACAAGTCGTATTTGAATACATGTCAAAAACAATGCCAAAATATTAAAGCACGTCAATACAGTGATATGTCATTTCATTTATTTCGTATATGAATGATAGACTGCTACCACCAGTCTATCATTGGTGGAATTGTGAAGTATCTTTACAAAGGCCACAAACAAAGAGTTGAAGTTGAATAGGAGGTAAAAATTTAAAATTTAAAAAACCCCCTACGCATCTAACCAAACATAGCTAAGAACCACCGCAAGGAAACTGGCTTTCAAATGAAAAAAAACGCATCGAAATCGGTCCATCCGTTTGAGAGCTATGATGCCATAGACACACACACACACACACACACACACACACACACACACACACACACACACACACGACAGACAGATAGACAGACCCCTCTTTTTGCGTCGGGGGTTAAAAATAAGAGTTAATCATTACCAAGTAGTAGTTTAATAATCTCTTAGTTTTAATAATCAACACTATCATAAAATAATATCTCTAGTAGCCATGATCTTAGCTGGGTTCTAAAGCACGCGATGAAAGATGTATTCCAATTGTATACCTACTTACCACCCATGAATACATTCTACTTGACGAAGCAGTGCGAAGGTGTTACATGTTCTTTTCATTGCTGCGAACATGTAATCTATGCTTTTATGGGTGAACAGGGCCAACCTAGTGGCTCAAATCGCAAAGGCAAACACAACGCCTGAGACGTCATCCTAAAAAAACTCACATACCAATCAACACACATAATTTAATTACATATGTGGAGTTACGACTATATCCAAGCGATTTCTTTCTAATAAAGAAGAAAGCTCACTCATTTTTAACCGACTTCATGAAATCAAATTCGGTTGTTTTTTTATATTTGTTACCTCAGACGTCATTTATATACTGGTTTGGTTTTATTTTTATTTGAAAGGGTATACTTTTAGTTTGGTCCCATAGAAATTTTACCAAAATGGAATTGCGTTTTTTGGTTTACTGTTACTTTACAGTCACTAGAATAGTGCCAATGAATTACCTACCTTCCGGCTTTATCATCAGACGATGAAACCGGAAGGTAGACACCGGATCTCCGTAATAAAGCAACGTAACCTAGCTGTATTTGGGCTTAGTGGAATAAAGTCGTATTTATGGAAAAAATACCTATATTGGTACAGATATGAAATTTATCTTATTATGAAATATTCGTATAAATATAAATAGCATTTATTGAAAACATAACCAAAGCTTACGCAAGTATGTCTGAAAACTGTATAATTAAGAGATTTTTATATTACATACACACGTTCTATCTCTATCATAACATAAAGTTATATCTCTTTAAAACATTAATTTCGATTAATGTTATTAATTTCATATATGACATCAAAATTCGACAAAATATATATTAACTCGTTTCGTCAAATACTTGTGCAAAAGTATAGTTTTGATCTGTGTTTGGTGTTCGTGCATGCGTGCATGTGTGAGTGAGTTAGCATTTATGGATGAATTATCTCTGAACTGGAAGTAAGTTATCTGTCTCATAGTAAGAAAGTTCTCGAAGAACTTTAGTAACACTCTTTTTAAACGAGTAAAAGTTTTATAGTCTTAGTTTTAGTGTCTTTGATAATTAATTGGTATACGGAAAGGGAAAAAACTATGCATAAAGAATGTTCTATACCAGGGTATAGTAAAAACTTTCTCAACACGACGCATAGGAAGTGAGCTGTAATAACTTGAATCAAGTGTACATAATTTATCTTGGTTTAAGATAATCTTTGTGATAAATAAGTGCCTCACTGATAACACGCCAGTGTCATGATAGGGTTGGGTGGTGGGGTATCTGAAGGGGAAGAAGTCACTGACTTTTAATAAACCTCGAAAAGCTTTTTTCCATTGTTAGTAAAAGTTCTCTACCTTCACCCCAAGCTTCAATACAATATAATTATTAATGATCTGCGCCAGAGAGCACAGTATGTGGTTTTTAAAACATTTTTATCAGCCAAATTTCTAATGTATTTAAATTCGCTATTAATTTCCTAACCCTGCCAGTTAACATTTTTAAAATGTTTATAGCTGAGTTGACTATCGATGATGACGCCTACATAGCGGATGGCGTTACTTTGGTCTGCATTATTACAAAAACTTAAATTTGCTGAACACAAATCGTTACGTAGACTTGTGTGGGTGAATATTTAAGTGTATATGTGCAGCTGCGTAAAGTTACGTTCAATTTAGAATGGAAAAAGTTGTTATTTTAGTTTTTTCAGCATTAAAGCTAAGTAGGTTTTCGGTTAGTTAAACGTTTACCCAGTTAAATCCTTTTTGGGCTTCAATAAAAACGTCTTTTTATGTCCTACCTCGAAAACAAGCGCCGTGTCAATGGTTATAATTTTACCGTTTTCCAGTTCCAGATTACAAAGATCATTAATATATGCCAAAAATAGGGTTGGTCCCACGATACTACCTTGGGGAACGCTGTGGATGATGTTTTCACTAACACTGTCACAAAGTTTGACACACTTTTTATATCAAGTAGGTAGTCGGAGAAAAGCTTTAACTATGATCCTCGGACCTCAAGGCCTTCTAATTTATTGATAAGGAGAGCACTGGAAGCACTAAGGAGAGGAAGGCACTGAGACAGTGTCAAATGCTTTAGCAATATCCAGAAAACTTGCAAAGCATTTCTCACCAGAATCTAGTACCTCCGCCACATGGTTGGTAGATTCAACAAATGCATCCGATGTCGACCGGAATCTAATTATTGTAGCGAAAGCAGTTTTTAGTCCTCCAAGTATTTTGTGAAAACTTTAGAAATGTTATCTCTAAAACTTAAGAAAGAGCTGGCAAAATAGATATTGGTATATAATTATTAATAACGCTTCTGAAACCGCTTTTGTGTATTGGAAAGATGATTAAAGTTCTGAATGATTAAGGAAAACAGCCAGAACTAAAAGATAAGTCTCAAATATGAGTAAGAAGCCCAGCAAATATATTTTTATTGTCTTTAAAAATCCAAGTGGAAATATTGTCTAATATATTAATGGTTTTAAGATCATAATTATTGTATTTTCCTTTTTGTATGCCCCCTGTGAAGTTGTATTGTACATTTCATAAATTATTATCGTGTGTTACCGTCAACACACGCGGGAGTTGGGGCATTAAAAAAGCGCTTTTGTTGATTTGGAAACGTCGTAAAGCGAAATTTTAAACATGTGAAATGGAGGTGAATGACTGAGGGATCCACGTTTCAATGGTTTATGATACGCGAAGTGAAATAAATGTTTTTGTTGGGTTTTTGTTTTGGATGAAAGTAATTCGAGTGGACTATCATCTTCAGGTCACCTAATATGAAAAGAAAGATCCACAAAAAAAATGCCTTGCTGAGTTTCTTGCCGGAGTCTTCTCAGTTGAAGTGTAATTACGAGCCGGTGGTAGATTCAAACATGTAACTTAACGTTCATAAGTGCTTTACCAGGGCCTAAACTGAATAAATGACTTTTGATTTTGATTTTGATTTTGAGGTATTTTTCTGTTCTCTTTGTTGGTGAGTAGCAGTTACAATCAACCAAAATTATCATGGCTTACAAATGGTTGATGAAAATAATTGTGATTATTTTTGAAGCTGAATACAAATTATTATTAAAGTAGCGCTAGTATGCTTTCCTATTCAGTTTCATTAGATTATAGTAAGAATAGCAGTAGACATACTAAAGTTGACCCTCTCCTTTTGTCAAACAATGTTACTAGTGAGTATTTAAAATTCACTTTTCTATCTGACACCAAAACTTGTCGTTTTAAATATTTTCAACACTACGCGAGGCAGAATAAAAAACTTAAAAAAATACCGGCCAAGTCCAAGTCGGACTCGCGCGCCGAGACTTCCGTACAAACTTAGTAAATAGAATTGTTCGAACGAAAAGATAAACTGGATTGAGAGACAAACTTAACTTTTTCGTATTTTTTTGTGATGTGACTACAAGATCACGGTTTTCGAATTTTCTTTTTTCAAGTTTATTGTTGGGTTTTTAACCTACGCTTTTCAACGCGTAAGCCGACCGCGTTAATCACTGAGCTATCATCTCTACAAAAATTTCAAATCAAATCTTCGGAATTGCAAATTTGAGTATTTGATATTAATAATTTCAATTTGATAGCGTTAAAATGGTCTTGACATACAGACAGACGGACAACGAATTGATCCTAGAAGGGTTCTTTATTCCTTTTGGGGTATGGAACCCTAAAATATGCCATTTTTCTTTACCGCCGTGATTCACGTATTTGCCGTATTTTACGAGCATGCTTGCTCTTAGTGTTTACCACAAATAGTTACCGAATGACACGTTCAGCTTAGTACGCTAATAAAAAAAAATAAGTAAGATGTTTCCATTTGACACTCTAAACTGAAAATCTATTTGACATCGCTGATAAAATTTAGTTTTGAAGTAAATATACATTTATATTTGGACCTAAGTATTCCTAAGTAGTGCTTCAATTTCAAGGAAACTTAATAAACAAGGAAATTTTCTTCAGAAAACAGCACAGTTCCTAAGTTTTTATGTTCCTTTTGTAGCAAAACATAAAACCTTCTTAGGTTACAGAAAGTTAGAAAGATAAACGTGGAATTTGTGAAATGTTATCTGTAATAAACAAGACTCGCTTAAAAACTTCAGATATGACTGAAAAACTCTTATAAGGGCCGTAAACGTGCAGATTTGGAGAAAACTTTTGACTTCATTATCAATTTATATCTTGAGTTTATATTTTACTAACACAATGTGACGTTTTTCTTTGTTAAATATATGTGACGAGTAATGTTAGAAGAACAGGTTTACCCAGGTTAACTTAGCATTAACTTAACCTTGGGTAAAGTTTGAAACCTGACAAAAATCAATTTTAACTTTAAAAAGGGATTTTACCCGTATATACCTAGGTCTAACAAAGTCAACAACACCCACTCAAGCAGCTCATTCCAATAAATAGCGGTCCACACAATAAAAGCGGAATCAAATAGTTTTGTTCGAGTTTTTGAAACGTCAACTATGAAACGATGTCACTTTTTCGAGCTGTTGGCTAACCAATAGAAGAGGGAAGGAGGGCTTGAGGGAATTAGACCACGTATTTCTGAAGTACACTCTTTGAAATGTAAACGATAAACAACCGGCCAAGTGCGAGTCGGACTCGTGCACCGAGGGTTCCGTACAAACCTGTAGGTATATGTTGTGTATGTGGACGGTAGGAGCAATGATAACTACGGCAGCTCAATGCACACTGCTTTATTTAATATACGGCGCGGTTGACGCAGCCACCGCTACCTATCTATACGTACATATACATTCATACGTACCAGTATATAAGTAAAAGTTATTAATTAAGTACCATAAGTA
This sequence comes from Biston stratarius, assembly GCA_950106695.1. Classification (NCBI taxonomy): domain Eukaryota; kingdom Metazoa; phylum Arthropoda; class Insecta; order Lepidoptera; family Geometridae; genus Biston; species Biston stratarius. The sequence goes on along the minus strand of OX467109.1, from coordinate 16,453,191 downwards.
CCAAATTTCAAGATTCTGAGTACCCTGTAGGTTTTGATTTCCTTGCGAGTGTCGAAAATTTGCAACATAAACGGCTGTATCTTTTGATTGCGTGGTCTTAAAAGTTTGATTTTTTTACACAGCTTTAAGGGACAGTAGACCTGAGTATTTGATATGAACTTCAGCTTGATACGTTGACGCGTTCCTGAGAAAATGAGTCTTGACAGACAGACAGACGGACAACAAAGTGATCTTATAAGGATTCTGTTTTTTTTCCTTTTGAGGTACGGAACCCTAAAAATTACAAGTTACAAGCGACGATGTTTAATGCTATTTCATATCGGTTAAAGGCATAGATTGAAAAAGCGCTTTTCACGTTCATTTGTCTAATGAAGTTTACTTACCCATCCCTTAACTTCATAATTACCCGCATTAATCTTAAACCAAATTACAATGAGAAGCCCGGTAGTATATTATAGCGTAAATATAACCCAGAAGAAGATATATATCCTTTGTACGCATTATTTAAAAAAATATACGAAGACTGTTAAAAATATATTCAAAAATCTTTTTTTTTTTTTTTTTGTGGCTGACGGGCTATGTGTTTGGCCACAGCTCACCTGATATTAAGTGGTGGTGTGGTAAATACACCAAGCCTGGAATAGAACTGGCTCTCAAGTGAGTCTGCCGAAACACACCGTTAGCTGCTTGGCGGCAGATTTTCAACTTGAGGTTGGTAGTAGCCAGCCTTTACTTGGTTGGTGGTAGATTTACTTAGCAGGAAGTCATCTAGATAGGTACCACGGCTGTACTAGATATTCTGCCGCCAAGCAGTAGTGTGTAAACTGTGTTTCGGTTTGAAGGGTACTGCAGCTAGCAAAATCACTGGGCTGTTGAGACTAACCATCGAAAGTCTCAAAGTAATGAGCGCTAAAGCAGCGATGCCTCGAACTTAGTTTTTCTACTCAAAGTTCTGTGTATTTCTGCAATGGTCATGGGCATGCGTTATGTCTTATAACCAGGAGAGCATCTCGTTCGTCTCATTACTTTAATATAAAAAACCCTACCACCACCATCCTTCCTTTTGGTATGCCGTTGTCGGGTAAAAAGATTTTCAACAAGTTTTCATATAAACTTTAATGGTTCGAACTTGCTAGACAAACACTGTGAGTATTGAGATTTATTTTATTCCAACTGAGTCAAATCTGCGTTGCCAACATTTATTTTTCGAAAAGTTTTAATCTGCGATTCAAGTTTTATTTTCAGTTCGATTACTTTTACAATAGTTGAAACAAGCAGTCGTGAATATCGTTAAGTAAATTTATTGTTGTCTAGAATAATTTTGCAAACCTTTGAATGTGATCCAAAACATACCTTTTTTAAAGTAATGAAAAGAATGAGACTCTCCCCTGATGGTACTAGACAGCGCGTGTCCATGTCCACTGCAATGGTATCCCGAACATTTACCGACAAAACTAAGTCTAGACTAATTGCTGCTTAGGCGCTCATTACTTTGAGATATGGTATCCAGAACATTTGCCGACAAAACTAAGTCTAGACTAATCGCTGCTTAGGCGCTCATTACTTTGAGATATGGTATCCAGAACGTTTGCCGACAAAACTAAGTCTAGACTAATCGCTGCTTAGGCGCTCATTACTTTGAGATATGGTATCCAGGACATTTACCAACAAAACTAAGTCTAGACTAATCGCTGCTTAGGCGCTCATTACTTTGAGATATGGTATCCAGGACATTTACCAACAAAACTAAGTCTAGACTAATCGCTGCTTAGGCGCTCATTACTTTGAGATATTTGATTGTAAATGAGCATCATTGAATTAATTATAAAATTATTTAAATAACACACAAACATTTATATGACGAAGATTATTTTTTGTTATGAATGTTTACGTACCTACTATAACAAAAATTTATTGAATGAAACAAAAAACACGATAGAATAGTAAGTGTTATTTGGGATGTAAGAATTCTAACGATACCACATACATCAGATACCATCATAACGATACCAATCAGGCATTTAAAAGTTATGGTGGAATAAAGAAACTCTCCTATTTTGGGCAGTCTTTAAAAACTAGACCGTATCCGCCGTAGACCGCAACTTCGCTTAACATCAGACAAAATGGCGGTCAAACGCAAACTTATTTATAATTTCAACTTGGTGGTAGATTTCCTTAGCAGGAGGTCGTCTAGGTAGGTACCACCGCAGTACCAGATATTCTGCCGCTAAGCAGTAGTGTGTAAACATTACTGTGTTCCGGTTTGAAGGGTACTGCAGCTAGCGAAATTACAGGGCTGTTGAGACTAACCATCTAGTCTCAAAGTAATGAGCGCCAAGGCAGCGATGTCCTGGACTTTGTTTTACTACTCAAAGTTCTGTGTATCGCTGCAATGGTCATGGACAGGCGTTATCTCTTAACATCAGGAGAGCGTCTCATTAGTCACATTAATGTGACATAAGAAAATAAAATTAAAAAAAACCATTGAAATCAAATTTTATATTAAAATCTTAACATTCACTAACGTTCTAAAAAGCAATATAAACTAACTTGAATGCCCTTCCTCTAATGTAACGATACTTAACCTCCATTATCCCATTAAAGTCGTATCAAGCGCTCAATACTACTTGAATTCTGTTATTTTACCCGTATAATTGATTCATCAGGGCCTTCAGTACCTCAAGGGTCCGTTAGGGGTAGGAGGGGGACGCAATGACGGGAATTAATGGAGTCCCCCCTGACATAATTCATGGGGCAAAAAGGAATTGACGCTTTAAGTGGACGGTGTGGGATGTACCTGGAGATTGTCTTGCGACGAAGAGGTGCGAGGCGAGGGATTTGAATTAAATAGACGTAGAAATTATTTATAAAAAAGGCCAGGTGCGCGTGGAATTTACGTAACATTGGTTCCGTATCTCACATAACACTAATATTATAAAGGCGAAAGTTTGTGAGTGTGTTTCTATGTTTGTCACTTCATCACACTCAAATGGCTGGACTATGATGACATTTGGTATGGACGTGATAGCCTGGATTACCAGAAAGACTCCCGAAAAAAAAAAATGTTTACGTGGGAACATTGGGTAAAGCCGCGGGATGCAGCTAGTGTAATATACATCGTATCAGATAAGACGCATTATTTCAAATTTGGTATTTCGATAACTTAATAATTATCTTTAAAGTCTGAATTTTGCACTAATCTGAAACACTTTAGTGTTTGTAATTGTTGATAAACAAAATTTGGATATGTAGCGAGCAGGGCGTAGATTCAAATCCCAACAATGAGCTTGAGCTGCTGCTAAAGGAAAACATAGTAAGAACACGACAGCATGGTGGTAGGGTATTTTCTAGTACTCGACTAGCAAGCTACCGCCCTCAAATCTGGCGCCAAGCACCTAACAGTGTATTCCGGTAGTCTCACTTGAGAACAAGTTCCATTCTAGGCTAGATACGTTTACCATCATCGACCACACCGTCACTTAACATCAGGTGAACTGTGGTCAAACATCTAAGCTGTCAAATGCTGATGTTAAGGGATAACGCATATCGATGACCATTGCAGCGTTAAACAGAACTTTGAGTAGCAAAACAAAATTCAAGCGTTTATTACTGTCATCGTTATAGTCTGTCCAACCCTGTAATTTCGATAGCTGCAGTACCCTTCAATCCGGAACACAGTAATGTTTATACACTACTGCTTGGCGGCAGAATACCTGGTAGTGGTACCTACTAGACCTAGACGCTCTACGCTAGAGGATTTCCTGCTAAGGAGATGAAATCTACCACCAAGTAAATTAAGGATTTTAGTACCTAAGTTTATTCGTATTTTATTAAGGGATGCAATCTGACAGCAGCAATATTATCTAGAGAGACATATATCACATTGCACAAGCTGTACCCGTCTCCAGGGTCACGATACGTGTAGTAATTAATTAGAGCTCTTGTTCGGTCAAAGTTTCATATGTACATACATGTGAATCGCTTAGATATTGAAAGCAGACATGGAAAACATAATACAAAATACATATACAAAACATAATAGCAAGGCTACCTGACATTAGCTGTTACCTGCGTCTTCGTTCGCGTGTATTTATTTCTTCTTTAACTTAATTCATTCAGCCTTATCAGCAGATGATGTTGAAACCAGAAAGTACGTTATAGAACAATGAAACCTAGCCAAGTTAGGGATTAGAATAAAGTTGGTTTGTTTTTGTAAAAAATATTACTTGTCTGTGCCGTGGTAGTGCCGGCGTAAGAATAGTACCCCACCTTCTCTACCCGTGGTTGCCGTAAGAGTCGAGTAAAGGATGTAATCTGAAAGATGAGCAGCAGCGTCTTCCTTGAACAATCACACCTAACTGCGCTTGCCAACCCGCCTGCTAAGCGTGGCGAGTATTGGCAAAACCCTCCCCAGGAGGAGGCCTATGTCCAGCAGTGGACGTCCTATGGCTGATGATGTGATGTGAATGTAATTTACTAAAGAGTGGTAGATGCAGGATTACACCTTTTTTATGGCTGACAGGCTATGTTTTACCTGATGTTAAGTGACGGTGTGGTCGAAGATGGTAAAGCACTCTTATCCTGGAATAGAACTGGTTTTTAATTGAGGGTGCCGGAACACACCGTTAGGTGCTTGGCGGCTGATTTTTTAACTTGAGGGTGGTAGCTAGCCAGCCGAGTACTAGAAAGTTCCCTACCACCACGGTATGGTTTCTTTTCTAGCAGCTCAAGCTCATTGTTGAGGTTTAAACCCACGCTCTTCAGCACGCGAACCGACCGCGCTAACCACTGAGCTATAATCGCTACAAATACGTAAAATAGAAATACGATTTACTAAAATCAAGTTACTCTTTCATACGAGCAAGAAAATTCTTCTTAATTATGGTAATCTTAAAAATTCGTTTAATGTCATTTACTAAAGAGTGATAGATGCAGTATTACACCTGCAACCTAACTTCCCGAGATGGGTCGCCAAACTTTTGTAGCTGAAAATGGCATAATTTTATTCCAAATTCGTTCTTAGTATCAGTCGGAAAGGGCGTCTTTTCCGGTTATATATCTCAGGTAAAAGTTTCTTTTGACGCGAACCCTTTCTAGTGCACACCCATGAAATTAGTTTTTCTACCAGATTTATGGGTGAAGCTTATCATTTTTATGTTTATAGAGTATTTTTATGTATGAAGTATTTATCTATGTCTGTGCAAGAAGATTTAGTAGGTATGTTTCATTTCGATCTCTTGAAGTGATATCAAATAGGATTGTATTGAGAGCTCCTTGGTTAGCGAGGTCGGTTCACACGCTGAAGGTCGTGGGTTCAAATCTCAACAAAAAGCTTGAGCTACCAGTGCAGGAAAACTTCGTGAGGAAACCATAGCGTGGTGGTAGGGTACTTTCTAGTACTCGGCTGGCTAGTTACACTTTAAAGTTGAAAACACGGTGTGTTCCGGCACCCTCACTTGAAAGCCAGTTCCATTCCAGGCTATGGTGCTTTAGCATCTTCGACCACACCGTCACTTAACAACACGTTAATTATGGTTATACACCTAGCTTGTCAAACATTAATAAATGCTAATCGAAATTTAGAGACTTAGAATAATAACCTCAAAAACTAAACTTATGAAAATACTAAACCATAAAATTCAACACAATACACAGTATAGCACAGCTAAAGTAGGGAAATTTACTCATTCAAACTTATCGCATTAAGCATTAAAAAAATATATAAATGATAAATTTTGAAAAGAAAAAAAAATCTTTTAATATGCACAGTACTTAGTACAACGCACAGTGGGTTTCTACAATATAGTACATTTCCTACAAGTTACTGACTAGGTTAAGTGAAGTCAAGTGTTATAGCTGACTAACCGCATTTATGGTATGACCTTATGCCACTTAGCCTGACTGCAGTATTGTGACTAGCAATTAGAGCAATGACATGTATATCAACTGTAGTGTGGTAGTTGTCCTATGGTACGTCCTATGGCTGATGATGTGTACAGTCCCGTAATTTCGCTAGGTTTAGTACCCTTCAAACCGATAATGGATGGACATAATCTGGGTCTCTTCAAGTCGAGAGGGATTCGGTATCTTCTAGGCTAGCGTGCTCCATCTTAGACCGCATCATCACTTAACATCAGGAGAGATGGCAGTCAAAATTTTTTTTTCTAAAAAAAAAACCGGAACACAGTAATGTTTACACACTACTGCTTGGCGTCAGAATATCTGGTATTGCTGTGGTTTTTTGCCTACCTAGACGACCTCCTGCTAAGGAGATCCACCAAGGATACAGGAAAAGAAGTCAAGGTCACAGTGCGGGGTAAACCACTAGCTCGAGTAGAGTCGTAATAAGCTGTTCGCCAATCAACCGCGCGGGTCTGGCGGCCATTCTCGTAAATCACAGCTGATATGGCTCGTTACACATGCGCTCGATATTTATGCTCTCGAACGTTATGCTATATACTCCACGTTTCTATAGAGCACTTAGCCGAATTGCTTCGTACACTTATTTTTCATCAAGTTATTTTTTTTACCAAGGTAGGTCTCACTCGACACTTTAGCTAAACGATATTGTTTCGTGCGCGTGATGTCAGAAATTTTACGCGACTGTCCAAAAAAGAGTGTAATGTTTTCAGGGTTCAAGGTGCATGTTTCATGGTTTATAATTGATTGAATCAGGCGTTACTTTGCGGAAGTCCATTTTGTGTGTTCTAGTTAGTTTATTTCCGCTTAACAGTCGTTCCAGCTATAACAGACATGAGGATTTAAATTTTAGAAACTTGACAAAAATTTAAAACACTTGAAAATAATTTTTAAAAACTTCATGGTTTATATATTTTTACTTGGTGATAGATTTCCTTAGCAGGAAGTTGTCTACGTAGGTACCACCGCAGTACCAGATATTCTGCCGCCAAGCAGTAGTGTGTAAACGTAAACATTACTGTGTTCCGTTTGAAGGGTAGCAGCTAGCGAAATTACAGAGTAACCATCGAAACTCTTAAAGTAGTGAGCGCCAAAGCAGCGATGCCCCGGACTTTGTTTTGCTACTCAAAGTTCTGTGTATTGCTACAATGGTCATGGACATGTGCTATGGTCTCATAACTTTAACTTTAAAAAAAACCAGCCGAGTACTATAAAGTACCTTACCAACAAGCTGTGGTTTTCGTCAAGATGTTATTCTCCACGGCATCTTAAGTTTGGTATAAGCTCAATTTTGTTTTTTTTTTCTATTGTACCTATTTGCTTTGTGTTTGTGTACAAATGTTGTTCTTTCTTTCTTATTGTTTTTCTTTTGTCAGGAATTAAATGTAAAATTCAAAAATGTATTGACTTAAATAGGAAAAAAGATGAGGTAAATTATTATATATTTATTGTATCTGTGGCATACATACTAGTAATTAAACTGTGCTACAAGCACCACAGCCCTTAGCTAAAAGATCAACAAATAATTGATTAAAATATGTAAAATGTTCATTCAATTATGCAATAATTATTTACTTTTAAATGATTCACAAATTCAATAATAAAACAAACAAAATTCGAGCAGTAAGTATGTATAAGTTAAATGTAGGTTGTGTGACTGTGATAGTGTAAGTATGTGTGTGGTTTAAGAGAAACATATCACTGCATTGTATTATTTTTAATAGTAGTGTTTTAGTGCTTTCAATGTGATACTTGCACCAAATTATACGTACAAGTTTGAGCTAGTTATATAAGATGCTGTATCCTCTATTTTCTTGTTTCCAAAACTCCGTAGAAACTTCTAACAAAGTCACTGTTGTTTAAGTAGGGCATGAAATTTACTTAAGTTCATACTGCGCATAACTTACTGATGTGATTGTTATATAACCAACATAATTAAATTATTCTAAAGTTAATAATTATCTATTCAAAATGATTTTTTATTTTGTAACTCATAGCATGTGAAAAAATTTAGGCAAAAATAGAAACCTATAGAAAAAAAAGCAATAAATTACATCAAGCAATCCACCTTCCACATTTCATATTAACCCATTATTTCTTTCCAATCTAATAAACCTTAGCAAAACAACGGGACTGGGAAACTCAAGACAAAAATAACCCCCAAAAAGAAAATCTTAGGGGAAAAATCCTTATCAATCTACGCAAAAATCACAAACATCCACGCAATAGCGGAGAATTTGGAACAATGATCAGATTACCGCGGCATAAAACGAAGCTGGGAAGATGGAATGGGAACACGGTGAGGCTGGATTAAAATCAATACTCAGACACATTGGATGCAGAGCAAAAGCTTCCAGAAATCTGCATTGTTAGTTATGTTCTGCACGATCATTTTAGCTGAGATTCGAAATAAATATCGTAGGACATTCCCTACAGCACCATCTAGCTCAAAACTAAGCAAATCTCGTACTTTGGGAAACAGATAACTGATAGAATACCTTGTATTCTTTTTTTTGTAAATACATACAAAATAAACATTTATCTAAACAACATTTATTTATGTTTATTTATGTGAAAGTTCTGGAGTAGAGACCACGGACCGGCAAGCGCAGCGTAGGACGTCCACCCACAAGGTGGACAGACGGCCTCATAAAGACCGCAGGAACGCTCTGGATGCGAGCCGCTTCTAACCGGTCTTTATGGAAGTCAATAGGGGAGGCTTATGTCCAGCAGTGGACGTCCTACGACTGAGACACACAAATGTTTGACGTGTATAGGAATCGAATCCACGCCCTACAGAGCATGAAGCAGAGCTACTACCAAATAAGCTAACAGGGCAATCAATTCACCATTCAAATACCTATGACAACTGAATCTCAGACTTTAGTTCCTGAAATAAACATTTATTAAGATGCAGTGGAGTGACCTACATCTCTGTCTTTCTGCATACGGACACGACAGCTGTATTTGTGAGATCGTAGGGATAGTGCCGACCGGTTTGTCTGATGGATCGTACTTCGAGCCGTGTGACGTGTTGATGGAATTAGGTAGAGTTCACCTATTGGCGTGTACTGGTTTGATAGAAAGCTCACACGGGTTACTTTGAGCTGATAGTTCAGTTTCGATGTTGATGCCAAAATCTATATTTCTCGTTTATGTAGTATGCGAGTTTCATAACTTTTAAATGCCTGAATAAATATTGATGTATAACGTATCGTAAAAAAAATTGGTGTGTTTTTATTTTATTTGTCTTGTATAACGCAGTCGTTGTTTTTTGTTTCATTTAATTAATAAACATTCCTGTTTGATATTAATAAAATATTCAAGTTACTAGTTGGGATATCATCTGACTGCCAATTTGGAAAACCTAGATTCAAACCCCGCGGCACGCACTTGTCTTTTTTAAGATAAGATAGATAAGATAAGACGATTTATTTATTTCCACACAAAAAAAAAAAAATTTACAGACAATACACAAAAAAAGAATTACAAAAAAAAGACTAAACATAAATCCGATTACAGTATAGCAGTGGGCCCCAAACACGGCTAGGCCGGTCTCTTGGTGGCCCTGTTTAAGATATCCCTGTTTGTAATTTGCGCGTGCTCGCAGTCCCAATATATATGTGTTGTTGCATAAAATTAAAATAAATAGTATAAACAATAACAAAAATAAATAAATAAATAAAACAATTAATTACTATAAAATAGAATATAACTATAACTATGAAATAATTTAATGTACTTACATATATTATAGAACAATTAATAAAAATTCGAATTAAATTATTTTGTGAGTATATATATTATGAGTAGATGTTTTGGTGATTTGTGTATATGTATTTAATGTATTGTCTTTTTTAAGTTTATGATTGTTCTTGGTAGACCAAAAGTAGTACAAGATCTTATTGTTATAATCTCAATATAGAACATACAACCACACATATTATGTAGGATACATTTTAGTAAGTACTTTATGGTATACATTTGACTATAATAACACCCTCAAGTTGAACATCTGCCGCCAAACACCTAACGGTGTATTCCGGCAGTCACTAAAAGCCAATTCCGTCATTTAACATCAGGTAAGCTGTGGTCAAACGCCTAACCTGTTAACAGTAAAAAAGTCATCAGTGCATTCATATTAAACTGATTCATTCAAAAAACCAGTCAGGGCGCAGACCAGAACCAAATTTTCCAAAGATACATTTTCTCATCAGAATCCTTTCAGGGCGAACGTATTAAGTATTAATCTGTCCAGGGAGGGTCGAAACATAAAATATTACTGCGGAGGGATGAAGACGATCCTCCGAATATTGTATCGGATGAACCGTAGGTGGATATTACGTATTGATCCCGGACCTCAGCGCCGGATGGTAATGAAGTAAAGGTTTCTTTTTAGATGATGAACAGGCACATGTTAGATTTATCGAGCGAATGGAAGCTTGTTTTTATGTACACTCTCTAATATCACGATAGTTTTGTTTGTTTATATGTTTGTATCAGCCCAAACTGTTCCACTGGTGTAGAGGTGCGTGCCGTAGGTTTTTTTTTACATCTGACTAGCCGTACGTTTGGTCACGATCTCACCTGATGGAAAACAACGATGACGCCAAAGATGGAGCAGGCTTTGCCTAGGAAATACCTATTCACGTTTTTTCGAACAACTTGGGTTTGGGACCTCCAGATTAGAAGCCAGTCGTACCGTATAGCCGATGTACCACCGCAGTACGAGATATTCTATCGTAAACGTAGACATAACTGTGTTCCGGTTTGAAGGGTACTTCAGCTAGCGATATTGCAGGGCTGTTGAGACTAACCATCGAATATTTCAAAGTCATGAGCGCCAAAGCAGCCATGCCCAGGACTTAGATTTGTTAAAGTTCTGCGTATCGCTGCAATGGTCATGGACATGCGTTATATCTTACCATAAAGAGGGTCACGTTCGTCTCATTACTATTAGACTTTTTTTTTAAACATTTTTTTGTTAGTTTGGAACTAGATGGCGCTGTTTGCAATTTCTTCAAACATGAAAACATTAAAATCTTCCAAAGACAGACCCTGAATAATTGACTTTCCCGATGACCTTGCCTCCTTTAAAGCCGTCTACTTTAATCACGGCTAAAGCCGAGTGGCAACATGTCTTGACCACCGATGTAAGCCGCCTCAGCCGTTCAACTCGGAGGACGGTAATGAAGCGTAAATAAGTGGTTCTTTAACCATTAAGAGGATTTTCTAATTAGTGCCTTCGCGTTTGAGTGGATGAGATCTTTTGTTAATGTCAGTGTCGCTCTTGTGGAATAATGATTTGCAAATGAAAATTTTGTTAAAATTTTACTAAATATTTATTGTTTCTCCCAAATTGTACATTTTAAATACAATAACAAAGCTCGCGCGGCTGTATTCACGTGCGATGCGCGCAGCGGCCCGAAGCAAGATGAATCCGCGTGTGCGTTGTACTCAGTTTTGTCTCCTTGAAGAAGGCCACCGCATGTGGCTAAACTATGGTCGAAGTATCCGATATAATTAAACGTGAGTAATCCCGCATAAGTAAAACAAAGTATTTTATACTTGTCTTATACAAGATAGAAATTCTTTGTTGTGCATACCATAAATAGAAAAATGTACGGTAACGAAGATTCTTCTGAGCTAGTGCCGCAAGTGACGGCCTTATCGCTTAAAGCGATCTCAATAAGGTTTACTTGTATCTTAAAGCCTCAGAAATATATTAAGGGGCTATTTTATATCAGATTTCGAATCACAACCGGAAAATTAAAAACAATACTTTTTTAATTAAAAAAATTGTCATTACTAGTTTCTATAGTAAAACTCACATACATGAACCCTGAAAACTTCTCACCTTTTTTGGGCAGTCGTGTAATAATAAAAGCCTAACTCCTATTCAAAGTCGTTAAAAATGTAGTTATTAAACCTCCGCGACTTAAACACATAATTATGATAATCACGAATAATAATTACGTTAATTAATAACGAATAATTATTTTTATCACATCATCAGCCATAGGACGTCAACTGCTGGACATATGCCTCCTCATAAGGCGGTTTTGCCAATACTCGCCACGCTTGGCAGGCGGGTTGGCGAGCGCAGTTAGGTGTGATTGTTCAAGGAAGACGCTGCTGCCCATCTTCCGGATTACATCCCTTAGGCGAATCTTACGGCAACCACGGCTAGAGAGGGTGGGTACTATTCTTCCGCCGGCACCACCACGGCAATTATTTTTATCACCGGGTCTTTCGTGCACAAAATCCTATGAAATTAGTTTTGCTCATTTATCTCGACGTTTCGGCCATATTACAATAGCCGTGATGGTAATTTAATAGTATTCTGTGCGCGATTAAGACCCGGTGATAAAAATAATTTTGAGTCAAATAACTGATAGAATACATAAATATCTTTTTTTTTTGTAAATACATACTTATAATACATACAGAACACCCAGACACAGAACAAACATTTGTTTATGCCTGTTCGAGTCAGGAAAAGGATTTTAATGAAATCACATCTCCGGAACGCATAGACATTTATTGTGCCAAACCAAAAACATTTCGTGCGCTGGCGGAAAAAGTTACCACCGCGAGCTAACTCGCTGCCAGCGCGATCTAGTTTAAACAGGAGTAAACTACCTTTATAATTTAACTATTTAGACATACCGCCCCCAGAAGGACCAGTAGTCCTTCTCGATACGTACATGTTTAATCATCATTTATAGGTAAGAGACACAGTTTGGAAGTTGGTCGTTGAATCACGGAATTTTTGTATTTTAATGAAACAACTCTAGTGATATTGTCCTGACCCGGGTGAACTGCGACTACGCGTCCATAGAGCCACTTCGCTGGAGGTAGATGATCCTCTTTAACCAGAACAACGTCACCAAGTTTTAATTCCGGGGTTTTGTTATTCCACTTGTGTCTTTGGAAAAAATGCGTCAAATATTCACGGGACCATCTTCGCCAGAAATGCTGCACCATTCTCTGAGTAAGTTGCCAACGTCGTAAACCAGTCGCTTGAATTCCTTCATAATTATGATCAGGTGCTAACAGTAGAGGTTCACCGATTAGGAAATGACCTGGAGTCAATGGCATAGGATCGTCTGGATCAGTACTAGTCAGAGAAAGTGGCCGTGAGTTGAGGCACGCCTCAGTTTGTGCCAAAACTGTGGCTAGTTCTTCATAAGTCAGGGTCGAATCCCCGATCACTCGTCGAAGGTGATGCTTGGCGCTCTTTATTCCTGCTTCCCAAAGTCCACCAAAATTTGGAGCATGAGGTGGAATAAAGTGCCATTCGGTACCATTATTAGCTAGCGAAGCCGCAACATCTTCATTAAAAGAAGACCGCTCGTTAGAAAACAATGTCTTCAATTCTCTCGACGCACCGACAAAATTTGTGCCGTTGTCACTCCAAAGTTGAGAACAGCGACCTCGCCTTGCGACAAACCTCTAAAAGGCAGTTAAAAACCCTTGAGAACTTAGATCCGACACAGCATCAATATAAACAGCTCGTGTTGCCATACATATAAAAAGGCATATGTATCCTTTATAAGACTTATGACCCCTTCCTTTTGATACTCTAATATTTACCGGTCCTGCATAGTCCACGCCTGAATGCAAGAATGGTTTACTAGGAGTCACCCGACATGAAGGCAACTGGCCCATCAACTGTGTCCTTGTTCTCGCGGCATTCCGAACGCAACATACACAATTATGGATGTGGGATCGGACTCGATTCTTCAGTTTAGTGATCCAATACTTGGAACGAATGTAACTGCACGTTAGTTGCTGTCCTCCATGCAAGGTTTTCTCGTGCGCATCTGCGATGATGAGATTGGCTAGCGGACAATCTCCACAAATGATCATGGGATGCTTGTTACCGTCCGGTAAGTCCGACCTTTCAATTCTACCTCCTACTCTTAAGATTCCGTCTTTATCTAGAAACGGATTTAGTGTTGTCAATTTACTTTTATTGCTAATAGTTTTCTGTTTCAGGAGAGAGCTGATTTCATCGTGGAATGAATGCAACTGCTGCTGCCGAATACAACAGAGGACAGAATCCTGGATCTCCGAAGCGGTAAGGTAAGTACTAGGTTTATTTTCGCTTGAAGAGTCTTTCAATCTCAAGAACCTTCTGCAGTAGGCCACAATTCGTACCAGCTTCCTGAATGAAGAAAACTTGGACCAGAGATCTGCTTCCGCACAGGTATTTATAGAAGTAGTATGAGCTTTTATAATTTTTACTTCCAGATTCGTCTTAGTATAAATAGATTGTGGCTTCCCATATGGAAGAGCGTCATCACGTAGCCAGTCTGGACCGTACTTCCACAACTTATTTTCGATAAGCTCAGAGGGTAAAATCCCACGTGACGCACAGTCAGCGGGATTCTGTTTGGACTGTACATATGACCATTGAGATGACTCTAAAAGAGTCAGTATTTTTGAAGTACGGTTGGCCACAAATGTTTTCCATCGGCTTGGGTGATCATTCAACCAAGCCAAAACGATAGTTGAGTCTGTCCACGCGTGTAAATCCGATTTTCTAACATTTAATACTTCAGCAACCTCTAGCAGTAACTTCGCGGTCAGCACGGCTCCGCATAGTTCCAGCCGGGGGATGGAGACTTGATTGATTGGAGCAACTTTAGTCTTCGCAGTGACCAGGTGAGTATTAACGGTACCATCACCAGAGACGCATCGAACATAAACAACCGCGGCGTAAGCAGCCGAACTTGCGTCACTGAATCCATGTAACTCTACCTGAATATCACTAGCAGTTGTCTGCATCCATCGTGGGATGTGAAAATTTACCAACTTAGACAACTCTTCTCGATAAAGCTCCCACTCTCGTAAAAGGTCTCCCTGTACTTTATCGTCCCAGTCAAGTCCTGCTATCCAAAGTTTTTGAATAAAAATCTTGGCATTTATTATGCAAGGAGAAACCCAGCCAAGTGGATCGTATAAGCGGCAGATTTCACCAATTATCTCGCGCTTAGTTTGCGGTACAGATGAATCAGATGATAATTTGACACTGTAGTCAAACTCATCATTCCGGCGATTCCAAGAAAGACCTACCACGTTAGTAATGTCTTCTCCAAATTCTCTGTCCGTTCCTGTATTATCTTTTAATTCTTTTAGCAAACCTTTTCTATTGCTAGACCACTTCTGTAATTTGAAACCTCCTTTCTCGAGTAATTCATTCATTTGCGTATAAATCATATCAGCTTCAGTTTCGGATTGACAACCCGTCAACAGATCGTCCATATAGAAGTCCGTTTTGACTCTACTAGCTGCTAGTGGGTAGTTTTCTCCTTCATCTATGGCGACTTGTTGAAGCGCTTTGACTGCCAAGTATGGGGCACATGAAGTACCAAAGGTCACTGTCAAAAGTCTGTAATCACGAATGTCATTCTTGGCATCATCTCTCCACACAATTCTTTGATAGTCGACGTGTTCTTTGGCGACCCTTACTTGCCGATACATCTTTATGATATCAGCTGTTAAACACACTGGATTGAGTCTCCAACGCATAATTGTGTGTCGCAAATCTGGTTGTAAAGTAGGGCCTACCATCAACGTCTCATTCAAAGTCACATTGTTTGTGGCACTCCTACTTGATGCGTTGAACACCACTCTAGTTTTAGTAGTCGTTTTGTCCATTCGAATTACTGCGTGATGTGGCAGCCATACCTTAACGACATCTTGTTCAGGTTCTGAAGCAGAAACTTCTTCCATGTGTTCAAGATCTACATACTCTTTTAGAACCTGAGTATAGTCGTCTTTCAACTGTGCATTTTTGGACAATCTTTTTTCCAAACTCATCAGTCTCTTCACCGCCACTGTTCGAGTGTCTCCATATTTGGGTTCTACGTTATGGCGAAAAGGTAATTTCACCACATAACGACCAAAGTCATCCCTGCAAATAGTTTCTTGAAAATACTCTTCACAAGCTTGCTCTTCCGGAGTCAAAACTTTAGCTCCCATTGATTTTGGTTCGGATTCAAGCTCCCAAAACTTCTTCAAGAGCTCGTTTTCTTCTAACTTGACATGTAGATTCAAAATCATATTGTGACAACTTTGCTCGTTGTCACCACTGCTGCCTACTTGACCCGACAGCACCCATCCGAGGTATGTATCCTGCGCAATCGTGTAACCATTAGGGTTTCGAATTAAACCCTTTTTCAGGATATTACAATACACCTCGGAACCTAATAAGACGTCTATTTTATTAGGTGAATTGTACTGTGGGTCAGCTAGATTAATGCGACCTAATTCCGCCCAATTAGGGAGGACGAACTTCTTTTCTGGCAGAACTGAAGTTACGGTATTTAGCACGTAAGCCTTTACCTGCAATTTAAAAGTGGGGTCATAGAGTGACCGGATGTTTACCATAACCATTGCTTTCGAGGTTAGGTCACTCTGACCTCCACCTAAGCCTGAAATGCAGCTTTTAGCTGCAATCTTATTCAGCCGTAATAATTGTACGGCTGCTTCAGATATGAACGAAGCTTGTGACCCTTGATCTAGCAGCGCTCTCAATATCTGAGGATATCCATTTTTTGACTCAGCCTTAATCAAGGCTGTGGCTAGTAAGGTCTGGTTGTGAACCTCTCCTGTCACAAAATGGTTAGCTATGTTGGTGGTCTCATGCGTCTCAGTAGACGGTTCCGGGAGAGTATTCCCATTTCCTGGCATTTCAGTAGCTATCGCTACTGTAAGCACCTTGGATTTGCCGTGGAGAAGAGTATGATGTTTTCCCTTACAGATACGACATTTGGTAGTTACGCGACAGAATTTTCCTGTGTGACCGCTGCCAAGGCAATTATAACAAAGTTTGAGCGACTTTACAATGTCTTGGCGGTTATTTACGTCTTCTTTGATAAAGGTATCACAGGAATACAACTTGTGTGCGTCATTGCAGTGAGGGCAGTGGATGTTTGAATTCGACGTGGCATGCAACACTTTATGTGCGTTATTCTGGTTAGGCTTAGATTTGTTTTTAGCGGGCTCTACAAACTCTAGCGCGCGGAAGCGGGACTCCAGAAAATCTTTAAATTGATCGAATGAAGGTAAGTCTTCACAAGATTTACTAACCTGTAATTCCCATTGCTTTCGAGTTTCAACGTCCAACTTCGAGCTGACAATATATATTACAATAATGTCCCATGACGATATATCTACGCCTAAGTTTGACAATTCGTGCATACAATCTGATGTTGTATCAAGAATATCTTTTAAAGCTTGAGAAGTTTCACAATTTATAACACGCTGACCAAAAAGACGTTTAAGAATACAATTCGACATGTATCGTTTATTGTCATACCTATTTTTTAACATATTCCAGCATTTTTCGTAATTGATTTGCGTAATAGGGATATGTTTGATTAATTGTTCTGCTTCGCCTTTCACTTGGGTTTTTAGATAATGCAAACGTTGTACGTCATCAAGTGTTGGGTTATTATGAACTAAAGAGACGAATAAGTCTTTAAATGATGACCATTCTGAGTAGTTTCCGCTGAAAACTGGGATCGAAATTTTCGGTAGTTTAACCATGGACTCTTTCCTCGTGTCAGGCGAACCAGAACAACTACTTCTAGTTGGTTTCATTGACTTAAGAACAATATTTAACTCTCCTTTATACATTAAATAAGCTTCATAACCAACATTAAAAACGTCATTATTCACATAGCTGCTTTCTTCCAAAACTTCTTTCTTGTATGCCGATACCATATACTCGTGCTTGTTCGAAAACTTGTTAATTAACTCTTCTAAGCCTTGTAGTCTTGCAAGAACGTATGGTTCAGAAACTCTTTCTTTTGGTGATTTTTTAAAGTTTACTCTTCCTCTTTCTATTTGATTTTTCAAATCTTCCATCACTCTGATATCACCTTCCATCTTGTGTTTTGATTACCACGTTTCAATCCTCTATCTTCAAACTTGTGAGATTTTGTAAGTCCAAAGTAATGCCAATTTTTCTAAGTTTCGATCAAATCGTTTCTAATTTTTCTAAGTGTTTAGAAACGCATATTATTCGCTTAAAAATCGGGCATAGGTTCCCCGTCTCGTCGTTTTTAGCGAAATTATTCTAAGTCCTTATCAACACTTTGAAATTTTACAAGTTCATGCATTACTTTAGTTTTTATAAGTTTCTAACACTCACTTTATAATTATAATGTACTCACAGTTTATCCAGGCACTTTACCAATTTTTCTTCACTAGAATTCACACTTCCATTTATCCAAGTTTCTGTTTCCGATTCGCTCCACCAGATGGCGCCACTAGCGTAGAACTTCCTTCGCAACACGGTGTGACACAGTACTCTTCTATAGCTAACACAGTGTCATAGCTCCAACTCAGCGCCACCTTGCATCTCCTCGTTAATCCAATTAATTAATTTTATATTAATTTGCCGGTGATAGGTATGTGCCGTAGCACCAAAAAACACTCCGACTCGTAGGACCTTTTATGTTCGAGTCAGGAAAAGGATTTTAATGAAATCACATCTCCGGAACGCATAGACATTTATTGTGCCAAACCAAAAACATTTCGTGCGCTGGCGGAAAAAGTTACCACCGCGAGCTAACTCGCTGCCAGCGCGATCTAGTTTAAACAGGAGTAAACTACCTTTATAATTTAACTATTTAGACAATGCCAAACAAACATTTGTCCGTGGCGGGAATCGAACCCACGCCCTACAGCTCAGGCAGACATACTCCCAATGAGCCAACAGAGCTGTCAATGCCTCAGAGTGTCACTAAAAAGAAATACGTTTGTAAAATGACTGGTACTAAACTTATTACCAAAGCAAACCATTATTTTTCGTCACCGAGCCCGTACTACCGTACACACTCCCGCTATACTCGTATAAATGCATTGCCATCAAACATATAATCGCGCAACATCATAAAAATGCGAGTATTCACAATATTATGGACGCAGTGTGCTTTACGCTGCATTTTTAAAGCGCAGACCAGATTTAACACGGTACTCTATGAGTTATTGTACTATAATGATGTTTTCAAGTATGAAGGTGTAATATGACTACGATACAGAAGTACGCAGTCGTTATTCAGATATGGTGATGGAGTATTTTAGTACTTGCTGTTATTGTGTGTGTAAAGTTTAGAGTGGGGTGTAAAAAGTGTTTTCATAAAGCACATACAGTGTTTTTTATTTATTTTGATACACTAAACAGAATACTTTCTTTACATCAGCATTATTGAGATGGGTTTGATTTAGTTTGTTATTTGCATATAAAATGAGTAATGTTTTTAGGGTTCCGTACCCAAAGGGTAAAAACGGGACCCTATGACTTCGCTGTCTGTCTGTCCGTCCGTCTGTATGTCGCCAGGCTGTATCTCAAGAACCGCGATAGCTAGACAGTTGAAATATTCACAAATTATGTATTTATGTTGCCGCTATAACAACAAATACTAAAAACAAAATAAATTAAACATTTAAGTGGGGCATATCCCATAGAACAGACAATTTTTTGCCGTTTTTATGGTCGGAACGGATGGTAAGGAAACCTTCGTGCGCGAGTCCGACTCGCTCTTGGCCGGTTTTTAATTCTATGTTAAAGTTATCATTTTACGTGAACACAAATATAGCAACAGATGGCCAGTTTTACACCCACCTTGATTATAGCATCCCAAATATCAGAGAGCTATCAAAACCCCAGAGCGCATATCCGCACGCTATAAATTTTTTATAGCTGCCGTGTCGCTGCTAGTCGGCAAAATCACGGACGTTTAAATTTTGCATCCCATTAATAATGAAAAACCAACTAACTGGACCTGATGAATTTAAATAGAAGATAAGTTATGAAATATGCAAAAAGTTTCAAATCGATTTCATTACTTAAAAAATATCTATATGCAATGAAAAAAGTACGTTTTTCTTTTTTTTTGTGTCATCCTTTTATTAGTATTTCTTGATATATAAGTCACAGTCAAAGAACCTAAGTCAAAACCGAGTCCGGTCATTCTGTATTAAAATAGTGACAAGTGACAAAGCAACACTAAAATACTACATTAAATCGCTATCCACTCGTACACGCGATTTTGAACTTTATAGATAACAGTAATCAATTCAAATTACATTTTTTTTTATGGCTGACATACTAGGTGTTTGACCATATCTCACCTGATGTTAAATGACGGTGTGGTCGAAGATGTTAAAGTACACCTAGCCTGGAATGGAACTTGATCTCAAGTGAGACTACCGGAACACACCGTTAGATGCTTGGCGGCAGATTTTCAACTTGAGGGTGGTAGCTAGCCAGCCGAGTACTAGAACGTGCCCTACCACCACGCAATTTACAGCCTTATGCTTTATAAATAACGCATCTTTTATTTATAAATCAAAACGCCTACTTTTCGTTAGGTGCTCCACCTGAAATTTTAATAGGGTTCCAAACTCTGAATTCCCGAGAAAGGATTTATTAAAATGCTTGTTATTTGTTTTAATAACATATTTTTACGTGCGTCCCTCCGATAATCCAACTTTGAGAGCGTGTTCTGGCGGAGATTGCCAAATAATTGGCACGCAGTAACGTACGATTTATTTTTTAATAAGAGCGCCCAATCCGCTCTGATCGTGATTGAAAACAAACACGAACACAATCGGGCTTATGTCAATAAAATGTAGAATTGGAAACACAATAGCACCCTCGTATGACGTTTGTTTCTAAGGTTTCTGAATCATTCAATGGCAATACCAATATACGATTAACTAGTTGCGCCCCGCGGTTTTACCCGCGTGGTGATGGATGATGATGATGATGATGAAAAGTATCCTATGTTTTATTCCATGGCCTAAAGTATCTACATGCAAAATTTCATCTGTTTAAGTGATAAACATCCATCCATCCATCCATCCAAAATTTATAATATTAGTGGGATTACTTACTAGTAATTTAAGTAATTTGTAGCGATGATAGCTCAGTGGTTAGCGTGGTCGGTTCGCACGTCGAAGGGCGTAGGTTCAAACCCAAGAATGAGCTTTGAGCTCCCGGTGAAGGAACACATCGTGAGGATATCATAATATGGTGGTAGGGTACTATCTCAAGTACTCGACTGACTAGTTACCACCCCCCAGTAAATGTTAAGTTGAAATTAAAAATATGCAAGATTTTGACTGACAGATACCTAACTAAGGTAATTATTTAAAAAAATACCTATAATTTTATTCTTAAAATCAACATTTACCAATTATTTTACTATATGGAAACTGACGTGGTTTTAACATATATTTTTTTTTTACTTATGCGGAATTACTTTCGTTTAATTATATCGAATACTCCGAAGCAAGACGAGGCCGCGCGCGCGTTGTATTTAGCTTTGTCTCCATGATGAAGGCCACCGGATGTGGCCGAAACTATAGTCGGAGTTTCCGATAAAATTTAATGTGAGTAATCTGTCAAAAGTAAAACAAAAACTTAAAAAAAATACCAAGAATCATCGGTAAAACACAAATTTATACACGACTGCCCAAAAACGAAGTGTAATGTTTTCAGGGTTCATCTATATATAAACAAATAAAATATAATATGTATGTACTATAGAAACTGACGTGGCATTGACACATAAAATGTGAGTAATCCAGCATAAATAAAACAAAAAGTATGTATGTAAATATGTAAGTTTTTTATTCCACCATAACTTTTAAATACCTTATGATTTGGATGTATTGGATATCGTTAGAATCCTTACATCATTCCGAGAGACACGTTCTAAGATTGACTAATATACGGGCTTTTACAGTAACATATAAACTTAATAATACATACCTAATATTAAGTATCGATTACAATCATTCGTGCACGATCCTAATAAACCCGGGAGATGAATAATATTCATCAAAAAGCCAGAGCTACGAATACGATAGCACTGAATGGAAACACATTTTGATTAACGACCCTACGTTAATCGGGATCCCGAGTCGATTAATGACTCGATATACTACTCGATATTCGATACTAGTCGATACTGAGTAATGGTTGGTCCGGCGCGGCGGTGAGATGCCACCCTCATAATGAGAGACGCATTGTTGTGTTAATTTTGTATTTAGCTTGGAAGTCGGTGCGTAAGGGCTTTTGCGATTAATCTGTGCTGAAAATAGATATGCACAGTGAAAGTATCGATATGATTTTTATTTCCATAAAATCAACAACCAGCCATGTTATATTTCAAAATATTATATGAATATGCAATAAATAATAATCCATAGTCGGCGGTGACTTCTTACCTTTACGTTGCTCGTCACTCTTTCATATAATTAAAATACTTATTTTACGGAGAGCTTATTTTTTGGTGCTAGCTACTATTAGAGCACACCCCAAGCTAATAACCTTAAACTTACTTATATTTCAATTACCACACACATGATTGCATTCAACCACACACACTTCCTCACATACTCACGCATACATCCATACACAAACTCATTCGCACGCGTGCAAAGATATATATACATTGTATTTTTCTCTCTCTCCTTTGAAATATTTCAACTGTTATTTCTTTTTTTTTATTACAAACTTTACTTTTTTTAACAAATTAGGCTTCCGTTTGGCGGTCAAACGTAAGCCTCTTCAATCTCGCCTGATGTTAAGCGAAAATGCGGTCTAGGATAGAGCACAATACGAGCCTTGAGTCTAGTGTGGTACCGCCGTAATACTATACACTTCACCATCATCATGATTATCATCATCATCAGCTCACTTTAGTACAGCTGGACATAGGCCTCCTAATGCATGTAACCTAGCTCGATGTTCCGCGTTTTACTTCCAGTGACTACCCACTGCTTGACGTATATTGTCACTTCACCGAGTCTCAGGGCGTCCTACGCTACGCTTGCAGATTTCCGGTCTCCACTCTATAACATGTCTACCCCAACGGTTATCAGTTCTACGCCAGAATATGTGTCTAGTCCACTGCCACTAACTACTGTACACTTAGTTGTATTTTAACTAAGTGTACAGCTAATTAAAACTGGAAATGAATGTGAATTTTTACATGAAATATTATGTATTGTGGCTGAATAGAAAATTCTTCTGTTCAGAATAGTTTTGTAATAAAAAAAAAAACCATCAGAGATTTCGTTCGTAAACCATAAAATAACCGAAAATTTTTCAGACAAAGAATTTTTGAACGCCTGTTTTGTATCGTTGCACATTACTACACGTCGCATTCATTATAATGGCGCGATATGTTGGATTTAAAACTTAACTAAACACTGGACGGAATATATGGCACCATTTTTAACAGCTCGCGTGACAGCGCTATCACGGAGCGTGACACTGTCGTGCTAGCTGTTTTAATTTTTATGTTATTGTGGTTTTTAGATTGCGAAAACGGAAACTTACTTTATCCTGATATTTTTTGAACTATCAAAGTAAACGCAGCGTACTATATTAGCAAATTTATTTTTACTTTTTCCCCCCACAATATTTTTATATAATAACCCAAAGAAGGACTGTAATGTTTTTAGGGTTCATATATGTGTTTGTGAGCTTCTTTATTCCATAACAAATTTTTTTCGAGGAAGTCTGTACTGAACAGATTTCGATGTTAGGAGTATTTTTAGAATCTTTGCATCCCGAGGGACACAGGTTAATTTTTTGACACAGATGTGGCTGAAACTGTATTCGGAGTATTCGTTAAAAATCGTAAGCGTTCTAAATCAAAACTAAAAGTTACTTCAAACAAAACAAAAATTATTCATAAGTTGCGTGATATTATTGTCACAATTCAAATGACATTTATTACACATTTTTCCGAAATAGCATTTCCAATTAGAAGCTTGTCATGTTTCTTGTGAAGTAACACGAAAATGATTTGACTTACGGCTTAGTGGAATGATACAAATATCATTTCACCGCTTGCGTGACAATGTCACGTTGGACGTTATCAGGGGTCGGGAACATCATAAGGTTAATTGCTCAATTATTTTTTTGTTAAATGATTTCAAGTTTATACAATATTAAATATTTTTTTCTTACGTAGATAACTAATATTGTTATAGAGGAAGCCACAGAAAAATGCGTACTGTGTCATCGATAGAAAGATATTTGTAGGTATTAAAAAAAAACGGTCCCAGTTGTTATACTTTTTAACCGACTTCAAAAATGAAAAAAAAAACTATTCGGTTGCATTCTGAAGGTTCCGTACCTCAAAAGAAAAAAATCGGAACCTTATAGGATCACTTTCATTCATATCAAATACTCAAGTCTACTGTCCCTAGAAGGAGCTGTGAAAAAATCAAACTTCTAAGCCAACGCAATCAAAAGATACAGCCGTTTATGCTGCAATTTTACGACACTCGCAAGGGAATCAAAACCTACAGGGTACTTCCCGTGAACTCAGAATCTTGAAATTTGGTACGAAGCAACGTCTTATAGCACAGATAAAGGAAAAATTGCGAAAAGCATTATCAGTTAAAAAAAAATACCGTAACTTTTACTTATATATCTATAGGTTTGTACGGAACCCTCAGTGTGCGAGTCCGACTCGCACTTGGCCGGTTTTTTTATGTTTGTTATCTCAGAACTCTGTCGTTTATAAATCTAAATTTTGCTATACTCTTTATTGAGGTATAAATATAAATGATGAACATTGTTACTGATATTTACTAATACTACTACTACACTACTTTACTATTTACTTTTCACTTTGACCTTGTGGGTTACTTTTTAGTCTTGCTACAAATCCGTGTCCCTATTTTTCATTTTCCACTTTCAGCCACAAGGAAAGTTTTTTTTAACCGATTTATAAATGAGGAGAATTTATTTGGTTGATTTTTTATTTATTATGTAAGTTACTTCTGAACCCCGTCATCCATAAACTAATTTGAAAAGTTCTTTCTTTATATGAAAGTACATATTAAGAAAGAAAGTACCGATTGACCCCATACAAATTTCTTGAAATACGGTTCAGCAGCTTGATTATAAAACTAAAATGACTAGAAAAAATGTGGCATTCAAGTCGATAAAATTGTATCCATAAAAGTATTAAAAGTAATTTTTCAATGGTGACGAGTGGTGACGCTTACTAGAAAAGTTCCATTGAACTACCGACCTGGTTTTATCATCATCTGATGGCATAAAACAATGTAACCTACCCGTGTTTGGGCTTAGTAGAATGAAGTCGGTGGTCGGAAAATTATACTTGTGTCTATGGTTTGCGTATAATTTATTTATCAATAGGTTCAGTACTAGGGCAACTAAGATGTTCAATAAAAAATAATGTTTGTTTTACTCGGAGGTAGATCGCCTTACCAGGAGGTCGTCTAGGTATTACTGCAGTACCAGATGTTCTGTCGCCAAGCAGCAGAGTGTAAACATTACTGTGTTTGAAGGGTACTGCAGCTAGCGAAATTACAGGGCTGAAAGTAATGAGCGTCAAAGCAGCGATGCCCTTAACATGTTTTGCTACTCAAAGTTCTGTGTGTCGCTGCAATAAAATAAGTAAATATTGTAGGACGTTACACACAGCGCCATCTGACCCCAAACTAAGCAAAGCTTGTAAGTACTATGGAAGCTAGATAACTGATAGAATACTTTTTTTTTTTGTAAATACATACTTATAATACATACAAAACACTCAGACACACGAGGATTTGCACAGTAAATTTTTTGAGATTAAATTACAATGGGTCCTATCGCATATTGGCCTAAAAGGTAATGTGGAGGCTGACTTACTAGCAAAAAAAGCAGTTTTAACTCATAAGTTCAAATTAGCGATGATAGCTCACTGGTTAGCGCAGTCGGTTCGCATGCCGAAGGGCGTGGGTTCAAACACCAACAATGAGCTTGAGCTGCCGGTGAAGGAAAACATCGTGAGGAAACCATAACGTGGTGGTAGGGTACTTTCTAGTACTCGGCTGGCTAGCTACCACCCTCAAGTTGAAAATCTGCCACCAAGCATCTAACGGTGTGTTCCGACAGCCTCACTTGAGAGCCAGTTCCATTCGAGGCTAGGTGTGCTTTACCATCTTCGACCACACCGTCACTTAACATCAGATGAGTTGAGGTAAATATATAGCCTGTCAGCGACAAAAAAACACGCAATCAGTTTTTATAATTCACCAAGCGTTTCAAAATCGTTCTTAAGAGTTACGTGTTTTACATATTTTCTTTAATTTTGCGGAAAATGGAATATTCATGTGTATAGAAAATTTGAAAATTATTCAGCACAGGAAAGATAATTAAGAAACATTTTACTTCAAAGAAAAATCTTAATATACGATATTCTGTGAAGCGTGAAACTCCTTAGACATCAACGCATACGTTAAAGGATCACAGAATTACATTTCCTTGTACAAAAATTGTAATTTCGTCATCGAATGTACATTCTTGATAACAATTACGTACGCAAAAATTTAACTAAATTTCGTATCAACTTAACTACTAGTATTCAAATTTAGAATGGATTTGCGTTTAACCCA
This sequence comes from Biston stratarius, assembly GCA_950106695.1. Classification (NCBI taxonomy): domain Eukaryota; kingdom Metazoa; phylum Arthropoda; class Insecta; order Lepidoptera; family Geometridae; genus Biston; species Biston stratarius. Next base: position 16,426,821 of record OX467109.1, on the reverse strand, counting down.
TAGATATGGGACAGGGGCGAAAAAGCCGATAACGATTTTGACATTTGGATTTTAGATGAGTGGTTATGGTATCAAAATGTTTTTATTTGACAATTTGCACTTGACATTTGTATAATTTTATTATTTTGACATTTAGATTTACCTTATATTGACACTTGTATAATTTCTTTTGATATTTGTATTACCTTTTTGACATTTATAAACCTAATTTATTTTGACATCTAAATATATATTTTTTAAATTGTGAGATAGATATATTTGATTAGAATAGTCGTTTTTATCTCAATAAATAAATTTAATTTATGTTAAAAAATCCAATATATCAATGGTTTTAAACCGCATGATGCGGTCTAGAACAAAGCACACGCCGATTATCTTTAACCACAAAATTACCGTTTTATAGCCAATCCTAGTAGTAATCCTAGTAGAATTTACTACTTAGAACTAAACCAATATTCTAAAACTGAACTAATAAAATTTTCTAAGTAAAAATGTAATTAGAGAATGTCTCTTCTGATGGTAAGAGATTCTGATAACAAAACAAAGTCCAGGGCATGGCTGCTTTGGCGCTCATTGCTTTAAGATGTTCGGTGGTTAGTCTTGACATCCCTGTAATGACGCTGCAGTACCCTTCAAACCGGAACACAGTAATGTATACACGCTATTATTTGGCGGCATAATGTATAATGCTCCTGCTAAGGAGGTCTACAACCAATTTTTTAAATATATCTAATGGAAATGGTTTTCAAGTAAGGCCACCGGAAAACATCGTTAGATGCTTGGCGGCAGATTTCAACTTGTGGTAGCTAGCCAGCCGAGTACTAGAAAATAATCTACCATCATGCTACGGTTTCGTCACGATGTTTTCCTTCACCTTCACTGACCGCGCTAACAGTGATAACGAAAAATTGTTTAAATAATTGTAACATTTGTAATTATAACAGTCGGTTTATGAACGAGAGGTATTAGGCTGAACCACGTGCGCCACTTTTTTTTTATGGCTGATAGGCTAGGTTTTTGACCACAGCTCACCTGATGTTAAGTGATAGTGTGGTCGAAGATGGTAAAGCACACCTAGCCTGGAATGGAACTGGCTCTCAAGTGAGGCTGCCGGAACACACCGTTAGATGCTTGGCGGCAGATTTCAACTTGTGGGTAGCTAGCCAGCCGAGTACTAGAAAATAATCTACCATCACGCTACGGCTTCGTCACGATGTTTCCCTTCACCGGCAGCTCAAACTCATTGTTAGGGTTTGAACCCACGACGTGTGGACCGACCGCGCTAAGTTGTAACTTTTGTAATTATAACAGTCGGTTTATGAACGAGAGGTATTCGGCTGAGCCCCGTCCGCGCCTACCTCGCCTTTTCCACACGAGTCGTCAAGCGAGGCGTTAAATTGAGAATTTTCTGGAATACGAGATGTAGAGATCACAGGGGAGGCTCTCATATCGACGCCTTAATAATGATGGAAATACGATGTTTTCTCGACGGCTGAACCTTTTAAGTTGTTTTTCTGGTGACGATCAAATGGAATGACGTGTGGAGAGAGATGTATGTTTCGTGGAAAAGTATACTTTGTTATTCGTGTTGTTTTTCGAGAGATACATTTATAGTTTTTGTTCTATTACGTAGCTGGGTATTTAAGTGTAGATAGATTACAAATACAAATACAAATCTTTTATTGATAACACCAAAGTTACAGGGCATTATTACATTCATATTTAAAAATATCAAATCATAACATATGTCAATATAATGAAAAAGTCAATATATACTAATGTGTCAAATATAAAATGTGTCAATATGATTAAAGGTCATTAAAAAAAAAGAATAAATATAGATTGATAGATCAACTCATACTGATTATAATGAAAATGACACACACAAATACAAATTTCTAGCGATGATAGGTCAGTGGTTAGTGGGAGAGGTTCACACGTCGAAGAGCGTGGGTTCAAATCCCAACAATGAGCTTGAGCTGGTGAAAGAAAATGTCGTGAGGAAACCATAGCATGGTGGTAGGGTACTCTATATTACTCAACTGGCTAACTACCCTCAGGACAAAATTCTGCCGCCAAGTAGCTAACGGTGTGTTGTGTGTTCGGGCAGTCTTACTCAAGATCCAGTTCTATTCCAAGCAAGGTTTACCATCATCGACCAAACCGACACTGAAGATCAGGTGAGCTGTGGTCAAACACAACCCGTTAACAATAAAAAACATTATAACTTAACAATTAGCGTAACGATCTTATTGCTAAAAGCAATCTCTTCCAGTAAACCTTAGGATGGATATAATCAATCATAAGACACTAGCTAGGCGGTTGGATTAAATTTCAAATCCAACAAGTAGTGAAAAAAGCACAAAAACCACAAGTTCTGTAAAATAATATAATGTGACAATCTCAACTACGCGATATGACACGCACAATAAAAAAAAAACTACAGACTAAAAAACCTTTCGGACTATATAAACATGTCACAGAGTAGATTATTTACCAAGTAGACGCATATATACTAGCAGCATGTCAACTCGCCACGCGAGTCGTGTGTCCGTTCTCTCTAAGCTATGTCAAGTGACAGGGCACGGTCGAGGCCGCAATTTCCTGTAACTGAGTCTGTGACACACGCTTCCGTTAGACAATATACCTCAGCTTTAATTTGATATTTTTTTATTGAACATTGTTAAAAAGAGGTTGGAGTGAACTATTTGTAAGCAACTTGATTGCTGTGGTGGATTTAATAAAAATGATTTAATTTATATTAACACTATAAGTATTTAGGTAGTAGTGTAGGACGCCCTGAGACTGAGAAGGACGCCCTGAGACTGAGATGGAGTGACGATATACGTAAGACAGCAGGCAGTGGCTGCAAGCGAAGAGCCGAAGATCGGGCTGAGTGGCGTGTCCTGGGAGAGACCTATGTCCAGCAGTGGACTGTGAAAGGTTGTTGTTGAAGATGATGGTTGTGATGATGATGATGATGATGATGATGAAGTATTTATAGTCTTGTACTTACTACTAGATACTACTACTGTTATATTTGGTGGTAAGATCTCTTTAGCAGGAGATCGTCTATATACCGCCGCAGTACCAGATATTCTACCTCCAAGCAGTAGTGTGTAAGCATTACTGTGTTCCGATTTGAAGGGTGCTGCAGCAAGTTACAAGGCTGTTGAGACTAAAAATCGAAAGACCCAAAGTGATGATCGCCAAAGCAGCGATGCTCTGGACTTTGTATTAGTACTCAAAGTTTTGTGTACCTCTGCAATGGTCACGGACATACGTTATGTCTTGCTATCAGACGAGCGCCTTGTTCGTCTCCTTACTTTTACATACAAAAAATAATTGTATTTTGGATTGGGACCTTCAAGTTATTAATAGATAGAAACTCTGTACTGTGCACTCCAGATATAGAGAAAAAATGTACAGAAAAGAAACGATTCTTATGAGCCACAAGTGGCGGCCTTATCGCTAAAACCGACCTTATCGAGGCAATCATGTATCATGGATTAATCAATTACTCTGTGATTAACATCTTTAATGTGATATCGACGCTGGAATTGCAAAAAAAGTTGTATTTTTTTAATAGCCGACAGGCGTTTGTTGAGTGACGTGACTCCGTTGATTTCGGTAAACCAGTTCGTAAAAATGTGCGCATCGATATTAAAAGCCCAACCCGTCCACCCCGATATGGGTGGACAGACCTTTTTTGCACACGAGTGTAAGAAAGTGATATAATGTGGTGATACATGCTTTTTCTTCTAAAACTTCGTAGAAGGTCACAGTTTAGTCATGACTATTTTACTAGGCTGTGACTAAAATCTGACTTACTATGTGTGACTTTGACTGTGATTGAGTCTTATTTGATTAACAAGAACTTGAAAATATCGAAATACTTTCACTTACACTAACAAAATTCACAAAGAAAAAACCTACAAAACTCCTAACGCACTAACATACCCGCTAGTAAGCCAGTATAGGCCGTTTGGCTTGATGCCAAGTTTAGGCAATTTTTCGGGCAGTGCGTGGTCAGGACAATAGATTGGGGCTGCACTCAGTGCAATATGTGGTAGTGTGTCAGCGCTTTATATAACCAGTGACTTGGCTTCTAACGAGAGATTAGTTAGAAGTAAAGTGGGGTGCTGTCCCGTAAAGTAAAGTTTCAGATAAGTTTTTAAATTGTTGTCAAAATGAACTTCCGCAAAGTAACGTCTGAATCAATCAATTTCATTTTAAATGTTCTAAGTATATATTAGGTAGTGAACATACTACCTACATATATAAGGTATTATTCAAAATTAATTTAGCAATTTTCCAAGTCCCAGTTCTATCCTGCATAACTAAGTAGTACTTCAAGATACGGAGTTTACAACTATTCCTCATCTCGGCCATAACTTTGATATCAGGTTCCTGCGGTACATTCACGTAAACTTTACGAAACTTCGACTTAGATTACTATTCCATCTAGCTCTACTTGGTCTGCTTGTAGATAACCAAGTGACGACATGCTGTCAAACTTTCATATCAAAAAATTTGCAGAAATGTTAGCTCGGTGGTTAGTGCGGTTGGTTCACGCCGAAAAGCGTGAGTTTAAGCCCTGACATTGAACTTAAGCTGCCGGTAAAGGAAAACACCGTGAGGAAGCCATAAAATGGAGGTAGGGTACGTTATAAGACTCCGGTGGCTAGCTACCACCCTTTTCTATTTTCTTCCTGTATTCCATCCTAGGGTTGCCTGGAAGAGATCGCTTTTAGTGATGAGATCGCCAGTTGTTACACCTTTGATTAGGTTTATTTTCTTTTTCTTCTGTATTTTATAGTTTTTGGCGTAGACTTTAAAGAGTTAATCAATCAATCAATCACCCTCATCTTGAAAATCTGCCGCCAAACATCTAATGGTGTGTCGGCAGCCTCACTATAGAGCCAGTTCCATCCCAAGCTAGATACGCCTTACCTTCTCCGACCACACCGTCACTTAACATCAGCTGAGCTGTGGTCAAACACCTAACGTATCAATATAACCTGTTAAAAAATAAAAAAATAAAATTAGAGACATTTTTATTTATCTTAAATTTACTTACATAGGAAACGTGTTGACAAATTCGACGCTGTTGAAAACCGAATCGAGTTACTAGTTTTCATAATAAAATATAAAGTTGAGAATTCTCTCATCTGTAAAGTTCGGCATTTCCTTCGCGCAACTTCATACAACTTAGACCAGAATCACAGTTTCCGTGTTGAAATTCTCCAAGTTTCAACGGTCTACCGCTAGCGGGTAACCACGTTGTGACGTCATACTCATAGTCACTAATAGTCAGACCACAGATTACAAAGTTAACTATACGTACGACCATTTATGTATTAGTAATTAGTATTTTTAACGGTTAACAAGCTAGATGTTTGACCACAGCTCACCTGATGTTAAATGACGGCATGCTCGAAGATGTTAAAGTACAGTTAGCATAGAATGGAACTGGCTCTCATGTGAGGCTGTCAGAGTTCTTTATTTCATAGAGCCCTTGCTACTATATAGGCTTGCTCATTGATAGCGCAATGGATACCACAGGCATAACCATTAATAAAGCAATAGTTACTGTAGACTCGACCATAGATAAAGTAATAGTTACTATCAGGCTTGCCATAGTTTCAACAGCAGTTACTATATGCGGTTGCCATTCAATGTGTCGCACTCGTGGTAGGCACGCCCGTAATTTCCCGTTCCGTGGTCCTATTCATGTGTCAAAGCTACTCATAGTTTAAGAGCTGTTGGCATACAAAATTATGAAAGCCGATGATGGAAAATGTCAAAATAAATGTAAAGTAAGACCAGCTTTTTGACTGTCCACATTTTCTGGAACAAAAGCCTATTTGTTGATATAGAGTATACCCATTTTCTGGGACAAAACCTAAGTGTTGATATAGGTTAAGTGTTGACACAAGATTCGTTCTAAATTTTATTCAAATCCGTCTAGCCGTTACTGTTACTGTATAGAGAAATAAGACAAATACATAGAAATGATTACCTTTATAATATTAGAGTAACAATAATGAAGCTATATGAGTTTTCGTGAGACATATATAGTGAAAAGACTTGTTCAGTAACCTTGGGACAATCTTTACCCAAACTGGGCAATAGCCACAAAATTTAACACACTTTTATTTTACACTGTCCCTTTAAATTACTCTATTAACTGGCTGCAGCACACATAAAAAACTGATTTCAAACATATTTAATTTTACTATGGAAACTGACATGGTTTTAACTCCTTGAAGAAGGCCGCCGGATATGGCCGAAATTATTCTCAGAGTATGCTTATGCAGTATTGATCTCGTACGGTTGTACGTGAACAATACTGCATAAGCAAAACAATAAATATTTATTTTTAATAATACCTTATTTTGAGAAATACTATATCACAGAACAAATTTTGACCGGATTTTTTCATTGACATTTAATCATAATGATATTTTATATTTGACATTTTTATTTGAATGTAAAAATTATCTGAAACTTCGATGTTATTAATAAAATATTTGTTTTTGTATAAAATAAGACAGACCCCGGAAGGATTATTGTTATGGTTTGAAACAAACACACTTCGAAACCTAAAAAACAATATTTAATGTAACTCCGTTCTTCTCTAGCTCTTGGTCTACATTTTATGTCTTGAATATAGGCATGCCTAGGTACCCTGACAAATGACGATCCCTGTGCTATAATGGGCGCAGTCACGGAGAAGAATACAATGCTTACTGCAAAAGACTGGTATATTTTACTTAAAGGTCTATATTATTTGCTTTTCCGGGTTATGTTTTAATTTATCTGGACACAGAATAGACAATACTGTTACAAAGATGATTAAAGTTTACGTTGATAGGTTTTTGTTTTTTGTTTTATTCTTCTTGGCATCGCTCTCTGTGCATTCTGCCGGTTTCAATGTTTCTGTATTTTGTGTGCCGTCTTCAGTTTTCAGCTTCTTTATCTTTACAGTCAAAGTCCAGTCCTGGTCAAGTCTGGTCTGTGACAGTCAAATCCAGTCATAAAAACTATAAAATAAGATCGATACCTAATGTGAAAATACTAAGATTATAATATTGTGGAACAAAATCCTAAGACCTATGCCGAAATATGTTTTTTTAATTTTAAGGTAATGAGACGAACAAGACGCTGTTCTGATGGTAAGAAATAACGCGTGTCCATGATCATTGCAGCAACACACAGGGCTTTGAATTACAAAACCAAAGTCCAGGGCATCGCTACTTTGGCGCTTATTACTTTGAGATTTTTCGATGGTTAGTTTCAACAACTCTATAATTTCGCTAGCTGCAGTGCTTCCTACCTTTTCAACCGAAAATAGTTATGTTGTAACCTGATGTTAAGTGACGGGTTGGTCGAAGATGGTAAACACACTTACTAGAATGGAACTGGCTCTCAAATGAAGCTGTTGAAAAACACCATTACTACTTGGCTACAGATTTTCAACTTGAAGGTGGTAGCTAGCCAGTCGAGTACTAGAAAGTACTCTACCACCATGCTATGGTTTCCTCAAGATGTTTTCTTCACCGGTAGCTTAAGCTCATTGTTGGGGATCGAACCCACGCCCTTCGGCGTGCGAAGTGACCTCACTAACCACTGTGCTACATCGCTCTCAAGATTCTTTTATTTTCTGTACTATTTATATTTTTGGTGTGCACAATGAAGTTTCTATGTATATATTATATATCTATATTCCTTACCACGTACTAACCTACGATATATCGCACTCCTATTACTCCATTCCTAATCAATTAAGTAATTAACAAATTATTATTTGCTCGAAAGAATTATCAACACAATATCAGCGTGCGTAGGTGTGACATAACATTGATAAGGTCGGAGTATATTTGGTTTTCCTATCATCCATTGACTTATATTCGTAAGGACAAGCCAATGAAACCATGATGAAAGATTAGTGTTTGTTCTTACAAATAGGGTTGCGTTTGACTTCTATCTTTCCCGATGCTGCTGTGGGGCTCAGCTGCAGACTTTGAAACTATTTTTATTCTGCAAAAAAGTGCAATTCGCGCAATCTATTGTTTGGGTCCTCGCGAATCACTACGAAATCCATTTAAAGATTTTAAGATATTAACGTTACCGTCACAGTACATTTATGAAAACATTGTTTGTCCGGAAACATTAAAAATTCATTTGAAATTAATAGTAGCCGCCATAACTTAAATACAAGAAATAAAGCTGAAATTGTGACACCTAGATTCAGGTTATCTAAACCTAATAAGTCTTTTCTCGGGAATTGCGTTAGATTCTATAATAAAATCCCACTTGAGGTAACTAAAATGTCCTATAATAAATTCAAAAATTTTATAAAGCAGAGGTTAATTGACAAAGGTGGCTCATTACGTGGAAGACAGGAATATATGGTTGTTGTAGCTTCTCTCTGCACTTGCACCCCCCTGGCTAAGTGACAATTGTAGTAAGCATAATGTATTAATATTTATAACTGTAAACTGTAACCTAATAAAAAAAGAAAGATCCACAATAAAAAAAATGCCTTGCTGAGTTTCTTGCCGGAGTTTTCTCAGTTGAAGTGTAATTACGAGCTGGTGGTAGATTCAAACATGTAACTTAACGTTCATAAGTGTCTTACCAGGGCCTGAACTGCATAAATGACTTTTGATTTTGATTTTGATGTTAAGTGAAGAAACGGTCTATGATGAAGCATGCTAGTCTATACTAATAATAATAATATTATGAAGAGGAAAGATTTGATTGTTTGTTTGCATTAAGTAGTCTCCAAAACTACTGAACCAATTTCAAAAATTCTTTCTCCGTTAGCAAGCTACATTATCCCTAATTAACACAGGATTTTTTAATTTTTATCCCGTCATTCCCACGGGATCTGGACTAACGCGGGTAAAGTCGCGGCGCACAGCTAGTCTATAATAAAACCAATTCACTCGCGACTTGAAGGCACCCATATTGTATCTATCGTGGAACACCTACTCGGGCAGCAAATTCCATTGCTCAGCGGTTTGTACGATGAAGGTGGAATCAAACCGTTTCGTTCGAGTTTTCGGATACCATGAGGTGGTGTCTCTTTTTAGAACTCCTGACTGTCTAATAATAGAATGGGCAGTGTGGAATTAGGTCATGCAGATCCGAAACGTAATCACCAAAGCGTATTCAGTAGAAAACTGTCAGGCAAACAACTTTGCGTCGATGTTCCAGACTTGTGAGCCTTTTCTGAACAAGCGAGTCATTGTTGATGTGTTAGTGTGACATCAACCAGTCACAATAATTTTATAGATTCAAAGGTTTCCAACTGAGTAAGTTATTTATATTTTGACGAAAATACCTATATCACTCTTTCTTCAAGTGTTTACCATAGTGCAAGTGCTGAGTGGGTGTTCCCCGATGAATACAATCTGGGTGCCTTAAGTTGCGAGTGAATCGGTTTATTCTAGATAAGCGTGCTCCATAGTCGCTTTCCATCAAACGAAATGACGACGATAATAAAAAAATATACTAAAAATATATCGATAACAATTGCTTGGACATATCCTCACGTTTCAAATCTTTGGTAACAACCTACGTGCCGAACCTTCGGAACTGAAATGTGATATAAATTGAGAGATGTTGTTTATACTATCAATAGTTCTAGATATTATTGAGAGGTTGATAAGCTAAAAGTACTTTTGTACCGATAATAGCTCAGTGGTTGGCGCGTTTGGTTTACCCTCTTTGTTAAGTTTTTTTTTTTTTAATGTTGGTAGGTTTTCTTACAGTAAATACAGTAATTTATTAGTGGATACAGCTTTTTTGTTTTGTTTTTATCTATCTTCTTTATCTCTTTTTTAAGTTTGTATATTTTATAACGCATGTATGTTTGGTGTACAATAAAGTTATATTCTATTCTAAATTATATCTGTATTACACGACAAATTGAAATCACAATACTGGTGATTAAATAGGATTACTTCTAAAACTCACTCGAATAAAATCGATGAATTTATTTCGTTGAATGCTCAATAATATAATTAAGCTGTTTGCACAAAGTGAAAATAAAACCCCACCACATCATTCTTCCGAAATGCTTTCCTTAAATAACGTCTCCATTCAAATCGGGGAAAAGAATATTTTTGTATTCCAAGAAAAACAGACTTCCCACGCCCAATTTATATCGACCTTTAGTAATATAGAGAAAAATTGAATAGAAGATATTGTTTCCATAAGTACTGATATTATTTACTATAAGGCTATGTGTACACAAGGGTACTAGCCAAGTAGCTCAAGCATAGTGTGTTAATGTCCCAATTCTTGTTCTCAGAAATTAGAAATTTAATATACTTCTAAAGGTTTATTTGCAAAAACTAATTATAATTACAACATACAAATAACGAGTTAAAAAATATCTTAGAATTAATACTATGTACACTAAATGCAAATTTTCAAAACATCCTAATGTAAGAGCTCATCAGAGGAGAGAAATGTAGCCAGGATCTTGGCGGCATTGCCACGCTGGATAGTAATGCTAAGCTTTTGACCAAAATAGATGGTACAATGATGGTTGAAATTTGAAATGTTAATATTTGAAACTTGAAACTTGCTATTTCAAATTTGATATTTTCTACACCTACTCGAGGTTTTCACAAGTGTTACAACAATACTAATTCCAGTCATATCTTCAAAATGACTATCCGAACGATCCGCATCCAAATAAGATCTATAGAAACCAAATTTCAAGTGGATATAATATGTTTTAAGTAGATCCGCCATCAAGAAAGTATTTATTTATTTACTGTTTCCACTACTTAGTATAGACTTATCTTCTTGATACTTAAAGTGATTCACTTACACTTAACTCCGTTATCTAAAATTTAACTTTAAGTACATCAAGAACCTAAAAGGCTTCAACCTTAAACACCTTTACGACCTATCTTATACCTATTCTACACTAATGCTCCAAACGTTACCCTTTTCCCCCAAATGGGGTATAAAGGAGTAAAGGCACCGGTTTTCATTGAAGCATTCCATTTTATACCCGGGCACACAATACGCCCGGTTTACAACCGGAGATAAGTCGTGCGACACAATGGTCGTTGCCCGCGCTCCGTACTGATATCGATGCCTTTGTACCGTGTGGGACGAATATATGGCTTTACGCTCCTTCAGATAGTACTAGTATTGAAAACTTTGAAAAAATTGTTACACACATGAGGGCTGTATCGTGAGAAAATCGTGTCGCTAGATTTTATGCCAAAATTAAAGTATTTTTTACTAGATCGATTTTTTATAGTCACTGCAAAATAAAAGTACGTTTGACACGTAAAATTATCATAAAAGTTATGGTTTTTATTATTTGTTTGCCCTACAGATTTTTTACTTGTCATAAAATAGATAAATAAACAAGATAAAAAGTATTTATCTAACTGTTAATCGAAAAGTAGGTAAAAATACTAATCTCGACCTGTTGTATTAGTGTGTTGCATGTATATTGTATAGTGTGTATTGCATGTATAGTGTGTGTTGCATGTATATTGTATAGTGTGTATTGCATGTATAGTATATGTTGCATGTCTTTTTTTTTTATGTAACAGTAATGATTCGAACGAGACGCTCTCCTGGTGTTAAGAGATAACGCCTGTCCATGACCATTGCTGCGATACAGAGAACTTTGAATAGTAAAACAAAGTCCAGAGCATCGCTGCCTTGGCGCTCATTACTTTAAGACTAGATGGTTAGTCTCAATAGCCCTGTAATTTCGCTAGCTGCAGTATCCTTCAAACCGGAACACAGTAATGTTTACACACTACTGCTTGGCGGCAGAATATCTGGTACTGCGGTGGTACCTACCTAGACGACCTCCTGTTAAGGAAATCTACCACCAAATAAATAGTAAAAACTAATAGTAAATGTATAGTGTATGTTGCATAATTTGTTTTGCATTGTGTACACGTCTAAAATGAGGATTGTAATGTTAAAATTACTTGGTACACGTACCTCTCGCAGATTTTTTGAAATAGAACGTAAACATATATAAAGTAAATATTATTTTTCAAAAGTTTACACGATTCTCTGTACAATAATAATAGAATGCACTGTTTGAATGCTTATTTTCAAAACGAAGCTAAATATTTACAAGCTGCAAGTGAATCGGTTTCTTCTTATTATTTATATTTTACCTTAAACATTATAATTATAGCTTGAGAAAAAATTGTGGTCGAAACATAAATTTTCGAAAAAAAAGTATGTCTAAACGTAAGAATATTACCCTCGTCGTACCTAAATACTGCAAGAAGACATTAATTAAACCCTTACATGAATTTGAATCATAAGCACCAATTTCTCATTCGAAATTACTCATTAAAGTCAAATACGAGTGAATCACATTTGAGGCCGTCTTCAAACATATTCAGCTAATTAATACACCCACAGTAATCTCGCTTCTGAAAACTGAAAGACTTTCCCGGAGTCATTCATTACCGCTTCTTATTTATGGCACATGTTTACGATAAAAGCACTGGAATACAGCTGTGAATCTCTTTCAATATAATAATTACCACACGTTTGTGTGTGTCTCTGTGCACGTTTGTGTGCGTCCCTGTGCACGTTTGTGTGTGAGTATGTGCGCGTGTGTGTCTTTACAACTTCTCTACTCAACGGGCTTAAATTAGATAAATTTAAAATGAAGATCACATAATTGAATCAATTCGTGCGTACATAACTTTTAACTCGAAGATTTACGTTTATGATTCTGGGTGAAAACATGCGACACCTAGCTAGTAACTAGGTGCAATATTTGTATGATTTATTGAAGTAGTTTTTAGTAAAAGACAATTAATTGAAATAAAGTTCTATATTTGTCAGATTTTTATAAGTCAATAAAAAAATCACGAAATAGAGCACTATCCTATTGTCTAGAATAAGATACTTAATACCAATCAGCACATCAATGCAATCAATAATTCTTATTTCTGTTCTATTTCCACTCGGACTTAACGGCAAATCATTATTCTGTGATCATGACCACAGAATAAACAATAGTAATAGGTTTTGATTGATTAAGCATTCGTATATATTTCGCGTATAAACGTAATCAACTTTATATATATTATAAGTTAGTCAAGTTTCTTATGCCATGTATTCAGTCACAGTTCACGCATAACTCCATACACAACAACATTGAAACACATGTAAAGCGACATATAAGCAATTAAAATTTTGTCATTATTTTAATATCCTCTTTACACTTATTTTACTGTTGAAGCTGTCTTGCTTTGGAATGGGCTTCTTTATATTACCAGGCAGGCTAAATATTATTAATAACCTAGTATTTAGTCATTAATTATCTATTTGCTAATTGGTACTTATCTTTATAATCGTATGTATTCTGTCTCTATTTTACCATATTTATTATTTTCGAAATATTTATTATAATTATGTAGTATTGTTTATGTATAGCTATATATTATTGCTTACTTTATTATAATTTTTTTTTAAACACCACCCATACTAGCTATGCCTTCAGTCCAATCCATTCAAAGGTTGTCAGGAAGAAATAGATTTAGGCGATAAGGTCGCGTTATATTACCGCTAATCCTTGTTATTTCTGTGTGTTGGTGTACAATAAAGTTATATTGTATACTATTCTTTATTCTGATGACACTAAAATAACCACAATTTTTTTCTTCTGAATACTAATACAAATTATTCACTAAAATTTTTTTAATTGTATCGAATGCGTTTTAATTATTTCAACTTTTTCAAATCTTATTCCTGTTAGGCAAAGGCCGATCTTCCCGTTTTTCCACGCCTCTTTGTTCGTTGCTATTTAAATGTATTATTTATATTTGTTATAGAGTTGAGCATAGTGTGGGGCTGTTGTAATATTAGGTATATTTAGTTAAAGTACAGCTTAAAATAAACGGATTTTAATTTGAATATTAGCTTGAATAAAGCCCGTATGAAACGCACACCAACGTACGCGCTATTATGCAAATTAAACACGTACTCTGCGGTTTACTGTGTTCTAGAATACTAATTTTCTAATGTGTACTGCCGAACGTTTGTTTTTGTGTACTGGCACTGAATTCTAGTCTTATCGTGAATGTGAATTGAATTCGATTACATAGGCGCTAAACCGCGGTCTTTACAAGATTAACAATTGAATTGAACTTTTTTTTGACACTTTGTTTTTATTTTTGACATATTTTTTTTACATATTTTTTTGACATTAATTTATTTAGATTTTTTAATTAAGTTTTTTATTGGTTATTTGTGTATTTTTCCTACTAGCCTGTGAACCATAAAAAAAGATTTTTCAAATGGAATTGAGTTGGTCTTATTTAGCATATGACCGAAGACCTACACGATTACCTACATCAAATAACAAAAAAAAAAAAACAATTTGAGATCTTCCTCTTTTTTGAAGTCGGGTAAAAAGAGCTTTTTGAGCGGCAGGCCCAAAAAGCAATGGCAAGATCGACTCCCATTGCAGCAAATGAACCACTTGACCGTGATATGTAGGGCTTTGTCTTGCAGTGAGACAATCATGACTAAAAATAGTTACCATATTTCGATAAGTAGCGAAAACCAGCATCGAAAATCAACGCCGCTGAGAAATCAACGGCATTAGTGCTGAATACCATTTTTGTTATACTCTACAGCGACAACTTTTTTACTATTGTTATTATTCATGTCTTTTATTATGTATATCCCAGTGCAGTGGCTCTCAAACTTTTTTGGCTCACAGAAAGCGAATAGCAGCCCTAAAGTAATCAAAAACGGTTTTATGTGTAATTTTTATTGTCAGTTGAGTGAGTGTTGAACTGTTGAATATGCTTCTGGCTGAAATATCACGCTATCGTATTATGCATTCCACTACTACTCTTACACTTTTAGTTTTTTTTTTTAACTTGGAACATTTTTTTTATTATTACTAGTATTTTTGAGAAGCTCTCACAGAGGCTTTGACCCCTAGAGTTCCGCGAAGCACACTTTAAGTAAGGCTGTCCTAGTGTGTTGTAGAGTTGTATGTGATAAAATAAATATTTTCTTTCTCTCTTTCAATAAGTGACTTTATTAATGGTTAAAAACACTTAATTCTATCCGAGTATTGGACCACACTTTGAATGTAGACGACGAAAAGGGAAATCGTTTTTCCTCCAATGCTAATTTCCCAGATAATATTAACCCGAATCAAAAACAAAAGCAAATCTATCCGTGACCTATAAATATTCACGGGGTCTTGGTTTGCGTCGGAAAACCAGGGAACGTGTTTAGTTTAGCCGAAGAGACCATGCTAAATTTATTTAAGGTGCTGTCAAAGTCAAAATGATTTCGGAGACAATTCAAAGCAGATTATTTTTAAATAAATTTTTATGATATTTACTGTTGTTCTTGAAACAGACTTACAACAAATTTTTACGATATAAAAAAAACCTCAACCTCTGCAATAACACTATTCATTCTAAATTATATACTAGACCTTTTTTCTTTCATTAAGTATTCTAGGATATTTATAATAATTTAACTAAACTAAAGGTTACGCACATAAAGGTAGTGTTTTTCTTCTTTTTGCCGACTTAAAAAAGGAGGAAAATTTAAATGATACAATTTCATTTAAATTGATTTAGTTGTTTGATTTTTGAACAATAATACTTGCCAAAACCTAGTTTTGAGCTAAGGGTCATGAAGTCGGTTTTTTTAAAATCAATAATGTATTTATTTATTTCGATACACAAAACAGGACACAATTTTTACATGAGCATTATGTAAATGACAAAAAGGATAACGCAACAAGCTAAATGCCCTTGATTATTTTTACAGAGTTCAAAAAAGATGTTCGATTGTACATATGTTTTTTTTTAGTAAATGAATCGTATGAATCATAGCTTCGACGTGTAACTGCCACATTTTAGCTCTGCTAATCTTAGCATCATCATCTCAGCCGTAGGACGTCCACTGCTGGACATAGGCCTCCCTCATTGACTTCCATAAACACCGGTTGGAAGCGGCTCGCATGCAGCGCGTTCCTGCGGTCTTTATGAGGTCGTCTGTCCATCTTGTGGGTGGACGTTCTACGCTGCGCTTGCCGGTCCGTGGGTCTAATCTTATACTGCTTATTTATTAATATGTTTAATAATCATCTGAGCTATTAAGAAACGCTTATATGATCGTCTTCGAGCGCCCTAAAATCACAACTTATTAAATTTGTCATAAACAATACAGACTAATATGCGATATATAAAACGTTAACGATGTTCTAAAAAAAAATCACTTAAGATTCGAAAATGTTGTCGTTGGACGAAATTAAAATAAAAAAGATTTCCACTAAATTATAATTTTACCGTCTTATCTACATTATTATTTATGTTCTCAAGGTCTCCGTAAAACTGAGAAAGCCTGGAGTGAAAATAAAGTATAGAGATCCGTTGTTTTAAAAATAAAATAAAATGTAATTTATTTACCTTCTTTTAAATTTAATTATATAGATATCTTATGTTTTATTTAAGCGTAATGTCGCACAGCTTTTGGAAACACTACGCCTATAGCTAATTTCATTATTCAACTAATTATATTATTTTCATTTTCAACACAGCAGTACCTTGACTTAAAAATTTGCTTATAAGTAACGATATTAAAATGCAATACGGTCAAGACTTAGCTAATAAAATTATCCGATATAGCTTTATTGTAATAAAATTAATACCACCACTTATGTAGGTACTTTTTTTTATTTATTTATTAAACTCTCTTTTTTTTCCCTGCCGAGTTAGAGACATTGCAGTAAGCTCCTACACTATTCTAGGAACATTTTACGACACTATTTACATGTTTACTCGCGTCTGTTTATCTGAAACGAATTTATTGGCTCCAATAACTTGGGTCCGATACGTATACGTGGAATAGAATGTTAAAGGCCTCCACACACATTATCTTGAACGCTGACAAGACATTATTCTTTAATTAGAATTGAAAAAGCGATGTTCATTGACCGCTAGACAGTGGAATGCCTGAATAAGTGCCTCCGATGGATACGATCTGGATGTCTTCAAATCAAATCTTCTAGGAAAGCATGCTCCATCATAGATCGCATCATTACTGAACATGGTGAGAAGGCGGGCAAATGTAAGCCTATTATAAAAAAAAACCATGTAAGGCGATTTTATCAACGAGTTATATCTTTTAGTAGTTCTAAAGTACGTATCATAATTTTAAAAAAGTGGTTTTGTTGGACGCGTCCTAATCGTCCACAGCTTGTTAGAGAGAGAATACTTTTCCAATTAAAGTGGCAAAAAAAACTACAGTCCTTTTATTTTTCAGTGGAATAGTCAATAGAGAAAAATTTTACTAAATAAGGGGTTGTAATGTTGTTTAAATTTACCTTTAGTAGAAATCTCTGTTAGATACTTTTTTACTTGGAGGAGGTCGTCTAGTTCAGTAAAAACCACAGTACCAGAAATACTGCCACCAAGCAGTAGTGTGTAAACAATTACTGTGTTTTAGTTTGAAGGGTACTGCAGCTAGCTTATTTCACATCATCAGCCATAGGACGTCCACTGCTGGACATAGGCCTTCTCCTGGGGAAGGGTTTTGCCAATATTCGCCACGCTTGGCAGGCGGGTTGGCGAGCGCAGTTAGGTGTGATTGTTTAAGGAAGACGCTGCTGCCCATCTTCCGTATTACATCCCTTAGCCGACTCTTACGGCAACCACGGGTATAGAAGGTGGGGTACAATTCTTACGCCGTTACCACCACGGCATAATTACGGCTTATTTACTGGGCTGTAAAGTCTCAAAGTAATGAGCGCCAAAGCAGCGACGCCCAGGACTTTGTTTTGTTATTTAAAGTCCTGTGTATTGCTGCAATGGCCATGAACATGTGTTATCTTTTACCATCAGGAGAAAGTATTGTTCGTCTTATTACATTTACATTAAAAAAATGTGTGTAATGTTTTCAGGGTTCATATAAGTTTGAGATTTTTTTATTCTACCATAACTTTTAAATGCCTAAATAGGTTTCGATGTTTGGGGTATCGCAAGAATCCTTAGATCATTCCGAGTAGCACTGTCATTTTTTTCATTCGCTTAATTATGTTTTTTTTTTATTTACTTTATTAAGCTTTACATTATAAATATGGATTCAATATTTTGAGTCGAGTCGCTATAGTTAAGTCGGTACGGTGTGCGAGGGCCTTTAATGTGTGCTTATGGTGCACGGGTGAATAATATGACAGTGTAAGAAGCCTTTTGTATGTACTTACCCCAAATTTATTAGCAGTTTTGTTGGC
Source organism: Biston stratarius (assembly GCA_950106695.1). Taxonomy (NCBI): domain Eukaryota; kingdom Metazoa; phylum Arthropoda; class Insecta; order Lepidoptera; family Geometridae; genus Biston; species Biston stratarius. Next base: position 16,408,532 of record OX467109.1, on the reverse strand, counting down.
GATGTGAGCTGTAATGTAAAATGTGTTTGCATTCGCGAAAACTTTGTATTTTACGATGTTACAATAATTTCATGACTGTAATATCACAAAGTTACACTTTCTGCTACTTAACATTTTGCCATTTAGATACCGTACGTATAAGGTATGCCGGTAGACATGTTCTAGAGTTGAGGCCGCGAATTGACAAACGTAGTGTAGGACGCCCTGAGAATAGAGGGAGTGACGATAGATTTACGTAGGACAGCTGGCGGTGGATGTAAGCAAAAAGTCGAAGATCTGGCCGAGTGGGGATGTTTTGGGAGGGCCTGTGTCCAGCAGTGGACTTCGATATGCTGATGATGATGATGAAAGTATGTTTATGCCATTTTACATTCTGTTACATAAATAAGAGAAATTACCAATTTATCATATGATCTAGCGATTGTGGTGACATCTGTCATTGGTCGAAATTCGACAAACGGCATAAATATAGTTATATAGATAGAATGTACTTGTATGTGCCGTTTGGGGTTGAAATTTTAGGTCCTGGTGGCCAGTTCAGTTCTGTTCTGTAGGGGCCTAGCCAAACGTTCAGAGAAAGCGTCAAATGACCAGAATGCTGACATCTACTGCTACTATCTGGTCAATGAATCTCTCGGGAAACTCATTTTTGTATATGGAAACACAGTAAATTACCTGCTACTTATTTTAAAATATAGTGAAAATATTATTGGTTTGAAAACTTAACTGAAATTTAATTTTAATTTAAAATGCTTATATATTGTTATATTGACTTGCCTGTAACAATCGTTGTTATTTATGACCAATAAATGATTCTGATTCTGGTCAAAAGCTTAGCATTGCTATCCAGCGTGGCAATACTGCCAACGTTCTGGGCCCATTTCCCTCTGATGGACTCGTAGATTACGTTGTTTTTATACATTTATAAGTAAAGTAGTATTAATTCTAAGATATTTTTTTAGTTGGTATATGTATGTTATAATTTTAATAGGTTTTTATATTAATAATAACTGAAATTCGCATCACACGCACCGTGCATGCTATCGGTGCTATTTTTCACCAACCAAACTTTCTTGCTTCCTTTATTTCCTTCCCGCTGTTCCCGTTTCTTTTCTTTTCACGTCTTTATGCGATTGAGTATGTGTCGCAGCCCTGACGTAAACACAAACCTGATTTAGTTTAGTGCCACACCCACAAGGAAGCCAAGTTTCCAAGCCAGGTTAGGGTTTACTTATTGTAGTGAATATTTTGACGTGAATGCATCTCTAAATTTGCTTCCATAAAAAGAGGAAATTTGAAAAACTGTTGATAACAAAGTAAGTATAGTTTGCCACGTATATATATATTTTTTATTATTTTTTTTTAGTCCAGGGACCACTGTAAATTTTGATACTTATGCATTATGGTCAATAAAGATTATTATTATTATAATTGTTCAGTAAACAGTACACAGATAAAAATACCGATGAACAGTTTTCTCCTTAGCAGTTCATCTTGGTAGGTACCACCGTAGTACCAGATATTTTGTCGCCAAACAGAAGTATGTAAACATTACTCCGGTTTCAAGGGTACTGCAGCTAGCGAAATTACAGAGCTGTTGAGACTAATCGTTGAATGGCTCAAAGCATTGAGCAGCAAAGCAGCGATGCCCTGACCTATATTTTGTTACTCAATGTTCTAAGTATCACTGCAATGGTCTTGGACATGTTATCTCTTACCATCAGGAGAACGTGTCGTTCGTCTTAATACTTTTAGATTAGAACGAAAATAACTTTCCACATCCAAGCATGTTGCTTTGCGACATGCTGATGTTACATGTTTAGTCTTAAAAGTAAATTTTGACGGAATGGTTTGACATTATGTATTTGCAAATCAAGTATTTTAATTTAATAAAGGATACGGAATTAACGTAGCATAATAATAAATTTGTGCGAACGTCGCCATGAAATTTAAGCTTTCAAGTTAGATACTGTCTATTGCAACCACATAAAAATAAATCGAGGTTTACGTTTATCGATTATGGTAATAAGATGTTTTGAAAAAGGTAAATGGAGGTAATGGGAGGGAGGAAACTTCGTTATCGTACGAAAAACAAATTATGCTAATAATTCCCAAAACGCCGATACTTTGAAACAAGTTTTTTAAATGGCAACTGTATACTATGGCATAAACAGGGAAAGCCGTTTTGTTACGGGCAACATTGATAACTTTTTTCCGTTGAAATTGGTTTCGATTTAATTAACTGTGCAACGCGAAGGTTCCCTGGAACATTTTCTGTGATAATTAGATAAAAAATAAACCGACCTTGATAAAATCTTTTAGGAAAGAAGTTTTTGCGAATATTATTTTTAAGTTATTTATTTATAAATAATAGCTGAAGAGTAGAAGAAGGAAAGAATGTGGTGTAACTTTTTTTAATACTTATTTATTTATAATTAATGGTTAAAGGGCTATAAAAATAGAGATCGTACGTTCGCACCTTCATACCTTCACACCTTCATCATCAGCCCTTTGCTGTCCACTGCGGAATGTATGCTTCTCCTAATGCACGCTACTGAGCTCGGTCGACAGCTGTCTATCTCCATATTTGGCCACCACTTTACGCAGGTGGTTACTCCAACCAACTGGCCGAAGTAGGTCCTACACTTGGTTGCAACTTCGCGCTTCTTGTGAAATTCTGTCTCCAACTGTCCCAATCTCTCGAGTTAGGAAGTAAAAGCCACATTTCTTTGTTACAGATTTGCACCTGAGCGGTGTCGTGTCAACGAAATCATGGTCTACTTATAGCACATGACCAGAGTCAGTAGCTGGAAGCTGACTCCAACGAAGATGATCCTTCTTCTGGTCCTGTACTTCGTCACGCTTCCAGCACTGACTTCTAAATTGGTCAGGGGAGATTCCACAATGGAGGAAAAACCTCAGCAGCCGTTCATTAGTTCTAGAGTTGTAAGGACGAAGTATGGGGATATAAGAGGTTTTATAGCCACTCCAGAATCAAGGTTCCTTGAACCTGTGGAGGTATTCCGAGGAGTACCGTATGCGTCGCCTCCTATTGGCTCTCTTAGATTTATGCCTCCAGTTTCTGGGGCCCAATGGTCTGGAGTGAAGATAGCTGAAGAATTCAGTCCAGTCTGTCCACAAGTGCTTCCTGATATAAGAAATGAGACCGCAGTGCTGAAGAGGATATCGAGAGGAAGATTGGAGTATTTGAAGAGAATACTGCCGTTTTTGACTAACCAGTCGGAAGACTGTCTCTACTTGAATATCTACGCCCCTGCCCAAGGTAAATAATTATGTTCCCAAATATTAGTTTTAAGTAACACGTCATAAGCTATGGTGGAAAATCCTACTATTTTTGCTATATTTTGTGCTAAGAGTTGCAAGTTGAAATTTTTAATAAATAATATGTACATAGTAGGTATAAATGTTTATCACCGGATCTTAATCGCACACAAAATACCTCGTCGTTTGGACCATGTTGCAAAAGACGTGGTCACAATTTTACTCAACACAGACTCAAACCACAACATTCAGCATCGTGAGGAAACCATAGCGTGGTAGTAGGGTACTTTCTAGTACTCGACTGGATAACCACACTCAAGTTGAAAATTTGCAGCCATAACGTAACGTTGTTTCGGCATCCTGACTTGAGAGCCAGCTCCATTACAGGCTAGGTATAACTTCAACCACACCGTCACTTAACATAAGGTGAGTTGTGGTCAAAAACGAAAACTGTCAACTATAAAAAAAATCACCTGATCTAGATTTAAAATGTTGAACTTTAAAATAGTCGTGTCTTACGAGACATCAAGTTTATTTGCATAACATTTTGTACAGTAATCCTTTTTAAAAATACTGCGTGTCGATTTGGAACACAGCAGTTAACGTTCGCATATTACGGCTTGGCTGATCGGATTCCCCGGAGCTCTCGTATTTTAACTTTGTAACAAGTTACTTTTGCGAAGCAGCATCCAATATGAAAGTTAATCCCCCAGAAATGCGCTAGCTGCCACAAAATTTAAAATTTTACCGACATACTCCATAGAGTAGCATAAAAAATTTCATCTCATTGTCATTTCCTGGCTGGAATGACAAAGCGGGCAAAAACTTAATTTATATTTTTTACTAAATTCCCTACGCTCCCCAAAGCTAATGTTTTTAAATAAAAGTAATGACATAAACGAGATTCTCTCGGATGGTAAGAGACAACGCATGTCCATAACCATGATACTTAGAACTTTGTGTAACAAACCAAAGTCCAGGGCAACGCTGTGTCGGCGTTCATTACTTTGAGATTTTTTTTACACGTATATAAGATATAAGTCCTCGTTTGACTACCAACTCGTCTGATGGTAAGCGATGACGTAGTCGAAGATAAGCGCGTAGACATAGAAGATTAATTACTCTGACGATTTTCGATGGTTAGTCTCAATAGCATTGTAATTTCGCTAGCTTTCAATAAACTTTCAACCGGAACATAATATTTACACACTACTGCTTGGCGGCAGAAAATCTAGTAATGCGGTGGTAACTACCTAGTCAACCCCTGCTAAGGAGATCTACCACCAAGTAAACCGTCAAGTAAGTTTGCGTGGTGGTAGGGTATTTCTAGTACTCGGCTGGCTAGCTATCAAGTTGAAAATCTGCCGCCAAGCATCTAACGGTGTGTTCCGGCAGCCTCACTTGAGAGCCAGTTCCATTCCAGGCTAGGTGTGCTTTACCATTTTCGATCACACCTCACTTAACATCAGGTGAGCTCTGGTCAAACACCTAGCCTGACAAACATTTAAAAAAAAAACTGAGTTTTTAGAAGTTTCCATTTATTACAACCGGACATTAAAACATATTGTGTATAAAGGGTAGGTATTAAAAATAAATAAATGTGTTTTACAATAACTCACAACAAAATTCACGAATGTCACTAATTGAACGTGGAGTGAGAGTAATGGCGCTACTTTCGGAGTAAGAAAAAGTTAAAAAAATTAACTAAGACTGAGTTTCCGCGACCGGGAAAAGGTGTCGCCTGTTTAAATCATGCCCGGAACAGGCTCCGGAGTTTTAAGGGAGATGTATTGCGAGAAATCTTCCCGGAAGTTTTTAATACTTGTTACGAAATTACAATTTTGTCTCCTGTAAAAGTCCGGGGAACGGTCAACGCCAATTATAAAGATGTTTGACCTACTAATTTGCATTTGGCTGTTCAAGTGACTCCTTGGTTATTTACAAGCTGTTAAAGTAAAATAAAAAATGAGAATTTCAATGTTCTGTTGTTATTTACGAATTTGCTCTGTTTTTATAACCAGTCTCATTGCTAGGAGCAAACATCTTCTCTTTGTGGGACGGATAAGGTCATAATGCACCACGCTAAAATTTAACTAGCTTAAAGTAAATTTTTTGAAGCCTAGTTGTAATACTATTTAGCTTTCAATTAGGTTTCCGGTTTTAGCTCCCAAGTTATTAAGATAGAATGTACATTTTATCGTTTTAAGCGATAAGGCCGCCAGTTATTGTATTACTTTTAAGCTGCTATCAATATTTTATGGGTTTTTTTAACATGACTACCGACTCGCCTCTTTGTAAGCGATGATGTGGTCGAAGATAAAGCACGCAGACTTAGAAGATACCTATACACTCTGACCTTCCTAAGATCTAGTTTATATCTCTCAGGAAATAAATTGTGAAGAATAAAGAGTTACATCATCTTATCTTACTTTGTGCCGTTTTAGATTGAAACTTTAAGTCCGTGGGGGTCGCTCACAAGCTATATAGAGACCTACCCAAACGTTTAGAGGAAGAAAAAAAAAACAAAATCAAAAAGTCATTTATTCAGTTTAGGCCCTGGTAAGGCACTTATGAACGTAAAGTAAGTAAGTGAATCTACCACCGGCTCGTAATTACACTTCAACTGAGAAGACTCCGGCAAGAAACTCAGCAAGGCATTTTTTTGTGGATCTTTCTTTTCATATTAGGTTACAGTTTACAGTTATAAATATTAATACATACATTATGCTTACTACAATTGTCAGGTGACCAGAATGCAGGCATTTACTTTTGTCAAAAACTTAAACTGCCATCTAGAGTGACAATGCTGCCAGCATTCTGGTCACATTTCCTTCTTCTTGTGGACTTTTAGAGAAGATTTTTTTAAATAAATTTGTACATAGTAGGTTGTATTAATTTTAAGAATTTTTAAATTTGTTCAGTTAACAAGATTGAAAGCTTAATATAAATATAGGTGTACCTAAGAAAAAAATAACAAAACATATCAAAAGAATGATTAACATAAATATCGTAAGACATTTCACACAGCGCCATCTAGCCCCAAACTTAGCAAAGCTTGCTTTGGAACCAGATAACTGACAATATATATATATACTTTTTTTTGTAAATACACAGCTATAGTACAAACAAAACGCCCAGACACAGAACAAACATTTATCATCACATCATCTTGTAGCGATGATAGCTCAGTGGTTAGCGCGGTCGGTTCGCATGCCGAAGGGCGTGGGTTCAAACTCCAACAATGAGCTTGAGGAAACTATAGTGTGGCGGTAGGGTATTTTCTAGTACTCAGCCGGCTAGCTACCACCCTCAAGTTCAAAATCTGCCGCCAAGCATTTAACAATATGTTCCGGCAGCCTCACTTTTACCATCTTCGACCACACCGTCTCTTAACTGAGTTGTGATCAACACCTAGCCTGTCAGTCATAAAAAAAAAGTTTATTCTGGTGGGAATTTATCCCACGCCTTACAACTGTTGAAGCACATTTTCTACCAAATAAGCTAACAAGACAGTCTGTCTAATTAGCCTGAAAAACTCTTGTTATTTTAATGTAACATGTATGAAGCAAAGCCTTATGTCTCAACTAGCTACTACCTCAATCCCGCCTTATTAAAACGTACATTACCTGGAGGCTGCCGAATATTTGAGGCAAATCTGCGTTTTTCCTCGTCCCGCTTCGGAAGGCTTTGTCGCTAACGGGGGGCATGTCGCGCATACGTAATACTTTTCACCTACGGCTTACGGCTTGGGCGGACGCGGTGTAAGTTGGGGCGGTGGAGCGAAATGGGGGCGGAGTGGAAGAAAAACTAAAGGTGTTTCAAAGAAAAACAAGGTTTTTTTTATGTAAAAGCTCTCCTGATGGTAAGAAAGCATGTTTATGATCATTGTAGCGATACACAAAACTTTGAGTAGTATAACTCAGTCCAGGGCGTCGCTGCTTTTGAACTCATTACTTTAAGACATCCGATGTATTTCGTAGCGAAGATAGCTCAGTGGTTGGCGCGATCGGTTCGCATGCCGAAGGGCGTGGTTCAAACCCCAACAATGAGCTTAAGCTGCCGGTGAAGGAAACCATCGTTAGAAAACCATAGCGTAGTGGTAGGGTACTTTCTAGTACTCGGATGGCTAGCTACCACACTCAAGTAGAAAATCTGCCGCCAAGCATCTAACGGTGTGTTCTGGCAGCCTCACTTGAGAGCCAGTAACATTCCAAGCTAGGTGTGCTGTACCATCTTCGACCACACCATCACTTAACATCAAGTGACCAGTGGTAAAACAAAAAAAATGTTTAGTCTCAACAGCCCTGCAGTACCCTTTATACCGGAAAACAGTAATGTTTGCACACTACTGCTGGGTGGCCGAATAACTGGTACTGCGATGGTATCTACCTAAATGCCCTCCTTCTAAGACAATCTACCTCCAAGTTAATTTATTCTATACACATTTAAGAAAGTTGTTCAGGCATTGAATAGTTATGATCGAATAAAGATGCACATGAACATAAAACAACGCTTCTTTTTTGGGTAGTCGGGTAAAAATTGAGATGTGTGCCGTGAGATTTAGCCCATGATGTCCAGATATGCACTCAGACGGTATCCCAAATAGACTGATTGAGACTAATTTTTCAAATTAACTAAAAACTTTTTACCGGCCGGCGCTCCGCTCAGTCCTTACACCTGTCACGTGGTCTCAGGGTCTCCCCCGAAATAGTCTCCGGTTTTTAATAACCGCAAATGACGCCCTGTTATAGCCCCCACAAATCCTGACACACGACTTGCGTCCTTGATTAAAGCTGCTTTTATGATAGACGCTACTTGCTGAGATGAGATGTTTTTGCTCTTGAGAGGTCAGCATTATCTCTCTGTTCTTATCCTATGTATCTACAAGGCTTTAAGCTTGGAATGTGCTAAGCCAAAAAAAGGTCATATACCACTGAAAAGATCACAATTGGTTGGAACTGGTTCTCAAATGAGGCTGCTGGAATACACCGTTAGGTACTGAACGGCAGATTTTAAACTTGAAGCTAGCCAACCAAGTCCTATAAAGTACTCTTACTCCATGCCTATGGTTTCCTTAATAAAAAACTGTGAAATTTCTTTCGTGAAATATTTAATATAGCGTATCTAATTTTATCTTTATACCTATAAATTTACTATACCTATATTCTAGCAAATGAATTAAATTAATTTGAATTTATATAAAAAAAAGTTGAAGTAATTCGATGTATAATACATTATAATTATTTAACATACACCAGAATAGTAATTTTAATTAGGTTTTAAAATATTACAGATTTTTTAATTTATCATTAAAAAAATGTAAGGTTTTATTTTTATATTAAGTTCACATCGAATACATTTTTAATTTTAATTTTATTTTAATTTATCATTGTTGTAACAAAAACGACTTCTAGGCGGAAACACAAAAGATATATAACGCTTGAATACCTTAAAATGAACTTCCGTAAATAAACGCCTGAATCAATCCAAGAAACTGAATGTTTTTTTGAAAAACAAAAACTCAATCCAGTTGAGTCCATTTCCACTTATCTACCAAGCAATTGCATCGCCCGTCCTCAGAATTTCCTATCTCAAAAGAAAATAGCTCGAATTTCCACACCGTTTCAAACTTGGGTCTAGACTTTTTTACGTCCGATCAAAATGGAGAGTGCCCTGGGGTAAAGTAGTCTGAAATCCTTGCGTATTTTCGCTAAAGGAATACTTATTCAAAGGCGTATGACGTGTTATCTGCGCCATTTTTCACGCAAGCACTTAAATCATTGTGTCTTAGTACTATGACAATCTCTGGAGGACTGCGCGAGAAAAAATATGGTATTTGTAGTTTGTTGAATATGTTTTTGTCCCAAATGCCACATATGGAACTAGTTTGGTGGTAGGCGCCACCCCAGTACCAAATATACTGCCAAGCAATAGGGCGTAAAGATTATTGTGTTTGCTTGAAGAGGTACTACTAGGTACTACTATTGAAGTTACACAGTAAAATACACTTGCCATTGAATATCTCAAGCTAATAAGCGCAATTGAAGATGTTTTGAGCTCTTAGTAACGTAGCTACGAAAAGGCTAGGCGGTGACATGCACTGGGACTCTCTAGCTTAGGGCCTCTCGGATCCTGACCACCAAGCAAGTCGAGCTTACTTTCATTTCTCCCCTTTTTAAGATATAAATAAAGCAGGTTCTAATAATCATGTAATTAACTTGATAAAACTAAATTAGTTTATACAGGACCCAAATTTTTTGCACCAGGGTTTTTGAGTACCTAGTACGTCACTGCTTGGACTTAATGTTGTTGACTATAAACATGTGTTACATTACACTTTTCTTGGTCGCTTTTGCGGCCTAGCGAACCATGAAACATCTTAGAAATATAGTCCATCTCTTAATATAATTTTTGCTCAAAAGTTGCTCACGGGCCGCTTTACGGGCCGGCCTAGCAAACCGCGCGACATCGACTTTTTGACGTTTAGAAAACACACTTGGTTTTAAGTTACGTGACGACGGAGAATAATTAAGTACCAATATAACTTTTACTTGAATTTTACAATCGCGGGCCGCTTCAGTAGTTTAATGGACCGGACGACATCCTAAGATTTTTTTTTAACTTAACCATTACTTGAGATTTTGCTTCATGGGCCGCTTTGACGGCACGATAACTGAGAAAGAAAATTTACGAAAAAATTGTTTACTATCCCACTATTATTGATTATTATTTGTATCCCACTGAAACCATATCTATTCTGTATAAATAAAAAACAGTTTCAGCAATTTTTCGGCCCCATCTAAAATCACATTAATCCGAAGTTCTGCTGCAGTGGAAGTATTTATTGCTGCATCTATCCTACTCTGTCTCAAGAAGATGTGATCGCGCCGAAGTATCAACACAAGTTGCGGTCTACACAAATACTCATACCAACTTCCACGACAAAAATGTCATTATCATAACGACAAAACTTTATTAAATCTTTTAATTAAAAAACAAATGTTAAATTTTCATGAATTTAATAAGGTCCACAATATCTCTCGTTATTTGAGTGTTACAGAGGTCAAGACCTTCCTAAAACGGTATTATTAAAGGGTATTGAAACTTCCAAAACGTTTGTTCCCTTATTACTTCTCATTCCATTTCCATTCTGTTTGCTAAGTACTTCCTTACGAATAACTTCAGGGAGCGTTTCCTAAGATAGAATTTCCTTTTTGAAAACTTTCCAAGCAATCCCTTTAAGAAAGTAAAGACCGTATGGTTCATTAGCTTTCACCTAGTTCTTTTGAGAGTTTATTTGGTATTTTTTCCAATTCCTCTTTAAGAGTTTCTAAATATCTCAATAAAATCACGCTGAACTTGAATATTGATGAAATGTTTTTGAAGGATTTAATATTGATTGAAATGTTGACGTAAATACAGTATACAATAGTATACATAATGAGTGAGTGGAATTATTTGGGTTTATATTTATTTTTGATAAAGTAAATGAACAGGATGCTTTCCTGATGGTAACACATTATACTTGTCCGTTACTATTGCACTTGGTACCCAGAGCTTTGTGTAATAAAGCAAGGTACAAAACAAATTTTCAACGTTTAGTTTCAATGGATCCGTAATTTATCTAGCTGCAGTACTAAGCATGTAGTGTTACTATTGAGGTTTAATGGTGGTCTAGGTAGGTACCACTGCAGTACCCGATATTCTGCCGCCAAGCAGTAGTGTGTAAACATTAATGTGTTTCAGTTTGAAGGGTGCAGCGAGTAAAATTACAGGGTTGTTGTGACTAATCATGAAAGTCGCAAAGTAATGAGCGCCAAGCCAACGATTCCCTGTGCTTTCTTTTGTTACTCAAAGTTCTGTGTATCGCTTCAATAGTTACGGACATGCGTTATCTCTTACCATCAATAGAGAGTCTTGTTCGTTTCATTACTTTAATAAAAATAAAGTTTTGTTCTGATTTTGTGAAGTAATTTTGACCGAGCTTAGTGATGATCTCTGAGCTTACGTAATAGACATAATATAAATACATTATTTCAATTTTAATAAATGTTTGACAATAATTTAAATTTAACATTAATTTGATCCCTATGTAATTTGTAGGCCAGCTCGTGCAAACACAATTTTCAAGTCCAAATATGAGCCAATTTATTTCATTGGTATTGAATTCGTGAGGTCACAATTCGGGATGGACAACCACTATAAAACTATATCTAAGCTACTACTCGCCTAACAAATAAAAATCAATATCCCATATACACCGCCATAAGACTTGCCCACAACCGTCAGTGTGTCATTGGCAAAGCCAGATTTATGGTGGAGTAAGTGATTTACGCTCCAAACTCCATCTATCAGAGAGCTGATAATGTTTTGGAAGCTTGTAGGATATATTTTTGTATAACATTTCTATAAATATCTAGACGAGTTCCTGCTAAGGAAATTTACTATTTCGTAAAATAGGTTTTAAAAAAAAAAAGATTGTTTTGTATTGACCCACACAAAGTCATTCACATAAACACACACCCACGCACACACACTACAATATAATAAGCTTAACATAATTTTTGTGTACCATTTACTTATTTCTAAGATTTAAATTATATATTATTGTTAAACTTCATATTTAGTACGAAGACCCTGGCTGCAGCAAGAATGAAAGCTACAGCTGCAAACAGGGTTACTAATATTATTGTATTTTGCCTAAAGCAATAAAGTTATTTGTTTTTGTATTGTGTCAATTGGAAACTATGAAGAAAACAAAAATACTCGACGTGTATCATACCGTACCGGACCGTATAATAAATAAATAAGAAACCATCAATATCCAAGTTACGGGGCACGTTCTATCCAAATCATGTCGGATCAGAATTAACGGGTTGCGTTCTCGTATTCCCGCAATGGAGCCGAATTTACTTCTAAAGGCAGGTCCACACTCAACTGCAAGTTGTGACAACTTCGCATTGCAAATATCGCTACACCAACTCGATTTACAACTTCATCAGGAACGATAAGAATCAATGCAACGTTTTTACCACGGTAAAATATCTCGAAGATATGTGAAGTTTGTGAAGTCTGCCAACTCGCACTTGGCCAGTATGGTGACCTCAATCTTCTTACAATAAGAAAAAGCTCGCGTCTAGTAGTTTTTATGACAAAGAAAGAAAGAAAAATACACGATATATATAATAGCATTCTGTATTGTATTTAGAGACAAGTGCCGCTAGTTGTAAGATAGACCCTTTATATTTTTATTATATTTAATGTATTTAAATGAACAAGACTCTCTCCTGATGGCAAGAGAAAACACCTGTCTATGACAATAGCGGCGGTACCCAGGACTTATGGTAATTTACAAAGTTCCAAAGACATTTTATGATGATTCTGATTAACCTTGAGTTTTGCTAGCTGCAGTATCTGTCAAACAAAAAAATTATAATATTTGTACACTACTGCTTGACGGAAGAATATATGATACTGTGACTTATGTGATACTATTTCCTTCTAAAGAAATCAAGCGGATAATTTTAGGTCAGAAGATGAAATTTAGGTTTTCATACTCATTAAAACGCATTTAGCAAAACAAAATAAATTAGTTTTTAATTTTTGTTATTCGACAGTAATAATTAATTTATTATATAAAAAATGCACCAATAAGTCAGTCAACAATGTGAACAAATCGTAATTTTACTGAGTTTAATCTAAAAATATTAATTTTATTGATAATTCTCGTAGTTGATTCATTAAAATCTAATATTCAAAATCATAAATAATTTTCTCATCACGAAATGTGATATATTTTTGTAATTCAAATTCGTAGTAAAAAAAATATTGCTATTTATTCTAATGAAATTTTCCAATCGTCTGGGTGTATAGTGTGCACTAGTCTTTACGGAACCTACTATCGTTTTCATACCGGAATACGTGAGAGGTACCGGTATGAACACGATTCGGTATCACTGTGAATTCGGTTCGGATAATGAATTTGATTGGTTGATGTGAGGAATGGCTGCTTGCAATTGCATTATTAGCTTTACATATTTCAAATAGGTTACGAGGGTGGTCCGATAAATACTTAGCCTACAAAAAAAAAACGAAAATTTTGGAAAAGTGCCGATTTATTTCTCAACATAGTCTCCTTTTTTTTGGCCTGTAGGCTAGGTGTTTGACCACAGCTCACCTGATGCTAAGTGACGGTGTGGTCGAAGATGGTAAAGCACACCTAGCCTGGAATGGAACTGGCTCTCAAGTGAGGCTGCCGGAACACACCGCTAGATGCGTGGCGGCAGATTTTCCTCTTAAGGGTGGTAGCTAGCCAGCCGAGTACTAGAAAGTACCCTACCACCACGCTATCGATTCCTCACGATGTTTTCCTTCACCGACAGCTCTAGCTCATTGTTGGGGTTTGAACCCACGCCTTTTCGGCATGCGAACCTACCGCGCTAAAAGAGTGGGAACTCGCAGCTTTGACAGGTGTCAGATAAAATTGATGACAGACTGGCAGATGTATTGAGATGGCAAAAATGCGTAAACAGCTATTTGAATTGCATAAAATCTTTGCAAGTGTACATTACCATCCTTCCAAGAAGGAAAGCTACAGAATTTCTTTTGGAGCAATCAAAACTAAAACGAATGCTCGTATTAGGTTTCATTTCACAGTGAAAATCCATTCAGAAACAAGCGTGTTCGAAACCATTAGATTTCCATTGCAATAGTAAATTGCTTTAAAATAACGTGCTTTATATTTGAACGCTTGCAAAAAATAACATTCGTTTTATTCAGGCTTCTAAATCAAACGATACGTGCTGCAGTTTTATTTTTGTATTGTTGTTTTAATTGTGCAGGTTTCATAAATTTCAAACAAAAAATTCTATAATCTTTGAATTTATAGAAACTTGTATTAAAACGTTTTAAAATTTTGTAGGTACCATCTGTTAGCTCACTCGTAAAGTAAAGGTGCATTTACTACCTTTGTGTGCGTGTGTTTTATGGTATTACCGATAAAGATAGAATAATTTTTGTTATCCAAAAAGTTAAATAAATATCTACGTAAAATCTGTTTATTTTAAGAATTTGTCTTGTAATAAAGCCATCTTGCGAGTTTTTTTTCTAGGTAACACTTCTTTTACTTTGTTTTTGACGTCGCAGTTTCTGCATTTGCCAGTGTCAAGTATTTCGAAATTTTCTCGCATATCACTAAAAGTCTAAACTCGGTGGTTCGATTCCCACCAGGACAAACATTTATGTGCCGATAAAAATGGGTGATTTACATTTATTATAAGTCTTTATTTACAAAAAAAAAAAGTGTATAAGTATTTTATCAGTTATCTAGTTCCCATAGTACAAGCTTTGTTTAGTTTGGGGTTAGATGGCGCTATTTATTATTACATAAATTAGAATTTAGTTTCTAACGCTCAACCAAATAGAATAAACTATTGCCTCTATCTTTCAACTCAGCTTGAGTAGTTTTTTTTCGTCGTCTATTTTATTCTTATTTTAGGGTTCCGTACCCAAAGGGTAAAAACGGGACCCTATTACAAAGACTTCGCTGTCTGTCCGTCCGTTTGTCTGTCACCAGGCTGTATCTCAAGAACCGCGATAGCTAGACAGTTGCAATTTTCACAAATTATGTATTTCTGTTGCCGCTATAACCAAAAACAAAATAAAATAAATATTCTCATATAACAAACGCGATTTTTTTTGTATTTTTCATAGATGGTACGGAACCCTTCGTGCGCGAGTCCGACTCGCACTTAGCCGGTTTTTTTATATAGTCTTTCTGAAAGCTTTTATTACAAGAGTGCCTCTCATAATACACATTCGCCATTGAATCCTTTGACGTAACACAGATTACGGACCAAATCCCTATTCATTGTTAGAATTTATCACCCAGCATTGATTTACAATGTTATCAAATGTGGGAATTGGGCTGACTTGGTGTCCCTTTGTGGATTAGCTTCTATTTACCCGAAACGATATGTATAACTGATATATACGTGAGGTTTCATTTATAGCTATTGGGTTTTATGACTTTAGGACTACAGTGATGGTTAGCGTGTTTGCTATTGAGTTATGGTTAGATTACCACCCGACACAATAATTAATGTGACGATAAATGTTTGTTCTGCTTTCGGGTGTTCATATGTATTTACAAAAAAAGTACATCAGTATTTCACTTGGTGTTAGATCTCTTTAGCAGGAGATCGTCTAGGTCTAGAAAGCAGTAGTGTGCAGCTATTGAAATTACAAGGCTGCTGAGACTAAACATTGGAAGTCAAAGTAGTGAGCGCCAAAGCATTATTTTAGGAATTGCCTTGGACTTTGTTTGTTACTCAAAGTTCTTAAAAGCGTTGCAATGGTCATGGACATTCGTTATCTCTTACCATCACGAGAGCGTGTTGTTCGTTTCATTACTTTTACATTTAAAAAAAAATGTCTGATGGATGAGAGCTATGCTTTCAGATATCTGATCTCTCAGATAACTGACAAAGTAACATTTGATTAGCGATAACGCAAAAAGAATAATCCAAAAATGTATGGGATTAACATAAGCTGTCGATGTGTCACGTGAGAAATTACAGGGCTTTCGAGACTAACCATCGAAAGTCTCAAAGTAATGAGCGCCAAAGCAGCGATGCTTTGGATTTTGTTTTACTGGTCGAAGTTCTGTGTGTCGCTGCAATGATCATGAACAGGCAATTCAAATTCTTCTTGTAAATTCTTACAATTAGGAAAGCGAATCATTCGTCTTTTTATTTTACGTAAAAAAAATACAACATTTTTAATATTTACCGACTCACAGTGGATCACTAGCACACATTCATAGCGATGATAGCTCAGTGGTTAGCGTGGTCGGTTCGCATGCCGAAGGGCGTGGGTTCAAACCCCAACAATGAGTTTGAGCTGTCGGTGAAGGAAAACATTGTGAGGAAACCATAGCGTGGTGGTAGAGTACTTTCTAGTACTCGGCTGGCTAGTTACCCTCAAGTTGAAAATCTGCCGCCAAGCATCTAACGGTGTGTTCCGGCAGCCTCACTTGAGAGCCAGTTCCATTCCAGGCTAGGTGTGCTTTACCATCTTCGACCACACCGTCACTTAACATCAGGTGAGTTGTGGTCAAACACCAAGCCTGTCAGCTATAAAAAAATAATTAAAACATATATTTGATTATCTTATTTTTAAATCTGGCAATGTATAAGGATTACACATATCTAATGTTAAATCATTTAAGCTGGAACTGGCAGGACAAGTTACATCGTATTATTTTCCAATAACGTATGTTTTGCGTGTCCTGGAATTACACAATTTGGTTCGACCTGCCCCCTTTTTATTACCGGTCAGCTAGACAGACACGGCCAAAGCGCTATTTGTACTTGGTAGACATTCCCCACGTAGGCACTAAACGCTTCGATTACACATTTTTCGTACGTACAACGAAGACGTGGAACTTTTTGACCGCGCGGCGTCCAAATTTCCCACGAAATAATGGGTGTCTTCAAATTAAGTATACAAGTTGCTTCTAGGTTAACGTGCTCCATCTTAGACCACGTCCTGCTTAATATCAAGGAATTATGAGGACAAAGGCAATCCTATAATGACAAAAAATAATGCCAAATTAAAAAAAAAAAAAAATGTATTGTGGTGAAACATACATTTTCGTATTGCTTTTAAAACTTTATGGAATGTTGTAGAAAAGTCACCATTTTTTTATTGGAGCATAACCAGACTTGACCTGAACACATTTTGTACGATTTTGACTGTGTACTTATCACTAAATTTCGAAAAAAATACTTGGAAATATCTTAATACTGGCAAATTCAGAATGGGAGTTACCAGAACAAAAAAAGAAAATTTTCTTGACGCAGTAATGACAGATGAAGTAAGATAGTGACATAGCTAAGTGAGGAAGGCATGAACTTTAGTAATTCAGCTGCAAGGTGGTTCAACGTTTCATTTGAAAGGTACAATATCGTCCACTTGCGATGACAGTGTGACATCTCAAAAACCATAATTTTATAGAGTTTTAAATGATCTTAACTTTTAAATTGCTATCAAGATAGCTTTATTATGTATGAAGTGATTAGAGTATAATTAATATTGAAATTAAATACCAAAAAGAAAAAACACATTTGGAAGTAAATTAAGTTCCAGCTGTATTGTTGATCATTTATTATGTTGGTGTTCATTCCAAGAAAAGGTCAATTTACAAGGTGGTAAGTTTAGTTGTCACGCTGAAGATGATGTGGAAATTGACATTTAATACATGGTATCCTCGAATGTCACGTTTTGAAAACCGATAGCACTTCATACCTCGAAGCTTAGGTGACAACTGAACTGTCACTGTCTCAAAAACCAACTAGATCACCAAACGAAACAGTGCTATATCGTGATATTTTGTCTTTTCTTTGTTTATTGTAATAAATATTCCGTTTTTGGAGACATCGCAATTCAAAATATCAGTAAAACAAAAAATCGTATATTTCGAGATGTCACACTGTCTTCGCAAGTGGACGATATGAATCAACCAAATAACAGATCAGTGACAAAAAAAACCGGTATCTTCTTTTTACATTTATCTGACTCTTTCTGCATCGTGTCGTCTCTTTCCACGCCATTACTGTCGATTCGCAAAGAGATAGCGCCCCTCGGGCAGTGTTTATGAACGACCCTTGTATGTTTGGTTTAAGTAATGAACTTACGAGCAAACTGAACAAACATGCTACGTTGAAGCTAATTTTCATAGAACCCGCTCGTTATGCTCTGACCGACGACTTGATACTTGATAGACGTTACATAAACTTAATCTTCATTTAAAGGAGTAGGCAACACATTTGGAAAGCTTCTATATTTATATTGCATATACGAAAAGATAGGTTATAAAAATGGGGGTATATTTATGTTGTAGATACCGTCATGCGTACGTGAATATTAACATTTTTGAACATTAAGAGGTCTGTAAGATTTCCATGTTTCAAGTCCGCACTAAACGTAACCAATACTTTAGCTGTCGAGTTGTGTAATTTTACATTAAGGGTGTAAATGGTAGATATGTAGATGTAACATCAAATTCTTTAATTTTGTTGTCATCAGTTTTCTGAATAACCTTCATAATAGACACAAATTTAAATTTAATTTACTGTTGTCCTCTATACGATCCTAAAATTCTAAAATCACCACACATTGATGACGATAAAATATTGTAATCAGCGATGGAATTACCGCTCCAATTACATTGCTCTCTGTGCTTTTATCAAGGGTTACAAATAATGATTACAGCATCGTTGTGCAACCCAAACTTTGTCAACAAACGATTTTATTATTGTTATCCAAATAACTGTTATCTTAACAACAAATTTAAATTCATGAACACTAAAAACTAGTATTTGAACATCGCAAAACGGGACACTACAGCTAATTGGTTCATTCAAGGTCACAACTTAAATACTGGCGTATTATTGGAGGATGTTGTACTTGTGTAAGCATACTTTGTGCCTATGAGTTTACTGAAAACTTTAAACTTATGTCTATGGATAAATTCTTGATCGTCTATCTCACCACATTCTAAATTGGCTATTATAACCGTTTTATGGTATACTAAATGTTATACCTGCACACTTGTGTTAATGTACCCTAAACGCCCGTAGTCAGGTTGGAAGTTTTATAGATACGTGGACTTTGCCTTCAGGTCCTAGTAGTGTTATAAGGAAATAATGACGTGGGTTCAATTCCCAACAATCTGGTTAAGCTGCCGTTGAAAGAAAACATCGTTACGAAACTATAGCATGTTGTAAGGGTACTTGACTGACTAGCTTAAAGCTCAAGTTGAAAATTTGCCGCCAAGTACCTAACGTTGTGTGCTGGCAGCCGCAATTGAGAGCCAGTTTCATTCCGGGCTAGGTATGTTTACCATATTCGACCACGCCGTTACTTAACATCGGATGAGCTGTGATCAAACACTTAGTTATTATATAATTATAAAAAAAATACTGTGGTAGTTGACATAAGGTTGCCCACTCTCCTTTTTTTTTTTTCACTTTACTTTAGTAACAAATAACTAGAAAAGTTTGGTCTGGTTAGTTGGTACAAGTACTTGAATGCCATGGACTATACGTAGGTATACTATTTTTTCATTTCTTACTAGCGACCCGCACCGGCTTCGAACGGCTAGTTACAATGGGTATAGGAAGCTATCCTTAAAAGGTAGATATATACCACCGCGGACATTTTTGTAGATCTATAAAATAGGAATATCCCGCCATGCAGTGTTTTGTTATATCTCAAAGGGATTAGGCAGCGTTTTCGATGAAAGCTCCCAGGTGGTTTGACTTTTTCCGACACTTCCAACAATTATCAGCATATTTCAACCAATTTACACAAAACCTCGACAAATTATATACCTAGTTAAATCTTCCTCATGAATCACTCTATCCAATCGCGAAATTCGCATGTTAATCCGTTCAGTAGTTTTTAAATTCATCGCAAACATACAGACAGACGCGGCGGACGAGTTTGTTTTATAATATGTAGTGATAATGATAGTGATTGATATTTTCTTCTAGGTAAGCATGCTCCATCTTAAACCGCACCACTGCTTAACATCAGGCAGGGTGTGGTCAAACGCGAACCTATTTTGAATAAAAAAACAAGCCTTTTTAGGTTAAAAAAATAACTTTTATTTTTTTTTTAACTTTTCTTTAGGTAAAACTACGTTAGAGAGGGATAAATTTCGTAAGTTAAGTAAATCTTATACTAAAACTTAAAACAGGTAACTTAATCCTTACAAATCGGTTGAGTCGTCTATTTGGACCAACCGGGAGTCGAACAAAAACTTGATTTATCCCTTTCTTCCCGATCCATCATGGCTGAGATAAGGGGGGAGGGATGGGAGGCACACACCTCCAAGGGCCAGCGAGAGCCAGCATAAGTACCAATATGTATACTTAGTTAAATCGTGAATCTTAAGCTATACCCACTTCTTTAATAAAATGCGCATTGATAGATTTTTTCAACCGACTTCAAACAGATCAGTAGGTATATACCTAGCATTATTATACCTAGCAGGTATAATAATACTTTATTTAAATTAATAGTTAAGTTTAGATAAAAATTGACACTCTAATTGTGATAATAAATCATCATAATTTGTAAATTAAACCATATCTGTTCTTTTTAGTGTAATTTTTTTTTTAAAAGGTTTTACTTTTTTTTTAAGTTGGTTTATTTTTCAATTTTTAATTAATTTATAGCATCATGGGTAGACCAACGATGTTCTGGACTATGTTTTACTACTCAAAGTTCAGTGTATCACTGCAATGGTCATGGACAGGCGTTATCTCTTAACATCATCTTATTGCGTGGTGGTAGGGTATTTTCTAGTACTCGGCTGGCCTTTTTTAGTACCTTCAAGTTGAAAATCTGCCGCCAAGCATCTAACGGTGTGTTCCGGCAGCCTCACTTGAGAGCCAGTTCCATTCCAGGCTAGGTGTGCTTTACCATCTTCGACCACACCGTCACTTAATATCAGGTGAGCTGTAGTCAAACAAATAGCCCGTCAGCTATAAAAAAAAACACCAGGAAAACGTCTCATTCAATTAAAAAATAAATCTAAAATCACAGTTTTATCTTCCAATTCACTCACGTGATTTGGAACCCCAATCCATCCTATAGACAGCTTCCCTTGGATTTGAATGCAGACAACTTCGCCCGGTGAAGGAATTTATTTGAATTGTTCAGAGGTTTTTAGTCAAATTGTGCGGAGGCTGGGGAATGTTTTGAATGTGTAATGTGTATATTTCTTATTTCAACTTGGGTTCGATTTTAAAGCTCGATTTGATATTGTTTTTTTTTTTTGTTATAATAATGAGACGAACGTGATGCTCACCTGATGGTAATAAGATAACGCATGTCCATGACCATTGCAGCGATACAGATAACGTTCAGTAACAAAACAAAGTCCAAGGCATCGCTGCTTTGGCGCTCATTACTTTGAGATTTTCGAGCGTTAGTCTCAACAGGCATGTAATTTTGCTAGCTGCAGTACCCTTCAAACTGGAATACAGTAATGTTTACACACTGCTGCTTCTGCACTATTTACCCCAAAAGATGAACTTTCTATTTTCTCTATGTCTCTTGCAAGAGACAATATTGTTGTTATGCTCTGCTTATTGTAACACGCAGTAACACAAGACTAAAAAAAAAAAAAACTTATAATAAATATTAGTGACGGTGTGGTCGAAGATGGAGAACGTTCCTGACTCCGAATGAAACTCTCAAGTGAAGGCTGCCGGAATACACCGTTAGGTAGTTGGTGACAGATTTAAGAATTAAGGGTGGTAGCTAGTCAGCCGAGTGATAGAAAGCACCCAATCGAAATGATAAAATATTGTTCCGTCACGATGTTTTCAAGCTTAATTCAAATACTAGTATTGGAACTCACGCCCTTTGGCGTGTGAAGCTACCGTGCTGACCACAGAGCTATCACCGCCACAATTTTTATGAAATAAATTACGTTTAGCCACCGACCGACTTTGTTTCACTACTCAAACTTCGGTGTATCAAGAAAATGAGCATGGACAGGAGAACGTCTCGTGAATAAAAGCAGCAGCAACTTTAGTATCAAGTTTGATAAAAAATCTTTACAGACTCCGATATAGAAGCAATTGTCATTATATATTCCCCCATTCAGCCTTAACTCATACTATATTATCGTTCACTCTTCTCTCCTTTGTAGCATTGGTTTGCAGACGGTCATAAAAATAACTTATCGCCTGTAGTTCCGCTACATCATTGTAATGTGTTAGTATTGGTAGTTAGCAAATACTTGCGAAGACATAAATCGATTGTGTTAGAAAAGGAAACTTTAGAAGTTCTGTTTATAAGAATTTTTTTTTTTATAATGACAGCTTCGAGCTTAATTTATTTTCGTGAAAAATAGATATAGGACATTTTTTGTATTTTTTATCTGTAGTATTCTATTCTATGTAGTATTTTATCTGTAGTCCAAGTACAGAAAAACAAAAAACTAACTTTGATAACCCTGGTGGCTCATTGGTAGTATATCTGCTTTAAGATGTGTATGGCGTGGGTTCGATTCTCAGCCAGGACAAACATTTTATGGTATAAACAAATGTTTGTTCTGTGTCTGTGTGTTTTTTATGTATTATAAGTATACTTTTTACAAAAAAAAGGTGTATTTAAGTATTTTATCATTATATATGACTTCCATCACACAAGATTTGCTTTGATGATAGCTCAGTAGTTAGTGCAGTCGGTTTACACGCCAAAGGGCGAGTGAACGAGCTTGAGCTGCCGGTAAAGGAAAACATCGTGAGGAAACCATAGCGTGGTGGTAGGGTATTTTGTAGTACTCGGCTGGCTACCATGAAGGCTACCACCCTCAAGTTGAAAACCTGTCACCAAGCACCATCGGTGTGTTCCGGCAAACGAGGGAGCCAGTACATTCCAGTCTAGGCGTGTTATACCATCTTCGACCAAACCGTCACATAACATCAGATGAGCTGTGGTCAAACTTCAGCTAGATGAAAAAAATCTTTATCGTTTAAAATCCAAAAATATAAATTATCCAAATAAAAGAGACGTTCAAAAACCGAACATGTTCTATGAAAGCAATATTCACGAACATAACGTCCCCTCGGTTTCATTACCACCATAAACCACGACAACAATAAAATAACAAAGATAAGCAGAAGGACAAAATGTCACAGTAATATAAATACAGATATATAACTTTATTTGTACCACACAACATTTCTAGTAACACGCTTCAAACAGTAAACAACAGTTAGGAAGTGTTTTTTTATACTAGACATGCATCTAGTCGTTTAAATTATCTTGGATAGTTTTATTTTAACGATATTTATGTACCTATCTGTCGAATCGAGGCGTGCGGTGCCACCGACAAACGACAACAATTATTTGCAAACGAATTACGAATATGATAATGAATTTTGGAACAATTATCTCATTTATTGTTTATGCTATATTTCTATTTGACAGAATGCATAAGACATAGAACCTAGACACAGAATAAACAATAAAACATAAAATATTTGTGAGAACCTAGACATAGAACAAACAATAAAACATAAAATATTTATTAGAACCTAGACATAGAACAAACAGTAAAACATAAAATATTTGTCAGAACCTAGAACTAGAACAAAAAATAAAACATAAAATATTTATTCGGAACCTAGAACCTAGACATAGAACAAACAATAAAACGTAAAATATTTGTTCTGGGCGGGAATCGAACTTACACCCTACAGTTTTGTTGTTTTGCTACCAAGCCAACAAGGCTGACGAAAAAAAATGTTTTTATAGTTTCTGTTCTGTCAAAAAAGATATGTATTTATCTTTCTGATAAGTTTAAGTTGCATAATACCTCATGTGTGCTCCGTTTCATCCTTTCTAAGTCATGCCATCCTCCAGCAGGGGTAAGAGATGCGGTCGCGCGGTACCCGGTGCTGGTATTTGTGCACGGGGAAAGCTACGAGTGGAGCTCGGGGAATCCCTACGACGGCGCCGTGCTGGCCACGCACGCCGGGCTAGTGGTGGTCACCATCAACTACCGTCTCGGCATCTTAGGTGAGTGGAAAACCTCTACACAAACTACTTTCCTTTTTATGATAAGTAGGCTTGTTGCTATCTCGCCTGAAACCGATTCACTAGCGACTTTAAGGCACCCAGGTTGTATCTCTCAAGGAACACCCACACAGACAGCAAATTCCATTGCTTAGCCCTTAACACGATGAAGATGGGGTTCCGTGTCGCTCGTGGCTGTGTGATAGTCAGTGCTGGATTACCCCTTAGGCCGGACTAGGCCATGGCTTAGGGCCCCCGACAAACAGGGGCCCCCACGAAAATCTGATGTGATTTTTTTAGATGCAATTTTTAATTTCAAGTTAACTTTTTAATTTTTTTAAATTTCTAGATATTTTTTTTTTAACTCATTTATTTATGAATTAATATGTATTTTAAACGCAAAATACCTATTTAAAAATGTTTATTCATTTATTCTTTCGATTGTTATTTCATCTGACGATTCGAATTTCAAACCGCGCGCTAAAGACTCGAAAGAGCGCTTACAAACTCCAGCTTGTTTATATAAATAAAAACGATACAGTGTTTTTAACGTCACACTACCATTTGGTGCTTGGTCGTTTAGCAAAACACATTTGGTTGGTTTTCTTGATAAAAAAAGAACGTTTTTTCAATTAGTGACAAATCGACTCAGGTGAAACACTACTAGATTTGTACACATTGACGTCACGCTAAAGTATAAATGCATAAATGAAGATTAATTTTACAATTATTAAAAAAAGGGGGCCCCAAAGGGGGCTTTAATGGCCAAGGGCCTCCATTTGGCTTAATCCGGCACTGGTGATAGTAGAATGGGCAGGGGAAAATTAGGTCATAAAGATTTGAACTTACTATTCTTACATAAAAACAAAAAGAAACAAATCCTTACAACTCAGCATTAAAATTCTAATAAGCATCCTATTAACATATATGACGATGATTATGAATCCAAGACCCACATTCACAAGCCGCGTGATTATGTGAAAGCTGAATCACGTAGATAATTCCAGATGGAACTTTATTGCTGTGAGACACGCGAGCGAGCGATTATAGGACGATCGGGAAATAAAACTTTAATCAATGCTAAGTGAGTTTTTGCTCGCGCATAATAGTTTGAAATTGTATGTAAATTAGTCTGAGCTACTTCGCCTGCTTCAGAAAGGTGTATAAACTTTTCTGTATAACAGTGTGTTCGAAGATGGTAAATTACACCTAGCCTGGTATAGAACTGGCTCTCAAGTGAGGCTGCCGAAATACGTCATTAGGTACTTGGCGGCAGATTTTTAACTTGAGGTTGGTAGCTACCCAGCCGAGTACTAGAAAATACCTTACCATCAAGCTAAGGTTTCCTCACGATGTTTTCCTTCACCAGCAGCTCAAGCTCATTATTAGGGTTTGAACCCATGCCGTGTGAACCGATCGCGGTAACCACTAAGCTATCGTCGCTATAAAATCTTTTCTTTGCCGCAAAGCGGCGGAAACCAAATGTAGTCTAATTATATCTTCAAATAAACTCAGTAACAATGCTCTCAAATTTCAAAATCGTTCCACGAAACAGCATCTTTCTACAACATTATAACATACATATAAATGAAAGCCCAATTCTCATTGTCTATTATTATAGCAGGAATTCGCGAAAATCCCAGCGCTATTCTCCTTAGCCGCATTACCCACCTTACGAAGGTACTTGTACGATTGCTTGGGCGTGTTTTCATGGTGACACGTCAAACTTTCAACGGCTTACAAGTCAACCTGAGTGGTTTGTGTTTTTTTAAATAGTTGATAGCTTACATGTTTTATCATATCTCACCTAATGTTAAGTGACGGTGTGGTCGAAGATGTGCGAATAGTGCGAAGCAAGACGAGGCCGCGCGCGCGTTGTCTCAGTTTTATCCCCATGATGAAGACCACCGGATGTGGCCGAAACTATAGTCGGAGTTTCCGATACAATTAAACGTGAGTAATCCCGCATAAATAAAACGAAAATGGTCGAAGACGGTAAACACACCTAGCCTGGAATGGAACTGGCTCTCGATTGAGGCTGCCGGAACACAGTGTTAAGTGCTTGGCGGCAGATTTTCAGCTAAAGGGTGGTAGCTAGCAACCCTACCCACCATGCTATGGTTTTCACACGATGTTTTCCTTAACAGGCAGCTCGAGTTCACTGTTGGAGTTTAGAAACCACGCCCTTCGACATGTGAACCGACCGCGTTAACCACTGAGCTATCATCGCTACAAAAATGTTTCAAAACCTCGTCAATTTCCATAGCAAAGATACTTATATACTATTTCAGTAATTGCATACTTATAAAACATACAGAACAAATATTAATGATTGTCACACAAATGTTTGTCTCCTGGGTGGGAATTGAACTCACGCCCTACAGCTCTTGAAGCAGATAAACTACCATATAAGATAACAGAGCAGGATACGCGTAATGTTTAAGGTTAATGAAAATAAAGATCCACAAAAAAATGTCTTGCTGAGTTTCTTACCGGAGTCTTCTCAATTGAAGTGTAATTACGAGCCGGTGGTAGATTCAAACATGTAACTTAACGTTCATAAGTACCTGACCAGGGCCTAAACTAAATAAATGACTTTTTGATTTTGATATTAATTTTGAATGATTAAATGTCATTTATTTGGACAGAAATTCTAATTTCTGTTATTGTTTTACAAATTAATCACGTCCTTACATCCAGGTATGTCTTTACATGTGATACGTCTTTTCTAGCGGTATAATGGAAACAGCCATTTGACATAGGCATGTATTATATATGAGTATCATTGTCTCAAAAGGATAATTTTCTGCTTAGCACCGAGGACGGCATTACTCCGGTATTATTCGGGAGAATCTTCCGTTTGTGGAACGGTACTATAATTGCCGCGCTTTAGAGATAGGACTCGATGTACTTTGAACATTACGTGGGATACTCATCGTGTATTTTTTATTTTATGTATTTTTTTTTGTTGACAGGCTAGGTGTTTGACCATAACTCATCTGATGTTAAGTGACGGTGTGGTCGAAGATTGTAAAGCACACTTAGCCTGGAATAAAAGTGGCTCTCAAGTGAGGCTGCCGGAACACACCGTTAGATGCTTGGCGGCAGATTTTCAACTCGAGGGTGGTAGCTAGCCAGCCAAGTACTAGAACGTACTCTACCACCACGCTATGGTTTCCTCACGATGTTTTCCTTCACCGGCAGCTCAAGCTCATTGTTGGGGTTTGAACCCACGCCCTTCGG
This sequence comes from Biston stratarius, assembly GCA_950106695.1. NCBI lineage: Eukaryota > Metazoa > Arthropoda > Insecta > Lepidoptera > Geometridae > Biston > Biston stratarius. The sequence goes on along the minus strand of OX467109.1, from coordinate 16,381,406 downwards.
CATGCGAACCGATCGCGCTAACCACTAAGCTATCATCGCTACAAATGTAATGGTACTGAAATTAACGAGACGCTCTCTTGATGGTAAGAGAAATCGCATGAGTAACAAAACAAAGCCCAGGGCATCGCTACTTTGGCGCTCATTACTTTGAAACTTTCGATGGTTTAGTCTCAACAGCCCTATGATTTCGCTAGCTGTAGCACCCTTCAATTATGCGCAATTACGGAACACTTTAATGCTTACACACTACTGCTTGGCGATAGAATATCTGATACCCGTGGTTCTACCTAGACGACCTCCATTCAAGGAGATTTACCACCAAGTAAATATGTATTTTTCGAACTCAGAAACAGAACAAACATTAATGCTCGTCACATATATGTTTACCCTGAGTGGGAAATGAACCCACGCTTACAGCTCTTGAAGAATACACTAACAAATACCTAACAAGGCAGTCAAATCTCAGTTTCGAATTCAAATCAATCTTAATCATAGAAATTTATATATAATATAGGTATGTAATGTACAAATCAATTCAATTTTCCTTAAAACCATGTTAAATGAATCATCGCAATTTATAAAAATAAATGTCATCTTATAAAAAAAGGTTATCTTGAGAAAAATATTGTTACATCAAATTTTATCACAAAATACAATGTTGACCTTACAAGATAAAAAATATATACGTAATCGCGTAACTATCCATAAATTAGGTCAAACTTTACCCCAGCCGACCCTATTAAATAACGCGCTTTCATCGTCGGGCGTAATGGACCATACGCTACACAGGTCAGGGGAGAATGGTGTAGTTTCTCAAATTTCATAATGTAAGTAGATGCTTTAAAACACAAAAAGACACAAAATTCAAATTTAAATTATTGAAATAATCAAATAAAATTTTAATAAATAACTAAAAGGTATGTCAATACACAAAATAAAAAATTGAATATATATTCCAAAATTAAAAAAAAATATTTAAAAAACATCACAGACAAGCTGTGCCTACGACGCCGTTCCATAGATGTTCAGTGCGGGTGAATTTTCTTTTAACTAAACCGACCAAAGCGAATTATTGTTCCCTTAAATTTTTTGTTTGTGAACTGATTGGAATAAAATAAGCATTACATGTTACAAGAAGCTTGCACACAATACATAAACCGCATTCAAATTGGTTGTCGTTTCTAAGATTAGCGTGCTGAAAAGTACAAACAGACAAACTGACAATACTTTTTATTTTTATTTTAATACTATACTAGCACGACTCGTTTATGACTTTATTATAATTATGTAGTAATATATACACACACAGAAATATTAAACACACATAAACATTTTTTTTAATGTACCAGTAATGAGACGAACGAGACGTTTTCCTGATGGTAAGAAATAACGCCTGTCCATGACCATTGCAGCGATACACAGAACTTTGAGTAACAAAATAAAATCCAGGGCATCGCTGCTTTAGCGCTCATCACTTAGCGACATTCGATGGTTAGTCTCAACAGCCCTGTAATTTCGCTAGCTGTAATACCCGGAACACAGTAATGTTTACACACTACTGCTTACGGCAAAATATCTGGTACTGCGGTGGCTAAAGAGATCTACCACGAAAGTATCAACAGTTCTACACTTTTGCAACAACTCTCCGATATTTGCAATTCATTGTGTTTTTTTTTATTTCTACAAAAAATTATACTTTTCGTATATATTTTTTTCGGTTCGACTACTTTGTTTTACCTACATTCCGGTTTCATCATCATCTGATGATGAACCCAGAAGCCAGGGGGGGTAGGCAGTTCATTGGGATTATTCTAGTGACAGTAAACACCAAGCAAAATACGGAATTTTGTTTACTTGCATGACATATTTATTACAGTTATTTTGGTTTAAAAATCAAAACCAATTTTGATGAAATTTCCATGGGACCAATCTAAAAATAAAAAAATATCTACTTCGACTTATAAATGATGGTGTTCTGGTGTAACAAAATACGACAGAATTGAAAACCTCCTCCTTTTATGAAGTCTGTTAAAAATAGTGAAAGACTTCGTAGGAGAAATGTAATTACGAATGATTGACTCGCCCGTGGAGCTCTCGGTTTTCCTCAAAAACTTTTACCTCTTACCTCCGACTAAAAACTTGTTTCTTTAACATCTCATTCTCTCTAATGAACACTTGCAATTATCTAGCGCAAATTAAATTTCGTATTCAAAACGTTTTTTAAAATGTTTTAATTAAATAAACTGCTTCTTTAACTAGGTGGCTTAATTAGGAATATGGTCTAGTCTAGAATTTTAAATTTAAGCAAGTTTTAAAGTTTTATAACAATGTTAGCTGAGTGATTTGTTAAGGTTAGCAGGCTAGATGTTAAAACACTGCCCACTTTATGTTAAGTGACGGTGTGGTCGAATAAGGGTGAACACACCTAGCTTGGAATGGAACTGGCTATAAAGTGTGGCTGCCGGAACACACGCTAAGCGGCAGATTTTCAACTTGAGGGTAGCTTAATCTAGCTCTAGCTAGGTTTCATTTTTACAAAACGTCGTTTCGGTCATCCAGGTACTTAATTATTATTTTTTCCATCCAAGGGTTGTCTGGAAGAGATTACTTTCAGCGATAAGACTGGTATTTGTTACTCTAGTTTATAAGTTAATATTTTTAGTGTGAATAATAAAAAGTTTAAAAGTTTTGAAATTTACTTTTAGATAGGCTACTTTTTACTCAGAAAAAATGTAGAGAACAACATCGCGGGGCACAGCAAGTAATAAAATAAAATTTGAACACGAAATAAAATTTGACAGTGGGAAAAGTTTTTGTAGGCATAAAACTCAATTGTTCATAAGTAAGACACATTACTTATTTTCAACTTATACGGACATTATAATTTACTCACTAAGCCAGTTTGCACAGTGTGTTCCGAGGATTTAAAGCTAACCGTACATTTGGCACTGGTTCAAGTATACCCGTGGTGTTAAGTGCTTCGCCTTTTAGATAGTTAAGTAGAGAATTCGCTTATACGGGAATGTTCGTGATTTATTTTTATTTTATTGAGATAAGACTTGCCGTGGTGGTGCCGGCGTAAGAATAGTACCCCACTCTCTTTGCTCGTGGTTGCCGTAAGAGTCAGCTAAGGTATATAATCAGGAAGATGGGCAGCAGCGTGTTCCTTGAACAATCACACCTAACTGCGCTCGCCAACCCGCCTGCCAAGCGTGGCGAGTATTGGCGAATCCCCCCAGGAGGAGGCCTATGTCCAGCAGTGGACGTCCTTTGGCTGATGATGTGTGTGAGATAAGATTAAAACCTAATATAAGACCTATTTAGTATAGTGTACAAGTAGAATTAATATAATATGTTAATGATATTATCATAGTGAACCTAAGGTCCAATAATACCATACACAACTTATTTATGTATTACCCGACAGTATTTAGATTAGTAAATAGTTAAATAATAAAAAAATAACTTAAATGAATAATATTACAAATCTATTTATTTAAATGTTTCATAAACACTAAGCTTAAAAAAAAAAGGTTTTTTTTTGCCTTTTCTTGTATTGCAATCTATCTTTTAGGCATTCAGCAATAAGTTAGAATTTGTTGTCCAATTTGTATAGTACTTGCCCATTGGAAAGCTCGCTTTTTAGCTTGGTCTATCTATAATAATAAATCCTGAGGGTATTTGTTTTTAAGCCTTCGTGGCATGGTTGGTTCCTCCATAAGATTCTTTGCAAATATGTTAGAATGGTGCGCAAGTCTTACCTTATATGTACTCATGAGATTCAAGAGAAGGTTCTCAATTCAATTGCTTTTTATGTGTGTTACTTCAGGACACCTTCATTTCAAAAACCAATTTCAAAAAATATTTTTTTATTTGAAAATATTTACTTTTAGAATGGATCTATGGACATCCCATGAAAATCTATTTCGTAGTTTGTTTTTTAATACAAAATACCTACAACCTTACCGTTTAGCCGAGTCAGGTTTTTTTGTTGTAATTTTTTTTTTTATTCGGATAAGTCCGGGTTTGACCACCAACTCACCTGATGGTAAGCGATGATGTGGTTGAAGATAAAGCACGCAGACTTAGAAGATACCTATTCACTCTGGCCTACTATATCAAGACTTGTTCTCTAAAGTTCTGTGTATCACTGCAATGGTCATGGACATGCGTGATTTCTTACGATCAGGAGACCGTTTCCTTTGCCACATTATATTTAAATTTTAAAGATTGCCTCTAAGCTTAAAAAATATGCAAGGACCTGCGCTTCAAATACAGACAGTACAAGTCTGGAAAATCGTGAAAAGGCTCGTAAAATTCACACGCCCATAAATCCTTCAAAGCCATAAAAGTCGTCAAAAACACATAAAATTTCGCGTTTCCATCGAATTCCGCTGAGTCGACATTCGCTAAACCCGTTCTGAATCTCCACATATTCCCTAAATACATTCTGCTTAGTGGACGTAGTTAGGATGTTATTCAGGGCAGCACATACGAACGTCATAAGGCATAATGATTTTGCAAACTAGCAAACAAAAGGCTCATCAAAACCGCGTAATTAATTTCGTGTAAAATATACTCGGCATATTAAAATATTCTATTCTTAGTATTCATGGAAATAAAGGTTGATCCAAGCAGACACAGCTTGGGCTAGCGACCTAAAAGGATTTCAGCGAACCACGTCTTGCAAACAAGCTGCCGCAAACACAAGCTACAGCAGTGACTTAATTCATAGCCGCTACAACAGACCGCGCTAGTAAAGGGCAATCTATAAAATAAAATAAAAAGTTAAACGATATACCTACTTCCAGCGTTTATTTAAGGGTTAATGATTTTATTTTTAGTTTTTAGCTTTTACGATTTAGCCAATTCTGTCCGGCTAACAGTATATGGCCTAGCGAGGTTCTACACGAGCTAGCGTACGCAACGATTACAGTCGGCGCCGTGTATGTGATTACAGATGATTACAGTGCACGGTGCTAATAGGTACACTATCTCGCTGCCTACGGATTACAGATCAATGAGACACTTATTTAAGAATAAAACAACAATCATGGAACTTGCATAGTTTATTAAATATATCGCTAGGTTAAGTATAAAATCATCACACGCTCCTAATACAAGTGATACGGAGTAAGTTAGCAGGGAACTACGAATTGTCCTCCGGTCGCAGTCGCGCCTTCGTATAAATATACGCGGTTGAAAATACTGCGCCAGTCGGCTGTAGAACTCCACACCGGAATATCGTCGCTTGCTTCTTGCATCGACTGCGCGCTGCGATATCGGACACGCCTCCACATAAATATGCGAGCTCGGAGCGGTCGCCTCAGTCCCGGATAAAAGTGCAGCAATGTACTTTCATCCGAGTAGAAAGCCCCCCCGTAAAAACATCACCCTTCACGGCCGGCCCATTCCATGGACCGCCACCACCAAATACCTCGGCGTGACCCTTGATAATCGACTCTCGTTCTCGAAACACATCCAGTTAGTCCGCAACCGAGCGGCCTTCTTCTTAGGCCGTCTCTCCCCGTTACTCAACAAGCGCAGTAAAATGTCCCTTAGCAATAAGGTGACAATTTACAAAACTTGTATCCGCCCCGTCATGACATACGCCTCAGTCGTATTTGCCCAAGCATCCAACCTGGATCTGGAGAAACTTCAAGTTCTCCAGAACCGTTTCGTACGCAGTGCCACCGGCGCTAGCTGGTTCATGCGAAACGCCGACTTGCACTGTGACCTCGAGCTCCCCTCCATTCGTCAGTACTTGAAGCATACCTCCCGTCGCTATTTCGATGCGATGCCCCACCACCCGAACCCCCTCATAGTCCAAGCCTCGAATTACACGACAGACACTACAGACCCTCCCCCGCTCAGACGACGTCCTAAACACGTTCTGAAAGACCCGGACGACCCCATCGCCACCGTCACGTCGGCGGCGCTGGGGTCAGCCGACCCGACCACTCCTAGCAACAGGAAGTATTCCGTTTTTGGTATAGGCGCCGGTTACCAGAGGCACACCACTACACTACGTCGGCCTCGCCGGCGAGGTCGCGGCCCTCCCAGATCCAGATCCGTCTAAGATCGGTTAGATTAGTCTAGTTTAGATTCATCACACACACTCTCAGTACAACCTAGTCTAGGGCCCAAGGGCACACCCCTTCCGGGTGGCCAAGGCAACTGTTAGATCCCCCCTGCTCCGGCGACTGCCCAAGCCGAGGTCCGTACCACTCAGAGGTGCCCTTGTGCCAGTCGTCCTTAACTTTAAGGCTCAGCGCACTCTGCGCTCGCCACAGTCCGGTGACGCTGTAGAGGCCAACTGGCCAACAGCAAGAGTCATTCATAAAAAAAAAAAAAAAAAAAAAAAAAAAAAAAAAAAAAAAAAAAAAAAAAAAGGTCGCCTCAGTATGCGGCGGCGCGTCGGGCGGTGCACGCGTCTTATGAATGTAGGTCACTACAACGACACATTTAATATTTAACACACACACATTCGTATATACTAACATTCGTATAAACTAAAAATATTGCACGCCTGTTGCATTATTGTTACCTTTAAATAGTTTCTAAAGACCTTTTGTACACAGTTTTCGCAACAAAAATATGCTAATGTATTTTATTCGTGTGAATATAGTATATTCATTATTCTAACACTCGTTCTATATCTATACTGTTGAGTATGTTGCAAAAAGTAACCTGGCTTAAAACATACCTATGCTTAATCTATAGATACATACATATAATAAAATTGTAACTCAACTTTTGCTGTACATCGAATATTATTTTTGAAAATGAAGTTTTTTTGGAGTAAGTGGAAGCAATAGAACTTGAAAATATATTTTTTAAATTTCGTGTTTGTGAAAATTATTCTGCAAAGTTCGGAGCAAGATTTGGAGTTTGTTTCATTATAATTAGTTCAGGAACACTGGAATTATGACGAATTTTGGCCAAATTTATAGTGTCCAAAATACCTTAAACCCTGGAATGAACGGGAACCTTCGTGTGCATGGTTCATATTAAGCTGAATTTTTACAACCGAATAATAATTATCAAGGCTCACTTTTTTTAATAGAGACTGAATCGTCTAGTATAACCACCTCGAAAGTATCAAATATAGCCCACCAATTATTGTCGTATGTTCGACATTCGCTATTTACCAAAATAATTTAATAACTGTCAAAGTAGGTAGTTAATACATAGTCCTAATTCTTAATAAATATAACAATTAATATTACGAGGTAACTTGATAAAATATCCAGGACCCGTCATAAGATCAGAAATATTTTCAACATTGATTTTTTTCTAATAAAATAGGATCAATTGGGGGGAATACCCCCTTTCTATCCCAGCCTGCATTACGCCCAAGTATACGTTACTTTCAATAAAAACAGAGGTGACATTCTTCGGTAGGTATCCTTTGTGCCGCTGACACATAGTTGTGAAATTTCCGCTTTGCGAACTCAACTTTGTCTTTGTTTTGGCGTTACACGGTACCCGCTGGTATTTCTTTGAATATTTTCTTTAGTGGCATTTAGAATGTTTTAGTTAATGTTGTTTGTTTGTAATTTTACCGTGGTTGTGTTTGTCTATTTTCGTTACAAGTGTAAGCTGAAGTTAGAAAAATCTAGACACAAACAAAGAGTTATATGTTATAAGGCTTGGTCAAGTGACTTCTCAGCTAATTGTGTGATTTAAATTTTATTTTTTAAATTATTTTATTTTATTTTACTTTACATGGAAAACAAACAGCTGCTAATTGGTAAAATAAATAGGAGATAAGTCAAAAAAGTTTTCACTTATGCTAACTAGATTAGGTTTAAGTGCCCCGAGCCCGCACCGGCGCGGGGACAGATGTAAGAATACCATATTATTATACATATGTACATAAGTGTAAATTCAAAATTTAAACAAAATGTAAAATTACAAACAGATAAATAAATAAAAGATTGACAATATAAGCCATAGAAGTTTTATAAAATTTTCATTGCTAATAATCTTTTCTTTCTTTTACATTTTAGACTTATAAGTAGACTTGTGTTTTTCCACCACCTCTCCTGATGTTGAGCGAAGATGTACAGGAGTACAGGATGTTAAAGCGTCTCGTTCGTCTGATTACTATTACAGTTAAAAAAAGTCGCAAGTGAATCAGTCTCTTCAAGGCAAGCGTGCTCTATCGTAGACCATATCTTGGTTCAACATCAGGCGTGATGGCGGACAAATGTAAGCCTAATTATAATATAAAAATAATGTTCCTTTTTTAATGTAAAAATAATGAGACGAACTAATCGCTCGTCCTTAGCAGGTCGTCTAGGTAGGTACCAATAGTATCAGATGTTCTGCCGCCAAGCAGTAGTGTGTATATTTTTATAGTGCGTATATTACTATATTTCGATTACTAGCTAGTGAAATCATAGTGCTGTTGAGACTTACCATCTTAAGTCTCAAAGTAATGAGCGCCAAAGCAGCGATAACCTCGACTTTGTTTTGTTACTCAAAGTTCCGTGTATCACTGCAATGATCATGGACATGTGTTATTTGTTACCATTAGGAGAGCTTAAAAAAAAAAAAGAATCTCTTCCTTCTTGGCATTGCACTCTGTGCATTCTGCCAGTTCTATTAATTTTCCAGTTCGTCAATATTTCTGTATTTTGTGTGCAGTCTTTAGTCTTCGCCTTATTTATCCTTATTGCTTCGTCTTCGGTTTTTGCAATTTATATCTAACCTCTTTAGTTACAGTCAAAATCTAGTCTTAGTTAAGTCCAGACTGTGCCAGTCAAATCCAGTCATGCCTTAGTAAAGTAGTGGCGTCTATACTATAAGCTTCGATAGAGTTATGGAAGTAACACGTAAAGTCATGTTTCACCACATTATGTCACTTTCCCACACCAGCGCTATTAATTCGGCACTTTATGAAAAAAACACTTGTTTTGGAAAAAATACAATGGGGCGACAAGATACTTTTCGGGCAATAACTAGCCAAAAAAAAAACATTATTCTCAACGTTCGACCACAATTACAGATTTAAAAAAAAAATTTTACGTAGTTTTTATACACCACTTTATACTAAACTTGTCTTTACTTTTATGTAAAATAATAATGCCACAAGTAAGGAAAATCGTACCGTCTAACCAGATTCTTATTTCGTTCTACAAGCGATTATAGACGTCATCATGCGCATTTCAAACCCAAATCTTCCAAATTACATTTGACACTTCAATTACTTTACCTTACAAATAAAACGTAACGTATTCTCCGTTTGATGTTCCTCTCTGATCAGCAGTTTAATTTTGAGTTTCCAATAAGGCCCTAATTTTCCCAAAGGCCTCCGTCATAAAAAGTGCCCCAATCCGTCGGTAGATACGCCCTTTTCTCTAATAACGTTGGTTTTTCTTTTTAAGTGACGTTGATTTTTTTTTTGTATTATAGATAAAAATACTCTTTCATGTCAAAGTAATGAATCGAACGAGACGCTCTTCTAATGGTAAGAGTCGGGTTAGGTGAAGCTAATAAGTTTTTAAAAAGCCTATAATTTTTTCCAAAGTGTTTAAGTAAGTGACAAAAACCTAAAAAGATGTGTGAATGTTTTTCTTAATGTTCACCTAATTTTAGAAGTCCTTGTAAAGAGCTTGACCGATTATGGTGAACTTTTTTGTTTAGTGTGGATTCTTGGATGGTTTAGATTCACAATTGAATCCGGTAGGTGACGTTACAATCGAGTAAGACAACGTCTAACGGGACTGCTAGTATATTCCAACCTGCCCATTCTACTATCAGAAGATTTAATTGTCAAAGCCTACTATAAGGTGGCTCATTACGTGGAAGACAGGAATATATGGTTGTAGTAGCTTCTCTCTGCACTTGCATCCCCCTGGCTAAGTGACAACTGTAGTAAACATAATGTACTAATATCTATAACTGTAAACTGTAACCTAATATGAAAAGAAAGATCCACAAAAAAATGCCTTGCTGAGTTTCTTGCCGGAGTCTTCTTAGTTGAAGTGTAATTATGAGCCGGTTGTAGATTCAAAAAATGTAGCTTTACGTTCATTAGTGCCTTACCAGGGCCTAAACTGAATAAATGACTTTTTGATTTTGATTTGATTTTGAGACAGCCAGGAGTTCTAAAAAGCGGCACTACTTAATTAGTGATGCTCTTAAATGTCGAACTGAAAGGTTCGATTCTACTTTCATTGTACGAACCGTTACGCAAAAGAATTTGTAGCCCGAATAGACTTTCCCTGTTGGATATAATCTAGGTGCATTCAAGTCGCGAGTGAATCGGTTTCTTCTAGGCGAGCGTGTTCCGCCGTAGACCGCATCTTCGCTTAACATCAGGCGAGTTGGCGGTCAAACGCAAGCCAATTTTGATTTTTTTTTAAAAACTTGTTTGAAAGTGTCTATTTTCTCAAACACCGTAACATGAATCTTAATGCAGCACAACAATTTTCATTTCTAACCAATAGTAATATATCTCGTCAAAAAACACCTCAGCTTGGTTTGAATATGCAAATTTCAATCTGATATTAACAGGTTTGGGATACACTAATTTTGCTCATCTGGTTTATTTTGCTAAGTTTGCAGCTGACAGAATTTGGCGCCGCTGCAAAATATAATAGGTATAGGTACCTATTTTGCTGAGGCACAATTCAAGGTCCGCTGACGTTGTACACGTCCACTAGCGAACACTTCTGACGCAATACTGGTTGGATCTTTTTCACACAAATTGCATAGGTGAACAGCGCGTTCAACGAAAGTGATCGATGTCTATAGGCTGTTCCTATTTTACTTATAGCTTGGTCTCTTTTTCTCCATAGGGGCTTAGTATAAGCTTTTGAAGGTTAGTTTATAGCAAAATCAGAATTTACGAGAATTTTAAGTTAGGTCATTTTCATTCTAAGGATGCGATACGCATTTGTGATGTTATATAACGGTAAAATTATATCGAAAGTATGAAATTCAATGCATTTATGTATGTATTATTTTGAAGAAAGCAGTTTATTAAATTGTTCAATTTTATTTTATTTATTTGGTTGACATACAAGGAGTTCGATTCATTTGGACATATCAGAGATAAAATTAATATAGCAGAGTTCTTAATTTAACAAAATTTAATAATTTTTATTGTAGTTGATAGGCTAGTTCTGTGACCACATCTCACCTGATGTTAAGTGACGGTGTGATCGAAAGTGGTATACACAATTACACAGTTATCCTGGAATGGAACTAGCTCTCAAGTGAGGCTGCCGGAACACACGCTTAGGTTAAGCTAGGCTGCAGATTATTGAAGTTGAGAGTGGTAGCTAGCCAGCCTTCTGATATGGGTATTGTGTAACCGTTGGCACGAGAATAAACATCTAGTGATCATCATGAGCAACTTAATTATTTCCTGAGACCTTCTAGCCATATAACTTCCACACCACCGCACTACAACTAAAAACCATTCATACTCCAGAAACTTTAATAGTATTTCTCTCCCATAAACGGATTACATTCCCAAATCCCTTGTTCCGTCAACCGCTCCAAAAATATCGTTATTTTCCACCTCCGAAGATACCGCTTTAATAAAGATTCCGCCCTCCTCAGCTTTCACTCGAAACGGAATAATTAACAATGTGTAATTATGCAAAAACAAATCTTCCCTTTGTGTTATTAAAATATTTTTATTTTCTTGGAAATACACCAGTGTTTGTGGAAGCGGATCTTTGGTTACGGAGCTGGGAGATAATGTTTGTTTTTCTTTTATGTACCTACGTATTTTTTGCTAAAAATATATTTCCACATATTTCATTTTTGTTATCTATTTTTTATGTTATAGTAATGAGATGAACTAAACGCTCTTCTAAGAGATAAGGCATGCCTATGATCACTGCAGCGATACACAGAACTGAGTAGCTAAATCAAAAACCAGGGCATCGCAGCTTTGGCGTCCATTTCTTTGAGACTTTTGATGGTTAGCCTCAACCAACAGCCCTGTACCTCTCGCTATCTCGCTAGCTAAAATATCCTTCAAACCAGAACACAGTAATCTCGTTCGTCTCATTTATTTTACATTAAAAAATTATTATAGTTTGTATTTTAATACGTTCTACATATAGTTAGTATAAAACCCTACATTTACACAAAAACACCGAAACATACATAATGAAAATAAAGTTAAAATATTCAGCTCGCTCCTTAAAGTCGCCCTGTCCACTTTTACAACTTTCGTTGTATCATTCTTGTTTGTTTCATTCAATAATCAATTAATCATTCTTGTTTCTTTCATTCAATAACCATTCTTGTTTGTTTAGTTCAATAAATAATCATTCTTGTTTGTTTCAATAAATAATCAATTATTCATTCTTGTTTCTTTCATTCAATAACCATTCTTGTTTGTTTAGTTCAATAAATAATCATCCTTGTTTGTTTCAATAAATAATCAATTAATCATTCTTGTTTCTTTCATTCAATAACCATTCTTGTTTGTTTAGTTCAATAAATAATCATTCTTGTTTGTTTCAATAAATAATCAATTAATCATTTTTGTTTGTTTCATTCGATAACCATTCTTGTTTGTTTCATTCCATAATAATTCTTATTTGTTTCAATCAATATTCTTACTTTTGTTATCACAAAACTAGCTGAAGTGATCTAAACCGTTGGCATAGCAATAAAATACATGGACGGACATAAGGACAATTTGGAAAATATCGAATACAGAAAATTGGATAAAACAAAACAAGCTTAATTAAGAAGATTAATAAAAAACACAAATGCCTTTAATAAATAATTATATTTATTTATAGTATGTCACATGTCAGGATTCTAACGATATTCCATGCATCCAAACCTGTTCAGGCATTTAATAATTTGTAGCTTACGACTTCACAAAACAACTATTTTTTTGTTTCCCAGGTTTCCTCAACCCTCGTACAGATGAGTACCCACGCTCGCCCGCCAATTACGGTCTCATGGACCAGATAGCAGCGCTGCACTGGATCAAGGAAAATGTGGCGGTATTTGGGGGTGACCCCACCAACGTCACGCTGATGGGGCACGGGACTGGCGCCGCTTGTGTGCACTTCCTACTCACTTCGCTGGCGGTGCCAGAAGGTAGGACCTTTTTTTTATTGAACTAGTAACGAAACTAATAAAATGATCTTATTATGGTATGAACATACCTTTTAACTAATACAGTCGCGAAGCTAATTTTATAGCGATGATAGCTCAGTGGTTAGCGCGGTCGGTTCGCATGCCGAAAGGCGTGAGTTCAAACTCCAACAATGAGCTTGAGCTGTCGGTGTAGGAAAACATCGTGAGGAAACCATAGCGTGGTGGTAGAGTACTTTCTAGTACTCGGCTGGCTAGCTACCACCCTCAAGTTGAAAATCTGCCGCCAAGCATCTAACAGTATGTTCCGGCAGCCTCACTTGAGAGCCAGTTCCATTCCAGGCTAGGTGTGCTTTACCATCTTCGACCACACCGTCAATTAACATCAGGTGAGTTGTGGTCAAACACCAAGCCTGTCAGATATTTAAAAAAAAGTTGCATCTAGAAATATGAGTGACAAAACATCATTTTCTTTAAAGTGGTAGATCTTCCTTCTTCTTCTTTCTTCTTCCTTCCGAACCTCTACAACACCAGATATTATGTCGCCAACTAGCTGCCACTTCAGTTTGCTAATAAGTTAAACTATGTCTGTGACTTTTTATCTATTACTTGGTGGTAGATCTTCTTGGCAAGATGTCGTCTAAGTAGGTACCACCGCATTACCAGATGTTATTTTCACCTAAAGCTTCCTCACGTTGTTTTCCTTCAGCTTATTGTTACGATTTGGACCCACGGTCTTCGTCGTGTGAACTGACTTAGTTATCATAGCTGAAATTAAAAACATAAACAGCTTTTTAATTTATTAATTTCCAGATTACAAGGTAACTGAATATTCCCAGAATAATAACAAACCTTTCCTTTGAATTATTTTAAGCTATGGTATGGTTTGTGTATTTAGGATTTAAAATAGATGGCTACAAAATCAGTTTGTACGTGTTATTTACAAAGTTATTTAATAATCAATTAAATTATAATAAATATGTACACTATAAATCTAGGCGAATTACAAAAGTAAAGTTATTTTTTTATGCAAAAGTATTGAGACGAACGGTACGCGCCCATGATGGTAAGAGATAACGCCTGTCCATGACTATTGTAGTGATACACATGACTTTGAGTAATGAAACAAAGTCCAGGGCATCGTTGCTTTGGCGCTCATTAATTTACAAGATTCGATGGTTTTAGTTAGCCGCAACAGCCCTGTAACTTTTGTAGCGATGATAGCTCAGTGGTTAGCGCGGTTGGTTTGCATGCCGAAGGGAGTTGGTTCAAAACCCAACTGAGCTGCCGGTGACGGAAAACATCGTGAGGAAACCATAGCATGGTGGCAGGGTACTTTCTAGTACTCGGCTGGCTAGCTACCCTCAAGTTGAAAATCTGCCGCCAAGCATCTAATGGTGCGTTCCAGCAGCCTCACTTGAGAGCCAGTACCATTCCAGGCTAGGTGTGCTTTACCATCTTCGCCCACGCTGTGAGCTGTGGTCAAAGCACCGAGTCTGTCATCAATTAAAAAAAACTTCGCTAGTTGTAACCCAATACACCCAATACCCTTTAAACTGGAACACAATATTTACACACTACTTCTTAGCGGCAGAATATCTGGTACTTTTTTATGTAAATGTAATGAGACGAACGAGACGCTCTCCTAATTGTCCATGACCTTTGCAGTGATACATATAATTATAATTATAGAAATTTGAATGTTAAAACAAGGTCTACGGCATCGCTGCTTAGATATATTAAATCGTTGGTCTCAACAGCCCTGTAATTTCGCTAGCTACAGTGCCCTTCAAACCGTAACACAGTAATGTTTACACACTACTGCTTGGCGGCAGAATGTCTGGTACTACCGACGGCGGTATATAGGTCTACCACCGAGTAAAATTATTATAGATTTTTTAAACTTTCAGTTTATTTATTTTATTTGTTTATTAACGTAGGTAGATGTTTATATGCATACCCTTTTAAAGTTAGTAGGTAGTTAAACATAGCTCGAGGCGTTTGACTCGTTTAGGGTAAATCTGTATAATTAAAATATTTACATAGGATTAAACTTTTGTTTTATATCAAATATAATAAGTATATATAATAGTTATTTTGAATAATATACCTGATAAAAGTATAAACACCTCAAACCATTGTTGCGTTACCTATATTTGTTTATCGCATTAAAATTTATATGAATAGTCATGTACACAGTCATGACTGCCCTGTTAGCTCTTCGGTAGTGTATGGGCTTCAAGAGTTGTAGAGCGTGTGTTCGATTCCCACTTAGGATAAACATTTGTGTGACGAGCATTAATGTTAGTTTTATGTCTGGGTGTTCTGTACGTAGGTATAATAAGAATGAATTATATAAAAAAAGGTAAGTATTATAACAGTCGTCTGGTTCTCATAGTACAAGCTTTGCTTAGTTTGAGGCTAGATGGCGCTGTATGAAATTTATTGTATATTTATTTTATTTAACTTTTTTTTCGTGCATATAGTTACAAATAAATTCACTTTTATTCTGTTTTCTATACCGCCAACCATAACTTTTTTTTTATGGTTGACAGACTGGGTGTTTGACTCCATCTCACTTGATGTTAAGTGAAGGTGTGGTCGAAGATGGTAAAGCACACCTAGCCTGGAATAGAACTGGCTCTCAAGTGAGGCTGCCGGAACACACCGTTAGAAGCTTGGCAGCAGATTTTCAACTTGAGGGTGGTAGCTAGCCAGCCGAGTACTAGAAAGTACCCAGCCTCACTTGAGAGTCAGATCAATTCTAGGCTAAGTGTATTTACAATTTAAAAAAAACAGCCAGTCTTATTAAAAAAAAATCATGGCTTATGTAAAAGTTTGATGTACTAGGTCGTATGTATTTATTCGTAATTGGTATCTTTCAGGTATTTCTTTACTTATTTATTTGAACAGTAAGCTAGGTAAACGAAATAATAGATACCAATAGTCCTTCACCGCCAGTAGTCAAGCTGACGACTCTAAACTAATTTCGTTCCCCGATCGCATCGCACTGTCTCCTTCGCATACTTCATGACGACGTACAAAACAATTTAGGACCAATATAAAAAGTTCTTAAAACACCCATATAAAACGTTTACACGACATTCAACCTTAACACTTCAGCCCAGCGTTTAATTTCCCCAAACAGAAAACTTGTAAGATAAGTCGTTCTGTTACTATAGAAAACCTAAATCAATAAAAGCTTAGCTCGTTTCAGTGTATTATGTTGACACGTTTTGTATTCTTGGTTATTAAAATTGCTAAGTAGGTTGATTCTGGTTGAAATTTCAAATATTATTGTCCTTATACGTTTAATCATAAAGTTCATTATTGATGCCAACGTTAGGTTGAATTAATAAATAATTTTAGAAAATAATATGTAAGGTATACTGTAGAAGTGCGTAATAAGCGAGTCTTTATGACAGCAATTAAGTAACATAAGTGTTTTATTGGGAATAATGTAAACCTGAAATGAAGTGACAACTCTTAGCAAATATAATACGACATTAAGTTTCCTTATACGCACGATGTCATTAATCTTAAAGTTTAGTTTAAAAATATAAAATATATAAAATCTGACAAGTGCGAGAATCAATCATCGAGGGTTCTGTTTGTGTGGGTTCTGTAAGAAATTAGTAAACTTTCATCTTTTTTTTTCGTCGTTTCAAAATTCGTAAATAAGTCATCTGACATAGAACTAAAGAATTAGTCAGCAGAAGTGGCAGTGTGCCGGACACATTTTTCAAAGAACCGATAACCGGTGGGCTAGACGTGTTCTAGAGTGGAGAGTGGAGAGAGTAAGTAGGCCACCCTGCAGCCAGGTGGTACGACGAACTTCGTAAAGCGGTGGCCAAACACTGCATACAGAAAGTTGTCGACCGAGCTCAGTGACGTGCATTAGGAAATAGTAGGAAAGGCCTGCGTTCAGCAGTTGACAGCAAAAGGCTGATGTTGATGTTTTTTTTTAATGTGAATGGAATGAGACGAACGAGACGCTCTCCTGATGGTAAAAGATAACGCATGTCCATAATCATTGCAGCGATAGACAGAACTTTGTGTAACAAAATAACGGCATCGCTGCTTTGGCGCTCCATTACTTTGAGACTTTCGATGGTTAGTCTCGTCAGCCATGTAATGTTGTGTACTAAAATTAACATAGCGCTGTAGCGATATCACCAAAACAAGGCAATAGAACTAAACTACCGAATAACCATCTCGTTTCTCCGACTCGGAGCGATTAAAAATAATTTGTATCAACCGACGTACAAAAGGCAAACTGACAATACGCCAAAACGCTTTTAAAGGACTCGTGTTGTAAATGCCATGTTATTCTTTATCAACTATCCCAATGTTGGGAGAAAAAAATTCTGAATAAATAAAATGAATGATAAATAAGTATCGTAGGACATTACTTTCGCTAGCTGCAGTATCCTTCAAACCAAAATACAGTAATGTTTTCACTACTACTACTGCTTGGCGGCAGAATATGTGGTACTGCGGTGGTACCTATCTAGCCGACCTCATGCTAAGTAGATCTACCACCAAGTCTAGACATACATACTTATGATACATACAGAACATCCAGATAAAACACACATTTGTTTATACCACAAAGTGATTGTCCTTAATCAAACCCACGCTCTACACCAATAAGACAACAGGGCTGTCATGAGATAAAGAAAAGTGCGTGTTGGCAGATTAAAAATTTGAAAAGTACCGACAGTTAAAATACTCCTTTAACAAGTTTACACGGAAACAAGTCAGCATAACACAAGGCCTGTTAAAACGACGATCTTACAATATTTCACACGCATTTCAGCACGTAATCACCACACATAAACTCGCTAACGTTCCAAAAATGGAACACTCACATTTAGCACAAGCACTCTTATAATACCTTAACTCCTGTTTTGCAGCGAAAATTGTGCACGAAATTATACTTCGCCACTGTGGGCCGGGTCCTGAATACACAATGCCGACGGATAAAACCTTGGGGATGCATTTAGATTAGCATTTTGGAGTAAATTGGGGTTATTATTTCAAGGTAGTTAGTTTTGGCTGTTTTACGTTATGAGAGAAAATCCTTTTTTCGCTCCGATGCGTGCATTAGGATGTTGAGTGCGCTGTAAGAAGACGTTAGATTTTAGCACTTATACTCGGCCCCTGCAATACAGGTTTCTCCTAGCGCAGGGTACATTTTTTTTACGTGGGGTAATGCCTTTACAATGCCTTTGCCGTGGTAGTGCCGGCGTAAGAATAGTACCCCACCCTCTCTACCCGTGGTTGCCGTAAAAGTCGGCTAAGGGATGTAATCCGGAAGATGGGCAGCAGCGTCTTCCTTGAACAATCACATCTAACTGCGCTCGCCAACCCGCCTGCCAAGCGTGGCGAGTATTGACAAAACCCTCCCAGGAGGAGGCCTATGTCCAGCAGTGGACGTCTTATGGCTGATGATGATGATGAATGCCTTTACGCATACCCTTCCGCCTCTTGCAATCGGCCTACGCGGGCTCAGCACTAAATGCCACTACCGACTAAAAACCCCACGAAATTCCTTCTGCAATGATATTATAACGAAGCCGCGGGACCGCTCTCGCATTCTCCCTAACTCTGTCATCGCCAACGTTCACCTCACGGTGAACCCGCCTCGGAAAGGACCAAAACACCATTCCATTCGGCTCGAGCAATCACGGGAATGTACGGTGCATCCCTAACTCAGAAGGGACGATCATAGATCGGGAGTGCCAGACGCCCCCGCATCTAACACTCCAGATCCTTGAAGCAAAGGCGGAGATATGGCTTGATTAGCCCGCATAAGCCCTCGCACCCTCCTGTACCCTGTAGTGCAGGGTACTATTTTTATTTGTATTTTGTAATTGTGAGATGACATCGTGTTTTCATATAAACACATATCTTATACATTTAAAAGGTAATTCTAAACTACATAGGGTCATATAGTTAGTCGCTGATCAATTGTTGGTTGACTAACTTTCTATTTCTAGAATATTAAGAAACCTCATAAGTAACCCCACAATGTTTCGAAAAGTATCAGCAAAATATTAAAAACTAGCTTCATCCCACAATAACACCCGCGTAAATTAATTATTTTGGCACTTAATGGCCTTTGTGTTAATCCAAGGTCCGATTTCAACTATCCTCATTCCCAATTTTGTCAAAAACCTGTTAAATTGTTACAACGTGAAGTGAATATACTTACAAACCCAAAAACTTTCGCATTTATAATACTTTTTTTTTTAAATCTAGTGAGGCTACCGGAACACATCGTTAGATGCTTGGCGGTAGATTTTCAACTTGAGGGTGTTCACTAGACAGCCGAGTACTAAAAACTACTCTACCGCCATGCTATGGTTTCCTCACGATGTTTTCTTTCACCGACAGTTCAAGTACATCTTAAAAAACTATAAGCAATCATATGTAAGCGGCAGTACAACGGGGAACCTTATAGCCAAAAGTGATTTCTCCCAGGCAACCGTTTAATGGACAGGTCAGTTGACACAGCTAATATGGTCAGTGCTGTAATTACGTTATTCTAATACGTAATATTAGTGTCAAAACAGACATTGTGAAAGAGGCTAAAAACCTAGGCTTTTTCATAAACAATACGTGCCGAAAAATACAAAATGCATCAAAGGATGCCGTGAGATATAAAATATAGTTACTATTCACACGAGAGTCTCGCACTCGGCGAGTTATTCAATCCGTGCACTCGGGGACTCGCCGAGTGCATCCGATGCTAGATTAGTTCCTCTTTGAAGATACATACGGAGTAAGGAAGTGTTAGAAAATGCGCTGAACGCAGTAAATTTAAAACGCGTTAAAACATGAACCAAAATTTCGCGATTTTCCGAGAAATCCTGAATCCAGTCACTAAGACTACCCGTATAAAAAGCATTTTAATTTTTTGTTCGTCATATTTTAAAAAAACTACGTTGGCTCAGTTAATAATGAATGTTGTACAAATTTAGTTGCTTTAGGAAGGCTTCGCGGTTAAATATGATTTGTAAGTGAACCATAATTAGGATCGATGTAAAACTAAAACCAAGTTATTTTCGTAACTTTTTCTGTCCATTTACAAGCTAAAACACGATAGATAGAAATGCCTCTTAAGATATTATATATTTTTTTTTAAGATATAAGTTTATTTTTACTTATGCGGCATTACTCACGTTTAACCCGCACTTAATACTTGGCGCTCATTACTTTGAGATTATATGTCTCCATAGCTTTGTAATTTTGCTAGCTAAAGTTAGCACATCATCAGCACGTCCATTGCTGGACATAGGCCTCCTCCTGGGGGGGTTTTGCCAATACTCGCCACGCTTGGCAGGCGGGTTGGCGAGCGCTGTTGGGTGTGATTGTTCAAGGAAGACGCTGCTGCTCGTCTTCCGGATTACATCTCTTAGCCGACTCTTACGGCAACCACGCGTAGAGAGGGTGGGGTACTATTCTTACGGCAATAAGGCTAGCAACTGACTTCTTTTGACGATTATTTTAAAATAAGAGATTTTTGACATTTATGTTTGACGTATCATTATATTGACTAATTTCATTGTATGATTTAGACCTCAATTTAGACCTTATTAATGTTATTTTGAAATGACCTGCATTTTTAATGTTAACAATAAACAAAATATACTTGTTTTTCTAAGAATTTCTAAAAATCTACCACCAAAATTGTAATAGGAAACCCTTAAAACCTCATCAAAACAAAACTTAAAATACCGTTCGGATATCTATGTTATCATATATAAATAAGATAGTTAGTGTCAATTTTAAACCAAAACCCAGTAGCCAACTCCAGTAGCTTGTACAATAACCACAAACTACTAATTAGTAGGAAAACTAGTGAAACAATAAAGTGTAAATGAAACAGAGTTATTTCCACAACTCCGCCCGAGCGGCACGTGCTCCGACTGGTAACACTGTAGGAAGCTGAAATGAAGATATTGCTTTACAGGAAGCGAAAATAATACTTCAGCAGCAGTGTCGAGTTTTGGTTTTAATGATATCGACAAATGTAGAGTGCTTCTGTAAGTTTTCCGCTTTCACACACGTTTGTGTCTTGTCGAATGTAAACTATAATGAAATAATTATTAGAATTTTAAAGAGATACAACTATTAGATTCTTACTTACATTATTGTACTTTTTGCCTCGAATTAAAACCTAGCATATATCATTTGTAGCGATGATAGCTCAGTGGTAAGCCCTTCGGTTCGCATGCCGAAGGGCGTGGGTTCAAACCCCAACAATGAGCTTGAGCTGTTGGTGAAGGAAAACATCGTGAGGAAACCAAAGCATGGTGGTAGGGTACTTTCTAGTACTCGGCTGGCTAGCTACCACCCTCAAGTTGAAAATCTGCCGCCAAGCATCTAACGTTGTGTTCCGGCAGCCTCACTTGAGAGCCAGTTTTATTCCAGGTTAGGTGTGCTTTACCATCTTCGACCACACCGTCACTTAACATCAGGTGAGTTATGGTCAAACACATAGCATGACAGACGTAAAAAAAAAAACTCATAACCAAGCTTATAAAAAGTTTTTGTTTGCTTGACAGCCAAGTGTTGGACCACAGGTCATCTGCTGGTGACGGTGTGGTCAAAGATGGTTAACACATTTGGTCTAGGATGGAACTGTCCTCAACTCTCAAGTGAGGCTGCCGGACCACACCGTCATGTGCTTGGCAGTAGGTTTTCTAGCCAGTCGAGTACTACGACATAACCTATCACCAAGCTATGGTTTCCTCACAATGTTTTTTTTCAACGGCAGTTCACATTCATCACATCACATAACCGTATAAGAAGAACTAACGAAATAAATTATAATGGATATTTTTATGTAATTTTTTTTCTTTTTAATTCCAGTTTATTAGAGAGACATTGTTGTAAAATAAATCTTCAGAGTCTGATACTATTGTGTCAATTTCCACCTCCTGAAATTGCCCTGAGCCAAATGAAAAAAAAAATATTGATACGAAGTAGTTTTTAATTAACTACTCCGTCTCAACAGATTCAAATAAATCTACAATTTCAAGTGAAAGAAAGCTCAAAAATGTTTCTAGAAAAAATGATATTACAAAAACGGGAACCAACGTCTTTGCCAAGTGATAGGTGAAGGAAAAATCGTGTCGAATTCTCGCTCAAAACTGGGTCGATGTCCGGGAAAATAAGATGAATGGTTAAACCCTATTCTGTGAAATTGTATGGACCTGAACGTTGCATACGGATAAGGAATTGTGGAAATTGAAGTAGCAAGTATATTTTCGAAGTACGCTTTATTCTTGTGAAAAATGGTTAGGATAGATTGCGCTTACGCTCACAAGAATAGGTAGATTGAGTCTGTGAAAAGTTTTTGCTTTGGTTGAACGAAATAAAGTTACTAAAAGTATCTGGTGCGGTCTGGACGGCCATAAAGCTACTTCGCTATCATCCAAGTCACGGCAACACCTTGAATGCTTCTTGTCATCAATGTCATTAAACATTCCACCCAACTCACCAGAGTTACAATGCCAGTGGCTCAAAGCCTCGCTCCGATACTTCAAGGAGCTGGCTGGTTCGGCTAGATTCTGGTAGGGGGAAATACACAATACACACCAAAGCAGCACGTCGGTGCAGGACTTATCGCCCCCAACTTTGAATAAGAATAAGAATTTGGTCGGCCTTTGTTCTTGCATGTATGTCGTATACACTTTCCTCCGCGTGCTTCAGAATCAATCTAAGATCTTGGGCTTACAGGGCTATTGAGACTAACCATCTAGTCCGAAAGTAATGAGCGCCAAGGTAGCGATGTCCTGGAATTTGTGTTACTACTCAAAGTTTTGTGTATCGCTGCAATGGTCATGGACATGCGTTATCTCTTATCAGCTTATTTTACTTACATTTCTTCAGTAATTAAAATGGATGCCCCCCCAACTACGTAGGTACTTAGGTAGTTTTAAATGCAAAAACCAAAGACTCGGCAGTTTTTTTTCTCCTTTTTAACGAGAGAGGAAAGTAATTTATTTTTAAAGCTTTCTATAGTAAGTTAAAGAGCTCGTTAATTTTACGACTCCGAGGACCTTTTTCGAATTTGTCAACGTTGCTTCCAGTTTTATAAGGAGACCGATTTTACAACTCCATTCTTTTTTATACTTACTACACCTTTGTTTTGAAGTAAGTTATATAAGAATACTAGCGGCCCGCTTCAGCTTCGCACGGGTGTAATGTAGATGTTAATATGGTGCACATGCATGTATTATAACATATAAACTTTTAACACTCTGTCTATTGATGGGATACTGCATTAGCATCCGTTGCGTAGTTTAAAAGATCTAAGCGTATAGACGCCGGGAAACGACTTTGTTTTATACTATGTAGAGAAGATAGTAGCAGGAAGGGAAAGTGATATTTAAGAAAAATATATCTAATGTCTCTCGGGGTCATGTAAGAATCTAACTAGGTACTATACTGTAGCTATACGAGTAATAGTGCTTTTACATTACCATCTCTCCATTGTTTTGGCCGATGGCTGAGTTAGCTAAAAAGGACAACACAAATCGCGCGCTTAATAATAAGATAGAGCAATATTTATGCGGCGCGGGCGCCTCTGAGACGTAGGTTATCTATTTAGGGTTAAGAGCTTAAAAGCTTGAGCTGTAAGTACCTACGAGACAAAAACTATCATTTATATATTATTCCAATTAATGAACTTTTAATGAAGTATATTCGACTTTTATAAGTCGTTAACATACTTTGGTACTAATTAGCTATAATATCTATGCTTAAGATAACTCTTTATTAATATTTTTTACAATATGCGATTATATTTCATTTGCAATGTTTCTATTGTTGCTTTATTAAAATAGTTTGAGTTTAATACTCAAGTAAGAACTCAAGTTTTGATTAGTTCGCTACACATATTTTTGTTCAGTAATGTGTTTTATACTTTTTTCTTTAACTTCAAAGCGCGTTTTTTTTAAATTGAAGAATTTAACCAAAACTGAAAACTTTTTTAAATAAATTTTCATAAGACATTTCTCACAACGCCATTTAGCCCTAAACTAATGAAATCTTGTACTTTGGGAACCAGATAACTGAGAGAATACCTAAATACTTTTTTTTTGTAAATACATACTTCTAACACATACAGAATACCCAAACACAGAACAAACATTTATTGTCACAAAAATGTTTGTCCTGGTGGGGATCGAACCCACGCCCTACAATTCTTGAAGCAGATATTCTACCAAAAGAGCTAAAAGGGTAGTAAAAAAATATGACTTTTCGCCCAAAATTGTCGCAATTACTACAATAATTTATATCTTATGTTAGATAAAACCAATCCTTGCGGCAAACGTTCAATGTGAAATTTAGTCTATTGCCAACGGGTTTGCATAGCACTGGCTCCACACTGGATCGAGTCGGATTAAAATGTTGACTATGCTGATAGGTTACAGATTGCGTAGTAGTTACTTCATGTTGAGTTGACAGGTTAACATCTAGACAATGTGTGTATCGTCTTCAAGTAAATGCTGAAAATTTTAGTAGGTACCTTTAGTGATACTTCGTTTAGTTACGTATTATGTCAATTTAGATACGGCATGTCATAAATGCCGTGGTGGTGCCAGCGTAAGAATAGTACCCCTCCCTCTCTACCCGTAGTTGCCGTAAGAGTCGGCTAAGGGATGTCATCCGGAAAATGGGCTGCAGCGTCTTCCTTGAACAATCACACCTAACTGCGGTCGCCAACCCGCCTGCCAAGCGTGATGTGTATTGGCAAAACCCCCCCAGGAGGAGGCCTATGTCCAGCAGTGGACGTCCTATGGCTGATGATGTGATGTGATGTCATAAATGTATAGGCATAATTTGGCACGCGTATGTTGATATATTTTCTATGGTTTACAAGCTAGGTGTTTGACTATAGCTCACCTTATTAAGTGACGATGTGGACAAAAATGGTGAGCATAACTAGATTGGAATAACTGTCAAGTATCCTGAAACACACCGTAAGGTGTTTAGCGGTAGATATAAAATTTGAGGGTAGTAGACAACCAGGAGAGTACTAGAAAGTACTCTGCCACCATGCTATGGTTTCCACAGAATGTCTTTTACAGCTCAAGATCATTGTTGGGATTTGATATTACGCTCATCGAAGTGCGGTCTGCCCTCGTTAACTACTTAGCTATCATAGTTACAAAAAATAGCCGTATTAATATAAGTCATCCGGTTTCTATAATACAAGCTTTGGTTAATTTGGAGCTAGATGGCGCTGAATGTTCACCCATTAAACTGAGTTTCAATATCTGCCATCTGTAGTAATTTAAATGTTTTATCACCACACCTTTTCAAACAAACATTCTTCCTAATGATTTATATTGCAGTTATTAAAACGAATCCTATGACTCTAAACTTAAGTGGTTAACTTAAGAGTTTCATTATCCATATCCTGGCTCCATCATCAGACCTTCAACATTAAGTGCAATCTGTTGGCCTCGTCAAAACTAGTCATGTAAGTCCAAACTCGAGGGGCTTACTAGAAGCCATTGGAGAGTTCCAATATCCATCTCCGGGTTCCATCATCAGACCAGCTTTAACATACCAAATTATATTATCGTCATCTAAACTACATATACATAGGTACAAAGTTTCATTTCGACAAGACAATTAGAAGTAGGTTCAAATTGACTTCTTTGGAAGTCAATTCAATTCTTGGAAGACAATGTAATCAAATCTTTATTTAATTTGTTACTTCGTTACAAGTGAAGCTAATAAAATTGTGCTAAAAAGAGACGATACAAATAATCTTATATATATTTATATAAGATCTTATACACTTGACATTTTTCCCAGAGAAAAATTACTCATAAAATGTTTGTTACAGGTCTTCTTTTCCATCGTGCGGTGCTGATGTCTGGTTCAGGACTCAGTCCGTGGTCACTGGTAGCAGACCCCAATAAGTATGCTGCCCTGGTAGCAACACACGCTAACTGTTCACCAGGTAATCATCATAATCAGTCTACTACTTTTCTTGATGGTAGATCTTCATAGCAGTAAGTTCTGCCGCCAAGCAATAGTGTAAAGGTAAACATTGCTGTATTCCAGTTTGACGAGTACTGCAGCTAGCGAAATTACAGGGCTGTTGAGACTAACCATCGAAAGTCTTAAAGTAATGAGCGACAAAGCAGCCATGCATTGGACTTTGTTTTGCTACACCAAGTTCTATGTATCGCTGCAATGGTTGTGGATAGGCGTTATCTCTTACCATCAGAAGTGCGTCTAGTTATTTTTACATAATAAAAAAAATACTTCTCCAATAGCTGTATAACTCTACAAAGTTCGGACTTCAACCATAGATGAATGAGCATAGATACGTCATCCAGATAAATTCACAAGCAATACTAACCACAGAACAGAGAACAAGATCTCAACACATCAGCTCGAGCTGAGAGAGCCAGATGAGTACTGTCCACTAAGTTATCATTGATCGAAGAGCTGCTTCAAGAGTTGTAGGAAGTGAGTTCGATTCCCACCAGGACATACATTTATGTGACGATAGATCTTTGCTCTGTTTTTGAGTGATCTGTATGTATGAAAAGGTTGTATTCTATCAGTTATCTGGTTCATATAGTACAAGCTTTGCTTAGTTTGGGAATAGATGGCGCTGTGTAAAATGTCCTGCGATATTTATTTATTTTTGTTGTTACAGAGTTAACGCCTCCAGCATTGCTCCGGTGCCTCCGCGAGCGTCCTTTGGAAGCCCTGCTGTCTGCGCCCGTGCAAGCACCAGACTTTGCGTATGCTTTCGGCCCAAGCGTCGACGGGGTCGTTATAGGTAACAAGAACATTATAGAATTGTTTGGTTCCAGGTGCACTTTTTTACTACCGGACAGACAGACAAATCCGATCCAAAAGTTATCCGTACATGGTGGACGTGTTTGTGTGACGCACAAAGCGTTTTGATTCCACCTTTTTGGTTCACACAGCGAGGTTGTGAAATTCCGCCGGAGCTTTTTTTTAAAATGGCTAACAGGCTAGGTGTTTGACAACAGCTCACCTGATGTTAAGTGACGATGTGGTCGAAGATGGTAAAGCACACCTAGCCTGGAATGGAACTGGCTCTCAAGTGAGACTGCCGGAACACACCGTTAGATGCTTGGCGGCAGATTTTCAATTTTGGAGTTCGTATTCCCTGAATTTGTATGAACTTAACGATTCACGTCTAAATTCAAATAAC
Source organism: Biston stratarius (assembly GCA_950106695.1). Taxonomy (NCBI): domain Eukaryota; kingdom Metazoa; phylum Arthropoda; class Insecta; order Lepidoptera; family Geometridae; genus Biston; species Biston stratarius. The sequence continues at coordinate 16,354,096 of OX467109.1, read as the reverse complement.
AACGGCTTAATAAATAAATATATGACAATATTTTCACCCAGCGCCATGTAGCTTCAAACTAAGCAAATTCTTGCACTATGGTAACCAGATGACTAATAGAATACTTCTGTGATTACATCCTCGCAATACCAACCTTATTGCTTTACATAAAATGTTACTTAACGTATACCAATAGTCGGTTCGTCTTCAGAAGCAATTGGCGCCACAACTCGTATTCGTCCAATTCCATTGCAAATTTTGTCACAACCAATAGCAAGAATCTAGGACAGACAATACCCCAAGTCTAACAGGGCGCGTCAAAATATGCTGTCCCGATTGGCACGGCGCCAGACTCTACTTTCAATAGTGGCTGTAAGAATCTCAATTATACAGAGAAAAATATATTAGGGTGGAGTGTTTTTTTTTTTTTTCTTATATCGTTTCGGGCCACTTCAGGATGGATGCTCTATGTTAATACGATGTTAAGTCAATATGACAGAATCTATATATTATGAGTAGAAATACTGCCCCAAGGGACTTGAAGTTTAGAAAAAAAAGCCAAAAATTTACTTTAGTTCGTCAAGGAATAAAAGTACTTTCATTAAATAAAAACGTCTTTGCTATTATTTTAATATATATTCTAACACACAAAAAACAAAATGACATAAAATGATCGGCAACAAAGAGCTTACATTTAATTGAAAGATAACGAAATTTTACCCAATTTTGTAATGTTTCTTTGACTCGAATATAGGCATTATTCGGCATGACTCCAATTTATTTCTTATATATCCTTCACGTCGTTCTGGGCCACAGACAGCAGAACATGATTCCGTTATCAACTTTATGAATCTTTCTGTAGCTTGCGTGTGACAAGGTATGCGCTGGAAGTCCAAAAATATCGTAGCATTTAAGCTGTTGAGGTCCAAAATGGCTTCGGAAATGACGGCAGTTGGTATTTGCATGGTGAGTGGTGGTTCCGAAATCACTTTCCAGTCGATCAAGTCCGTGTAGTCCTTTGCTTCGAAATTAAACGATGGCACTTGAAACACCCTTCTAGGTGTGAACGCCGACCTCTCCCGAATTTTCAGAATACGTCTCAAAGCGAGTTCTTTTATGTGCCGTCTTTCATCGTATAGCATTGCTATCATTATGTTTTCACAGTGGCCAAAATAGCCATTCCGTTGAATAACCGGATCCACTACCTTCTTTAAATTTTCAGGCAGATAACGAGACAGCTTAATGGTCTTAAATACGTGTTGCGCTCCATTAATACAGTAAGGTTGGGTCTTTATCTGAAACCACATCGGCGCGTACACCTTGATCACAAACTCAGCTAAAATCACAAGATTTTCTGATGGAGATGAAGTAGAAACATACAACCTTAGAATTCTGTTGGCTGTTGTCAACCAGCGTGAGTGACAGATTTTCCCAGGATTGCGTTTGGCTAAGTTTGTGTTGCAATGACCGTCGTTGACCGCACGACAAATCTCTAGCAAATATAGCTGGTCAGTGCTAAGGTCTTCTCGAGATTTTGTTATATTTGGTAACATGCATTCGATTGCATGAAAAGTTGTGATCGGGAGTAATTCGCAGTTGTTCAGACTCCGTCCCACCTTGCCGCTAAAACTTTTAGGTCCTGTTGTAGTTCCATCTAGATGCTCAAAGAGATGCCTCAAAGTGAGTTCGTTGGCATGAAGTTGACATACGAGCCATTGAAGTGGGTGTTGTAGCTTGCTTTCAAGTAACCGGATAATACCTGATTTATAGCCGGTATTCACAGCAGTTCCATCACAGCTGATTGCCATGATTTTCTTTAAAACAAGATCTTTTGCTATGAAATAAGCAAACATCTTATGTGCGATTGTTTTAGCATCACCTGACTGGGTTGGAATGTGGCCCAAGTATTTCGATCCAGGTTCGATGAGAACACAGATGTGTTCTTCTATCGTGATTTTCCGGCGCATGTCTTCATAAAAAAGGGTCTTGTCCTTGCGTCCGTCAAATGAGATGCAAATAGTTTTTGACGAACAGTTTGTAAGTTCATTACTAGCAGCAAGCGTAGCGGTCCTGGCCTTAGTACGCGCTCGACGAATTTTGCTGCGATCGACAACATTTGAAATGTTTTCTTGCGTCACTAGTCCAATATCTTGTAACGTAGCTGAGACGATGGCAGCTCCTGCTCTATCTGATATTCCAAAGCGATCTAAGGTTCTGGCTACGGTTGAGTACTCCTTTTGTGGGTTTGTAATGGTACACGGCAAGGGTAAGCCCTCAGCCTCAAGGCTGGAAACAGTGTTTGATGTTTTGCGAGCCAAACTTTGAGTTTCAATTTCAGAAAGTGATGTCTGCGAGTGGTTGGTGGAGGATTTTGCTTTTTCTTCATACAGTTTCCGTTTTAAAGTTCTTAAATTGTTGGTCATCATTTTATTTGTAGTCTTTATATCTACCGAACCAATCATCATTTTCCTGTCACCCCTTTGATCATTTAGAAAATCCCTTTCTTGAAGTGGTACTTTGCGTTTTGGTTCACAAGCACAAAATTCAAATGAACTACACTTGCAAGTAGCAATATCAAAAAGCGACTGGCTCTCCCGTCTAAACTCGTCCAATTTATTCATGTAATTTTCATTATTACACCTACCTTTGTACGGCTTCAGTATAGCCCTGTATTTCTTGTGATAATTCTTAAATAACTTAACGATCGCTCTATGTTCTATCGTGGGTAATGAAGCCTTCTTCCACATATTTTCCACGTCTGTAACGATGATTTCACTGGTTTCATTCACAGAGTTTTTTAAACGACTACCCAATGTTTCAGAGACTGTAATAAAATGCTTCATCACGTCTTCTTTTGTTGGTAACATGCTATTTGGTAGCGGTTTTCCCACACCAAATATGGGGCAGGTTTTAACCTTGCTACGTAAACTCATAGTGGGTTTTGATCGCGCACAAGAAAGCGATTTTTGACTTAAACAATACGTGCACTCCTGAATGCAATCAGCTTGTCACTAATGTAATGCTAGGTCACGCACGACGATTCATGTGAGACAAATATAATTGTCTCTCACTCGCGCGGGGGTGCTCCTTTTACCGCGGAAATCTTCGAAAATGGGCTCGCTCAAGTATAATATTTTGGCGCGTTATTTAGTTTATCTCATATTTTTGGTAATATCATGTTGAATTTGCCCTTGACTATTGTTTTACATCAATTGAAGTTGACAATTTATGTGTTGTATGATTAAAATGTGACAAGTAAAAAATCCTCTTTTTTCGTAGTTTCGGAAATTTTTAATGGCTCGGGGGCAGTATTTCTAAAACTATAACCCTAGTCCATATTTGGTATTATTAATCAGTAGGCCTTGGAGCATCTATTTCGTACTGGCCCGAAAGGAAATTTGAAAAAAAAAAAAAATTCATACAACCCCGCTCCACCCTAAAATATATTCTCTAACAACATCCCGCGGTTATTACCACTGCTACGACATTTGAATGTTTTGACTGACTTCCATGTTAGCTCATTGACTGCCGTGTTAGCTCATTGCACTGCCCTGTTAGCTTATTGATTGCTCTGTTAACTTATTGACTCCACTGCTAGCTCATTGACTGCCTTGTTAGTTGATTTCACCGTCTTGTTAGGTCATTGACTACGCTGTTAGGTCATTGACTGCCCTGTTAGGTCATTGACTGCCCTGTTAGGTCATTGAATACCCTATTAGTTCATTGGTAAAATATCTACTTCAAGAGCTGTAATGCGTTCCCCCCAAAGTAAACTTAGCAAAGCTTGTATGGAACCAGATAACTGATAGAATACTTATTTAATTTTTTTATTGTATAACATAAAACATTATGTGACAATCATTGTCACATAATTTTTTATATTTGGGTGTTCTGTATTTATTATAAGTATGTACTTACAACAAAAAAAGTAATTAAGAATTCTATCAGTTATCTGGTTCCATATAAGCTTTGCTTAGTTTGGGGCTAGATGATGTTGTGTGAAATGTCCTACGATATTTATTATATTATTATTTTACTATATTCAATAAGAACTATTTTTGAATGACAACTTGCATTTATACTCATATATGGGATTGAAATCCGGAAGCTTCTATAAGACTACGCATACCAAATTTGAGCTTTTTATATATCAAAAAAATAAGTCAGCTAATTACATCTTATTCAATCTTTCACTAATAAGTTTTTGTTCAATAGCTTCATTAGACAATGAGGTAAATTATGACAAAAGCAAAGCTTAATTGACCTTGTTAGGTAATGAATAAAAATTAACGAGCTTCTATGGTTTAGCTATTATTGTATATTAAGTATGTTCTTTCACACCACGAATCGACAAACGTAGTGTAGGTTATAATTAAAAAAATCTACTGAGTATAATATTCGCTTAGATAAAAAAATGTATCGAAACTGACTGCAAAATTTTTGCCCAAATTGAAACAAGAGAAACACAATTTTCCATTCAGATATTGTACGTTAGATATTACATCAGACAAAGCTTCATCGGACACTAGGGATCTGAATAACAGCAAACATCTGTAAATGTCCAAAACCAAAATGGCGGTGGTAACAAAGTTTCCGTGGCAATTTAACAAAGTTTCATGCCGACAGGTCCCATATTGAATGAGTTCTATTATCTTAGTTCTATTAGGCTTTGGATGATTTTTTTTTAAATAAATTAGACTAGATGTCGACCACAGCTCACGTGATGTTAAGTGACGGTGTGGTTGGAAAATACCACAACGTTAGGTGCTTGGAGCAGATTTTCAACTAGAGGGTGGTAGCTAGCCAGCCGAGTACCATAAAGTACCCTATCACGACGTTATGGTTTCCTCGCGATGTTTCCCTTCACCGGCAGCTTAAGTTCATTGTTGTGATTCAATTTATTATACAAGCAACATTTTATTGTCGACGTTCAAAAAACTCGAACGAAATGATTTGATCCCACGTTCATTGTACGGGCCGCAAGGCAGTGGAATGCGCTGCCTCAGTGGGTGTTCTTCGATAGATAAAATCTGGGTGTCTTTAAGTCGAGAGCGAATCGGTACCTTCTATGCAAGCGTGCTTCATCTTAGACCGCATTACATCACATCATCGCTAAACATCAGGTAAGATGGCGGCCAAACGTATCTAAGCCTATTTATTTAAAAAAAAAACAATTAAAAGAAAAAAAGGTATAATTTATGTCAATTCATACACGATATCAGCAGTGATACAGTCAAACACAAATTAGCGTTCTACTCCATTCGCTTAAAGTAAATTTTATAATGCGTGAAATATCACTGTTACACTCGATATAATGCGTACTAGGTATATGTATTTATTTACTTTAGATCCCCGAAACACAAGCCTCGATTACTTATCAATACAAACAAAGTTGTTGGTTGAAACTTCGGTAACTTGTTCCAATTTTACTTCGGTTAGCGCGGTTAAGCCTCCATCTTGGATTTGGTGAGCCATTTTGTGTGTTTGGGGCAAAGTTGAGATATGGTTGTTTTGGAAATTAGGCGGGTCTGTTCACAGATGCTGTCTTAAAGTATATACTAATATTAATTTGTTTTAAAAACTACAATTTGTCTTTAATCATGTACTGATTGTGTCAAAAATATCCGTCTTCAAGTATTTTGTTTTTAAATTGTTCTTTTTAACCGACTGTCCTATAAAAAGGAGATTAATGTTTTTTTTATATATATTAAAGGGATGAGACGAACGTGACGCGATTCTGATGGTAAGAGATAACGCCTGTTCATGACCATTGCAGCGATACACAGAACTTTGAGTAATAAAACAAAGTCCAGGGAATCACTAATGCGGCGCTCATTACTTTGAGACATTAACATGGTTAGTCTCAACAGCCCTATAATTTCGCTTGCTGCAGTATCCTTTAAACCGGAACACAGTAATATTTACACACTACTACTTGGCGGTAGAATATCTGGTACTGCGTTGGTACCTACCTAGACGACCCTAGTCTTTATTATAATAAATAATTTGTACCCAATTTAAAGAGTGTTGTACGCTATTATTTGTTTGTGTGTTGTACGCATAATATTGGAACAAGAAGTTGTTTCACAATTTAACTTCGGCATTGCATTTTGATTCAATACAATTGCTCCATTCTTTCAGTGTTCCTTTTCAAGTTTCCGACCACATTTGAATGTTGTTTTATTTGATGTTGTGTGTTTCAATTTAATGCTGCCTTTACTAAAATACACATTTGCAACAATTTGCCTTTATGGCGATTTTATGTCTTCTGTTTGCCTAGTGAGAAATACAGAAGCGTGATCAATTACTTTACTAGAGTCTGCACAGTCTACCTAGTCTTTTGTAGCAATTATAGCTCAGTGATTATCGCGGTCGATTCAAACGCCGAAAGGTGTGGCTTCAAACCCCAACATTGAGCTTGAAGTTAGGAAAACACGGTGGTAGGCTGTTCAACTGTTCCGACAGCCACACTCGAGAGCGAGTTCCATTCCAGCTTAGGTGTGTTCACCATCATCTACCACAACGTCACTTAACATCAGCTTTATCAGGTGAGCTGTGGTCAGCCTGTCAAACAATAAAAAAATAGGCAGTCATGGGGACTGCCGACAGAAGTGAAATCTTAAAACACTTCACGTCACCAACCTATGAGTTTTGTCCCTACTAACAAATCACTCAACGCGGCAAATAACTCCACATTTTCGTTTAATATAAGGATGGTGCTTAAACGCAAGCCTAAACAATACATAAGTTAACGAGAATTTCCTAGGAATAATGTAAGGATTCTAACGATACCCCACACATCCAAATCTGTTCATGCATTTAAAAATTATGATAGAAAAAGAAGCTCACATACATACAAACATGAACCTGAAAACATTACACTCATTTATAGGGTTCCGTACCCAAATGATAAAACGGCACCCTATTACTAAGACTCCGCTGTCCGTCCGTCCGCCCGTCTGTCACCAGGCTGGAAAGTCGTAATAAATCTCAAATTATTTTTATTAAAGGTTTGTTTGCATATCAGGCTCCCAACTAATTCTAGTGTAGGCTTCTATTTACGAATGTCTTTACACGCGGCATTATCAAAAAAAAACTCGATATGTATAGTTATCACCATATATCTATAAGCGTAGTCCCTCATTTATAAGCGTAGTCTCTCATTTATAAGCCGTCATCATCACTGAATATCTGCTCTCTCTCTTCGGTGGTCACCACCAAACATGCTCAACACAATGTCGTAGAGCCATTTCTATAAGTGGGTAGCTGTCTCCCGTCGATTATTTCGATTTTTCTTGATGGCACTCGAGTTCCGAGTTTGTTTTGTTTTATATCTGCACAGATTATGAGACGATAGATACTCTTATCACACTTTCCCACTATAATATTGTAAAGGCGAAAGTTTGTGAGTGTGTTTGTATGTTTGTTACTTCGTCATGCTCAAACGGGTGGACTGATTTTGATGAAATTTGGTATGGAGGTAGCTTACACCCTGGATTAATACACAGGCTAACGAGGGGCACAACGAGAATATTATAAAATTGTAATATCTGTTTGTTTGTATGTAACAAACAAAGAAATAAAAAACTTCATTCAATTTCAGGGATTACTATATTGATATTAGGGTACCCGTTTTTTTTATAGGCTATGTGCTTGACCTCTGCCCACCTGCTGTTAAGGGCGTGGTTGAAGATGGTAAACATGCCTAGCAACAGACAGAGTGACAGTTTATTTGGTGGTAAATCTCCTTAGCAAAAAGTCATCTAAGTAGGTATCACCGCAATACCATTCTGTCACCAAGCAGTAGCGTGTAAACATTACTGTGTTCCGGTTTGAAGGGCAGCTAGCGAAATTACAGGGCTGTTAAGACTAACCATCGAAAGTCTCAAAGTAATGAGAGCCAAAGCAGCAATGTCCTGGATTTTTTGTTACTACTAAAAATTCTGAGTGAAGCTGCAATGGTCATGGACAGGTGTAATCTCTTACCATCAGGAGAGTGTCTCGTTTATATCATTACTTTTACATAATATTAATCTAGATAGTCAAGACAAATAATTATATTTGCGAAAGTTTGTCTGTATCCATGTTTTTTTTTCGCTGTAACGGCTGAATGGATTTAGATAAAGAATTTGAGTACAGATAGATTAATACACATGGATATAGAACAAACTATCTCGGAGAACGTTAATAAATTGTTGGATAGAGCAAATATCTTTTTTTCTAAGCTTGAAGCTTTATATTTTCAGATCAAAGTATCTGTTGTTATTTACTCTGCGCTTGTATAGAAGATTGGGGACGTAAGATGTGAGGGACGTCGGGAATGGCTGTGAAAATATTTGAAAAGAACTTAGAAGTGACTGTTACGTACTTTCATGGAATAGTTTTTTGTTATGATTTTACTATCGACACGTCGTATACGCTTTGAAGTTACATGAAGGCGTTACTTGGCATGTATTACAGTTGTAATTGTAGATTTGAAAACATGTAAATAACAGTGACAGTAAAATATGTAAATGACAGTGAGAGTGAAACATGTAAATGACAGTGACAGTGAAACATGTAAATGACAGTGACAGTGAAACATGTAAATGACAGTGAGAGTGAGACATGTAAATGACACTAGCCAAATCATTATGAAGGTTTGATTATTTTTTGTAGATTTTTGCTACACGACTGCCCAAAAAAGATTGTAGCGTTTTCAGGGATATTCCACCATAACTTCGCCTTAATTTTAATTTTTTTTCTTTTTCTTAACTGGAACAGATCGCAGGTTGTTAAAGTTGTTTTTTTATATTGCTATACCAATTACCATACTAAAGAACACTAATCTCCTATTGAGATTTTACAATCGATATAGTTTCATTCATCCACGAGACGTGAGAGAAAGTAGACATCTTCGTCGTGGAATGGCAAAGTTGTGTGAACAGATATTGCCCAGATTTTACTCGAATACCCCACGATGTCAATTGTTTCGATTTATCAGCATCTCTCACGTTCAAGAAAATGTCACGACAATTGAGAACGTGCTAGAAAAATCGGGGGAAATTGAGATGCGAAAAAAGTTACTGGCGAATTGTGATTCAACGAATCGTTTTCGACGAATTTTCCGCAGAAGAATATATTGAGTATTGTTTCCTGCAACAAAATGTCACATCCGAGGTTTACAGAATTAATAGTGTCGTGACACCCCTGTCGTTCCTTGTCTCAACCAATAGCTTATTTTCCTCAAATCCCGAAGTAGTCGGTGTCCGTCAGGGTTGTCACGTCCTCCGTTATTAAATTGTCTCCAAGTTTTCTCGTCCGCCCCTCGGGGCTTCAGTTTTCAGCTCGCTCGCTGAAACTTGGGAATACCCTGATTTGAGGGCTTTGTCGCACGTTTTTCATGAGCCTTTTTGTCATCGTTAGTTTTAATGTTTCTTAGTTTTCGCTTTTCTTGATAGATGATAGGATTGCTATGAGATGATTGTTGGGTTGGGAGCAGACATTTTTATATCTACCCTTGTTTGTGGCGAATAATGAGTTTACACGTTGCGCCCGCGACTTCTTCCGCGTTCAATTTAGATTTGGGCTTGAAAGAAATAAAACATGTAGATACAATAGTTTCATCTGTCATGGAACGCGCTATTTTTATTACCTATATTAGGGTTAAAAAAAATACCTTTTATCCTGGCTCCATGACACGCTATAAATACCAAACTTGAAGTGTACACGGCTCGTAGTTCGTTTTTTTTTGTTGTTCATTTGTTTTTCCGGGATAATTTTATTGACGTAGCTATTTGTAGCGATGATGGCTCAGTGATTAGCGCGGTAGGTTCGCATGCCGAAGGGCGTGGGTTCAAACCCCAACAATGAGCTTGAGCTGTCTGTGAAGGAAAACATCGTGAGGAAACCATAGCGTGGTGGTAGGGTATTTTCTAGTACTCGGCTGGCTAGCTACCACCCTCAGTTTGAAAATCTGCCGTCAAACATCTAACGGTGTGTTCCGGCAGCCTCACTTGAGAGCCAGTTCCATTCCAGGCTAGGTGTGCTTTACCATCTTCAACCACACCGTCACTTAACATCAGGTAAGTTGTGGTCAAGCACCTAGCCTGTCAGCTATAAAAAATACATGAAGCCATTTTTATGTTATTGAGTAACAAACATACAAACTGTCAAATTTATAATATTAAAGTCGGATAACTATGATAGAATAAAGAAGTTTCAGCTGCCTAGTTGAGAAAATGTCTAGCTTTCAATATGGAGTCTTTTCTAAGTCATATGTTCATAGCTGATGACTTCAAACGGTAAAGGAAAACATCGTGAAGAAATCTACATGTACAAAAGTACTTAAAAAGTTATTAAAGATGTGCGAAGCCTGCAAACCCGCACTCAGCCAGTGTGGGGAACTACGGTCTTACCTTTCTTATAATAAGAAGAGGCCCACGCCCGGCAGTGGGACAGTTCATAAAAATAAGGCTGATTTGATAGGGATGATACAGTAGTAAAATTCTCCCTTAGCCCAGACACTAACACAAGCTTTTAAACTTTTATGATGTCTGTAATACTATATGCCTTACTAGCCCCGCCCCGCGGTTTTACCCGCGTGGTGATGGATAATGATGATGAAAAGTTACTAATCTTATATAGCCTGCATCTCAAAATCCTTTCTTAGGGGATGCCAACGTCATAGTAGCTTTATGCATGCAAAGTCTCAGCCCGATCGGATTAAAATTGACAAAGTTTCATACAAACTTTCATCCCCTATTTTATCCCCTTGGGGGTAGAATTAATCAAAATCCTTTCTTAGAGGATGCCTACGTCATAACATCTACCTGCACGCCAAATTTCAGCCCGATCCGTTCAGTGGTTTGGGCTGTACGTTGATAGATCACTATGTCAGTCAGTCACCTTTAAGTTATATAATTACGAGTATATTTAGAGATTAGCTCCTTTGATAGAATTCCTGCTTCAAGAGCAGGACGAGGTTTCGATTCCCACCGGGACAAACACGATCAATATTTTTGTTCTATATGTAAATTATATAAATGAAATAAATAAATATTGTAGGACATTTACACAGTTCAGTATCAGTTATCTGGTTCCCATAGTACAAGCTTTGCTTAGTTTGGGCCCAGATAGCGCTGTGTGAAATGTCTCACAATATTTATTATATCAAAAGAGCTACAAAACTCAAGTACCTATCTAGGAAGAACAAAAAAGACACCTAACATCCCCATTCCTGCTTCGCGTTCCATTCAGGTCTTTCAAAACAATTTAATAGGCTACGTAATAAAAGTGTGGAGAAAGTTTTTCCATCTCACCCGGACCGGTATGCTTCCGTTAGTTCTTGAGAAATACTTTTTAGTTCTAGATTTGCAATCTAGGTACAAGAGAAGGCGAATAGGAAAATATCTTATCTAATCTAATCTAATACCTTTAGGCGAGCAATTCTTATATATATATAATCTAAATCTCGGAAACGGCTCCAACGATTTTCATGAAATTTAGTATGCAGAGGGTTTTGGGTGCGATAAATCGATCTAGCTAGGTTTCATTTTTAGAAACCGAAATAAAACCGAGCATAGCTCGGTCATCCATGTACTGATAATAATGCTGGATCAGGAGAAATACACGTATTTACTGTATTGACAGAAAATTTGAACGTTTCGTTTACTTCTTCCACAAATTCTTTCCGTACTAAGGTTGCCTGGAAGAGATCGCAATAAGCGATAAGGCTACCAGTTATTGCACTATTGTTAAGCTGTTTCTGTTACTATTTTTTTATTTATTTATGTAATTATATTCCCGTATTGTTGCGTATTAATTCACCTTAATATTTTCGACCACTCACTAGCAAAGATGACATGCGTTCGCAAACAATTTTCTGCCCGATACTGAACACGTAAAAACATTTTTCGTTTGTCCTGTCCTTACAAAGCTGTATAAGTCAATGGTTTCAGTACCAACTTATTTCGTGTTATGAGATATCAGACCTTGTTGTTGACTTTATGATCTTCGCGATGTTAATTCTGTCAAGTTTTTATGTACCCTTGTAGGCGGTTGTGACGACTTCACAACTCCGCGGACGAGCTCGTAAAAACACAAAATAAAACTTAGAAAGTATGAAAATGGTCGTGTCGCTCTTGTGACGTAATAATGGACCGACATTTTTAAGTAGACTTTTAGTTTTCTTTGCTCTGCGCCTCGGAAAAGTTTTGGGATACTGAAGATTTATATTGCCTCGGCAGACAGAAAGAAAAGATTTAAGACAATTAATAATTTCCGTATCCGAATCAGCCCTGTTTTTGTAAACTGTCCCACTGCTGGGCGTGGGCTTCTTCTCACTGTGAGAAGGATAAGGCCATAGTCTACCACGCTCGCCAAGTAAGGATTGGCTCACTTCACATATCGTCGAGAACTCCATTTTATAAGAACTCTTAAGCATGTAGATTTCCTTAAGATGTTTTCCTTCACCGTTTGAAGTTACCCCACCCTCTCTTCCCGTGGTTGCCGTAAGAGTCGGCTAAGGGATGTAATCCGGAAGATGGGCAGCAGCGTCTTCCTTGAGCAATCACACCTAACTGCGCTCGCCTACCCGCCTGCCAAGCGTGGCGAGTATTGGCAAAATCCCCCCATGAGGAGGCCTATGTCCAGCAGTGGACGATCTATGGCTGATGATGATGATGAATAGTTATAAAACTAACGATACACTCTCCTGGTGGTAAGAGATAACGCATGTCCATGATCATTACATGATACACAGAACTTTAAGTAACGAACCAAAGTCCAGGGCGTCGCTGCTTTGGCGCTCATTACTTTAAGACAGACAGTAAACAGCCCTGTAATTTCGCTAGCTGCAACCCTTCAAACCGGAACACAGTAATGTTTAGACATTACTGCTTGGCGGTAGAATATCTGGTACTCTGTACTCTGGTGGTACCTACTTAGATGATCTCCTGCTAATTAAAACTACCACTAAGTCATATGTAACTTTCTTTGACCAACGTTAGTCCTACATTTCAGACTTGTTTTCCACAGATACAGGCGACTTGCTCATCAACCCTGAGAATGGATATGACTGGGGGGGACAGGCGCCGCGGACTCCTGCTTGGAAACAGGCGCAGAATGCTATCAACATTATCAACGCTGTTCTGATGAGGAAAAGCGCAGTGGCACAGCTTACCAAGTAAGAACTTACCTGTAGCAGCTGTAGCGATAACAGCTCGGTGATTAAAGTGGTCAATTCACACACCGTAGTTGGGTTCAAACTCCAACAATGAGTAAAGGAAAACATCGTGAGGAAACCATAACAAGTTGGTAAGGTACTGCTGTTTTCTAGTAATAATCTGGTAGCTTTTAATACTGGCTTGCTTATTATAATACATACAGAACACCCAGACATAGCACAAATATTTTTATCGTCACATAAATGTTTGTCCTGGTAGAAATTGAAGCCACTCCCTACAGTTCATGAAGTAGTTATTGTAATAGAACAGTCTATTTGGGTTGTCCTCCTTATCTGATATCTTTCTCGTTTGTTAGGTACGACTTAATGCTGGGTGTCACAAAAGCTGAAGCCTACTTCGCCTTCAGCGGCGATGACGTCCAATACGGCATCGAAGCTGACAGACGCTCCAAGATCCTCAAGTCTTTCGTGAGGAATACGTACAGCTACCATCTGTCTGAGATACTTGCCACCATTATCAACGAGTATACAGATTGGGAGAGACCTGTGCAGCATCCTATTAATATCAGGTAAGAGAAAATGATCACTTTAAAACTTTTAGTTTCTTGTTCATATTTCCAATCTGGGCAGCGGGCGTGTATTATCTTATACTATACCAATACGTGCAAACTAACGTGTTAAAACTTTCTTTAATGTAAATATAATAAGACGAACAAGACGCGCTCCTGATGGTAAGAGCTTACGCCTGTCCGTGTACGAAAGTCTCAAAGTAATGAGTGCAAAAGTAGCGATGCCCTGGACTGTGCTTTGCTACTCAAAATTCTGTGTATCGCTGCAATTGTCAAAATACGTTATCTCTTTCCGTCTATCTCGATCACCTCATTACTATTACAAAAGTTAATAATATGTAAATGATTATTCAAAATGTATGTTATGTTGTATGTCTTTTACACCATCGTATTAGGGTTGTAAAATATATTAAAAAAGTGTACGACCTTCCAAATTAAAAAAATATTAATCGTCATCATCATGAGTCCTTTGCTATCCACAGCTAAACGTAGGCCTCTCCTAATGCACGCCACTAAGCTCGGTCGATAGCTTTCCGCATCCAGTGTTTGGCCACCGCTTTACGCAGGCCCTTGCACCCCCTGGCTGCAGGGTGTCCTACACTAAGCTTGCCTGCACGCGGTCTCCATTTTAGAACTCGCCTACCCCACCGGTTATCGGTTAGAGGTTAATGCGTGCTACTTTTACAGGGATGAAACATTAGAAGCGTTAAGTGACGCGCAGGTCGTTGCGCCCATCGTCCTCACAGCTGACACACACTCTGCTCTGAGAAGAAACTCCTATCTATACGTATTTGACTATCAAACTAAGTACGGGGACTACCCTCAGGTGAGTTTGACTTTGTCTGAATTAATTCGAATATTTTTGTAGCGATGATAGTTTAAGATAAGATAACCTCTTTACCCCAATTAGTTTGGGGCAAATGAAAGTGTAAAGCTTTTTCTGTGATAAAATCTTGTGCTATGGGACAAAATCTTGTACAATGGGATAAAATCTTGTGTTACCTTGTCCCTTTATGTATTGGCTGCTCTGGCTGTTCAGATCAGACGTTCTTCTTCGCTGGATAATGTAAAAATATTTTGTCGCAGAATTGATTACGCTGTTAGTGTATTTTTTATTTTTTACTTGGCCTTATTTCCATTTGTATTTTTAGTATAAAATAATTAAAGTGATATTTAAATTATCTCTAATTTAGGTATGTATAACTGATAATATATTTAGATTATCGTTAGTATCATACTAATTATTGAAACACCCCGTTTTCTATTTGTTCTTGAATAATTGTCTCCATCCTAAGGTTCCCTGGAAGAGGTCGCTTTTAGCGATAAGACTGGTAATTGATACACTAGTTTCAAGTTTATATTTTTCTACTGTACTGTATATAGTGTAAACAATGAAGAGTTTCTCTATCTACTATGGGATAAAATCTTGCACTTTGGGATAAAATCTTGTACTATGAGATAAAATCTTGGACTATGGCTTAAAATCTTGTACTATGGGATAAAATCTTGTACTAATGGATAAAATCTTGTACTATGGGGTACAATTTTGACCTATGAGATACCATTTTATACTAGGGGATGAAATCTAGCACTATGGAATAACATCTTGCGCTATGGGATAAAATCTTGTACTGTGAAACCATGCAGTTAAAGGTCGTATCTCGAACTGCCAGAGGGCAGAAGGCCCGTAGCATCAATCACCTCGATCTTCGAGGCAAAAGATCTTCAGAAGGCGTCTAGTAGTATCAGAGTCCAAGAGACATTTTGAGTCAGCCAGAATAGTTAGTTACCTTATAACCGTAACTTCACAATATAGTTAGTCCGGCAAAGCGTGGTAAAGCTAAATTTATACACACATTGCTAAGTTTTTTTCAGTCCTTGACTTCAAATAGAAGATTAATCTTCAATTGCCAGTAAAACGTAAAACCTCACTTAACCGACCGCATAACTTCAAGCAAAGTCAAGAATCCTAGAACGATCAAGTCCTTTCAAGTCTCTCTCAAAGAAAGCAATTAAAGCGATAAAGACATGCAAATAAATAGCGGCCATACAATGGACCTCGAACTAATGAGTTCTAGATTATTCCATTTGCAAAGTTTTAGAATGCGTTAGATTCTTAAGTGCTTGAACTTGGAGTGAAGAAGCATCGATTTATTTGCAGTAGCACAACTTTCCACAAAACTGGGCTGAGGTTGTTCTTTGGTTTATTTATGGGATACGTTTGATCGATTGGCTTGTTTTACCTAAAACACCAGTGTTCATTTTAATCAATATTTTCAGTGAATGTGAGTTTCTTTATTATACCATAACTATTAAATGGTTTAACAGATTTGGATGTATGGGTAATCGTTCGAATCCTTACATTATCTCGAGCGATACTGGCTATAATTGATTTGAAAACATTCAATATTGCAGGGACATCCATATTGAAATTTGAATTAAAAAAAAAAAAAAAAATATCGCATGGCAGTAATGTTTTTCAAAATATGTTTAGTAAACATTAGCTGTATTATTTTATGGTTTAAAGACTAGTTGTTTGACCATAACACACTTGATGCTAAGTGATGGTGTGGTTGAAGATAGTTAGGTGCTTGCCGGTAGATTTTCAATTCGAGGGTGGTTGTTAGCCAGCCGAGTACTAAAAATAACCTACTTTACCACCATGCTGTGTTTTTGCAAGCTCATTGTTGGAATTTAAGTTTTTTTTATTTATTTAACTTATTTATTTATTTGTAAGTAACTACAGACTCATTAATTCATTAACATTTACATAAAATAATAAAAATCGAAAATGTCTAAAAATAAAATAAAAATGTCAATAATAAGAAAAATAATGAAATTGTGGCGACATTAAGTGCGTGCCACAAATGTCGGTTAGGAAACCAACCAACCTGTTGTTTTGGTATGTGAACCGTTCGCTTTAACCACTGAGTTATCATTGCTACAAAAACAATAATAAAACTATGAAAATAAAATTGTTTGCAAAAATTGATTTACTCTACTTATAAATTATAGTCCAAAACCAAAGCTTGTTACAGACTTTTGGGGACAAAGGTGCGCAAATGTCTTTGTTTGACACAAAGTAAGGTTTGAATTTTAAAAACAGGTATTATTAAATGCTTAGCAATTCGACCTTAAAGGATTTGCTAGATTTAACGGATTCATGACTTCAAAAGACTTCTAAGTTTAGTTGTATATTATAGAATGCACTGTACAAATTATATGAAATAAGTTTAGTGTATTGCGGGTACAGATACTGTTTAATTTAGTTTATTAAGTTACTACTTAACTATATTTTACATTAGTAAGTAAACCTTCAGTCAGGCTTGAGATTTTGGTTGAGATAAATCATAGTGTGTATATACACCAAAACAGCGTGAATGATTTTGATGAAATTTACAGGCGCTCCCAAAATTAGCCCAGCGGGTGTTCCTGGAAAGTTTAGTTGCGATCGGATGAACATAAGTTTTTTTTTCGCACGAGAGCGCTCGGACCGCGATTTTTTTAATTTCTTTTTATTGACTTTGACCCTGGGCTTTGTTTTGTTGTTAGAGCTCTGTGTATTGATGCGATGGTCATGGACATGCATTTTAGATCGCCGTAGCAGGAGCTCGTCTAGGTAGGTACCACCGTAGTACTACATATTCTGCCGCCAAGCAGTAGTGCGTAAACATTAACGTGTTCTGGTTTGAAAGTATTGCAGCTAGTGAAATTACAGGGCTTTCGAGACTAACCATAGAAAGTCCCTAAAGTAATGAGCGCCAAAGCAGCGATGCCCTGGACTTTGTTTTGTTACTCAAGATTATGTGTATCGTTGCAATGGTTATATTTTACCATCAAAAGAGTGTCTGCTTTGTCTCAATACTTTTACATAAAAGAAGAAACCAGTCATTCTTAAACATATAGGTTACGTTAAATACTACTTTGTTAATACAAACAAACCAATATGCTATTTGCCATGTCCTTACAAAATGTATATTACAAATCAATGGATTCTCTCCGAAATTGATCAAATTAAACTATACAGCGCAAAATTAATTACCCGATACATGTACCCAAATGTGTGTAAATTGAACCTGAATACCATTACCCAGGAGGCATCTAATTACCCGCTAATCACGCCAATCATAAGCGTGTTTGCCATTTCAACGCTGCTTGATCAAAGAAACTTTACTATCAGATTACAGATGGCATTTATACGTGTATTACAAAGATCTTAAAAATAAAGACATGCCTTTACAAAGTTACAAGGGATATACTGAGCCGAAAGGTAGATATTGCACACATCGTGAAACAAAATCTTTATTATCTACTTACTAATCCTACGTATTATTGGCATTGGTATTATTGGTATTACCTGGAAGAGATCGCTTGTAGCGATAAGGCTAATGTATTGGATAAACAGTCTTTGGTGTGAACAATACAGAGTTAATCTATCGATTAAAAAATCTTCAGAAAGTTTTTTTTAGCGGTTCCAAAGTCGTGATCATAGTAGAAAATTATGCATAACGATCAGTACAATGGTCCGCTTTCGGATTTATACACCCTAAACTTGTAACCCTATATTGCATCCATTATGTATTAAATTACTGACAGTTGTAAATACTATACCTACGTTAATTATCATATTAACTCAATTTTTTTTTAATGTATGACAAGCCCATATGATGTTAAGTGACGGTGTGGTCGAAGATGGTAAAGCACATCCAGCTTGGAATGGAAGTGGTTCTCGAGTGAGGCTGTCGGAACACACCGTTAAGTGCTTGTTTGTATTTTAAACTTGAGAGTGGTACATAGCCAGCCGAGTACTAGAAAGTACTCTACCACCATGCTATCGCTTCCTCACGATGTTTTTCTTCACCGACAGCTCAAACTGAATATTGGGGTTTGAACCCACGCCTTTCGGGTGTGATCCGACCGCGCTAAATACTGTCGTCGACTTTATAAAGACCATAACTCTTTAAATTTTCTTTTAAATTGATGCGTTTCTAGATCTTCGAAACTCTAAGCATAGTAAAAAACAAAGTAATTTCCCGCCGTCTGTACCTTTAGAACTTTTAAACTACAAACTAAAAGCAACGGATTTTAAAGCGGCTTCTATCAATAGACAGAGTGATTCCAGAGGAAAGTTTATATGTATAATACATGCATATGCACCACATTCATATCTACATTGCACCCGTGTGAATCCGGGGCGGGTCGCTAGTATGATTATAAATATCAGAGCCCAGTTTTAATACATCGTCATCAACTGACGGACACGACTAGCGTCAATCTTGCACCGAAACCGACGTAACAAGAAAACTCTATTAACTATTCTGTGTTTTGAGGTAGAAATTCTGAGAGCATTTAACCTAACAGCCAACCAGTTAAGAAAGATGCCTGGTATGCAAGTATTGGATCGTGACGAAGGGTCTTAGTAATGTCCAGTTTCAGTAGACACCTTAATACACGGGATAGGGACGCGATGAAGGTTACAGATTGGTTGGCCAAATATATCGATGCAGTTAGAAATTAACGCGGCTGGTCAAGATTCAGGTTACGCTATTTAATAGATGGAGGGGTTGGTAAAACCAAGACAGAATAATATATTCTGTTTTGACAGCCTTGTTAACTCATTTGGTAGTATATTGACAATATTTTATTTTGTATTTATTGAGATGTAATCAGTGTTTTTAATTATATATTTGATACTATCTAACCGCCCCGGCTTCGCACGGGTATTAGAGCACATTATGCCTACATGTTTTCTGTGTTGTGAGGCTGATCTGTTCATATGTCAACCAATTTACACAAAACCTTGACAAATTGTATACATAAACCTTCCTCATGAATCACTCTATCTATTTGTGAAACTAGCATGATAATTCGTTCAGTAGTTTTTAAGGTTATCGCGAACAGACAGACAGACACGGCTGACGACTTTGTTTTATAATATATAGTGATGATATTACGGAAGTTCTTGTAACTTTGGTGTTATCAATAAAATTGATATATCTTTTGATTGTGTTGGCTAAGAAGTTTGATTTCACAGCTCCAAGGAACAGTAGACTTGAGTATTTTATATGAATTTCGACTTGATACCTCCACGCATTCCTGAGAAAAAGGTCTTGATAGATAGACAGACGGACAACAAAGTGATCCTAGAAAGGTTCCGTTTTTTTCCTTTTGAGGTACGGAACCCTAAAAACGTGCAACGCCTTTATTGAAGCAGATAAATATAAATACTAACCTTCTCGTAGAGTAACAAAATAGATTCTGTTATTATTTTCCGAAGACAAAATACAATTTTGTTGAATGTCACAACACTGGTAGTTTTCATCTCTCTATTCTACACTAACTGATTTCTTGCCCGGAACTAAAAAGATAGGAAGGCAATAAGGGGTCCAGGGCCGGGCGGTGTTCAGCAAATTGCGACCGCTCTCTGTAATACCGGTATTCGCCGGTATTTTCCGGTTTTATTCTACAGTTCCGGTATTGGATTCCGGTTTCATTGGTCGGTTCCGGTGGCTCGTTGGCGATGCTTTGTGCGCCGGTGATTTGCACGACAATACCATTTTATCGGTTATTGTTGAAGTGTGATGCGAGTGGCCGTGCAACATTTATTTACTGTTTTAATTAGATGACCCAGACTTCGTATCGCCTAAAATGGACTAAAACGTTTTTTTTTTAATTAATTGCTTTAGTTTTGACGCAAAAAATAGAAACGTGTCGAATAATAGCTCCGCTGCGTACGCCATTTATTGAAAGTAATCCGAATTAGCATACAAAATAATAATTTGTATTTTTTAGATTTTACGGCTGTTCTTTTGTGTTCTTAAACCGCCCCTGCATTCAGGAGAACAAAACAAAATAAAAAGTAGGTCGATGGCTATTGATTTTTATATAATATGTATGTATATAGATAGATAGCATATTCATATCAATCCAGCATCTACCCGAGCCAGCCCAACTCCTTGAAGCGAAGCTCCAGTGGATGAGATGGAGGTGTTGATAATGATGAAAGACAGTCAGCACTTTACCGTGACATGGATGAAAATGAAGCTGCCTCATGCAATCTAATAGCAATCCGTTTCTACTGTGGCTTCACAGAGCTACAACACATTTTAAACGTCATATTTTTATCATAAATTTATTGCGAAAACTTACTATTTTTCTGTCAAAAACTCGTCTACGAGTATTCTATAATATGATTTAACTTAAAGCAAAGCTTTAACTTTATGAATAAGATTTCGTTTGATTTTTTTATAGAATTTCAGAGCACTCTCTCAATCTTTTAATTCTGACTTACAACTTTTAATTCTGAATACAACTTATTTTAAATGTTAATTGACATAATGAGTGTGCTAGAAGAATGCATTTTATTGTATCACTGTGTACAGATAGAAATGTTATAAATATTTGTCAAAAATGGGGTTTACGATGATCATGTTTGCCTAAATTAGGTAATGAAGCCATCGGTTATAAACTTTTTTTTTCAACAGAGACAAGGCTGCATCCACGGTGAGGAACTGCCTTATATATTCGGGGCGCCACTGGTTGGAGGTCTGGCGCATTTCCCCAGGAACTACACCAAGGCAGAGGTGGCTCTCTCCGAGTCCGTTATGCTGTACTGGGGAAATTTCGCTAAAACTGGGTATGTAGAGAAACTTGCTTCCCTGTCTAGTACTTTGTTTAGTATTTGCATCAAGCCAAGCAAAAGAGACGAACATATGATATAAAATACCTAAAGCTTAAACACCAGATATTGAGAATACAAAAAATATATAATTTTTAGTATTAATAGTCGTTTTGGTTATAACAGTGAGATTAATTCAAATATTCAAAGACAATAGAAAACACTTTATTTATGACACTAGCTGTACCCGCGACTTCGTTCGCGACACCTGAAAACTTTATTTCTCGGACACCTTTTTTTCACTCGCTCGACAAAAACGTGCTTTTCAGTAGTGAATACTACTTTGAGGTGACGCATACAAAGTTGAGCGTAGGTCAGCTAGTGTACACTATGCACTTAAAAAAGGTTCGCGTTTCGCGAGCAAAGTTTCTATTAGTAATCAGATATCATATTATGTTGTTTGTTTACCTAATACCCAAACCACTAATTAGCTTGTAGATTTAACTATTTTTTTATTATATGCATGTTATTCAAAACTACCTTAACAGTTTTGCTTTAAGTTGTAAATGTCTATCACATGCCATTGGGGTGACCATAATTCGACAATAGGGCTAACCACTCAGTCTGCACGAATGAGAACGTGCACACTTAATTAAAAATTAATTCGCTTGCCAAATTGCCAGTTTGCAATGTATACATACGCATTCAGTAAAAAGCTGTTATTTGGTCATTACAAACAGACACTTCAATTTTATTTATATAATATATCCATATCCATAAATAATTTCGGTAAAAAAATTACTGCCATCTCGAAATGATTGGAATACAATAGCTAAAACCATATCCATAAATAATTTCGGTAAAAAATTACTGCCATCTCGAAATGATTGGAATACAATAGCTAACATTCTCTCGAACCAACTACGTTATTCACGAATATTTAGTACTACTTACGCCACCTGTTAGCGGATAGCGGATTTATTTTAGATTTTACTATTCACCACCAGATGTCGTTGAAACCGTTCAACCATTTTTGCGTGGTTAAGTAATAAACATCCAAATATACAAACTTCACATTTATAATACTGTAAATATTAAATTAAATAGTAGGATAGATTGTTGTACTTTGTGTTCATTTCATCTTCCAAACACGGTTTTACAAACTACGGCTAACAAACATTTTAGCGAAATGGACCAAAGCACGTTTCTAAAATACCGCGTATTACATTTATTAACGTAACTTTTTTGTTTGTGAACCGATTGGAATAAAACAAACACTAAATGTTATGGAAAACTTGCCACAATATATCAGTGAAAACCGCACTCAAATCGGTGTAGCCGTTTCTGAGATTAGCGCGCACAAACGCACAGACAAACAGACAAACAGACAAACAGACACACAGACAAACAGACAAACAGACAAAAATTCTAAAAACTATATTTTTGGACTCTGTTACATAAATACAAAGTGTATAAATTGTTTTTTTTGAAAAAATATTTAATATACAGAAATGACTCGGCTACGATTTTATTATATGTATAGATAGAAGAAAATATAGATATAGATAAATAGATAGAAGATATAGATAAAACAAATTTCATTACATTCAACAATACATACAAAAAGAAATAACAAACATTATCTAACTTGACGAAACGCCTGAATCAATCAATTGTTTCCAGATTTTATTGATTTATGTTATTTGATGTGAAATTGTAATGCAGTTTAATTATCTCTATTTTTTTCAGTTTTTCAATAAGTTCTTATCATTAGTTTAGGCCAATCTGTCTCTTTTGTACCAAAAGGCATGAATTATGATCCCATTTTCATGTTGCTTGACTTTATATAGTGAACTGATCAGGATGACTTTGTCAGGAACCCAAATGAAGCCCAAGAAAGCGATCCCATCAGAGCTGGTAGACAAGAAAGAGCAAGAATGAAGAACATCGAATGGACGGCATACGAAGCAGTTCACAAAAAGTATCTGAATATTGATACGAAGTCTAAGCTCAAGAACCACTACAGGGCTCATAGGTATATAATCTCAGCAAACAACATTAGATTAATAATAATTATAATAAATCATTCATTTCAGACAAAAGTCCATACGCACACAATCATAGAAATAAAACTTAGAAAAAAAAAACAATAATATTTAAATAATCAAAATGTATGAATATGAAATGTCAATATACAAAAAAAAAAGATAAATTAAAATACAAATAGTCTAATACTTTCGCTCCGGCGTTGGTAATTGCACATGGTACTCGTAGCAATGCCGAAAGACAGCACAGTCAAATGCACACCAATTTAAACTACATTAAAATAAGTTGTATAATTACCAAGAACGATGGAAATGTCAATAATAAATTGATTCAAAGGGATAATTTGATACTAACTACGGACAATTTAATAATAATTGATAGATTTGACGTCACTTGCCTTTGATACTGACCCGATTATTACGTAATTTGGACAAACTTTGTAGACTTCAATTATCCAGTTATCCAATTTAGTTCCTTGTAATTAAATTCATTTGATACTAAAATGTACAATTTTGTCTCCAGGCTATCATTCTGGCTTAACCTTGTACCAGACTTGCACCGTCCCGGTGGTGAAGATGTACCTCCGTCACACCATCAGCTAGAAAATGAAGATCCCACTGCTATTCAAACTACTACAAAAACATTTATTCCTCCGTTTAAGAAAGCGACAGATATTGTCATTACTGATATTGGTGCTGCTACCAAAGTTCCAGTACTCAGCGTTCTGAATATCACATCTCCACTAAATTTTAACATAATTGGACTGAATTCTGCTACTCAAAGCACAGTAGGAGAAATTCACAAATCTGAAGTTACCACTACAAGTGCACCTGAAGATGGATTCGCTGCGTATTCTACTGCACTGAGTGTAACTATTGCTATTGGATGTTCATTGCTTATTTTAAACGTCCTGATATTTGCTGGAGTTTACTATCAAAGAGACAAAACGAGAATGAACGGCCAAGATGGACATAACAATGGCACTCATTTGAAGAAAAGAGTTGAAAACGGTCAGATGCCTAACAACATTTGTGGGGATTTAGAAGGAGCACTAACGTACCAGACAAGTCTTAAAAACGATCCTGCGACGATTTTAAGCCATCATCATACTCACTCTCATCACCAGCTACCTCCACCAGAGTTTGCAGATCTTCCAAGTAATAACGTCGCCGGCATGGCGACGCTTCCTCGAGCCCCGCCGCCTCCAAAAATAGGAAAATCTAATATTAATACATTAGCTAGTAGTCAGTTACAAGAGAATCAGCCGTTGCTCTCAGCGCATCAAATGCAAATGCTCAACACAAATACACTAACAAAGAAGAATACCCAACTGAACGCAAAGTCAAATGTGACAATGGAGGAACTAAGAGTGTGACGTCAGAGGGCCTGACTGCAGCGCGCTGGCAGCTGCAGTGACGTGGCCCATCACGACGAGATCGTGTGACTCGAGCCGGACCTTCTCCAGTGCGTCACAGACTACATTTGAAAAGGAGCATTGAATGAACATTCTAGCTGGTGTGTCACTTTTCAATAGACGAACTTTGTCTGTGTCACAAGCATCGCAGAGGTAAACATTTATTAACGTTCTACATCGTTGAATGTTTTTCGTTGATTGGACTTTAGTCTGTGTCTGTGAGAAGGTTGAAACACTGATTGCTGTTTTTAGTGTTTTTGACAGTGACAGTTTAAAATAATTTATTGCTAAGTGTGAGACGATAAAGTTTTGAGTGAACTAAACTGATAATAATATTAAAGTGAATAGACAATTAGACAAATAGATATTATTAATATTGGTGGTTGAGAATATTAAAATAAGAATATCATATCTTTTAAAGTAAAAGATTTTGAGATACATGAC
The DNA here is from genome assembly GCA_950106695.1 of Biston stratarius. Classification (NCBI taxonomy): domain Eukaryota; kingdom Metazoa; phylum Arthropoda; class Insecta; order Lepidoptera; family Geometridae; genus Biston; species Biston stratarius. The sequence goes on along the minus strand of OX467109.1, from coordinate 16,328,861 downwards.
GTAAGATATTAAAACGTTATTTGTATGTAAATTGGTGTATATAGTAAAGTAGAAGTTGTATATAATGAAGCAGCTCAGCCGCATATCCATCCTAAGTACAGTTGAATTCTCGATGATAGTAAACTTTTATTAATTAAAATAATTGTGATGAATTGTTATAAAAATAATGTTTAAGTGTTAAATGGGCTTATTTTAAACAAATACCCAAGTAACAAAACATTAAATTGATTTGAACATATTCTTTTAAAAATATTTTTGTCAAATGATCGCAATATCGACATTATAGAAATATTCGATTGTAAATCTCAATCTAATTTAGATTATTATAATCATTAAAGGAAGAACACCACTTAATTACTGCCATATTTTAATCGACTCGTAAGCAATGTATGTTTTGAGAAATATAGGAGATTTCATGTCTTTCCTAATTATTTAATTATATTTCAAATTAACGAACATAACGTCCAATACGTTATTACGTCAATGCCAATTGAAATCAAGGTAGTTTATTGATTTTAGTCAAAATTATTAACAAAAAAATTTAAATCACCTCTAGCTTGTGTTTTTGAAATACCAGTACAAGGATTAAGAATTCTATATAATAAAAATTTCGTAGATTTTAATAAGACTAAAATTCGGTTAATCATTTCAAGTTTTCCATGTTACCTCCTTCAATTGTTTCTTTATTTCAAATAATTATTTATCTAAAGTTATTTTATAACATAGATGGACCAATAGTGTGTGTAAATATGTATATAATATTAGTGAACGGTATAACAGGTTGTATTATTCCATTTATATTGCCATTATAAACCACGACTGACCCTATTTTTTAATTTTTTACTATTTGAATTTCAAAGGCGTCGATTTAATTTTTTTCCGATAGCTAATATTTTACTTGTCATAAATTTTTACTTCTAGTAATTTATTTTGGTGTTCTCAAATAATAATACCTGTAATAATTTTGTAATTGTTCTATGTATGTATGTAAAATATTACGTGAATTTACAAATATTCATAATTTTAGTTATCTTCCAGTTACTGAAAAAGTCATCATTATTGTTGTGTTATTTTGTACGTGATAATTTTTGTATTGTAAAGTCAGCGCACTAATTTTGTTAAACATGTTAGTGTATACATAGATACCAATAAAGTCTGTACAGAGACTTCGTAATAAAATACTTAATGAGATACAGACCTAAAAATTTGAATAATGAAATAAAATTCGAAAACATATTTGTTATTTTATTTGATATACCCAATTTAAAATGAAAATTGTTAATATGCTAAAATGCTTGGCACATTTCAATTGCAAAATTATATTGAATTTATTTTTAATACGTAATAAGTTCCCGTTTCACCACATCCGTTTCACTAAAACCGATTACTCCAAAGTACCCTACCACCATGGTAGGGTACTTTGTAATACTCGACTGGCTAGCTACCACCAAGTTCCAGTTTCAAGTTCAATTTGAAGTTGAAATCTGCCGCCAAGCATCTATCGGTGTGTTCCGGCAGCCTCACTTGAGAGCCAGTTCCATTCCAGGTTAGGCGTGCTTTACCATCTTGGACCACATCGTCACTTAACATCAGGTGAGTTGTGGTCAAACACCTAGCCTGTCAACAAAAAAAAATGACTCCTGCCTCATGTTAAGCAACAATGTGATCTAGATGGAACACGCTTACCTAGAAGGAACCTATTTATGTATTTCATCGAATTACGAGTAGATGGGAATCTTTTGACTGAATAATCAGATTATCGATGACCATCCAATCGACAAATTATATTAAGATGTGGTCAGATAAACAGCGAGTATTATTGCAAACTCTGGATTAAGTAAAAAAATTAAAAAATTTGGTAGTTGAGTCAATACAGTAGTTTATTAGTGAAACCAATCTGTGTAACCTTGCCGTTTAAAAATTGCAATTTTAGCTCCTAAAGCTCACGCGTGATGTGACGTCATATAACAAGTTTCAGATGGGTGTATTTTGAACTTTAAGTATCGCGAAATAAAATTACTATTTTCTTAAATTCTCGACTACTGGCCTTATCATATCATACTAGCTAACTGTACCTACGCATTTGTTTTACTTCTACTGTGGGATAAATCAGAAGAATAACGAGTTTTTAACCGCCTAATGTATAATATAAACTTAGGATTGTGTGGATACAAACCGAATTGAATCGTTTTAATGGTGTGCACAAGTATATTTTTTTCCAGAGCAAATTCAAAAAGAGAGCAAAATGTAAGTCGGGATCCAACTAGATTCGTATTTTTTACACGGCTGCCCAAAAAAGGAGTGTCATGTTTTCAAGATTCATTTATAACTTTAAAATACTTGAACAGATTTAGATGTATGGAGTATCGTTAGAATATTTAAAAAAACATTTATTAGACGGCATGTATTAGTTTTACTAGGTGGTAGATCTCCTCAGCAGAAGTTCGTCTAGGTAGATACCACCGCAGTACCAGATATTGTGCCGCCAAGCAGTAGTGTGCAGGTAGCTAAAGCATAAGGCTGTTAAGATTAATCATGCCTCAATCTAAAGAGCGCCAAAGCAGCGATTCCGTGGACTTTATTTTGTTACTCAAAGTTACAAAAAGTTAATTAGTTAAATAAAGTTAGTCAAAGTTAGTTAGTTTAGTTATATCTACAATGATCATTGACATGATTTATCTCAAAGTTAGTTAGTTAGTTTAGTTATATCTACAATGATCATTGACATGATTTATCTTTTACCATCAGGAGAGTGTTTCATTAGTCTTAATACGTTTATATAAAAAGTCAATTTTTCTTTTTTTCTTTATTAAGCTTGTTTTCAATTTTTATTTAATTTTATAAAGGATGTTGCCGCATGGGTAAATTTTAACATATCCTTCCAAATGGCTTACGTTTTTACCCGCTGCCGCTTGTGACTCGTACTCTAGGCAAAAGGCTAGCTAACAGAAAATTACATCGTTAGTACAAATGGGGAAACATTTGTTTAGAACACGCTACTCGTAAACTTTCGTCAATTCCGATGATAAGCGGAGATAGCCGAGTACAGCCGACATGAAATATTCTGACAGGCCAGCCTATATTGGTTTTTAGAACAAATATTATTTAGTCTGTGTGAACCAATAACACTGGACAGTGATAAATTGTTCCTGTTTGTTGAAATTAAATATGGAAATTAATAAAGTGTTAACATTAATCTAATTTTTACCTCAGCCGACCTTTAACCGTATTAAATAATATTTCCATAACAGAAAAATATGTCAAAAATATGTCATATGTAGGTATAAATATTAGTTAAGCAGATGTGTTAGCTCATTTTTTAGTGTATCTACTTCAACAGCTGTAGCTGTATGCGTTTGATTCCCACTCAAAACAAACATTTATATGGCAAGAATAAATGTTTGTTCTGTATCTGGGTGTTCTGACTGTATTTATAAATAAAAGTAAATAAGCATTCTTTTTTATCTGGTTCCTATAGTACAATGTTTGCTTAGTTTGAGGCTGGATGACGCTGTGTGAAATGTTTTTTGGATATTTATTTATCATTATTTATCGTCGATAGATACACTCTATGTGCTTTCAAGTCTAGTTTCAAGCCTTCAAGTTTTTTTGTAGCGCTGATAGCGCGGTTGGTTCACACGCTGAAATGCGTGGGTTCAAATATCAACCATGAGCTTGAGCTGCCGGAAAGCATCGTAAGGAAGCCATGGTATGGTGATAGCGTACTTTATAGTACTCGGTTGGCTAGCTACTACCCTCAAGTTGAAAATCAGCCACCAAGCACTTAACGCTGTATTTTGGCAGCCTCACAGTTCCTCTCAGTTCCATTTCAGGCTAGATGTATTAAACATCTTCGACCACACCGTCACTAAACATTAGTTGACCTGTAGTCAAACACCTTGCTTGTCAAACATGAAAAAGAGTATGTTTCCTGAACAAGGAAACACTCTTTATGGGTGTCTTCAAACTCAGAGTAAAAAGGTTCCTATTAGGTAAGCTCCATCCTAGTCCATATCGTTGCTTAACATCAAGGAGGAGGAGAAGGAGAAGTCAAAAGCGAACATATTATGAATAAAAAAAGAGTATGAATATTTACATTTATGCCATATGGGTCTAAAGGAAAATTATATTTTTTTATTAAAAATGACCAAATTTCACTTAACAATCAAACAGCTCTTAAAGAGCAGAGCCTTCATCTTATAGATAAGGTACAAAAGAAGTCTGTCTACTCGTTTTGAAAAAGGAAGGTTTAAACCCACCTTTTAAATTTCACTCACATGTCATCTCCCGTGAGAGGGAAATTAAAATTTTCCCTACAAATCTCGGGTGAAGTTAATATCCGCCCGGACAATTCCGCTTCTAACCCGGTTGATACGGGCCAAACTTGGCTTTAAACAGGCAAGTTAATAAGTATGGCATATAAATAACAATACCCACGTATTTTTGAACATTATTTCCGACAGCTAAGGTAGAAAATCGCACGGTATTGAATTAAAATGAGATTGTTTTTTTTTTGAGCTAACCTTCGTTTTGTATTGACGCGAATTTTGAAAGGGTGACTGATGAGTTTTTGATCCTATGTGGACTAGGCTTTCCATTAAGTCTGTAATCTAGATTAATTGTTCGCTTTTCATTGACCTAGCTTTAGGCCCGGTAGCCGTAAAAACACAATAGGTAATTTTTTACAATTTTTTATTTTTTTTATTAACGATTTTTAAAGCAAACATTCATCTAGTTTTTTTTTTGTTTTCCGTCTGCGGGGTTACTCATGTTTAATTTTATTGAAAACTCTAAATATAGTGTAATTCCGCATAAATAAATCAAAAATGTGTTTAAAACCACGTTAGTTCCCATAGTAAATTCTAATTAAATCGTTTAGATTCGTATGGTTTTGAATAAAAAGGACGGAGTTCTGTTCACGTATATGGCAATGTAATATTTATGGCTTGATTTAGAGTAATGTTAGCACTTTTTTCTTCTCTACGATATGTAATAGCGGTGTGGAATTTAGCAAAATATATCAAAGGGATTAGACAGAGTTTTTGATGAAAGCTCCCAGGTAGTTTGACTTTTTCCGGCACTTCCAACAATTATAATAATATTTCAAACAATATACACACAACCTTAAAAAATAATACACTTAAACCTTCCTCATGAATCAATCTATCAATTGGTGAAACTCGCATGATAATCCGTTCAGTAGTTTTTAAGTTTATCGCGAACAAACAGACAGACGCGGCGGACAACTTTGTTTTATAATATGTAGTGATATACGTAATTATGTCAATACTATAATTCAAAACCTTCCCATCTATTCAGTGGCCCCAAGCAAACACTCCATCAACAAGCGGTACGGAAACAATAGACAGACAAGAATCCAAAAATCATTTATTCAAACGCAAGATATGTTAAAAGGCGTGAAGTTTGAAATTGTAACAGTGGCAGCAGTAAGAGCAACCAAAACGCGCGGGGTAAAAGTCAGAAAGAAAATTAAAATCCAACAAAAATATATAAAAATTCTGTAGATTAACTAGCTATCACATAAATTGACTGCTCTGTTAGTTCATTTGGTAGAATATCTCCTCCTCCTCCTCCTATAGTCGTATTCCTCATGTCTGAGGGTCGTGACCTCCACCTCCCAGGAGCCGTTCATGTACGATGTTACGCCATTTTCCTCTGTCACCGGCGACATGCAGCGCGTCATATACCGATGTGTCGAGTGGTAAAATATCTGCTTCAAGAGCAATATTTATGTCACACAAACATTTATATGATGATAAATGTTTGTTCTGTCTGGGTGTTCTGTATATTTTATAAGAATATATTTACAACAAAAAAAGCATACAAGTATTCTACCAGTTATCTGGTTCCCATACTACGATGCCCTACGATGTATTTTTTTTTTTAATAAATTGCAATTTCAGGTTTATTGTATTCATAATCTTAGATGGCTGTGACAATGCGCCTAACGTATCAATTAAAATAAATGACCTTAAAACAAAAAACCTTTAAAAAAAAGTATTTATTTAACTTGCAATGTATGTTTTTATGGTTGACAAAATAGATAGGGCCGCAGCTCATTGGATGTTAAGTAATGTTGTGGCCGAAGATGGTAAAAACATTGTCATTGGAATGAAATTTCAAGTCCTTAAAATAGAAGTAAGTAGTTCTAACAGCTTGCAAGAGTTGATCTAAAGAAACAATGGGTAGCAATGATAACTCGGTGGTTAGCGCGATCGCCGCCGTGTCACGCCGAGCAGGGTGTCAACAATTATCTTCAATAATGAGCTTGAGCTGCCGGTGAAGTAAGACATCGCAAGGAAACCATAGCATGGTGGTAGAGTACTTTTTAGTACTCAACTGGCTAGATACCACACTTACGCTGCAAATCTACCGACAAGGACCTAACCGTGTCTTCCGGTAGCCTTGCTTGAGGCTGTTCTATTCCAGGCTAGGTGAGATATAGTGGTCAAACACCAAGCCTGGCAAATGTAAAATAAAACTGTTGACATCATAAATTTTACACAAAGTACAAAACTAAGTACTCGTATAATATACTGTCCATATTAAAATTACTTCTTTGCTTACTTATTAATATTTTTTTCGGTTTGTCTGGTACTGGGTTACTGCATTGTCTCTGTATAATGCACGTCTCCTACAAAAATATGCAAATATTGAAAGTTGAAAGCCGTAATGGTTCTGCAAACAGGACTTCTCTTCAGTTTTGTGGATGAAAGCATGTGAATGAGGTTTGAGTTTTTTTGTCTTCACTCTTCAGTTTACTTCGCTTTTGTACTGAGTGTTATTTTTACTGCTCCAAGTACGTTTAAGGTTAAAGTTAAAGTAGCTTTATTTAATGTTTTTTTATGGAATGATGTTTTTATTTCATTTCAATTCCGAACACAATGCACCACACTATGCTTATTGTTAAGCAATAATTCGGTCAAGTATGGTATGTAGAAATACCTAACATGCCAAGTGTGAGTCCGACTCGTGCACCGAGAGTTCCATACAAACTTGTAGGTATGAAAATAGTTCACCCATCACGGATACTACGAAAGCATTGAAAATTTTGTTACAGCACATTGCTCTAATGAAAAGATAAACTGGATTGACAGACAAACCAGCCAGATATATCTACGTGTCCCTGAGAAACATAATCTTGTCAGACAGACAGACAGACGGACAAGTAACTTATCCTCTGCGAGTTCTTATTTTCTCTTTGTGATATGAAACCCTAAAAAAAGATGAAAGTGTTTTAATTTTCGTTAGTTATACTGTAATTATAAAATTACAATAAGCACTGTTTGAATAATATTTAACTATGACAATAAAGATATGCGTGAGAATGAAATGAGAGAGGGAGAGAGGGAGAAAGAGAAGGAGAGAGGGAAGGAGAGAAGATGTGAGAATAAATCAAACAAAATCTATTATTTAATTTAAAGGTTAACACATAAAAACATAAAAATAAAAACACCAACATTCACATTTATTCAAATTCATTTTGTTTTACATAATATTTTGAAAAATGTATACTTAATGTCAAAATATTTCAACAAAGTTCTATAAGAATACTTAACCAATTGCGCCCTGTAAAAACACCCCTTATTAACCCCCGTTTAACAAAGAGATCAGTCGTAAACTCCGTAACCTACAAGTTCTAATTGATGTTAAAATACTTGGGCAATGTTTACCCAAAAATGTAGCAGAAACTCCCGAGCTTTAGGGAAATTAAGTGGGTAGAAACAAAATTGCCCAATCTCGTTCGTTTTTATAATCCCTCGTATAAATTAGCCTATAATGATACTTTGCGTTTTTATGTGGCGGTTAAAGGTATTTCCTTTTTATGAATATGGAATTATAATGATGTTTTTTGAAATATAATGGTTATAGTCACAGCCGAGTTATAAAGGTACTATAATAGTTCTCTTTTCAACAGTTTTGTTTAATACAACTTTTACGCCAAAACCAAGGCCTATTTCTAAACATAAATGGTTTTGAAAAGCATTATCTAACGGTGTATTTCGGCATCCTCACTTGAGAACCAGGTCCATTCCAAGCTAGGTGTGCTTTACCATCTTCGACCACACCGTCACTTAACATCAGGTGAGTTGTGGTCAAACACCAAGCCTGTCAGCAATAATAAAAAAGAAAAAATAAACAGTGAAGACCACGGACCGGCAAGCGCAGCGAAGGAAACACCCACAAGGTGGACAGACGACCTAATAAAGACCGCAGCAACGCGCTGGATGCGAGCCGCTTCCAACCGGTCTTTATGGAAATCAATGAGGGAGGCCTATGTCCAGCAGTGGACGTCATACGGCTGACAATGATGAAGCGGACAGATGGCGGGAAGCGAATAGGTAGGTATATTAAGCTATCCTTAAAAGCTAGATATTATATTATGTGCCGCCGCGGATTTTTTTTGGAGATCAAATAAAGAGGAACATCCCACCATGCATTTTTTTGTTATATCTCAAAGGGATTATAGGCAGCGTTTTCGATAAAAGCTCCCAGGTGGCTTGACTTTTCCCGACACTTCCAACAATTATCATCATATTTCAACCAATTTATACAAAACCATGACAAATTATATACCATAAACTTCCTCATGAATCATTCTATCAGTTGATGAAACTCGCATGATAATATGTTCACTAGTTTCGTGAACAGACAGACAGGCAGACGCGGAAGACTGAACAAATACAAATACAAATGAACACCAGTAATCTTCATTCTTCTCCACCAGTATTGAGTCTGCAGCCATGAAATTTTCAGCCCACCTCGCTCGAGCACAAAGAATGCTGAAACATCTGTCGACTGAAACAAAAACTCATTGTGCGTGATACGAACGCAATATACAACATACCAGTAAAGACAGTGCTGCAAATTTGCAATGGCTAAGACTTCAAAATTCATCCTATGGCATACTATGAGCACTGTATGTATTAGTAATAGGTTTTACTTCAATAGAAATAAAATTAAAAAGGACTGGAAAAAATATTGTAACTGATTTTTTTTTTGTTAAATGTAACCTACGAATCGCTCTCTGTTCTGTGTCGGTTTTCGGTCATTGCGTCCGGTTACATTGTCTCTATAGTGGGTATTTTGGTCATGGTTATCCAATTTACTTTTATTTTTTCTTTATGCTAAAATATTGTACTCGTATGTCTACGAGGACAAAACTGTTTTGAAATGTTTACTACTAAATATTTATCTTCTTAAATTTTAAACGGTTTTAGACAATGAAAATATATAATTAATGATACTGTAGAGATACCTATCTAAATATTGTAAAGTATTACCACCATCTGTCAAGGCATGTTCCAGTACTACACTATTATTTGCTTTGCTTGAGTTTGATTGTGACTTGTTTAACTATTTGTATTTCTTATTGAACTATTATTAACAAAACTCTATTGGGAAAAAACTTTCAATTTAAAAAGTAACTCATAATTTTTCTTCTTTTTAAGTACGTTTTAAGTTTCCTTACAAATTTTAAATAAAATTTTGATGCTTGATAATTTAATTTTGAAATACTTGATACTGACAAATACTAAAATTTGGTCAGGAGGAATAAATAAAAACTAATTATATAATTATGCTATTTAGTACCACACACTATTCTAATTCATGTGAAACAAAATTCAATGAACCGTAAGTATTGCCTAGTCGACCATGCTCTAAATAATCATTAGCACTACTAATTATAATCAGGTGATTAAACTTTATCAAAGAACTCGTTCAACTGTTAATACGCAAGATAACAAGTAAAAGTCACCTTATAAACTCCGTTGATGCTATAAGTTAACTTCTACATAGTTTTATTAATTCAATTGTAGATAATAATATCATTTCCTCTCATATAATATTATTTTGATTAATTTTTTCGTACGTATATTTTAAAATTCCCTAGTAATGAGTTCGTTATTTGGCCAAGTAAGTTGAAAAAGAAAAAAAAACAGGAATTATTGCGAAAAATTTGTAGTAGGGAATTTTAAAATATACGTACGAAAAAATTAATCAAAATAATATTATATGAGAGGAAATGATATTATTATCTACAATTGAATTAATAAAACTATGTAGAAGTTAAAGGAAAGTGTATTTATAGATGCTTGTATCGATTAAATCAGTTTATTTTTAAATTACAGATATGCTTGCGTTTGATTGCCATCTCTTGTTATGTTAAGTGATACATTGCAAATTCTATTTCAATTAAATTATTTTTTATTTCCAAGTAACTAAAGACTCGTTATACCTATACATAAACTGAAATCGAAATTAATAATAAGTACCTGGATGACCGAGATTAGCTCGGTTTTTTTTTAGTTTTCTATATATGAAACTTAGCTAGATCGATTTATCGCCCGCGAAACACCCTAAATACAAACTTAAAAAAAAAACATAAATGATATAAAAACTTAAAAACTTGGGTGCCTCCGGCAGCGGGGCAGGACTCGAGCTGTCGGTGGATAGAGCTGCAGAGTAAGAAACCTCCTAACAATGCGCGCCGTGTCTTGTGAGGATCACTGCCTTTTGGATATGACCCTTGACCCAACCGTCTAGCAAGAGTCTCTTAAGATGTTGGTCAAGGCTCTTCGCTATAAGACCGTTCACCGTGATGACTATCGGCACAATGATCGTCGAATCACCATCCCATATGACGAGAATGTTATATTATTATTTACACATTTTATTATATTTTATTTGGAGCACTTCTACCTAGAATAAATATATACACTCGCGGCTTGAAACACCCAGATTGTACAAAAGCAGTAGAAGCGTAGAAGTAAAATAATTATACATACTATAGGCCAAGATCCCAAGGTCCCCAGACATTACTTATTTTCTCAGAAATAGAATGTATGGGATAAAGTAGTGTCAGTATGTACTTTGAGTGTAAGTTTAGCTGCAAGCTTGACCTATTTGTCAGGTACCAGGTGCTAAAGGCAGGTAAAAATAGTATTTGCTTTTTTTAAATTCTCAGTGTTAAATTCTCAGGAGGTCCTGGGATCTTGCTCTATTAACTCTTGTATGTATGTTTTAACAGTACAGCGCCATCTAGTTTCGCATATTGTGTGAACTAACGCTTCAACAGTGTCCATACTGTATCGATTTGTAGTTTGTGGCAGCCATCAGGGGGATTGATGTATGCGTCCCATTTGCATATTAATAATATATTACAGCCCTGGCTGTGGGGATTTTTAATAACGCACGTACTTTTTTGATTTATGACTCGTATAATATCATAATACGTGCGTAACGTTCTCTTTTAAAATTTGTCATAGAAACTCTACGGTTATTAGTCAAACGCATGAACGAGGCTATTCTAAAAATTTTCATTTATTTTTTCACGTGTGATGTCTGTATTACGGCAAGATCGAAGAAGTCGGTACATATGAAGGAGATTTTGGTTATTTATGATCGTGTGTTACCGAAATTAAGTTCAACTTTTTTAATGTAAAATTTATCACCTTGCATAAAAAAACTATTTATCTTTTTTCCTTTTTTTATCTTTTCGTCTCATTAAACGAACGACACACTGTCCTGATGGTGAGAGGTAACTGCAGTCCTTGATCATTGTAGTGATATCTAGAACTTTGAGTAACAACTTTTGGTAGCGATGATAGCTCAATGGTTAGCGCGGTCGGTTCGCATGCCGAAGGGCGTGGGTTCAAACCCCAAAAATGGGCTTGAGCTGCCGGTGAAGGAAAACATCGTGAGGAAACTATAGCTGGTAGTGTGTAGTGGTGGTAGGGTAGTTTCTAGTACTCGGCTGGCTAGCTACCACCCTCAAGTTGAAAATCTGCCGCCAAGCATCTAACGGTGTGTTCCGGCAGCCTCACTTGAGAACCAGTTCCATTCCAGGTTAGGTGTGCTTTACCATCTTGGATCACATCGTCACTTAATATCAGGTGAGTTGTGGTCAAACACCTAGCCTGTCAGAGATTTAAAAAAAAACAACAAAGTCAAGGGCATCGCTGCTTTGGCGCTCATTCCTTTGAGACATTTGATGGTTAGTCTTAGGCTTGGGTTTACTTTATATAAAGTATTCATCAATCTGAAACAAAATAATTATTACTCACTACTACTTAGCAGCAGAATATCTCATACTTAGATGCCTACTTAGATGTCCTCCTGTTAAGAAAATCTACGTTCGTCTTTAGTTTTCTGCTAAGATTTTAGTGATATATTTCATATTATTATTTGTCAAAATTAAAATATATACACTACATAATAATTTCAACAGTATTGTAAAATATGTCTCATTGCATTTATAAATTAAATAAGAATAATCTTCGTACTCATCCTAACCAAACCCTCGTTTAGCGCGTCAATCAGACTTAACCAGTGCATTAGATATGAATCGAAACTTAGTATTGCTTAGAATATACTAGTTAAACGTCAATCTAGGCTTAGTATTGAGCGCATCAGTTTGACGCGTAGCTGGTATACACCTAATTTATAGCGTGACAGGCTTAAAATTTGGATGAATGGTTTCATTATAGGACTAATACTTTGTGTAGGATTAATTTTAATGCTTGAGTCTGTAAGTTGTAAGCGATAATCTTATTGTTTAATAACTAAAACGGTTACATAAAACCAATTACATTAGCTAAAAATAATACAGAAATATACATGAGATTGTCCGTTACTAACAGAAAATATGGGTCAGTATAATTAAGTCACAAAAAGAATCTAAAATAATAAAGAAAAGCCCAATTGAGTACCAAAAAGCTGGGTTCAAAGGTGCGATGGTACTTTACGCCGGAACAGTTGCTTACTGTATACCAAGCATAAGTTCGATCATACATAGAGCACTTTTCTTACTTTTGAGATGGATCGGCCAAGTACCAGCTTGAGGAGTTGGAATCCATTGAAAAACGTGATATACTCATAAGCAATGACTTGCTTGTTTAGAAATGGCTTCAAAGCCTTAAACATCATCGTAAAATTCCTTCTCTGTCAGTTTTCTAGCGGATACACTTTAGAGTGTGCGCTTAGATCTGCATGATCTAATTCCCTCTGCCCGCTCTACTATCGGATAGCCAGGAGCTCTAAAAAACTCCATCTTCTTCATATAAACCGCTGAACATTGGAATTTAATAGATACAATCTGGGTGCCTTCAAGTCGAGAGTGAATCAGTTTCTTCTAGGCAAGCGAGCTCTACTGTAGACCGTATTAGATGGCGGTCAAACGCAAATCTATATGTTATAAAAAAAACGTAATGGCGAAACGAAACTCTGTTTGTCTGGCTGTTTTTATGAGCTAAGAACCTACAAACCCCAACGTACTTTGCGCGATTAAGTCCATGTGATTAACTTTGTTTTTTTTCAGAAATCACGGGTAAAACCGCTGAATGCAACTAACATATTAATAGGTATACGTTTTGAGGCCGTATAAGTCGAAATAGCAAAATCTGCTTACACGCTATATCAAAGGAGTTGAGCACTATAGCCTTATATTAATTTTTCATATTGTTAGACAGCTCTATTAAAGGCCCGCCCACGATATCCCGCAACCTTGGTGTTACGCGGCATAACTCGACGGCTGAGTAACGGGCCCAAGTTACGTTCTTCATTAATTATCTTGCCTTGAAATTACCACATATGGAACGACACGACCTATTTCTATAGCGTCGTACAGTTACTCAGCTTCTTCCCTAAAAAAATCACGTTCGGGCCGTCCATACACTTCCCTAATCTTAAAAGAATAAGGATGAAAATAGAATCTACCGCTTGTTGCTCGGAAGTATGCTAGCGTAACTCGCAATTCTAATCAAATTTATTAGGAGTAAATTAATTGTTCTAGAATATTTTTATTTTTATAAACTGAAAGTTATTATTATGTTTTATTGACATAAATTATATTTGTCATATTATTATATTGACATATGACATTGATGATTATGACATTTTTAATATTTAAAAAAAACCGTTAAAATAAACTGTAACTTTTGTGTTATCAATAAAACATTTGTACCTATTTGTATTCAACAAAGTCAGTTCAACCATTTCCCATCAAAAACTCCGCCAAACCACTTCAGGGCACGTTCGACTATGATTTGGGTGATGATGAATAGCTTTTCTAACCTTAACTCAATTTAGAGTTGAACAATATTTATATGCACATCATATTTGTATAACTGTTTTAAATATACAGTAATAACTTAGTAGTAGGTCTCCTTAACAAGAGTAGTGACATTACAGGATTGTTGAGACTAACCATCGAAAGTCTCAATGTAATGAGCGCCAAAGCAGCGATGCCCTGGACTTTGTATTATTTCTCAAAGTTCTGTTGCAATGTTTATGGACATACGTTATTCTGGAAGTCAAATGCTACTACACTCTTGACGATTTGTTTAATGACGATAATATTTATATTAACTAATTAATATTGATTTGTATCTATTTAGTTTTTAATTTAATTTGAATATGAATGTAATAAAACGTTCTGTAGTTCTAATTTTTTTGCCATACACTAATGTATATACCCATATTATGTATTCAAAAGTCTTTAATCAGTGCGTTCTACCTGTCATGACCTACGGAGCCGAAACGTGGACACTCACAGCGGGAATGGTCCGTAAGTTCAAAGTCGCTCAGCGAGCTATGGAAAGAGCTATGCTTGGCATTTCTCTGAGGGATCGTATCCGGAATATTTTTAATAATAATTCGCCAGAGAACAAGTCACAGACATAGCTCAGCGAATTAGCAAGCTGAAGTGGCAATGGGCTGGACATATCTGATAGACGTAGACGTGTTCTGGAGTGGAGACCGCGAATCGGCAAACGTAGCGTAGGACGCCCTGAGACTCGATGGAGTGACGATATACGTAGGACAGCTGGCGGTGGATGGAAGCGAAAAGCCGAAGATCGGGCTGAGTGGCGTGTCTTGGGAGAGGCCTATATCCAGCAGTGGACTTCGATAGGCTGGTGATGATGACCCGTATGTATTAGGTAGGTATAGAAATGTTATGTTTTATGGGTCTGCACCTGTACATATGTTGCAATAAAGGATTGAGTATTAAGTATCTGTTACCTTCAGAAGAATCTCGTTCGTCTTATAACTTTCACATTTAAAAAAAACTGTTTCTTTCTACATGGAAGGCTTATTTCTGAGTCTGTCACTTGTTCGGTTAAAGCACTTTCAGTGCGATCAAAGATATATGCGAAGCTTATTCACTGCATTTAAAATCTATAGAGTTAGTTGTAAAACGATGTATTCAACAGCCGTAACTAGCTATATCTACTATACTAGTAGTGAGGCTTTCCCAATTATGAAGTGATTTGTATGTATGAAGAATGTTTAATAATTACATTGTATTAATTAGTTTGTCGCCTCAACTGTACTTTATAGTCTTTGAGTTACAACTTTCGCTTGTTAGTGTATTCGACGACGAACGTTTGAACAATTGACAACAACTTTACTAAGGTGAGTTTATATTACAATAAAAAACCGCCTTCATTCCCTTAACCTCAAACGATACGTAAAACTTTTTTTACGTATTTTGATTTAATATAATGGGTATGCCAACTAAACGCACTGCTCCAATGAAACGGGTTTCAGAGTGAATGAAAATATAATCGATGTATACAATTTTTAGATTTTTGTTGATATTTTAAAAACCGCTTTACCGATTGCGATAAAACTTAAATAGGACTACCTGTGGAGAAGTGAAAAATAACCATTGAAACATTAAAAAAAAAACAAATCGATTCAGACGTCTTCGAATAATCGATGAATATTAAAAAAAAAGTTTCTGACGAAAACCTTCTCCTTTTTTGAAGTCGGTTAAAATATGGGAAAACCCTAAATCGTTTTTTTTTTAATTTTTTAGTTTAAAAGGTAATGAGACGTACGTGACGCTCTCCTGATCATCAAAGACAACGAATGTCCATGACCATTGCAGTGATATACAGAACTTTGAGAACCAAAACAAAGTCCAGGGCATCGCTGCTTTGGCGATCATTGCTTTGAGAGTTTCGATGGTTAGTCTCAACAGGTCTGTAATTTCACTAGCTGCAGTAAACCCTTCAAACCGGAACACAGTAATGTTTACACACTACTGCTTGGCGGTAGAATATTCGGTACTGCGGTCCTTCGTAGTGTGATTCAACCGTGCTAACCACCGAGCTATCAACGATACAATTGTTGAGACAGTTTTACGTCAAAGCTGGTATACCCTTTGAGACAGTTTTACGTCAAAGCTGGTACCCTTTCCAGGTTAGATGGGTATGATCAAGCTCTTCTGGGGCTTCTCAAAGGCGTGGGTTCAAACCTCAGCTATGAGCTTGAGCTACCGGTGAAGGAAAACATCGTGAGGAAGCACCAAACCTGTAAAAAAGCTGTTAACAGCATATAAAAAAAATTGAAATAGAATAATGTACGGAAAACAAAATAATCTTATGAGCTATTGCCACAAGAGACAGCTTTATCGTTAAAAGTGATTTCTACCAAGCAACCAAGTCAACATCTTTCAAAAAAACTTTTCAGTCAAATTTCCTTTACTAATGAATGTAGATTTTTCTTACTGTTTTTGACTACCCTGTTAACTCATTTGGTAGAATATCTGCTTCAAGATCTGTAGGGCGTGAGTTCGATTCCCACCAGGACAAACATTTATGTACCGATAAACCTTTGTTCTGTGTCTGGGTGTACTGTATGTATGATAAGTACGCATTTACAAAAAAAATAACTATCAATTATCTGGTTCTCATAGTACAAGATTTTCCTGATTTGAAGCCAGATGGCGCTGTGTGTGTGTATTAGGATATATTATTATTATACTACTATTCAATTTTATGAACTTTAGTTATAGAAATTTCTCTAATAATCTGGAACATTCGGCGCTTCAACGATTGCTTGCAGCGCTGAATACTAAACGCTCCGTGAGTTAAAGCGCTGAATTCGGACTAAGTTTACAACTGAGATAGGACACGCTCTACTGAACTAAGGGATATTCCTGAGACCATTCGTTTTGAATCTTTGATGAAATTAAATTAGCGATTCTGTTTTAAAAGTTCTCTTCTGTGTTATAGCGAGGTTTTTCATTAGGCTTTTGCTAAAATGTTGTTTTAGGCTTTCTATTTTTAAATGATTTATCAATCTGATTCTTTCGTTTTAGTTCTCATTAAAGTTGTTTCTATACCGTATATTTTACCGTATTTTTAAGGTAGAATGTAGTTTTAACAGGCTAGTTAGGAGGTTGTCCGACTTCCAATCCGGAGGTAGGAAAACAACTCTTTATCGTTCACATCATAAAACGTAAAATAATGATGTTATCACGATGTTTTTCAACTGTTTCTGTTAAAAAATAGTGCAACTGACAGCCCTGTTGGCTCATTGGGAGTATGCCTGCCTGAGCTGTAGGGCGTGAGTTCGACTCCCGCCAAGGACAAATGTTTGTTTGGTATAAACAAATGTTGTTCTGTGTCTGGGTGTTCTGTATGTATTATAAGTATGTATTTACAAAAAATAAAGTATTTATGTATTCTATCAGTTATCTGACTTCCATCACACAAGCTCTGCTTAGTTTGGGGTCAGATGGCGCCGTGTGTGATGTGTCCTACAATATTTATTTAACTACGTAAGCAAAGCTATCGGAACCACATAACTAATAAAATAATTTTGTTTTGTATATACATACTTATAACACATACTATACTATATATTATTTTTTTCTTTTCATATATCAGATTTATATAATAGCATAGTCCATTTAAGCGTATTTGTTTATAATTGTATTATATAAGATTAACTATTGTAGGATCCCTTATATAATTCTGTTTTTGTCATCACGTAGGGGGAGTACGGATTTTCGAAACACAAGCTACTCTTAGCTTAATTAAAAAATCCGAAGCTTAAAATATTGCATCAAAAACACTGAATTGTAGAACAATTGATTATATAATTATTTGTGTATTTTATGTTTTTTTTTTTGTGCCAACTAAATGATTTGATTTGATTTTGATTTGACATACAAAACACCCAGACACGGAACAAAATCAAAATCAAAAAGTCATTTATTCAGTTTAGGCCCTGGTAAGGCACTTATGAACGTTAAGTTACATGTTTGAATCTACCACCGGCTCGTAATTACACTTCAACTGAGAAGACTCCGGCAAGAAACTCAGCAAGGCATTTTTTTTGTGGATCTTTTTTTTTCATATTAGGTTACAGTTTACAGTTATATATATTAATACATTATGCTTACTACAATTGTCACCCAGCCAGGGGGATGCAAGTGCAGAGAGAAGCTACTACAACCATATATTCCTGTCTTCCACGGAACGAGCCACCTTATAGTAGGCTTTGTCAATACATTCAAACAGAAATGTTTGTCCTGGGTGGAAATCGAACCCTCGCCCTTCTGCTCTTAAAGCAGATATACTAACAAATGAGCTAACAGGGCAGTCAAATATATATAAAGTTAAAATAAGAACACAAAAATCCAAAAAGTAACAATATAAGAAACGTATTCTCCCTCGCTTAAATTTTGTGAAACCTCAAATGAATGAAGGAGTTTTCTCAAGACCGCAATTCCACGAGTTTTTCTAGAATTTTTCGCTGTTTTTGTAAAGTGTTACCCTCCGCAGTACGTGACGTACACAAATTGAACTTATCTTGAAGGGAGACTGTCTTCATTTGACAGAAATTCTCGCGTAGAAGCGATGATACGTGAGAACATATTACAGAGGTGGTTAAGCAAAACTACAAATTAAAAAGACATTGAAGCGTAGTAACATAAAAAACAAACATATAATTACGGGTCAATGGGAACTAAATAAAAGGAAATAGCGATGATAGCTCAGTGGTTAGCGCGGTCGGTCAAACGCTGATGGCTGTGGCTTCAAAACCAGAGCTTGAGCTATCGGCGAAGGAAAACATTTTGAAGAAACCATGGCATACTTTCTAATACTTGGCTGGCTACCACTCTCAAGTTGAAAATCTGCGGGTATGGTAGAGTCATTTTCAAGTTTTTCCGAGACTAACGAGCAGCCAAAGGTTTTTGATAAGATGTAAGAAATAATGCCTTTGAAGCGTAAAACAATAAGTATTATAACGTAGTATAGAAAGATTTTAGCGTCTGAAAATGTTTGCGTTTTCATATTTTGCTCTTTCTAATCTTCTTAATATTCAATTGCATTGCAAGAGCAATTTCAAGGCTATCAATGTTTCATATTCAAAGCAAGTCGTAACCAACCTTTGAGAGATTCTATTCCCAATGCAGTGCATTTGCAATATTCAGGGATACCGATTCAGACATTGATATAAATATATTCACAAGGATAGCTAGAAACTTGGTGGTAGATCTCCTTAGCAGGTCGTCTAGATAGGTACCACCGCAGTACCAGATATTCTGCCGTCAAGCAGTAGTGTGTAAGCATCACTGGAGCCGTGGTGGTGCTGGCGTAAGAATAGTACCCCACCCTCTCTACCCGTGGTGGCCGTAAGAGTCGGCTAAGGGATGTAATCCGGAAGATGGGCAGCAGCGTCTTCCTTGAACAATTACACCTAACTGCGCTCGCCAACCCGCCTGCCAAGCGTGGCGAGTATTGGCAAAACCCTCCCAGGAGGAGGCCTATGTCCATCAGTGGACGACCTATGGCTGATGATGTGATGTGATTACTGTCTTCCAGTTTGAAGGGGACTGCAGCTAGTGAAATTACAAGACTGTTGAGACTAACCACCGAAAGCCTCAAAACAATGAGCATCAAAGCAGCAATGCCCTAGACTTTGGTTTGGTCATAGACAGGCGTTATCTCTTGCCACCAGGATCGTCTCGTACGTCTTATTACATTTAAAAAAAGAAACTCTTTATTGGGCACACCACTTTATTGTTTTTTTACAATTACAGATTTCGTATCTATCTCATGTGTGATGCAGTTACCTCTGGTAGGAGTGGCAAGTTTTCACATGGTATATCCTTAGATTTGAGGCGTCAGGGTTCAGAACAGTTCAACCGTTGAAAGTCACCTCTAATCAGGCACTTTGGGAAAGGGCGATTAGGCTCAGCTAGTTTAGCAATTTTGTTACATGTAATAGATACCTATCTATCATGAAATAGAGATCTTAAAATGTTTTCTATTGTATATTATTTCATTAATTTATAAGTGCTTTATTTTTAAATGAAATGGACTACACGCAATAGAAAACAGGAAAAAAATCTTGGTAATAGATATAAATAATATACTTATAAATAAATATGGTAGGACATTTCACATAGCGCCACCTAGCCCCAAACTAAGCAAACCTTGTACAGTGGGAACCAGATAACTGATAGAATACTTAAATACTTTTTTTTTTGTAAATACCTACTTATAATACATACAGAACACCCAGACACAGAACAAACGACTTTTGTAGCTATGATAGCTCATTGGTTAGCGCGGGCGGTTGTCGTGACGAAGGACGTGGGTTTATACCCCAACAATGAGCTTGAGCTGCCGGTGAAGTGAATGAGGAAACCATAGCGCCGTGTTAGGGTACTTTATAGTACTCGACTACAACCTTCAAGTTAAAAATCAGCCGCCAAGCACCTGTGTGTTCTGGCAGCGTCACATGAGAGCCAGTTCCATTCCAGGCTAGGTTTGTTTAACACCTTTGATCTCGCCGTCACTTAACAGCAGGTTATGGTCAAGCACCTAACCAGTCAACAGTAAAAAACATGTATCGTTACATAAATGTTTATCCTAGTAAGAATCGAACCCACGCACTAAATAGCTCTTGAAGCAGGTATTTTACTAAATAAACTAACAGGGCAGTCAGATTGAGAGACATTTTTGCGGATATATATTTTTTAACAAACATACAGAGACAAATAAGAGACAGCTACAAAAAATAATCATTTTTTTTAGTTATTTATAAAATGCGTATTATAATTAGTTATATTCGCCTGCCAGTGTTAGTCAATCTTTCAACCTTCGCCAAAATTGGTCGAACAGTTTCCTGATAAGTTCCGACCTTATGCAAATCCTTGACTTACCAGCATTCCGCCGGCGTCACCGCACTAGAATAGTAATGGCCAATAAGAATGAATTTTCGGTCTTCGCAATCTGATTATACGTAATGAAGCGATTTAGTCGCGTGGTCAAGCAAATTGGACGGTTATGTTGGTTTCCACCAACATAACGCAACATAACGCAATTGACGTCACAGTTCATATGTGAATGGTTGCATACACAATTTAGTGCTTGTTATTTTAAGAATATTGCTAATGATTTTACTAGCAAACTAGCGAAATGCCAGAGAAGTATATATCAACATGCGTTGTCAGAAATTATTATAAGAATATTATCTATTCTTATATTTCTGACATTATGAATTCACTTAATACTTTTTTTTTTTAAATAATTTATGCTATTTTATTATTATTTTTAGTTTTTAAAAGACGAAGCCGGCTATTAATAGCTGTAAAAAAACAATTGACGAGTCCATATATATGGCCATATATATTCATAATATTTTATTTAGTAAATTTTTGTGAATTTAACTTTATGTTAACAAAAAAAATATTCTATTCATACAATACACATCAACCCTGAAAACATTCCACTCCTTTTTTGGGCAGTCGTGTAAAAATCTTACCGCAACTATACATTTAAAAAAAAGTCCATACCATAAACATTGATGAAGTTTCCATTTTTGATCAATAATTTCAGTATTCTCGTTTATCTCATGTTAAAGAACATAAAAAACCATTAACATTTCAGATACCATTGAATCATACAATTATTAAAACAAAGATCTGTTACAGTGAAGTGAGATGTTAAAATACCGAGATTGTACTTTCACAGGTTATTGGAAGAATGGATAGCTTCATTAACAACTCCATTTAATTTCCTCTCTCGACTCCTTTGACAAATAGCAGTGCAGTTAAATACCATAAGTCAGAGTTTCTCAAACTTATAGCTCCACGTACTTTTTTTAGACTTACAACTGACTAAACTTCTTATCCTTCGTTTTTGGCGTCGTAGTTTGTGTCAAGTATTTACATATTTTTACGCTTATCGTGGAAAATCAAGTTAAATGAGTCTAAATCACAGTCAAAGCCACACAAATTAATTCACGGTCGAGTCCAGTCACGTAATGTAGTGGTGACTTTGCTATAAGCTTCGATAGAATTTTGGAAGCAACACGTATAGTCATGTTCCACCACATTATATAATTTTCCCATGCTCGCGTTTGTAATTCGATTCTTTATGAATAAAACACCACAATGTTTACTTATGTATGTACTCGTATTTGTGTCTGAGTGTATTTTTATGGGACCAAAATACATTCTTCAGCCTAATAAGAACAAAAAAAATTGCACCTGAATTTAGAACTTTCTTTTTTTGAGTCTGTTAAAGACGCTCAAAACCATTTGTTTCTTCCACTAACAGCTAAGCAAACACCTTTAAAAGTAAAAAAAAGCTCAAACTAAATACTAGATCAAATTAAACATTAAACAATAGATAGCGAAGCTTGCAGTAATTAAAGGAAGCACGTTACTCTCCGACGATGCCTGTGATATTGGCGATGCTTCTTACTGGTGAGGGGGAATCTTGTAGCACCGACTATTTATTTTATTCCAGGTGAAAAGACCCAATCCTACGACAAGACCCAATGTGAGCCAATTACAGGGCGTTAGTTGAAATTGTGCAGATTAACTCTTTATTGTCGACATCTATCTTCTTTATATATTTATAGTTCTTCGGTACGTGTGTCTGCCACTGGACTACTCCTAAGCGATGATAGCTCAGTGGTTAACGTAGTCGGTTCGCATGCCAAAGGGCGTGGGTTCAAACCCCAACAATGAGCTTGAGCTGCCGGTGAAGGAAAAACATCGCGAGGAAACCATAGCGTGGTGGTAGGGTACTTTCTAGTACTCGGCTAGCTAGCTACTACCTTCAAGTTGAAAATCCGCCGCCAAGCATCTAACGGTGTGTTCCGGCAGCCTCACTTGAGATCCAGTTCCATTCCAGGCTAGGTGTGCTTTACCATCTTCGACCACATCGTCACTTCACATCAGGTGAGTTGTGGTCAAGCACATTGCCTGTCAGCGATAAAAAAAAAACGGCTGTATCAATTTTGATGTTTTTTTAAAATGTTTTTAATGTAAAAATAATGACACGAACGATTGTAGCGATAACAGTCCAGTGGTTAGCGTGGTCGATTCGCGCGCCAAAAGGCAACAATGACATGTTGGCTTATTGGTAGTATGTCTGCCTGAGCTGTAGGGCGTGGGTTCGATTCCCGCCAAGGACAAACCTTTTATGTTATAAGCAAATGTTTGTTCTGTGTCTGGGTGTTCTGTATTATAAGTATGTATTTACAACAAAAAAAAGTATTTATGTATTCTATCAGTTATTTGACTTCCATCACACAAGTTCTGCTTAGTTTGGGGTCAGATGGCACTGTGTGTAACATGTCCTATGATATTAATATTTATTTATAACTATATAACTAATTATAAAAAAAAAATGACATTGAGCTGCTAGTAAAGAAAAGACATCGCGAGGAAAACATTGCGTGGTGGTAGGGTATTTTCTAGTACTCAGCTGGCTATGTTCTACCGGCAACTTTTTTATAGCTGACAGGCTAAGTGTTTGGCTACAGGAGCACACCTGATGTCAAGTACGGTGTTGTCAAAGATAGTAATCACATCTAGCCTGGAATGGCACTGCACAGCTAGCTATCAACTTTACTAGAAGATTTGAAATTTTTGAAAGCAACACGTACACGTAATTTCGCACTCGAATAAAACACTACATTTATGTTTACTTATGTGGGATTACTTACGTAATAAAATACTTTGACTAGTTTCGGTATATATCCGGTGGCCTTCTTTATGGAGACAAAGCTGAGTACAACGCACGCGTGGCTTCGTGTTGCTTCGCGCTACGGGCCGCTGCGCGCCTCGCACGAGAACACAGTGGTCGGTGCGCGGGCGCGGGGCTGGGGACTAAGCGAGAGAATTTAAATTATATGCAGTTGCTATTTGCTCAGTATGTAAATTCACATTATAAATAATAAGAATTAAGATAGAAAATACAGTCCACTTCAATTCAAGATTGGTTTTATTTTGGAACTGTTATTATTAGCATTACAAGCAAAATATTTAATTGTGAATATTAGATACTAAGTATAATCCCATCCGATTTAATGCTTTCAAATTACCAGCCGACATCAGACTTGTCTAAAATCTATTCATGAAAATATTGCAAATTATCCAACAATTTATTTTATGGGAACCGCTTTGCGCCCAATTAAATTACTATTAAAATTACAAATTACTAATTAAGGTGATTAAATTCGACCAATAGTTGATATAAATTGCATTTTCGTGCCGTTTTTACGATCGGCAGTCAATGATGGAATTAATTTATGGACTGCGAAAAATCGTTTAGCATGTGACAAACTGCTGTCGAACGATGATCACGGTGATGGAATTGAATTATGGACGTCAATCAACTCTTTGAAAAACTTGACATGTGAAATGAAAATATGGATTGAAATTGAATCATTAGTAATGAAATATGCCTATTGTTTTTTTTTCAGGATGGACAGGTATGGTGTTTGACCACAGCTCACCTGATGTTAAGTGACGGTGTGGCCGAAGATGGTAAGCATGGTAACTACCTGGAATGGAACTGGCTCTCAGCGAGGCTACTGGAACACACCGTTAGGTACTTGGTGACAAGTTACCAACTTGAGGGTGGTAACTAGCCAGTTTAGTATTACTTTTATTATATTGGTATATAAAGCAGTGCTTGTAACGTATTCTTGATAACTACAACACAACCACCTTTTTTTTTTCAAAAATCTTTTAATCTTTCAAGCTTTTAAGGATATACCTAGTTAAGTACCTGGTACCTACACACCAAATTCTTATTTAAATTTATTTTTAATTTTTTAGTTCATCGTCCCAGATAAAAGCTTGTTTTTAAAAATATTTTTAACTTTTAATTTTTCTAACCCTTTTTGTTTAAAATCTACTGAACTGATTTTGACGAAATATTAATGGGATCGATATGAAAGTGTATAATCTCAGTTTTTTTTTTTTAAATCATTCCAACCTCCATTGAAAATCTTTTAATAATCCAGTTTTTTATATACTTAAAAATAATGTAACGAATTGAGAACCTTCTCCTTTTTTTGAAGTCGTTTGAAAAGAATTTTCACTTAAACTCGAGTCCACTTAAGACAATCAAACAAATCCTTTTCACTAAGACTCTTACAAACTGAATGAATGAGCAAGTTCTAAACTAGCAATCACCGGGCTGTGACTCACTTTTGTAAAGGTAAGAACACACTTGATCCAAATGCATTTTTCGAACG
The DNA here is from genome assembly GCA_950106695.1 of Biston stratarius. Taxonomy (NCBI): domain Eukaryota; kingdom Metazoa; phylum Arthropoda; class Insecta; order Lepidoptera; family Geometridae; genus Biston; species Biston stratarius. Next base: position 16,303,532 of record OX467109.1, on the reverse strand, counting down.
AGACTTTCGCGTAATGGTAAGAGATAATATACATATGTCCATGATCTTTGCAGCAATACACAGAACTTTGAGTAACAAAACAAAAGTCAGGGCATCGCTGTTTTGACTGCAATTACCTTGAGCCATTCGATGGTTAGCCTCAACAGCTCGTAATTTCTCTAGCTATAGTACCCATATAATATCCCAGTATGTCCAGTGCTCAAAAAATTTGTGTTATCTATCAAAGTCTCCACTAATCATGAAGCATCGTTCTCTTCTGTTTACGTAGCAAAGCTCTCAACTAAGATAATGTTGGTACGGTTACAAATCGGTATGGTTGTTCCATCACCAAGCCCGTCGTGTGTCTGAACTCACACTAGAGAGGGATACACACCACTTAGTCGGTGCTGTTTCATTCATCATTACTATCATCATCAACCATTTCCTATCCACTGGTGAGATTCCTTTTATAATATTACTGGCGACTCGCCCCGGCTTCGCACGGATGCAATGTAAATACTAATGTGGTGCATATGCATGTACTATACTTTTCATAGGGATCCCTGATTTAACTCGATTGACAATATAGCCTATGTTACTCAGTGATAATGTAGCATTCTATTAGTGAAAGAATTTTTTAAATCGGTCCAGGAGTTTTTGGGTTTATTCATTACAAACATACAAAAATACAAAACTTTTCTCTTTATAATATTATTATTAGTAAAATAGTATTAGTATAAATAGATATAAATCAAAGTAAAAGTTTGTATGATTTGTTGTTTAGAAGATTGAAAGTTTGGATGTTTGTTACTCAATCACGCAGTTCAATCATTTATCAATGTATTATTATGAATTCACGGAGCTGATTTTGCTGGTCTTCTAAAAGAAGAAACATCCTATTGAGTCGATGTTTTATTGAGGATGACTTTACTTTTAAATTTATTAGTAACTGGTTGCAATCAGCAGCTCTATGTGCTTTAAAAAGTTCCGGGAGGCCATAGAAGTCTGTAAGCGTCCTAATTTTAATAGAGATGGAGGGTGGAATCTGCCACTGACTTAGAGACTTTCTCTTCATGGAGCTCGTGAGTCGCCGCAGATTTCAAGAAGTCATTATACGCTCTGTGTGCAAGGTGAGATATTCCTGACACCCTAGAAGTGGATTCTGGTGAGGAAGGGCTCCGGAGCACACTGGCGTATCACGGCACTCCACTCGCACCCACACCAACGCACGAACCGCGTCGCTGTCTTCACGTGCGAGGCGATACCAAGCGTGTTTTGTACTCTGCTTGGACTCCTTGAAGAAGGCCACAAGATGTGACCGAAACTGTAGACGAAGTATCCGATACAATAAAACAAAAGTAAAACAAAAATGTGGCTACAATCAGTTGCCAATAAATTAACACCCTTAACGCTTTAGTTTTAGCTGATAAATTATATTGTTAGACTATTTCGAAGTGACGTCACATTTCAGATCACAAAATCTTCTAGTGTATTCATATGTTAAGACGGTTTCAAACGTTTAAGACACTCAACTGATTCTCAAGACTTTAATCTTCAAGAATGTAAGAATTATCACTGAGATCAGAACGAGTGAAAACTCACTATCGTTGTTAAAAACAATGACGAGATAATATTGTCTGTTTCTTTTATTTACTTGTTCTTTCTGAAATTCTTTAGATGGATTTACCGTACCGTGATTTGCGTACCTGAAATGTGGATAAGGAAATGAAATTTGTGTACAGGCTAGTGATCAAAGACATACCGCACAATTCTGTCTCACCACTCCATAACAAGGAACAAACAGTGTCGGGATAGTCAGTAGAGTAGTTTTACTTTTATTGTGACATTATGAAAGTTGTCACGCACTGAGGTATTTTACACACTTTTTAAAATGTAAAAGTAATGAGATAAACGAGACATTCTTCTGATGGTGCCTAACATTGCACCGCTACACAGAACTTAGAGTAACAAAACAAAGTCCAGGGCTATGCTTCTTTGACGCTCATTACTTTGAGACTTTCGATGGTTAGTCACAACAGCCCTGTAATTTCGCCAGCTGCAGTACCCTGCAAACTGGAACACAGTAATGTTTTAAACTTCGTGTCATCAAAAAATATACCTATATGATTTCCCGGGGTCAATCCTTGTATTTAGAACCGGGGAAGCGAAGCCCAGGACGACCCAGACAGAAATGACCAAACGACATGATGCTTGATGGATTGGATTGAGTTATTAGCAACTAAAATCCTCAGTCATCATCATCATCAGCCGTGGGACGTCCACAGCTGTGCATAGGCCTCCCCCATTGTCTTCCATAAAGACCGGTTGTAAGCGGCTCGCATCCAGCGTGTTCTCGTGGTCTTTATTATTAGGTCGTGCATACAAACTGCATTCGTAGGTTAAACTATAAATATTTGTGGTTTATCTACTGATACTTTTCATAGAATAGAACCAGGTAGGATCCGAATACAGAGCAATTCAAGCCATTAGGCGGAGACCCTTTCAAGGGCGAGGGCTTTTAAGACGATTGATTGAATTTCTCGCTGAAGATTCCGATATATTTCGGTTAAGATTTAGTTTGAGGTGCTTTTAGGCCTCTGGGAATATTTGGGACAAATAATGGAGAGCTATTTAAATTTTTTTGGAAAAAAAATATTGACTACTGTTTATTAGTTATAATAGACATTGTTTAAGAAATTATCCTTCTACGTGTTTTTAGCGAAGAAAACCATTATTGGACTACTACACAAAAAATATGTGTAATGTTTTGCAGGGTTCATATATTTATGTATGTACATGTGAGTTTCTTTATTCCACTATAACTTTTTAATGTCTAAACAGATTAGGATGAGGTATCGTTAGAATCCTTATTATCCGGAATGACACATTTTTTAATTAAGCTTGTTATTAATAGGCTTGCGTTTGACCGATACCACACGAAGACGCAGTCTACGTTGAAGCACGCTTTCCTAGAAGAAACCGAGTTATTACAGTACAAATCTCTGCATCGTAGGGTCTGGAGCACAACATCCTACTATAGATGTGTTTGCTAATAGGTTTGACTGTCAGTACATGAGCCATTGCTGTACGGTTCATGTACAGACTAATGAACAAGTAGTGAAATGTGTTATGCAATTGTAATGATGAATGATTTCTAATTTAATAATCTGACTGATTTATGCTGATTATAAGTATGCTAATTGGTAATTTTATTTGTCGAGAAACATCTAGTTGGACAGCGTATTCCATTGTATTTTCATTGTACTTTTAAAGTATTTATGGATGTAAGTAACTAAATCCTTTAAACTACTTTGACTTGTTAGCTCATTTGATAGTGTATCTACTTCAAGAGGCAGGGCGTGGGTTCGATTCCCACTCAGAATGAACACTTGCGTGAATTAAATCTTTGTTCTATGTCTGGGTGTTCTCTATGTATTATAAGTGTTAAAATGGATATAAGTAAGTATTCTATCAGTTATCTGGTTTTCATAGTAAAAGCTTTGATTTTTTTGAGGCTAGATACATAAATCTACAATACAAAAATATGTGAAATATTCTATAAAAAATAAAATTTTAGTAATTTTTTTTTTTTTTTCATTTGTTGTATATTGGATACCATTGCATTTACTAGAAACTTCGATTGTTAAATTTGATAGAATTTTTTGTGAAAAAGGTTTTTTTTTGTTTTCAAACTCTTCTATACTAGTTAGAAGGAAAAACATTAAAACGTCTAACACATTTGTTAATTAAATTATGATCTTTTCAAAATTTATACTCGGTCTAGAATTTGTGTTCATAGAGCACGGAGATACTTCACCACACAAATATGCAGCATCTAAAAGTTTTTAGGTAAGATACTATAAACCCGAATCTGGCGAGGTTACTGCCCAGCCCTCGCGTGTAACGCATAAATAGCACCGTAAATCTCCATGTACTACTATAACACAGATAAGAAACTCGCAGATGGATGACAAAGGTTTTAAAGAAACTTTAGTTGTTTTTTTTTTAATGATTGTTTGGCTTGGTTTTTTGTCCACAGCTTATCTGTTGTTAAGTGACGATTTGTGTTTGAAGATGATAAAAGCACCTAGCGTGAAACGATACTGGTTGACCAAACACACCGTTAGGTGCTTGGCGACAGATGTTAAATTTGAGGGTTGTAGCTAGCCAGCCGAGTACTAGAAAGTACCTTATTACCATTTCCTCATGATGTTTTCTCTCACCGGAATCTCACCCCTGCCCTCTCATCCCCTTTGACGATCAGACTGTACTAACCACTGATCTATAATCGCTGCAAAACTGGTTTAATTAATTCCGATTGCCAAGGAAGGGTTATGTTTTTCGCGCGTATCTTGTATGTATGTAAATTTATTTATTACCTCGTATCTTCCAAATGGCTGGATGGATTTCGACAGTTAAGGTATTGTTATATTTGTTTTAAAAACCCAAGTGTTTCTAAGTATGTGTTAGAAAATAAATAAACTAAAAAAAAAGTAAAATCGATTTCAAGAAAAAAACATCAGTACTAAAAAGCGAAAAATAACAAAGTATTATTATACCTGCTAGGAACCTATTGATCTGTTTGAAGTTGGTGCTTAGCCTAGCTTAGCCAATCACGTTGAGAACCTCCTCCTTATTGAAGTCGGTAAAAAAAAACAAAATGGCAGATTTTTGCGATATAATACGATAAAAAAAAATAACCAAAACCTATCGAGTAGGGTATCAAAATAAAGGCGATGAAAATAGGATTACAAAAATATATATAAGTTATATTGAATTAAGAATAATAAATTTGTTTAAAAAGTTGTTTCCTTTAATTATAGCTATTTTAATCGCAGTCGGGTTATAGATGTTTTAAACTCTTCAGTTTGTTTATTTATGCTTTGGTTAGTTTAGTGCTAGATGTGCAAAGAGTGTATGAAAATATGATATAAAAGATTTGAAAGAAAAAAAGGGAACTTATTTTGCATATTTATGTAGTTAATGTGAACAACAGTTATCTTATTTATCTTACAAATATAGCAATGTTCTAGGAGTTTCAGAGTAAATAACTTCTAGTTTTGATTGCCGTGATAGGTATAGGTCACCTACGATAAAGCCTCGGTGCTCGATTAAAACTCGCACTTGACCGATTTTTTAAATTACCCATCTGTTGTTTTTTAATCTGCGAGCCTGATTACCCGACCTTGCGGCAGATTGATGATATATTTGCGGGTCGTAAAGAAAGGGCTAGTGGAAAAACTTGTGAAGTAATTTGGCTTTTATTGTGGCGGAATTACTTGAGTTGCTTGTAAGATGGATGGGCCAGTTCGTTACTTGTTTTTTTGTAGGGCACTCATTTGTGGCTAAGAATATTGTTACTAACGGTAAAGTAGTCCTAGCGAGCCTGCTTACCTTAAGTAGTTAGTTGTATCTAGATGTGTTGATTCTGATGTAATTGTTATTTTATCATATTACTTGGTTTATATTTTACTTGGTGGTAGATCTCCTTGATAGATTGCCGTGGTGGTGCCGGCGTAAGAATAGTACCCCACCCTCTCTACCCGTGGTTGCTGTAAGAGTCGGCTAAGGGACGTAATCTGGAAGATGGGCAGCAGCATCTTCCTTGAACAATCACACCTAACTGCGCTCGCCAACCTGCCTGCCAAGCGTGGCGAGTATCGGCAAAACCCCCCCAGAAGGAGGCCTATGCCCAGAAGTGGACATCCTAAGGCTGATGATGTGAGATCTCCTTAGCAGGAGATCATCTTGGCAGGTACCACCGCAGTACCAAATATTCTGTCACCAAGCAGTAGTGTGCAAACATTACTGTGTTCCGATTTGAAGAGTACTAGGCAGCTAAAGAAACTACACGGCTGTTGAGACTAACCATCGAAAGTCTCAGTTCCATTCTAGGCTAAGTGTTCAACCACACCGTCACTTAACATCAGGTGAGCAGCTGTGGTTAAACATCTAGCTACAAGCTAGATTTAAAAAAAACTTCCTAGACGACCAAAATCTACCACTAAGTAAAACTAAACCTAAATGTATATATAAAGTGGTAATGATGAGCATATTTGACACAGCGCTATCCAGCCCAAACTTGTCCTATGGTAACCTAAATACATTATATACAATAAAAAAAATACATTCTTATAATAAATAAGGAACACCCAGACAGTCATGATGGCTCGATTGTAGTATATCTGCTTTAAGATCTGTAGGGCATGGGTTCGGTTCCCATCGTTCCAAAGTTTAAGTATTCTATCAGTTATTTGATGTATCAAAGCTTTGCTTAGTTTTGGGTCAGATGGCGCTGTGAGTAATGTCCTACGATGTTTATTTAGACAGAAAAAATATTGTAAATGTTTGACCTGGAAATCGAACCCACGCTCTACAGATTTTGAAACCCATCAAATGAACTAACAGGTCAGACAATTAAGTTATTAAAAAAACGCAAGAACATTTTAATACAATGTTGTTTTCTTTACGCGGAATAACTCGCATTTTTTTGTTTCCGAACCACTCGTAATGTTCGAAGACCAAAATACTTGTGATTTCCCTGATCTTGCGTTGTCTACTGACATCGGCCCTGATCGCTTCTTGACCTTAAGGTAGGAGTACAAGGTAAACAATGTATCCCCCTAACTTTTTCTAAAGCTCAATTTCGGAACGTAGGCCGAATACGTAAATTAGGGAGGCGCTTCGGTATAAATAAAATAGAATGTGCGAAATTGGAATGTATCGGTTTCGTGTATATTCCGGATAGGGATGGGAAACGGTCAAGGAAACGATCCTTTTTGCGGTCCTTTTTTAGATAAATGGTTCGGATGCCATTTGCAATCTGTTTACCTCTATGCGCTTCAGTAGTAAATTACATATACTTAGTTGGTTTTCTATTTCGATAAACTGTTAGATAAAATTTCGTTCAACGTTTCATGAGATACTACCAAATGAAAATAATACGTGCCCATGAAACATACCTTATTATAATTGTTTTTCTTTTTAATTTTTTTTTTTTTGCTTTTTCCGTTTTCAAAGTATTTTTTAACACAGTCGTTAAAATACTATAAACTATTTATAGTCGAAACATTTTTGTTAATAGAAATCCTAATCGTTACCTATATCATTATATTGACTGCACTGTTAGCTTATTTTGTTGAATATCTTCTTCAAGGGCTCCAAAGCACACCGGCGCACACGCACCGACCGCTTCACGTACGAGGCGCGCAGCAGCCCGTAGTGCGAAGCAAGGAGAGGCCACGCGCGCGTTATACTTTGCTTTAACTCCTTGTAGAAGGCCACTGGATGTGAACGAAACTATAGTCGGAGTATTTGACGTAATTAAACATGAGAAATTCTGCATAAGTACGACAACAATATACAAAGATATTGTAACAAGACCCTAGTTCAAAGGACTGAAGTGCCGTATTTCATCCGTACCTAGCCCATATTTCCCAACACTTTGCGATCAAACTTTCCTCTGTACCTTTCCATTATTTTGAGGGTAACGGCTCATAAACCGCGATGAAAATAATTTTACATTTTTCCGTAAAAGAGAAACTCTTCTGTAAACCGTCAAATAAGAAGCCAAGTATATTTTGTTGTTGTTTTAAAAAAAAACTGAAAACAACGTTTGCAAGGTTTCAGTAATTTTTGGACAACGAAAGTTGCGCTGTTACTTTTTTGTGTCGAAATTATTCGCGAGTGACGGAAAAATTCGCTATTTCTACTATAATACAAAAAATGTGAATGTTTAGATGTTTGAATTAATCAAGCAACAACTACTTTGGAACGGATTTGGACGAAATTTGGCAAATATTTTTTTTTATCACAAATAGTCTTGCGTTTTAGCGCCGTCTGCAAAGATGCGGTCTACGATGGAGCACGCAGAAGAAACCGATTCACTCGCAACTTGAAGGCACCCAGGTTGTATCTATCAGGAAACACCCACTCGTGCAGCAAATTCCATTGCTTAGCGTTTCGCACGATGTAGGTAGATTCGAAACGTTTAGTTCGAGTTTTAAAAACATTTACCATGAAGCGGTGTCGCTTTTAGAGCTCCTGGCTGTCCTATAGTAAAATGAGCAGGGTGGATTTAGACTGATAAATTTGATATATTTGAAATGATATTGTTATTTTGACTTGAAACATTTACTTTTTATTCCGGATAAAAGACATTATCCTGTAGAATTATTAAAAAACGAACAGGACTACATGACATTTTCACTTGAAATTAGGTATAGACGTGTCCTATGGAACATTATATGCCTAATATCCCGGGATATCAGGCATCCTTTATCTCAATTTAGGTGATGAACTATGAACGCATGTAAGAAATTATTACTTTTATTTTACTGCACCTCTTTAAATTCTCTCTGGGTTTTTTAACCAACCAAGTCGACTTAGACAAAGTCGTGGGCAGAAGCAAGTAAGTTACAAAATGAAGAAACTTCGAATTGAAATTGCCTTCGTAGTAACAAAATTTCACTTCGTTTACTAAGTGTCGTTGGATTATTCAATCGAAAGATGCTTAGATTAAGTACCTTATGTAGTATTTTACGGGTGTTTTAAGCAAATTTTGATTTTAATTGTATTTGACAAGGTTTTGCGTGGGTAATCCTGAAATATAAGATATATTACATTGAACATTAGTTCTCAATACCGACCCTTCCCATCCATTCGACCCACGAGCTACCCATACTTACTTTATTTATGTGATTATTAATAATAACAATTAGGGTTGTATGTTGAGTGAGGAGAAATTGCTTTTCTAGTAAAATAAAGTTAAAAAGTAGGTAAGTAATTAATTTTTATGTCGGATTATAGTATTAAATATAAAGTAATATTTAGGATAGATTTTTAAAATCGTCAAGTTAAATATTTTTTTATTTAAACCTCATCACTGTTGTTCACCAAAACGATTTTTATGCGGAAATACACTAAATAAACAAATATACCTTGAACACTTATAATTAACTTTCGCAAAGTAACGTCTGAATCAATCAATTATTTATCTAAGTAACATTTTATTATATTGTCAACATTTTTAAATTGACACTATATTCGAATATTGGCTTCTTTTTTTCAGTGAATTGTGATCAGTGTTTTTGGCATATTAAAATGATATATTGGAATTATTACGGAATTAGACTTGTGACTTTGATATTATCAATAAAATATTTGTATTTTTATAATAATTATAACAATATTCACATATCGACATAGCTCAGCGTATTAGCAAGTTGAAGTGGCAGTGGGCCGGCCATATTTGCCGCAGAACCGACACCCGTTGGAACCGACGTGCTCTAGAGTGGAGACCGCGAATCGGGAAATGTAGTTAGGACGCCCTGAGACTAGATGAAGTGGCGATTTACGTAAGACAGTTGGCAGTGGCTGGAAGCGAAAAGCCGAAGATTGGGCTGAGTGGCGTGTCCTGGGAGAGACCTATGTCCAGCAGAGGACTATGAAAGGTTGTTGATGATCATGATGAATAACGATATTAGATTGAAGATCATTGTCCCGATCACGATCTCGTCTCGGTAACGGCGAAGAGTCTCGACCTGAGATTCTCACTATGCGATTGGGTCAAGGGTCAGATCCAAAAGGCAGTGATCCTTGGCACAGCGCGCATTGTTAGGAGGTTCCTCACTCTGCAGCCCTAACCACCGGCAGCTTGAGTCCTGCCCCGCTGTCGGCGGCACCCTAGTTTTTATTTTTTATATTATTTATGTTTTTTGTATAATTAATGTAAAAAAATAAATTAATAAAACGTAAGTGACCCTGCATAAGTAAAACGAGCATAGCATAGCATTTTCTAGCATATTCCGCGGGCTTTTGTATGTAAGCTGGGACAAAGTTATGCGCCGCCAAGTTTTCCACCACACAAGCTCGAATGTTTGGCTTGAATATTATGAAACTTCCCTCGTTGTGCTTCGAACTAACAGAAATAATTTCATTTCAGTTTTACAACTCTTATAATTTCGGAACAACTGTAGTCGAGTGCTGTCGACTTATTGTTTGACATTCTTTGCACTCACACCAATACTAGGGAGACTCGAAACAACACACATTAGAAAAGCTTTGTTTAACTCTGTGATGTAAATATTAAAGTACATATACCGAAGGTCATAATCTCTAAGAAAGGGCTAATTAATCAGGGCGAGCGAAGCGAGCCCTATCACTATTTCACAGCCTGAGCATTTTTGTGGTAAATTTTACTGAAAAACTATCACGCTTTTAAATTTGTGCTTTAACATGGTAATTTAACTTCATATCTAGATGTGTTATCTGTCAAAAAAATAATAATTTTATAACCATTAAAAAAAATTAATATTAACAATTTTGTATTCATAGGATATAATGTTATTGTACTACTAACGCCATCTGTTAGAAAACCAAAGAGTTAACATACAAACTGTACAACCAAAAAAAACTGTCTTAATAATTATTAACCGTTAGAAAAACTACGCGAGCCCTCACAAAGCTCAGCTTTTTGCTAGTATAATTTTAATGTATACTTGTTGGTTTGATTATTCTTCTTAACATACTTCAAAAAAAGAAGAGATTCATTTTTTATGTTACTCAAAATTTCTTTATTTATAAACCGATTTGGTTTTTTTTTTTTTTTTGTTGGTAAGAACATACTTTCAGGTCGATTCCATAGAAATTTCATCAACATCGTTTTTGTTGTTAGAATTCTAAACCAAAACAAACATAGTATCCAAGTGAACGAATTGCGTATTTTGCTTTTCTTTAGCTTTTTAGTGGCATTTACGGTCACTAGAATTACATCATCAGCCATAGGTCGTCCACTGCTGGACATAGGCCTCATCCTGGGGGGGGGGTTTGCCAATACTCGCCACGCTTGGCAGGCGGGATGGCGAGCGCAGTTAGGTGTGATTGTTCAAGGAAGACGCTGCTGCCCATCTTCCGGATTACATCCCTTAGCCGACTCTTACGGCAACCATAGGTAGAGAGGGTGGGGTACTATTCTTACGTCGGCTCACTAGAATAATCCCAATGAACTCAATCAACCACATTCATCATCAGATGATGACGAAGTCAAAAGATAGGCACCGAAACTCTTTAATAAAACAATGTAACCTAGCCGTGTTTGGGCTTTACAAATTCAAACTGAATCATTTATTTTGCGCAGACATGGTTGTGATGACATCTATATATATGTAAAATTAAGATCGCTATTTTCTAGCACCATGGCATGCAAAAATTTACCTATAGATTTAACTGGGTAATCATTTCAATTTATTCTCAATGTAAAATAATAATATATAAAATTAAATTAATAATTCATTTTATTGCATTTTGTTACCAATTTGTCATTTAAAAACTCACTTCAACTCACCACTCACACTAGAATAATATACCTTATCGATTAATAGTTTCTCAAGTCTCGATTTGAGTCAATGTAAAAGATATTGTAACTTTGTGGTAATTTATTTTTAATTAATTTATTAACTTTGTATATTTGTAAACGTCAAGCATTTCATGGAAAATTAAGTTAAATAAATCTAAGTCGCAGTCAAAGTCACACAATGTAAATTATGAACGAGTCCGGTCCGGTAGTATGTAAAGTTAGTTCAATGGAGTTTCGTCAACAAAAAAGTCATGATGCACCACATTATTTCAGTTTTCTACACTCATGCTCAGAATTGAGCACTTTACGAATAAACTATTTTTATATATAAAAAAAAACTCAAAGTAACACAAGTTTTGGAAAAATTAAATGGGGCGATAAGATTTTTTCCGCATTCCCACCAAAGCTCGCTAAACAGCGGACTCTATAAAGATAAATAAGCACAAATGTTACAGACCAATTTACACATTACGATATGACATTGTGTAACAAGGGACGCACGTATATCTGCCGCTCTGTTATTAGATTTGTATCTAGAAGTTCGACAGAAATAAAGGGACTAGACAAATCATATAATGGTAGAATTGATATATGTATATATAATCAAGTTGAAAGTTTTCAAATTGCAGATTTGTAAAACTGGTTCATCTAACTAATATTATAAATGTGAAAGTTTGGATGTTTGTTACTCAATTACCCAAAAACGGCTGAACTGATTTGTATGAAATTATATTACACACAATGTAGTTTATTACGGCGGCGCTCCTCATCGGTGCAATTTAGGGTGGCTGTGGGCCAGCTCGGTCGCCACGATCTTTCCTGCACAAGGAGCGCAGGTAGGGTTCCTCGACATGCCAGTCTTAATGACATTATCCGCCGGGCTCTTATCACCGCCAATTACGCAGCCATCCTCGAGCCGAGCAGCTTTATACGTGATGATGGTAAGAGCCATACTGCCGAATGCCAACTATTCTGTCCCAGTGTAATTCCGCGGCTAGAAATTTAATATACATCATAATCTAATAACAGACTTCTATATTGTCTCGTCGGAATATTAAGCTACTGGTACCTCGTCTGCCAACTAACGAGGATTCTCAATAATCTATTAGCTTACCTACATTACGGAACTACAAATTTAAATGTAGGCAGTATTTCCATACGACGACAACTTGGCAAACACGTTTTGATATAATATATCTCCTTGAAAGCTTGTATAGGTATATTACGAGTCATAATGTTGTAGTTATATAAAAATAGTACTAACTATCGAAGCTTAGAATTTAATAGCACTCAGAAAGAAATGCCACTCGCGGTCACCCAACCGAAAACTGACCGGATCGTCTGTTGCTCAACAACAGTGAAGAACGCTACACTACGCTTAATAAGCTGAATATAATTATATTTATCTGAAACATTATAAACCTTAAATTATTTTGCAACTAGATAACTGGAAGAATACTTTTTTACCTTAAATACCGACATATATTTAGAATACACAGAAAAAAAACATTACTTATTACATAAATGTTTACCAAGGTAAGAATTGAACCCACAGTACAAACCATGAAGCAGAGCTGCTACTAGACAGCTGCTAACAGGACAGTCAATAATGATACTTTATTAGAGCATGGGCTGGACTTGACCGTGACCTTCAGTGTGGTTGAAGTTTTTGATCAATGATCAACTCAAGACTGGCAAAATATAAAAAGTGCGGTTGTCAAAAAAAAAAAGAAAAGAAAAGTTATGAAGATTTTTAGACTTTATGTTGCTAGTGAAAAGACTGCTTTAGTTAACCGAAGCATATTACACGAGATGCATTATCTAAGCTGCTTCCAAGCCAGTTCTTATCAGGTTAAGTGTTTGCGCTTTGAGCTTGACTTCGATTAGACTTAGATGCAGGTGCGCTTCCGTACGAAAATTGAAACTCAGTTCATAGTGACGGTAAGTACAATATTTATTTTAAATACCACAAAATTTTTCGCTAGCAGCTATCTCTATTTCATATTTCATTAATTTTAGTAGCAATGATAGCGCAGTGGTTTGCACGGTCGGTTCACATGCTGAAGGGTATGAGTTTAATCCCCAACAATGAGCTTGAGCTGCCGATGAAGGAAAACGTGAGAAAACCATAGAGTGGTTGTAGGGTACTTTTTATCACTCGACTGGCTAATTACCACCCCCAAGTTGCAAATCTGTCGCCAAGCACCTAACGGTGTGTTCCGGTAGCCTCACTTGAGCCAGTTCCATTCCAGGCTACGTGTGTTTACCATTTTCGACAACAGTCATTTACCATCAGGTGGGCTGTGGTGGAATACTAAATCCATTCCAGACTAGCTGTGTTTACCATCATAGACCACACCGTCACTTAACATCAGGTGAGCTGTGGTCAAACACCAAGCCATAAAAAACAACAATTTAAAAGAAATCTCAGCCATTGTAGTGTACTCGAAATAATTTCTTGTCTCAAAATTCATACAAATATATAAATATCGTCACTTTAACTTTACAAACGACTGGCCATTTTCCTAAATTAGGGCCATGCAAACTTCATCCCTTACCGCAACCCTTCACTTAAATTGCTAACAATAAAAGCAGTCACACCCGATTTAGCACCCCATAAAATAACCGCTAAGTAAAATAACTGCCCCCTCCGCGTCGTGAACCGATAATAACGGCAATAATAACGAAATAACGATATGGTAACGGAGTAACTACTGAGTCAAAAATGCTAAGAGAAACACCTCCAACCACGATATAACTCCGAGTAACACAACGCAGCAAGATTATGTATTGTATTGTTTTTTTGTTTTTTGTTTTAATACATATAATAATAATAACATAAAAATCTATTCCATGTTCAAATTTACATCATCATCTCAGCCGTAGGACGTCCACTGCTAGACATAGGCTTCTCCCATCATTTTATATCTTTCGTCATTTTATATCTCCCCAAATTTAGGTAAATATTATCCATAAAAAAGAAAAAAACTAAATCAAAATGTCAAAATTTACAAAAAAAAAATACAAAATCCAAAAAACAACAATTTAAGAGTGAAATTATAATCAATAAAAAAAATACCGTAGTCTATATTTAGGTTTGGATCTAGAGTGCTTAACAAGCAGTCGGTTCCAGTGCTGCATTATTGGGGACTCCAGATTCATCCTCAAGGCTAACAGCTGTAGGTATCCGTTGAAACTGCTCCTCACACGGTGAGTTGAGATAAAAAAGGGTGCGATCTACGTTCGGGCCTTTATTTAAGCCAGCACATCTCGCTGGCCATCCAACGAGGTAACGCAGCCAGCCTTACGAGAACGTTTGGGCGTGTGGGCGCGGAGCGCGAGTGAGTTTGTTAAACGTTTTTCCAATTTATTTCAGTGTATGTGTGAATTGACAGTAATTATATATTTCTTTTTGACATTTGAATCATATACTTATAGGATATTAATGATAAAATATATAAAAAATTACAATAGTGTTAAAACTTTTATAATAATAATTGTGTGGCTAATTAATACAAATACAAATATTATATTTTATTAATAACACCAATGTTACAAGTCAATAACCTTGTTAAATGTTACATTATATTAAACTATGAATTATTTAACAATACAACGATATGATATAATGACAAGGATCAGGTCAAACACCAACCCTGTCAACAATAAAAAAGATAGCTGTTACTCTGTATATTTTCTATTCTCTGAGGTAATGTCATTGGTAGACCCTGTCTTTTTGTTATGCTAATAGAATGGGTTCAAAGGTGTGGATGAAATGTCTTTTATTCAGTAATAATAGTTATAGGTTTTATAATGTTCAGGTACTATCTAGCAGTAATCGATTAATATTCTCTACTATAATCATCGGTTGTGAATGGAACTGTATCCTAAGACATTTCACACAGCACTATCCGGCCTCGCCTCAATGGAGATAAGCAGGGCTCACAGATTGTTTTGTTGATTTAGCCCCTCATCGGTTGTATATCTGCTTTGGGAAATTAAAAGGCTTTAATATTGTTATTAAGCAAGAGCAGCGTAGGACGTCCATCCACAAGGTGGACAGACCTCGTAAAGACCGCAAGAACGCGGTGGATGTGAGCCGCTTCCAACCGGTCTTTAACTAACAACATTTACTTTTTTATTTATTTGATCAATCAACAAATAACTTAATAACAATAATAATCATCATCATCATCATCTCAGCCTTAGGGTGTCCACTGCTGGACATAAGCCTCCCCCATTGACTTCCATACAGACCGGTTGGAAGCGGCTCGCACCCAGCGCGTTCCTGCGGTCTTAATTAGGTCGTCTGTCCGGTCCGAGGTCTCCACTCTAGAACTTGCAGTCCCATCGGCCATCAGTTCTGCGTGCTTAATGCCCTGCTCACTGCCGCTTCAACGAATTGTGGTTTTACGACATTAAAATAATTGAAGTTTAAACACTTCCATACAAAACCATCACTCGTTACTCAAACAAATCATCCTTGAACCAGCTTCCTTAGACTTTCATGCCGCGATATCATAACATTTTGCTGGCATAACTTCCCTAAATACTTACTAAGGTATGGGAAGTAAGTTTCCTCTCTCATTTTCATATCAATAAAGAGACGTCAAATTTTGAAGGTTATTGCCGAGATGGCTTTACTTACACGCCATTACTCTTCAGCCCTAAGCCATGGTATACTCACTTGCCCTATTTTTGTCTTGTGCCCGCCATTGGACTTCCAACCTTACATACCAAGTTATAAAGGTATTTTTCGTGTATCTGGCGTGTAGATGAATATTTATGGTGATCAGGGATGTATTTTTACAGTATGTTTTTATAATCTTGCCTTATATCTCGTTCTGATTTCTTTCGTTCCATGTTATTATGTATTTCTAAGGATACGGATGATGTTAGTTTTGGTTGGAATAATTTGCGATACATCATTTGTATAACATTTTGTTCTCATTCGAAAAATTGAGACGTTTTCTCTAAAATAACCTGGTTATATCCGGTCTCAGATTGGAGCATGCGTCAGTTTTTTTTTTCGCGTTTGTGATGTGAATTTCATTAAGTTTTCTTGGTAAAATACCTGGAATTCTTACACGTGCCAACTGTTTTTTTCTTTTCAGCCGCTTGAAGTAAATTTCTAAATTGATATTTAAGACTGTGAACTACATCACGTAAGAAGATTCCAGGCTAAGCGTACATGATTATAATCTTGGGGTGTAACTCATATAATATTATAAATGTGACTGTGAGTTTGTTTGTTTGTTACGCCTTCACGCGTAAACTACTCAACGGATCTGGGTGTAATTTTGCATGTAGGTACTTTAGGCCCTAGAATAAAACATAGGATACTTTTCATCATCATCATCCTCATCATTCATCACCACAAGGGTAAAACCGCGGGGCGCAGCTAGTATTGAATAAATCGATACTTCGGGAAGGAAGGTCGTAAAAGCCAAAATAAACACTTTAATATAATAAAAAGAAATCATCATTTAAAAACATCGTGCGGAAACTATAGCGTAGTGGTAGGGCAGTTTCTAGTACTTGGCTGGCTAGATACCTCCCTAAAGTTGAAAGTCGCCAATCACCTAGCAATGTGCTCCGGTAGCCTCACTTGATAGCCAGTTCCATTCCAGGTAAAGTGTGTATCTTCGTTCACACCGTCACTTAGCTTCGCAGGTGAGCTATGGTCAAACACTTAACCTGTCAACCATAAAAAAAATACTAGTAGATTCAAATTATTTCACAAGCAAAATTATATTCTTTACTAAACATAATAATATTATCAGTAATACACATTACACATTTTTCCAATTTTTTTATTTTTTTGCCGTCTTTTAAGGAATTTTGCGATTAGAAGAGTTATATAGGCTTTATCATAATGTAATGATCTATGAACCTTTTCAAATGCGGGTGACCTTTTCGTTTACGATAACACCAGCTTCAAGTCATCATTTTTAGTGGTAGTTCTAGCTAGTAGCCAAAGGGTTAACGTTCAAAACCTAAAGGCCTATCCAAACACAGCCTAAGTAGAAACAGCCCTATCATTTCCAATAACCTGTTTAATACCAGCTGAGAATTTCCACTCCTACCCGCAGAAATGGTAATCTTCGCTTTATGAAGGTTACTAACCCAAACCAAACAATACATTCAAATAACTACACTTTGTAGTACCTTGCCGCACTCAAAACTAAAAAGCTTACTGTAGTTTACAATGTGATGTTAGAAATTTGAATTTTGACAGGGTATCAAAGACATTAAGGGAGTGAAATCGCTGAGCTTACTTTATTTGGTTCCTCAGCCAGAGGCATACTTCCAATAAGCATTTCCGAGCTAATATTTAAGCAAACCTAGTGTCGAGAGGTGGCGGATAAAACTAAGTCAAATATAATTCCGAAGTATATACCTTTTAACCCTTTCTCTGAAAAGGTTGAAGCTCTGTATTTATTGAGTGAAAGCCTTTCACTATAGCTACAATAATTTGACTCTGTTAGCCTTACACTCTTTGCTGCCTACAGCCATTTATACCTGCTAAGTCTTTATCCATTTTTGTTGTACTTATACAGGATTACTCACGCCCTGGCAGGTTTTTGAAAACTTTGTCTTCATTGTGCTTGTGAGAGTGGTTGCGGATCACAAGACGTCATAGTGAGCTCTGCGTGCTTTGCTGGTTCCCAACCAACGCGCCAACCGCTGACTTCACGTGTTCACAGCGGCCCATAGAGTGAAGCAAGACGAGGCCGCGCGCGCGTCGCACTCAGCTTTAACACCTTGATGAAGGCCATCGAATGTGGCCGAAACTATAGTCGAAATATCTTATTTAATTAAGCGTGAGTAATCCCGCTTAAGTAAAACAAAAATGTGTCAAACCACGTCAATTTCTATAGATAGTCTTATTCTCCGAAAAATGTGAAAGTATATTTCAGTATCTGTAGGTTTTTTATATGTAAAAATAAAGAGATTAATGAAAAGTTCTTGCTTATGAATGATACCGCCTGACCAATGCAACGATGCCCGGAATTTTGGGGAACAATTCAGTCTGAGGCATTGCTACTTTGGCATTCATTACTCTGGGGCATTCTATGGTTACTTTCTAGTGATAGCTGCAATACCTTTTAAACTGGGGCAAAGTAATGTTTCACACTACTGCTTGGCGGCAAAATACTTAGATTAGAGTAGGTACGTACTGGGTACTTAATTGCTCTCAGTTACTACTACCTCTCACCAATAAAGCTGGCATGGGACTAGAGTTCACGCTGTAGAGCAGTGTTGCCCACCTATAATTACGGAACGATAGGAGATAAGCTCAATTTTTTTTTAGAAAATCTTGATACCTACTAATTTTCTCTTAAATGAGCCAGTACAGTACTAAGGCATGACTGGGCTTGACTGACACGGACTGGACTTGACCAAGACTGGACTTTGACTGTAACTAAAGATGTACGACATAAATTGCAAAAACCAAAGTACATATAAAGGCACGACTGGACGACACGGACTGGACTTGACCAAGACTGGATTGGACCAAGACTGGACTGTAACTAAAGATGTGCCTACGACATAAATTACAAAAGCCAAAGTACATAATACAAAGATTAGGCAATAAGAACTCCGTATCCATTTGCCGGCTAATTTAATAAGAAAAAAATAATATTGCTAAAGCACACCACTGTGATTGACTGTGCTGTAATCTAAAAAAGTTTTCATTTGTTTTTGATTTTTTACTTTTTTTTTTAAATTCGTTTCAGCTTGCCCCTCACTCCTAGCCTACGTGTTGCTAATAACCCATAACGACATCGGAGGTGGTTCAGGCCTTTACACACGCTTACTCACTACGATATTAACTTACACTCCGATTTACGAGCCGAGTGTTGACGAAAACACCCGAACATTGACGGAAGTGATGACGTCATAAGGCAAAGATGTGTGATCGTAAAATTTTATGAATTTCGGGCTGATGCATGGGATTGTCGCCGGCTCGCAGGTTACTTGCAGAATTTTGCGATAATTACACCACTTACGGGCACTGAGAATGAGCCTACCTCGATATTCCACGTATACCAACTTGGGGCTCTTCGAGATAAGACTTGAGAGGTATGTCAAGGCCAAGCGTGCTCCATCTTAGTCCATATCATAACCTACCATTTAGATTAGACATTTTCGAAACAAGTGTATTGCTTTTTTTTTTGAGTAATTTTTTTTGGTAGGGTTATAACTTAAAGTTTCACGTCACCGACATGCTAATGTGACGCATTTTATGTTTTCGCTTCTGTCGCTTTTTTATAAATGACATGTTAGGTGTTTGACCACTTGATGTTAAGTGGTCGAAGATGGTAAATACAGAGCCTGGATTGAAGCGCAGCTGCCGGAAGACACTGTTCAGTGCTTGATGGCAGATTCACAACTTGAGGGTAGGTAGCCAGCCGAGTACTAAAAAGTACTCTATCACCATGCCGTGGTTTCCTCACAATCAATAAATTACTATTACTGATAAATGTTTGTCCTGCGTGGGTGTCGAGCCCACGCTTAAACAGTTCTTGAAGCAGATACACTACCAAATGACCTAACAGGGCAGTTACGCATAATATTTATAATAGGAATATCCCTCTTCTTGTAATAACAAAAATAACTAATAACTCAAAAAAAATTGAAATAAACAAGTTCAATTTTCCACGCAAAAGAACAAACTAAATACACTTTTGTAAAAATTTTGCTACTGGTCTTACAAAGATACCACAAAAGCTAGAGGAAAAAAATAAAAATAATCCCTTCATGAATGATTTCCAAAATCATAATCTTGCTCTGGGAAACTCCCAAAGACGGCAGTCTTGAACTTAAATCACTTAATCCTGAGAATCTCCGGTTCGGATAAATTAAGGAGATTAGCATTAAGCGAGAGAAGGCCCACCGGGGCGCTACTACGTGCTACTCGTACATCGTTGTGTTTGACTACTTTTCCGTATTGCTTATATTTATGCCATGTCGAGCTCAATCTTGTAAAAAGTAATAAATTATGTATAATATTCTTATTTTCTTATAATGTCGCAACTAAAAATGGACAGACGTTATCTCTTTCCATCAGGAGGGCATCTAGATCGTCTTATAACTTTTTACGCAAAAAATTTGGCTATAGTCTTTTTTTGGTTAAATTTTGTTATAGCTACCACAGACAAATTCTACAAGAAAACGACGTACGTTTTTTTTTGTATAATAATATTGTCTATTGTCGTTTTGTTCCATTTCTGTAAACAAGTTCTTTAAGAAAACGACGTACAATTTTTATATGTTGTGTAATGTCGCAAATAAAAAGATCGTCCATTGCCTTTTTTATTCCATTTTCTATTTAAAAAAAATTAGTTCCTTTTTTTAAAAGTATTTTTAAGTCTAGGGGAATATAACATTGTAACAGTAATTGCATTGGATTGCGGTTAAAAGTAAACTATAAATTGTATATTGCACTCAGAATATTAACGTGAAATTTAGTAAATTGGTTTCACGTACAAAGCCGTGCTAATAATGATTTATCTACTTAATGCTGTAGAATTGTTTTCTACCGGATTGTGCACTGTTAAATTGCTTCAGATTTATACGCTATATTTATTCTTGCTGTGGAATTGCTTTGTACAGATTACTTTTTGGAAAGTGCGTGTAGTAAAATTGCATTCTTCAGAATCGTGTTGTTAAGTATTGTGTGATATAATATTTCACTTTTCAGAATTGCTTGCTGTAGAATTGCGTTTTACAGATTACTTATTTCAAAAGTGCGTGTGGTAAAATTGCATTCTTTAGAATTGTGTTGTTCATAATTGTGCGCTATATTATTTCACTTTTCAGAATTGCTTGCTGTAGAATTGCGTTTTACAGATTACTTTTTTCAAAAGTGCGTGTGGTAATATTGCATTCTTTAGAATTGTGTTGTTCAAAACTATGCGCTATACGAGTATTAATCAATTCTTCAGTATTACATAGTTGCTGTAGAATTTCGTTTTACAGAATTACGTTTTTCGAAAAAACATGTGGTAAATTGCGTTCTTCGGAATTGTGCGCTATTGTATTTCGTTTCTCAGAATTGCTTGCTGTAGAATTGCATTCTTCAGAATTGATCGCTGTAAAATTGTATTCTTAAGAATTGGGCTTTATAATATTATAGTCTCTAGTACCACCCCGGGCCGTATCGCCCGGGCCGTAATATCTGTTTTATTGCCACACTAAACGGCTGCAGGACATCGTGGTTAGTTGCGTTGATTAATTTGATCACATTGTAATGCCGCCATTATGTGCGGGATCGCCCTTCGTGGGTCGTGTCCCTGGTGTTATAGGTTTATGATTGAACATGTGGCGTCTTGGACATACTGTCAGGCATTACTACAAATGAAATAGAAATCATTAGAATATAGAATTATTATATAGAAGAAAACGATTCACTTTCGACATGAAGACACCCAGATCGACAGCATCGTGTGACAGCATTATATCTGTAGGTAAAATTAAACGGCATATTGAATCTATGTCACCCTGAAAGGAGGTTATTATACTTCTTAATATCATGATTTCTGAATTGTGTCCTGCGTAAAAATTGTTTATAACTTCCTTATGCCTTAGTACACCCTAAACTTATAACCCTGTGCTTATGAATTCACTAACCCGCATCGTAGCAGCCTTGGGATGTCAAAGAGTGACACAACACAAATAAATAATCATATAATTAAGTAAGTATCTATGTTTCTGCTTATCCCCAAGATTATGCTGCAACTACGCAAAGCTTTGCTTTACTTGAAAAGGACTTGTTAGAAATCTAATCCATAGCTCATCCCTTGACATGGAATATAGGGGTACGTATGTAAAATAACCATTGCCAATCGATTGAGGAACAATCTCCGATGTGGTATAAGTTATAAGCTATCTACAGAATGTCAGATTTTATTTCGAATGCAAATGCTTACATTAACAGCAAATCATAACTCGGGCGTAATATTATATGATAGTAGCAAAAAAAAAAAAAAAACATTTTGCGAGGTCACTGGCAAAAAGCAACAGGATATAGCAATCTTTATACCATGATAACCAGAAGATAGTTTATAAAAAAGTTTTCTATACGTGACGCTTTCAACTGAAATGTGCCAATCCGCAGTTTGCCAGTATGGTGGACTTACCCTTCCTATGATGAGATCACGCCCAGCCGTGGAATAGTTTATTAAGAATCAAGGTCTGATCCGGAAGCATAGATAGTCCATGACCGTTGGAGCAACACCAGAACTTAGAGTACAAAGTAAAATCCAGGGCATCGCTTTGGCGCTCATTTCATTGAGACTTTTGATGGTTAGTCTCAACAGCCCTGTGATTTCTCTAGCTGCAGCACCCTTCAAACCAGAACACGATAATGTTTACACACTACTGCTTGGCAACACAAATACAAATATTTTATTGATAATACCAATATTACAAGTCGATTCCGTAATATCATTACAATATATCATTGTAAAAGTTTTAGAGCACTGTCAATGAATAAAAACTCTGTTTATATAAAGGTAAAAAATGGGCCAAGGATTAATGACTCTCAAAATAAAGGGTTAAAAAGAAATCCTCTCAGATAAAACTTCGATCCTTATTCACACCTTCGTTATAAACAAAGCGCCTAAGAATTCATCATTGAGTATCGTCAACCCCTGCTTTGTTCCACACAAAGCGGCTAGTAAATTCCACCGGAGCTCGCCCCTCGAAGTAGGTCAGCGGGTAACAGGTAGATATGCCACGGGATTATCTGAACTGATGAGCGGTGACAGTCTTTTAACCTGACATAAATAAAAGTTTGCATAATAAAGAGTACCCTGTTTATTTTTAAATACAACAACAATGTTATCTAGGGTTACTGCGTTATTTACTGGCAAGGTTTTGACACAGTTTTGTTTTATTTATGCGGTATTCACGTTTGACAGTAAAGTAGTGGTGGTGGTGCCGGCGTAAGAATTGTACTCCACCTTCTCTACCCGTGGTTGCCGTAAGAGTCGGCTAAGGGATGTAATCCGGAAGATGGGCAGCAGCGTCTTCCTTGAACAATCACACTTAAGTGCGCTCGTCAACCCAAGCGTGACAAGTATTTGCAAACCAAGGAGGAGGCATATATCCAACAGTGGACGTCCTATGGCTGATGATGTGTCTCACATTTGATGATGTCGGATACTCCGACTAGTTTTGCCAGCATCTGGTGGCCTTTTTTAAGAAGTCAAAGCAAAGTACAACGCGCGCGCGGCCTCGTTCTACTTCGTCGTCGTGCCAATGTGTCTACTGTCCGTATGGAAACTTGGAATCGAAATTAATTCGTACGTGGAGAATATCAACCAAGTACCATGATTTTTAGATTTGAGGAAACTTATTTGTAGGATATACTTCTTTTGACTGCCCTGTTAACTCATACGGTACAACATCTGCTCCAAGAGCTGTAAGGCGTTGGTTTAATTCCCATCAGAACAAACATTAATGTGATGATAAATATTTGTTCTGCGTCTGTGTATTCTATCAGTTATCGGGATCCCGCTTGATAAGTTTGGTAGGGTTAGATAGCGTTGAGTAAAATGTCCTACGATATTTTTTATTCTTCTCCTGGTCCCAGTTCATTTGGGGTCGGTTCTTTACGTTGAGCGGCGCCAGGATGCTCCATCTTTGGTTGGCACTGCTGGCAAGGCTTGTATCCTGATGTCCTTACCCACATTGATCAACCAGGTAACTGAGGGTCTACCTCTGCCCCTGGGTTTATTTGGAATACTTATTGCCTTTTTTATGGTTGTCGTTTTGCCTCATCCTGTGCATACCATCGAAGTCTCGATTCTGCTTGTAACTATGTGATCAGAGCAATTTTGAACAAATCCTTGATGAATTGGTTTAAATAAATAAAATAAAATAAATATACACACACTCGTAGGACACATTACATATAGCGCCATCTTAACTCAAACTAAGCAGAGCTTGTGTGATGGAAGTCAAATAACTGATGGAATACATATTTTTTTTACTTATGATACATACAGAACAAATATTTGTTTGTACCATAAAATGTTTGTCCTGGGCGAGATCGAACCCACTCCCTACAGCTAAAGCAGACATACTACCAATGAGCCAACAGGGCTGTGTGTGTGCTTCTGACCTTATCCAGACGCGTTACTCCCCCGACTCGTAACATCTTCTGCTACATGAAGTTGTTTTTGTTTTGCTTATGCGGGATTACTCATCACATTTAATTATATCGAATACTCCGACTATAGTCTCGGCCACATCCAATGACTTTCTTCGTGGAGAAAAAGCTGAGTACAACACGCGCGTGGCCTCGTTTTGCTTCACACTAACTGACTAACGTGAGTAATCCTTGATTAAAACCACGTCAGTTTCCATAGTAAAATGGAATTGTTGTTTGTGTGTTTTATTAATGGTCCAGCATGACTGGTCTAACAACAGTCTTATAAACCTTGCCTGTGGTGGTCGTGGGCATTTGGAGGTCTTCATTTCAGTCAGGCGATATTTACTCGATGGCTGACGTCATCATATACGAGGGCATTGGCGGCAAACACAGACAGTCGAGATACTTGAAGCATGATACTTTAGGCAGGGCGTGGTCATCGATCAACATAGCGCTACCGATGTCCCCACTACTGCCGTAGACGCACATTAGTAAATTAAAGATCAAATTATATTACTAGATCGAACATACAAGTATCGGTATCAGTACCATAAAATAATTCTCACCAGATTCAATACTGTGTAATGTGTATTTCAGAACAGTGTCGCAACTTTTACGCTCAATTTTACTGTTTATTATTTCACTGTGCAGAACTTGCACCATTCCAAAGTAATTCTCCATATTGAACACAAACCGAATACAGTTCTAAATGAAAAGTCGACGAAAACAAACATTTAATTCGCAAGAACTGTGAAAAATTATACAAACCATTTGGAACCTTATCTCGGAAAATTACAACTGAAAATCATTTTAACTGCTTAAGTAAGCTTTGTACATTTTTTACTGTGACAAAGAGATTGAATGTGAGCCAATCGATGGAAAATAAATTAACTTGGTCGCTCGAGTTGCGATATGTAACTTTAGCGTTATTTTTCTTGGGAACTTTGTCTGGAGCACGAATAAGAGAAAATACTTTTACTTTCATCAGGAAAAAAATTAGTGGAAATAGTCGTTCTGTTAGAATGTTTAAAAAATTGTGATATTGGAAACCTTTGTGGACTAGGACGGTTAGAAAGTTCATGGGTCAGCAAAAAGGAACAAATTAAATAATATAATTATTTACCAAAATCTATCAAAAATTAGGATGCTGTTAGTTTCCTAAGCACTACTGAGGTTGTGTTTACCTTTTGTTTAGAAACGGCTTCAAAGTCTTGAACATCGTCGCAAAGTTGCTTGTGTGTTGGTTTTCTACCAGATACATTTTCGAGAGTGTGCTTTAGATCTGCATGACCTAATAACATAATTCCTCCTTGCCCATTCTACTATTGGACAGTCAAGAGCTCTAAAAATCGACACCGCTTCATGATAGATATTCTAAAAACTGGAACTAAACAGTTCGCTTCCACCTTCATCGTGCGAATAAGTAATAGAATTTCCTGCTCGAGTGGGTGTTCCGCGATAAATGCAATCTGGGTACCTTCAAGTCGCGACTGAATTGGTTACTTCTATACAAGCGTGCTCCATCGTAGACCGCATCTTTGATTAACACCAGGCGTGATGGCAGTCAAACGCAAGCTTTATTTATAATTTAAAAAAAAAACTTTTTTTTTGGAGCTATACTTTGTTACTATAGCTAAAGTTTTGTCATTAATAATAATTTGTTTTAGGACAAAGGAATACAAAACAATTGCAAAATTATATAATAA
Source organism: Biston stratarius (assembly GCA_950106695.1). Classification (NCBI taxonomy): domain Eukaryota; kingdom Metazoa; phylum Arthropoda; class Insecta; order Lepidoptera; family Geometridae; genus Biston; species Biston stratarius. The sequence continues at coordinate 16,277,326 of OX467109.1, read as the reverse complement.
AAATTAAGTTAAGAGTTTACTATGCACAAATTTTTACAGTCAGAAATTGTTGTGTCAAATAGCATAGAAAAAATATAAATCACATGAATTAAAATCTTAGAAAATTGATCCCAAAAGAGAGGCCAAAAGTCGGACAAAATGCAAAAACGCAAATTTGTAGGCACTAACTCTTTATTAGGTTTCATCCAATCTCTTTGCTTCGGAGAGCTGATTCAATAAACTTTTCTTAAATCTCAGCCGAGTTTTTACACAAATTACACGCCTAATTAAATTTATTGGTTAGAGTAAGGTTTGTCTAAAAACCTGGCGTTTAACCTGGCGAATCCTGAATTTCGTGATTTTCTTCAATCATTTTTAATAAAAAAAAATAACGAAAATTATTTAACCACATCCTGCCTGATCCCTGTTGTCTACGATGGGAAACGCTTACGTAGAAGAAATGTATTTTTTTTAAATATTGTGGCACAGTATTTGTTCTATGCCATTCATCACATGATGGTCAATTCTGAATATAAAAATCGAAGTCATATTTCGCATGTGTATGTTTGGATTTTCTAACCTTGATTTGGTCATCTCTATCACAATACAGATTTTTTTCAAAGAGATTTATACTCGTGAGAAAACAGAGAGGTTGCTAACAAAAGTAACAAGCTTATTTAGCTTAGCTTAAAAATAAACAAGAATCTAAAATTTGGTAGTGTGTTAACAAAATGCCTTACTTATCTCATTTGGTAGAATATCTGCTTCAAGAGCTGTAGGGAATGGGTTCGATTCCCACCCAGACTTCGACCACACTTATCATCAGGTGAGCTGTGGTCAAATATCTAGCCTGTCAAACATAAAAAAGGATATACTTTCAGATTGGTCCCTCAGAAATTTTACCAAATTGATTCAGTAATTTGATTTTTAAACCAATAAAACTAGAAACAATATGTCTTCGAAGTAAATGAAATTGCGTATTTTAGTTTAATAGGACTTTTTTGTGGTGTTTACGTTCACAAGAATAGTCCCAATAAACTATCTAGCGGAAATTATCTGCGTAATAAAACAATGTAACCTAACCGTATTTAGGCTTAGTGAGTAGGGCTGACCCCAAACTAAACAAAGCTTTTACTATGGAAACCAGATAGCTGATAGAATACTTAAATACTTTTTTTTTGTTAAAACATACTTATAATACATACAGAACACCCAATGTTTATACGTATGTTAACATATTGTACTTTTACCATTTTTCCGCTGTCACCAGCGCCCGACCTCGTACAATCAATGAAGCAAAAAAGCCAGGAGCCATGACCCCCCCGTGTACCACTTGTAACAATTACTGTTTCCAAGACAAACTACTTAATTACTTTGCTCTGCACTTATCTCATTTTCATCCCGTAAAACGCAGATCAGTGTAAAGAGATTACGATTAAAAAGGTGAAGTTGGAATTCCCGGACCATAAGATTTAGAAGTAAGCGTAAATTACAATTTAATGAACATTTTTTTTAAATTTTAATTTATATATTTGTTGACAGACTAGGTATCTGACCACAACTCACTCCTGTTGTTATATCTCGGTGTAGTCGAAGATGGTAAAGCACATCTAGCTTGAAATTGAACTGACTTTCAAGTGAGGTTGTCGGAACATACTGTAAGGTGCTTGGCGACCGATTTTCACCTTGATGGGTGGTGGAGGTAAGTTTGCCGTGGTGGTGCCGGCGTAAGAATAGTACCCCACCTTCTCTACCCGTGGTTGCCGTAAGAGTCGGCTAAGGGATGTAATCCGGAAGATAGGCAGCAGCGTCTTCCTTGAACAATCACACCTAACTGCGCTCGCCAACCCGCCCGCCAAGCATGGCGAGTATTCGCAAAACCCCCCCAGGAGGAGGTCTATGTCCAGCAGTGGACGTCCTATGGCTGATGATGCGTGGTGGTAACTATCCGATTACTAGAGAGTACCGCCTTGCTATGGTTTCTCTACGATGTTACCTTAACCGGCAGCTCCAGCTTATTGTTTTTATTTTTCTGTAACAACAACTGTCATTCCATGTCTGGGGCCTTCGAGAGGCATATTAACTCCTGACTAGTCAATCAGTCTAACGAATTTAAAAACTTATATAAAACAAAAATTTGCCTTCCTTTTAAAAATTAATGAAAATATAGGAAATTCTTTAAAATTTTGGTTTTCACCGAAATTTTCAATAACATCGGCCCTTTTAAAAAAAATAATTCCCTAATCATAATGGTCATCTACTTTTGGGCGGTGGTTTAAGTGCATAATAAATTATTTTTATTTGTACACAAAAACATAGGTACTCAAAAAATATCAAATTCAGTACCTACTAAATTTTGTTAATTTATAAATGCAAAGTCAAATTTTAACTAAGTTTTAGTTTTAAGTAAGTTTTTTCATGTAATGAAGTAGACGTAATTTCAAAATAAGCTAACTGTATTACTTTAAATTATTAGGTCCTCAGTACGCTAGTCACGATGTCACGTACATGTCACAGAGCCCTGACAGGACGCGTCAAACGAGATGTGCCAGCCGTCGGTAACGCACCTGAGGCCCAAAGCCGCGAGAATACCTAACAATGTCTACAACCTTATTAACGAATGCTTTGACGAGGTAGGACGAAGTTGATAAACACCAAAGTTCTTGTATAACCAATGTCAAAAGAAATTAAAATATATATAATTTTTTTTTTTATAAGAAATATGTTCCAGGAATTACTTGGTGGTAGATATCCTTAGCAGGAGGTCGTCTAGAAGGTACCATTGTTTTATACTAAAAGAAAAAATATCAAGGGTCTGATGATAAAGCCAGGAGGTGGATAATGGAACTCTTTAGTTTCTACTTATAAGCCTCTAGAATTTAGTGTCATTGTAAAAAAAACTTATATGTATGCCGATGCAATTTAGGATGGCGCTAGGTCATTTAATTTCGGCTTTGCTATGGCAAACTAATATATTTTAGACATATATTTTAGATAAATACATAGCTCTCAAATTTTCATAACCTCTCCCAAAGAAAAAGAAAATTGCCTTGCAAAAGAAATCTCCACGAGTCTCGCGTAAAAGTAGTTTCTCTTTATAAAGAATTCTGGAGAAAAGTCGAGTCGCTGGCTCATTACGCTTTCTTGTCGGGTAAATAAGTTCAAACGTAACAAGTTAGTACACAAGGCAACGTCAGTCTAGTGCCTTTAAAAAAATCATTTATTGTCATAATATGTGAATTACGAGTTGGTGTTATCGATTGGGTTCCTACAATTTTAGGAGATGTTTTTATAAACTGTCCCACTGCTGGGCGTGGGCCTCTTCTCGTTGTGATAAAGTTACGTCCAGCACGCTGGCCAAATACGAAATCACGGCATGGTTTTTTTATTTTTTTTCTTATGTAACAGTAATGAGACGAACGAGACGCTCTCCTGATGTTAAGAGATAACGCCTGTCCATGACCATTGCAGCGATACACAGAGCTTTGATTAGTAAAACAAAGTCCAGGGCATCGCTGCCTTGGCGCTCATTACTTTGAGACTAGATGGTTAGTCTCAACAGCCCTGTAATTTCGCTAGCTGCAGTACCCTTCAAACCGGAACACAGTAACGTTTACTCACTACTGTTTAGCGGCAGAATATCTGGTGCTGCGGTGGTACCTACCTAGACGACCTCTTGCTAAGGAAATCTACCACCAAGTAAGTTGTAGAGTACTTGCCAGTACTCGTAGTAGTAGTACCACCATCAAGTAAAAAATCTGTCGTCAAGCACCTTTCAGTTCCATTCCAGACTATATGTTCTTACCATCTTCGACTACAGTGTCACTAAACATCAGAAAAGCTGTGGTCAATTTTAATAAAATCCTTGTACGAAATTCCAATTTAGGTTAATGCAAAATTGATATAGGACAGTGTCCAATATCTTAGTCGCCTTATGTATGACCAGTCTTAAATTTTTCCCGCTTGGTGATTATAGCAAAACTCTTACCGCGATTTAAGCCCTTTTCTAATGACTAAGAGGCACAAAGCACCTAATTACAAAACAAAGCTTGTTATACCTACAATAAGCTAGAAGTGATTATTTTATCTAATCGTGAACTAAAACTAAATAAAATACAATTAAAGTTTTGTGGGAACTAATTAATGTATACTATTTTTTATATGTAAAAGTAATGAGACGAACGGTACGCTCTCCTGGTGGTAAGAGATAACGACTTTCCATGTCATTGCAGCGGTACATAGAACTTTGAGTAGTAAAATAAAGTCCAGGATATCGCTGCTTTGGCGCTCATTACTTTGAGATTTTCGATGGTTAGTCTCAACATCCCTGTAATTTCCCTAGCTGCAGTATCCTTCAAACCAAAACACAGTACTCAATTCAAAACACAGTTTGCCAATACTCGCCACGCTTGGCAGGCGGGTTGGCGAGCGCAGTTAGGTGTGATTGTTCAAGGAAGACGCTGCTGCTCATCTTCCGGATGACATCCCTTAGCCGACTCTTACGGCAACCACGGGTAGAGAGGGTGGGGTACTATTCTTACGCCGGCACCACCACGGCAAACGTCGTAGTTTATCTATTTGAATATTTATAAACATACAAAAAACATCAACGTACGTGTTTATATACGTATAGTAGAAAAATGAAATTAACTCAGAATATGATGCGATGATCTGATTACTTACCTAACTTCCGTCTGGCAAAGAACCTTAAACCTCACTTTTGTAACAAAATACTTTTCATGTCATCTTGAGTGACGTCCTGTCTTGGCATGTGTTCTAAAGCCATCACAAATTCGGAGAGTGCGTGGAATTAATACGAACCTTAATAGAATAAATTGAATTATTCAAACACGGCCTCCGAGGGATTTGTCTTTGCAAAAGGAATGTCTTTAATTTTTCATTCTTTTGAATAAATCATCATAATAATGTACCCCCCTCGCGTGAACAGTTTTAGATTAATATTTGCATTTGGCAAAGTTTAATGACTTTTTTTATGATGTAGCGATGATAGCTCAGTGGTTAGCGCGGACGGTACACACGTCGAAGGGCGTGGGTTCAAATCCCAATAATGAGCTTGAGCTGCCGGTGAAGGAAACAATAGCATGGTGGTTGGGTATTTTTTAGTACTCGGCTGGCTAGCTACCACCCTCAAGTTGTAAAATTTTCGACCACACTCATTTACCGTCTGTTACTTATCATCAGGTGAGCTGTAGTCAAATACCATTCAACTATAAAATCTGTTGTTTAAGATTTTTTGAATTTTTATTTTGTTAATGCATGCATGTGTGTAAGTTTTCATCTTTACGAAACTTATTAATGTAAGTCGTGTAATGCGTAAAATAATAATAAATAGTAATCTTAATTTGGTCGTGTATATAATAAGAATTTGACCATTGGTTTGTAAAGCACAATGCGACCTAGACCTTAATTTAACAAATAACGCATTTTTTTTCCCAGACAATCGGTGTAATACATGTAGACAATGTAACGTTTTTCAAATAATTTAATTCATTTTCTAAACCGACATAACTGTAAAAGCATAAATGCTTAAGTTAAATTTAACTATAACATAGGTGGTTAAGCACGGGAAATATGTATGAACGAGTCCATAAAACTACTTTAACGACCTCTTAAATGTTTATTACACCCCGCCCCAGTTGTTCCGCTTATTTCATGACCTTAAGTGGTAAACCTATGTCGAAATTGCTTTAATTTTAAATTAACTTTGCAATATATCACACTTAATTTATAACAATGTATTTTGTTACGATCTGATTAATGGTCATTCAAGTATTACTTAAGAGTCTTTTTTAATTATTAATACCTCCCTCCAGCTCGTCAGCATAAGTAAGCGGAACACTTACTCCCCCCTCTTATGCTCTCGTAAACGTTTTTTTTTAATACGAAATAGGTTTGCGTTTGACCACGTCCTGCCTGATGTTAAGCAGAATGCAGCCTAAGAGCACATTTACGTAGAAAAAGCCTGTTTACTCTGGTTTTTGAAGACACCCAAATTATACTTTGCGGGAAAAACAGACGCCGGCAAAGAGTTCCACGTGTACGTACAAAGACTGTGGAATCAAAGCGCTTAGTCCGTACGTGTCCACCGTGCATGGTCACGGGTCTGCCTACACATCATCAGCCATAGGACGTCCACTGCTGGACATAGGCCTCCTCCTGGAGGGGTTTTGCCAATACTCGCCACGCTTGGCAGGCGGGTTAGCGAGCGCAGTTAGGTGTGATTGTTCAAGGAAGACGCTGCTGCCCATCTTCCGGATGACATCCCTTAGTCGACTCTTACGGCAACCACGGGTAGAGAGGGTGGGGTACTATTCTTACACCGGCACCACCACGGCAACAATATAATATACTCACTATTCATTCCCCATGTCATTAAAAATATGCAAGACAAAGACCTCTCACCCCTCTATGGTGTTTATGTAGTACTTGAACGTACTTTTAGCGCGTTAAGATAGCAAACATAGTGTGGTGAGTTCGATTACCTATTAATTAGCTAACGTGACGATAGAGATATTATACCCGACTGCGGCAAATCCCAATGAAAGGGTTATGTTTTTAGCAGTCCATTTATGTTTGTGTGTACGTGTGTTAATTAACACCAAAACTACTTATCCGATTTTGATAAATGGTAAATCTATTCGTTATTATGTTCCGGATATCATAGACTATATCTTTCCTATTTAGGCGTATTAATAATTAATTTGTCCCGTTGAGTTAACTATTACAGGGAAAGCTAGCGAAATTAGAAAGTTGTTAAGACTAACTAACGAACGTCTCAAAGTAATGAGCGCCAAAGCAGCGATGCTCTGGATTTTGGTTTGTTAGTCAAAATTCTGTTTATCGCTTCAATGGTCATGGACATGCGTCACCTCTTACCTTCTGGAAAGCACCGACTTATTATATTTACATTTTAAAAACTAACTTCAAATCAAAAAAGCTGTCATCAAGCAGCACTTCTAATAGTACCAGCTTCTATCTTTCTAAAATGTGTGTCTGGTCTGGATGTGTCTATAGAAAAGAATCAGGTTATAGCATGCTACCTAATTTTAGCTTAACCTCACTAGTATGTCCTTGTGCTACTTGAAGTTTAACGTACGAACACACAAAACAGATTGGGCGCGCCTGAAGGCATCTGACCTTAATCCGTAAGACAAACTTTAAAATCTCCTTGCAAACTTAATTTGAACCGTATCCCCTTATTTCTGTGCTTAGTTAAAAATTCTCACTTAAGATGGTAGTAGGTACACTGTAAAAACAGTATGGGAGTTAGAAACATTTGCAAAATTTAAAAAAAATATCAAAATTCTCAGTACGACCACGGACTAATGCTATCTTATGTTTTGAAGTGAAATCTTCTTTAGCCGTGTTGGGTGTTTTTTTTTATTGTTGAGAGGCTAGGTGTTTGACCACAGTTTACCTGATGTTAAGTGACGGTGTGGTCGAAGATGGTAAAGTACACCTAGCCTGGAATTGTACTGGCTCTCAAGTGAGGCTGCCGGAACACACCGAACAAAACAAAACAAAACTATGGTAACTATGGTAGGAACAAAACTCATGGGTTTGTGTCACTGACACGCTAATATAACGTAATTTCACTACTGTAAACTGTGGTAGTCTCCGTGACAAACTCCGTGACCTCTCAAATTCATTGTTGGTATTTGAACCCACACCGACCTAACCTATCATCACAGCAAATTTCACGTAAGTAGCTATTGTTTTTAATTATTTAACAATAAAATCTTGAATCTTGAATATTTCTACTGCAAGCCATCTGTATTGTGTTAAGGTGCTACCGGAGCACTTTTAAAATTTGATCAGCTTAAACACGAGTTTAGCTGCGAGAAGTTAAGGCGCCGTCGTCATATTTATACACCTTGCTCCGGTCTAGCTTTAGTTTTATTAATGAGCGCTTTATATTTGGAATTTAGACGGGATTTGAGGGAGAAGTTGGATTTTGTTTCGTGGAATGGATTCATAATTAAGGCTACTCGAAGTTTAGTTGTAACCTAGTTAACAAAAATGTACCTCACATTTATATGTGGCTTTAAATCATTTCGCGGACCTAGGAGCCATTCATGTTTTTGTTTCAGCTCTACAAACACTGAACTCTCTCCCTCTCTCTCTCTCTCTCTGCTCTCTCTCTGTGACCTTTGTAACTTAACACATTATTTTTTTGATAAAAAAATGTATCTGACATTAAGATAATTCGAGTCCGAGAGTTCTTGAAGATATATAAAGGTGGCCAACCTGCACTTGGCTAGCGTGGTGGACTACCACAAAAAAATAAGAAATGAACCAAAATTCGGATCGCTGCAAAACTACATTGTTACATAAAACTACTATGTTATTTTTTTTAACCTTTTTCTTTTCATTTGACACGTTTGACAGGAAACCCCGATATTTTTACAATTTAAAAATAGTGCCTTTTCCAGACATGTTAGCTGGTTTTTCTAAAAACTAACAAACTTACATAAACAAATAAAACTCATTAAACGACCTTTTCATTATACGTTTATAAGAAAACATTTTTATCGAGACCAATTACTTTACTCTTAATAAATATAATTAGATTTGTAAGCTACGTTTGCGATCAAGCGATAGAATCTATTATCATCCTTATTCTTTTATGATTAAGGCGTATATAGTATATAAGCGGAGCAAATTTGTTTTCTTTTTGAAAAGGAGTCTGTTCTTAATTGCTACACCAAATGAATTATTATGAAGTTAATCCTTTTTTTGTTTTACTTATGCGTGATTAATCACGTTTAATTATGTTGGATATTCCTACTATAGTTTCAGCTATATCCGGTGGTCTTCTTCGAGGAGTCAAAGCAGAGTACAACGCGCACGCGGCCTTGTTAAGCTTTGCTCTGCGGGTCGCTGCGAGTCTTGCACGTGAAGACAGCGGTTGGTGCGCGGGCGCGGGGTTGGGAGCGAGATGCGCCGTTGTGCTCTGGAACCCTTCCTCTACGGTGTTAGAAATATTCCAGCAAACGGAGTTGACTGCGACGTTTTCTGATCCGCTTTCATGAGCTCTATGAAGACAAGGTCTCCTAGAAGTTACAAACCAAGGGCACATTAGTAAAATCCGGTAGTAACTTAGTAGCGCCGTAGCATAAATAGAACGTCAAAAGTAATTCCAGAGAGCGTAAAGGGCACAGAGCGGGACCGCTAATGTGGCTGTGCGTTTTAATTGTTATCTCCGACACGATTTTCCTGCGAAGTGTTGTCACGGGACCGATGAAGCCAAACTTAAGGTTGTAACTCTAAAGTGCTTTAAGTACTGCAGCTAGGAGAAATTACAGGACTGTTGAGGCTAATCATCGAAAATCTCAAAGTAATGAGCGTCAAAGCAGCGATGCCTTGAACTTTGTTTTGTTACTCAAAATTCTGAGTATGCTGCAATGATCATAGACTCGTTGTCTCTTACCATCAATAGAGCGTCTCATACGCCTCATTACTTTTACATTAAAAAAAAGGTAAAATAGGGTTCGCAAGGGATATTTATCTTTACACGTTCGTGACACGTGACAAGGTCAAACAGATTTGTCTCATGCTAAATAGTTGAAAAAGAATCATGTCATAATTTATTTAAATATTAAAACATGGCAATTTGTCTCGATAAAACTAAAGAAAATAATGTAATAAGAATGTTTTGGTAATAATAGTAGGTTATCAGGAATCTAGTTTCAAGAAGGTCTTTTTTTAAACCATTTTAAACCATCGTCAGCCATAGGACGTCCACTGCTGGACATAGGCCTCCTCCTTGGGGTTGCCAATACTCGCCATGCTTGGCAGGCGCGTTGGCGAGCGCAGTTAGGTGTGATTGAAGACGCTGCTGCCCATCTTCCGGATTACATCCCTTAGCCGACTCTTACGGCAACCACGGGCAGAGAGGGTGGGGTACTATTCTTACGCCGGCACCACCACGGACGGACCACATAAACTTACGCGTGTTGGTAATCAGAAATCTAAAATAACGCTATTTGTCTGTAATAGTACTTTAAGTAAAAATTATTCAGCCGGGTTTGAGAGATTTTTGTAGGGACAAAACTAATCACGTCACCGATTAACTTAAGTGACGTGTTTTAAGTTTTTACTTCTGTCTCGACAGCCACCATGAATACCTCTATTGTTTTTCTTTTTTAAAGTGGACAAGCTAGGTGTCTGACTACAGCTCACGGAATGTTATGTGGCCAAAGATGGTGAATACTTTTTTTGATTTATTTATTATAAAATGAAACTAGCTCTTAAGTGAGGCTGCGTAGCTGCTGATCATTGAGGGAACTATCTAGTTGAGAATTAAAAATACTCTACCACCATGTACATTTTGTAGCGATGATAGCTCAGTGGTTAGCGCGGTTGGTTCGCATGCCGAAGGGTGTGGGTTCAAACCCCAACAATGAGCTTGAGCTGCCGGTGAAGGAAAAACATCGTGAGGAAACCATACCGTGGTGGTAGGGTACTCTCTATTACTCGGCTGGCTAGCTACCACCCTCAAGTTGAAAATCTGCCGCCAAGCATCTAACGGTGTGTTCCGGCAGCTGCACTTGAGAGCCAGTTTCATTCCAGACTAGGTGTGCTTTACCATCTTCGACCATACCGTCACTTAACATCAGGTGAGCCGTAATCAAATACAAATCTAAATATGTTCAAATATGAAAAAAATAAACATGTCCACTAGTGTATGTGACATTGCCTTAACTGGATGAGTAACGATATATAACCTTATATCGCTTTTAATCCGTTATTTTCAGCCCGATTTCACAGCTGGACCCGGGGGACGTCGTTATAGATACTAAGCTTCATCGCAACGCCGAATGAACGTTCATTTAATTTTGGATTATATTGCTTGGAATAAACTGTTTTACGCTTTTCAAATATTTTTCCAAATTAAATAACAGATTGTAAATAAGAAGTTTCATTGCGCAGAAACACGTCATGAACATTAAAATTTAACAACAGTGGAATTAGCACCGCTTTACATCAAAAAGGTTTTATTTTTTAAATTGGTAATGTTACTTTAATATTTTTTTTTTATTTTGGCAAGGGCATTTATACATAGAGACATATGTTTTAATACAAAGTAACTAACCTACTACAATAAAACATTTAGATTGTATAATCAGGTTATAAGGTTTGGTAAGAGAAAGCTGTTCAATTTGCTAATATCGAAGGCATATTACAAATTACAAGATTTTTTACATTTTGACATTTATAGTTCTACTAGCTGCGCCCAGCGGTTTTACCCGCGTGGTGATGGATGATGATGATGATGAAAGTATCCTCTGTCTTATTAAAGGGCCTAAAGTACTTACATGCAAAAGTTCACACAGATCCGTTGAATAGTTCACCGGCATTCCACCTCAAGCCTATTGTTGGGGTTTGAACTTACGCCCTTCAGCCTGTGAACCAACCGTGCTAACCACTATAATCGCTACAAACAAAAATTCGTCTTAAGGGCGGTAAGTAACAAGTTGAGTACTAGAAAGTAACCTACCGCCAGATTTCAAGATTTTTAGATTTACAATCCTTACGTCTCCTTAAATTCTTGCAAATCCATTCAGACGTCGCACCCCCGTGAACCAAGCCAGCCCTCATGCCTGCCCTTCTGCCCGTCAAGCAATCATCTGGAGGTAGCCCAAGGCGGTAATTTCAGTTCCAATGACGGTTTACCAAATTCCAGTTTATCTTTACAAAATCCGATCGAGTTTCAACTTGTCAAAGTCATCTAATTCTGTATTACATTAATGGAATCGCTGTTGGGGGATGTATGCCGCTTCTAAAAGAGGAGCGAAAGGGTAGTAGACACGAGGGCAAACCGTACAAATTGTCTTCTAGAACTAAGGTTTTAAGGAAAGGTGTGTTTTGCATTATTATAATATTTGGTAAGACACCCACGCATATAAGGCTGAAGAGTTTAAAAAATCTATAACCCGACTGCGATTAAAATAGCTATAATAATTAAAGGCAAAAAACTTTCTAAACATTTGTTTTATGACTGACAAGCTAGGTGTTTGACCACAGCTCACCTGATGTTAAGTGACGGTGTGGTCGAAGATGGTAAAGCACACTTAGCCTGAAATGGTACTGGCTCTCAAGTTAGGCTACCAGAACACATCATTAGATGCTTAGCGGCAGATTTTCAACTTGAAAGTAGCTAGCCAGCCGAGTACTAGAAAGTACCTTACCACCACGCTTTGGTTTCCTCACGATGTTTTCCTTCACCGGCAGCTCAAGCTCATTGTTGGTGTTTGAACCCACGCCCTTCAGCATGCGAACCGAACGCACTAACCACTAAGCTATCATCGCTACAAAATTATTCTAAACCATCATATTCCTAATTAATTCAAACACATAGCTTATTTTATATATATATATATATATATATGTATATATATTTCTAATCCTCTTTTAATTTCCTTTATTTTGATACCCTACTCGATAGGTTTGGTATTAATTACCGTGTTATTATTTTTTTCAAACACCTACCTAAGCCTTGGATTTTTAAGACGAATTGACCATCTCAATTTCTCTTCATTGGCCGCTCAAACTCATTATTGGGATTTGAATCCATGCCCTCCGGTATGTAAAAAGACAGCGCTAACCAATGAGCTATGATACTAATATAGTATACAAATATTGAACTACATTATAAGGGCATAATTTTAATGAAAACCCAAAATGCTAAACGCTTTGATTTCATTCCATCGTGATGCCTTGTTCTCACTCATGGCATTTATTGTCGTTCTGGTTTATTTCACGCAAGTTACCTTATTTCACTTTAAGTTAACAAAGATGTGAAAACTTCGTTCCTTTGTAAGTGAGCAGCTATTTTCGGTGCTTCGCAACTTTAAGGGCTTTTTGATAGGATTCTTAACAAAATAAAGTTGCGAAATTGATATTTGATTACTTTGTGAAAAATTCGCGTAGAGTGAATTTTTTTTTTGATTGCGACAAAACTGTGTTTTGCAAGTTGTGATATAAATTGTTACGAGTTCTTTTTACATGACTGTCCAAAAAAGGAGTGTAATGTTTTTAGTGTTCATTTATGTTTTTTTTTTGTTACATATTATAAATAGGTTTGCGCTTGACCACACTCTGCATGATATTAAGCAGTAGTGCGGTCTAAGATGGAGCACGCTTACCTAGAAGTAACCTATTTTCTCTAGGTTTAAATGTATACCCATACTGTATCTAACAGGAAACACAGACTCCGGCGGAGTGTTCGTATGTGAGTTTCTTTTTTCCATTATAACTTTTAACGCCTAAACAGATGTGAATGTATGGCGTATCATTAGAATCCTTACATTATCTAAAGTGACATAAACTATATATTTTTCAAGAAAATAAAAATTGTTGGTATTATTGAGTGTTCAAGGTATATATTAAGTGTATTTCCGGTTGAAAGTAGTTTTGTTTGCAACAGTGATCAGGATTAAAATTAAAATTCAACTAACATGACGACAATTTTTAAAAATTTATCCGATATTTTATTTAATATTTAATACTATTATCTGAAACAAATTAAAAACAAATCTTTATTTCCTTCTCAGTAACCAGCCACCAAACTTAAGGGAAACTTCACTAAATAAATAACTTGAACACTCAACATGAACTTCTGCAAAATAATGCCTGAATCGTATGCCTTATCGTGCTATTTTAATTTTCTATATTGATCTTGTTACTGGTATTAAAAAATAACCCTTTTAGAAATCTCCATTACTCTACTAACTACTTCGAGTATAAATCCATTCCTTATTACTAAACTTGCACTTTATTTTCCTTTATTTTTTTACCTTTAAACTTGTGAATATTGTAAAGCAACCCGCAGTTAATAACAAGAAAACAAGTTCGATTAAGTCCAATTCCAAATGAACATGGATAAGATGAAGGTGATCTCGAATGCCCATGTTGTGTCCACCCTATTATCAGTCGGAAACTTGGTTCTTGAAGTTGACATAAACATCAGGTAGATCCAACTTCGAGAAAGAGGTCAATCGTCGAATAGAACTCGGCTGGGCAGCTTTCGAAAAACTGCGTAACGTTTTCTTCCCCAAATTAACTCAGTGCCTCAAGTCCAGTGTGTATTAGCAATGGCTTTGAAACGTGGTCTCTAACTATACGTCTTATTACAAGCTCAAAGTGGCACATCGAGCTATGGAGAGGGCTATGCTCGGAGTTTCCCTACGAGATCGAATCAGAAATGAGGAGATCCGTAGACGAACTAAAGTTACCGACATAGCCCAGTGGATTAACAAATTGAAGTGGTAGCAGGCAGGGCACATAGCACGCAGAACTGATGGCCGATGAGGCTGCAAAGTTCTTGAGTGAAGATGATGGACCGGCAAGCGCAGCGTAGGACGTCCGCCCACAAGGTGAACATACGACCTAATGAAGCTCGAGGAACGCGCTGGGTGCGAGCCTTTCAACCGGTATTCATGGCCAATATCCAACAATGAGATGTTCTACGGTTGAGATGATGATGACGAAGCCCATATACCGACACCTACAATACAACGTGACATACGACCAACGGTAGCGCAAGGCCTTGAAGACAAGAGCTGCCCACTAAGTGTATAGAAAGAAAAGTTTATGGTGCGCTCATTAGAATACCAAATCCCGTTAACGATGAATTACCATAGCCTTTGACGAGTTCTAAATGTCAGAGTTTAGAGTTTGGCATTCCTGAAGGAACATCCGGGCACTTCGGCGCAAACTTGCCGACATCGCCCTTTGATGAATTGAAAACAAGTTTGGTGGATGGTGCAAACAATACAAGTAGTAAGCGATTTTTTTTTTTGGTAACATTTACAGTGTCAGCACAAAATCTTTAACTGAGCATAGTTCGCGTTACAGATTTCTATTTTTTATAATGTAAAAGCTTAGACGCACGAGACGTTCTCCTGATGGTAAGGTATAACGGTAAGGTAGCCGTGGTGGTGCCGGCGTAAAAATAGTACCCCACCCTCTCTACCCATGGTTGCCGTAAGAGTCGGCTAAGGGATGTAATCTGGAAGATGGGCAGCAGCGTCTTCCTTGAACAATCACACCTAACTGCGCTCGCCAACCCACCTGCCAAGCGTGGCGAGTATTAGCAAAACCCCCCCAGGAGGAGGCATATGTCCAGCAGCTGACGTCCTATGGCTGATGATGTGTGATGTGAAGGTATAACGCATGACTTTGTCTATGGCCATTGCAGCGATACACAGAAATTTTAATAGCAAAACAAAGCAATGGTGCTCATTACTTTGAAGCTTGCGACGGTTAGTCTCAAAAGCCTTGTAATTGAGCTGCAGTACCCAGATAACCGGAACACAGTACTAATGCTTACACACTACTGCTTGGCAGCAGAATATCTGGTACTGCGGTGCTACTTAGTTAGACGACCTACTGGGTTCTCTTAGCGGGAATAGCAAAAAAATCGCTCAGAATACGGGGGCTGTTATACAGAATAAAGAGTTTCTAGATAGAAATAATAGTATAGATAGATATCTATACTATTATATTGTATTTATGTTCACTCTGAATAAGTACATATACAAATAAATTGAACTAGACAGCCGTTTGTTCTCTTACCGTCTGTGACTTGTACCATCTCCCAAAACTGGACTTTCTCACATCGCGAGGCAGTTTACGAGTTCGCAACTGACCTTTTGGATCCTTTGAATTTCCGCCACGGGCGAGCCGGTGGCCATGGGAAACTACGACTTGTGAGCAAACTTCCTTACAAATATTCCCGGAATGATAGACATCCAGGATTATCTTGAGTAGGTTGCTAGTTCACGGAGATGCAAGGTCGGTTACCTATAACATGGTGATATATTATATGTAGGTATTTTAATGTTTTACCCTTTTTTAATGGTTGACAAGCTAAGTGTTTAACCACAGCTCACTTGATGTTAAGTGACGGTGTGGCCGAAGATGGTAAAACACAACTAGCCTGGAACGAAAATGGCTCTCAAGTGATGCTTGGCGGCAAATTTTCAATTTAAGGGTAGTAGCTTGCCAGCCGAGTACTAGAAAGTGAAAGAAAGAACCACCATGCTGTGGTTCCTCATGATTTCCTTCACCGGTAGCTAAAGCTTATTGTCGGGGTTTGAACCCATGCCCTTCGGCGTGTGAACTGATCTTCGCTAAGAACGTCATACATAAAAATATATATTTTTTTTACACTATCTGTTATTACGGCAGATTTCTCAACAAACATACTTCTTACTTTTAAATGTGAATGTTTGTATTGTCAGAAGTGTTGGAGTTTTTTTATTTGTTCTAAGTTGGTTCGCGTCTTATCACTATATATCACACCCTGTCTGATATTTAACAGTAGCGCGGTCTAAGATGGAGCACGCTTACCTAGAAGAAACTTACAAAATACATATAAAATCTGTGACCAAGCACCTAACTGTGTGTTCTGGCAGCCTCGCTTGAGAGCCAGCTCCATTCCACGCTAAATATGTTTACTATTTTCAGCCACATCGTCATTTAACATTAGGAGAATTGTGGTCAACCACATGATAAAACTTTCTGGCAGCGAGCCAGTTCCATTCCAAGATAGGTGTGTTCACCACCTTCGACCAAACTGTAATTTAACATTAGATGAGCTGTGGTCAAGCCCGTAGCCGGTCATCTACATATAAAAAAACTTTTTGACAGCCCTAACAATTGCCAAACAAATCCCTAATTCCGTTCCCAACAACGATATCAATAAAACACAAGAAAAATATAAATAAAGGCAACAAAAGCGAGGTATTCGCAGCCGATCGAGATATCAGCCGGCCCACTTTACTACGGTCGGATTTATAGGGCCTGACCCCACCTGCGGACGATCTGCCGAGGTAACGGGCCTGTGTTTTATTTGACACATTTTTAGAACAGTAAGCGAATATTGAAAATGGAACAATATTGTTTATAAGGGTTGATAAAAGGGCTTGATTGCGTTCATAACAAATTTTCCCGTTTAACTGGAAGACCAGCGCTGGACATACCACTTAGTATGATCAGCATTAGAATAGAATAGAATACCTATAACTTTATTGTACACCGAACATAAAAAACATAAAAAACTTAAAAAAAAGAGATAAAGCTAATAACATCGACAAATATATGATAGTACAACAGCGGCCTTATCGCCTAGAGCGATTTCTTCCAGACAACCTTTGGGTGGATAGTAGTGATGACATAGATATTAAGGTTGGTGGTGTTAAAAAAAATACAGAAAACAAATACAATAAATTAATAAAATATATTTATTCATACATTATGCTGAGATGAGCTCTTATTTTGTAACTGTCCCTGATTGTTCATCGTATGTCTGAGTTTTTCTGTGATGTTACAGTTTTTTTTAATGTATATCAGACTGGCCACCTAATGGTAAGTGGTCACCGCCGCCCATGGACACCTACAATACCCGGGGCATTGTCAGTGCGTTGCCTACCTTTAAGGACCCTATTCACCCTTTGTTTGAGGCGATGTAAATCAAAACCCGGTGAACAAACCGAAGGTGGTAAGCTATTCCACATAAGACAAATGCGCGAAAGAAACATTAATAATTCTTTTCTTTCTAACTGACCTGAACAGCGTCATGCGATGGTATCTTCTTTATTGGGTCTGCATCTGATTTTATATACCGCCTTGTCGTCCCGAATACCTATATTTTTCCTAAATTGTTAAATTTTCGAAATAAGTAATTTTTTTAATGGTTCCATTCCAGTCAAATACCACCACCAAACTTGTTTTCAAAGTCTCAAAGCAATGAGTGCCAAAACAGCGATGCCTTGGACAATGTTTTGTTACTCAAATCTCTGTGTATCGCTGCAATGATCATGGACATAAGTTATCTCTTACCATCAGGAGAGAGTCTAGTACATCTCATTACTTTAAAAAAAAACAAATTAGAGAAGTATATAATTTGGCTTAATTACAACAAGAGCAATCCCGTATATGTATATGATAGCAGAACAATACAACGTTGAGCAGCCCACGCCGCAATGCAAAGTACAGTTAATTTTCTCTTAATAAAGTTTGTTGGAGTCCGCCAAGTTAACCACACTTAACTATTTAACCAAAGAGCGCTCCCAACTCTCATTATCTGCCGAACTTGCTTCAATTTTATCTCGTTCAAGTCGTGAGTACCTGCCTACGTTTCGAAACTTTATTAATTACTTTTGTAGTTTTATAAAACTAATTTATTACGTTTCTGTGAAGTGGATGACGCAGATCGGCAGACGATGTCATGAAGGCATCTTTAAAAATATCTCTTCAATAAATTAAAATATTTATCTTTGAAATTAATACTATTACATTCTGTTTTGTGTTATGAAATAAATAAATTGTGATTTTTGTGCCATAAATGTAAATGTTTCTTATCGTTTTATGTCAATGAAAGTAATTTGAATTTGAATTTAATGATTTTGATATAATATGACAAATATATTTCCATATACTCTTATGTTATCTGTGTCTGGTTTTTTTTTCTTTCAAGCAGACGGGATGCCTGATCGTAAGCAATCTGCAATACCAGGGGTACATAAATTCATTGCAGACCTTTTGACGCCGTTTGAAGAACCCAATGTTGTAACTCTGCGGGAATACGGAAGAAGGAAGATCATTCTATAATTTGCAAGTGTATGGCAAAAAGAATTGCATCTGGGTGTCCTGTATGTGTTGTAAGTGTGTATTTGATTCAGTTGACAGCCCTGTTGGCTCATTGGTATATCTGCTTTAAGAGCTGTAGGGCGCGGATTCGATTCACAAAAGAAATGCAAGACGTTTCTCAGAGGGTTTTAGTTAAAATGTTCTCTAAAGTTACGAATTCAGTTACATCATTAAAATAGTTTGCTATTTATTCAAACCTTACACTGACAACAGCGCAACTAAAAAGTAAAATCCAGCTGATACTCTTTGATTGTTAGAACTATATATAACTAGCTTATACTTAGACTTAGTCCACGCTAACTTTAGAACTAGGTTCAAAGGGAAATAAAAAATGACTGTGTAAGTGACAAATAAGCAATAGTCATGAAACTTGCACTTTTTTATTATTAGATTAAGATAAAGGATACCTTTTATCCCTGAATAATGTTCCTACGCATCTATACGAAATTTCAAGTGGATACGTCCTATAAGTATTAGCGTACAAGTTTCCCTTTTGTTTCTATCTGTACTTTTTTCTGTCCATAAAGGTTTTGTATCGCTGAGGAAAAGGACGTGCTATAAAGACTCGAAGCACTACAGCAACGCCTGTGACATGTTTTTCTCCAGCTAACTGAGGAAATCTCTATCGTCACTCCGCTATTGCAAAGGACTTTTTATTTGACATTTATCTAAGGCGAGAAGAGTTATGATTTTTCCTCGACTCTCGCGACCCGTGTTGGAGTGTCGAAACTAGGCGTGTCATTTTGTGAGAAGGATGAAATGTTTTTACTTTACCTTTGTATTACTATTATAAATATTTCATTTTAATATAAAAATAATGAGATGAACGAGAGGCTTTCCTCATGGTAGAAGGTAATGACTATTGCAGCGATACACAAAACTTTGAGTAACAAAACAACGTCCATGTCGTCGCTGCTTTGGCGCTCATTACTTTGAGACTTTACATGGTTAGTCTCAAGAGCCCTGTATTATCGCTAGCTGCAGTACCCTTGAAACTGGAACACAGTAATATTTACACACTTGCTTGCCGTTGTGGTGCCGGTGTAAGAATAGTACCCCACCCTCTCCCGTGGTTGCCGTAAGAGTCGGCTAAGGGATGTCATCCGGTAGATAGGCAGCAGCATCTTCTGCGTACTACTGCACCCAACTGCGCTCGCCAACCCGTTTGCCAAGCGTGGCGAGTATTGTCAACCACAGCCTCAATATATGACAAGTACAATACTGGCCCTGGTAACACTCAACATACGCACTTTGAGGACAGACGAAAAGATTGCTGAGCTGGAAGAGGAAATGGGTAGGTTGGGATATTTTGGGATTATCTGAAGTCCGGAAGGAGGGCGAGGATTCGATAATCTTGAAATCGGGTAACCTACTCTATTACCAGGAAGGCGACCAACAGTCCCAAGGTCATATCTGGTATTGCGGTGGTAACTAGACGACCTCCTGCTAAGATCTACCACCAAGTTAATTGTTGGCAGGTACCGCTTCTTAGTAATAAGACAATACAGGTTAACGTTCGTTTATTTCTTCTACCGCGTCGACATTTAATTCCTTCTATTCAACGGCTGTTTGTGAACGATCGTGATATAATCATATCGCTGGCAGGCTATGTTACTTGGCTGGCTAGAGACACAGCGAACAATATTTCGCAAAACAATGTGAAGACACCTAATTTCAACATTGTTTTGGGAAAAATGTTACCAGAACGTCGTGCAGTCAGTTAACAATAAATGCAAATAGGATTTTGGTCGTTCCAAAGAACTACATTAATGCAAAGGATATGTCCTTTTGAAAATATACGTATCAACATAATAGGAAATTTATATATTCCCCGTCCTTAAAAATTAATAGAGCAGTCAATGGAACCAGATTTTGTAATTATTGAATAAAACAAAAAGATGGCTGTGATAAAAAAAAATATTGAAGATTTTTTTTACATTTGAAAAGAGAGCGATATACTCGCAACATTGTTTTATTTTTCATAAAAATTGATGACGTATGAATTCTAAGAATACACCATACGCCCAAATCTGTTCAGGCATATAAAAGTTATGGTGGAATAAATATACTCACATGCATACATACTGAACCCTGAAATCATTACACTCCTTTTTGGCCAGCCGTGTAATAAATGGCCAGCGATATATTCATCGAGAACGTTGACTACGCCTGTCCTTACGATACATATATAAGTCAATGCTTGGCTGCAATCCACGTGTACTTTGGCATGGAACAACGACAAGATGCTTGTGTTTTTCAGTATACTCTCTTCACTTTTGTAGTTTTACTGTTATGAAACGATAACTTGAAAGTTTAAGTTAAATGTATATAATTGTATACGTATAGTTAGTTTAAAAAAAAAAACGTAGTACACATACACACAGCGCCATCTGACCCCAAACTAAGCAAAGCTTGTACTATGGAAGTCAGATGACTGATAGAATATTTAAATGCTTTTTAATGTTTAGAGGAGCCTTCAGCATCATCATCATTATCTCAGCCGTAGGACGTCCACTGCTGAACATAAACCTCCCCCATTAACTTCCATAAAGACCGGTTGGAAGCGGCTAGCAGCCAGCGCATTTCTGCGGTCTTTATGAGGTCATCTGTCCACCTTGCGGGTGGACGTCCTACGCTGCGCTTGCCGGTCCGTGGTCTCCACTCCAGAACTTTGCAGCCCCATCGTGCCTTTAGTTCTGCGTGCCATGTGCCCTGCCCACTGCCACTTTAACTGTTAATTCGTTGGGCTATGTCGATAACTTTGGTTCGTCTACGGATCTCCTCATTTCTAATTCGATCTCGTAGAGAAACTCCTAATCAACATGATTCCAATTCATAAAACAATCTGCGATCAATATCCGTCCTTATCATATTATTATCTATCTCGTTCCACTATCAACATGGAGTTACCATAATTTGATTGCCTAAACTGAATCTATTGACTTTGTATGAGGAAATAAGGATGAGGAAGTTCACTGTTTCTTCTATTACAGAGCCTCTTATAAATTTACATGAATAACACTCAAAGGTGAAACAAATCGAGCCAGCCTTGATAGGTAAGTTGGAAGAAGATGGGTTTTGATCATTATCTCGTCATAATTACGTTGTACATACCTGGATTTCATTTACTTATTCAAAATTATTAACTACGAAATAGATTCTTCTTTCTAACATGCTACCCTCACACAGAAATCTCTTCACTTAGAGTCTTTTCAAACAATACGTCTTTATATAATACACTACTTAGTGGAGCTCAATAGATATATTTAGATTAAACTTGCAAAATTTAAACGGGATGTCTTGGCCATTTAGCAAAAAAGCGACATTGATAAGCTTGATGGCTTGTATATATTCCGTGTCTGCTTCTTTATTTCAACATTATTTATTTGTATATGGTTTGTGTCACTGTCTTAGCACTATTTATATGCTTCTGATTAATATTTAGTACTGCTTCTTACTTATAATGTTCATGCTGTATACACAATATATTCATCGATAAATAATGTAGTGTGTGTGTGTGTGTGTGTGTGTGTGTGTGTGTGTGTGTGTGTTTGTGTGTGTGAGTGTGTGTGTGAGTGTGTGTGTGTGTGTGGTTGTGCGTGTTTGTTTGTGTGTAGAAGATCGAATAATTTTTATGATTTACATAATGCTGATGTTAAAATTGTATTTGTTTTGTGTATCGAAACAAATAAATAAAACTTAATGGCTAAGAAGCAAAAAAAAAGTGGTTTTATGAATTTGAAACCAAGGAATTATTGCATATCTCATACTTCTGTAAATGATAGCTCAGTGGTTAGTGCAGCCGGATCTCACGCTGAAAGGTGTCGTATCAAATTCCAGAAATAAACTTGAGCTGCCGATGAAGGAAACCATACCACTCTCTAGTATTTGACTAACTAGCTAGCACTCTCAAGTAGAAAATCTGTCGCCAAGCACCTAACCGTAAGTTTTCGCTCGATATTTTAGTTTCCATTCCGGGCTAGATTTGTTCATCATTTTTGACCACACCATAACAGATGAGCTGTGGTCAAACACTAGCCTTTACCCAATAAAAACATACTTGCCACACAAAATGTTATCACGTCTTGTTTGGCAAAAAATTTTTACATCCCCCCGTACCCGACATCTCACCCTGGGGTAAGTAGTTAAAAGAAACAGGGGCTTCGTAAGAGGATAAGACGGAATCTAGCTAATGGCGTCCCAATCGCGAGGTGACACGTCCCTATGGACCATGGGATGTGGTAGCACCACAGTGTAATATTTGAAGGCAGTAGATCAAGTTGTGGTGCCGTCAATTATTTATATTTGTTGATAAGTTCTTTTAAGTAGAAGTTTATTTATAACTATTATAAGGTTGTTAGTTACCTACTCTAAAAAAGTTTAACTTTATCTTTATTTTTGACAGTCTAAGCGTTTGTCTTTACTTCATCTGACGTTAAGTGGCGGTATGGTCGAAGATGGTAAACACAGCCAGGAATGAAACTAGCTCTCTGGTATAGCTATCAGAACATATTGTTAGGTGCTTGGTGACAGGTTTTTAACTTGAAGGTAGTAGCTAGGCAACTGAGTACTAAAAAGTATCCTACCACCATGCTATGGTTTCCTCACGATGCTTCTTTACTTTACCTCAAAAAGATTGAAGTGAACGAAAGATCAAAGTGATCACTTTATTTCCTAGTTTTAAGTATGTTTATAATTTGTGACGTGTGACGTGTCCAAGAGTCCTGTAAGGTCTAAAGGAAATAAAGCACTTTAAGTTTTGAGTTTTAAGTTTTCCTTCACCGGCAGCTCAAGCTCATTGTTGGGGTTTGAACCCACGTTTGAACTTGGGTCGGCGTATGAACCGACCGCACTAACCACTGATTAAATACAAATACAAATATTTAATTGATAATACCAAAATTACAGGTAATTTTTCCATTCATATTTAAAAATATCAAAACCATTACATATGTCAATATAATGAAGATGTCAATATGATAAAATATTAATAAAAAATAAAACATCGCTACAAATATCATATCATAAATACTATATAATTTTAAATAAATAAATAAAAAACAAATCAGCTTATATATGACAATGTTCTGAGTTAACAAACATACAACCGAATTGAGAACCTCCTCCTTTTTTGAACTTAGTAATAAATAAAAGAAAATTCTGTCAAAACATATAATTTTGAGGTTATTCCTTTTGACCCCTATTTTACGTCTCCCATGGGGGACAACAGTTATCTCTCTAAAAACATCGTCTAGTTTAATTAAGCATTCAAAGTTCAAAGCCTGACTTGCATTTGGCAAGTTCGTTAATTCATAGTACAACAAGAATAGGTACGAAGAAAATTTTCTTTGAACACGGAATTGGTGTACTGCTTTTATTTGGCAAGGTAATGTTCGTTATGACTCGGCAATGTTGTAGCTTCTTTGAGCTATGGGTATAATAAAGATAGAGTAAAACTGAATGGCTTACTTACTTTAAAAGCATTTTGTTATATTTAGCTTATATTAATTATCTATTTCTTATTAATATTAAGAACTTTATAAGATCAAGTACAAAATGTTTTCACTTGGTGATAGATCGCCTTAGCAAGAGGTCGTCTAGGTAGGTACTACATAAGTGCCAGATATTCTACCGCCAAGCAGTAGTGTGTAAACATTACTGCGTTCCGATTTGAAAGGTGCTGCAGCTAGCGAAATTACAGGGCTGTTGGGACTAACCATCGAATGTCTCAAAGTAATGAGCGTCAAAGTAGCGATGCCCTGGACTTTGTTTTGTTACCCATTGTTTTGTGTACCGCTGCAATGGTCATGGACATGCGTTATCTCTTACTATTAGGACTTGTTCGTCTCATTACTTTCACATAAAAAACAACGTTTGAAACTCCAATAAATTGCACGAATTTTTCACGTCTTAAAAATCCTGAATAAGACTCAGCACAAACAAAAACTGTGATTGCTCAAAAGATTTCAACGTCAGGCCAAACAAGACAAACGTACTTAAAAAAAAAACAAACAAAACAAAAAAAAAAACTCGACGAAAGTTCAGATCACGATAACAAGTTCGAAATCCGAAATTACGGCGCTTCCCACCCTTTGTTCGAGATTTCCATAGCAAAGACCAATTATAAAGCAAAAAACCAGGAAACATACAAAAGTTGAATAATATCAAAAAAACAAGTATATTGTAACCTTTCTTTCAAGTTTGTCAAAAAGCAAAATACTGGGATGAAATATTTTTTCCAGTTATTTTAGTTTAAAGGTCAAAATACCGAATCTATTTTTTTTTTTTAATTGCGACTAAGCTGAAAATATATCATTTTAAATAGTTATTTTTTTTCAAATCGGCTTATAAAAATATATACAACCAAATCAATCAAAAAGTATTTTATTCAGTTTAGACTCTGGTAAGGCACTTATGAACGTTAAGTTACATTTTTGAACCTACCACCGTAACCATATTGAAAACCTCCTGCTTTTTTGAACCCGCTTAAAAATAGAGTAAGCTTGTATCGCAAAAGAAACTTTAGGTTATTTTTTTTAATCTACGACGGAAGATCTGCTTGGAATACATTATTTTGTCTGCTGAGCATGACGCCTATGGACGCGACGTGAATATAAATTAGGAAAGACGAAATCTACCCAAACAGTTTGCAGAACTTTGAACCTTCTGTACGTTGATTTGAAGCTGCCTTTTCTGTGTTTTGTTCTGGTCTGGTAGAGTCATCATCGTTAAAACCTAATCGTGTACAGGTCCTCATTATGCAAAACTGCCAACTCCGTTTAGAGAGTCACCGCAGCGAGACGGTTTTTAAGGTACTGCACATTTTTATTTTCAAAGAACCCTTATTGGTAAGATTTTTTTGTGGTTGACAAGCTAGGTGTTTGACCACAGCTCACTTGATGTTAAGTGATGATGTGGTCGAAGTTGGTAAACACATCTAGCATGCAATGGCAGAACTCAACAGAGAACATACTCATAGGCAAAACAAATCATTGCAATTGTAGTTACTACTTTGTTAAACTAATTGTTTCTTAGTACAGATTGCACCAGCAATGGGAAAAATGGCTCATTGAAGACTTACACCGCTTCCTATGTTTGCTTCTTATCCAATTTTTTAGGGCCACCGAGAGACCGGCCTTGCCGAGCTTAGGGGCCCACTGCTGTACCTACTGTGATCAGCTTTATGTTTAGTCTATTTTTTTGTAATTCCTTTTTTGTGTAAAATCTGTATTTTTTTTGTGTGAAAATAAAATTATCTTATATTATCTTATCAAATAAATTCGGATCTTCTCAGGAATTTCGAAATGACCTAGACCTAGGTAATGACCTGTCATTACCTAGTTTGTGTGTGTACATATACTAGTGTATCTGTTACTTCTTCAGGCTGTAACGACTAAACGGATTTGAGTAACATTTGTAATGAAAATAGTAACAATACAAAAAAGGTTTCATGTACGGGACCCTAGAAAAACGACCTTGGCTCCCGCATTCACGATTTTTTATATTGTTTGGGATAAAGTGAACAATCTCTTGCTTTATTTGAATTACACTCTAATTCAATTTGTCGGAAGATCACAGCGTCTCACAGGAAATGTTGGAGATTAAAAGGTTGCACATTATTAGGAGATTGAAAAAGGTTTCATGATGTTTCGCTTGATTTACTGTTTGAAAAATATTTTCATGTTATTTTACTATGTGTGATTAAAAATTAAAGTAAAAAAATCTTTAATATTATTTATAAATTATCACATATTTTTATGTTTCTAAAAGTAATGAACGAGACGCTGATGGCAGGTGATAATGAATGTCCAAGCCCATTGCAGCGATACACAAAACTTTGAATAACAAAACAAAGTCCAGAGCATTTCTGCTTTCATTACTTTAAAACTTTTGTTGGTTAGTCTCAACAGCCTGTAATTACGCTAGCCGCAGTACCCTTCCAACCAGAACATAGTAATGCGTCCACACTACTGCTTGTCAAATGTCGGTCTTTGCACTTGCTAAATGCCTGGTGCTTTGTACTCTGTGCGGTGGCAGTCGAGTTATAACCTAGTATCTATATAAACCTTATTCGAAGTATCACGTAAAATAAAAAAAAAAATATCAGCTATATCGGAACACCCTCAAATTATGCACTTAATCTGTGTTAGAAGTGGAACAAAGTGGAACACTCCAGAGTTTTTAGTGGGTTGGCCGTTATTAGGACGAAAAATCCCAGACTCTACCCGCCCCAAGGCCAGTAGTATCCATCAAAAGTATTATCTGTACAAAGCAAAGGAATAAATATATCTGGATAATCTAGATTTTAAATACCGCCCAAATCTATAATGTCTATCTATCTAGCTATGATAGCTTAGTGGTTAGCGCGGTCGGTTCGCATGCCGAAGGGCGTGGGTTCAAACCCCAACAATAAGCTTGAGCTGCCGGCAACGGAAAACATCGTGAGGAAACCATAGTGTGGTGGTAGAGCACTTTCTAGTACTCGGCTGGCTAGCCCTCAAACTCAACCACCCTCAAACTGAAAATCTGCCGCCAAGCATCTAACGGTGTGTTCCGGCAGCCTCACTTGAGAGCCAGATCCATGCCAGGCTAGGTGGGTTTTACCATCTTTGATCACACCGTCACTTAACATCAGGTGAGCTGTGGTCAAACACCTAGCCGGTCACCCATAAAAAAATTACTCCATCTTAACGCAACCGAAGTAAAAGTAATTAAGAATATATGTATACGTATATATCCGAATTGAGAACCTCCCTCTTTTTCAATTCGGTAAAAAAATAGCAGTGAGAAGGTAAGCAGGTTTTAGTTTTCCAAAAAGCTAGAATGTGGCTTCGCGGTTGACGTCGCTTCACAGAAGCGTCGATTTAAACGACACCTAAGTTTCCTCTCGATATTTTTCTTCTCCGGCAACTCAAAGCCTGTGCTGAGCTAATTTATTGCACTAACCACCGAGAGCTATTGCTGCTACTAACTATTCGATCCCAATGCAGGCTTGTTGAGAAACCATCAAAGCGCATTCACCTCGTCATAAATCAGAGGAGGTGGGGCGCGGGAGATAAGCGGATTTATTAAAGGCTGCCGTGGGAGCAACAATTTTATATCGTCTCGAAGGATTCCTCCGGAATTGGATAAAGTGAATATTTTCTATCGAGGGTACTATGGGAATGTCGCTTGATAGAGATAGAAATGTCGAAGCTGAGAATGAAGCTCGTGTCAACTTGCGAATTGGAACTATTTTGTAACGATGATAGATAGCTCAGTGGTTGTACGGTCGCTTCATACGCCGGGTGCAGGTTCAAATCCCTGCAATGAGTTTAAGCTGTTGGTGAAGGAAATATTAGAGATGAAATCATGGCATGGTGGTAGGGTACTTTCTAGTACTCGACTGATTAGCTACCTATTGTCTATGTGAAGGGACATACTCTTCTAAGTTATAATTTTTTATTGACATTAGGTTGTGTTTGACCACAGCTCACCTGATATTAAGTGACGGTATGGTCGAAGATGGTAAACGCATCTAGCTTGGAATGCAACTGGCTCTCAAGCGAGGCTGCCGGAACACACTGTTAGGTGCTTGGCGACAGATTTTCAACTTGTGGTTGGTAACTTTCAACTAGAAAGTAACCTACCACCACGCTATGGTTTCCTCACAAAGTTTTCCTTCACCGGCAGCTCGAGCTCATTGTTGGGGTATGAACCCACGCCATTCGGCGCGTACACCGACCGCGCTAACCTAACGCTAACGCTAAAATATATATTTATATATTATTTTATTGACATTGCGAATGTTATTTTTAAATATTAATGAAAATATGACCTGCAACTTTAGTATTATCAATAAAGTATCTTGTTAACTAATTAAAATAACTTCCTATTGTTCGTCGTATTTTTGTATTCAAGTCAAACAGAACAACAATAGGTCTACTTCGATCGAGTACACTTAGTAAAAAGAGTTCACTCGACCCCGTAAAATACGTTTTTACGACAAATTTCTAAGGTAACGCGATTTTGAAAGACGGCACTTTTTACATGCGTTTGTCGATCTGTTTTCCTGAATATGTATTGAATAATGTACTATATTCACGATTACATTTTTATCATACGGTTCAATTTCAAATTTGAGTGACATTTATCGATACTAATAAATGAAACTCAAATATTTATATAACAAAGTATGCTGTTAACCTCGACAAGCATAAATTAACAATTAAAAAACACACTAGTTTTTAGGTAGTTGGGTTTAAAATCAAACTACAAAATATTCTTTCAAATACAGAAGAGTTGAATAAAATTAAAAGAATAATTATGTATAATTTTTGTTTGACTTATGCGGGGTTACTCTCGTTTAATTATGTCGAATACTCCGACTATAGTTTCAACTACATGCGGTGACCTTCTTCACGGAGACAAAGAAGAGTACAAAGAGTAAACATTATAATTATCCTTTCAAATAATAAAAAAAAATCGTTTATAAATGATAGAGTTCTAAGGTAATGAACGTTTAAAAAAACACTACGGAATTGAGAACTCCTCCTTTTTAAAGTTTGTTAATAAAGGCAAAATGAACTTTATTTACGTGGTGGTAGATCTCTCTAGAAAGAAAGAAAGAAAGAAAATAATTTTATTTTGTACATAACACATCGAAAAACATAAAACAAACAAAAGACTAACAGTTACATACAAAAAGAGCAGGAGCAGGGTTTAGCAGGAGGTCATCTAGGTAAGTACCACCACAGTACCAGATATTCTGCCGCCAAGCAGTAGTGTGTAAACTTTACTGTGTTCCGGTTTAAAGGGTACTGCAGCTAGCGAAATTACAGGGCTGTTTAGACTAGTCATGAAATGTCTCAAAGTAATGAGCGCCAAAGCAGCGATGCCCTGAACTTTGCTTTGCTGCTCAAAGTACTGTGTATCGCTGCAATGGTCATGGACATGTGTTATCTCACCATCAGGCGAGCGTCCTGGTCGACTCATTACTTTTACATACAAAAAAAATATATAATAGAGCTGTTTTAAAGGCAAAAATTATCAAATATGATGAAGCTGACATCATCTTCTATTGACAAAACTAACAAAATGGTAAAACTTGTGAAATTTTAAAATGTTTTGATCGTCGATAAAAATGCTTCGGACTTGCATTGGTAATATAATTAATTTGTTAAAACCCCGAAACAACGGCAGCGGTACATAATCGTATTTGTGCGCCCAATATTAATGCGAAACCTGGTTATTAAAATGGTGATTACCGACACGTGCGAGCCGAGACACAGTGCAGTCATAACAGTAATCAAACACGAGCGAGATTGCTCGGACCCGGAAAACAAAATTCAAAGTTAAAAAAAAACCTCTTTAACAGGAGATTATTCTAGGTTGGTACAACCGTGGTACCAAATAATATTTTGTCGCCAAGCAGTAGTCTCACTCAAAGTAACAAGCGCCAACGCAGCGATGCCCTGGACTTTGTTTTGTTTTTAAAGTTCTGGATACAGTTGCAATTGTTATAAACAGACGCTTTTACCAACAGTGGAAATTTCATTCGGATCATTAGGTATAGGTACATAAAACAATGTATTTTAATATAGGGTAACTTTTAGTGTCCAAAACTCGTTAAAATTTGCCCAAGGCTACCGTTGTAATTTACCCAAGGCTACCGTTGTAATTTACCCAAGGCTACCGTTGTAATTTACCCAAGGCTACCGTTGTAATTTACCCAAGGCTACCGTTGTAATTTGCCCAAGGCTAACGTTGTAATTTTCCCAAGACTACCGTTGTAATTTGCCAAAGAGTAAAATAAAATTGTTATAGTTTGCCTACTGCACATTTTTAAGCTACCCTCTACGATCCGTTATAACAAGCGACGTCAGGCGGCGCAGTTAACACGTCGGTTAATAAGGTTAACTTGAGAACAGGTGATTTATGAGACCTTGGGACGGAAGTCGACTTACTATAAATCGTTACACTATGTACTCCTGTTAATAGCACTTAGTATTAACTAAGAGGAGGTGTTGATTTAGTACTGTTTTCTTAGTTTATGATGAGGTGGAATTAGTAATATACGACTATTCTTCTTATTAACCGACTTCAAAAAGGAGGAGGTTCTCCATTTCATTTTAAGGTAGGCAACGCACTGACATTGCCACGGGTATTGTAGATGTCCATACGCGGAGGTGACCACTTACCATCAGGGGGCCGGTCGCTTGTTTTCCATTTTTTTCACTTAAAAAAAGAACATTTTTTTTAATACTTTCCGACTGTTCCCATAGGAATTTAATCACAATAAAGAATTAATATTGGTGTAAAAATCGAACTAAAGACCCATCTGTAGCTAGAAATTATTTCTTTTCATACTTTACAGTGACTATTCTGTAATGTTTACAATCACTAGAATAATCCGAATGAACTGCCTGCATCGTCATCCGATGATGAAGCAGAAAGGTAGCCACCCGAACTCCGTAATAAAACAATGTTACCTAGCTGTGTTTGGGCTTATTGGAATCGAGTCGTCTTTTTTGTAAATGTTAAATTTGTTCCTCGA
Organism: Biston stratarius; assembly: GCA_950106695.1. Taxonomy (NCBI): domain Eukaryota; kingdom Metazoa; phylum Arthropoda; class Insecta; order Lepidoptera; family Geometridae; genus Biston; species Biston stratarius. The sequence continues at coordinate 16,246,134 of OX467109.1, read as the reverse complement.
TGATTATAGCGACGATAGCTCAGTGGTTGGCGCGGTCGGTTCGCACGCTAAAGGGTTTGGGTTCAACCCCAACAATAAGCTTGAGCTGCCGGTGAAGGAAAAAGAAAAAAACATCCTGAGGAAACCATAGCATGGTGACAAGGTATTTTGTAATACTCGGCTGGCTAGATGGGAACTAGCCGGCCGGGAAAGTTAGAAGTGGTTTCCTTCACCGGCAGCTCAAGCTCATTGTTGGGGTTGAACCCAAGCATTTTAGTGTGTGAACCGACCGCGCTAATCACTGAACTATCATCGCTACAAACTTGTTAGAGTTCATTTGTAAGTACGTACTCTGTATGATATATATATTATTATATACAATTAATCTCTTTGATCATGATGTCAATATCGACATACGATAAATTTCAAAATCCGTTAATCAAAATATTACTGAAAAATTTCAAGTTTGCGCGCGCCCTCTTATCGGAGTGTCATCGGAGTTTTTAAATAAATATTTGCTGGTGAGTTGGATTTTAATTTGCCAGCGAGACTGATCGTTTTCGGCGATATTAATGTACGTGTACACTGTATAGTGTCAGTAGACGTAAGCAAAATATGGCACGCTTGTTACGCTTAAATTAAACTCGAAAGAAATTATATGATATCACTGTCATTGTGCGAACAGCCAGTAGTAAGATGCGCTCAAACAACCCGCATCGGGTTGAATTGGTAGAATATCGCTTACTCGCTTTTAGGGATATGCTTTTACCCAGCAGAAAGATGCTAAAGATCGGTATAGTAGGTACAGTGACTTACAGGTACTTATATGTATATATGTATTATACACAAAATAAAATAAATTTTATGCAATTTTTATTCATTCAATTAAATTTATTTATTCTTCAAATATAGATACAATAATGTACACTTATGAATGTAAAATACAAGAAACACTTACCAAAATTTCTGAAAATTTAACATTTTTAATTGAACTTAAATTTAAAAACAAATAGAATATAAAATCTTACACAACAACATGTAAAAAAATATAAAAGTCAATAATGATTATTTGTAGGTATTTATAAAAGTCAATAACAGGTCATTTCAAACCCCCGCTCGTGACTGTACTTGGTGCTTGGCATATTTACCGCGCGGGATAGCAATGGTCAAACAGGACAATGGTTTAAAGATTATTTAGTATTTGACAAATTAAATTTCTGGCTGTGTTGTATGACTTTTCATACAAAACCATCTAGTTCCAAACCTTGGTCTATTTGAATCAGATAACTGATATAGAATATTTATATACTTTTTTTTTATAAATTCATTTTTGTAATACATACAAAACTTCCAGACACAGAACAAACATTTATCATCACACAAATACATAATCAGCTACCAATACATTTTCTAAGTACCCTTCGAAACTAAACTTGCAATTTTAGTTATAATTACCTATAACTCAAGTGTGCCAATAATTTTGCCGGTTACTGTAAAAGTGAACTCTTTATTTAACTTTGTGAAACTCATTTTCGCATGCATTAACGTAACGAGTTGCTATGTTTATTTTTAAAGTCAATTTGGTGAAACGGCCAAAGTTTATGTACATGTAAACATTTTTGTATGTATTACAAACAGGGCGTGATTTGATAGTAGTACCTTGGGATTATACGGTGGCCGGGATTTCAACGACGATAAAATTTGTTGGAAAACTTTGTTATCCAATAATTACTTATATTTTAACGTTTGACTGGCTAGGTGTTCCACCATAGTTCAGTTGATGTTAAGTCATGGCGTTGTCGAAGATGGTTACAACATAACTAGCCTGGTTGCTCTCAAATCAGGGTGCTGGAATGCATCTAGATGTTGTGCGGTAGATTTTCAACTTGAAGGTGGTAGCTAGCAAGCCGAGTACTAGAAAGTGTCCTACGACAATGCAATGATTTCCTTATGATGTTTTCCTTTACCGGCAGCTCAAGCTAATTGTTGGGATTTGATTCCACCCCCTTCGATGTGTGATCTGACCGCGCTAACCGCTGATCTAATAACCACACACAATGACACAAATCTAATAATTTAAGCTAAGCCTGACTGGCGATCGAAAAAACTTAAATAAAAATATTCAAATCTATTTTTTTAAATTATTTTGTGGACGAATCTGAAATAGTAGTTTACTAACGTTTAATTATGTTGGATACTTCGACTATAGTTACGGCCACATTTAGTGGCCTTCTTCAAGGACTTAAAGCCGAGAGCAATGTACGCGCGGCCTCGTCTCGCTTCGCACTACGGACCGCTGCGCGCTTAGTGCGCGGATTTATTTGAAGATAGCGGTTAGTGCGCGGTCGCGGAAGTAGGAGCTGGAGCCCTTCCTTACCGAAGTCGTCCTCTACGATGTCAATAAGATATCTTTAAAAAGTTGTCTTGGTTCGCATTGAAACTAGTCGACATCTTGAAAAAAGCCACCTAAAACTACTGCCATTACTATACATCCGACGTAATTAAACATGATTAAGTAAAACAAAAACTAGGTAGGTATAAGTATTCCGCAGTAAGATATCGTAGGATGTGAATGATGATGACTGCATTAAGCGTCACGATCTCCATTCCCCTAAAACCCTTTCTATTATTCTTTCTTTCATTGTGAATTATTTACTCTTTCCATGTCTTCTCCCCGCAACTCAATGCAAACTTGTACAATGGAAGTTGGTATGTATTACTTGCGCTACCCCATAATTTTGTGTCGCGTCGACGTCACGCCCGAATACGAAAAAAGTGTAAGTTACATCGAAATAACCACTATAAATGCAAATGGGACTCCGTATCTTGATAAATGTACTCGTGGAGTTTAAATGACGTTGCTTTTTATTATGTTTTCCAATTAGTTTGTGTTTGAACGAGCGCAAACACAAAGAGGAACTTGTAAACGCAGTTTGAGCTGAATTTGCTAATTAAGATTGTACTATTGGGTTCTTGGCAAAACAAATGCTTACGATCTTTTTGTCGAAACCGAGTTTCACGTTAGACAGGTCATCCTATGTAAGTAGTTTTATTTTTAATTTACAAACATATTAAGCTGTATTAGAAAAAAAAAATAATCAAGCTGCCTGCTTATTATCTTTTACACAGATTATCAAATAATTACATGAACCTTAATCAAAATAAAAATAAAACTTTACTCTATTCCCTAACCAGTCAACTTACAATAAATAAAACACAAACATTTTACGTTCTAAAATTACTAAAACCTTTGTAGAAAAAAAACCCTAAAAACTCAATTCGACGCAATATTATTTTTGTATATAAAAGTATAGGGGCGAACGAGATCTGACGAACCCTCTAATGGTAAGAGGTCACGCAAGTCCATGGCCATTGCAGCTTTACACAAAGTAACAAGACAAAGTCCAGGGCATCGCTGCGTTGGCGTTGATTACTTTGAGACTTTCGATGGTTAGTCTCAACAACCCTGTAATTTCGCTAGCTGCAGTACCATTGAAGCCAAAACACAGTAATTTTTACACACTTCTGCTTGGCGGTAGAATATCTGGTAATGCGGTAGTACCTACCTCGATGCCCTCATGCTAAGAAAATTTACCATCAAGTAACGTAGTCGAAGTATGCAACATAAACGAAAGTAATCTCGCAATAGTAAAACACCAAATTTTGATCTTTCGCTTCAAACAAGGGGTAAATATGATCGTTAAAGATAGGCAACGTATCGACATTGACATTGACATTGAACCGTGGTGGTGCCGGCGTAAGAATAGTACCTCACCCTCTCTACCCGTGGTTGCCGTAAGAGTCGGCTAAGGGATGTAAAAGATGGGCAGCAGCGTCTTCCTTGAACAATCACACCTAACTGCGCTCGCCAACCCGCCTGCCAAGCGTGGCGAGTATTGGCAAAACTCCCCCAGGAGGAGGCTTATGTCCAGCAGTGGACGTCCTATGGTTGATTATGATCAACGTATTGACCATGCCCCGGGTATTGTAGGTGTCTATAGGCGGTGATGATCAGTTATCATTACGTGAACCGTCACTTGTTGGCCACAAAAAAAAAATATACTTACCTTATCGCCGCGAGATCAAAATTATCAATTTAGAATGCGCTACGGTTTCTAACTCGATGGTTTAATTTTAACCTACTTTTTTGAACACACAGTAAAAGAAATAAAGCAATACAGGCGCTGTTTGTTTGAATGGCGATCGAGTGGTATCGCGCGCGCCAGTCGACGCCTAAACTGCCTGCTCTCTGTCTACGATAACCTAAAACAGCGTAAATGCATCAAAGCATGAACAAAACGTAATTTCACTATTTTTGGTTCTAATTGATATCGAAATTAGAATTGAGATGCTAGCTTGTAAATTTTTTACCGGGAGTGTGCACTTGAACTGCACGATTTGGTTCCCCCTGCACCTTTCTACTACCAGATGACCAGACAAAATTTCATCCGTACATGGTGGATATTCCCCATTTACGCACAAAGCGTTTTTTCTGTGTCTATGTGTTCTGTATGTCTTACAAAAAAGTAAATAAGTATTATATCAGTTATCTGGTTACCATAGTACAAACTTTGATTAGTTCGGAGCTGGTGGCGGATGGTGCAGTAGTCAATTCCCAAAATTTTTTTTTTGATGTATTCTTTTTTTAACTCTGAAAGATGTGAGTTTACCTAGCTGATTCCTCTGAAGCATTAACAAATACATTACTTACTCAATACAAAGCGTGTATGTCGCACAAAATAACATGTCTCAGTAAAATGCGAATAGGTCATCCGGCTTATTTGACAGTTTTACTAGCTGCTTTGCTCGAGTATTATTCAAAAGAAATTTTCTAGTCTATACATTTTTTTTTACTATTGAGAGGTTAGGCGTTTGACCACAGATCACCTGATGTTAAGTGACGGTGTGGTCAAAGACGATAAATCTGGAAATTATATTATATGACAAAAAAAATGTCGCATACACAATTCCTACTCACTCCAGCCGACCACTACAGATAGACGGGCGAATAAATGTTGGAAAAGTTTCGATAGCACTCGGCGCAGTTTTAAATTCACTGCACAATGCCCCTTTCCAGATTTATTTTAAAACTACCCACGCTCGAAAGTTATTATTTAATAAAAATTTGGAATGAAATACGGTGCTATATCTTTTGATGAACATTATTAATAACTTAAAGTGCAAAAGATGTTTCAATGTAATGCAATAACTCTTTATTTAAACCACATAAAACACGTTACAAGGACTATATTTGTTACTTTGTGATAGATCGTCTAGATAGGTACCAACGCAGTACCAAATATCATGCCGCCAAGCGGTTGTGTGTAAACATTACTGTGTTCCGGTTTGACGGGTACACACATCACACATCATCAGCCATAGAACGTCCACTGCTGGACATAGGCCTCCTTCTGGGGGGTTTTGCCAATACTCGCCACGCTTAGCAGGCGGGTTGGCGAGCGCAGTTAAATGTGATTGTTCAAGGAAGACGCTACTGCCCATCTTCCGGATTACATCCCTTAGCCGACTCTTACGGCAACCACGGGTAGAGAGAGTGGCGTACAATTCTTACGTCGGCACCACCACGGCGAAGGGTACCTACTGTAGCTAGCGAAATTACAGGGCTGTCAAATGTCTCAAAGTAATGAGCGCCAAAGCAGCCATTCTGTGACTTGATTTTGCTACTCAAAGTTCTGAGTTCGATGTATCGCTGCAATGATCATGGATTGCGTTATTTCTTATAATCAGGAGGGCGTATCGTTCGTCTTTACCTTTGCATTAAACAAATTAATAGTTTAAATCTTAAAAATATTTTAAATTTATCTAGGTTTCAAAAATTATATGGTCACAGAAAAACTGCTTTTGGCAGCGCTATTTCATAGCGAAAAGAAAAAATATCTCCACAGCATAAATCTGGCTGGCCCATTGTCGTAGGCACTTTAAATCGGGACTCTATCGGAAGATCTCTTTGTGACTCCGAGGTCTAGCGACGTGGTAGGAATACTATAGACTCTACTTACACTTGAGGTTATTGGAGTCATTCTAATATTTTAACTTGTTGATGTATAGATTACTTTTCATGTAGAAATTGCTTTCAAGCAAGCAATCATTTTTTGTATATTTTTAAAAGAAACTAAAAATTTTAGACGTCAATAAAGTAAACTAAAGTGCCTAACTTAAGTTTTAAATTGACTTTGTATGTAATGTTACAACTTTCATGTACATTTTACTTATATACGTATATTTGTAGGAAATTATAAATACTTCTTGGTAATGTATATTTTTTTTAAATCAGCTATTTCTCTTATTGATCAATATTACTAAATTACCTCGGCCTGCCATGGAAAACCATAACTTATAATTTACTTGTATAATTTGTTTATTTTTGTGTGTACAATAAAGAGTTAATCAATCAATCAATCAATCGACCAATCAACCAATCAATCAATCAATCAATCAATCAATCAACCAATCAATCGATCGATCGATCAATCAATCAATCGGTGTAACTTAACTTCCAGAACAAGTCTAGACCTCTAGGATCATATCAATTTTGGTTTTGTAGGAAAGAAAACACGGGCAGTGAAGGGGAACGGTAAAATATATGTGAGGAACCTTGAACCTAAACTTGGGTCGCAAGTCCTGGGCAATGTTTACTTGGTGATAGATCTCCTAACCAGAAAGTTGTCGGTACCACCGCAGCACCAGATATTTTGTCGCCAAGCAGTAGTGTGTGAATATTACTGTGTTCCGGTTTGAAGGATACTGCAGCTAGCAAAATTACAGGGCTGATGAGACTAACCATCTAATATACCAAAGTTATGAGCGCCAAAGCATGATGCCCTAGACTTTGTTTTGTCACTCAAATTTCTGGATACCACTGCAATGGTCATGGACAGACGGTATCTCTTACCATCACGAGAGCGTTCTATACAACGTCTGAAAAAGTAACAGCTTATATGGCAAAGAAGACTCCAGAGGGGCTGCAATATTACGTGGCTGAAAAGCTGAAGTTAAAGCATAATAACTACGCTTCATTTGTTGTTACAGTGTCGGAAAGCTATTATTCTGCACGTGACTGTACAACGTTTCAGTGTCATTTTTTCTTCTTCAACATCGACGTTTCGGGAGTAGGTAGTCAAAACCCGATACGCCCCTAACTTAGGTAAACAGTAAGCATCCAGTAACATAATACACTTCCAAATTACTCCCAACACACTGCTAAGTAATCTGCGACGCTGTTTGCTTTGAGAAATAAAATACATAAGGAGTCTGATGTTTTGCTTTAGCACTCGTAGAAATTGGTGCTTTGTGCCACAGACCATGAAACGAACAGATGGACTAAGTAAGAAAAGAATCATAAACTTACTTTTAACTTTTTATGTCAATAAAGTAATTTGAATTTACGGAAATAAAAACAATAGAATTTTTAAAATATTAAACTGATAATTGAAATTATAAATAAATAATGGACAGGAGACGCTACACTGTTTTTATAGTTGACAGGCTAAGTGTTTGACCACAGCTCACCTGATATTAAGTAACGGCGTGGTTGAAAATGGTATATTAGGTCTCAAGTGAGGCTGCCGGAACACACTGTTTAGTGTTTTGGTGACATATTTTCAACTTGAGGGTAGGAGCTAGCCAGCCGAGTATTACAGCACCCTATCACCATGCTTTGGTTAAATTACGATGTTTTCCTTCCGACAGCTCAAACTCATTGTTGGAGACCCACACCCTCTGTCATGTGAACCGACCTTGCTAACCACTGAGCTATCATCGCTACAAACTCCACTTTTTATTATATCAAAACAAATTCTACTATATTTTTTTTTTCTTTTGTTTCCTTAATTATAACTTTACAAAAATTCTCTTATCAGTGGGCCCCAAACTCGGCTAGGCCGGTGTCTTGGGAGCCCTATTGGGATTTGCACATTTACATTTGCGCGCAATTATTATTATAAATATAATTTAAAATGCGTAAATAAAGTTATTACAAGTACAAATATTGCTACAGGTCATAATTTTTTTTTTTCACTTTGGCCGTTTGTGTTTCACGAAAGCAATCTTGAAAAACAAGTCACGTTCTGGAAATTTTCTCTTTTGCGATATTCTAGACTAAATCTTGTTGAAAATACGTCTAGCATAATGAAGTCAAAAGCAAATCAGTATAAAATAGGAAATCAACTTTTGATAATGCATAATTGGAAAAGATTCAAACTATAATTGAAGCATCTGGCTTGATAAAACGTGAGTAATCCAGTAATTATATAGGACTAGCTTGCGCCCGCGACTTCTTCCGCGTTTACTTTAGAATTGGCTTCACAGGGAAACATGTGTGAGTAGCAAAAACGCAATAGTTTCATCTGTCATAAAACTTGCGCTATTTTATTACCTAGATAAAGATAAAGGATGCCTTTTATCCCACAATAGTGTTCCATAAGATACACCTATACCAAATTTAATGTGGATACTTCCTGTAGTTAATTTTTAGATAATTTCACGGGAATCTATGATTTTTGCGGGATACAATTTATTCTATATGTTAATCCAGGTAATAAATTATCTGTGTGCCAAATTTCATCCAAATTATTTGTTTATTATCCTGCCGTTTTTGCGTGATTGAGCTAAAACATCCAAATATCTAAACATGCAAACAAACAATATTTCACATTTTTGTTATCAGAATACAAATTTACAAACAATTTTGACGTTGAATTCAATAAGTAGTATATATTAACCTATAGAAATTTATCTTACTATTGACAGATCAAAATTTGTAATACGATATTTACTTATCAAGTGTTTAAGTGAGAGTTTGTGAAGTTTCTCAAGTACTTTCGCATTTGCCGGGAATTCTACTACAAAGTACAAGTGTTTTGTCAGTTGTCTCTCTGCAATAATCTAAAGTTTTGGCTTTTATATACAGTCAAAACATTACTTCCAGGCTGTCTGGAAGCGAAAAATCTAGATTTTTGTCAGTCACGGTGAACACGCTTTTTACTTTTAGTGTGTATTTGATTTTTGAACGATTTGGTAGCTACGCGTATTTTTCGCAATAAAGACTGATGTTTTTACCTCAAAGGAGTGGAATCTCTCAGATGAACACGTAGTTTTGTATCGTATAAGATGCTTAAATTAATTTGAATCTAATTTCTGCCAAAAGCCACTCGAATTTGTTTCTTATTTATTACGATCATCATAACAAAATTAAAATAATGCCACTAATATTATAAATTGCTAAAGTTTATAAATTAATTTGTGATTTAACTATATCTGTAACGGATCCGTGCCGTGCCGTGGATGTGCCGTGGTGGTGCCGGCGTAAGAATTGTACGCAACCCTCTCTACCCGTGGTTACCGTAAAAGTCGGCTAAGGGATGTAATCCGGAAGATGGGCAGCAGTGTCTTCCTTGAACAATCACACCTAACTGCGCTTGCCAACCCGCAGGCGCCAAGCGTGGCGAGTATTGGCAAAACCCCTCAAAAGGAGGCCTGTGTCCAGCAGTGGACGTCCTATGGCTGATGACGTGTGTGATGTAACGGATCTACGGATTTGTTTTTTTTTTAGGCTCTAGCACCTGTCTAAGTTGAACTTGGACTATGGTACAATGGGATAGTACTAGCTAATAACTAATAGAATACTTATTAACTATAACTTCGATACATCACTTCGATCTAGATAGGTATCAGAGTCTGGTAGAATGAAGAGAGATTGATCGCAGCGTGCCGGCGGAGTCAAAACTATTAATATTCATTTTGTGCCTTATTCTCATTGAAGCCATTTGTTTTGTTTTGCGAATGATGACAGAGCTAATTTTCGTAATACTATATATTTTATTTATAGGGTGGAATTCGGTAAACTTTTTTTTACTCAAATAAGAAGAAAAGGTGTTTCGCCACAGCTTATCTGATGTTAAGTGACGGTGTGATCGGAGATTGTGAACACACCTGACCTGGAATGGAATTGGCTGGCTAAGCTGCTGGAATATGGAATTAGAGCCGGCAAAACAGTACTCTTAAAATAGGACCAGGCGCAGCGAGCGGTTTTAAATTTGGACATTTCACAGAGTGCGCTTCAGAACTGCATGCTCTAATTTCACTGTGCACATTGTTCTATCGGACAGTCAGAAGCTCGAAAAAATGACTTCGGTTCATGGTTGACGTACAAAAAAACTCGAATGAAACTATTTGATTCCACTTTTCATTGTGCGAAACGCTAAAAGTCAATCTTCAAGTCGGGAGTGAATCAATATCTTCTAGGCAAACGTGCTGTATTTTAGACCGCATCATCACTTAACATCAGGTGAGATGGCAATCCGACGCTAGCCTAGTTATCATAAAATATCTATGAAAACCTGAAAATACCCAAAAAGTAATTGCATTTACTTTTTGTGTTTCAGTAAATTTTTGCGCGCTATTTTTTTATATGTTAAGATTTATTTTAATGCTAAAAAAACTTAAGTTAGTCAGCATGTCTACACTTTGCCCTTACTCTATACAAGGGCAAGCTGCAGATGTAGGCGTAAGGGAAACTTTCTACCGACAACAAAAAACACGGTAGCTGTTAGCGAGTCTTGGAAACGCGCGTCGAAGGCAAAAAGGCCAGGTTACGAATTAACTGCCGAATTTGAATTCGAGAAGAACTGGAATGTCTTTTAAATATATTAAATATATTTTTTAATAAATGTTAATCGCCATAAAAGTAATAAAGCTATACTAGTTTAGTTAGTGTGTAGTAGTTTTATACTTGTTTTTAACATTTATCTTCTTTGATTATTTATTTTGGGATTCTATAAGGGTTCCTTTTTTCCTTGTGTGGTACGGTATGGTTTTTTTAGTAGATCTCCTTTACAGAAGGTCGTCTAGGTAAGTATCACCGCAGTGTTATGCCGTCATGTAAACGTCACTGTGTTCCAGTTTAAAGGGTACTGCAGCTAGCAAAATTACAAGGCTATTGAAACTAACCATCAAATGTCTCAAAGCATTGAGCACCAAAGCAGCTATACCCTGGACTTTGTTTCATTACTCAGAGTTCTGTGTATTGCTGCAATGATCAATTGATCATGGATATGCGTTATAGTTTACCTTTAGGAGAGCGCTTCGTTCATTTAATTACTTTTATAGCATGTTAACGCAACCAAAGAAGATTTCGTTCAAAAAACGGAAGCTTAAAAATGAAGGCATAGATAAGGCATGACACGACCATCCAGCGGTATCCTGCTCGACGCTCGGCTCGTTAATCTCTCAAAGTGCGCTCGAATGACGTGCACGTCAAACGTTCTCATTAGTTTTAATGAGAACTCACACGCGGCCATTAACAACGCTCAATTGAACATACACATATATATATTTATATATACAACGCTATATTAAATAAATACTAAATACGCACCGAAAACAACAGTGGACTAGTTAGGAGATGTCCGCCTATCTGGAAGTTCTGGCATCTCATGGCACACATCTTTTTTGTATCGATGATAGCTCAGTGATTAGCGCAGTCAGTTAGTAAGCTGTGCTCAAACACAGCCTGTCAACCATTAAAACAACTCAGAATACGACTGCCCAAAAAAGTGGAATCCTTCCAGGATTCATGTATGTACTTTGTAGGTATGTATGTATGTATGTCAGTTCCTTTATAATATTCCACCATAAATTTTAAGTGTTTAAACGGATTTAGATGTATGGGGTATCGTTAGAATCACACATCATTCGGAGTAAAAAGAACAGTTAAAAAAAAACTTTTTTAGTATGTAATCGTTCGTGTTTTTTAAATTTACTTAATTTAGCTTGTTTTCAAGTTGTATAAACTTGCATGTCTAATAATTCTTGAAAACCTATCAAGTCTGTCGACTCGCACTTGGCGCGGCGTGATGACGACCTTACCTTTCTCACAATGAGACGAGGCTTGCGCCCAACAGTGGGCTTGGGACTAGTTTATTAATAAGTTAATATTTAAAAAATACTTTTTAATCAAGCTTACCCATGATGCCCGGAAGAGATAAAGCCGCCAATTGTTCCACTTGTGTTAACTATTTAAATGGATATCATTAAAAAGAAAAAAAAAATGCCAATATAAAAATATGGTTAATATAATAAAATGTCCAAAAAAAATACTTACTAGTATAAAACTATCAGATTAAAATACTCGTCAATGTCATAAATCAAGGCCTCTAGCAACCAAGATCTTAGCTTGAATCTCATCCCGGACGAAGCGAATACGCGGTTGCAGACCGCGGGCCCCAGCATGTATACGACCTCTCCGACTTGACGAGCCGGTGCGACGGAGTTACTAGTTAGTCTTTCTTTTTATCGCTGCGAAGATCTAACGAGCTGTGGACGCCCTGGTGTTGAAATTTATTAATGAATGTTTGTGTGGGTGAACACTGAACAGGGCTACGTTTGAGTATTGCCATACAGCGCGCCAATGGGGCGCGTTTTGGGAACTATTCCCATTGATAGCGGCCTTTTAAATTAGTTTATTTCAATTTATTTTATTGGTTCCTCTGTAGTATTAGAAACACTGTATGTTAGGATATAATTTGTAGAAATTTTATTATGGACAAATAAAATTAAAATCATTTCATCCGTGTCAATAATTAAGAATTAACAATGTCAGTAAACATATCGTCTGAATGTCATATTGAGTGTCAACAGGTGCTAAAAGTTTTCTACATAAAATCGACTTGACTAGCAAAATGTTATTGCAACACTGTAGCGTTCTCAAGTCATCTCCGACCACAAAGTTTACCTTAGTTTGTTGACTTGTTTATTCCAACTGGTTATATTTAAAGGAATTAACCAAACTCAAACGAAAGGTCCGAAATAAAGGTTCAAGAAAATATTTACCCTAAAAGTTGGGTGCTGAAGTTAAATTCTACTAAATCCTAGAGGCAAACTGCCCCCGGGGTTAATTTTAAATACTGATGACTCAAGTTCAACTTACCTATATTAATTACTAAGAAGCTTAAGTTGTTATGCTAAGTAATGTTTATTTAATAAAAATGTCATTTGTCCAGTTATAAAAGTTATATCAACGGTGAGTAACTCATTCCGATTTTACAAGTGACGAGATAGATACATCTTTTAAAATTTATTGACAGCCCTGTTGGCTTATTGGTAGTATATCTGTTTTAAGAGCTGTAATGTGTGGATTCGATTCCCACCCAGGACAACAGGTATAAATAAATGTTTATTCTGTATCTGTGTTATAAATATGTATTTACAAAAAAGCGTGGAGCTGTTTAGGGAGCTACAGATCCTGGCTTTGTCGTGCGAGTTCATTTATCAGGTAGCCCTATCCTCACATATGTACATAGATAAATTTCAACGCCTTGGCGTCCAAAGCACGTTGGATCTTTGCAGTAATAAAAATAAAGATCAACTAGTAACGCCGTTGCATCGGTTCGTCAAGTCGGAGAGGTCGGTATACATTCTGGGATACGCGGTCCTTTTTTTTAATGGCTCACCTGATGTTAAGTGACGGTGTGGTCGAAGATGGTAAAGCACACCTAGCCTGGAATGGAAACGGACTCTTAAGTGAGGCTGCCGGAACACACCGTTAGATATCCGGCGGCAGATTTTCAACTCGAAGTTGGTAGCTAGCCAGCCGAGTACTATAAAGTACCCTACCTATGGTTTCCTCACGATGTATTCCTTCACCGGCAACTCAAGCTCATAAAAATAAGTAGTTGTTTAACTTCTACACTTTGTCTGGCGAGCACAATCTCCAAACTCTAAGTAGGTATATTGTCTATACTGAAGTTGTTTTTTTTTATCGTAGGACATAATACTTATCGCCATCTGACCCCAAACTAAGCAAAGCTTTTACTAAGTCATATAACTGATAGAATACTTATACTTTTTTTAGTAGTATTAATCGTTCTGATACTGTTTAATACCGAACGTTAAATATCCTAAAATTCACGTATCTATTCATATTCTATCTAATAATCATGTAAACAAAAACAAGTTCCATCCCTAAAAGTTTAGATGTAAGGAATCGATGCGATCATTTTGCTTCTTTGATCAAAACTGGATCCCATTAATTCAAAGCGGAAACCGAAATCTTCAAGTTTGTTGCGGGCAAGAAATTATTGCGTAACTTTCTCTGTGATACAAATCTTGCTTAATTTTGGATTCGATTATTTTGGTATTAAATAAAAATTTATTCAATTATCATTATTGATTATTCAATCACACAAATATTATGAAGGCGAAAGTTTGTAAGTGTGTTTGTATTTTTGTTACTTCTTCACGCTCAAACGGCTGTCTTAATTTTTATGAAATTTGGTATGAAGGTAGCCGACTCCCTCGATTGACACATAGGTTACTTTTTATCCCGAAAAAATATAATTTATGTCAAACAGCGGGGGGCTCAACTAGTAAATTATAATAACAAATAATATCTTAAAATTAATACTACCTACACTATTTACAAATGAATATAACAACCTAATCAAAATTCCATCAAAAGAGGAAATGTTGCCAGAATGCTAGCAGCATTGCCACGCTGGATGGCAATGCTAAATAAATAAATGCGTAATGCTATTAATAAATATATTAATTAAAACTGTAATGCAGTTTAGTAAAATTGTAATTGCTATTTAATGGTTTACTTAAATAATTAAAATAAATATAAAACAGTCGTTATCTCAAATGACTATAAGGTTTTTCATGGTTGTAGTCAAACACCTAGCCTGTGTTTGACTACAACCCGCCTAAATTTAAGTGACGTTCTCTAAGACTATAAACATAGTTGTAGTCTAGAATGGGAATTAGATCTGAAGTGAAACCACCAAACTATTGGTGCATAGCACCACATTTTCAGCTGTGTGGTTGCTAGCCAGCCTAATTTAATAAAGTACACCGTGGTATTGTACATTGTTGTCTTTGTTGGGATTAGAACCTCCTCGCTTTCTGCGGCATTAATCTGACCACGCTAACCACTAAGGTATAATTGCTACAAACTTGAGGCTCCCATTCCAGGCACCTTATTCACCATCTTCGACCATGCTGTAGTTTACTATCACGTTAGTTGTTATTGAAAACGTATAGCCCATAAAAAACACTCACTTTCCAAATCATTCTCATTCAACGATGACGTCATCCAATTTCCCGTAAAAGCACTTACCTTAAGGTAAAAACAATAAACCGAACGCATAAAATAGAAAGATAAACACAACACAATCAATCCCTCAGATTCCTTTAATGAATCGAATAAGAGAAGAGCAATGCGATCATCCCAAATGGAACCATCGCACGACTCGGATGACGAAATAAATTTCATCTACGCAAAATTTACGATGCATCCTCACCTCCGCTGCAGAATCAACCTTAAAACAGAAAGTTTACGGTCGACATTAACTCATGAAAAGAAGGGAGCTTAATGAAAATGGTAAATATTAAAGTAAAATCCAAAGGGCCGTGCCAAGTCAATTTCGCGACCAAATGAATCGAAAGTCGTTAGGGACGCGAATCGACCGGCCTACATTTCGAATGGAGATGTTAGATTTTTGTTTAGTGGATGTTCTTTCAGTGGGTCGCGAACGATTTTTGGCGTGAAACGTCTTTCATTTCGATTAGTAGGCTTGCAAAAACCATATGTAACGAAGTAAAACAAGATCGCTTGCAGCTTTGGAAATGTAGCGCCTATATATAACCATTATTAAGAAGACAGAAGCCGTTACTTGGTAGTGCATAATGTCGGAGAAGTGAATGAAAGTAATCGCCAGTAGCACGACACATTTAGAACTAAATCTAGCAATGATTATTCAGCAGAGGATAGACTGGCGGAATTGTTCACATTTGACAGAACTCACGATGTTATACATAATACTCATAATTGTGATCATTACAAGTTGTAGAAATAAAATTTGGTGTGATTTTTGCAGGTTTGACTATGACGTCAACGCGTGCGATACGTAACGTACAAGAGCTTGGGTAGCAAAAGAGATTCCGCCCTCGACGACCCGCTTTGACCTCGGCACACTTTTCATGTGCTCCACTACGGCTGCGTCCCTGATACAGTCTATCCATTTTTTTTTAATACCTTGTGTTAGTTT
The DNA here is from genome assembly GCA_950106695.1 of Biston stratarius. NCBI lineage: Eukaryota > Metazoa > Arthropoda > Insecta > Lepidoptera > Geometridae > Biston > Biston stratarius. The sequence goes on along the minus strand of OX467109.1, from coordinate 16,230,091 downwards.
TTCATTACAATTTAGCTTAACTAAAATAAATCTTCGAGTCAGTTCTAGTCTTTCCCCCTTCCTTATAGGCGAGGTGGGGAATCGGCCTCGATATGAACATCTTTACCGAGGCTGGGCGCTGAGGGACACTGCCCCCAGGGGGTGGTGGAGGGTGTAATCTCGACGTCCATATCACCAGGTGGAGCTCAAGCACTCTCGGTACACGATCCATGGCTTTGCGGAACTTTGTGAGGGCCTCATGCTTCTCTGCTGTTTTTTCTTAATCGTCTTCAGGTCTTTCCCAGGGAAATCTTTGATTCTGATTAATTATTTTTAGTATTTTGTTAGCTTCTTAGAAAGACACGTCGCCAAATCTCAAGTGGTTTTGTTAAGTTGTAGGCCATTTGTAATATAGCGATGACGTATATAGCTTATATAGTTCATGATACAATGTTTTAATTAAGCTGGCGTTACAATATTTTAATCGCAACACTTACTTAATCAGACATAATTTTATGCTTCGTTTCTAATAAAACTGAATTAATTTTCATTTCGCCTTCGCAATTATAACCGTTTAACTCTGTCCGAATATTGTGGAAATACCTAAAAGTGAGTGATTAAGCACCGTTCTAAGCTTAAACTTAAGCAAAAGATTAATTTTCGACTGGCCTTGTCCCCGTAAAGTTGAAGAGAGAAAACTTGGCAAATTAGTATAAAAAGGTCCATTGTTTGGATGAAATATAATTTACAATCTTTTTTGTTGAGTACTGGGATTAGAACGACCACATAGATTTACCGTGTAATAGAAACAACGAAGTATAACTTTGGTTTAGTATATTTAAGTAATCAACTTCAATAACGTAAAAGTCAATCACTTGGGATCTTACTGATTAGATGTATTATAGGTTTTTTAAAAACCAAAACTATGTCAGGCTAGGTGTTAGGTAATTTGGTTTCTTCTGAACTAATTCTCATAAAAAGTTCTATGGTACCAATTTAAAAGAAATCCTTTTAATTAAAAAATTTTTTTTGTCAAATCGGTTCATAACTGACGAAGTTCTGAGGTAGAAAACATAAAAAAAAAAAACAAAGAAAGAACTTCCTCCTTTTTTGGAGAGTTAAAAGTACTAGTACTCGGCTGGCTAGCTACCACTGCTTCCAAGCACTTATCGGAATGTTCCTAGCCTAACTTGAGAACCAGTTCAATTCCTGACCAGGTATGTTTACTATCTTCGACCACACCATCACTTAACATCATATGAGCTGTCGTTAAACACCTACCCCGTCGATTATAAAAAACACACCTCAAAATGTGTTCCCATATTCATTCCTGAGCAAGTTATGCTCAACACTAGTTGTAGGTATTCATTTCCGATAAAAATCTGTTATTCTGCTATGCCAATAAAAACTGTGGACTAATTAGATGTTCAGTAGATTTTCATAGTTTGTCGATATCCGACTTCGTCGTTCGCTGGCACTAAATATTTTTATTCTAATTGATATTGCAAGAATAATTCGTTCATATTTGAAAAATATGCAGAGATATTTACGATTACCTTCTTACAAAACTAACAATGCAAGAAACAACATCATCATATGACGTATGACGTCCACTGCTGGACATTGGCCTCTCCCATTGATTTCCATAAAGACCGGTTGGAAGCGGCTCGCATCCAGCGCGTTCCTGCGGTCTTTATTAGGTCGTCTGTCCACCTTGTGGGTGGACATCCTACGCTGAGCTTGCCGGTCCGTGGTCTCCACTCCAGAACTTTGCAGCCCCATCGACCATCAGTTCTGCGTGCTATGTGCCCTGCCCACTACCACTTCAACTTGCTAATCCGCTGGGCTATGTCGGCTACTTTAGTTCGCCTACGGATCTCCTCATTTCTGATTCGATCTCGTAGGGAAACTCCGAGCATAGCCCTCTCCAAAGCTCGTTGAGCTACTTTAAGCTTACTAAGAAGGCACATAGTCAGAGACCACGTTTCGGCGCCATAAGTCATCACTGGTAACACACATGGCAAGAAACAACGAATACTAAAAATAATAATGCGCCTTAACTGTTGGCTCATTGCTGGTATATCTGTTTTAAGTGAGTGTGGGTTCGATTCCCAACCAAGACAAATATTTTGTGGTATAAACAAATGTGTATTCTGCTTCTGGAAGTTCTGTATGTTTTTACAAAAAAAAAGTATCGAAGTGTTTTCAGTTATTTGACTTCCATAGTACATAGTTTGGGGTCAGATGGCGCTGTGTGTAATGTCCAACGATATTTATTTATTTTATTTTTGTATCTTAATGAATACTCATGAATACTCAAAATGAACTTCCCAAAGTAACGCCTGAATCAATCAATTATTCGATAGCTGTATCTTTAAAATTGTACCGTTTTTTTTAATACACTGTTACCTCGTCCCGTCGCAGACGTCACCAGGTTTTCTCATAAAGTGACTTTGCTCGTCATTTAGTATGTTTTACCAAGCGGCTTCTTTATTGACTCAACGTGATAGGTGTAGGCTTTTACGCAGACAAATTTCTGAGAAAGTATTCCTGAAAGAGTTTTTTTTAGACGTACGACGAGTTAGGCGTACGAGACTCTCCAGATTGTATGAGATAACGTATGTCCACGACTACTGCAGCGATACTTTGAGACTGGTTAGTGCCAACAGCCCTGTAATGTTGCTAGCTGGAGTACCCTTCAAACCGGAACACAGTAATGTTTACACACTACTGCTTGGTGGCAGATTTTTTTATGATTGACAAGCTACGTGTTTGGCCACAGCTCACCTGATGTTCAGTGACGGTGTGGTCGAAGATGGTAAACACACCTAGCCTGGAATGGAATTGGCTCTCAAGTGAGGCTGCCGGAACACAATGAGAGTACTAGAGGGTACCCTACCACCACTTTCCTCGATGGAATCGTTCTTTATAGAATCCTTCACCGGTAGCTTAATCTCATTTTTGGGGTACGAATTCTCGCCCTTTAGAGTGTTAACCAACCGAGTTATCACTGAACTATCATCGCTACAAAACTATGGCTATGGGTTGAATTTATTGGTCCTGGTAATGTAAATCAAACAGAACATTTAACAAAGGGGACATTTTGCGAAAGAGACATTTTCTGAAACGGATTTTTTGCGAAAGGATCATTTTACTACCAGGGGATATTTTGCAACGAATTCATGTTGCAAAATATCCCCTAATAGTCCTATTAAAGATATTTCAAAACGAATAGATACAAACAAAGATGATCTTTTTAAAATAATACAAGACTGAAATGTCGATAATATCAGACTACGAACTATGCAAAAACAATCACTGCATGCTGGACTTTGACAAATGTTCTCAGTAATTTCTAACATCTCCGAACCAGCCATCGAAACCTGGCCTCCCACCCTTCAGTTCCCCCAACAGTTCTCCTTCAAATGGAGATAGATGTTAGGTCAGGCGTATCTGGTTGATATGTAACATCGGTTCGGCGAATGTGCTAAGTCAGGGGCTACTTATCTAAGCCATTACTCGCGGTAAGTGAAAGGCATTTGCATCCCACCGCCTCTTGTTACGGTTATGGATCGGTAGATGACTTCATATCTTCAGGACATAATGTCCTAACTCTAGAATGGCCTAACTTGCCTTGTATATGAGCGTGTTTGTGATGAGAACGATACGTGGTTTGTAAATGAAATGTTTTGCCAAGTTGTAATATTGTAGGATAATAGAATGTTATTTTTATTGAAAATTTAACGAGACGAACGACGACGCTCTCTAGATAGTTAATATAACGCATTTATATCACTATTGCAGCGATACAAAGAACTTTAAGTAACAAAAAAGTCCAGGGTATCACTGCTTTGGTGCTCTTTACTTTACAATACAATACAACTTTATTATACACCAAACATTATAAAATACATACAAACATTAAAAAAAAGAGAAAGAAAGTAACAAAACAAAAAATACAACATAGAAACAACAAATAAACGGTGTAGGGCGGCCTTATCGCCTAGAGCGATTTCTTCCAGACAACCTTAGGATGGAAATAAAAGAATAGATATTTAGTTTGAGAAAAAAAAAATGAGAATTTTGATGGGTAATTTCGCTAGCTACAATACCTTTCAAACCGGAACACAGTAATGTTTATATACTACTGCTTGGTGGTTGAATATCTAGTACTGTGGTGGTATCTGGTACCTACCCAGACGTCCTCCTGCTATGGAAATCTCCCACCAAGTATAGTATAACTATGCCACATTGCTGGTCTTTATTTTGCCCAACGTTTGGGTATGACCATACAACGCGGCAATAGGGCCAGCGTTATGGAGACTGTTCCCATCGATAGCGGCCTTTTAGATTAGGTTTTTGTTATCGGTTTGTAAATAGTAGGTATTCGTATTAATTTTAAGAACTTGTTATTTCTCGAAAAACCAGATGTTTTAGAGTACAATAATGTACGACTTTTCAGTATATCATTATAGTAAGTTAAAAATACTAAACCAAAATGAACCACATTTTTGTCCGTCGGTACAACAACCTACAACCTAGTGGACACAAATGTATTAATAATAATCCCCGATAAAGAATTCCGGAACGTATAGAGATCCCTTTCCTTTTAAAGTCAGTCATACTGCTGAATCTAGGCACCGTCCAAAGGTACACAAAACTAATTAAAATTCCCGCTTCACTCATAATGGCTTTTGTTTTTCGCTCGGAATTCATAACTCACGACGCACAGCAATTAGTTCAGCCGTGATGTTTAAAAATGCCTTTTTTGCCATTCGTTCAAAGAATTTTCCGCTTTAGAACTCTTTGAAGCGTTAATAGTAGTGACAGCTTGTTCGGCTAGGGACAGCATATTTTAAGCGACTTTTGATATGGTTATTTTACCCTAAAATATTTAAAATGTTTTACAAAACATTTTGTTCCAGTAAAAAGAAATAACCAAATATATCGTAGGACTTTTTACATAACGCCATCTAGCCCCAGACTAAGTACAACTTTTATTTTTTGTAAATACAAAATTTTATACAGTCATACAGAACACTCACATTCAGAACAAATATTTAAGCTCATCACATAAATGTTTGTTCTTGGAATTGAACCCACGCCCCACAGCTCTTATAGAAGATACACTATAAAAGGAGCTATGAGGGCAGTTAAACAAAACATTGAAGAATTTTTTTTTTTTTTTTTAAATTATAGACAAGCTTGCCTTTGACCACCACCTCGCCTGAAGTTAGGCGAAGATGCGCTGTACAATGCAGCACGCTTGCCTAGAAGAAACCGATTCACTCTCGACATGAAGGCACCCTGATTATATTAATCAGGGAACACCCTCCGTCAGGCAGCAAAATTACATTTGTTTAGCGGTTTTTACAATGAAGGTGGAAACGGACCGTTTAGTTCGAGTTATTGGAATATCTACAATTATCAACCAGCGGTGTTTCTTTTTAAAGCTGCTGTCTGTCTGATAGTTGGATCGGCAAGGAGGGAATTAGGTCATGCAGATCTGAAGTCACTCCCCAAAGTTCGTAAATGTTTAAGAAAAGAAAGGAAAAAAGATATTAATTTTTATTTTGTAACAAAGCCAAACAAACACAAGGTACAGAATACGGGCTCGTCTCAGCATAATGCTGGTCATACTAAGTGTCCAGCGCTGGGCTTCCGGTGAACCTTTGCAGATAAAGCAAAATACACATAAAAAATTTAAAACAATTTACCACCAACAATTCATAACAAAAACAAATAATTATAATAAATAAAAACAATGTTCCCGGATAAACTGTTAAATTCTGCGGTAAAGCGGGCGATCCCGTGCTACATAACGCTATTATAATTAAAATTATACATAATATTATGTAAATTGAAAACTATTGTATGCATCATCATCTATAAGTAATATAATTTTTCAATTTAATTGTTTTTTTTTTCCTATGTAGGTATTCGGGAAAAAAGATTTGGAACGCCGAATGAATCCTACTCACTCGCGCGCCGACCGAACTACTGACGTTTAGATCAGTTCACTCGTTCGATAGATTCATTCCCTTGTTTCATTCTCTGTGAGTAGACTGCTGGGATAGATGGCGCTAGTAGTAACAAGATATAGATCGACAATACCTCGCATATACATATATAAAGACTTCTATATCTAGCTGACCTAATTACAAAGAAATATTGAGTTACGTAATATTAGAGACGAAAACTTGTAACAGAAACAATCAAGCCTCTCATAATGAACGAGGATATAGACAACCGCAACAATCTAGACTAGAATCCACTTGAGACTTGTAAAGCACTTTAGCATTCATCATTTCATTAAACATTCAAATCTCCTCAAGCCCCCTGATTTAAGAACCACATAATCATTTCGAGCGACAAGCATTTATCTTAACACATTTTCTTAGACCGCATCTCTCGTTCCTCGTAAACGTTGTTACACAATAAAACATTACACAGCACACATACAAACCGGCACACATACTCCAAACCACAATAAGTCCCTAAGCACGTACTTCAGTGAAAATGTATGGAATTAAATCGCAAAACACCGTGTTACATTGTATTTTAAAACGGCACCTAATAAGTATTGTGATAACAATACTTTTATATTACTAACATTTTTTATTTTTTCTCAAATAATCTGTTGTGTTCAGCAGTAAATTGTAAGAAATGTAATTTAGTGGAATGAAATAATAGTAACCGCTCACATTTCGTTTTCTTTTCAGTTACACAGAATAGGATCAGTCTATGAGTCTATCAAAAATCATGCTTTACAACTCTTTGGTGCGTAGTGGTTTGGAGTATTGTAGTGTTGTTTGGAACCCTTTCTATGACGTACATAAGAAAAGGTTAGAAAGCGTTCAGAAGAGGTTTATGTGGCACTTGACCTACTCGTGTTGTCTTGGCAAGGAACTTAAGAGCTATAATGCTAGACTTGAGCACTTTAAGATGGACTCACTCACACATCATAGGCACACATTGGACAATACTTACCTTTACAAACTGGCGAACGGAATACTGGACACCCCGGATTTGCTTTCAGAACTATCTCTGACCAATCCTCGTACGTTGCCCAGAGTGTCGCGTTTCAATATTTTTTGTACACTCAATTCTCGCTCTAACCTGGGTTTCAATGCACCCTTGTCTAGGATGACTCGCCAGTATAATGCCATGTCCAGGACAATCGATGTAGATATTTTTGGTGACAATATTAACAGTTTTAAGAGATCTTTGCGATCACTCTCTGACAAAAATTGACATGTAAATTGAATAATTCTATTTTTATTTTTGATTTTATTATTTAACACTTTATTTTGTTTAATTAATTTATTATTTAACTTTGACATTTAATTTTGTATTGATTATGAATTAATTATAGTTTTTATTGCATGCTGTCTGCACCTATAATTGTTGTGGCATTTACTGTGTAATTGTTTTGTACTTCTTACTTTTTGTCATGAGATAATGTACACAATGTTGGTGTTCATAATATAAATAAATAAATAAATGAGTTTGAATTCTTTGGCGTGATGATCTGAAATGTTGTAGATGTGTGAATAGATTGATAACAATAACATTGCTAACAATGTTGGCTGCCCTGTTCGCTTATTTGGTAAAATATCTGCTTTAACAGCTGGGGGTGGGTTCGATTCCCACCAGGAAGAATACCTATGTGACGATAAATGTTCTGCGTCTGGGTGTTCTGTATAAAAAAAGTGTATAAGTATTCTATCAGTTATCTGGATCCCAAGATTTGCTTAGTGTGACGCTAGATGCCGCTGTGTGAAACGCCCTACGATAGTTATTTATCGTTTATGTGACAATGTTACTTATGAATCTTACAATGTAGATTTTGCCATAGGACTTATTTCCATCCATACATACATAGATTTAATATAAATATACTTAATCTTGATTTACGTATTTTATAATTTCAAAAGAAGACCACATTCGACCAACTGAAGTTAAAAAATTGATATTTGGTTACATGGATGTGAAATAATTTAACCCAAAGTTGCTTGTCTGTCGGTTTTCTACCGGATACACTTTGGGGAGTGGCATTCAGGTATTCACGATGTAATTCCACCCTGCCCATTCTACTATCAGACATCCAGAAGCTCTAAAAAGCGACACAGCTTTATGGTTAATGATCCAAAAACTTGAACTAAACGGTTCAATTCCACCTTAGACGTACGAACCGCTAAACAATGGAATTTGTTGCCCGAGTGGGTGTTCCCTGATAGATATAATATGGGTGTCTTCGCCCATAAAATCACGAGTGAATTAGTTTCCACTAGGTAAATCATAGCTTAGTAGTATGGTACTTCATATATAGTACTCGGCTGGCTAGCTATCCGTTTTTAGGTGAACATCTGCCGCCAGGCATATAACGGTGTCTTTCTTGTTCCATTCCAGGCTTAAAAAATATCTAGCTAAAAAAATATATATTTAAGTACAATCCAACACGTTGAAGTTCTAATAAAAAACAATTTTAAACGGAAGTAATTGGTTGTACCAAAACAATTTGGAATTATATTTAGCATTACAGAGATAGCTATAGACAATGACTAGCACATAAATCTCCCATCGCTGTTACGTAATAACAGCACAGGAAATATGAGTAAAGTGGTTCCGGAAGCAGCGAGCGAGGTGGTCGAGGATAGAGAAACCTCTCGTGTAAATAAATAGCTCTACCATATAGTATGAGTATACTGTGTGCAAAATAACCTACATAGATGTTATTTTTAAACGAAGAATGGTTAGTTGTTTGTCCACAGGTCACCTGATGTTAAGCATACCTAGCTTGGATTGTAACCAGGCTGCTGGAACACACCGTTAAGCTCGTGAACGGTAGCTAGCAAGCCGAGTACAAGGAAATACCCTACCACCATGCTATGGTTTCCTCACGATCTTTCCCTTCACCAGCAGCTCATTGTTAGGATTTGAACCCACGCCCTTTGGCGTGTGAACCGACCGCGCTAACCACTGACCTATCATCGCTTCAAATTGTGATTTAATATTCTTGTATCTCTGTACTTGTGCTACTGGGAGTGTATGTATGGCAGATAATGTAGAGACTTCAATGTTTACGCTTCGATTCTTCGAGAGAGAGAATGTAACTCCGCTAACAAGTATGTTTACGTGGCAGACAAATTACGAGTAATCAGGTGCTTTTATCTGTATTGCGTCTTAAAGATTCTGCTTACGTATTATCTCACAAGTTTTCTATATTTTTTTAACTAAAATACAAAGATTCTAGTAATGATATTATGTGTTTCGAAAAGTCAAGTTTCATCACTTAACACTTGGCACTATCTATCCTACCAATATTATAAACTAGAGACCCGCCTCGGCTCTGCACGCGTGCAATGTAGATACTAATGTGGTGCATATGCATGCCTTATACTTATTATAAACCTTCCTCTCGAATCACTCTGTCTATTGATGGAAACCACATAAAAATCCGTTGCGTAGTTTAAAATATTTAAGCGTACAGACGGCGGGAAGCATTTTTGCTTTATACTATGTGTAGATGTGAAATTTTATTAGATGGATGTTTGTTACTCAATCACGCAAAAACAGCTAAACGGAATTGAATGAAATTTAGCACACGTATAGTTTATGATCTGGATTAACATACAGAATACTTTTCATACTGCAAACTAAACAATCTTTTTGTTAAAATCCACGTGGACGAAGTTAGCTAGTTATAAATAAAACACCACTATTTTTACACATAAACACTCGAAGAAAAACAAAAATACAATAGGGAGACACGATATTTTCCGTGTTTCTGCCAAAACTCCTAAACCACAGTCTCAAGGAACCATTAAGCAGCTTTTGTTACCAAGTAGACCAAGTGGTTAAGAAACCCAACCTAATATCTTCCACAAATCATTCGACAGGCCCTAAATCCTGTTCCTGACAGTGACAAAGACATTTTAACGTTCGACTTTCATAGTTGTAATGTATTAGCGACCATTTGTAAGGGAAGTGTTCTCGAGGGGCCCCTTCATCAGGGCCTCTATGAATCGGAGACCAGTATGAATCAAGCGACTGGGCGGGCCTGAATCAGTTTTATTGGTTTGTATAAATTTGTTTTATGGGAGAAGTTAAGTATTTCTTAAGATTAATCATGCATTTCTAGCTTTTTTTTTATGTTTGACAAGCTAGGTGTTTGACCACAGCTCACCTGATGTTAAGCGATGGTGTGGTCGAAGATGATAAAGCACACCTAGCCTGGAATGGAACTGGCTCTCAAGTGAAGTGAAGAAGTGAATTGTTGGGGTTGGAACCCGCGCACTTCGGCGTGTGAGCCGACCGAGCTAACCACTGAGCTACAATATATGTATAGCTACATACATTATATATATAGCTGATTATAGCTACAATACTTTCAATCACTAAGTTATCGGGTTTCATAAGCAAAATAATTATTTTAAAAACCGGCCACGAATCGAACTTTGTTCTAAAGAAAAGAATGAGAGACAAACTTTAGTTTGCCGTTGGAAAATTGTTATCCTCATATATCGATATAGACGTGGTCAGTTTACCAACTGCAAATAAGTTTACGACGCAATTTGTTTTTTCTTGGATTTTGTTACTATTTTACAGCATTCGGATTTTTCCATTCACTTGTGCTGTAAGACTCTTCTTCTTTTTTCTTCTTTTTGCCAAATTCTATTCTTCTAGGTCAACGGGAAGTTTTGATTCCCATGTAGAAGATGGTTCCCAAGATCAAAAATGCGGTATAAACGGTTGTATCTTTTAAGTGCGTTGATTTAAACGTCTGATTTCACAGCTCCAAGGGATTGCAGACTTGAGTATTTCATATTAATTACAACTTGATACCTCTTGATACATTTCTGACAAAAAGAGTATTAACAGACAGACAAATGGACAACAAAGTGAACCTATAAGGTTTCCTTTTCACATTTTGAAATACGAAACCCTCAAAATCACAGAGGTTAAAAACCATTATACGCAGATATTTTATTTGTTTAAGTGATGAAAAATGTTCTAAAAGAATTTTGGGCAATTTCCACTTGCCTGATGAAGCAAAACTTGACAGCGATGTTATGTTATTACAGCGATTGTGATAATAATCCACAATTATTTTGCTAACTAGCCTCATTAGCTTCTTGTTAATTTCGATATTAAATTAAAATTCAACATATTTGTTGCCTAAACTTAAAAAATAGACAAAATTGATGTTAAATCTAATAACATCACTACATAGCAAAATTATTCCGGCCATTGCTTCATTAGTCAAACTAATAAATCCTAACTGTCGTCAGACGAGTTACCGTTCAAAACAATCATTGAGTTGTATTAACAAAGGATGGGAGCGATTAATTAAATCTTTGACATAAAAGCTTGGGCTGTGAGTAATTTGGGAACCAAAGTTTGCGGCAAATACAAGTGCGTAACTAAAGTTCTCAAGACAAATGATTAAACTGAGATAGATTGAAAATAAAGTAAGTGGGAAGCAGGACGAGGCCGCGCGCGCGTTGTATTCTGCTTTGACTCCTTGAAGAAAGCCACCGAGTGTAGCCAAATATGTAGTCAGAGTACCCGACGTCTATTGAGAAGCATGCCAAGAGGCTCATCTGCGACGACTCCATTGTTCAAGCTAAATCATAGTCTTGAACATCTTTGCAAAGTTGCTAGTTTATCAGATTTGTTTCGTAGACTATGCTTCAGAACTACATGGTCTTAATGCCCCACGCTCATTATTTTATTGAAGCCATATATAGAAACAGCCAGAAGCTCAAAATAGCGATATCGTTACGTGGTTGACGTACCAAAAACTCGAACGAAACGATTAGATTTCATTTTCATTGTGCGGACCGCTAAACAGTGGGTGGTCTCCGATGGGTACAATCTGGATATCCGAGAGTGAATCGGTATCTTCTAGGCAAGCGTAATCCATCTTAGACCGCATCATCACTTAATATTAAAAATGAAAATGGCGATGAAAGTCCTTGCCATATTAATTCCGTCATATAGCTTATAACCAGCGGACGATCAAGACGCATCCAACGATACCTCATTTGTCGAATTATAATAAGTACCTGCTTTAGAAGTTATGAGGGAACAGATAAAAATACATACATACACACCCACATACTTATTAGTGAAAATCATAACTCTCCTTTTTGCTTCGTACATGAAAAAAATATCACACTTTTTAAAATGATATAACACTGACACAACTCTGTTTATTTTTATCTCGAAACTTGTCAGAAAAGCTCAAATTAAACAGCAACTTTAATCACAATCATCACGGCATGTTTACTTTAATAAGTGAGCAAAAAAGTGAGCACAAAAAGCGGGGCGGGCAAAAATCGCAGCGCTTAACTAGAGCAATTTGCACATCGGGCAAAATTGCGTTTTCCCAATTACTGGAAGCGAAGGAGCGAAGCGCGCAAAGCAACACAGATGTCCATGTGGGCTGTCTGCAAAATTGGGCTGATCTCGTCCCGCGCTCGTCACAGAATAAGTACATAACATTCCCACGTTTAGTACAGAAACGTCACTCAATTGGAATTCCGAAAAGCTGTTGAGACATATAATAGACTTCAATCTGCCAAGAATAACCGCGTGTGTGTCGCGTAGGCAAAAACATAAAACATAAATCATTGTATGACTAATGTGTTCTCGTCTCGATTGCCGCGATTGTGTTTAGGATCCGCACACGATGTAAATGGACATAATTTCTGGGATGACGTGATTTTGTACCAGACGAGTCTTCGTGTGCGAATTATTTGATACTAGCCACCCGCCCTCGCTTCACACGGGTGCAATGTAGATATTAATGTAAATAAATAAAATATAAATAAATATTGTAGGACACAATTGCACACACCGCCATCTGACCCCAAACTAAGCAGAGCTTGTGTGATGGAAGTCAGATAACTGATAGAATACATAAATACCTTTTTTTTTTGTAAATACATACTTATAATACATACAGAACACCCAGACACAGAACAAACATTTGTTTATACCAAACAAACATTTGTCCGTGGCGGGAATCGACCCCACGCCCTACAGCTCAGGCAGACATACTCCCAATGAGCCAACAGGGCTGTAATGTGGTGCATATGCATGTATTTTACATATAAACCTTCCTCTTCAAACACTCTATCTATTTAAAAAAAACCGCATCAAAATCCGTTGCGTAGTTTTAAAGATTTAAGCATACATAGGGATATAGGGACAGAGAAAGCCACTTTGTTTTATACTATGTAGTGATGAAGAAGCAGTAAAAAAATCCGTAATTCATTTGAAAAAAGTGTAATTTTCATAAAATATTATATTTTACTAAATAAAAGTTTGTCAGTAAGCATGTCCTACCGCAATGTTTCTCTTCACTTTTTTATTATTTTCTGCGTAAGCTCCGAATAATGTATCGGTCCGGACAAAATGGATTTTTTGCGGTAATTTTTTTCCTATATCGAAACAATCCTTAAACACATTTTACAAGTTTTGCTGTTGCGTTTGTAGCTGTTGAGAAAAGTATCAAAGTAATAAGCACCAAAACAGCGATGTCATCGACTTTTTTTGTTATACTCAAAGGTCTGTGTATCGCTGCAATGGTCATGGACATGCGTTATGTCTTACCATCGGGAGTTACATATATGTATACATACATTTCGTTCGTCTTATTACTTTTAACATAAAAAAAGGATTGATGATATATCCTCCAATATTCAAAACTCAAATTGACTTTTTAGCTGACTAAGTATTCTATTCACGAGATATATTTGAATAGCAGTAATTTGTTATCTTGAAAAATGACCCAAACTAACTTACTGTTTTATTAAATTCACGTAATAAAGAAAACCTTTTACGCATCAGAAACTAAATTATCCAATAGAAAGTTGATGTAGTATGCGTATGCTGGTATACCTGTACTAGCTATAACCTAATCTGTGTCCTCCCCCTGAATCAACTTTCGTCGTCGTCCCCCCTTCTTCTACTGGCAAAAGCTTAATCTTACTAGTTTACACCAGATAAAACTTGCTATACGGCAAGCGCGCCCTCTGTGAGCGTTCTTTGGAACTTCAAGGTGATTTAATTTCACTGTGACTCAAGTTTTTCGGATTGGACAAATTTTTCTCAACAACTAAATTGCTGTCTTTGAAAATAATAACATCGCCTAAGAATTTGTCCATTGCGACATGTGGTAGTCTAGTGCAGCGCTCGTGGCCTAGTTTAAGAAAGCGATGTTCAGCAACGGACTATCCGGTCAGTTTTCGGATGGGTGACCGTGAGTGGTATCTCTTTCTGAGCGTTATCTTGGCTCGGATTTACTTGAAACTATAGATCCTAACTGTTTGTTCTATATTTCTATAACAACAACCGCCAAACCTTGTCTGAGTCAGCATATTAACTCTGACTCTAGGGCCGGTCTATTAGTCTATACGAATTTACCTACTTATTGACATATATTAAGATGAGATTAATCGATATTGGTGGTTTTCTTAACCGATTTTGGATTCAAACTGTTGGAAACCCAGCAACAATACAGTAAAATAGTTTATTGATAACACCAAAAAAAAATGACAAAATTATTTAGTAACACGTCAATAAGAGTTAATACTCTCTTACTAACAGCGATTTGTAGCTCAGTGGTTAGCGCGATCGGTTCACACGCCAAAGGGGGTAGGTTCACACCTAACAATGAACTTGAGCTGCCGGTGAAGGAAAACATCGCGAGGAAACCATAGCATGGTACTAGGGTATTTTTTAGTACTCGGTTGGCTAGTTACCACCCACTACTTCAAAAAACTTGACTTCAGTCGCTTACTCGAGATATTCTCTAGAGCAATATCCAATTACACCTTGTTTCTTGTAAATTATTCTTAGCTTTGTCTCCATGATGAAGGCCACCGGCTGTGGCCGAAACTATAGTCGGAGTTTCCGATAAAATTAAAATTAAAAAAAATTCTCAAAACCACGTCAGTTTCCGTAAAATTATTTATAAGCCATTAATATTCTTAATTTATTAGTTATTATGTAAATTATTACTTATTAGGGGCACTGTTCTATATTACATATATGTATGTAACACATGATTAATTAGTTAACCTTAATTCCAATTTGATTGACGACTAATTAATTTACAATATTGTTCATTATTAATGAGCATTTACTATGGTAGTGTATTGATTAGGTCAATATTATCGGACAAAACATTTTAAACTATGGATGTCAACACTGAAACATATCCAAGCCTAACGTACCTTAATTGTAGAACTATTTTAGTAACCTTCACTTACAAATATCATTTTTTCACAGGGTTTTATGACTTTGTTTTACAGGAGGTCATCTAGATAGTCACCAACGCAGTACCAGATATTCTACAGCCAAGCAGTAGTTTTTGTTTTACTTATGCGGGATAAGTTACGTTTAATTTTTGCGGGAGTTTAACTACAACAAAAATATGTTCAACAAAACCACTTCAGTTTCCATAGTAAAGCAGTAGTTTGTAAACATTACTGTGTTCCGGTTCGAAGGGTAACTGCAGCTAGCGAAATTATTGGGCTGTTGAGACTAACCAAATGTCTCAATTTAATGAGCGCCAAAGCAGCGACGCCCAGGACTTTGTTTTGTTACTCAAAGTTCTGTGTATCGCTGCAATGGTCATGGGCATGCGTTATCTCTTACCATTAGAAAAGCGTCTTGTTCATCTCATTACTTTTACAAAAAACCATTTAAAGACCTGTCAACTACATATCAATTGACAAAGCCTACTATAAGGTGGCTCATTACGTGGAAGACAGGAATATATGGTTGTTGTAGCTTCTCTCTGCACTTGCATCCCCCTGGCTAAGTGACAATTGTAGTAAGCATAATGTATGTATTAATATTTATAACTGTAAATTGTAACCTAATATGAAAAGAAAGATCCACAAAAAAAATGCCTTGCTGAGTTTCTTGCCGGAGTCTTATCAGTTGAAGTGTAATTACGAGCCGGTGGTAGATTCAAACATGTAACTTAACGTTCATAAGTGCCTTACCAGGGCCTAAACTGAATAAATGACTTTTGATTTTGATTTTTGATTTTGATCAACGATGACATGAAATGTCACGTCATGAAATGTCTTAGTAACGAAACATGTTTTTTTTTTCTTGATTTTGGCTTTGTACATCTCAATCTAGTCTGAATAGTCATAGATATACAATTACAGATACACATAATTAGGTATCTAGATCCTTTTATTTTTCAAAGATAATGATCCAAGCCTAGTCCAAAACCTAAATTGCTATCATTTATAACATTTCCATTAGATTCATTATACAGCTGACCGCTCACTTTGACCCGCGTCAATCCTATTTAAACCTTAACTAAGGTGATATAAAGGTGACAGTCAGGTGACGAGAGGTGACACGGTCTAACCCCAATCACTAGCCTTTAGGTCTGGAATCATATTAGGACTACTAGCCTAACTACAAATTGCGCGAAAAGGCTAAATTTCAGATGGCTCAAAATACATTTTATTACTTTTACGTGCACAAAATGTTGAAAATACGTGATAAATATTATTTATAACGAAGCCTGATGAATCTTCCAACAGATGTGGATTATTCTTTTTAAGTTATACTATAAATAAGAGAATATATTGAAGTAGTATTTCATATCAAAGTGCTTACAACGTGTGAAACCTAAGTGTGGATTTAAAATAAAATTGCTTGTTAATCTGGTTTTTTTTTGAACACGTATAAGTCCACGTTTGGCCACCAACACTTTTATTTTATTTGTAAAAGTAATGAGACGAACAAGACGCTTTCCTGATGGTAAGAGATAACACCAGTTTATGACCATTGCAGCTATACTCAGAACTTTGAGTAGTAAAAAAAGCATCTTGGGCATCGCACCTTTAGCGCTCATTACTTTGAGACTTGAACAAGTGATGATGTGGTCGAAGATGAAGCACGCAGACTAAAAAGATACCTATTCACTCTGACCATGAAAAGACCTAGATTATATGTCAGGAAACAAGAAAGCCTGCAGCTTTATCTTCTGGCCTGGAAATGTTACTCATATCGTTTAAAACATGGATACATATCGCTAAAAATTGAAAAGCTAGGCGAGCACCCGGGATACACAATCTCGACATACGGGCCACGGAATTAGATTTTGCAGAAATGATGGCATCATACTAAGCTAGTACCCTGTTGTTATTTATTTTTATAAAAAGTACTATACTAAATGGGCTACAAGTGAATAAGACCGCATGGAATTTAAAAAAAAATTGTCCAGTTCGCAGAATTTTCAAAAAATTAATAATTCTGTAATTTCTACACAGAAATACTTTATTTTTATTTTTTAGCGCTTATAGGCTAGGTGTTTGACCGCTGCTCACCTGATGTTAAGTGACGGTGTGCTCAAAGATGGTAAAGCACACCTAGCCTAGAATGAAACTGGCTCTCAAGTGAGGCTGCCGGAACACACCGTTAGATGCTTGGCGGCAGATTTTGAACTTATGGGTGGTAGCTAGCCAGCCGAGTACTAGAAAGTACTCTACCACCACGCTATGGTTTCCTCACGATATTTTCCTTCACCGGCAGCTCAAGCTCATCGTTGGGGTTTGAACCCACGCCCTTAGGCATGCGAACCGACCGCGCTAACCACTGAGCTATCATCGCTACAAATTTTGGTAACCTAACATTTCCCGGTATCAAAAGTATCTTAATCTAGGTAATAAAATTTCATTCAAATCCGTTCAGCCTTTTTTCCGCGATCGAGTAACAGACATCCAATCATACAAATTTTCACATTTATAATATTAGTAGGATTCTATAATTGCACATATTTTGACCAAAATTGCTACAAAACCATTCTATTTAAAACATATCTCGCGCTCCGACTCGTTTCTCATAAATATGCGAGGGTTTGGTATCGACGGCGCTCCGCAACTTTGCGTTCACGCTCCATAGAATTTTCACTTATGCACTATGCATTTATGGCGAGCTCGACAACTTGACGCTCATAAATAACAGCCTTCTTTTACGATCAAAATATGAAGAAACAAAATATTTAATAATGTGTATCGGGTCCGGTTCTTTATTTCCGTCTGAAAGTTTCATTACAAAATAGAGTTGAGCAAAACATCGGTACCTTCTAGGCAAGCGCGCTCTATCGTAGACCGCATCTTCGTTTAACATCAGCTAGATGGCGGCCAAACGCAAGCCTATTTATCACTCTAATCTTCTAAATATATATAACGCACAGCCCAAACCACTAGACGGATCGGGCTGAAATTTGGCATGCAGGTAGATGTTATGACGCAGGCATCCGCTAAGAAAGGATTTTGATTAATTCTACCCCCAAGGGGATAAAATAGGGGATGAAAGTTTGTATGAATCTTTGTCAATTTTAAACCGATCGGGCTGAGACTTTGCATGCATAAAGCTACTATGACGTAGGCATCAAGCGTGGATGAAACCGCGGGTCACAACTAGTATTAATATAAAGGCGAAAGTTTGTGAGTGTGTAAGTGTGTTTGTATTTTTGTTACTTCTTCACGCTCAAACGACTGGACTAATTTTGATAAATGTTGGAGGTAGCAGACACCCTGGATTAACACATAAGCTATTATTTATCCAGATAAAATGTAGCGTGTAATGCTGCGGGGCGCGGCTAGTCTAAGTCCAGCGTGTCGCGGTGCTTGTTACCAAACTCCTCCAAAACGGCTGGACCGATTTGTATGAAATTTTGTGTACATATCGGATAGGTCTGAGAATCATATTTTTTTGTCGCAAAACGACATTTGCCGCTTTAATATAAAAAAAATGATTTCCTGTTTCCCTTGGTCACACCATAACATGAGAATGACTTTACTGATTTTATTGTTTTTTTTTTTAAGTTTTCTATTACTTTGTAGACGGTTCTTTCGGAAACAAAAATTAAGAAAATTGCGCAAAAAAAAAAAAAATTTTTTTTGTTTGCTGGTAACATCTAGCTTATAATAAAAATACTATCTCCATCTCAGATCAAAAGATCTCCATCAACGATAACTTGCTATCCAATGCTAAGACAGCAGCCTTCAGCGAGCGAACGCTTCTTCTCTCTGTTTTAATTTCGCCCTTAGCTTTCAAGCAAACTTTAGAATTTCTACCAATAAATAATCAATCAGATGTTCAATTCAAATATGTGTAAGGTTCGACAGTTAAATTTAAAATTGTTAAGATACAATGGCAACATGTTTTAAAAAAAAAAAGAAATAGAATGACGGGATGAACTTTTTGGAAGGCTGACACTCGTTGTTGGACACCGGTGGTGAAAGGTTGTACCAAAGTTTGATAAAACAATTGAAGTATTGTAATATAAGAATTCGAACTACATTTGAGTTTTACTGATAGTTTTACAATTCAGAAGTGGTACCGAGCTCGCAAACTGCGTAAGTAAACAATTTT
This sequence comes from Biston stratarius, assembly GCA_950106695.1. Classification (NCBI taxonomy): domain Eukaryota; kingdom Metazoa; phylum Arthropoda; class Insecta; order Lepidoptera; family Geometridae; genus Biston; species Biston stratarius. The sequence goes on along the minus strand of OX467109.1, from coordinate 16,210,687 downwards.
ATTAAACCGTGATACTATAATTTTGAAGTTTAAAATGTTAGCGTTACTTTACAAATAATCTTTAAGCGTGTGGTTCGGATATTTAAAAAAAATACCATGTAATTTGAGGTACCTGTGAATAGGTATAGTTGCGTTAGTAAGTTCAGAGTAAAATGTGGGTGAGGGTACTTGTATATGCAATGAAAATAACATTAGAAGCTTGCAGTGTTCATTATAAGTATTTGTATTTGGTTAGCGGCTACTCTATGATTCGATCTTTAAAATTATTGAATTCAACTATACGGAAACTTGTTGAAACTTGTCGAAACTTGTTGAAACTTGTTGAAACTTGTTGAAACTTGTTATGTAACTTGTTAATTTAATACCAATGCCTGATGTTACATGATACTACGGATGCTCAGTGATATTCTGACTGAAAATTAACCCAATAACGCGGGCACTAAATTATTTGGCAACGTTCTTGGGGTTGCTTAAGTCATGAAGTTTTATATTATGCTGAGACACCTACAATCACGTTGTATTTAAATACAAAAACGATCATTATCTATAATACGTAAAACAATTATTTCTTATACTTATATAATCGAGATTAATATTGAAAACGGGTGTGAGCTTCAGAAACATGGACGATCCTGGGGTCGACCAACGGCGGCTAGCAAGTCCGCGACGTGAGTGGAGTGCCGCCAGGCGCAGCCGCAGCCGCAGCCGCCTCGGTGGGCATGACCGCAGCCGCAGTCGCAGCCACAGTCGTGGCCGCAGCCGCGCCAGTGGGGATAGCCGCAGCCGCCTCAATAGGCGCAGCAGCAGCCAATGTCTTCGTGAACGAGAACAAGATCTGGAGCGTGAACGACAGCGACTTCGCCTCCTCGGGGAGGCGCTTCAGCGAGAACGTGTTGAAGAAAACCGGACGAGGCAGAACGAGCAGCGCCGTCACACACCGCGAACCGAACTACGCGCGGCTCGTAGTAACCAGCGGGATCAACGGAACCACGACACTAGCACTAGACGTCGTTCAAGGTCATGTAGCCCTTCCTTCTCTGCTAAAGATATTATTAAGATAATCCAGTCTCTTAAGGGTAGTTCAACGTCGCAGCCGTCTGAACCGAGTGCACAATTGGTCGGTAAATTTGACTACAAAAATATTTTACCGGATTTCGATCCCTCCACCAAAAACCAACGCATGGACGTATGGCTTCGAAAGGTCAATGAGTGTGCCTCAGTTTACGGCTGGGACGAAAAGACGACGATACATTTTTCCATGCAAAAACTGCAAGGACTGGCCAAAACATGGTATCAAAGTTTAGACTCAATTCGCCATACATGGGTTGAATGGCAAGACAAATTACTTAAAGCGATCCCATGTGAACAAAATTATGGCCAGTCTTTGGAGGATATGCTAAGGCGTAAAAGCAGGTTTAATGAACCCATTGAAAATTATTTCTATGAAAAACTTGCTCTGATTAACCAATGCGAAATAACGGGTAAACGGGCTGTCGACTGTATTATCCATGGTCTCACAGATAGGACTGTTAAGTCCAGTGCTTTAGCGTTACGGTGCTCCGAACCCGACCAACTGCTGCAGTTTCTGCTTAGCAACAAGGAGTCGTATCAGGGTCCACCACGGAGCAAATATATTGAAAATTCGAATTCAAAAACATATGAAAACGGACAGACTTACAAGCCTAGTGGTAGACCCAAAACCACCTCCACACTTTTCTGCTACAACTGTAAGGAGAAAGGACATCCGTATTTAATGTGCAGTAAGCCACTACTAAAATGCAATATCTGTAACAAAATAGGACACAACGGTGAAAATTGTCGCGGGAATCAAACTATTCGGAACGACAACGTGCCTAAAGCTATGTGCATATCGACTTCCAAGCAAAACGGGAAATATGTAAAAGACGTGATAATAAACGGCGTAACATTAGCAGGTTTTATTGACTTTGGAAGTGAGGTTACTTTGATACGGGAATCGACAGTTGCAAAGTTAGACCTCAAGCATGATGGGGCTCCAACAACAATGAAGGGATTTGGGAATGGATTAGTCCATTCTTTAGGATCGGTAACCATAACCCTGAATATAGATGGGGTGTCTGCTGTAGTAACGTGCAGGGTTGTGCAAGATGGCTTACTTGACAAACCTCTGCTAGTTGGTCAGACGTATTCTGAGCAACCGCACATAGTGGTGGTCAAGGATACATTCAAATTACAGTTCCTAGATATAGGTACCCAGATGCCTACTGCATGCGTTAACGACGATGAAAGTCCATCGATGCGGGTTCGTATAGTTGGTCATGGGAGGCTGTATGGCTCAGCAAGTATTAGAGCAGCGACAAAATCTGAATTTAGTGGGAACATATTGTTAGACACAAAGTTAGTAGGTAGACCCGACCAACAATTTGTTGTAATTGGTGGCATCCACCAGGTTACAAATGGCTCTTTAAACGTCACGGTGACGCCGTGTTCTATTCCTTGTGTGCTTCAAGGAAATTTCGTGTTTTCTCGAGCTCAAGTTGTTGAAGTCGTCAAAAGACTGGTGTCACATTCGGATAATTCTGTCGCGGAGGTGGACAAATTGACTGTCAACAAAATTAATGAGTGTCAGGTGCAGCTGGGCGAGTGTGTTTCCTTTGAGCATAGGGTCAAACTCATGGACTTGCTTGAACGTTACGAACATTGCTTCGCCTTTGAATTGACGGAACTAGGGTGCACAGATGTCACGAAGATGAAAATAGAACTTAAAAATGATCAACCCGTTGTGTATAGGCCATACAGACTATCACAACATGAGCGCGAAAAGGTCAGAAACATGATTAATGGAATGTTAGAAGCCGGAATCATTAAAGATTCCGTGTCAAATTATGCTAGCCCAATAATTTTAGTCCGGAAAAAGGACGGCAATGTGCGTATGTGTGTCGACTACAGAATGTTAAATTCATTAACGGTTAAGGAACGCTATCCAATGCCAGTTATTGAGGACGAAATATCTCGCCTATCCGGACAGTCCTGGTTCATCAGTCTAGATTTAATGTCAGGGTACTATCAAGTCCCTATTGCTGACCAATACAAACATTTAACTGCCTTTGTCACGCCGGATGGACATTACGAATTCAACCGTGTGCCATTCGGCTTGGCAAATGCACCTGCGCTATTTCAAAGGATGATGAACCAAGTCTTGGGTCCGGCGCGATTCGGTAAGGCCACTGTGTACATTGATGATGTACTAGTTTATGGGAAGGAACCAGACGAAGTTTTAGCTAGGCTTGAGGAAGTGTTACAGCTTTTAGACGGGGCTAACCTTAAATTAAACTTATCCAAATGCCGGTTTTTGCAAAACCAAATAGACTATTTGGGCTACGAAATAAGCTCAGCAGGGATGCGACCAGGCGAAGCAAAAATAAGGTGCGTATCTGATTTTCCGAAGCCTGGAAACGTCCATGCCGTCCGGCAATTCCTGGGGCTGGCGAGCTACTTCAGGAAATTTATCCAGAATTTTGCTGAATTAGCTGCGCCCCTCACGAGATTGCTAAAGAAAGATGTACGATGGGAATGGACAAATCAGCAACAGCAAGCGTTCGATGCTCTTAAGCAAAGGTTGATAAGTAGACCAGTCCTAGCTATATACGATTATTCGTCAGACACTGAGCTCCACACGGACGCCAGCCGAGTAGGCGTTGGGGCAATATTACTCCAACGCCCTTGTGGGACTGACACTGCAATGAAGCCGGTGGCTTACTACAGCCGGCAGACGACTCCAGAAGAGAAAAACTTCCATTCCTATGAACTGGAGACTCTGGCCGTGGTATGTGCCCTAAAAAAATTCCGAGTATTCCTACTGGGAAAGGAATTCAAAATAGTTACGGATTGTAGCGCACTCAGGTCCACCTTTCAGAAGCGCGACCTCATACCTCGCATAGCGCGATGGTGGCTTGTCTTGCAAGAATTCGACTGTACGGTGGAATATAGAGCCGGTACAAAAATGGCTCACGCAGACGCTCTTTCCAGAAATCCACCATTCGAAACAGATACACAAAGACAGAGTACATTGCAGAAAACGTCACAGTACCCAACAGTACTTGCTATTAGTGACGAAGATTGGTTGCTGACTTTGCAACTTGGTGACACGGAGCTAGGTAGGATTCGAAACATTCTTGGCTCCAACTTGGACCCAAAGGGACTTGAGTACGTCAAGGATAATTATTTAATGCGAGACAACAAATTGTTTAGGTGTTTAGATGGAGATAGGAATAACATTCGGTGGGCCGTACCTAAGGGTGCGAGGTGGCAAATGTGTAGGATGAATCATGACGATATTGGTCACATTGGGTATGAAAAGACACTTGAACGCATTAAAAAGCACTACTGGTTCTCAGGAATGAACCGATTCATTAAGAAATACGTAGGATCCTGTATCGAATGTGCGTATGCAAAGAAAACGTCGACGACTCGAGAAGGGTTGTTACATCCCATTGCGAAAGTTAGCGTACCCTTCCATACCGTGCACATTGACCACCTCGGACCTTTCGTGAAGTCTAAAAGAGGCAACACCCACATACTAGTCACTGTCGATTCGTTCACGAAATTTGTCTTTATAAAGGCAGTCCGAAATACCAAAACAGTAAATGCTATTAAAGTATTGGAGTACATATTTGACACATTCAGGAACCCAGACAGACTCATCAGTGACCGTGGCAGCTGTTTTACAGCACACGCTTTTAAAAAGTTCTGCCTTGACAGAGGGGTTAAACATGTCTTAAATGCTGTCGCAAGTCCCAGGTCTAACGGGCAGGTTGAAAGATACAATAGGACGATCTTGGACTCTCTGACAGCACAAAATCTAAAGGGAGATGAAAGAGATTGGGACAGCAACTTAGGATGCATACAATGGGGTCTTAACAACTCTATTCAAAAGACAATAGGCAGAGCGCCTGCTGAAGTGATGTTTGGCACGTCAATGAATAGTGAGAATAAACCAATACTAAACGAAATAGCTAACGCTGTACGGGAGTCAATTGATTTGAATCAGATGCGCGAGGAAGTAAAGGAAAGAATTGACAGAGAGCAAGTGAAACAGAAGCAGTACTACGATAAAGGTCGGAAGCCTGCGCATGTTTATAAGAAGGGGGATTTAGTCAAGGTAGCAAAATCAAGTTTCCAAAATAATGGAAAAAGCACTAAACTGTTGCCTACATATGAAGGTCCACTAAAGATAGTTAAGGTTCTTGGCAATGATCGGTACAAGGTAGCTCCTATCCCTGGGTTCGAAGGTATGAGGAATAAGCGTAAAACCACCGTTGCCTCGGACCGGATGCAACCGTGGATTCATTTGGCATCTTTGGAAATGGACGATGAAAATGACTCTGAAACCATGGATGATAATAGTGACCATGAGATGTAATGTCTGACTTGATGATGATTGATTTATTGTGATGGTTAAACATCTTAATGATATTTTTTATTTTTTTTGCGCTTATGTATTGTTGCAGATCAGGAGCGAGAATTGATGGGTTCGTTACCTGACTACATAGTTGTTATAAACTTGCTAGCCGATGGTCAGAAGCGAGAATTGATTGGTTCGCTAGCTGGCAAGCTATATCGTTGCTGCAAACTAGTCGGTCTATGGTCGGGAGCGAGAATAGATTGGTTCGTTATCTGACATAGATTGGACTAGTTGCAGCCAGACCCTCGAGAATGGATGGGTTCGAGGTAAACAGGTAATTGTATATTCTTAAGAATTGATTGGTTTAGGAATTGCAATTACCTGTAGCGATTAGTTATAACTAAGCTACACTAGAATAACAATTGCAGTTGTTATGAATGACAGATAATTGTAAATTCTTAAGAATGGATGGGTTTAAGAATTACAATGACTTAACTATACTATTAGAGCTAGTTCAGTGGCCGTTATAGATTAATGTATTTAGAATGAAACGGTACTATAAAGTCATGATTACGAATGATTTAGGTTAAGAAGTAGGGTATGAGTTTCATTAAAATATGCTTAAGAATATATAACTGTATGGTAACTTAATTGCAATATTTAAATTTGGAATAAAGAATAATATTATATAATTTATAATATAAATTTAATTTCACATGGTTATAAGTGTGTAATTTAGTTTAAATAATTTACAAAGTGAGCTAACCTCCTAAGTGTTCCGAGTGTAAGGTTTCCAACAGAAGCGTGTATGGGGTCATACACGTTATCAGGATGGTCGAGTGTAAGGTTCGACAGTTAAATTTAAAATTGTTAAGATACAATGGCAACATGTTTAAAAAAAAAAAAGAAATAGAATGACGGGATGAACTTTTTGGAAGGCTGACACTCGTTGTTGGACACCGGTGGTGAAAGGTTGTACCAAAGTTTGATAAAACAATTGAAGTATTGTAATATAAGAATTCGAACTACATTTGAGTTTTACTGATAGTTTTACATATGGTATATAATGTTTTTGCAAGCAAACATTTTTAATAGAAAATTGCAGTTGCAATTTTAAATTTAGTCGTCACCGAATCATTTAGTACTGCGTATACATACATTTCTTTACAAAGTTAGCGAAGTGAGTGAAATTTGAGACGTTTTCCTCTACGTCTCGGCTATATTTGCCCACAATAGCCTTCGCTAAGCGGCTACCGGTGTCCGGTTTCAGCCGCTACACAGAAATGGCCAACTACGGTATCAAGGCATGGAATATATCGACTGGAATGGCAAAATCAGTTTTAACCTGTACAAGTGTACAACGAATATGAAACCGATTGTCATAGAGCGCTATTACACAAAATTGTATCGTATTCTTCTGTTTTAAACCTCACTTTTGTATTACATTTTTTTAATTATTAATTGTGTTGGTATTTTTGTAATTAACCTACTTCAAAAAAGAAGAGATTCATAATTTGCTTGTATTTTTTTGTAGTTTTTTTTTCTTTTTTTGTCATAAAAGTTTATTACAAAAATAACTAGTAACATGACATTGGAATGAATTTATCCTGGAACAGCATAAGATTTGCCCCCGGGAGATGGATAGCAGGTGGCATCCGTGGCAATGCCGTAACGGATATGTTGTAGTACCAATACCGAAGCGTAGGTACTAAGTTTCTTTATAATATTCACTTATTATTTTTTTAATAAAATAATTGTGGTTTTTGTTTAGCCTGAAATAAATTAATGTATTATTTTATTTACATCGTTTTTATATCACATACTTAGGCTCAAACTAATGCTAATATCTACAACTAACACAACATATATATTTAAAAAAAAAAACGAAAAATAACAAGAAAGTATGCAATCTAATCTAAATCCCACACGATGATGAAAATGTGACCAGAACGCAATATAAAAATCATGTACTTAATTAAATATCTAATTTTTTATCTAAATCTTACCTCCCCCATTTCTAGACGCATCTCAGCGTTATATCAATAAGGGTATGGTCAAATGCAAAATTTATTTTAAATTTAATAAATACAATTACCTAACTCATAAGATATTTTCATTATGCAATTGACTTAATAAAACTGATAAATCATGATATATACTGTGAACTATGAGCATTGTTTTACCGAATACGCTCATACTTACAACGACAGTTAAAATACACATATATCCATTCTATTTAGTGCTGATATGCGGACTGAACATTCATTCAATACGATAGTTTGACGGCGGGGTTCTAGAGGAGAGTAGGGTTACTTTGGCAGTTCCATTGCAATTTCGTTGTTTCGGAAAGTGGGTTAGAGTATTTAGGAACTGAAAGTCCCCGGAATTAATCGTACTGATTACCTACTAGAATGATAATTCGATTCAAGAATAACTAATTTATTTTACAAGCTGTACAGCCAAGAGCCTTAAAAAGCTATACCGCTTCATGGTAGTGTAAGGTTTTTAATTTATTTTCCATGGTGGCACTAATTTTGACCTCTCATTGGCAATACTGTGGGTACTTGGCGGAGCGCAGGAAAAGAAGGATGGTAGGTTGTTTTTATCGGGCAGTTGGATTCTGTCGTCCGAACGCGAAAGGATAGTGGATTTGGTTGGTAACAATATATTAGATAAGAAACCTATGTTTGTGAAATATACTTACCTGTTCGAGATACAGCTGTTTTAATTACGAGTACCGACGTTTCCTGCCATAAGAATAAGGTAGTTTTACATCAGACAATCCAAAAACTCAAACTAAACGTTTGAATTCCACATTAATCTTGCAAAATTTGCTGGCCGAGTGGGTGTTCTTTAATATATACAATCTGGAAGCCTTCAAGTCGCAAGTGAATCAGTTTCTTCTAAGCAAGCATGCCCCATAGTAAACCGCCATCAGGCGAGATGGCGGACACACGCTAACCTATATGTAACAAAAAAACAATCAAATATGAATTCACACCGACTCCAAATTGCTAGCAAACTCATTCATTAAAATCACCGAAGCCTTTCCGTAATAAATTCGAAAAGTTTTTTGTAAAATGGCGTTTATCAAAGCAACCATTGTGCCAATTCAGTTTCCTGATCAGAAAGGAGCACAAACAATTTACTTAGAGGGAATTTTGTTCATTACTTTTCGCGAGCGGGCAAAGTTAGTCGTCCTTCCTTTGAGAGAGTTCCTATCTAAATCTGCCCTGAGGGTCACTCTCAAAGGGTTGGCTACACTTAAGGCGCCTAGGATGAACTAACTGCGAGACATTCCTTCCGCCTAATTACTATTTTACTAGGGGGTAGATCTCAGAAGCTAGTCGTCTAGGTAGGTACCACCTCAGTATCAGATATTCCGCTACCAAGCAGTAGTGTGTACACATTACTGAGTTCTGGTTTGAAAGGTACTGCAGCTAGCGAAATTACAGGGCTGTTGACACCAACTATTGAATGTCTCAAGTTAATGAGCCCCAAAGCAGCGATACCCTGGACTTTGTTTTGCTACTCAAAGTTCTGTGTATCGCTGCGATGGTCATATATAAGGACATCCGTTATCTCTTACCATCAGGAGAGCGTCTCGTTCAAATCATTACTATTGCATAAAAAAACTAAACGATCAGGTGTCCCAGTCGACAAAGAAAATATAATATAAAAATGCCAGTAGATATACCACTAGAATAGAATAGAATACGATTTTATTGAACACCAACATTTGACACATAACAAAAAGAACTATTAAAAAAGATAAACAAAACATTATCTAGACTAATTTGTAGCAGTATAACGGCGACCTTATCGTCTAGAGCGATTTCTTCCAGACAACCTTTGGATGGACATTAGGCAGTGCTTAGCTATTAGGGCGTCCTTACTTGCTTAAGTCAATAGCCAGAGCCAGTTCCAAGTGTGCTCATCTCTAACTATGACGTCACTTTTTGCGTGGTGGTAGGGTACTTTCTAGTACTCGGCTGGCTAGCTACCACCCTCAAGTTGAAAATCTGCCGCCAAGCATCTAACGGTGTGTTCCGGCAGCCTCACTTGAGAGCCAGTTCCATTCCAGGCTAGGTGTGCTTTACCATCTTCGACCACACCGTCACTTAACATCAGGTGAGTTGTGGTCAAATACATAGCCTGTCAGCCATTAAAAAAAAAAAACTTAATATCCCATGAGTTATACTTAACAACAATTTTTTTTTAAATTGAGCAACTGTAACGACTCACGACGATGTATATTGTCTTGTCCTTGCTTTTCTTTAAAAGCATTTAATTTAAAAAAAAACTCTTTTTGGACCATGTAAAACAATTTACACCCGATTTAAATGTCTGACATGACATTGACATCGGTTGTGTTAGTCTTGAGTTTTGGTGAAAGGAAGCAAAGTTTGGAGGAATAATTTACATGAGTCCGGTGGCTTATTCGTCAATGGAGGGCAAGTTTTTTTCGCTTTTTAGCTGAAAAATCGTCCACGATTCGACCTCAAGACTCGGTTTTATGGAGGTCAAGTGTCTGCTAGTAAAGAATGGAATCATCAGTCTAGCAAGAACTTATAAGGTTTAATACTTCGGAAACAAGCGTGCAAAAAAGTTGTTAGACACGACACGCCTGTCTTTTCTATAATTATGTATTGTCGCTAACTTATAACGTTCTTTTCAACATTCTCTTGGTAGTAGATCTCCTTACCAGGAGGTCATCTAGGTAGGTACCACCGCAGTACCAGATATTCTGCTACCAAGCAGTAGTGTGTAAACATTACTGTGCTCCGGTTTGAAGGGTACTACAGCTAGCGAAATTACAGGGCTGTTGAGACAAACTTTTGCGTGGTGGTAGGGTACTTTCTAGTACTCGGCTGGCTAGCTACCACCCTCAAGTTGAAAATATACCGCCAAGCATCTAACGGTGTGTTCCAGTAGCCTCACTTGAGAACCAGTTCTATTCCAGGCTAGGTGTGCTTTACCATCTTCGAATGCCTCAAAGTAATGAGCGCCAAAGCAGCGATACCCTGGACTTTGTTTTATTACTCAAAGCTATGTATCGCTGCGGTTAGTCTCAACAGCCCAGTAATTTCGCTAGCTTTTGTACCCTTTAACGCTATCTGGTACTATAGGTATATATGTATACTACTTCCCACGCCCATTTGGAATAGTAAATCCAGGTTCCAATAATTCCAGATAGCTAAGACAAATCCGTGGACACTAACTCCCCATACAAACGGAAACTTGGAGAGTGGGATGTAAATCAATAGTATAGTAGCTTGCAATAGGCGCTGTCAGCCATTGTAACTTCCGGTTATCCGGGAAGCTTTAGTTTAGTATCGGATAATGTCCTTGCCTATCTCAATGCAAATGTATCGATATAATAGAGTTGCGCTCGATTCTATTCGATATACTCCATGTTAAGCGGTGTGTCGTATTTAGTAGAAGCATGAGTTGCCTTATAAGTTTTGCAAAAGATTTCTTTTAGAGATGCTGTAAATGATTTTATGGCGAATGTTTTTTTTTGTGCTATTTTTATATTTGTATTTCAATACTTTTTTAATATATTAATTAATGTCGTAGGACATTTTACACAGCGCCATCTAGCCCCAAACTTAGCAGAGCTTGTTTTATGGGGTCCAGATAATTGACACACACACACACACACACATCATCAGCCATAGGTCGCCCACTGCTGGACATAGGCCTCCTCCTGGGGGGGTTTTGCCAATACTCGCCACGCTTGGCAGGCGGGATGGCGAGCGCAGTTAGGTGTGATTGTTTAAGGAAGACGCTGCTGCCCATCTTCCGGATTACATCCCTTAGCCGACTCTTACGGCAACCACGGGTAGAGAGGGTGGGGTACTATTCTTACGCCGGCACCACCACGGCAACGGTAGCTGACATACTTTTAATATTACAGAACATCCAGACACAGGACAAACATTTATCGTCACATAAATGTGTATACTGGTGGAAATCGAGCACATGTTGCCATTGTTTGTGTGCGTAGTAAGACAAGGTTACGCGCACGTAGTACTCCGATTTGACTCCTTGAAGAAGGCCATCAAAAGATGTGGCCTAAGCTATAGTCGACGTATTTAATCGTAAGTAATACTGTATAAATACGTATATATATATATATTTATAAATGTAATAGTAACGAGACGAACTCGACGTTCTCTTGATGGTAAAAGACAATGAAAGGATAGTCATGTCCATGACCATTGCAGCGGTACACAGAATGTTGAGTAGTAAAACAAAGTCCAGGGTATCGCTGCATTGGCGCTCATTACTTTGAGATATTCAATGGTTAGTCTATAGCCCTATAGTTTCGCTTGCTCCTGTATCATTCAAAACGAAACACAGTAAAGCTTACACTACTACTGCTTGGCGGCAGAATATTCTTCTGCTAAGATCTACCAGTAAGATGATAGGATGATATGAAGATGAAAGAACTTTCAAATAATTAAAGTAAGCCAGATAAGCGAACACTAGTAAAATGGCCGAAGCCTTTTACCACAATACCTTATTACAATATTATATGTCTTCCTGTTTTAAAGTGAAAAATAATAAGACGAAACCTTTTATATTCGTATGCGCTAGTAAAAGAAAATGCTGCCAGAGCTGAGTGGAGAGATTTCCAACACGTCGGAAAGAGGGCGAGTGAATAGTTATTTTTTATTTACTTGCCAATATAACGAGTTCTGTGCAATTTCTTAGAATGTAACATGAACATTTTGCAGCTTTTGTGCCAGAGATATCCGCATCAGCTTGTGAAATACGCGAGCTTGAGGCTTTATGTGTTGGCTGAGCTGCAGGGTGTGAGTTCGATTTCCACCGGAAGAAATATTATGTGACGATCAATGTTTATTCTGTCTGGGTGTTCTACATTATGCATGTATTTACAAAAGAAAAAGGTATTTAACTTTTCTGTCAGTCTGGTTGCCATAGTACAAGCTTTGCTTAGTTTAGGGCTAGTTGGCGCTGTGTCAAATGTCTTAAAAAATACAAATATTCTGCCACCAAGCAGTAGTGTGTAAACATTACTGTGTTTCGGCTCGAAGGGTACTGCAGCTAACAAAATCACAGGGCTGTTGAGACTAACCATCGAAAGTCGCGATACCCTGGATTTTGATTTGCTACTCAAAGTTCTGTGTATCGCAGCAATGGTCATAGAAATGCGTTATCTCTTACCATCAGAAGAGCGTCTCGTTCGTCTCATTACTTTTACTTAAACAAGTGAAATTTTACCAAAAAAACTGACTTCATATGGTTTTCCATGGATGCCATTGTCAAAACTGGACCAAATTGAAATGGGACCACAAAGCACTAGCTTTCAAATAAAAAAGAATCATCAAAATCAGTTCACCCAGTCGAAAGTTAGGTAACAAATATTAAAAAAAAAAAAACGTGTCGAATTGAGAACCTCCTCTTTTTTTTTAAGTCGGTTAAAAATAACCTTGTTACCGGACGGTCAGATAAGCGTGACATAAGGGCAATTAATATATGTATAGTCCATCTTATTATTTTTAACTTTATTTCGACTCTGATAAACTTAATTTGCACAGAAGTGTTTAAATTTGAATGAATTCGAATTCATCCAATATCCCGCAGCAAATCAAACTGCGGTGGCAATACAAATTTACGAGAACAGTTGGGGTAGTGACCTAGAATGGGAATTGCATAACAGCGGGTCACGTGACACGATGGGACCGAACTGTGAAACAATTCTACCTGATTTTACCGGTTTTTACCAGATAACAGAAAAATAACCTTAAGTTTTTATGTTTTATTTTATTGATGATCATTGTTTTTTTTTTGTAATTTTGACATTTTGTCTTTCTAAATTGACATTTTGATTTTATTATTCTATTTAACGAATTGTATGTGAATTTGGACTAGATCTGAATAAAATGATTTATTATTAAGTTACTGTTACGGTTCTTGGATTTCTATTAATAGATTTCAATAGATTTTCAATCCTTCTTTTGGTTGGCAGGCTAGGCAATTTGACCATAACTCATGTAATGTTAAATAACGGTGTGTTTAAAGATGGTAATCACACCTAGCCTAGAATAGTACTGGCTCTCAAGTGACGCTACCGCAACACACCGTTAGGTGCTTGGCGATAGAGTTTTAACTTCGGGTAGTAGCTTGTCTGCCGAGTACTTAAAAGTACAGTACCACCTTATGTATTCCTTTTCTTCAACCCAGTATGTTCATGAATAGTCCCTACTAATAATTATTTGACCAAAGCGGTAATGATCAACTCGGTCTTTGTAATATGCGTGTCATAGAGTATATGACGTCACGACACATCGTTTGGTTTGTATGAACAAGGTTGTATATACCTATTTTTTTTCAGATATTTACGGGAAATGTAGGAAACTTGGATGGTATCCAGATTCAAGATTAATTTATTTGTTAGAATGTGTGTTTATTTGTAACAATCATAATATCGTGCATAATTCCTTGCCCGCAGAGACATACAAATAATCAAGATAAAATTTCAAGGTATCAAAATGTCAAATCCGTGCCGTGGTGGTGCCTACGTAAGAGTTGTACCCCACCCTCTCTACCCGTGGTTGCCGTAAGAGTCGGCTAAGGGATGTCATCCGGTAGATGGGCAGCAGCATCATCATCTACGTACCGTATTTTTTCGTCTGATATACCTCAGTGCCTGAAGTCGAAAGTATTCGACCAGTGTGTGTTACCGGTGATGACTTATGGCGCTGAAACGTGGTCTCTGACTATGTGCCTTCTTGATAAGCTCAAAGTTGCACAATGAGCTATGGAGAGGGCTATGCTCGGAGTTTCTCTACGAGATCGAATCAGAGATGACGAGATCCGTAGACGAACCAAAGTTACCGACATAGCACAACGGATTAGCAAGTTGAAGTGGCAATGGGCAGGGCACATAGCACGTAGAACTGATGGCCGATGGGACTGCAAAGTTCTGGAATGGAGACCACGGACCGGCAAGCGCAGCGTAGGACGTCCACCCAGAAACGACCACAACACAAGGTGGACAGACGACCGCAGGAACACGCTGGATGCGAGCCGCTTCCAACCGGTCTTTATGGAAGTCAATGGGGGAGGCCTATGTCCAGCAGTGGACGCTCTATGGCTGAAATGATGAAAAATAATGATGAAAATGTCAAATACCTAGTCAATAATAAAAAAATATTGAAAAAGAAAAACATACACACAAACAAATATAGTATTATAGTATATCAAATAGTCAAAAAGAGGATATCAATCACACTAATATTATATAGGCGAGTATGTTTGTATGTTTGTAACTTCTTCACGCTCAAACTGGCTGGACTAATTTTGATAAAATTTGATATGGAGGTAGCTGAAACCTTTTATTAACACATAGGCTACTTTTTATTTAAAAAACGTTATGTTTACGTGGGAAGAGCAGGTAACACTGTGAGGCACAGCTTGTATTCAAATATACTTGATTCCACTTTAAGTTTTATTGTCTAATTGTCGTTTTAAGTTGCCCAAACATAATGCACACGTGAAATGCCGGGACAGAATAAAAATAACTTTAGTTTGCGATCTAGTTATCAGGACTAAGGTAGGTGCGGGTAATAAAGCCTGTCGGCTAATAAGGCCTAAATAGCAAAAATACTATTTAAAATAACCGGTGCTGCTCAAGGTCCCACTTGCATGGACCTAACATTCATAGACGGCGCTTCAAACCTCTTGCGAAGCGTTAGCTCGCTCATTGCCATCAGTGCGGCATCATTAATTGCGAGGATCGGTCTCGCTACTCGATTAATAAGAATTCGTCCGAATCAATCGTGAGTATTTTTTTTAAATATACACTCATATGTATAATATTACGCTATAGTTTTGTATTACTTCATGCTTTTACTATTTTTGATGTTTAAATAATATATCATAATTTGTATAATGTTGTTTTAACATTTTCTTTACACACGTTGTCGACGGTTATTAAGGCCTACTAAATTCTACCGTAGGCCTTATTATCCTTTTGTTATATTTCTTTTATATGTATCGACATTTGTCTGTTTTACAGTTTATATTCAAAATATTCGGTATGTACATGAATGAATATAAGTAATTACAAGTGTTTACTAAATGATTTAATGTTTTTTTTTTGTGACTACAGTGAACGAGCATTATGGACAGAAAATGACTCGTCTGTGCGAACAGTACAAAGTGGAAGACTGAGCACATATGTATAAGGCTGCAGAGAGATATAAAATTCCCAAAAGAACCATTCTTAATCATCTCCAGACCGGCAGTTTGAAAAAATCTCTAGGTCGAAAATCCCTACTTAACGACGACCAAGAAGCGGACCTTGTTAGCACCAGTCACCAAAGACTTGTTTGACAAAATGAAGGCAGACAACAAAATAAAAAAGACTCCCAAAGGTAGACGTCGTGCTAAACAGAAGTTGTTGGAGAGTTGGTACTGTCACGGTTGTGAGGAGGACAGGATGGCTGGTGTGAGACAATGCTATGCTAAAAATGCGGCAAGTGGTATCACGAGGAGAGCGTTGGCCTGTCAGCGGATGATAGAGATAATTTTGAGTGTTTTAATGGATGTTAATCAAAGAAAATTATTATTATTTTTAAGACTAGCGTGATTAATGTATAATTATTCATTATTGATACCAATTACCAAATATAAGAACCCTATTTTGATTATTTATATATGTTAAAGTCTTAGGCCTTATTATCCTACCATAGTATAATAAAGCCTACTGACAAGGTTTTTGTAAATGTTTAATTTTGTTTTTGTTTACGGCAGAAGTTGCCATGTTTTGTTTATATTCGATAGTGTTTGATTTTAAGTTTTGATTAACGTTAAAATTTGTTGATTCTGATAAATACTTTTTATTTTATTTCAAATCTCCCTTAGCTAGGCCTTATTACCCGCACCTACCTTACGATTCGGGAGATAGCAAGTGATAAATCGGTTGGAGGCTCCCTGGCAAGGTCGCGTTTAGACGTCCACCTACAATCTAACGTAATAGTTAGCATTCTAACTATACTTAGAATTTTCTACGCAACTTGGCTCCATTACCGTTACCATTAGATGTTTGTTATAACGTTACCATTACCGTTTATTTTATGTTAACGTAATGAAACAAACGAGACGCTCTCCTGATGGTAAGAGCATAACAATTGCAGTGGTACACAGAACTTTGAAAAGCAAAACAATGTCCACAGCATCGCTGATTTGGCGCTCATTATTTTAAGACTTTCGATGGTTAGTCTCAACGGCTTTCGCTAGCTGCAGTACCCTTGCAACTAGAACACAGTAATGTTTACACACTACTGCTTGGCGGCAGAATATCTGGTACTGCGAAGGTTTTACCAGACGGCCTTTTGACCTACCTAACATCAGGTCTTAATCGCGCACAAAAAACTGCATAGGCCTCCTCTTGGGGGGGTTTTGCCAATACTCGCCACGCATGGCAAGCGGGTTGGCGAGCGCAGTTAGGTGTGATTGTTCAAGGAAGACGCTGCTGCCCATCTTCCGAATTACATCCCTTAGCCGACTCTTACGGCAACCACGGGTAGAGAGGGTGGGGTACTATCCTTACGCTGGCACCACCACGGCAAAATTAAAACCCGGTGATAAATATAATTATGTTTTCAAGTCGCGAAAGTATAATAATGACATATAGTGTGAATAAAAAACTGACCTACATATCTATGTATCTAACGAAGCCATGTAAAGAATCACCTCAGCTGGTTGAAATACAAGTTTCAGCTCGTATCCGTAAATAACCGTAAATTATCCGGAACCCCCATCCCTCGGCGTATATTGGAAAAGTTCTGTCGTTCAGGCGCTATATCCGCCGCACCCGACGTCGCTCGCATCACTCTACGCTTGTAGTTCGATCTAGCTGTAGTTTCTGGGTGTTACAGTGCTTTTTGTTTATTTTACTTTTGTTATGGATGTCTAGATGTTTGACAACAGCCACCTGATATTAAGTGACGGTATGGTCGAAGATGGTAAACACACTTAGCCTGGAATGCAAGATGAGACTGTCAGAACGCACTGTTAGGTGTTTGGCGACAGATTTTCAACTTGTGGGTGGTAGCTAGCCTGTCGAGTACTAGAGAGTACCCTGCCACCATGCTATCATTTTCTCATGATGCTTTCCTTCAACAGTAGTTCAAGCTCATTTTTTGCATTTAATTGGCTCTTTCACCGTCTAGGCGAGACATATGTATGTTTTTAAAGTAATCCCATCAAAAACATAATTGTAAAATGAGAGCCAAGTTCAATATTATGATATATGCCTTGGTTGTTGACTTCTTGGTCGTTGAAGTGAGATCTAAATGGGCGCCAAGTTCAATGGTCAGTCCTGAAATGTATTTATAACAACATAAAATATTTTGTAACAAGTTAAAATATAATTTCTTCTTAACTTAGGATAATACATTAAGGTCTGACTTGGCTGGTTCTCATATACGAATTATTTTTGAGTACCTACTAAAACAGTCATGGAATAGCCCTATGTTCGATGGCTAGTTCCTACCAGCAAGCCAAATTTTCGGAAGAATAAAATAAGAACTTGCATTAATGCATAATTTACGGAAGGAATACAGTATACAGAGAGAATAATACAATGAACTTAGTACATCCAGTGGTGGTATTTGACATTACTATTCAAAGTATAAACAGGTAATCATTGGACCCCAAATTAAGCACGGGTCTTGGGCATCGAGTGCGTTTTTAACAGAATATTATATGGTTATATTTATAATGGTATTCATTATTGTTTTAACGAATATTTATATAAATATTAAAAAAAAAAAAAAATAAGTATTTTATTGGTTATTCCATCCCTATTACAAGTTTTTCTTGGTGACGAGCTAGATGGCGCTGTGTGAAAATCTATCTATATAATTATATAAAAATTCTCATGTCACGATGTCTGTGGTCCTCCTCCGAAACGGCTCGACCAATTTTTATGATTCTTTTTAAATATATATTTCGTAGAAATGGGAATAGTAGTATTGTAGTATGGGAGTAGTACTAGTAGTTGTAGAATAGTATATTTCATACCGCTAGGTGATTAGCTACTTTTTATCCCAAAATAATGTAGTGGGTAAAACCGCGGAGCGTAGCAAGTCTTACTATATTTATTTATCGTAGTGCTACCTTCGAGTAACTTTGGTTAAACTATCGAAGCGAAGCCACCGATTGACCGATTTTTATGAAATTGTTAGTTCATACATTAAGTTTACTAGTTGCCGGTAAACGATAGGATTCGTTCAAGCGCAGGAATGTAGAGCTCACAGCACATTTGCTTTGAAACATGATAGGTAAAGGCAACTGGAGAAGTTTGAATCGTTCTGACAAATGAACTGTAGACAAAAAGGAAATCTACACCTTTGATACAATAAGATCAGTTGTTCGCTTTTAGCTGAATTCCAAAGTACATATTTCATTTAGCCTGATTTAATTGATTGATTCAGGTGTTACTTTGCGGAAGTTCATTTTGAGTGTTCGAGGTTTACATTTTGTTTATTTCGGCTTAACAGTCATTTCAGTTACAACAGTGACGAGGATTTAAATTGAATTAACTTGACTGCATTCTAAAAAACTTTTCCGAAACTTTACTTTATATCTAAAACTGAAATTTGACATGAATTTAAAAGCTAAAACAAATTAAACACAACACTAATTCAAATGAAATAACCACAAGTCTTCATATCCTCTTCTCGCTGCAGCAACTAGTTGCCGACACGTGTGTCGCCTCTACACGAGGCATCCTCAGGACGTGTTGACTCTTCGAGCGCTTGGCCTCGACTGAGTAAGTGAGAACGACTGATTCTTAACCTGACATTTTTGAAGTGATTTCTTATTTAGCTGCGTTAAGAATTTTTGGTAGCTTATGGGTTCGAATCACTGACATGCTAATATTACGTTTTTTTTTTTTAATTTTCATTTCTGTCAGCAGTTCTTATGATTGCCTTTTTTTTTTTAAATTCCATATTGCTTGTTATTGACATGTACTACATTCTAATATCAATTTTGTTTATACTTAATGTTCATTTAATGGTCATGTGTGTAATACGTACGTACATGATCTCGAAAAATATAAATAAAAGTATGTATGATCTATCTATATATCAACTAAATACAATAGTGCCGGTGGCTTTTATTGTCGCTCAATTTGATCCATTCACTTACATATATCCCGCATCTACTTTTGGTTGTTAGTATGAAGGGTACTGTAGCTAGCAAAATCACAGGGCTGTTAAGACTGATCATCAAACACCTCAGCGATGCCCTAGACTTTGTTCTACTACTCAAAGTTTTGTGTATCGCTGCAATGGTCATGGACAGGCGTAATCACTTAAATTTACGTATTAAAAAAATTACTTTAAAAATGAACTTTGATGTTAATTAAGTTACACAAGCATTTTCCAAATCCAACTCAGCGGTTTGTGGTGTAATTAAATTATTTATATCTCAATAACTTGTTAAAAATCGATATCAAATAAAGGAGGACGTATTCAAGTTGGCGGAGAGAGATTCATGACTTGTCTCTTTGATTAATCCCATAAATAAAAATCTGAACCAAGCTTTTTCTTCACATCAAATAAAAGTGTGCTAACTTAACAAACTTACAGTTTTACAAAAATGATCATTTTCTTGTGTTCTGTCTTCAATCAGAAGTTTTTAAAATCAACAAATATTTACAAACCTTCAGAAACAATTTTTTTTGACTAAAATGCGATCGTATATTTTATTGAGCCATTAGTTGAATTTTTTAGGGTTCCGTACCGAAAAAAAGAACCCTTATAAAATCACTTCGTTGTCCGTAGGTGTGTTTTACCATCTTCGACTACACCGTCACTTAACATCAGGTGAGCTGTGTTCAAATATCAAGCTCGTCAATTAATTTCAGCTTGATACCTCCACGCGTTCTTGAGAAAAAGGGTCTTGACAGACAGACGGGCAACAAAGTGATCCTATAAGGATTCTGTTAATTCCTTTTGAGGTACGGAACTCTAAAAACTAAATGAGCTATTAGGGTAGTTGATCTTTAAGTAAGCTATCAATAAGAATCAGATAAGTATTCAATCACCTAGAGTGGAACTCATAAAAAACGTCAAAACTATTAACACACAATTTCAAAGCATTGCATCAAAATTCTGTTTGTAACAAAGTCGTAACAAAATAATAAAAAGTATATTTGTAAGGTATTGTTGAAACATCAACTAATAACATCTGGTTCTGCCCTTACCACGCTTCCATTGGTTTACAAAAGGAATTCGTACAGTGTAGTACAGTGCCTGCCAAAAAATATTACACAGTTTTTTAACGAAATGATACTGCAGCCTAGTTGGGAGACCGTATGGCTTCCAATCTGGAGGTCCTGGGTTCAAATCTCACGGTACGCACGTCTTTTCTAAGTTATGTGCGTATTGCCGATGACTAAACAGTGAAGGGAAACATCGTAAGGAAACCTAAAAGTCTAAAAGAACTTAAAAAAAAGTTTCCGACGATGTATGAAGTCTGCCTGCGCTTAACTTTGTATGCGTCAGAAAAAAGTAGTAGTCTTGACCAAGCGCTCGACGATTCAACATGTTCCGCGGATGCCTCGTGTAGAGGCGACACACGTGTCGGCAATTTTTTATTTGAGTTTAATTAGTTTAATTTGGTTCAGCTTTTAAGTTTATGTCAAATTTTAGTATTAGATATTAAGTATAGTTTCGGATAAGTTTTTTAAATTGTTATGAAGTTAGTTAAATTTAAATCCTCATCATTGTTGTAACTGAAACAACTGTTAAGCGGAAATAAACTAAATATATACCTTGAACACACAAGATGAACTTCCGCAAAGTAACGCCTGAATCTATCAATTAAAGTAGTATTCATTGCTGAAAAGCAATTTATGCCGAGCCATTGAAGAAAAAATTACTAATTAAAATAAGTCACAAGCGAAGTTGTGGATGCAGCTAGTATTATATATTACGAGCGTGCCATATTGTGTACCAGTCACTGTACTAAAATTACTCGAAGTTTCCTTGCTCCCGTAACAGGGGGCGCTTCGTATGAAAATGTGAAGTTACTCGAGCGGATGCTCGCAACCATTTTATTTCCTTACTACTCCAGCTAGTTTTAAGGTATTCAGGAAATGTAGTGAGATGTACTGAGGCGTCTTGAGCTAGACTATACTGTTGTGGTCACAGGGCTATGTGCTGTGGTGGTACTAAACTTTATTGTACTCATAATTAAAAACAACTTTTACTATGGCAACTTTTAGGGCGGCCGGTTCCCGTGGGTTCAAACCCCAACAAAGAACTAGAACTGTCGGTGAAAGAAAACTATTGCATGGTGGTAGGGTACTTTCTAGTACTCGGCTGGCTAGCTATCAACCTCAAGTTGAAAACCTGTCGCCATGCCCTTAAAACGGTGTGTTCGGACAGCCCCACTTGAGAGCTAGATCCATTCCAAACTAGGTATGTTTAACATCTTCGATCATATCGTCACTTAGCATCAGCTGAGCTGTGTTCAAACACCTAGCCTGTTAATCATAAAAAAATCTAGAATAGTAAGAATTTTCCGAGAGACGGGTTTTCGCTTGTAAGATGTAGATACCCATTACCCAGTATAAATAAATTTTACTAGAACATTTTATTCGATCGGCTCGCAGCGCTAAGCCGCGAACATTATTCCGCCACCGCTCCACTCAATTTGTTTAAAGTCAAGCTGACAAGTCAACTTGTTTTACTTGGTGACGCAAAACAAAGCTGCTGGGAGTTGAAATCTTGGTACTACTTCTCGCATCGCTTCTCTCAGGTCGTTCGTACACAATAGCAGTTTGTGTGCTGTCGCGTGCACGTACAAAATGCCGCGATCTTGTTACTTGAACCATTTCAAACATTTTGCGAAGTAATACAAACTTTATTCTACAAACTATTATATACTAATATTATGACTGCCATGTTAGTACATTGCCAGTATGTCTGCTTCAAGAGCCGTAGAGCGTGGGTTCGATTCCTACTCAGGACAAGCATTTTGTGGTATAATATTAAATGTTTGTTCTATGTCTGGGTTTTCTGTATATATTATAAGAATGCATTTACAATAAAAAAAGCATTTAAGTATTCTATCAGCTATCTGACTACCATAGTACAAGCTTTGCTTAGTTTGGGATCAGACGGCACTGTGTGTAATGTCCTACGATATTTATTAATTTTATTTATTTTAACCACCCTTTAAAGACTCTTGGGTTATTGAGACGAATCTAACGATACCTTACCTATTTGTCGTAATCCATTCGGCCGTTTGGAAGATACGAGGTAATAAAGAAATTTACATACATACAAGATACGCGCGAAAATCATAATTATAGTTATTTAATTCGCAGTTGGATTATAGATTTTTTTAATATTCAACTTATTTCTAATTACATATAATGAACGCTGGTCGCTTCCACCGACCTATTGAAACAAATTTTTCGGATTCATTGGAAACATGGAGGAACAGCTTGCACCAAAAAATAATCATTACTTTTACCTTAATTTTATTTATTTTTCCGAATTTTCCGCAATCCCCACGTGCGACCTGCCAGATTGACGGTTTTCGTAAAAAGGTCCCTCAGGTAAGTTGATACTTGAGTATTAACGATTATAAAATTACCTGGTCGTCAGCTCTCCGTCTATCCGTTTCGTTTTCGCAAATGGAAAAGTTTTATCACTGGCGCGGTAGGCGGGCTGAGGTGAACAGTGACTATTAAATTCATCCATTTATTAATGAAAAAAAAAAACAATAAATATAGTAACACAAATAAGCGATGTAACTTTTACAATTCAGATAAAAACTATCTTTGTAAACGGATTCCAGCACAAAGGCTAGGTCACGCAGTAAAAACTATCGAGCGAACACTTTTACGAAGATTGCTAATGATTCGAAGCATTCGTCGAACTTCGGGGAAAACTGGCCGCGTCTTCGGAATAAGTTTTTATAAGAGTTTTATTGCTGGAAGTTCGACTTTGTCTCGGCCAGTTCTTGTTACAGACGATAGTTTGTTTTATGATCATTTTGAGAACGTTCTGACGCAGCGCTATCTAGCCTCAATCTCAACAAAGCTATATTAATAGAATAGCATTTATAGAATTAATACGTCCGTATAATTCAGACAAACTTTTCATATTGGTTAAAAATGTTAACGTTGTTATATTAAACATTTGTGTATTGATTCTAATAAAAAAAAAAAATGGTTGACAAGCCTTGTGTTTGACCATAACTCACCTGATATTAAATGGCAGTGTGGTCGAAGATGGTACATACACCTAGCCTGAAATGGAGCTGGCTCTTAAATAAGGCTGCCGGAACACCATTGTTCTGCTATGTTGTTTGCTAATAAGTTCTTTCTTATATAAAATCTCAAATTTCAGATTTCGAAGTAAATTCTCTATTATAGAATTTTATTGAATACAAAAATTTTGTTAAAACATACAAATTTACAGAAAACTACATATCTCCGTAGTAAATTAGAACACATGTATTTTAATGCACGAGCTCTCTTCGGAGCAGACAGTCATAGATCAACACACTCTAGAAGCGAAAAAGGTTAAAAAAATTATGTATACCTATTCAAAAAATTACTTGTGTGTCGATTTGCAGCCGTTAATAAGGTTATATCCAAATCCGAATCAACCTTTGCTGGGCACGAGCTGCTTCTCATAGTGAGAAGGTTAAAGCCATAGTCTACCACGCAGGCCAAGTGCGAGTTGGCAAATTTCACGCATCTTCGAGAACATTTTTTTGAACTTTCGAACATGTAGGCTTCCTCATAATGTCTTCCTTCTCTGTTAGAAGTTATCGACAATACGCACAAAACTTAGAAAAGACAGAGGTGGGTGCCCTAGGATTCAAACCCAGAACCTCGAAATTGGAAGCTAGACGGTCTCCCAACTAGGCTGCCGAAACTTTTATCTATAAAACTTCTATACGTATGTAGGCTATGTATCCATATGTCATTTAACTGAACACAAGACTCTCAATTGTCGTATAAGATAATATTTTTTTGCTCATAGTTCTATTTATCAATAGTTTCCTGTACACGCATTTAGAACTAATTGGTCAGATTTTTTTCTTTTTAGGTTGATAAACGGTGAATTAATGCGTAAGCGTACCCACTAAGACTTAAGGTGCAGAGATGGAGCACCCCAAGATTTTTAATGAGTAAGCTGCTTTCTATACATTCTTTCGTACATAAAGACCCAAACAATCAGACAATACCATCAAAAATCCAATAATTTGAGAAAAGTTGAAATTGGGTGAAAATACTATCAATATTTTTTTAAAAATATGACTACTTCGCTGAAACGCACTCAAAGGTTAGGATAGGCAAAATTCTCACATAAATCAATCAAATATATCTTCTGTTGTCTGTCTACTCTCTGACTAGTAGCGATTTATGTGTGACATTTATAATTGCAAGCGCAGGTCGCAGGATGCAGGGTGCAAATATATCAGGAGATGCGTCGCGATGCTGCTGGGAACTCACCCTGCAAGTGATATTTTATCTTGAGACATGTTAATAGGCATCCACGAAACTATGCGATGATTCTACTACATAGCTCTTATTTATTCTGTGACTGAGGTTTTAGTTGATATGGTAACTATTAATTTTGTTTTGTTAATCTTTTTTTTTAACATGTAAATGTAATGAAAAAACAAAATGCTCTTCTGATGTTAAGAGATAACGCCTGTCCATGACCATCGCAGCGATACACAGAACTTTGAGTAACAAAACAAAGTTCAGGGTATCGCTGCTTTGGCACTCATTAATTTGAGACTTTTTTGAGGCCTTAGTAATTTGATAGCTACAGTACCCTGCACACCTGAACACAGTAATGGCTACCCACTACTGCTTGGTGGCAGAATACCTAGTGCTGCGGTAGTACTAAACCTATGAGTTAAATTTTAGTTGGTATGATAATAGGCTAGATAAAAAAATAGGCTTGCGTTTGACCACCATCTGATCTGATGCTGAGCAAAGATGCGGTCTACGATGGAGCACGCTTACATAGAAAAAAACGATTCACTTAAAACTCGTTTAATCAAGAAAAATCGTACCCAAAAGAATAATATATCATTATTTTGGGTAAGCGTAGAGTAGAGCATTTATACTCACGTTTTGTGTTTGTTTAAATAAGCTTGAGCAATTAGCAAACCCTGCAAAACTTAAGTAAAGCAACGGAAGTAATCCAAGGGTAAAATTTGTGCACAAGTTATTTCCCGCGCATACAAATTCATTTCCGTCCAATGCTCTAATCAAAACGCGCAACGTGTACTACTGGGTACGGTTGTAGGGATGAGAAACTTAGACTGTGGATAGCGTAACTTAAAACAGATTCTTCCAGTTTGTTACAAACTTAGTGACTAATCGTGATGTCTGTTATATAGTATGATATACTTTGCGATGTTAGCATCTCGTATACTAAAAATGCTTTTTCCGTAGTAAAATCGTTGGAAAATGTTTTTTTTTTTTTATGTTTGACATGCTTGGTTTTTGACCACAGCTCACATGATATTAAGTGACGGTTTGGTCGAAGATGGTAAAGACACCTACGCAACTGGTACTGACTCTCAAGTGAGGCTATCGGAACACACCGTTAGATGCTTTGCGGCTGATTTTCAACTTGAATGTGGTAGCTAGCCAGCCGAGTACTAGAAAGTACTCTACCACCATACTATGGTTTCCTCACGATATTTTCCTTCACCGGCAACTCTAGCTCATTATTGGGGTTTGAACCCACGCGAACCGACCGCGCTAACCACTGAGCTATCATCGTTACAAAAGAAGATTAAAAAATATTGGTTGTTTATTATCAATTATTTTGCTGTTGAAAACAGTTTCTCATTTCTAAACTATACTACATAGGTTTGTATTTGTTTGTGTAGTTATTTGTTTAATAATGACATTACATTTACAATTATGATTAGGCTGTGACATTAATTATATGAAGTGTATACCTATTACTTTGACGTTGTTTGTATTGTTATTATAATTGTATTGTATATCTAATTGACTTGTAACGACCTATATTACCAATAAATCGATTATGATTATGATTAGGTAGCATAAGCTCCCAGTTGTGCATTATTTAAAAAAAATAAAGGTTGTTGGGTGCGTACATTAATTTTTAGTTCTTATAAGGTCACGCGAACAGTTGTACCTACTATTCCAAAATGTTATCAAAATCAGTTGTTCCACACATCTTATTGAAAGAAAGAAAGTTTTCATTTCGTTACACAAAACAGAAAAAAACTCAAAATCAAAAAAAAAATTTACAAAATAATAATACTCACCTCAGCATAATGCTGATCATACTAAGTGGTATGACCAGCGGTCATAAACATTTTTCTATGGATCTATTTTTTTTTTTGCAATTCCGTTAGTAGTTGTACAAATGATGAGGACAATGACTTATTTCTGGCTTAAGACTATCATACCACGTCGAGTTGCACGAAAATAAAAATGAGTTTTTACTATAATAATTCTTCGACATTTAATCGTGGCATCTCTAGCGCCCAAGAGCAGTACATGCTATGTACGTACGTAAGTACGTACGTACATGGTACTAATCTAGCTACCCACATCTTAGCGACATATTCGTGAGAGTAGAGGTATAAATTAGCTAGCACCGGATGCGAAATGTGCATAATAATTTGGAGACCCAGTATTTTACTTAAAACATAAGTATACTATAGTTATTATAGTGCCACATAGTTTTCCACTAGCATTCTTTGAGTCCGAGATGCCTTTGAACACAAAGGACAAATAATATTCGCAGTATAAACTCACAGACTGAACGTCCAGACACAGTGGTAAAATGCCTACTTTAAGAATAAAATTCTCAACTGGGCAGATGTTTATTTGATGAAATAAAAACCATCTTACCCTATCGTTAACTGACGACAGGAAAATTTAAAATCACTACACATTATAAAATAAACTCTTCCGCCGCGTCTGTCTGTTTGCGATAAACTTAAAAACTACTGGGCAGATTATCATGTGAGTATCACCAATAGATAGAGTGATTCATGAGGAAGGTTTAGGTATATAATTTGTCAAGGTTTTTTTTGTAAATTGGTTGATATATGATATTAATTGTTGAAGTGTTGGAAAAAGTCAAGCTACTTGGGAGCTTACATCGAATACGCTGCCCAATTCCCTTTAAGATATTTTGTTAAATACCACGCGTACAAAGTCAGGGGTAACAGCTAGTACCTTATAAAGAAGTGACTACAACCCACTGGCTGTAAAATAAATACCATACCGTGTGTCCACAGTCTGGTTCATAGGACCGCTGAAAATTGTCCTTTATTAAATTCCTATGACCTATTGTACAAGTAATAAAAAAATACAAATACAATTATACCAAACAGATTTTTGTTTTATTTATGCGGAATTACTCACGTATCATTATGTCGGATATTCCGACTAGTTTCAGAGACAGACGGTGGCTTTCTTCAAGGAGTGAAATCAGAGCTCAAAGCGCGCCCTACCTCGTCTTGCTTCTGCGTTTTATTCTGAGTCTGCGTGTTCTGTATATATTTCCAATAATCCTAATATGTATATAGGTATTCTATCAATTATCTGGTTCCCATAGTGCAAGCTTTGCATAGTTTGAGGCTAGATGGCGCGGTGTGAAATTACCAACTATATTAATCTAGTAAATAATTAGGTTTCTGGAGGACAGCGAATGAAACTAACTAAGTACATGCATTTGTAGCGATGATAGCTCAGTGTTTAGCGAGGTCAGTTCACATGCCTAAGGGCTTGGGTTCAAAGCCCAAAAATTATTTTGAGCTGCCGATGAAGGGCAACTTCGTGACCATAGCATGGTGGTTTTCTAGTACTCGGCTGGCTCGCTACTAAGTTGAAAAATTGAATTGAATTGAAATCAAGTTTCAAATTTGCTACCAAGAACGTTGTGTTCCGGCAGCCTAACTTGAGTGCTAGTTCCATTCCAAGCTAGGTGCACTTTATTTGTAGCTGCTATCTTCGTCCACACCGTCACTTAACATCAGGTAAGTTATGGTCCAACACCTAGCTGATCAAAAATAAAAAAGTCATTTGAAATTACATTTCCCAAAATAAGGAAGCATATATTAATTATAACTGCACGGAAGTTGCCACAAATTGTTCCGCTGTACTTCAAACACAAATACTTTACTTCTAGAAGTGTTCATAAAGCATGCATCTCAACACGTAACTCACATTAAGAGTTAAAATGGGCCAAGTGCATTAATCATATTTTCCGCATAAGCATGCACTTTACCAAGGAAATGCCAAGTTGAAACAAAATTATTAGGCCGTAGGCCCACTGATGACAAGAGTACAAATATTGACTAGTTTTCCAAAACCATTAACTGTTTTTTAATCAGTTGTTTTTACCTAGTGGTACATCTCATTGGCAGAGGCAGAAGGTCATGTATGTAGGTACCACCGCAGTATCAGATATTCTCCCGCCAAGTAGTAGTGTGTAAACATTACTGTCTTCCAGTCGGAAAGGTATTGCAGCTAGTGAAATTACAGAGCTGTTGAGACTAACCATCGAAAGTCTCCAGGTAATGAGCGCAAAAGCAGCGATGCCCTGGACTTTGTTTTACTATTCAAAGTTCTGTGTATCGCTGCAATGGTCATGGAAAAGCGTTATCTCTTACCATCAGGAGAGCGTATCTTTAGTCTCTTCTTATTCAAAGTGGGAGCGATAAGTCCTGCACCGACGTCCCGCTATGGGTGTTTTTTGCATTTCCCTCCTACCAGCATCTAGCCGAACCAACCCAGTTCCTTGAAGTATCGGAGCGAGGCTTTAAACCGCTAGCATTGTAGCATTGCTCCGGTGAGTTAGGTGGAATGTTTAAAGACGTTTATGACGAGAAGCATTCAAGGTGTTGCAGCGACATGGATGATAAAGAAGCATCTTCATGCAACCTAGTAGCAATTCTAGTCGCTTCTGTGGCTTTGCAATGCAAAAGCACATGCTCTACAGTTTATTTTCTTTTACATACAAAAAATGCCGATAGAAATTGCGTCTACTCATCTATAATGACGTGGCTACTAAAATCTTCATAAAACAGATTAATCTAGTTGCCAGTGTGCATCAAGCTCGTGGCGCAACCATACGGAAACTTGGCAAATGGTAGCTCGCATTTGCCTCGCAAATATATATTCACGTCGGTTTTAGCATTTAACGCTTGTAAGTATTAGCGGGAACTCCTGGCTACGGATTAATATTGCCTTATAAACCTGAGTTTGCTATCAACGTAGAACTGAGAATCAGCGTAAACAATCATGTAAAGATTTTAATCAGATAATGTCTTTCTTTCGAGTTCTGCGTGGTGGTGTCGGCGTAAGAATAATACCTCACCCTCTCTCTACCCGTAGTTGCCGTAAGAGTCGGCTAAGGGATGTAATCCAGAAGATGGGCAGCAGCGTCTTCCTTAAACAATCACACCTAACTGCGCTCGCCAACCCGCTTGCCAAGCGTGGCGAGTATTGGCAAAACACCCCAGAAGGAGGCCTATGTCCAGCAGTGGACGTCCTATGGCTGATGAAGTGAATGTCTTTCTTTCAATTAGATTTATAGGGGATTATGGCATTCGAGCATTGTCCATTTACCAGTGTAAGGTATTTAAAAAACAATCTTTATTAAGTAAATTAAAATAATACGAAGGATGAATACCACTAAAAATTATTTTTTATTCAAATAGATTTATAGCTTATGTCACAGTTATGGTGGAATAAAAAACAGACATCATACTTGACCCGAAAACGTTACATGCGAGTGTTCAAGGTATATATTTAGTTTATTTCCGCTTAACAGTCGTTTACAACAGTGATGTGGATTTAAATTTAACTAACAATTTAAAAAACGTATCCGAAACTTTTCTTAAAATCTAAAACTAAAATTTGACATAAACTTAGAGCTATAACAAATTGAACAAATACCTACACTAATAAAAACAAAATAACCCCAAGCGCTTATAATTTATATTCTGTTCTCGCTGCAGTAACCACTTGCCTTCAAATTACATTCCATTTTTGGGCAGTCATGTAATTAAATAAATTAAAAAAAAACTTACAAGCAAAGCTTGCAGGTACTATGAGAACCAGACAGCTGTATTTTGTAGCGATGATAGCTCAGTGGTTAGCGCGGTCGGTTCGCATGCCGAAGGGCGTGGATTCAAACCCTAACAATGAGCTTAAGCTGCCGGTGAAGGAAACCATAGCGTGGTGGTAGGGTACTGTCTAGTACTCGGCTGGCTAGCTACCACCCTCAAGTTGAAAAACTGCCGCCAAGCATCTAACGGTGTGTTCCGGGCAGCCTCACTTGACAGACAGTTCTATTCCAGGCTAGGTGTGCTTTACGATCTTCGACCACACCGTCACTTAACATCAAGCGAGTTGTGGTCAAAAACCTAGCCTGTCAGCGTTAAAAAAAACTGATATAATATTTATATTTATTTTTTGTAAATACACATAAAGGTTTGTGGGAATTGAACCCACACCCTACAGCTCTTGAAGCAGATATTCTACCAAATGACCAAACTGAACTGTCTGTCAAATTAACTACGCAAAACTTGTACTATGACAAAGTGACCACCACCTTAGTTACATATTATGGACGAAAACTTCTTAGATTATTAAGATTCGTATTTAGCAATATAAATACAAAGTTTGCACCGAAATAAAACGATTCAAACTTTACGTCATCGTGCACTAGATTTATTTATTTATATTTAAGCGAAATTAGGGTCGACCCAAACGAAAGTAGTGTGACAAACTAAATCGTCACGACAGTCACTGGACCACCAAAGTCGCAGAACTGGCAGTCTGGAAGGAGGAAAGGAGACCTTTGTCCAGCAGTGGGACACTAGAGGCTGAAAGAAAGGAGAAAGAATTCTTTATTACACACTTACTACATGTACAAAAGGAGTACTTTAGGCGGCTAAAGCATTTTCTACCAGCCATCCCCACATTATAATAATATCAAATGTAGGCGCGCATTAAAACACTAAAACTAAATGTAAAGGATGAATGATACTACCATTGCACTGGATACAAGACTGATTTATTTAGCTTAACATGTAGGTAAACACAAGTTTATAGATTTCCAACTACCTTAATATATTACCATACATCACAATAAAGAAAACACTAAAACGCACATATGTATAAATACAGCTATAGATTGTGACCGTTAACGCTACACCTGCTCCTGAAAATACATTCATTACAAATACTAAAGCAAATCTCTGTAGATCTCTCGCGAGCAAACAAATTAAAACGCCATCCATCCTCACGCTCGCTAGAGCGCGGCGTACACGAGATGTCGCGCCAACGTTTCGCAATGAATCAACTCACGCACGTAACGTTCACACGCGCGTTGTTGCATTGCGACGTGTGACTCGGTTTTATAAAATTCCATACCCAGTAGGAGCCATTCAAATATTACGTTAGCAGAATTTTAGTAATTATAAACCCCTCTCTCCCCCTTGTCAGCAAAAATACACAAAATTCCGTCTTCGTGAATTTTAAAAAGTAAAAGCGATCTTTTCCAAGCGACCAAGTATCGAGAGGTTTCAAGAATTAGCAGAAAACAAGGTATGCCTATAACAATTAAAATAAACAAACAGCATAATTTACATAACACTGCTGATGCTATCACCATTCAGATCCCACCATATCCTCACATCACATCATCGGCCATAGGACATCCACTGCTAGACATAGGCCTCCTCCTGGGGAGGGTTTTGCCAATACTCGCCACGCTTGGCAGGCGGGTTGGCGAGCGCAGTTACGTGTGATTGTTCAAGACTCTGCTGCCCATCGTCCGGATTACATCCCTTAGCCGACTCTTACGGCAACCACGGGTAGAGAGGGTGGAGTGCAAATTCTTACGCCAGCACGGCAAATAAAAAAAAAATGAAGAATTTCCTCTAGGTATGTCGTGAAAAATAAGCAAAGCATACCAAACTTTGGTGCTTACGTGATACTTGAACGGCCCCGAAGACACCTTGCTAAGCCTATATAATTAATGTTTCTTTTTTAAGAAAATAAATAAAAAAATCATAACATACACCAATTTTGGTACAATTATTAAAACCACAAATATGTTTATATTCAAAAGTAATTACAAAACCTAGAAAATAAATGCATCAATCTTTATTTATTGATTGATTCGAACAGTAATATCGTCAATTACATTTCTTTACTTTACAAACCAATGAAAAAAAAATCTCAATTACAAATATAGCCTGAACTATGTGCCTCTTCGTAAATAAATCAAAAACAGTTGAACGTCGCGGGAAGCTCTGCAAGGGAATTGTGAAAAGTGGCGTAGAGGAAACATAACAGCATAAGAGAGCGTCACGCCATGTGCCGTCACGGCATACGTGTCGGTTTTACTGCCAATTTGCGCCAATAGATGTTTCACGGAAAAAACTATTGATTAAAGCCCCCTGAATTAAAGCATAGTGTAGGTGCACGCATAAAAACCATAAAAAATCTAACAACGTCAAAAATCTCGCCATCAATGTGTCATGACATGCACTTGTCATATTTTGCATTTTCTGTGCATATTTTTTGTACCGCTAGGAAAAGGTCACCACAAATCGGACCCCAAAATTTAAGCGACCTCAAGGTCGACTTAGACGAAGGAGGTGTGACGAACTAAACCATCACTACAGTCACTGGACCAACAAAACCGAAGACTTGGCAGTCGTGAAGGAGGGAAGGGAGGCCTTTGCCCAACAGTGGGACACTAGTGGCTGAAAACAAATAAATAAATACATATAAATAGGTACATTTTCTTCATCGCCCAGCGAGACAACAGAAAACAACTAACCGATATTATCTAATATCAAACCCCAGTGTGTGACGCTCCTAAGCGAGTATACTATTAGCTAACGGCAGTCGCCAATTAGGTTTTTATCGCCTTCGCTTTCCTTCACCCTCTCTATAATTCCATGTGCAGTTTTAATCAAAGTCCGTGTATTAAAGAGAAGCTCCGATTCGAGCCAAAGGCAATTACCGACCGTTCCGTTTCCACTGGTCGCTGGCCTCCGATAATAGCTTTAGTTTAGTTCTTGCCAAACGCTCCGCTTTAAGTTGACCTTTGGCTTATTAGCGGGTTTTTTAACCAAGTAAATTAACTTTTGCGGAGATAAGCGTGTGGAAACTTTAAAGTTAGTTGGATCAGATAACGCATCTTGCATTTCAACTTGAAATGGTTTTCAGAAAAATTTGAGATTAAAAATTAAAAATGTAATGTTTTTTGTTACTTTTTCCTTTACGAGCTTGAATTTCAAATGAACTTTCTAGGTCTTGATTATGTTTATCACCAAAGACTTAATAGCGCATAAAATTCTGTAAGTAATTTATAATACGTTTGGTAGCTCAGTGTTAAGCACGGACCGGAGGGCGTGAGTTCAAACCCCAACGAAGAGCTTTAGTTGCCGGTGAAAAAAAAAACATCGTACCATAGCATGAAGGTAGGGTAGCTGGCTGCCGCCAAGCTCCTAACGGCGTGTTCCTCATATGAGAGCCATTCCCATTCCAGGCTAGGTGTGCTTTACTATCTTCAACTACACCGTTCTCAACATCCGATGAACTGTGGTGAAATACCTAGCCTGTTACAGTATTAAAAAAAGCTAATTTATGTATTTTGTGCGCAATTAAATCCCAGGTATAAAAAATCGCATAGTTTAAGTTTATGCTATATTTCTAGAGCTTATCTGAAAATGCCTTTACGGTACTACAAAATATCTTTCATAGTACTGTATTATAAAATTCTGATTTTGCTATATGGACTTTTTCTGTTGGCAATATAGCAGTCTCTATGGAGTTTTTGTTCTACCCTATGTTTCAGAACCTTAACGTGAAGTGCTGTTTCTTTTCTTTGAGTAATTTCGTTTGATTTTTATGTGACTTTTTATGGGGTTCCGCATTAGATCCCAGCTCCAATGACGGAGTTGCTGAAGGTATAACTTTATGATTCATCAGTTTTATAACTCTCGAATTAGGGAAGAAGTAATTTAATCGCGCTGTGTGATGTATTCAACTTCAATATCTTCGTATGAAAGTTGCTCTTGTAATATAGGCAGAACTCTAAGAGCATTGCTTCTTTTTTAATGTCAAAGTAATGAGACGAACGAGACGCTCTCATCATAGTAGAAGGTAGTAACTATTGCAGCGATACACAGAAATTTGAGCAAGAAAACAAAGTCCAGGGCATCGCTGCTTTGGCGCTCATTACTTTGAGACTTACGATGTATAGTTTCAACAGCCTTGTAATTTCGCTAAGCTGCTGTACCCTTAAACCGGAACATTGAATTGAATTGCTTGTAACAACAACACCATTAGCAGTGATAAATACAACGCAAGAATTTATAAAATATCTCATATTACCGCAAAGAGTTAATAAATCTATTAATAAATTAATTGGGTTAGTGATTTTTTTTTTTTGCTTCAGTGTATTATATAAATTTTATAATAAAAAAATCAGCTACCATGACAGAAAACGAATAAAAAAACATATATTTTTTAAAAGTAACTATCATTATCATCATCATCTCAGCCGGAGGGCGTCTACGGCTGGCTACTACTTCCTCCAATAATTTCCATGAAAACCAGTGGGAAGTGGCCAAGTGGAACTATCCGAATCAAACTGTCTCACTCCTTTTCTCACTGTGAGAAGGTTAAGTCTTACTTACATTTGTTTTTGTAAATTTGAATGTACTGGTTTCGAATCCCACGTGTACCTCTGTATTTTCTAAGTTACATACGTCTTACCGTTGGCTTCAAACGGAAAACATGGTCAGGAAACCAACAAATCCAAGAGTTCTTAAAAAAAAACTCAAAGTTATGTGAAATCTGCCAACTCGCACTTGGCCAGCGTGGTGGACTAAGAAATGCTGTCCAATATTTTTTAAGTTCCCTCGAAACCGTGAGTATGATTATTGATATAAAATTCTACAAGCTACCTTTGATCTACAATTTGTTTAATGTCCAATCGGTTGACAGAATTTAATACAAAACCGATATCACATTTCATAATCAGGCGACGTCATTAGCAGTGTTCGGATTCAATAACGCCACGTACCGGGGCGGCGCGCGGTCCCAAGTGTACGGATATTATTAAATTTGGTGAACAATTGCCTGTTCCCTGGCCTGATCCGGCCCTGGATTTATGAGCCGGGTTAAATTATTATTATTAAGCTGGTGGGCATGAGTAAGAGTTCTACGTGAAATGTGACACTTGCTTGGTATGTTTAGTCTGTGGCTTCGACTATAAACTTATCTAGAATAGTATATATACTATTCTAGATATGAAACTTGAATTTCTTTGATAAATCATAACTGCGAAAGTTCGAAGCTTTTCCCATAACCTAAGATCATGAGATTGTTAAATCGATCAATTAATACTAAGAAAAAAATAAAACTATCTATAAATTATAGATAACAAATTATAAATACAAACTACAGATAAGTAAAAAAAATCTTTTTACTAATTATGTCGGATACTCGGACTATAGTTTTGGCCACAGCCGGTGGCCTTCTTCAAGGAGTCAAAGCAGAGTACAACGCACGCGCGGACTCTTCTAACTTTGCACTACGGGCCGCTGCGCGCCTCGCACGCAAAGACTGCGGTTGATGCGCGGACGCGGGGCTAGGAGCATTACGCGTCAAAACCAGGTCGGTTTCCATAGTAATATTATAGTTTTAAAAATCTTAGTCTGTGTGTCGTATGCAAGCATAAAAGCCCAAGCCTCAATCTCTTGAGACCAGATAGGTACGCCATGGGATAAATACATATATCAACAATAGGTCGGTCCAACTCTACAATTTTACAAGTTTTAGTAACAAGTTTGTAATCGAATAACAGATGTTTAATTGTAAAAATTTATTAACCGTGACCCTGATTAATGGATAGTTCCTTTAATTTATATTGAGTAAGTACTTCAAAAACAATAGTTCAAAATATTCAGATAAGCCCAAATTGCTTTTACTTTTTGTCCCTTATTTTTTTGTCGTTCAATATCTGAAAGGCTTGTCAGAAAATTCGTTACAATAGATAAACATTTATGAATACTTCTGTTATTAGATTCTGTTCGACGTATTATACGACCTCGTTAACCACTGAGCTACCATAATTACATATTCTACAACAATAATAACGGTGCATACATATTTCCAGATTCGTTTAACTCTGTCTGTATTTTTATCATTTGACAGAAAATTCCCCAAAATACATAATTTATGAAATTATCTCTTAAACTCTTGAAAAAATACTTTTCAAGTATTGCTTATATCTTTATACCTCAATCATCGCCGTCCTCAATCATAGCGTGCCCATCGCCATTTTACATGGCAATGGGCACGCTCATAGAAACCTAAGACTTTTAATTGTCTCATTAATAAACTTGCATCAGGTTAACAGTATTTTTTTTATTTTTTTTAAGAAGGTTAAGTTGAATAAGTAATTCGGTTGTGTGTGTTTTCAATCAATATAGGCACATACATATATACGTAATCTATAACTTGTATATATCGTGAAA
Source organism: Biston stratarius (assembly GCA_950106695.1). Lineage (NCBI taxonomy): Eukaryota > Metazoa > Arthropoda > Insecta > Lepidoptera > Geometridae > Biston > Biston stratarius. Next base: position 16,173,708 of record OX467109.1, on the reverse strand, counting down.
CAGTACCTAGTTACAACAAGTACAAAGTTAATGTTTGCAATAATAGACTTCACGCCATTGGTTTAAGGTCGGTTTTCAGAGCAAAACAGAAACTTGTCTGTCCAAGTGACCTCTATGATTAAGAGGTCGGAAATCAATGAGTTATTGGGGATAATTAGGATTATTTGAAACCTATAGGGAATTTACTTGTATGAGAAAAGCGAAGTAGCATGATATTTCGCACCACATTATTACATTGGGAACATAACTTATTGTTTATCAGTAGCAATTAATTATTGGATTTTGATTTGGCTTAGCGCAGGGAATGGTTTTAGGGTTCAGTACCTGTAGAATGCCCAATGAGACTCTATTACTGAGCATAGGCCGTCCGTCCCGTCTATCCATCTGTCTTACAATCTTGTGAACCGTTTTGTAGGACCGGAATTTTTAATTGAGTTTATTTGGTGCCATGGCTCATCTAATGAAGTGGAGTGCGGTGTGTTAAGTGTGACATTTCGTGCAAATAAAGAATGCGTGGGCGTTCCCAGTATTCTTAAGCAACATATAGCCCATGAATGGAACTCATTGCTGGCTTCTTCGTTTCCTAGAATTTGCGCGTTTTTAAAGCTAGAGTAAATAGATTTCTTCTGCATCAACGTGCTTGGCATCCTTGGCCGAACCGCCGCTTTTCATCAGGCGAGTTGATGGCCAAAAAAATATTTAAAACGTGTTGGTATAGTACAGTAATTAAACTGCAATAAAACGGCAAACAATGTAGTTATTTAGGACAGGTCAGCTCCCAGCACACACGTCATTAGTAACAAGCGGAAACAATGAATAGCTGCTGAAACTATTAAGCACTAACAGTATGTGTCTCGTTACAAGTTTGGAGAATTAGTAGGGATACAAGTTACAAGTGATCGCGACAAATATACAGAATATTTCTTTCTAACTTTTACTTTTATGTCATTATAAGAATATAATGTCTCTTATCTGTGTACAGCTGAAGTAACTAAAGCTATTATCCCACTAATATTATAAATGTGAAAGTTTGGATAGATGGATGGATGGATGGATGGATGGATGGATGGATGGATGGATGGATGGATGGAAGGATGGATGGATGGATGGATGGATGGATGGATGGATAGATGGACGGACGGACGGACGGATGGTCAATGTTGTTACTCAATCACGCCAAAACGGCTAAACGGATTTGGATGAAATTTTGTATGTAGATACTTTAGGCCCTGGAATAAAACATAGGATACTTTCATCATCTTCATCCATCACCACAAAATCGCCGCAGCTAGTTTTATATAAAAGTAATGAGAGGTGGACGTAACGTTTTCCAGTCTATAAAATTATAACTACGGTCCATGAATATTGTAGTTATACACAAAACTTTGAGTTACAAGCAAACTAAAGTCTAGGGCATCGCTGTTTTGTCGCTCATTTATGTTGGATGGCTAGTTTCAACAGCCTTATTATTTCGCTGCCTTTCAAACCGACTGCAGTATCTTTCAAACCGAAACACTCTAATGTTTACACAATACTACTTGGTGGCAGAATATCTGGTACCGCAGTGGTACCTACCTAGACGACCTCCTACGGACTAAAAAGATCTACCACTAATATAGAAATACCATACAGACTGTTGTAAACCACGTAATAAACGATGTTGTAGATACATTTCCAACGTGAAAAAATCTTTATACAAGACGTAAGATGTTATCCATTGAGGTCTACGAGAAAGTATCAAAATCTCTCTTCTCTTGTAGCTTGCACCACGGTGTTCTAACACGGTCGCATTCTCAAATTGCCGGCTCCGTGTTTGGTCCCAGTTAGGTGGTTGGCGCGGCGCCAGCGTCGGTTCCTTGCATTCCTGCGGCTGCCTTAAATCATCGGCTGTATCGGTTGCTCTGCTGCCGCCCTAACATTGGGACGGCGACAAACGATACCGACTTCCTTTTTAGAGTTCCGTGGCAATACCCACTTTAGCCTTAATTTATCCCCGAGGTACGTATATTTCTTAATGTTTAATGTGCTACAAGCTGATATAATCAAACGACAACGCATAGCAGGTTTTGTACTAAAACTTTTGAAGTCAAAGACCACCTATAATTTCATCTTTTTTTTTTTAAATAAACTTGTTATACATTATTTATCTACATGCTAATTGGTACTTATATTTTTATAAATAAATATCGTAGGACACAGCGCAATCTGACCCCAAACTAAGTTTGCTTAGTTTGGGGTTTAGTATGGGAGTACAAGCTTTGCCTTGTACTATGAAAGTCAGATAACTGATAGAATACATAAACTTTTTTTATCTAAATGCATACTTATAATAAATACAGTACACCCAGACACAGAACATACATTTGTTTATACCACAAATTTTTTATTCTGTGTGGGAATCGAACCCACGCCCTACAGCTCTCAAAGCAGATATACTACCATTGAGCCAACGGGGCTGTCTCACATCACATCACATCATCAGCCATAGCACGTCCACTGCTGGACATATGCCTCCTCCTGGGGAGGGGTTTTGCCAATACTCGCCACGCTTGGCAGGCGGGTTGGCGAGCGCAGTTAAGTGTGACTGTTCAAGGAAGACGCTGCTGCTCATCTTCCGTATAACATCCCTTAGCCGACTCTTACGGCAACCACGGGAAGAGAAGGTGGGGTACAAGGTCTTACGCCTGCACCACCACGGCACGGCACGGGCAGTCTATTTGTATGTATTATATGTAAGTATACAATATTTATATTGTTAGTGAATTTCCGCTTAAAAGTCGTTTTAACAGCTACAATTTGAATACAGTTTTCAATATTTATCTAACCTGCAGATAACTTTAAATATTTATCCGAAATATATAAAACTAAAATTTGACATAAACTATAATCTAAATAAATTTAAAATAACTACAAACATTTATATCCTCTTCTCGTTGCAGTAACCCGATACCGACACGTGTTTCGACACACGAGAAGGCAGCCTCAGTCAACACCTCCTGAGGATGCTTTATGATGCCCATCTATTGATCTACTGAATTCTAAATTCTAAGACATGATATTATAGTTGTCTCTTAGATAAATATTTCAAGGTCGGTCTCATATTAAAAGCAAACGACGCTGTAGACCACAATGACTCTATTTAGTAACTCGCCTTAGTAATCGTTCCGAACAAAAGCCGTGCAAATATTATTTATTAATCAAATTATTATAATAACGATCTGCTCTTTTTTTATGGCTTGGTGTTTGACCACAACTCACCTGATGTTAAGTGACGGTGTGGTCGAAGATGGTAAAGCACACCTAGCCTGGAATGGAACTGGCTCTCAAGTGAGGCTGCCGGAACACACCGTTAGATGCTTGGCGGCAGATTTCTCAACTTGAGGGTGGTAGCTAGCCAGCCGAGTACTGGAAAGTACTACACGCTATGGTTTCCTCGCGATGTTTTCCTTCACCGACAGCTCAAACTCATTGTTGGGGTTTGAACCCACGCCCTTCGGCATGCGAACCGACTGAGCTATCATCGCTCTAATAAATTTAAATTCCTTCGAACCCTTTACGACTATTGTTGTCGCAGTTGGCGATTTGTTTGTGAGTGTCATGAACTGCAGTTTAATGCGGACGGTATAAAATTCATTGCCAATTTGAATATTCGAGGTTTTGTTCGGAACAGTTCGTGGCGTGCCCGAAACGTTAGCGTTTCTAATTGTAACATGCGATGATAAGTATTATAAAATATACGATTTCCAGAATAACAGCATTTAAATATTTTTTTTAACAATTTCATATCGATGAAGTAGAGACCAAAAATACTAGGTATGTAAAATTTTGTGAAGAGACGCAAGTAATCGTCGTATCACGTCAGGTAAGCTGTGGTCAAACATCTAGCCCGCCCACCATAAAAAAGAACTCAATTCGCGAACTATTCTAATTAACAGTGCTTTGGTGACTTGGACATCCAAACTTTGCAAAACGTTGTGAAGAAACGCAAGTAATCGTCGAATCATGTCAGCTGAGCTGTGGTCAAACACCTCACAACCATTAAATAATACAATTATTTAGCTATTCTAACTGTATTTTGGCCTTACTCAATCAATAAAGCGTTTTCCTATAAGTTGAGTGGCCAGCTCTTGTCAGCTGTAAGCGTCCGACATGGCGTGACGTTTGCTGTAATGGAAAAAACATTAACAACCTTACAATTTAATTGCTGCTATAGTGGCCCATTTATTTTTTCGGTGGGCCAAACATCTCATTTAAATATTTCTATGTAGAATGTCATAGGTATATATTATATCAATATTGCCTTATAGGTCCAAAAATATGCAGTTCTTGACGCCGGACACAAAATTTGAATAAGTAATGAATAAAAATACATCTTACTGATATAAATAAACTAGACGAATAGAGGTTTAATCTCTTAACGAACACAATGGCCACCCGACCAATCCCAGCACTTCTGACCTCTCACCTAATCACAAGTAAAGTTTATTCCCAGATACATCATGTACTCGCAAGTCCCACTCCAGTGAACCATAGATATTATCAACGATATAGAATAGCCACATCTTTAATTTATGTGTCGTCATAATTATGAGCAAATTTATCCACGATTTTACTATTGAAGTCTGATTTTCTAATCACAATGCATTCCTCTATAAGATGTTTTTAGCAGGAAGTCGTACTAGCTAGGTCAGATAAGTACTACCGCAGTACCAGATGTTCTGCCGCCAAGCAGTAGTGTGTAGGCATTACAGGTTTGAAGGGTACTGCAACTAGCGAAATTACGGGGCTGTTGAGGCTAACCATCGAAAGTCTCAAAGCAATGAGCGTCAAAGCAGCAATGCCCTGGAAAGCCTTACTTAAGAGCCAGTTCCATTTCAGGTTTGGTGGGCTTACCGTCTTTGACCACACCGTCACTTAACATCAGTAACTTGACAGGCTAGGTGTTTGACCACAGCTCACCTTATGTTAAGTAATGGTGTGGTCGTAGATGGTAAAGCATGTCTAGCCTGGAATGGTACTGGTATCTCAAGTGAGGCTTCCGTAACACACTGTTAGATGCTTTGGCGGCAGATTTTCAACTTGAGCGTGGTAGCTAGCCAGCCGAGTACTAGAAAGTACCACGATGTTTTCCTTCACCGGCAGCTCAAACTCACTGTTGGGGTTTGAGCCCTTCGGCATGCGAACCGACCGCGCTAACCATTGAGCTATCATCGCACAATATTTTACGTACAAAACTTCTGAAAAAAAATCTTTAAATGACAATGAAAGCCGTATCAAAATCCTTTGGGTGGTTTAGAAGAAGTAAGCAAAATAAACAGACAGACGCGATCAGCAACTTTTTTTCCTTTATAGTATTAAGAGATGCCCATTCCATGTATCGATGCATCTTGTCACAAACCGTACAAAAGTGTACCTTTTCATACAAAACGAACACGAAGGCGGAGTATTGAAGATCTGCGTTGAATAGGGGATAGTTAGAATATATTTGAATAAGCTTAGGAAGGCCTCCTATTGAACTGGGGACAGGTAAAATGACGCTTTTCTCATGGAAGCAAATTTACTTAATTTATAATTAATAAATATCGTAGGACATTACACACATCGCCATTTGACCCCAAACTAAGCAAAGCTTGTACTATAGGAACCAGATAAATGATAAAATACTTATATAGTTATTTTTTTTGTAAATACTTACGTATGTATATTGTGAATAAAATACACTCCGAGAAAGAACAAACATTTATGTGACGATAAATGTTTGTTCTGTGTCTGGTGGGAATCAAACCCACGCCATACAGCTCTTGAAGCAGATATACTCGTATTACCAATGAGCCAACAGGGCTGTCTAAACTATGCTGGTATTTTCAAGGCAAGCGTGTTCCATCTTAGATCGCATCATACCTTATTGTCAGTGAAATGGTGGACAAGCGCAAGCCTATTTGTTTAAAATAAAACCAGCAGCAGATTAGGCTCGGTGCACTTAGTATTGAAGACGCGCGCATCTCGCGGCGCCCGCAGATTACGTCTCAATCACATTATCTGCACTTTTACAGTGATGCCTCCTTGCACCGGAGGATCTATAGTTATTTCATGGCTGAGTGGTAATCCTAAAGGAATTACAAAGAGAAATTGAAAAAAATCTGTACGATGCAATTTTATTAGCAATCTTTCTGATGCCTACATGAATGCCTTAGGTGTAACATAATATATAGAGATACATATATTTTGGTAGGAACAGAGGACAAATCATGTCACTGTACTGTACTGCTTTTCAAAACTAGTGTTTATGATTAAATATTTTTTTTATGATGTAAAAGTTATGTGGCGCTCTCCTGATGGTAAGATACAACGCCTGTCCATGACCATTGCAGTGATAAACAGAACTTTGAGTAGCGAAACATGGTTCAGGCCATCGCTGCTTTGGCGCTCATTACTTTGAAACTTTCGATGGTTAGTCTCAACAGCCCTGTAATTTCGGAAGCTGCAGTGTGTTTTAATCACGAAATACCTACCGTATCGTACGTATACTAACAAACTATTTATATAGTTTGGCAGAATAGTGTAGGTATATGTGAAACTAAGAACAAGAATAAAGCATTTACTTATTATATTATTATATATAAGTATTTATTTATTATCCTGATTTCTAAATTTTTTACATTAAACATATATATTTTTTAAATTAGGGTTCCTCCGTCTGTCATGGTGCAGGCCTCAAGCTGCTGATAGTTAGCGCTGCAGAGTGAGGAACCTCCTAACAATGCGCTCCGTGTCAAAGGTCACTGCCTTTTGGATCTGTCCTTTGAGCCAACCGTCTAGCGAGAGTCTCTTAAGATGTTGTTCGAGACTCTTCGATATAAGGCCGTTCATCGTGACTACTATCGACACAATGATGTTATTTTGAATATTATTATTATTCTGCCTGCCCTGTTGGCTCATTTGGTGAAGGTCTGCTTCAAGAGCTGAAGAGCGTGGGTTCGATTCCCACTCAGGACTAACATTTGTGTAAGAAACATACACATTTATTCTGTGTCTGGGTATTCTGTATGTACAATATTACAATTATGTCAAAAAAAGTATACAAGTATTCTATCAGTTATCTGGTTCCCATAGTACAAGCTTTGATTAGCTTAGGGCTAGATGGCACTGTGTGAAATGTCGAACGATATTTATTTATTCTTATTATTGCGTTGACAAGTTAAAGGTGCAATGTGGTGAAACATGTACTTTCCAAAACTCCGTAATAGCGAATAGTAGAATCATCGCTACTTTACTAGAGAACGAGTAGCGATGATAGCTCATCTTCATGGTTAGCGCGGTCGGTTCGCACGCCGAAGGGCGTGGGTTCAAACCCCAACAATGAGCTTGAGCTGCCGGTGAAGGAAAACATCATGAGGAAACCATAGCGTGGTGGTAGGGTACTTTATAGAACTCGGTTGGCTAGCTACCACCCTCAAGTTGAAAATCTACCGCCAAGCATCTAACGGTGTGTTCCGGCAGCCTCACTTGAGAGCCAGTTCCATTCCAGGCTAGGTGTGCTTTACCATCTTCGGCCACACCATCACTTAACATCAGATGAGCTGTGGTCAAACACCAAGCCTGTATAACATAAAAAAAATAGAACGGACAGTTACCGTTCCATCTATCTGTCCTTACGATATTCATTTTAACAACAACATCCTTACAAATATCAAATTTCACGTAAAATACAACATATATAATTCCGTTGAGGTTGTAAATACGGGTCAGAGAGAATACATCTCACAGAGAATATCTAGCTTCAAAGTTGGCTTCGAACGGACAAACAGACTGACCTAAAGTTGTGTTATTAGTTTCGCAGATATCCGCAGTGTGGGATGCTGAAACCAAATGGATTATTCCCGGGAGATGTAGGTACAGCTGTAGGCAAACTGCTTGGGTACTTACTTAGGTTCTAAGTTTATGTTAAGTACTTTAAGTTAGTTTGGACAACAAATGGCGAGCTATTCAGGTCGCTGAACTGTCAGAAACTCTTCATCATGGCATCAGAATATTGGTATTTGAAACGGTATACCGGGCGACGTCCTGTTAGCCTTTTTAAGAGTCAAAGCGATACAAGAAGCTAGAAGATGATTTCGTCTACATCGTGTGTGATGACTTCTTGAAAAAGGTTACAGGGTGTGATAAAAACTACAGTCGGAGTATCCGACCTAATTAAAAGTTGATTAATCACGTGCGATTAATCAAGTTTGGTTGGCAGTCTTTACACATCTTCGAGTTTACAATCTGGGTGCCTTCAAGATGCGAGTGAATCGGTTTCTTCTAGGCGAGCGTGCTCGACCGTAGACATCTTCGCTTATCATCAGGCGAGATGGCGGTCAAACGCAAGCCTATTAGTTTAAAAAAAAATGAGGAGAAGCCCGCCGTCAGTATAGAGGCAGTTTATAAAAACGGCTGATCCGGAATTCCGTATAACCAAAACGAAAATTGAAAAACTGCTTTAGATTTCATTGTGTAGTCATCGTTTGACCACCAACTGATTACCTTGTCAGCTCATTTGGTAATGTATCTGCTTCAAGAGCTGTAGGATGTGGGTTCGATTCCCACCCAAGATAAACATTTAAGATAAGCTTTATCTGTGTCTGGTTGTTATGTATATATAAGTACTAGCTAGCGCCTGCGACTTCGTCCACGTTGACTTTAGAATTAGGTTCTCAGGGAAATAAAATATGTGTAATAAAACCGGCCAAGTGTGAGCCGGACTTGCGCACGAAGGGTTCCATACCATTATCTATAAAAACGGCAAAAAAATCATGTCTGTTGTATGTGAGCCCGCTGAAATATTTATTTTATTCTGTTTTTTAGTATTTGTTGTTATACTTGCCTGCAAGCAAACTAATTTGTAAATAATTATTTGCAACAAAAGATAAATTTGTACCAGCAACCGCAAACATTGGATAAAAAACCAAATTAATAAATGAAAAAGCACCTTAAAAAGCGCTTATTACAGAAAACCAAGCGACTCAACCTCCTGGAAACCTTTCATTGACGTAACGGGAAACTGTAACGGTAACGGTAACTATTCATTGAACGAATGGTTATTTTGAGATCGGCCGCGAGCGCGGGCCGCTCCGCGGCAGTTTGGGGCAGTTCGGACATTACCCTACTTTAACATACTTCCGTCATTACGGACAGAGTGGGTTTTGCGTGAATGGAAAACTGGACAGAAGCCTCTATGTTTTAAATGTTCTTCGTAAATATTTCTATCAGACTAATATTAAAAAGGCTAATGTTTGTAAATGTGTTCGTATGTATGTTTGTTACTTCTTCACACCCAAACGGCTGGACCAATTTTAATGAAATTTGGTACAAAGGTAGCTGACACCTGAATTAACACATAAGCTACTTTTATCCTGAAAAAAATTGTATTCACGTGAGAACAGCGAGCAACACCACAGGGCGCAGTTAGTATTAAATGAACACCGTATCTGACTTACTGACAAATTTGATTAAAAAAAAAAAATAAGAAATCGTCATCATCATCATCTCAGGTGCAGGACGTCCATTGCTGGACATTATCATAGGCCTACCCATTGAGTTCCATGAAGACCGGTTGGAAGCGGCTCGCATCCAGCGCTTTCCTGCGGTCTTTATGAGGTCGTCTGTCCACCTTGTGGGTGGACGTCCTACGCTGCGCTTGCCGGTCCGTAGTCGATGTCGTAGGGCCTAACCATCTCCATAGCTCGTTGTGCCACTACAAGCTTACTAATAAGATTCACAGTTAGAGACCACGTCTCAAAGCCATAAGTTATCACTGGTAATACACATTGGTCGAAGACTTTCAACTTGAGGCACTGAGGTAATTCAAGCAAAAAAAGTTGCACAATTCTGAACAATGCCCAGCTAGTTGGATTCGACGTTTGATTTTTGAAATAATCTAGGCAATACGACTTAGACAATATTTTATCTCACTATATTTCTGAATACGTGAAAAATCTACCGCCAAGCACCAAACAGTATTTCGGCAGCCTCATTTGAGAGCAAGTTCCGATTCCAGGCTACGTAACTCAAGTTATCAACTAAATAATACAATTAGATAATAAAACCATAGAGTCAGCGGTGATTAGTGGTTATATCGCTTACAGCGATTTCTCCCATGCATGTGCGTTTTGTATGTATAATACCGCTTTTAATTTCAATTATAATAATAATCACTAGCGAGATTTGATGCTAATTTGATTGTCATGTTAATATTTCAAATCAAAACATCGCCTCGCCCCCTGCCCCTGGCACGACGCCATGCGTGCCATTGTCTAACCCTCCGTGTGACGTCACGTACAATCAACTACATAATGCAAAGTTTGTCGAAACACGCAGAGTTGGACCGAAAAGTTGAATAATTATGTACAAACGCGATCCGGGCTTTGTTGATATGTGCATGAGCCTTTATTTTGTTTAATTTGTTCGGGTTGTTTTCGCGATATTTGGGTTGAATATGCCTTATATTAAATGTATGTGCCAGAAAACAGACATGAGGTACATGTACTTGATACATACTAATATTGTTGGAAAACGGACTACTTATTGGTATACCTTACTTCTAAACCCATTTCGCGAAAGCTTTGCTTTAGAATAGAATATAACTTTATTGTACACCAAATCATAACCATTTTTGTAGCGATTACAGCCCAGTGGTTAGCGCGGTCGGTTCACACGCCGAAGGGCGTGCGTTCAAACCCCAATAATGAGCTTGAGCTGGCAGTGAAGAAAAGCATCGTTAATCCATAACGTGGTGGTAGGGCATTATCTAGTACTCGACTGGCTACCTACCACCCTCCAGTTTAAAATCTTTTCGCCAAGCACCTAACGGTGTGATCTGGCAGCCTTACTTGAGAGCCAGTTAAATTCCAGGCTAGGTGTGTTTACCATCTTCGACCACAACGTCACTTAACATTAGTAGAGCTGTGGTCAAACACTTCGCCAGTCAAACAATAAAAAATATCAACACACATACTCCGAGAATAAGCGAAAAAGCCGATAATGATTTTGACATTTAGATAACTAATTATTTTATATTACCAGTAAATAAGTTAAAATACACATATACATACATAGAATACAAACAACATACATCATTTGCCGATGAATTATAAAAAAAAGTTTCTCATTGTTACACGCATAAATCATTCCTTTCTCACAATATAACGACTGTTCACATAAACAATTCCTTCAATGCCGTCAGTGGAAAGTTCCATTCCCCCACTTTTTCCACTTCTCCTACCCCCGAGCATTCGTTCTCTTAATTAAAAGCGGACTCGGAGCTTTCCCTAAATTGACTCTTTAAAACTTGTAATTTGAATTCATTTTTTACGTGACCAACTTTCGAATGTACGCGGAAGAGGTAATCAGAAAGGTTTGTGGAGCTTAATGGTAATGAACTATTTCTTCTCTTGTTAAAATCTTGCGGGAGAGAAATACTTAATTTCTTTTGTGAAATGAACCGCCGAGAATGGCCCTCGTGATGGTGGGGTACCGTCGACTGTTAACAGCTATTGCGTGTATTGTTGTATTTTTTTTAAATATAAATGTAATGAGACGAACGAGACGTTTTCCTGATGGTAAGAGATAACACCCGGCACATGATTATTTTTACTTGATAGTAGATTAATTTCCTTAGCAGGAAGTCGACTAGATACCGCCACAGTACCAGATATTCTGCCGCCAATTAGTAATGTGTAATTATTACTGTGTTCCGGTTTGAAGGGTACTGCAGCCAGCTAAAATACTGGGCTGTTTAGACTAAGTATCGAAAATCTCAAAGTTATGAGCACCAAAGCAGCAATGCCCTGGACTTTGTTTTGCTACTTAAAGTTCTGTATTCGTGGCATGTTCACGTGAGAGGGATGCTACAAGCGTGGTTGTTTTAACTCAAGAAAATTGTTCACCAAACATGTGTACAAAAAAAATTATAATGAGATTTAAAAAAAAAAACACGATACTCTGATTAACAAAGAAGAAGAATGAGATTAAGCTATGAGTATTTCGTTGCGAGGAATATATAATTAATAACTTTTCGTAAATTCTGCGAAATGATCAAACTTTTTGTTAAATTCCATGCGGACGAAGCCAGTGACTTTATAATTTATATTTGGCTAGGTGATAGCCTTTTTATACTGGTGATATGTTAGGTGTTTGACCACAGCTAACTTGATGTTAAATGACGATGTGGTCGATGATGGTAAACACATCTAGCCATTGATAATTTCTCCAAAGCTAGTTTTTGCCTCAATTGTATTTCTTTTTTTGTGGTGTCTTGTCCCCACTATATATTCTCCGATACAAGAGCAGGATCTGTATTTAGCTTATTTTATAAAAACATCAAAAATTCAATTCCTTTCGAACTGGATAACTTCATAAATTAAAAGGTCTTGCCTCCAATTAACTTAAGTTGAGATCAGATTTGACACATTACCCCTTAATTAGCAGAAAATTAAATAATCACAGCCGCCACAAAACAGGAATAGATCCAGTTATAACCGGCTATACGTCTGTTAAGGGGTGTCACTCGTGCGATTATGAATTAGGAACTAATTAGTGTTAGTGACGAAGATTAATGTGGACTGTGCGCACCCTAATGCGTTGTCACGTATGAATTTGGGAGTTTGGACACAGTGCAAAAACAAACAATATGGTAACTTCCCACAACAACCTTACTACTTTTAACTTTTTTTTGTTTTCAGGGTACTTGTATGTACGAGTATGTGTGTATGTGAGTATCTACATTTCACCATAACATTTAAATGTCTTCACAGATCTGGTATTATGGGATGTCGTTAGAATCCTTACACCATCCAGAGTGACTGGACTGAAAGGCTTTTTTAAATTATTTTGTTAATACGGAATAGGTTTGCGTTTGACCACATCCTACCAGATGTTAGGTAACGATGTGATCTAGTGTAGCGATGTGATGGAACACGCTTACTTAGAAGGATTATTTACTCTTGATTTAAAAACTGAGTGTCTTGTGTTGTACTTTTTGGGAAACACAGACTCCGGCAAAGAGTTCCACATCCTCGCTATGAGAATAAATAGTATAAAAGTAATGAGAAGAACTCGACGCTCTCCTGGTGATAAGAGATGATGACGTATGTTCAACACCATTGAGGCGATATACAGAACTTTGAGTAACAAAACAAGGTCTAAGGCATCGCTGCTTTGATGCTAATTACCTTGAGACTTTCGATGGTTAATCTCAACGGTCCTGTAATGTCCTGAACACAGTAACGCTACTTTTATCCCCAATAAATGGATAATAAATTATCCATCAGTCAATCTCAGCAAGTTACAAAATTTTGTACAAAATTTTGTACAAAGTTAACGTACCGCTTGTAATTTAACTGTCGTTCCATAAATTAATATGCGAGATGAGCGAAAGTTTCTCCCCGTGTATAGTCATTTGCGTTGATGTATTTACTATACCTACTTACTACATTCAGAGAGTGATTTACTTCTGACTTCAAATCTAAAGTATCGACCTACCTAATATTCCAAATCAGCTTTGTTTTGCTTTGTTCCCTTCTGTGCGCGGACCTCTTTTGATTGTGAGAAGAGCAAGGAGGTAGTCCACCACGCTTGTCAATTGCGGGTTAGCAGACTTTGAGTCTACTGATGAGTATCTGGTACTGCGGTGGTACCTACCTAGACGACCTCCTGCTAAGGAAATCTACCACTAATTACAATCTACCATCGTGGCTGTCGAGTCGATCCAATCGTTATAATACTTTTCAGACGAAAGTAGTATGTTGTATGATTAAAAAATAAAATAGACTAATGAAATCGCTTAAGGAGAATGGAAAAGATTAAGGCCACGAGGTCGGAATTCGGGGCGAATGACTAGTTATCCACTGTAACTTAGTTAACAACAATAGCAGGTCCGATCTTTAAGTCCTCTGGCTTTTCAAAAGCGGTTGGAAATAAAAATCGGTTTGGCATCAAGCCTCTATGGAATTCAGTACGTGACTGCGAGCTCCATTAATCAAGTCGCGTCCCATCCATTGTGACTGATATTAATTAAAAATCTGCCAATTGCCCCTTTGTGACTAACCTTGCGGGGAATACGGCTTTTGTGTCGCCTGGTTCGTTTTGGCCGCAGTGAGGTTTAGCAACTTACAATAAAATGTATGTTTTAGAATATTGGTTTTATGAACATTTTTATGGCAACATATATAGACTGACTTTTAGGTCACATATAGAGTCAATTCTCAAAACAAACATTTACCAACCGTCACTGGTATAATCTAGCATCTACCATATTCTAATAATAAGTCTGAAAAATCGTCTATTTTCGATAAATAGATAGATTCTTACATCTACCAAGTCAAGATTTACTAATATACGGGGTTGTGCAATAACATTTACATAGAAACAATTTTCTACCTCAGATAGCGTAACAGAATAATCATCAAAATATCTATTCTCGTATTTGTAACTCGTATCAATTAAAATAATGTTTTAGTCTGTGGTTAAAACTCTAGAAACCAAGCACTCGCTTCAGTGAATAAATCGTTCCTTCATACAGTGGATTAGATACAGAACCAAAGAGTTTGTATGCAAAGAGTAAGAATAAACTTCGATTGGCGGTACATGCGGCAACTCGAGAACGGGTGTTGCGTGGACTGCTTGGGTGCAAACTTATTATTAAGTCAGCCCTGAGAGCCCTGTTGGTTTGTCTGTAGTAAATTTGTAAGACGTGGATTTCTCACTGTCGATTCTCACTCTGAACAAATATTTTGTGGTATAAACAAATGTATGTTTTGCGTCTGGGTGTTCTGTATGTATTATAAATATGTATTTACAAAAAAAAGTATTTAAGTATTCTATCGGTTACCTAACCTCCATAGTTCAAGCTTTGCTTAGTTTGGGGGCATATTTATTTTACTTTTGTATGTTCTCTATGGAATGTGCCTAGTTCTATTATTACTAACTAATAGTAATAAACTGTAAAACAATAAAAAACAAAACAAAAACTGGCTCCAAATAAGCCAGCCGGAACATCTTTTTAAGTGATTGGCGGCTAATTTTAATCTTAAGGGCTAGCCAGCACATTTTAAATATTTTAAGGATTAATATAAGCCCACGCCCATCAGTGTACGATACGACCGCACTAATCATTAGTACAACGCTACAAATATTCACGTTTGCACTTCTGTTTGTATCCTACTTCTTTGTGCAGAGTTCGGAGAGGTTATAAAAGCCATCTGTCATTGTCTATGGTCGTCGGCCATGTTTTATTTATTGACGTTTGCGCGCCATTGATGAATTTGGCGGGAGTTCCTCTGGCGGGCGGTGATCAACACTCATTGGTATTTGTTCGGAAAGTTTTTATTGCATGCTGAATGGCTTTACACGTTTTGTTTATAATCCTAAGTTACGAGAGTATGACATTTCATATAGTAGATACAAACGACCATAATAAAGTTGTACTAATGAGTTTTTGGCGGGAACGCGGAAAAGCCAAAACTTGTATTTTTCTCAATTGTTTATGTTTTAAAGTAGTGGTGTTTTATTTATAAAATGCAGAATCACAAGGGCGAGTGTGGAAAAGTGATATGATGTGGTAAAACGTGACTTTCCGTGTTGCTTCCAAAGCTCCCTCGAAGCGTGTAGCAAAGTCACCTCTGCTTTACTAGGGCATGACCTTGACTTATTTTATGTGTGATTTAGACTTATTTTAATTTACGTGTTTTAAAATACTTGAAACTATCAAAATACAATGACACTGCCACATACAAAAAGTGCGACGCCAAAAAAAAATTTTTTTTTAATTATAAGCTTGTAATTATTTACAATAGTGTATTTTTAATTTACTTATGCGTGATTAGTCACGATTAATTATATCGGATACTCCGTCTATAGTTAAACGTGAGTTAATGTGAAGTTAAAAACGTTAGTTTGATAACTAAACACAATTAACCAAAAACACAGTAAATAAAACCACGTCTGTTTCCAAACTATATGTTTGCTTTACTTATGATTACTCACGTTTAATTATATCGGATACTCCGACTATAGTTTCGGCCACGTTCGATGGCCCTCTTCATGGAGACAAAGCAGAGCACAACGTGAGTAATCAAAACAATGATGTATAAAAACCACGTAAGCTTCCATAGTAAAATAGTATATTTCCTATTTTTTATTTATTTACATGAAGAACGCTTGTTTAGTTATTCTGTCATCAACATAAAGTATTTTATTTATTTGTAAACATGAAAGCACATGAAAGTAACCAGTTTTTTTCGGAACATTAACTACGGTTTGAAGACCCACTAAAAGCGCCCGGAGTACAGATACATTAATAGTTACTATGTAACCTGAAGCACCGCTTCAGGAAGCTACTTAATTACACCCTTGTGGCCAGGAAATATCCTTTTACTTGCTTACTAATGGATTAAATAACTATAAAAACATATACACAAACATTTAAACACTTTTTAAGCCTTATTTTTGAGCACTCAAAGCTCAGATCTGAATGCGTGTTTTTGGAATGTTGGTACGTTTTGAAATCATGGTAGAAATTTCCGTTTTGTTACGATCATAGAAGATAATTTGAAATAGTCGTTTTTGTATATGTTTTGTTTAAGCGTTGTTAATTATTGGCTTTTGCAGCACTGATTCTGACAGTTGTTTTTATTTTAGTCGAGCAATTTACCGAAACTTTTTCGAATAATACCAGACCATAAAAATGTAATTGGACAACGAAGCTCTAATAGTATGAACATAACACAGAACTTTCGAGAAACAAAACAAAGTCCGGGGCGTCGCTGCTTTGACGCTCATTACTTTAAGACATTTCATGATTAGTCTCATTAGCTTGGTAGTGTTTTATCACAGTAATGTTTGCGCACTACTACTGTGTGGCAGAATATATGAAACGACAGCGGTACTTAGGTACCTAGACGACTTCCAGCTAAGGATGTCTACCACCTTAATACAATTGTTTCATCATCCTTCACAATTTTGTCTAATTAATGTATGGAACATTTTGGTTTTTTAATATAATATAATCGATAAATACATACAAGTATCTCCACTACGCTACTGTACGTAAAGGGAATTTCCAGAGCTTTCTGTCTCCTAGCACTACAGTATGTGAATGCCTTTTCATATGACAGATTGAAGCGAGCGTCTTAAATATTTCAATTTTATTCTATACTAGGTCACGCCCGCGACTTCGTCTGCTTTAATTTTAGAATTAGGTTCAGTGAGAAATGAAACATAATTATGAAGGTTTCAAATAGTCAAAAAAATCTTGCGCTATTTTATAATTAGATACAAAGGATACCTTTTATCCCGGAGTAATGTTCTATAAGACGTATTAACCAACTTCAAGTACCATACGTCATTTGTTTTTTGATAATCCCACAGGAATCTAAAATTTTTCTGAGAGAAAAAGTATTCTACATGTTAATCCAGGTAACAAACTATATGTGTAATTTAATTCAACACTATTCAGCCGTTTTTGCGTGATTGCGTAAAAAACATTAAAGCATCCAAACACCTAAGCATATAAACTTTCACATTTATAATGTCAGTAGGATCTTTGATTATGGTGGCTTTGCAAAATTATAATACATGGCCAATAATTTGTAATAATCCCTTTTAGAAACTAATAAAAAAAGTCAGTGTAGTGAAGTAAATATTCCGAGTTGAGAAGCCAAGTACATTGCAACAAGAATACAAATTCAAAGTTTCCACTTTCGCTACAATTATCTCGCTGTAGAAGTGGAAAACTTGCGTTTTAATTTCAAAGCCTCATAGCTAGGTTCAACACTTGTATCTACATACAGCGTAACAGTAGCTGATCTTCGACTTTTCTTTTCTTATCTTTAGCTTGGCATTTTCAAAGGAGACGTATAGAAAAAATAAATGCATTTATTACTGAAGCGTTTGCTTTCCGCGGTATATGTAGGTATGTACAAAAATTTAATTAAACTATCTTAAAAATATATAAAAGTTAAAACCAGGATTTACCACACCACTGCTCACCTGATGTTAACTTTTCCACGGCGCGCCGGTCGGTCTTACGGTCTTATCGCCGTGGCGGTAAGACCGTTCGCACGCGGAAAGGTCTTATCGCCGCATTATATGATTTTCCAAAACTTGTGTTTTTCGACTGTTTTCATGCGCGAATGTGGGAAAGAGATATAATGTGGTGAAACACGAGATTTCGTGATGTTTCCGAAACATAATCGAAGCTTGTAGTAAAGTTGCCATTTCTTTCATTTGGTGGTAGATTTCCTTAGTAAGAGATCATTTAGGTAGGTACCACCGCAGTACCATAAAATCTGCCGCCAATCAGGTTCCGGTTTGAGGGGTACTATGTACAGCTAACGAAATTACAGAGCTGTTAAAACTAGCAATCGAAAATCTCAAAGTAATGAGCGCTAAAGTAGCAATGCCCAAGGTTTTATTTTGTTGCTCAAAGTTCTGTTATGTGTATGTTCTGCAATGGTCATGGACATGCGTTATCTCTTACCATAAGTAGAGAGCGCCTCAATGGTCTCATTACTATTACCTTCAAAAACTTTACAAGGACATGACAAGAGTTGAGCTTGACTTTCTTTGTGTGACTTAGATTTATTTTACTAGTACTTGAAAATATCGATATACTTGACACTGGCAAACGCACGAAAGTGTGAAGCCAAAAAAAAAAGAAGAAAGAATAATAAGGGTCGCAGAATAAAAACGGATCAAATCATTTCGTTCAAGTTTGTTGCTGTATTTGGGACTGACAAAGGAAATATTGCACGTTAGCTACTGTTCAGCATTTCAGTTAGTTTTGTGTACAACGGACAATGCTGGGAATTTATTAAACGAAAGAGATTATCCGACAAGTGGAACTCGCTGTTAAATATTGAGAATAATGAACAGGAATATGACGTAAATATTCTTTTAAAGTACTTGAATGGTACTTTGGACGATTTTATTGGGTTTTTTAGTTCTCTACTACTAGTTAGTAAAGATATAATATTTATTCCGGAACAGCAACCAGTTGTACTATTAATTTTAATATTAAAATTTGTAATTTTTTATGGCTTGGTGTTTGACCATAACTCACCTGATGTTAAGTGACTGTATGGTCGAAGATGATAAAGCACACCTAGCCTGAAATGGAACTGGCTCTCAAGTGAGGCTGCCGGAACACGTCGTTAGATGTTTGGCGGCAGATTTTCAACTTGAGGGTGGTAGCTAGCCAGCCGAGTACTAGAAAATACCCTACCACCACGCTATGGTTTCCTCACGATGTTTTCCTTCAACGGCAGCTGAAGCTCATTGTTGAGGTTTGAACCAACGCCCTTCGGCATGCGAACCGACCGCGCTAACCACTGAGCTATCATCGCTACAACTATATCACTTAATACTTACTATATTTAACTTAATAATAGCACAACCCATGACAATATTTACAGTTAATAGACAGGTTAATAGTTAATTTCATTAAATACAATAATTATAATGCTGAATCTTTATATAACAAAGCTACCAACATAATTCAGAATAAGGGAATTTGAAAAAATCCACTAGTTTCCTATGAAACAACACTGTGACTGGCTCGGTCAGTCTTCTTGGGTATTTGCTTATTCTTCATTCCGACTTCATGAATGCTTTGTTTACATTCCTGTGAAACTAGTCTTTATCAACATTCAGTAGATCCTGTGTCACACAAATCATTCCTTTAACAGCAGCGAGTAATCCCCTGACATTCTTTTACTGTAAGAACCGCAATATCCGACGGTTTATGGACCATAAAATAGCTGTACCTAGAACTGTGAGATTTATATCTATCGTAGATGTACCAAAGTAAAGTAGTAACCATGACCCAACTCGCACATCATTATGAAATATAAAAAAACTCCTTTTCCCCTAATTACGGCAGGTCCGCCCGAAGCCGCCCGTAATAACAACCCATTAAAATTTGCATGTTACAACTTTATTTTGGTCCTATTTGTAAAATTAAGCGTCATACAACAATATGCCAGTGCGAAAAATATTAATGCTTTCACGTTTGGGGTGATGGCGTGATTTTTATAATTACATGCGTGATTAAAATGAGGAAAGAAATACCAACTGGTAACGACATCGCACCGGCTCGTCAGGTCGGAGAGGTCGGTATACATTCTGGGGCCCGCGGTCTACAACCGCGTACCCGCCTCCGTCCAGTTTTTTTTATAGCTGACTGTCTAGTTGTTTGACCACAGCTCACCTGATGTTAAGTGACCGTTAGATGCTTGGTGACAGATTTTCAACTTGAGGGTGATAGCTAGCTAGCCGAGTACTACAAAGTACCCTACCACGCACGCGCCATCGCGTGCTTCAGACACAAGTTCAGATTTTGGCTTCTAGAGACCTTGATGATTGTTTCAAAATAAGAAATTATTGAATTATTAGTAAGTAATTACAATTTTTTATATTAACATGTGATCATATTGTTACTAGACGCATTATTATATTGAAATGTGTTATAATTTTGTCATTGGAAAAATGATTTGTAACATTGGTGGTATCAATAAAATGGTAGATTAATGGTAGATAAGTTTCGCTTGGTAGATTTCTTGAGCAGGAGGTCGTCTAGATTGACACCACCGCAGTACCAGATATTATGCCGCCAAGCAATAGTGTAGAAACATTTTCTATGTTACAATTTGAAGGGCAGCTAGCGAAATTACAGGGCTGTCGAGACTAACCATCCAATGTCTCAAAGTAATGAGCGCCAAATAAGCGATACCCTGGACTTTGTTTTTCTACTCAAAGTTCTGTGTATCGCTGCAATGGTCATGAACAGGTATTATCTCTTACCATCAGGAGAGCATCACATTCGTCTCATTACGATTAAATTTAAAAATGCATTTGTATTTGGACTATGTAGGTTTTTTATTTGAAAATATAGTTGCGTTTAACCCTCGTCTTAATAATACGAACTAAAATGATTCACAATAGTTCACAATTTATACATTGCATAATATTGTACCTTTATAATTAAGACGGACCTTGATCTCTACACTAAGACACTCTATTGTAGACACCATCAAGTATAACGTGTTGGTACTGCGATCAGAATATCCATAGATAAATAACTAATACTTACATAAAAAAGGAAACAACATACCGTATGTATGAGACAAATTTTGATCCAATAGCAGCGGATTCCTTTGTTTTACTCGGATTTTTAAATATAATATATACAAATATAGGCCAATTTGTCCCAGTGCATCATATTTCGCTCTTTCGTTTAGTTGGCTATGCATTCTTATAAAGTTATTCAATTTATAGTTTCGGGAGTCAATAGAACTAAGTTTCATCTTACCACTACAATGTCACAAAAATACAATCAAAGTTACCCGCCACCTCCTAATCTGCCATAAAGTGCCACAATGTGGAAAACGGTAGGAAAGCTTCCAGTAAATGTTTGTTCCATGTCTGGATATATCTACAAAAACAAATTGTATAATAGTATTATATTATATCAGTTATCTGACTTTCAACGTATAAGCTTTGCTTAGTTTGGGGTCATGTGACGCTGTGGCTTACGATATTTATCAGTAAGTAAATAGATAAGTCTATTTAGTTTACAGGACTTTTTGAAAACAGGTTAAGAATTTTAAAGACACGTATTTGAATAGTCAGAATTTAGGACTTTAAGAAGGCTGTTTTCTCGCTAATCTCTCGCTTTTTTTACTCAATATAGTCTAATTTTTGACCACATCATACCTCGTGTTAAACAGTAATGTAGTAGTGTCAAAGAATAAGTAAGTGTAAGCTTTGAAAAAAAATATCTTCAGAGGTCAGTCCAATTTCATTAAATTTTGATTAAAATTACGGTTTTATATAGATACCGTCTTTGCAAGCTTTACACAGAAACAATCTCTATTTCGTTGTGTTTAAATTATATTCCAAAAGTCTATCTTGAAAATAATACTCCAATATCGGCTCATTCGCTATTTGTTTCAATTCAATTTCTATTTGAAAATAGCAATCTTGATCTAAGCCTAGCCACATTTTCACCCTTCTTTGAATTTATCTGTGACTAGTTGAAACCTATGGATTGTTCTCAGAAAACAAGTCAATGAAAATGAATAGATGTTTCGACATATTGTTTTTAATAGATGCCAATAGTTTCGCGTTTATTGTACAAAATTAACACTAGTTAAACTCGTCCGTTAGCTGTTTAGTCTCAATAATAATATCAATGAACCAGTAATTTTTACTATGATCATTTATGCAATAAACATCACCTTTCTTTTTAGGCAGTCGGGCAAAAAGTATACTATTGTAAATATTGTAAAAGTATACCACCATTCAATTTTTATGCCACGAAAAACCAGAATGGAAGCCATACTTTTGAGATACTATTGACATACTTTATATAGCTATTTTGTTTAATGTAAAAGTAATAAGGCTAGTGAGAAGCTTTATTGAGGGTAAGAGATAACGCCTGTCCTTGACAATTGCAGCGATGCACAGAACTATGGGTAGTAAAACAAAGCCCAGGGCATCACTGCTTTGGCGCTCATTACTT
Organism: Biston stratarius; assembly: GCA_950106695.1. Taxonomy (NCBI): domain Eukaryota; kingdom Metazoa; phylum Arthropoda; class Insecta; order Lepidoptera; family Geometridae; genus Biston; species Biston stratarius. The sequence continues at coordinate 16,151,153 of OX467109.1, read as the reverse complement.
TGAGACTTTCGATGGTTAGTCTCAACAGCCCTGTAATTTCGCTAGCTGCAGTACCCTTCAAACCATAACACAGTAATGTTTACACACTACTACTTGGCGGCAGAATATATGGTACTGCGGTGGTACCTACCTAGACGACCTCCTGATAAAAAGATCTACAACCAAGTTAGTTTATACGACCTAAAAACTTATAAACGAGACAAACCAACAAATCAATCTTTTGCATATAATATTAGTAAGGATTACGATAACTCAGCCTGTGACAGGCGGACAAAGTGTTCGGTTAGACCTTCTCAACGATCCGTAATAATTCTTGCACATTATTTGTAGATACGCGATTTAAATTCTGGATACGATAAGAGATTTTTATCAACGTAATAAATTACATCCAATAATTTAACGCGATAATATATCAAAAATAGGGACTGCTAATACATGTGAAAACTTAAAACACGTCACATTAGCATGTCGGTGACGCGTCGCCTACCAAAAATGCTCAATGCAGCTAAAAAAGTTTTTAATTCAAAAAACTTACATGTTGTAGCTATAGCTCAGAGGTTAGCACAGTTGGTTCACACGACGAAAGGCGTGAGTACAAAACCCCAACAATAATCTTGTGCTGTTGGTAAAGCAAATGAGAAACATAGTGAGAAAACCATTGTGTGGTTGTAGGATATTTTTAGTACTCGGCTGGCTAGCTGCCAACCTTAAGTTGAAAATCTGCCTGAAAAACATACTGTATTTATTGAAAATGTGTTTTTTTCTATGGTTGACAAGCTAGTTGTTTGACCACAGCTCACCTGATCTTATGTGCTTTAGCGTTAAGTCCTCCTTTTGTACATATTATTTCATAAGTGTGCATCAGAGTATTAAATAAGTGATGTTGTGGTCGAAGATGGTAAAGCACACCGAGCCCGGCATGGAACTGTCTTTCAAGTGAGGCGGCAGATTTTCAATTAGAAGCTGGTAGCTAGCCAGCCGAGAACTAGAAAGTACCCTACCACCATAGTGTCCTCACAATGTTTTCCTTCACCGGCAGCTCAAGCACATTATTGAAGTTTGGAGCCACGCCCTCCGGCGTGTGAACGGCCCGAGCTAGCCCCTGAGTCTATTTTTCTATTTATGTCCATTACTAATTGACATCAAAACTGTATATCTGTTGAATTATATCAGGGCGGAGCGAATGGAAGACGCCATTAAAGCACCTTTACTAACATACAAAACCAGAGCAGAGCATAATAAAAGCTTTTTATATAAACACGAATTCCTTATCAGATATAGCTCTAAGAATCTATTTAGAACACTCCTTTAGAAAAGTAGGAGATAGAGTAAATAAGTAGGTAACTACTTACTGAATGAAAAAAGTCAAGTGTAGAGTTAAACTTATACGGCGAGTATTCTGGCTATAATGGAGATAAGATATACGCCTTAACATTCGATGGTATCGCCATGCGGGTGCTGGGTCCATAGTGGTGTTCCGTTTCGAAGTGTACTGCAGCTAGCGAAATTACAGGGCTGTTGAGACTAACCATCGAATGTCTCAAAGTAATAAGCGCCAAAATAGCGATTTGTTTTACTGCTCAAATTTCTGTGCACCGCTGCAAAGTTTTTTTTTTAAAACGAACATTTATGTATATTTGTCACATTAATATTTGTCTTCTGGGCGGAAATTGAACCCACACCTAAAAACTCATAAAGTGGAGGTACTAAATAAAAAATCAAGGACTTAAATATTTAGTTCAAGAACAAATGATAAGTTTAATAGCATTCTATTATAGCCTATAAAACGTAAATATGTTAATACTAGCTGCGCCCCGCGGTTTTACCCGCGTGGTCATGCATGATGATGATGATGAAAAGTATCCTATGTTTTATTCCAGGGCCTAAAGTATCTACATGCAAAATTTCATCCAGATCCGTTTAGCCGTTCTGACGTGATTGAGTAACAAACATTCTTCCAATCTTTCACATTTATAATATTTGTGGGATATAACACAAAACACTACATAGTATAACAAAGTTGTCCACCGCATCTGTCTGTCTGTTCGCGATAAACTTAAAAACTACTAAACGGATTATAATGTGAGTGTCACCAATAGATAGACTGATTCTCGAAGAAGGTTTAGGTATATCATTTGTCAAGGTTATGTGTAAATTGATTGAAATATGATTATAATTGTTGGCAGTGTCGGAAAAAGTCAGCCACCTGGGAGCTTTCATCAAAAACGCTCCATAATCCCCTTGAGATAGATCAAAAGCCTCTTGTAAGCCAGTGGGCAGTCGAGACGGGTCGCTAGTAAATGACCATGGATAAATGTACGTTATCTCTTACCATCAGGCGAGCGTCTCATTCATCTCAATAGTTAAAATATTAAAAAGAATTCGATGATATGCTTGTATAGTTTTACGGTGAATAAAAACAAATTTAAAAATCTTTCTAATTATGTGATTGATTAATTGCGTAGAAGTTTTCCTGTTCAGCGACTTCTACGGAACCCTGATGAAAATGTACGGATTAGCAAGTCAAATGTAAGCTTAGTTTCTTTATTCACGGGAGACACTAGTCTAGTCTTGCTGTAGAAGCTGGCTCCTTGTCGATTGGCTCAGCTTTTAGTTCTTGTCTCAGTCGCTAAAGAAAGCAAAGCTTTGGAAAATAGAAATTAGGTCAACCTACAATATTTACCTGTGATGGAACTTCACCTAAGAAATACATTATTTATATGTTAATTTTTTCAGCATTAAGATTAAATTTCTGATACAAAAAATAAAAGTAATGAATAATGGGGTAAACTGTTCGATTCTACCTTCATCGTGCCAAACAATGGATGTTTGTTGCCCAAATTGGTGTTTTACAATAGATACAATCTGGGTGCCTTCAAGTCGTGAATCAGTTCCTTCTAGTTATCGAGCCCCAAACTAAGCAAAGCTTATATATGGGAATCAGATAACTGTTAGAATACTTGTATACTTTTTTTGTGTAAATATATAAATACTTATAATACATACCGATACAGAACAAACATTTATGCTCGTCACACAAATGTTTTTCCTGTGTGGGAATCAAACCCACACCCTACATCAAAGCTACGCTACGCCAAGCTACGCTCTTGAAGCACTACCAAATGATCTAACACTATTGTGTGGTAACTGTGTTGTGTGATGGTAAGAAATCTATACTTTATTTACTTCCTTAAACTCTATACCAAGTTAACCCTTCGTGGATCTTGGTCTCGTTAACTACGAGTATCTTCTTCCATTACACCCTGTCTCTGACACTTCTTCTCCAAGTTACACTATCCTGTAATAAAGATAAAGATATTTTATTTGTATACAACACTAGAAATTTTACATGTTTTTGAGATGGAAAATTTAATCACAAGCTAAATTGAACAACACGCCGAACATACAAACTAACACAAAACTGCATTACATTTATAACATCCATTCTAATTCTCTGGAACTCTCATTCTACCCGCAAGTATTCTAGTTTAGTACCATTATACAACAACTGCGCTTCAGAGAGGTGTAAAAATATAATCTATGCAACCGTCTCGGGGTGGGATTACAGTGATAAAATAAACGGACGGTGGAAATTTTATTGCAGAGCTTTGTTATATACTTCTTTATCTACTCGTTTGTTATTTTCAACTTAAAAATTCAGAGCAATTTTTACTTGACAATGGCAAAACATGCATATTTACATTTTCTACCGCATTCTTCCTACCTTGAACTTTTCGTAGATTCTTATAGAAAGGGAGCCATTATAAGAATTCAAGAGATATTAGTAAGTATATATAGTACTAGCTTGCGCCCGCGACTTTGTCAGTGAGTTAAGAATTGGTTCAGAGGGAAATGAAGCTTATGTAAGTAACAAAAGAGCAATAGTTTCATCGAAAATATTGCTTGCGAAGCTTGCGCTTTTTTTTTTTAATACAGCCGAATTGAGAATCTTCTCCGTGTTTGAAGTCGGTTAAAGAACACTACAACACTGTTCTTTGGGCAGTAGAGTTATATGTCCGGTTCGTTACCGCATTACTCTACGGAATGTTGTCTACGATGACAGCAGCGCTAGTGAACGCCATTTGAAGTAACAACATAACTTTACATAAAAGAATGCTCAGTAATATCCTCGCGAGTGCAGACGAGGTAATGAAACAGCGAGATTACACGCAGTAAAATAAACTCTGGGAAATATGAGGCATACTACCGGAATTCGTCTGAAAAAGAACTAAGAACAACGAAAAAGTGACTTGTGTTTAATCCCACTTCACTTCGTTAAAATCCCGTTGAATTTTTCGGGTATCGAACCTCGAAAAGCAATATATGATTATGAATGACATTTTCTAGTTTCTTAAAGTGTTGTTCTGAACGGTTCATTATTAATGTTTTTTTTTAACTGTTGATATGATAAATGTTGATCACAGCTCACCAGATGTTAAGTGACGGTGTGGTAAAGTACAGTTAGCCTGGAATGAAAATGGCTCTCAAGTAAAGCTGCTGGAATAAATTATTATGTGCTTGACGGCAGACTTTAGAGTCTAAGTTGGTAGCTAGCTAGCAGAGTATTAAAGAGTACCCTATGACCATGCTCTATGGTTTCCTCACAGCGTTTACCTTCACCTACAGCTCAAACTCATTGTTGGGGTTTGAACCCACCCCTTCGGCGTGTGAACCGACTGCGCTAACCACTGAGCTATCATCGCTACTGCTACCCTACCACTATTGTATTCAAATTATAAATTCAAAATTTTATTTATGGCGATCTTGAGTCACATAAAAAAATTAAACAAATTTACAATTAATTCGTTTAAATAGTCCAAATGATAATAATTAGAATTAAAAAAAAAATTGTATTTGATTATTTATTAGTCAGTACTTAAACCATATAGCAATGTTTCCTGTACAAACAGCAAATCCTTGTTCTTTAGCTCCTAGGAAAGCTATGGTTCATGATGTTTTCCTTCACCACCCCTTTGAACCCACGCCTTTCGACGCGTGAACCGACTACGCTATGAAACTGAGCTATCGTCGTACCAAAAATTCAAGTTATCAACTTCAGATGAAATAGGTTGCTTCTAGGTAAGACGGCTCCAAACATAAATCGCACTGTTGCTTTAAATCAGACAGGAAGTAGCCACAAAGGAACCTATTCAGAACAAATAAATGTAGGTTAACAATGATTTCAAAATCGCATAATGTCAAGTGTCAAACATTCAAGTCTTCGTCTTCAATTTGTAGTAGGCCCCGGACAGCGATGAAAAGCACAATAGAGAACAGGATATCTCCAAATGCTTGTGAATGGTTGTTTTTCTCCACCTCGCGGGGAAATGCATATTTTGTCTCCATTCCGAGATTGGAGCGAGGGCTTGAGCACAAATAATAAAGTTGGTGCAGATAACACTATGATAAGTCTTGTAGTTACATCTATTTTACTTCAGAATAAAATTTCGTAGCTATGATAGCTCAGTGGTTAACGCGGTAGGTTCACATAACGAAAGGCGTTGGTCAAACCACAACAATGACCTTGAGCTACCGGTGAAGAAAACTATAACGTAGTGGTAGAATACTTTCTCGTACTCGATTAGCTAGCTACCACCCACAAATTGAAAAGAATCTGTTGCCAAGCACTAATGGTGTGTTCCAGCAGCCTCATTTGAGAGCCAGTTCGATTCCAGGCTAAGTGTGTTAACCATCTTTGCGTGGTGGTAGGGTACTTTCTAGTACTCGGCTGGCTAGCTACCACCCTCAAGTTGAAAATCTGCCGCCAAGAATCTAACGGTGTATTCCGGCAGCCTCACTTGAGAGCCATTCCAGGCTAGGTGTGCTTTACCATCTTCGACCACACCGTCACTTAACATCAGGTGAGCTGTGATCAAACACCTAGCCTGTCAGCCATAAAAAAAAAATCTTCGACCACACAGTTATTTAACATCAGGTGAGCTATGGTCAAACACCTAGCCTGTCAATTATTAAAATATTTTTTTTTTTAAATTATTTTTTGCTAGCCCATTTATATCTACTACACTTAATTTATGTTTATTATAAGCACCAAAAATTTTTGCAAAGCAACATTTTAGGTAAAAATGTTTTGCAAGTAATAAGCATTTTGCAAAAAGACGACGGAGACAATGTGTTATTTATGGAAATGAAAGGAATTTGGAAGACTGCAATCACAACAAGCTATTTGTAATTATCACACTTCCATACAATGGTAAGAGTACTGTGACACGGCAGTCCCGGAAACAGGCAGCGTTAAAATAACTGCACGACTTTACGTTTCAACTTAAAACTTGAAAAATGTAATTTACGTTACACGCTGTTCGCGAGTAAGTAATAGAGGAACATAACATCGTTACAACTTGAGAGTAAAGCGCTGTGTATGCCTTTTAATATAAAATTCGAGGATCAGTTTCTAGTGTTCCGATAAATGAAGGTACATCACAAACATAGCGCTTTGGCCTACGAGCTACATCACAAAAGTAGATCCTCGGCCTACGTGCTACACCACAAACGTAGCGCTTTGATATACGAGCTACAACACAAATGTAGCGCTTAGACCTACGAGCTACCACAAACATAGCGCTTTGGACTACAAGCTGCAACACAAACTTAGCGCTTTGATATACGAGCTACAACACAAACGTAGCGCTTAGATTTACGAGCTGCATCACTAACGTAGCGCTTTGGCCTATGAGCTACAAGACAAACGTAGTGCTTTGATCTAGGAGCTACAACACAAACTTAGCGCTTAGATATACGAGCTAAAACACAAACGTAGCGATTTGGTCTAGGAGCTACATCACAAAAGTAGACCCTCGGCCTACGTGCTACACCATACACCTACATCACAAACGTAGCGATTTGGCTTACGAACTACATCACAAACGTAGCGCTTTGGCCTATGAGCTACAAGACAAACGTAGCGCTTTGGTCTACGAACTACACCAGAGGGTGTAAAGAGAGAACTCTTTTATCCAAAGAGCTAACACAATTTTCTTTACGCTTTTTCTTATTATTTATACCATGAACATTATAGCTACCACATAGCTACCTAGTCACGAGGGACGGGTGCGTTGTATATGTACATCCCTAAGTTGTACAAAGTTCAAAGTGTCGCGAGTTACAGTAACGTTTCTTTGTAAATGTATGTGCTGAGAATGGCTGCCAATTCTTGCAACTTTACCCCGAAGTAATGAATGTTCGTGTAGATTTGTCGCCGGCAGAGGGCGCTGGCTTCTCGTCTCGAAGGAAACTGATTGTATAACCCTTGCGGGATACATTTTTATATGATTTCAAACTATTTTTATCGCAGTAGTTTCGGTAAGTAAATTTATTCAGAAATCCAATTAACTCATGCAAAATTATTCCATCATTTGTTATTAAATTTAAATTTTCAATTATTTTAACTTGAATCGAAACTTATAAAATCCACTTTATAATTTAGTATGAAAACTTTTGGAAACTTAATTACTAAACTCGATTCTCTCCGCGCTAATTTGGAAGGCTTGCCTTTATTTCCATATTTGGAATAGTTACAAACTTAAATGATATTTTGATAAAGGGTCGAGACGGGCAAAGTCACTGAACTTTACCTTTCTCTTTAACATTCCAAGGTTTCAACCAATTGTAGTTTGTGGAAATAAGAATAGAAAGTGATCTAGAGAAAATTAAATAAAAGTAAAATCTCGCTAATATCATAATTGCGAAAATGAGAGTGTATGTTATGTATGTTTGTATGTTTGTTACATTTTTACACTGTAACGGCTTAACAGATTAAGGTGAAATTTGAAATGTATATAGTATAATTAACACATCAGATACACTGGTAGGTTGCTTGGAAGAGATCGTTTTTAACGATAATGCGGTGAATTTTTGTAAATTTTAGCTAGCCCACAAAATTGGAAATAATGTGGGGATTCTAATGGTTTTAATTACATCAAAATCAGTCAAGGCGTTCAAGAGTAATGATATAAACAAAACGTTCTGTTGGTAAGAGATAACACATGTCTATGACTAATACAGGGATACACAGAACGTTGCGTAACAAAACAAAGTCCTGTTTTGGCCCTCATTACTTTGAAACAATCGACGGTAAATGGTTAAGTCTCAATAGCCCTACAATTTCGCTAGCTACTCTTCAAGCCCTTCAAACTGGACCACAGTAATGCTTACACACTACTGCTTGGCGGCATCATATCTGGTACTGCGGTGATACCTACCAAGGTGACGTCTTGGTAAGGAAATCTAACACCAAGTTAGGGTAGTTAAAAAATCTCACAAGTACACTATAATACATACAATATACTACATACATATGCGAACTGAGCGCTTCGAATCCACATTCATTATTCGTACAGCGAGGATGTGGAACTCTTTGCCGGAGTCTGTGTTTCCCTAAAGTACAATATGAGTGTCTTCAAATCAAGAGTAAACATGATCCTTGTAGGTAAGCGTGTTCCATCCTAGACCACATAGTTGCTTAACAGCAGGCAGGATGTGGTCAAACGTAAACCTATTCCGTATTAAAAAAAAAAAAAAACATTTTTTTTCACTTTTTTGTGGCAGTTGAGTGTAAAGCACACAAAATGTATTAACACTGAAGGGAAAAAAGAAAAGTCCCATGAAATAAATTAACAATCAGTATTCATCAAATCTTGACACTGAAAACACAAACTGACGGACACAAACGTTTACTTTTATGTTTTACGTTCTTTTGTTTTCTGTACACAAAGTTTCCATCTATCTAAAATAACTCAAAATGTTTTAATGAATAGTTCTTTATTTTAGTAGTAAAAGTCTATTTGAAGATACTTCTCATTATAAAATCACAAAGAGCTCTAGTGTAGTTATGTTGTAAGGGGTATTTATCTTAAAAGAAAGCATAAAATACATATAAAAAACGTACACGATTCAGTTTTTCTTTGAAACCTTAATGCGAACGAATTATTTTATATAAAGAGCTAGATACTCTTAACAATCGAATAAAGTAATTATTAGATTGGGTAGGTATCTTATGTCAAAGTGATAAGACAAACAAAGCGTTCTCCAGTAAATCAGTAATATTTATTGGTCATAAATAACAATAATGTTACAGGCAAGTCATTTGTTGGCGAGCGCAGTTAGGTGTGATTGTTCAAGGAAGACGCTGCTGCCCATCTTCCGGATTACATCCCTTAGCTGACTCTAACGGCAACCACGGGTAGAGAAGGTGGGGTACAATTCTTACGCCGGCACCACCACGGCAATATATATATAAAAGAATTGCTCGTTTAAAGATATTAGATGTGTTCACATTTTTATTTTACTATAGGTGTTCAGTATACCTACACTTAGAATAATGCAAGCTGGATATCCACAGCTGTTAACGCACCGGCCAACATGCACTGGAAGCTGTACTAAGTATATCTATGCCGCTCATAACAGAATGGTGATTGATTCACCACCCAGCCGCAAACAACCGAATCAATCCGATAACAATGCCCTACAATATTCTAATTATCGACATAACTACCCGTGCTCTAGAGCTTGTTGGAATAAGGCCTATTCTTTGTTTTAAAATCGAGCGTAGCGCATATTTTGTTCATTTTCCATGCAGCGTAATTAACGGTATGAACGAATATATGGTTTGACTGCCCTGTTAGCTCAAGAGCTGCTGTTTCAAGAGCTGTAGGGTCGTCAATGTCATTAAACATTCCACTCAATTCACTGGAACTAATACGCCAGCGGACCAGAGTGTCGCTCTGATACTTCAAGGAGCTAGGTTAGCTAGACTCTGGCAGGGACAATGCACAAAACAGCCTAAGCTGGACTTTGGTGCAGGACTAATCACCCCCACTTTAATAAGAATAAGAGCGAGGGAGGATGTGAGTTCGATTCCCACTCAGGACAAACATTAGTGTGACGAGCATAAACGTTTGTTTTGTATCTGGGTGGCCTGTATGTATGTACAGAAAAAAAGTATACAAGTATCCCATAGTTTTTTTTTTTCTTCTTATTCCTACTAGTAGGAATTAGCGTCGCACTTTCTGTGCATTTGCCAGTGTCAAGTTTCTATCCCATAGTTTGTATTAGGGGAACCAGATATAACTGATAGCTTTTCTTAGTTTGGGACTAGATGGCGCTGTATCAAATGTTCTACGATATTTATTTATTTTAGAGAAAAATAACTTGTGGGCCGTACAGCGTAGCGTAGAGTAAAAATAAGCCTGCAGTGTTTTTTCCTGCATCATTTTATTTAAGCAGATTCAAAGTTGAAAGTTACGAAAAAAAATCTTCTAATATTTGTTTGTTTTTTTTTATTTTCTTTTTATGGTAGACAAGCTAGGTGTTTGACCACAGCACAACCGATGTTAAGTGACGGTGTGGTCGAAGATGGTAAATCACGCCCAGCCTGGAATAAAACTGGCTCTCAAGTGAGGCTGCCAGAACACACTGTTAGGTGTTTGACGGCAGATTTTCAATTTGAGGGTGGTAGCTAGCCAGACGAGTACTAGAAAATACCCTACCACCATGTTTTCCTATACCGGCAGCTCAAGCTCATTGTTGGGGTTTAAACCCACACCATACAGCGTGTGAACTCTGCTCTAACCACTGAGCTATCATGGCTACAAGCAATTTCAAACAAATGTTTTTGTTTAGTAAGTTACGCGATGCCATACGCCGCGTTTTACGCTCCGCCGTACGCTCACCTGATATCGTTTCCTAAAGTCGTACTTTCAGTTACAGTGGGATCGATATGTTGAGGCCGGGACAGGTCGATAGATGTAACCGTTAATTAATATCGGATCAACGAGTTCTAGACAGGGCTCGACCTAATAGACTAGCTCTGAACATGTGACAACCTAGCACAGTACGACGAGACGGGTATAATATTTGTTTGATGCGAACGATGGGAGCCCGATTCAGGCTGTGGCGTAATTAATTGATAGACAGACAGGATAATATTTTCAATACTCTTTTTTTTTTCACTTTGGATTTGGAGTCAACATATTAGTAGGTAGTTTTTAGCACAGCAGTTAGCAGCACACAGGTAATTTGTTGCGATGATAGCTCAGTGGTTAGCGCGGTCGGTTCGCATGCCGAAGGGCGTGGATTCAAACCCCAACAATGAGCTTGAGCTGCCGGTGAAGGAAAACATCGTGAGGAAGCCATAGCGTGGTGGTAGGGTACTTTCTAGTACTCGGCTGGCTAGCTACCACCCTCAAGTTGAGTGTGTTCCGGCCGCATCACTTGAGAGCCAGTTATATTCCAGGCTAGGTGTGCTTTACAATCTTCGACCACACCGTCACTTAACATCAGGTGAGTTGTGGTCAAACACCTAGCCTGTTAGCCATAAAAAAAACAATTGCGATCCATAAGGCGTCTAACAGGAGATGCGGTTTTTTTTTAAATCTAGTTGTGAAATATAGCAATTATAATTATATATTATACCAGTTCAGCCTACGAGTTCGTCCTTTTCGCTGTCGAGACGGTAGGGCCGTGGGCCTCTGAGGCGAGGTTATTTGTTGCGGATCTTGGGCGGCGCTAAAGCTGGCTTCCGAAGGTGCGTGATAGGTACTGCGGACGGACGCGGACCAGCCCGCACCGACGCACGATGAGATGAGTCCGTGTAAGCGCAAGCGCGTCCAGTGTGGTGCATCCGATCCGCGGCGGGTCGGTAACTTCAGAGGTACGGTGCGAGCTCGTCCGAGGTGGTGCGACGTCCGCATAAACACAGACAAGCATGGCAAAACCAGTTCATTTTGCTGAGAGTGGAGTTTTCTTGTTTCGCTACTAGAATAATGGAGTGGACGAACGAACTTATATTAGACTAGCTGTGCCCCGCGGTTTCACCCGCGCTAGATGCCTACGTCATAGTAGTTTTATGCATGCAAAGTCTCAGCCCGATCGGTTTAAAATTGACAAATCCCCTTGGGGGTAGAATTAATCAAAATCTTTTCTTAGCGGATGCCTACGTCATAACATCTACCTCATGCCAAATTTCAGCCCGATCCGTCCAGTGGTTCAGGCTGTGCGTTGATAGATCACTATGTCAGTCAGTCACCTTTGAGTTATATATATTTAGATATATTTTGTAAATCACTATCAAAATGAACCCACGTTATGGAATACTATGCGTTTTGGAATGACAAAATGGCTTTGAATCTCAAGACACACACAGACTGACACGCACCGTTGGAAGAGCCTCGTGTGCGTTGCGTGGCTGTCCATGGCCATCGGCCGTGCGTGATAGTCTGCAGTATCACGCACCGTCGGAAGCCAGCTTAAGAGACGCGCCACGTCAGCCCTTTATTTTTACATCCAGCGAGGAAACGCCAGCCTTATGAGAACGTTTGGGTGAATGGGTGCAAAAGCCGAATGACTTTTTCTTTTTTTTACATGTGTGTAGATAATGTTCTTTCAACTTATTTCTACCAATTTACTACCGAGAGAACAGTTGTAAATTATTCAACTAAAATGTTCATGTTCTAATAAAATCTGGAACTTTCTCATTTTTGTAAAGATCTTTCCGCTGTCTAATTACCGCTCTTTCTGTCTGAAAAAATCATGAGCGGAATATAACATGAATGTAATAAACACTCATGTTTTTTTAGATTATTTCGTCTTTTACGAATTATGGTATACTCGTAGTAAGTCGTCTTACACTTGCCTGCTGACTTCTAACCGCAAAGCTGACAGGGTCTCAGGATAAGCCGAGTTAATTTTGTGCCGAGGTAATGCGCAGCAAGAAATATTCTTCTACTATTCAGTTTGTTACTAGTTTGAGAGGAAATCTAACAAGTTTTTATTTTTTATTTTTTTATCATTATAAGTTTTTGATCGACGGATGCCGTATTAGTTGTGGCTGTAATATGTCAAACGTGACATTTGGAATCAGTATATGTCACAGTATATAGACATCTGTAGCATAAGTATAATTATTTTATTCTGAAAAGAGAATGAATGAAAATGAGAATGAAAAGAGAAAACCTAGAAAGTAAAGCAGTTTTAAGTTTTATCACTTTTTTAGATTATTAAGATTAGAAATTAGAATAGATAGGTTAGATATTTGACCACCGCTCACCTCAAAAAGAAATAAAGCACATGTCCAGTTATACACAGGCCAATTATAATTATGACGGAATCTCTAAGAAGACGTAATGCAGGATGGGTTTTTGTCCAATAACAATAATGATATGAATCGATGACAAAACCAATTTTAATATCCAGAAAAGCTTGTAGCGATGATATCTCGGTCGGTTCACACTCTAAAGGGCGTAAGTTCAAATCCCAACAATAAACTTGAACCGCCGGTAAAGGAAAAAAATCTTTAGGAAACTATAAAATCTGCCACGAAGCACTCGCGACGTGTTCCGGCAGCGTCACTTGAGAGCTAGTTCCATTCCAGGCTAGCTGTGCTTACTATCTTCGACCCCATCGTCACTTAACATCAGATGAGCTGTGGACAAACACATAGCATTAACACCCGTTTGTACTTTCTGTTTCGGGAAAATATGTAGTTTTCATAGAATTGCAGGTGAAACCGTGTGTCACTGCAAGGGCATATCAGTAATACTTGCACTGCAGTTGCCGGAATAACAACTTCCTTCCCGGTTCGCGTCCTGTATCCCCACACGACCCACTCCACATTTCTGCACATCCGAGAACGGCTGAACGATCGCGTGAAGGTATTCCACGTTTGCTGCAAGTGTCCCATTTCCTCCCAGACATAGTAATATAATATCATGCTAACCAGTCTAGCTTAGGTTACTTACAAGTTATATTAGCATTGTGTTTATTCTGTACTAGTGTCAAAACTCAATAATAAATTTTCTATTAAGAAATTCTTCGAGATATTCATGTATGTTTGGTTGAAGAAGAGTTAAAAAAAAAACGTATATTTACGTCAGGAAAATTAATTCTGTAGCGAATGTTGTAAAACTATTTATAATTAGCGAGTGAATTCAATGAAACGAGATACGTAGCCATCACTGGTTTATTCCTACCCACATAAACATATTAATAATTTAATTAGTTACAACTACCTACAATCCCCTTATTAACATAATATTCATTAAGAAAAGCAACTCTCTAACTTTGAAATGTTTAAATTAAATAATTAATACATTTAGACGATCTATTCAATAAATAGATATATCTCCTTCTATACATTAACAATTATTTATAATTATTTGAGTAGACACATGACATTGAATGATATTTAATTAACTGTAGATGTATCTATGTATTATATTCTTACACTATTTTTATTTTTATATCTAATTTAATTTTACATGCATAATATATATATATATAAACTCATATAATCACATATTAATACAATAACCATATGGTAGTACTGTTGACTATATATTTATTATTGGTTTCTGTTTATCATTCAATTATTGTAATACATATCTATTGTTATTATTATTTTTATTTGTACTTAATTTATTAAAATTTATTTACTTTATACATATTTATAAGTTGTTTATTTACTCTTGTATTATTACTAGCACTAGACTAATCACATGCTCACTTATAATGCGACATCAGCGTGCGGCGCGAGTGCGCAGCTCCGCAGAGTAGGCCCACCGATCAGGAGGTCTCACTTCCCTGCCAGAACGAGTGCGGTAATTAGAAGAGGCGGGAGGAGGGTCACTGGAGCTGTGTACCTGTTCGTTCCCCGTGCTATTATCTACGTTCACTGAGATGTCATCGTAGTCAAACGCGTAACCGACCGGTGCATCTATTCGTTTATCTGAGTCAATTAATATATGTTTCCTATTACGTCTTAACTTGTTTCCTGCAACCATTCTTATTAAATATGAACGTATTCCCACTATCGATTCTACAGTTCCGGATTCCCATCTATTTCCTAATCTTATTTTTACTTTTTGTCCTACCTGTAGCGGTTTTAAATTTCTTGCCCCTCTGTCATAGTACTGCTTCTGATGTGTTTGGCGCTCTAATAATTTAGAGTGTATATTGGAGTGTATTTTAGGTTTATACATAGCGGTCGATCTCGGCAGAATGCTACGCAGTTTTCTATTATACAACAGCTCGGCCGGGGACGGCAAATCAGCGCTGATAGGTGTATTTAGATATTCTAAATGGGCTAATTTAAAATCGCTGTTATCTTCGCGTACTTTTTTCATTATATTTTTAATAGTTTGTATACTGCGTTCTGCTTGCCCGTTCGACTGAGCGAACCTTGGTGATGATGTTATGTGTTGAAACTTCCAGTTTTCGGAAAAATCCCTAAAGCTGTTGGAATTGAATTCAGGTCCATTATCAGAAAATAAAATTTTAGGAATTCCATGCCTCACAAATATGCTTTTAATTTTTGTAATTATCTCTTCTGACTTCAACGAACCAAGTTTTTCAATTTCTATAAATTTACTAAAATAGTCGACCATTAGAATGTAGCTCTCACCCGCTGAATGAAAAATGTCCGCGCCTACTTTTTGCCACGGAGTATTTGGTATTTCGTACGGTATCATTGGTTCTTTTGTATTTTGTTTTCGATGTGTTAAACATATCTGGCAACTCGACAAGTAATCTTCAAGTTGTGTATTAATATTCGGCCAAAATATAATGTCTCGCGCTCTCAATTTACATTTTTCAATTCCTAAATGGCCTATGTGAACTCTTTTCATCATTTCTTGACGCAAACATTTCGGTATTATGATTCTAGTTCCTTTCCATACGATTCCAAAATTAACCGTAAGCTCATCTCTGTAATCCCAATATGGTTTTAAAATATTTTCTAATGTTTTTTTTCTCAACTGGCCAACCAGACCTGATTATTTTTATTAATTGTTGTAATTCTTCATCGTTTCCCGTACATTTCTGTATCTGTATGAAGTGCGAGTCGATCAGCTGATTGCTCGCTGATAACACACACACTTGCGCCTGCCAGTCTAGGTAATCGCGTGACTGTGTGCGTGTATCCCCGGCGCCCGCGCCGCCGTCGCTCGGTGCGACTGCCCGCGATAGCGTGTCCGCAATGAATAGGAATTTACCTGGTTTGTATACGAGATTGAATGTATAGGGCTGCAATCGCATCAACATTCTCTGTAAACGGGGCGGTGCATTGGCTAAGGGTTTTTTGATGATACTGACAAGAGGTTTATGATCGGTTTCGACTGTGACATCTGTCCTTCCGTATATATATGTATAGAACCGCTCGCACGCGAACACGCACGCATATAATTCCTTTTCTATTTGAGCGTACGCTTGCTCCGTTTTAGTTAAGGACCGCGACGCGTACGCCACTGGTAGACCGTCCTGTAAAAGACAAGCGCCCAACCCGTTTTTACTTGAATCTACCGATATTGTTACCGCTTTATCTAGCGTATAGTACTGTAACACGGGTGCATTCATAAGAAATTGTTTTAGTCTTTCAAAGCACTTTAAGTGTCTATCTTCCCAGTGCCATTCTACTTCCTTTTTTAGCAGCTCTCTGAGCGCTGATGTTTGCTCTGACATATTAGGTATAAAGCTATTAACGTACGTGATCATGCCCAGGAATCTTTCCACATCTTTTACATTTTTTGGTATTGGCATATTTTTTATAGCATTTACCCGCGATTCATCTGGTGATATACCCTTTTCAGATATTTTGTGACCAAGATATCTGATCTCGGATAATCCGATTTTACATTTATCTTTATTTAATTTAATATTTATTTCTCTGCATCTTTGTAGGACAGCTCGTAATCTTTGATCATGTACTTCCTTACAATTTGCATATATCAAAATATCATCCACGAACTGTATCACCCCTTCTAGGTCATCCAGATGTTCATACAATTTTCTATGGAATACTTCGGATGCAGAGCATATTCCAAACGGCATTCTTAGGAATCTAAATCGCCCAAAAATAGTGTTAAAAGTACACAAATCAGTGTCTTTCAATTTTACCTGATAAAACGAATGCTTGGCGTCTAAAGTACTGAATACCGTAGCTCCCGATAATCGTGCCGTGACCTCCTCGAAGGTTGGCAGCTTGAAATGCTCGCGTCGTATAGCCCTATTTAAATCTTGAGGATCTAAACATATGCGAATGTCCCCGTTTGGTTTTTGTACAACCGTCATACTATTGACTCAATCCGTCGGCCCTTCTACCTTAGCGATAATACCTTGTTTTTGCATTTCCGTTAGTTTATTTTTAACCTGGTCTTTTATGGCTTCGGGTAACTTTCTCGGGGGGTGAATGACGGGCTCAGCATTTTCTTTTAATTGTATTTTATATTCCCCGGGCAAACAACCTATTCCCTCAAACACATCTTTGAATTCATCGAGGATTTTAATGCTATTATTATTATTTTCGCTCACCGACCATACTCTTTTTATCAGCTGTAACTCTTCACATGACTGTTTTCCCAATATAGGAACCGAATTCGTTTTAACTATTATGAATTTCAAGAAATTAGTGTTCCCTTTGTAAATTACTTTTAAATAGCATTTACCCCTGACTTCAATTTTACTTCCCGAATATCCGTTTAATTTTATAGAGGTTGAAACTAAATCCGACTCAGACAAACCAATAGAACACAAACATCTTTCAGGAATAATATTAACATCAGCTCCAGTATCTAATTTAAATTTCAGAAATGTATTATTTACTTGTAATTCTGCTATCCACTCTTCGCTTCTATTGTAAGTGTTATAGTGATTGTTTACCTGATCGGCGAACCCCTCCTGGATCTCATAGACTCTGCACACTTTTGCAAAATGATTCATCCGGTTACACTTGTTACACTGACGACCGTATGCAGGACACTGGAGCTTCCTGTGGCGATTGCCACACCTGGAACACTGCACGACGAGGTTATCGTTTCCATACTGCGTCGTGTTATTTCTCCGCGACTGATTGTTCACGCCGCCACCGCGGTCTGGCCTGCCGCGCGGCTGAAAAGCCTGCCGAGAGCTTGCCTTCCTGTTCCACGTATCATTCCGATTATTGCGTTCCCGATTCACCCAGTGAACATTGTTGTTGGTTTGGTTCGACTCGTGGGTTTGAGCACACACTTCATGCGCGTGATGCTCCGCATTTTCTGAGCTAAGACGAACAGCTTGTGCGCGGGATATCTCGGCTAACCTGCAAATGTCAATAGCCTTTGCCAACGTTAAATCTACTTCTCTGAGTAATCTTTCCCGTAATACTCCATCTTTTATGCCACATATCAGTCGGTCTCGAACTAAATCATCGCTCAAATCTTTAAATTCGCACTTGGCTGCCATTTTGTTTAATTCGAATACGTACTGCTCAATACATTCCAAATCTTGCTGATTTCTAGTGAAAAATTTATGTCGTTCCACAGTTAAATTCTTCTTAGGTAAAAACACATCATCAAATTTTTTTTAATAATTCTTCAACTGTCTTAATTTCTTCGCTGAATTGGTCATATACCTCACGGCAACGATCTCCAATAATATGCAATAGTATATTTAACTGAACTTTTCTATCTTTCTTTGCTAGTTCACATGCTTCATAATAAATCTTGAAGGACTTCTTCCACTTTTCCCACTCCTTGCTTAGATTTCCTGAGGTCACGTTTGCTAGATTATTTTCGAAATGGAACGGCTGTGGTGGTTGTAACAATGACTCCATTCTTACTTATATATTTTTTTTTTATGTTTTTCCAAATGTCGCACACATATATCTCTTTCAGGTCCGTAATTCACCGCCGATAACTCTTTTGACTTATTTGTAACACTTTATAGTACTTTATATCTCGGCTGCGCCATGTAAAACTATTTATAATTAGCGAGTAAATTCAATGAAACGAGATACGTAGCCATCACTGGTTTATTCCTACCCACATAAACATATTAATAATATAATTAGTTACAACTACCTACAAATGTGAACTCACCAATATGCCACATTAGTTGAATAAATAAACATCCTACTACTTTTCACACAGCGCCATCTAGCTTCAAACTAAGCATATCTTGTACTATGAGAACCAGATAACTGATAAAATACTTATATACTTTTTTTTGTAAATACATACTTATAGTATAAACAAAACACCCAGACAGAACAAACATTTATCGTCACATAATTGTTTATGGGAATCGAACCCACGCCCTAAAGCTCTTGAAGCAGATATTTTACCAGATGAACTAACAGGGCAGTCGAATATAGCACTATTGTATCTTCTTAGGCATATTCCTTAATGGTGGGATGTGAAAAGTTAATGCAATAGAAGATTTGTCAAATTGAAATAAAAAAAAAGTATTCAACTCAATAAATCATTTAGAATTGAATTTCTTTAATGGTAAGATTGTTTTTAAATCTCCAATAATTGCGTCGTAATACCGCAGATCATAAAACGACCATCCGCCACCGAAGTTGACGTAAGACTGAGCCAAAATGGAGAGAATCAGAGAAATATACTTTTACACCAACAAATAATCATCATTGGGAATGTTCAATGTCTTTGTCAAGGTTCAAATTCGGAATAAGTTCGTTTCGCTCGGTCATTTGCGTGGCAACTTTATATAAGTAGTATTTATATAATGCTTCTGAAACAAAAGGATGGCGAAGTGTCGATGCCGCCTCCCTTAAGGGAAAGGTCTGCTATCGGAAATGGATTAAGGGTGAAAGGTTCTGCTGATCCTAAGCTCGTCTAATACAAACCGTATCCTATATCTGTAAACTTTATAGCTTTTGACAGAGCTTTTACATAACAATATAAATTAAGAATTTTAAAAAAACCGACCTCATTGCGGCTAGGTTTTAGATATTTTGGTTTGAATATCTTACTATTCAGCAGATTTTCATGAAATTTCTATGGGATCAATCAGAACACGTCATTTCAAATAAAAAACAAGAAAATAATTTTAAATCGGTTCATAAATGTTCTAAGGTAGCAAAAATACATTTTTTTTTATGCCGTAGGTGGCCATCAAGCTGACGGGTTGCCTGATGGTAAGCAATCACCGTCGCTTATGGATACCTGCAATACGTTGCCGACCTTTTAAGAATCTATTTACACGCCTTTTGAAGAGCCCAACGTTGTAACTCCGCGGGAATACGGAAGAAGGAAGATCATTCCACAATTTGCAAGTGTATGGCAAAAAGGATCGCGTGAATCGCACAGTGTGCGATTTCCATGAATGAATTATATGTGGATGAGCAAATTTGAATTGAGAACCTCCTCCTTTTTGAAGTCGGTTAAAAAGGACGAAACTTTCATCAAATTTAATTTAGACTGTCAGCTCGGTACAAACTTTGTGACTTATTTATATAGCATTTTTTTTTTTTTTTTGATATATTGAAGTTTAACTTGCAAGCAAAATGGAACTAGTGCTATATAATTTTATTACTAGTTTCATAAATCTGTTTTTCTAGACAAACGTGCTACAGCGTAGATTGCATTTTCTTTTGATGTGAGGTGAGACGATGGTCAAACGCAAGCCTGTTTAAGAAAAGATATTTGTTTTGTTATTTTTTTAATTGTTTTGTATTGTGCTGTAGTTTGAGGCTAGTTCTTGTAGGTATCGTTATACCTACAAGAACTAGCCGGAAGCCCAGCGCTGGTCATACGACTTAGTAAGCATTATGCTGAGGTAAGCTTCTTATTTGCAACGTCTCTGATTTGTCTTTGTGTGTTTGTTTTTTGTTACCTGTAACAAAATCAAAAAAAATATGAAAATGTGTTCGAGGGTATTACGAGTATATACTTATACACATAATACAAAAATACCTGGATGACCAAGCTTTGTTCGCTTTTTCATTGCCTGTAAACACGGATAAAACGACGTTTTCTAAAAATGAAACCTAGCTAGATCGATTTATCGCCCCCGAAATCCCCTGCATACTAAATTTCATGAAAATCGTTGGAGCCGTTTCCAAAATTCAGAACTACCTTTCATATATACAAGAATTGCTCGTTTAAAAGTATTAGATATATATACAATTGAAACACTCTAATAGGTTTAGAAACCATAGCGCCCGTTAGCACTTCGCTGCACTTGAAATTAAGCATTAACGAAGCTATTAATTTATTGTTCTGTAAAGAAACACGGTCAAGAGAATAATCAAAAGGAAGTTTTCTCCGCGCCGCTCCATCCTAGATGAGACCCTATTCTTGCGGTTGAGTTTATTTCGATCACCGTATCTCACTACACTTCTTTGTTTATGGCTCCTCACTTTGTGCATTTGCCGGTGTCAAGTGCTTAAATATGTTTAATTGTTTTATGAACAATCGAGTGAAATAAATCGTAAGTCAAAGTCTGAAGTTTCGACAGCCTAGTTGGGAGACCGTCTGACTTCCAATCTGGAGGTCCTACATAACTTTATTACAAACTTCAACGTAATTTTAGCAGCACACGGATAGTCAAGTTTGACCGCATTATATCACTCTTCCACAGTCACACGCGTTATTTGAAACTTTATGAACGACCACTATATTTATACAGAAAAAAAAAACACTAGATTTGGAAAATAATAAAATGCGGTGACATGAATTTTGTATTTGAACCCTTAAAAACCTTTAAAGCGCGAGTCAGAATTGCGTTTTAGGGCCAAAACGATATCGTAGGTACAAGAATAGGGCCCGTCCTCCCTGCGGGCGAGGGCTTCATCCAATAATCCTATCGGATCGGAAACTTTCCATTTCGACAAAATTATGAATTTTAATGTATCGAGTTTCTGCCAATTTTGGTAAGAAGTGCCGGCTTTTCTGCTATTCATTTATGTAGGGTTCGCCACACCACGGAGCGCCCGACACTTCGGAAATAATAGGTTTTATCAAGTTACTATAAGGTTCATTTTAGAACGTTATGTTCTTTAGCGTTATACCTATTTTCGTGTCAGGGTGTTGTAGGAATCTGCATGGATTTTTAATTTCGACTTTATAGCCTCCATTTGCATGAATGATGCGGTCTCAAGACTTTTCGTTCTGAAATAAACATTGCGTCGAGTTGGAAATTTAATTTTTTTATGTTTTTCATTGTCGTAGTCTCAGACTTTGAGCTCGGATTTATGATTATTTTCTTTTCCCCCCAACATTCAAAATATACAGGTTTAGGGTAGGGTATACGAAGCCTACGAGAGGTCATTATACTTATCATTATAAGCAACTTTTACTGTGGACACAACTTTGACTCATAAATTTTTCATTGCTCAAGTTTTTACAAGCAAGGAATCAAAGCAGAATACGTCACGCGTGTGGCCTTGTCTCGCTTCGTCTTATGTACGAACCAACTCGCCGCGCACGTATCGTACTTTGTTTCGACGCCGCGAAAAGGGCCACCACATGTAGCTAACACTATAGACAGAATATCTGGCTAAAGCAAACATGAGTAAGCCGTGTAAGTTACACAAAAGTATGTTAAAACTACGTCAGATATCATAGTTTTTTTTATGGTTGTCAGGCTAGGTGCTCAACCACAGCTCAGTGACGGTAAGGTCGAAGATGGCAAACACAACTAGCCTGAAATGGAACTGGCTCTGGCTTTTTAAATAGACTTTATTCCAATTAGGCCAAACACGCCTAGGTTACATTGTTTAATTACGGAATTTCGGTAATGATCTGGTGCATCATCAGATGATGAAACCAGAAGATAGGCATTTCATTAAGACTATTCTAGTGACCATAAACACTACTGAAAAGTCACAGAAAAGCAAAATATGCAATTTCGTTAACATTAATGACATATTGTTTCCAGTTATTTCGGTTTAAAAATCAAACTACTTAACCGATTTAGATAAAATTTCTACGTGACCAATCTGAAAATATACCTTTTCAAGAAAAAAGAAAATATTCTAACCAATATATTTATCTATTTATATTTATTTTCAAAAGACGTGCAAAAGTTCAGAAACATGTTTGTAGTGCCCCTAATATTGCAAATATCCATAGGCAACGGTGATTGCTTACCATTGCGTTGCCACCTGTGGCATAAAAAAAATAATCCGAATGTTTTGGTCAAGTTTTCTGCTTGCTGAGCTAACTTGTGGTACATTTATACCTAATCCTGATTTTCCGACATTCGGCTGAAGACGCTCCGGTCACGACCAGCTTGTAAGGTCGGAGAAACGTTGAACAGATGTTTGAACTTAATTGCTTCTAATTCAAACTGTTTCTGTATTTCTCACAAATTCAAGAAATGGATTTACAGTAAGTACTCGTTGGCCGAGCAAATCTAAATCTCAACAGCCCGCTCGCTGAAACAGATAGGCGTAGGTGTCGGCGGAGGCGTTTCTGCCACTGTTGTTTGATTACTATCCATTTAATCTATTTGAAATATTGTACTCAAACTGTTCATCACAATTGCTACACAATTCATTTACAATCTTTTTTTTTAACTTAATATATACGCTGTACAGACACCGGGGTCCGTGACCTTTGTCAATTTGGAATTACTATTTTTAGGGGTCCGTGACCTTTGTCAATTTGGAATTACTATTTTTAGGGTTCCGTGCCGTGTGTAAAAAGAGGAACCCTTATAAGATCACTCTCTTTTCCGTCAGTCCGTCTGTCTATCCATGTGTCACCGAACGGCTGGACCTAGCAAGTTGAAATTTATACCAGATACTGAGGTCCTATAGTCCATATTAGCTGTAATTCAAGGTCCTGAGTCAACATGATAAAAAGATATGAGAAAATTTACATTTTTGCGAATACTTGTAAGTACCAAAATTTTCCTTAATTTTCAACTTTTATTATGATTTTTCGGAATCTTCCCTTTACTTGTGCTGTAAGACCTGTCCCGCTACTGAGTTGCTTTTTTTATTATCGTTGACAAGCGTATTGTTTCACCACAGTTCACCTGATGTTAAGTGACAGTGTGGTCGAAGATGGTAAAGCAGACCTAGCCTAGAATGGAACTAGCTCTTAAGTGAGGCAGCCGGAACACATAAGGTGCTTGGCGAGAGATTTCCTTCTTGAGAGTGATAGTGAGCCAGCCGTGTATTAGAAAATACGTTACCACCTTCCATTGTTTTCTTTACGATGTTTTCCTTCACTGGTAGCTCAAGCTCAATATTGGGATTTTAACCCACGTCCTTCGGCGTATGAACCAACCGCGCCAACAACTGAGCTATCATCTCTACAAAAATTTGTACTATTAATACTATTATCTTGCTGTATTCGTTTTCATCTAACAATTAATTATATTTGTTTCGGGAAAGACGATAGTCTCAGATCAAACAGGCAAACAAGCGGGCGCTATTGATCGCTCGAATTGTAATTTGAATCTTAATTAACAGTTTGAAACTGTCACAAAATATTAGTTTCGTAATTAACAAGACAACAACGCCATTCGCATCAAAGACATAAGTCTGAAGATAAACCTATATTGGGTAAGTACTTATTTAGAGTTATGAGAGGGGAACAGAAATGTAACGCAGCAGTCTATCCGAACTCAAGTAAAAAGATACTTAGTCTATTCGGATGAACTTCATATAATTAGTATATTATGAGAGCCAGTTCCATTCCAGGCTAGGTGTGCTATACCACATCTTTGACCACATCGTCGCTTAACATCAGGTGAGTTGTGGTCAAACAACTAGCTTGTCAACCATAATATTTATATAATATAAATTTTATATATATTAGTGTATTTTTAGTTATTCTATTTAGTATATGTATAAGGATATATTATTATTATAATTGTAATATGAGTGTCTTCAGATCAAGATTAAACAGGTTCCTTCTAGGTAAGCGTGTTCCATCCTAGACCACATCGTTGCTTAACCTCAGGTAGCATGCGGTCAACCGCAAACCTATTCCGTATTAAAAAAAATGTAGATATACCTATTTATGTATTCCCTTATATGTATATCCTCGTTACTGACAAGCTCCGTCTTTTTTTTCACCTGATCTGATATACATAGATTGCTTTTAGCGATAAGATTGCCATTTTTTATTTAAGTTTATTTTCTTTTTCTTCTACGTTGTATAATTTTTGATGTGGATAATACAGAGTTAATCAATCGTTCATAAAAAAATACGGTTGTCACCAGACAGCGTGTAAAACCGCGAGACGGAGCCAATGGTGACAAAAAAAAAGTCCCCGACATTAATTTTAAATGCGATTAAATTTGGTCCGTGACCTAATTAGCGAGGCACTCATGGCAGCAGATTTTAAATCATTTTTACGAGACCCTCGTGAAACTGTTTAATGGCTTGATTGCTGAAATCCATCAAAACGGAGTAATTTTTATTAAAAACGTCGTTAAAAATTTAATTGACGAATGTTTTTTATGTAAAAATAATGAGATGAAGAAGACCCTCTCCAAATAGTAAGAGACGACGCATGTCCATGACCATTGCAGTGATATATAGAACTTTGAATAGCAAAAGCCTAGGGCATCGGCATTCATCGGCACGGCATTTAAATCACGGATATTTGTACTAGATGTACAGAAACAAAAAATAAATTGTACGAACATCTAAGTCACCTTAGAGTATGTATCTGTAATTTTGAGATTTCACAAAATTGCACCCCAACTGGAGCAGAAATTTAATGGTGGCGCCCTCTCTTTCCAGCGTTTGAGATAAACAGTTTAAAAAACTTACATATGTATTTGTATAATGAGTGGTATCTTTTATGGCCGGTAATTCTTTAATAAATTTGCACTCTTTATTACTTAGTATCTAGGTGAATGAGCTTTGCTCGGTGAAAACTCAGAAAAAGGTTTTCCTAGAGATGAGACATAGATCGATTTTGGAAACGTTGCCCCGGTCTGTAAGTATAGATCTGGGACGGCAGACACATTATATGCAAGCTTACAATTTAATTTAAAATTTTAAATATGTTTAGATTTTAAGTTATGGTCAAGTTTTTAGTTTTAAATTTTAAGGAATATTTCAGATAAATATTATTCAAAAATGTATTCAAGTTAATTAAATATTTAAAACTATATTCAAATTAAATCAAATCCTCGTGTTGTCACTGTTGTATACTGTTAATAACTGTTGTGCTGTTGTAACCGAAATAACTTTTAACCTGAGATAAACTAAAAATATAATTATTGTATACTTAAAATAAACTTCTGCAAAGTAACGCCTGAGTCCATCAATTCCCGAATCAAATCAGACAACTGAACTCCCAAATGGCTCCACTTATAAATGTCGGTAGCTTCAGAGTTTCTCCAGATGAATGTGAAATATCGTCCTCTAAAAAGAAAATCGCTTTTCAGAACAAGGGACGTCTAAGTGGAGTACAAATGCAAAATGACGGCCGACCCCAGAGCTGGAACCGATTACACGGATCCAGCCGAACTAAGGGTCAGTGTGCACTACGACGTACCGCCTGCGCGACTAATCCGTGTCGCAGAAATATTAATAAGGTAGAACATCGTAACAGGCATGGGGCTTCGATCCGATCTAATCATTGTTTAATAACTAAAACGGTTACATAAAGCTATTTCGTAGCGATGATAGCTCAGAGGTTAGCGTGGTCGGTTCACGCGTCGAAGGGCGTGGGTTGGAACCCCAACAATAACCTTGAGCTGCCGGTGAAAGAAAACATCGTAAGGAAACCATAGCGTGGTGGTAGGGTACTTTCTAGTACTCGGTTGGCTGGCTATCAAAAAGTTTTGGCTGGCTTGAAAATCTGCCGCCAAGCACGGCTATTGCTACATGGCCTAAACTTGACTGCCCTACTCAATTCGTTGAATATCTGCTTCAAGAGCTGTAGGGCGAAGGTTCGATTCCCACAAACACAAAACAAACATTTATGTGATGATAAATGATTGTTTTGTGTTTGGGTGTTCGGTATCTATTATGTAATACGATTGTATTTACAAAAAAAAAGTATATTAGTATTCCATCAGTTATCTGGTTCCCATATATTATAAGCTTTGCTTAGTTTGCGGCTAGATATTTTTACCTAGATGAGTAAAATTTAAAACTAATTACAAAGGTTTTTTTTTAATGTAAAAGTAATGAGACGAACGAGATGTTCTCCTGATGATAAGAGATTTATTTATTATTTATTTATTTCAATTAGTACATACATAGCGAATTACACTAATGACAATATTAATTTTAATAAATTAAAACTATGAACTAATTATCCTATTAAATTAAATAGCAAATGGAAACACCTGAAGATAACACCTGTCCATGACCATCGTCACACAGATCGACACACAGATCGATCATCGTCTGACACAGAACTTTGAGTAAGAAAACAAAGTCCAGGGCATCGTAGATTCAGCGCACATTACTTTGAGACTTTACATGGCTAGTCTCAACAGCCCTGTAATTTCACTAGCTTCAGTACCTTTCAAAGGGGAACACAGTAATGTTTTCACACTACTGCTTGGTGGAAGAATGTCTGGTACTACAGTGGTACCTACCCAGACGACCTCATGCCAATGAGATGTACCACTAAGTTAATTAAGTTGTGCGCGATTAAGACCCAATGATAAACATAATAATTATGTGTTAAAGTCGCGAAAGCTTAAGAACCATAAATCTTCACGTCGGTCACAGAACGTGACGTCCCGATGGGGTCGCACCTTAATCAGGGGACAAAAGACAATGGACGGACGAGGGTATTCTGTCGGTACAACTAATGTCCACTGACACTTGTTTAAATTCCGATGCCGCGTCCTGCTAGCAGTTGGGATACTCATTAGACAATATATTATGGTAAGTATTTCTTCTATTCCATGAACTGGGTTGCGAAATTAAAATTTTGCATACACCAACACGCCCTTATATGGCAACATATACTATTCTTTAAATGTACAAATGTTAAAACTTATTGCTTTCAAAATACGCAATGATAGCTCAGTGGTTAGCGCGCCGATGGACGTGGGTTCAAACCCCAACATTAAGCTTGAACTGCCGGTGAAGGAAGACATCATGAAGAAACTATAACATGGTGGTAAAGTACTTTCTAGTACTCGGCTGGCTAGCTACAAGTTTAGAATCTGCCGCCAATGTGTGTTCCTGCAGCCTTACTTGAGAACCAGTTCCATTCCCGGCTAGGTGTGCTTTACCATCTTCGACCACACCGTTACTTAATATCAAATGAGCTGTGATCAAACAGCATGTCAACAACAAAAAAAAACTCACTTGTCAAAAATACGCTAGATAAAACTTTTTAGTTTCATGAGATAACAAACTTAATATTTGCCTAAAGTCATAGCATTTTGATAATATAACACATTGGAATAAATTTCCAGGACCCTCTTAAGGGCCATCAGAAATAATTTGTGACGAGCTACGCGAGACCCTTGTAAACTAAGCGAAGATACTTTCAACCCAAATTAACTTTAAAATTAACTCCAATAAGTGTCACATTCGCGCGTGTTAAACGTTTGTAAAATGGCTCTGACCTAACGTACTCATTTACATAGCCCTAAATACCTAACGCGGTGGAATGGCTGGTCCTATGCCCGAATGGATAATTAGGAAAAATCTGACCGCAGATAAATACAAAATATTGGAAACGCCATTGTCTAACATATTCAAGAACTTTTTGGTGATAGTCTATGTTGAGATATGAGCGTCATACATTCGTTTGCAAAAATCATGGTAATACAAATATTTATATATTCAAGGTATATATTTAGTTACTTTCCGCTTAACAATAGTTTCAGTCACAACAGTGTAGATTTAAATTTACCTAACTTGACAAAAGTCTAAAAAACTTATAACCAACTTAACTTAAATTTCACATAAACTTAAAAGCTAAAACACTAATTAAAATAAAATAACCACAAGGCTCTATATCCTCTACTCGTTGCAATAACCAGTTGTCGACACGTTTTTCGCCTCTAGACGAGACATATTCAGGACGTGATGACTCTTCAAGCGCTTGGTCAAGACTGAGTAAGGTATCAATATCATTGCGTTTTTGCACATCGCGTTCATCATTACTTTTAACATCGAGAACTGGGAAATAGTGAAACGACTGAAAGTATATTCTTTCATATAAAACAAGAATTTTCCAAATCGGTGTACAAATGACGGAGTTCTGGGGTAACCAATATAAAATAGACAAAAATACAACCAAACAGAGAACCTTTATTGAAGTCAGTTAGTAAAATATAAACAAAGCCCCTAATAACATATTTGCTCATACTAACAGCGACACCAGATTCATGCAGAAACCCTATCCAATCCGTTGGATACAATGAATTTGATGACACTGGTAATGTATTTTTAGGCTCATTTCTCGACACCCTTGACCTTTGAGACCCACTGTCATGTTTAAATGAAAATTGGACGAGATTTCAGTAGATGAAGATCAGATCGTTAAGCTGTTGTCGTCATTCGAGGAATTAATTCTGAATATTTTTAGAATCATTTAAGTTAGTCCGATTGGAAGAAAACGAGAGTCACAAAGAACATTTTAGTAAAAATTGGCATTTTATTTTTTTGTGCTACTAGAGCAATTTTTTATCTCTAAAACACGTTTCTTAGTTTCACTCGAGGTTTCCACAAATTTACATATTAGTCTCTAGTTATATAATCTACTAGGTCTTATGGAATTAAACAAAAACCCGCGACTTTGTCCTTATGGAATTTAACAAAAAGTTTGTTCAGTTTCCAGTATAAAAAGTATTCTATATGTTATTCCAGGCCATAAACCATATGTTTGCCAAATTTCATCAAAATTCGTTGAGTAGTTTTCGCGTGAATAAGTAACAAACATCCATCCAACCATCTATCATCACAAACTTTCACATTTAAAATATTAGTAGGATTTATACTAGACCTGAACACGTCCCATAGATTACAAAAGTCCTCATTACGTCCACTTCACTTTTTGCTCCCAAAATCGACTTTTAAAGCTGGTTTCACACATGATATGCAATGGTACTTGCAAGCTAATTATTTTCAATCAGCAACGCAGATAAAACAAACAATGCACATTTACCCATATTTTTAGTAGGTATCTATCGCACAGCGAAGGACGTGGGTTCGAATTCCAACAATAAGGTTAAGCTGACGAAAAAAAAACGTAATGTATTCTGGCAGTCTAACTTGAAAGCCAGTTCCCATTCCAGGCTAGGTTTGTTTCCCATCACCATACCGTCATTTAACATCAGGTGAGATTCGGTTAAATACCTACATTTTTCAAAAAATGGTGTGCACGATAAAGAGTATCTACAACTATCTATTCTGTACCTGGCCTTAAAGCGTAGCCTGCGGATGAATAATACATGGACGTGTCACAGCTCGCGAAAGCAATGCGCGATCGCTATAAATATTGACCGAACTCGGGAAAGACAATTTCGATCCATTAGTTTTACATGACACCGACGCGGTCGAATGTCCCTTGGGTGTGGTGGGAGATAGATGCAGTAAGGACATCGCTTAGAAACTAGATGCTGTAATTAAGATGAAATAAGTCAACCAAGTATTAGAAAGTACCAACCCCTACTATGCTATGGTTTCCTCACAAAGTTTTCCTTCTTCCTTTGAGACACTTGTAGAAGTGTCCCCGCTATTTCTTTTTTATGGTTTTGTGCTTGTTGGCCACATCTTATTTGATATTAAATGACGTCAGTGTAGTCAAAGATGATAAACATACATAGCCGGGAATAGAACTGGCTCTTAAGTAAGGTTGCCGGAACACACCGTTAGGTGCTTGGCGGTAGATTCTCAATTTTAGGATGGTAACTAACCAACCGAGTACTAGAAAGTGGTAGGATCCACGACGCTATGGTTTTTTCACAATGTTTTCTTTCACCGGCAGCTCAAGATCATTGTTGGGATTTGAGCCCGTGCCCGGCGTGTGAACCGACTACACTAACCACTAAGCTATAATTGCTACAAAATGTGTCAAATGTTAGTTAGGATCACTCCATCAACTATCGGTATGTTAAATAAAACCGATCAAGTGCGAGTCAGATTCGTGTTTCAAAAGATCCATACCACCAACAATATAGAGTGTTAGTTGAAACATATTTTTTAGAATCATCATTTTATTAACAATCTTACAGCATACATTTTAAAAGTAATATAATTAAATTCAATTTATACGATAAAGCTAACAATACTGTTGTCTTCATAATATTTATTTAACCTAACAACCGTTTACAGTTCGATACAAGTTCAACGATTAGAGCTTGCTAAATTCACGTTGTTCTTTGTATAATAAAAATCTCAAATTCCAAATCTCAAATTTCAAATCTTAGGCACAATATCCTAAAAGTGAGATTTGCTCCTTACTGGGTATACGTCGCGTTGCACAGCTGGTGTTGGTAAAGCACCGGTCTCGGTCGGACGCGCCGGTAATCGGCTGTCGAATACGTAATCACCCGCCTTTTAACCGGACCACTTTTCGTCCACGCCGGGATGAGTAATTGGACATCACGTACTAGGAACAGAGATTAATAAGGCAATGTAGCTTTTCTACGTTTTTATCATCCTTTTCTTAGGATTACCATTTATTTCGTGAGTCTACAACGAGGCTTTTTTCAGCTAACTTTATTTCTACCTGTCCAATTGTCCATCCAATTGACCTGTGTTTTTAAAATTGTGATAACCATATTTGATTACATTAGAAATCTTTCATGGCATACTCACACTCACGTACTTACACAAACTTGTATCGTAGACTACCGGAAGGCAAAAAGCCTGTCAGCCGTCCCAAGGATAGATGGTAGGAAAATTTAGATAACCGATTGAAAACTCTCATACCTAAATAATGTGTAGGTCAAATTTTAAGGGTTCGAATCTATCATAGAAATTCTAAACATTTTTTTTTAATGTAAATTTAATGACACGTTTAAAACTCTCCTGATGGTAAGAGATAATTATTGTCTACGACTATAGCACCAGTACTCAGGACTAACAAAACAATGTTCAGGGTTGCTTTGGAGCTAAGTTCGCGTTCGACCACCAACTCGCCTGATAGTTAGCGATGATGTGATCGAAGATGAAGCATTTAGATATAGGAGATATCTTCTCACTCTGACCTTGAAAAAATCTAGAGTACCTATATCTCTCAGGAAACAAGGTAGCCGGTAGCTTGTTCCATTACTTGGCCGTACGGATGAGAAAAGTAAAACTTTTGGTTACTTTGAGAAATATTTTGATCGTTAGTCTCAGAAGCCCTATCATTTTTATTAGCTGCAGTATACCACCAACCAAAACACAAAAAAGTGTTCTTTCTGTAGAATACCTGACACTACGGTGGTACCTACCTAAACGTCCTTCTGCTAAAGTGATATATATATAACATAAATAATTTTTATTTTTATTTACATTATGTCAACGAGAAACACTTAATTGTCTGCGGTAATTTTAGATTTAAAGCGGGTATCACCCGAATGGTGTTGCACGTGGCAATACCGCTTACTTATGTCGGAACGACATGACATTGACAGTTGTTAAAAAACTGGAACGCGATTCCATTTTGTGCTTGAAAGAGCTTTGACATTCTTGCATACCTATTGCTTTGAATCTGTAAACATCTTTATAATTAATGCGTAATTTGGCATCGATTTATGATCATACAAATAAACACAACCGTTTTATAAAATAAACACGGTATACTATTACTGGTATACCGTGTTTATTTTATAAAACGAGTTCTTGGAAAACTCAGTTCGGAAATCAAGTGAATTCAATTATGTCTGAGCATAGACAACTGTGTCTGAGACACCCCCAATGATGGCGGATGACCCACCTGTGTCCCCGTATATATAGCAACATATTTCTCACAGCACAGAATAATCTGTACATTAATAACAAAGGATTTGTAAATTATAACGGCAAATAACCCTACAGTAACTGCGTCAGGTGTGAAAACATGGCGTTATTTAATTAGAGAATTGTGGGCGTGCACCGCAGTCGCGGAGATTGCCACTCTTCGAATGACACGCGCAATATCATCTTAGTGATTTTTTAATCAGATTCAGATTATTAATTCACCTCATAACAATTCTTCGTTAAACCTAGCTAGATCGACTTATCGCCCCCGAAACCCCCTGCGTACTATTTACATGCAAATCGTTGGAGCCGTTTCCGAGATTCAGAATATATATATTCTGAATCTCTTGCATATATATATGTATTTAAGGTATTGAAGGTATTGAAGTATTGAATCATCGTTATATTAAAAACGGAATTTTGCCAAACCTCCATTTTAAAACATAAATATAAATGCGGATATTATAAATATATTGAAATTTCCTACGAATTATAAACGGGATAATAATACATACCTATCTAAATGAATTATTTATTAATTAATTGATACTCAATGTGACATTCCCTGTGAATGATGATATATGAATATCTATCTATCTATCTATATCTTTAAACGAGCAATTCTTGTATATATATACCTTACTATTAGATCACCATCTTAACAGGAGAACGTCGGAAATTTATGAAAAATGAAAGGTATTTTTTAGAAAGTACTTTTTTTAGCAGTTGTGTAAAAACTTTAAAAAAAATATTTTTCTGTGGTGGTATATATAGCAGCTGACCAGCATACCAGCATGCCAGCATGAAACTATGTTGATATGGCATAACTTGCTGGCATCAAAGATATAGCACTGCAGCGTACGTTGTCAGGTGAGGCCTGTACGTAAGTCAAAGCGTTCAAAGCGTTCGTAAGGGGAGTGTGAACGCACTTGTGCGTCACAAAGGTCGACGCGCCTGGCTTCCTCCGCGGATTAGGGTTAAGCTTTGCCTGCCTTAGGGTTAAGAAAATGTTTGGAAATTGTCTTTGTCCCGAAAAGATCCTTAGTTTTAAGTTTGTTGATATATTTAATCTAAACTTTGACGTACTTAAATATCAGTCTATAGCAATATACTTTTATTTAGTTTTATTTATGTTTGAAATGTGTGATCAAATTCAATTAGGTATATCGTAATTTAATGAAATTCTTTTGAAGATTATCAGCTCTTTTCTAGCTTATGATGAAAATTTTAAACTAAAAGATTACTAAATTACTAGTAAGTAATTATTTTTTTGACATTTTATTACTTTGACAATATTTTATTTTGATAGTTTTTTTTCATTGGCATGTAATACAAATACAAAAGTATCTTGTTACTCCGGTGCCGGGGATATTTAACTTTTTTAATTTATACTTGTTACATATCAGTATATTCAATCTGTCTTATTAATAAACACAGACTAGTGCAAGTGTAACTTTTGTCCAAGACTTAAGTTTGGATTAGTAGAATTGTGTATTGATAAACATGGAATAAGGAGGAAGTAAGCTAATCGGAGTCTACTCTCGGAGTAAAACTTAAACCTAGGAGCCACATGGTTTAACGACTGACTGTAGATGGAGTAAAGATACTTAACCTAAATTGTGTTCGTTTCTGCGTGTTAACAATTATTAAAATACAGTTTTTTCGTACATATATAGTACTTACATAATTTATGTGCAAATAAAATGGAGAGAGATTATTAAATTCGTGATTTGAAGTTGATAGAGGAAATAGAAGAGTATGAAAACAGAATGCCATTGATGAGGAGTGTAACATTTTACAAAACTCGATATAATCCACTCGAAGACTTTCATGCAGATGACTTTAAATATAAGTAGGTATAGATTTTCGCGATCAACTGCCTGTTTTATCATTGACATGATGAAAAATGATTTGGCTGGTGATGCAAGATGTGGTTTTTACCACCTTTATGGTAAGTTGTTTTATATTTAACTATAACCAGAACCTTACGTATTACGATTCTACTTCTTATATACCAAAACCTTCCTCATGAATCAGTCTATCTATTGGGGAAACTCACATGATAATCCGCTCAGTGATTTTTAAGTTTATCGCGAACAGACAGACGCGGCGGACGACTTTGTTTTATGATACGTAGTTATAATGATAAAGTAAAGTGGCCCTTCCAGCTCAGTACACCGCACGCTCACAGCCCTGTAAACTTAAAAGAAATAATATACGCATATTTTATACTAATTTTGGTAACAGAAATAAAAATAACAAAAATTCAGAATCATTCTTTATAACATCATCAAGTCCAACCTAAAAAGCACTGTAACGTAATAATCCTTGTCACCTTCAAACTTGACCACAGACAAAACATCGCACAAAACATTTTACTCGCATTCTGTGGCTTCTTCAAGGAAATGTACCGCTCTTTTCGTAGTCTGTGTATTGCAATTTTTCAGCTTCTCAACAAAGCTGCGTAGAGAAGTTTCAAAGGATAATAATGAGAAAGGGATCCTTTGAATAATGTCTGTGGCGATAAAGGCACTCATACACCGGCGATCGAATTACGCAAGCTAATAAAATAGCTAGGTATTTTGGTAAAAATTCAACGAGCTTTTTCTTTGCTTCTTGTTCATATTGATGAGTATGATATATTACCTCGTTTCGACTTTTAACGTGCCGTGGCAAGGTACACTGACTTTTCGATCTAGGCCTTGACCCCAACCTCCTAGCGAGGAGAGCCTCTGAAGATGTTGGCTGAGGCTTTTCGCTGTAAGGCTATTTACCGTAACTACTTTCGGGACAAAGATCGTCGACATTCGGCATAACAGTTATCTGATGAGGTCAAGGTCAAGAGTAAAGTCCGAATTTTATAAATTATTATAAACATTTATTATAATTTTAATTATGATGAAGCCTTGTTTCTTGTCTTGTGTAAATGATGAAGTCTTTTGTTTTTTGTCTTATATAAATAATGAAATCTTGTGTGAATAATGGAGTCTTGTCTTTCTTTTCTTTTGTATCGGTGAAAGCTTAGTGGTTAGCGCGGTCGGTTCAAACGCCGAAGGGTGTGGGTTCCCAAACACTGAGTTTGAGCTGCCGATAAAGGACACCAATTTTAAAATTTTCCGCCAACCACGTAGAGATTTGTCCCGGCAGCCTTACTTGAGAGCCAGCTTCATTCCTGGCCAGGCGTGTTTATCATCTTTGACTACACTGTCAGGTGAGATGTGGTCAAATGCCTAGCCTGTCAGATATAAATAAAAGTAAATGCTATTTATTCGTCCGTGTATAGGTTACTTTATGTCTGTAGCATTAGCATTCAGGTAAGACGATTTACGTCAAGGAATCGTTAAGATTTTAACCGTGAAAAATTAATAAAAGTACCCGGTGAAACTGCAAAGGATTTCCAGGAGAGCTTACGATGGCGGATTTGTCGGAAATTGTGTTTTAACAAAAAAGAAAATGTTCTTAATAACCATATTTTACTTGAGAATAGCGCATTTCTTGTTTGACTTCTCTTTGAAACTCTTGTGGATAAAGGACTTATTGTATGAAATAGACTATTGTTTGTATAAAAACTACTAAAGGTTTAATTTCTTGTAGCTTTCAGTGCAATATTTTACTTTATCTTTTTAATGGTTTTGTCTGGAAATTCTTTCGTGGTGTACGTTTTTTTTTAACTTTATCTAATTAAAGCTGAAGGAAGAAAACAACGTAGCCATGTTTTCGGTAAGCACTAGATAACTTAGTAAAAATAACAAACAAAATAAAGATATTTATTTATCATAATAATTTCTGACTCTGTTATGTAGTATTCTGTAGAGACAGCAAATTTTTTTTTTTTTTTTTTTAATATTGCTTTCATCATTTTCCGTCCGCACAGCACAGTTCCATAGATATTATAAACTGTGATTACTAACTTTTTTTTTATATTTGACAGGCTAGATGTCTGACCACAGCTTGAGGGCTGGAATCTGTTTCTTTTACTACCTGATATTAAGTGACGAAGTGGTCGAAGATGGTATAGCACGCGTAGCTTGGAATAGAACTGGCTCTCAAGTGAGACTGCTGGAACACACCGATAAGTGCTTGGCAGCAGATTTAGAGAGTACTAAAGAGTACCCTACCACCATTCATGGTTTCCTGACGATGTTTTTCTTTACCGGCACCTCAAGCTCATTGTTGGAGTTTAAATTCACGCCTTTCGGAGTGCGAACCGAGCGCACGAACCACTGAGCTATTTATTATCTCTACAAATGGCAACTGCCTTTTTCTATCTATAAATTTTCTATCTAAAATTCTACATATAAATATGTTAAACCCATAGGTGATATAAGTAAGGTACATACATGTTATATCTGTATGTATGTCTCTCGTATTTTAGTTTAGACCCTGCTGAAGACCTCCCTTAATCTCGTTAGGATTCAAATAGATCTTCCACAACCTAAAGGTCATAGCACATTACATCAATCCGACACGTTCAATGAATAATTATGTTTATATCGTGTCTTAATCACGCACAAGATATAATATTAATTATCTCGTGAAGGCCAAGAAGGACAAACTCAGCAAGTATCTTGACTTGGCTCACGAGATAATCGCCATATATGATGTTGACTCGACAATCATTGTTCCGATAGTTGTCACGGTGAACGACCTTATAGCGAAGAGTCTCGACCAACATCTTAAGAGATATTGCAATTGCAATAAGTATAATAAATATACTAATATATTTATTAATCTAAGTACCTGGCTTAGAGTATGGGAGCTGTAAGCAATGCCTTGCGGTGTCGAAATGCTGTAATGCACAATGACCAACAACAGTTTAATCGTTAGTTAAGCGTCCGAACCAAATAAAATTAAACCAAGCATTAAGCCAATTGAAAGCCCACTGGACAGTTTCGGTAAGTCGGAGTAAATGTATTAAGAGGTAACCTAAACTTGGTCATTTTTATACAAAAGTACTTGCTAATATTTTTCTTAAACTATTCATTCAGTTGTTTTATTTATTTGAGTATATTATGTAGATAACAAAGGCAGATTCTTTTATTTAGAATGTTTTTTTTTAAATGTTTTGCGATCTAAAATGTACGGATGGATTATTGAGACTAACCATCAAGTCTCAAAGTAATGAGCGCCAAAGCAGCGACGTCATGGACATGCTACAGTAATGGTCATGAGCATGGGTTATCTCTTACCATCATAAGAGTATCTCGTTGGTCTCACTACATTTACATTTTTTTTTAAATAGAGCACGCTTGCCCAGAAGTTTTCAATTCAATCTTGATTTAAACACAATGATAGCTCAGTGGTTCGTGCAGTCGATTCACAGGCCAAAGAGTGTGGGCTTAAACCCCAACAATAAGCTTGAGCTACCGGTAAAGGAAAACACCGTGAGGAAACCTTTGCATGGTGGGAGAGTACTTTCTAGTATTCGGCTGGCTAGCTACTATCCTCAAGTTGAAAATCTGTCGTCAAG
This sequence comes from Biston stratarius, assembly GCA_950106695.1. Taxonomy (NCBI): domain Eukaryota; kingdom Metazoa; phylum Arthropoda; class Insecta; order Lepidoptera; family Geometridae; genus Biston; species Biston stratarius. The sequence goes on along the minus strand of OX467109.1, from coordinate 16,113,056 downwards.
CACCTAACAGTGTGCTGACAACCTAACTTGAGAGCCAATTCCATTCCAATAGGTGTGTTTACTATCTCCGACCACACCTTGTTAAGTGATTAACATCAAGTAAGTTGTAGTCAAACACCTAGCCCGTCAATCATAAAACACGACACCCAGATTATATCAATCACCCACGGGGATCACCCACTCGGACTGTACATTCCTCTGTTTGAAAAAACGGTCCGCATAATGAAAGTGGAATTAAATCTTTTCTTTCACTAATAAACATTCTAATAAAAATAAAAGAAATACGTATTGAAGTTATTTGGGATTGGCATTAGCCTTACCGCATTGGGAGCTGAAAAGGTAAAAAGATTTGTATGGAGTTCCCAAACTTCCGTCTGCTCTAAGCCTAGTTCGCCCCCTCTTTGGAGAATCCTCAGCACATTTGGCTCAAGTCCAATAAGATGAGAATAAATCGTCGATTTCTGCCAAGCAACGTCCTAAACATGTTTGTTAATTTTCACCCGTGACGTGCTAACAGCCCGATGAATATTTACAATAGAATAAAAGTCTACCCCTTTTACAGCCAGCTTTGAAGGAATATATTTGTTTTTAGTGGTACGAATTGTTCGAAAGTTCGAATATTTGTTTGTTACTCGGTGGTAGATTTTCTTTGCAGGAGGTCATCTAGGTAGGTACCACCGCAGTGCCAGATATTCTGCTGTCAAGCAGTAGTGTGTAAACATCTGTGTTACGGTTTGAAGGGTAATGCAGCTAACGAAATTACAGGGCTGTTGAAACTAACCATTGCAAGTCGCAAAATAATGAGCGCCAAAGCAGCGATTTCCTGAACTAGTTTTGCTACTCAAGGTTTTGTGTATCGCTGCAAATGATTATAAACAAGCGTTATTTATTACAATCAGAAAAGCCTCTCGTTCGTCTTCTTATTTTCAATTTAAAAAAAAAATGTTACTTTTACTCTGTAGCAATCGTTCAACAAAATTTTAACTTTTTAAGTTTGTTCCGGCAGTCTTACCTGATAGGCTGTTTTATTCCAGGCTAGAAAAAAATCTACAGACCGTTTTATCAATCCTGGGGAAAACTCGAGCGGGCAAACAGGAAAACTGCGAGTATATCTCTGTAATTTATTATAATTAAATGACCAATTCCGGCTGTTTAACCGCCGTTTTACTGCACATTCCGGCCTCACTTTTACACTGCCGGCCACAAAAAAGTATAAATGTATCCGATGAAAATTTAATGGACTATCAAGTTTGTAGTCACGCACATAAGGAGGCGATCATTCTGACGTCGACTGCAAACCGCAAACCGGTTGCACGACGTTCGCCAAATTCGCTTTCCCTATGTTTTATCTGATGCTCGGATGAACGCAATCTGGAGAATTTTTTTACAACAGCAATAAATCTTTTTTGTTTTTGACATCGCACTTTGTCCATTTGCCAGTGCAAGTATTTCCATATTTTCAAGGGTTTTAAGATAATATGTCTAAGTCATGGTCATACAAAGTATGTCCAAATTGAGTCTGAGTATGTCCTAGTAATGTTTTAAGATCAAATAACTAATATCATAAGCTTAATTAAGTAAATTAAAAATACACGAATGCCCACAAACAATTCTTTTTTTTTTTCATTTATATCTTATATTACTCTGGATGGTCTAAGGATTCTAACGATAACATTCATCCAAACTTGTTTAGTCTTTCAAAAGTTACGCTGGCATAAAGAAACTCACATACAAACATGAACCCTGAAAACATTAAACTCCTTTATTGGGCAGTCGTGTAATTAAATATATTGCTCAATATTTCATATATTACAGTTCGCATGCCGAAGGGCGTGGGTTCAAACGCCAACAATGAGCTTGAGCTGCCGGTGAAGGAAAACATCGTGAGGAAACCATAGCGTGGTGATGGGGTACTTTCTAGTACTCGGCTGGCTAGCTACCACCCTCAAGTTGAAAATCTGCCGCCAAGCATCTAACGGTGTGTTCCGGCAGCCTCACTTGAGAGCCAGTTCTATTCCAGGCTAGGTGTGCTTTACCATCTTCGACCACACCGTCGCTTAATATCAGGTGAGTTGTGGTCAAACAACAAGTATGTCAGCTATAAAAAAAAACTTTGAATTTGAACGCAAAAATACCCGTCGTATTTTGCGGTCGATGAATCACGCGACTACGCTCTGCGGTTTGCGGTTTAGATTTAATTGCTGCCATCAGAATAGGAACTTTCCGGTTTAGTGTCGCATCCTGCCAACTGAGTTCGGTGGAGTTCGCTGAGCTGTCTCGTGGGTGCGGTTTGCACACAACTTTACACTTTTATGGGCGGGAAGTGTATTTAGCATGATTTTTATGACTATGTGTTTAATGGAATTTATTATATGACATGCAGATGAGGTTTTGGAAGTATGGACGTGTAATATGTATACTAATTGTAGTTAGTTTTTTTCACACGGCTGCCCAAAAAAAAGGACTATAATGTTTTCAGGGTTCATATATGTGTGCGAGTTTCTGAATCTGAAGACACCTTTATTGTTCTTTTCGGAAAAAAAAGTTCCAGTAAAGAGTACCACATCCTCGACTATCGAATTAAATTTAGTAATCAAAGTGCAGACATGGGGAATTTTTATCTATATTTACATATACCATGGCATATTATGACAAAAACACAACATATTGTAGTATTAGATAAATATGACGGCGCCTCGCTTTTAATTTAATTTAGCGCCATCTTGCGTAGTTTTGGTGGAATAGAGATGCAATGGCGCCATCTCTGACGTAACGCTGGTTCCGTGCGCTGCTTGTGATTGGTTTGGGTTTAGACCAATCAGAGCACGAGTAGAAAGTTTCACGTGTCGGCCGGTAGAGGCGCTGCGGGGAGCGATAGACCGAGAGTTGAGTGTGGCAGATTGAGTCGGACCACTGCAGTGTGCGGAGCTAAGCGGAACGTCTTGTCCCCAATAGTGATTATACTATAGTGATTATTCCTAGTTATAAAGTTGAACTACAATTATTGTGAAGTGGTTATTAAACTGTTTAAAAAGAACTAAATTGTTTGGATCATCTCCTCGCCCGCTACAACCACGCCTACTAATAATGTCTGATGCGGATCGGCCGCCTCCCCCTCCGCCCTCTGGCGTTCCGACATCAGAAGTGGGATTCGAAGGGCTTAACCTTAAGGAGCAGAAGGAAAATCGACAAAATCAAACAGCTGCATCTAACGTTCTCGTTGGGATGGAGGCGCTGCTTTCCCGACTGTTGGCTGCTACACAAACTCCAACAACGATGAACCAAAACTACACGAAGTTTATCAAGTTTGACCCTGATGAAGAAGACGCTGATATTGAAGGTTGGTGCAAGCTTACCGAAATAATCGTTACAAGCAAACAGTTAGAAGGGATCGATCTACTTCTGGCTTTAACGCAGGCATTAAGAGGGCGTGCAGCTACCGCCCTGACAGCACTTAACTTAACGGAAATGACTTGGCCACGTGTGAAGGAACTACTAATGACCAAATTTGCCCGGCCTATGCTGCCTCAGGATTATTTTGATGATATCCTGAGATTTCATATCACCAGTAAAGAGACAGCATGCCAAGCAGCGACACGGTTGTGGACAATTATAGAAAGGATACCTCACGTAGCAATGCCTGAAGACATAATTACTGGATTTGTCATGTCTGTGCTCTGCTACAAAGATAATATGATAAAGAAAGAACTGAATGGATTAGACATAAATACAAGAGCACAATTGTTTCGGAAACTGAATGGCATCTCTAATAAAAGAAGACACGATAGCAGCGTACCAGTTTTTGAGCCTAAGCGTTTCAAAAGTAGCTACAAAAGCAACGACTCGAGTTTTCTGGGAAACTGTTACCGCTGCGGAGCTACGGGACATAAGCAAGTGGATTGCAAGAAACCTCGAGCTGACCAGAACGCTCCATCCACATCAAAGGAAGGCGCAGACAAGAGGACCTGCTTCATGTGCGGCAAGCCAGGGCACATCGCGCCAGCGTGCCCGGAGAAGGTGGTCAAAGCGGTCCACGTTTGCAACCATCAGACCGCAAGGAGTACACTGGCAACATCATCGGGTGAGCCCGTCCAATTTTTATTTGATAGTGGTTCTGTATGCTCATTGGTTAAATCTGATTTAGTTGCAAAGTTCCCCGGTACCATGCGTAATGAAAAAATATTCCTCTCGGGGGTAGGCCAAGGAAATATTTTATGCGAATCCCAAATTCTCAGTGACATAACAATCGAAGGTATTAAATTAGCTGTTTTGTTTCACGTGATTCCGTCCGATGGGATTTCAGAGTCTGTTATCCTGGGCAGGGATATTCTACAACTGGGAATAGGCGTTGAAATTAGTGACGACAATATTCAATTTAAAATTGTGAAAAGTTGTAACACGTGTGAACTTAGTTCATTTGAAATTGATACTGACCTTGAGGGTGAGGATAAAAGCGAACTGCTTCGAATCCTGTCTAAGTATAAAGATCATTTTATTGATGGCATCCCTACTCGTCGCGTGAATACAGGTGTAATGAACATTAATTTGATTGATCCTGATAAGAAAGTGCACAGGCACCCATATAGATTATCTGCGTCTGAAAAAGAGATTGTGCGAGAAAAGGTACAGTCGCTTTTAGACGCAGGCGTTATTCGTGAAAGTAGCTCTCCATTTGCTAGTCCGATCTTACTGGTCAAAAAGAATGATGGCTCAGATAGAATGTGTGTGGATTACAGGGAGCTTAATGCGAATACTCAACCTGAACATTATCCACTTCCGCGTGTTGACGAACAAATTGACCGTTTAAATGGCTCTCATTTCTTCTCAACTCTTGATATGGCTTCTGGCTTCAATCAAATAATAGTTCACCCCGATTCTGTTGAGCGTACAGCATTTGTGACACCAGACGGGCAGTACGAATATCTCGCTATGCCGTTTGGTTTGCGAAACGCACCGTCTGTGTATCAGAGATGTATAAATAGTGCTCTTAAGCCTGTTAAGGACTTTGCTACGGCCTATATGGATGATATACTCTGTTATTCTTTAGAGATTACTGAAGGGTTACGTCGTTTAGAGCTGGTTTTAAAATCGCTATCTGAAGCTGGGTTCTCTTTCAACATACACAAATGTAAGTTCATGAAAAAGAAAATAGACTACCTAGGTTACTCTATCCAAGCTGGTGAAGTGAGACCTAATACCAAGAAAGTGCAGGCTTTAATTATGGCCCCAGTGCCTAGAACTGCCTCTCAAGTTCGCCAATTTTTGGGCTTGGCCTCATATTTTCGGCGTTTCATACCAAATTTCTCCAAGGTAGCAGGTCCCTTATATCCGTTGACTAAGTTGAATGGCCCTATTAAGTGGACGGAAAAACATGACGAGGTGCATAAAAATATTGTAAAAATATTAACTTCCGAACCAGTTCTCACAATCTTTAACCCCGATTTGCCTGTCGAGCTGCATACAGACGCTAGTGCGGATGGTTACGGTGCCATACTTATTCAGAAAAAAGACAACGTACCACATGTTGTCGAATATTTCAGTCGTCGTACAACCGAGGTGGAGTCAAGGTACCACTCTTACGAACTAGAAACATTGGCGGTCGTGCGAGCAGTTGCACATTTTCGACACTACCTTTATGGGCAACATTTCACCGTTTTCACTGATTGCAACTCATTAAAAGCTTCCAAATCGAAAACTGATTTGACCCCTCGTGTACACCGTTGGTGGGCTGATTTACAAGCCTACTCCTTTGATATAGTTTATCGTGAAGGTCGTAATATGGAACATGCAGACTTTCTTTCGCGAAATCACCCCCTGGAAAATAAAGAACAGCTTACGTCCTCTAAGAAAAATGTAAACTTTGTCGAGTTACATAAAGGTTGGCTTCTAGTTGAACAACAAAGAGATCCTGAAATCCAAGACATTATCAAAAAGCATGCCAATAACGAACTTCCTGAATCCGTTGCTCGTACATATGATGTTAGGGGTAACGTCCTGTATAGGAAAATTGACAGAAATAAACGTACTTCCTGGCTACCCATAGTACCTCGGTCACTCATGTGGACCCTCATCAACCATGTTCATTGCGAAATTCAACATCTTGGTCATGATAAAACATTAAACAAATTGTATGATCAGTATTGGTTTCCCGAGATGTCTAAAAATGTTCGCAAATTTGTAGACTCGTGTATAGTATGTAAAGCCGCAAAAGGGCCCTCTGGGGCCCAGCAGATCGAACTACATTCGATTCCTAAGCCAAATAAACCTTGGCACACTGTACATATTGACATTACGGGAAAACTTACTGGCAAAAGCGACAGAAAAGAATACGCTTCAGTAATTATAGACGGATTTACAAAATACGTACTTCTCGAGCACACAACCTCCCTAGACGCGTGTAGTGCCGTAAATGCTTTGAAAAAGGCTGTCACTCTTTTCGGCGCCCCAAATCGTGTCATAGCAGATCAGGGTAGAAGTTATGCTAGTTTAGAATTTAAACAATTTTGTAACGACCACGGGATAGAACTTCATTTCATTGCAACTGGTTCAAGTAGAGCTAACGGGCAAGTCGAACGTGTAATGCGTACTCTCAAAAGCCTGTTAACTATTGTAGAAAATGACCCACATAAAGTTTGGCGGGACGAGTTGGGAAACGTACAACTCGCTTTAAATAGCACGCGGTCTCGTATAACCGGTTTCTCCCCAACAGAACTCATGTTTGGTGTTACAGCTTTGTCGCTTGGTGAATCGAGAATCTCACCACAAGTAGATTCACACGAACAATTAAATATAGAAACTATTCGAAACGTTGCATCTCAGAATATCCAAAAAGCTGCTGCTTTGGATACCTTGCGTTTTAATAAAGGGAAAGCGAACGTGAAACCATTTCAGGTAGGAGATTTTGTTTTCATTAGATGTAGTGAGCGAAATCAAACCAAATTAGACAGGAGATTCAAGGGCCCCTTTATTATTACACGGGTTCTAGAAAATGACCGTTATGAATTGAAAAGCGTTACTGGTTCTAATCGTTTGTACAAATACTCTCACGAAAATTTGCGCATGGTACCCAGAGGTTATGCCGGCTTGGCAGAAATTTCTGAAGATTTGACTAATAGCGACGACAATGATGAGCCCGTGACGGCGGTCATTACCAACGATGGTGTTGAGAGTGATACTATATCAGCCTCCTCGAGCGCCACTATGTCAGTTTGCAGCGACACTTTGTCGACTTGTAGTGACACTTTGACCGCCTCTTCCGATATGGCATAGTCTAACCCTATTAGGTAAGAAAATGAATTCTATCATTACAATTTTCTATACTAAATTCTATCTAATATCTGGTTAAATAAAGTTGTCAGGGCTGTTTGATGTGCTTGATCCTGGATGGAAGGAATACGGCAGTTTGGTGTGGTATGAAGAGAGTGTGAGGGATACAGTTGTCCGGGTCGTACAAGCTGCTGCGGCAGTTGTCGATTGAGGGGGTGCTGTTATCTGAGTTCAGAGAGTGAGACGGAGGAGCACAGTTGTCCGGGTCGGGCAGGCTGCTGCGGCAGATGTCGATTGAGGGGGCGCTGGTGTCTGGTCTGCACTGCTCTGGTGTCTGGTTTGCACTGCTCTTGTGAAAGTTTATAGTTATGTGCAGTTTGGTATTCTGTCCAGGGTTGAGAGCATCACTAGCTGGATAATATTTCTATATAACTTCCAGAACCAATCATTCTAAAGAGTTTATCATAATTTTGTCAGGATGAACGAGCAGTAGAACCATGCTAAACTGTATTCAATTGTTACAGATATTCGAGATGTGCGCCCGAGGACGTGCGAGAGTCAGTCTGGCCGTGACGGCGCCTCGCTTTTAATTTAATTTAGCGCCATCTTGCGTAGTTTTGGTGGAATAGAGATGCAATGGCGCCATCTCTGACGTAACGCTGGTTCCGTGCGCTGCTTGTGATTGGTTTGGGTTTAGACCAATCAGAGCACGAGTAGAAAGTTTCACGTGTCGGCCGGTAGAGGCGCTGCGGGGAGCGATAGACCGAGAGTTGAGTGTGGCAGATTGAGTCGGACCACTGCAGTGTGCGGAGCTAAGCGGAACGTCTTGTCCCCAATAGTGATTATACTATAGTGATTATTCCTAGTTATAAAGTTGAACTACAATTATTGTGAAGTGGTTATTAAACTGTTTAAAAAGAACTAAATTGTTTGGATCATCTCCTCGCCCGCTACAACCACGCCTACTAATAATGTCTGATGCGGATCGGCCGCCTCCCCCTCCGCCCTCTGGCGTTCCGACAAATAATTAAGTTTTTTTCGACCGATATATTTATGCTTAAAGGATCACTAATTCCACATTAAATTATATCAAAATTGTTTCAGTGTTTTTTTATGGTTGACAGGCTAGGTGTTTGATAGCTCACCAGATGTTAAGTGAGGATGTGGTGGAAGATGCTAAACACACCTAACATGGAATGTTACTGGCTCTCAAGTCAGGCTGCCAGAACATATCATTAGTTGCTTGAGGGTAGAGTTTCAACTTCATGGTGGTAGTTAGCCAGCTGAGTACTCGAAAGTACCCTACCACCATGTTATAGTTTCCTCAAGATGTTTTCCTTCGCTACTTAATCAATTTTATTAAAATTGATTCTGTAACTCAATAGTGTGATGATTACAAACAAGAATACAAAGAGACGCATGTGTCACTAAACAGGTAACATTAAATCCCCGGCATACTGGCAACATAATTATCTAAGAACTGGCAACACGTTATGTTAGTGCCGATTTGCCGATACCGAGAAAGGGTCAATTATTGAGACGTCACCTCTAGCCAGGAATCGAACCCGAAACTTCGAATGTAATAACGGTTGAGTAGTTAAGGGTTAGGTGTAGTGGGGTTGGATTGAATTGGCATTGTTGAAAGTTCTGAATACGAAGTATTAAATTGACAAATATGTTTTGTGAATAAAAAATCAGTATAACGCTTAATAAAACTTGTCATAGTAAATTCATAGACATATTCATTCTCAGTACGTGTTGATGACAAAGTACCGACTCACTACTGAATTAAAATCTCATTCGTTGACCTGACTTTTAATTTTTGTAGTGAAAACTTCTTTCTTCACGATGAGCTGTTTTTGGTAGGAGCTGGGTTCGCGATACCGAAATGCTTTGTGTGACGTGTTTTAAGTTTTACTTCTGCCGGCAGTCCCCATGAGTCTATATCATTTATTTTTTTATTGGACACTATTTACACTAAAAAAAATATCTCTGAACCCATTTCTAAAAACAACGCAAATTAAGAACCTGGTAATAGACAATATAAATATTATAAACTTCGAAATCACAAAACACTAACATAATAGTATGTTGAAAAAAAAAATACAGCACTATCGAACATGTATAAATAGTATTCTTTACAATGGAAACACTTCTTTTTATTACGAATAGGCTGGTGTTTGACTGCCAACTCGCCTGATGTTAAGCGAAGATGCGGTCTACGGTGGAGCACGCGTGCAATGTGTACGGTGGATTTTACTGCGGAATTCGAGATCCAAACTATAATCAGAGTATCCGACATAATTAAACGTGAGCAATATGTATATTTTACACCTTTTTTATGGATGATAGGCTAGGTTTTGACCACAGCAGCTCACCTGATGGTAGACACATCTAGCTTGGAACGGAACTGTAGTTGGTTTGTAGCAAGTTTTTAACTTGATAGTAGTTAGCTAGTCTAGTACTAGAAAGTACCCTACCACCATAATGTTTTTCGTCACCGACAGCAGCTGAAACTTAGACAACACCTTACAATTAGTCTGTAGACATAAAAAAAAAACACTGACCAATTCTCGCTATTCCGGCTAACCATTGTATAACTCGCAAAACATTGTTGCAGAATTTTCAGGGTCTCCACACAACGTTCCGATCCGCTGTCAGTCTGTATAAATGGAAATTAATGGTTCAACCCTAACACCCTACCCTCGTCAAGCCATAAGGCGGTTGACTAATATAATGTCAGTGTTGTTAAATTACCAGAGAAAACGTTATAAATAGCTGTTATGTGTCAATTTGTAATCAAGCCTCGCCGCGCGGAACCCGTCGTCCTGATGACACCTAGACAAGCTCCGTTTCTTTTAGCCCAATACGAAAACTAAAGAGTTGTAAGCATCAAGCTAGTTAGCATTAACAAGTACCGACCGCATCTTCGCTTAACATGTAGCGAAATGGTGAAGCGCAATCCAATAAAAAAAAGTTGCATTCCAAAGGCCGACATAAATATTACTATTCTTATTCAATGGCTTGCAATAATAAACCGATTATGTACGAGTCAGTTACTCGCGCACTGAGGATTCCGTACAAACTTGTAGGTAATTTTGTAGGTAAGGTTCGTCCATCACAGAAAATACGAAAGCACTGAACATTGCAGTCACAAACTTAACTTTTTTTAAACTTAATTCTTGTGCTGTAAAAACTACGATTTTCGAATTTTTTCTTTACTTGCGCCTGTTTCTTTTTTTTAAATTTCATGATTCGATATCAACCATATGTACTCTATAGGTTTTGATTCGTTTGCAAGTGTCACAATATGCGATGTAAACGGCTGTATCTTCTGATTGCGTTGACTTAGAAGCTTGATTTTTTTACAGCTTCAAAGGATTCAAAGGACTTTAGTCCGACTTTGTTTTTATAAACTATCGCACTACCGGGACTTTTCTTAGCCTCTCCTCTGTTGAACATGTACTAACTTTAGCAAATATACGCGAAAACTATTTATTTATTGTGGAATTGTACCTAAATTGTTGGACTGTAATTTTTTTTATGTAGTAGTAATGAGATGAACAAGACATTCTTCTGATGGTAAAAGTTAACGCCTGTCCATAACCATTGCAGCACAAAACTTTGAGTAGCAAAGCAAAGTCCAAGACATTGCAGCTTTGGCGCTCATTACTTTGACACTTTCGATGGTTAGTCTCAACAGCCCAGTAATTTCGCTAGCTGCTGTACCCTCCAAACTGGAACTGGTAATGTTTTCACATTACTGCTTGGCGGCAGAATACTTGGTACCTACCTAGACGACCTCCTGCTAAGGAGATCTACTGCCAAGTAAAATTAATCTAGGAGCGAGGACGGCAAACAATGTACAGCGTAAGTATACTTGGGTAATGTATCTATCCGCCACTGATACTGTTCATTCTCGTTAGAATCACCATAAGATCGACAGAGACAGAAACAATATCGGATGCTCTGGAATAGTCCTTCTCTAATGACGCTCATTACTCATTTACTCTCCCCAAAGTCGCGCGGATGAGGCAGTTTGTATCTCCACAAATCTCCGTATAAATACATTTATACAACATCTGACAAATCCAGACTACTTAAAACAATCTCACCTACTTCGTCTTTTAAAATAAGTCAGGTTCAAGCCGTGTAGCTATGTCACAGATTATATAAGATGATAGAATAGACATCGCGTTTTTTTTTTAAATTATGTGCCATGTTGTATGTTCTTTTTCAATATGCTCAAACGATAGCTGTTTAGTTGTATAGTATTTCCTGGAGCTGTTTCCATGTATACCTTACAATTTACTCAAATAATTAAAAAAAAAAATTTGTTCGACTGGCTACATGTTTGACCATAGCTCATCTGATATTAAGTGACGGTGTGGTCCAAGATGGTACACACACCTGAATGGAAGGAATGGAAGGCTCTTAAATAAAGCTCCTGGAACACACCGTTAGGAGCTTGGTGGCAGATTTCCAACTTGAGGGTGATAACAATGTCGGCAAATGATGGGCAAGTCGGCCGAGTACCTACTAGAAAATACCCTAACACTATGCTATGTTTTTCGCACGATGTGTGTTCTTTTACCAGCAGCTCAAGCTCAATGTTGGGATTTGAACCCACACTTTTTAGCGAGTGAATCGTCCGCACTAATCACATCTATCATCGCTACAAAACGAACGGTGACGGTGAACATCGTAACAAAAGAAACCGATTCACTCGCGACTTAAAGGCACCCAGATTGTATCTTATCAGGGAACACCAGCAACACTCAGGCAGCAAATTCCATTGTTTAGCGGTTCGTACAATGAAAATAAATTCAAAACGTTTAGTCCGAGTTTTTGAAATATCCACCATGAAGCGGTGCCGCATTTTAAAGCTACACGCCCTACAGATCAGGCAGGCATAGGGTAGACCGAGGCGAATCGGATCAATTTTTTTTTGAGTATGTGAAAATCATACTAAAATGTAATATATGTAACTTTTATTGTCAAAATGCTAATCAGTAACAATCTAGCTACGTGTTAAACATTTCTAAACTTAAATTGTTCATAAATTCTCCAAAATATTAGCTAAAAACTTGAAAGAGAGAAATATCCGAATCGCCCCAATTTTAGGGGCGAATGGGATCATACATGACATTTAACTAAATCAATATTTTCTTAACATTATAAGCTTCGGATTCATTAACAATGTTTAAGTAATGAATAATAAGATCAATATTAATTACTAGCGTATAAATCACATATATACGGGCCATTTTCCCCTCCCAGATCAGCACATTTTTCGTTTCACCATTCTTCGCATGCGATGATGATGATGTCAATCCTTACTCTTAACAACCCTTCTGGTTTGTGAATAACTAATTCCTTATTTGTTTCCATAATGTGATGAAACCAGTCCTGACCAGCCATTCTTATTTTTCTGTTAAAATTGTGTTAAAAATTTTGACGTTCTGCAAATTCAAATGCATATTTACGAATTACTTTCAGTGTAATTCTGAAGCCGACTCGCTAAGAGCAGTAAACGGTCTACTAAAATCTGTTCAAATCTGTTTTCATCTAAGGCTGGCTGTCCACCACGTGTCTTAATTACACCTCTGGAGAAAGAGACTCTTCTTTGTAAATCTCTGCAGCCCGACGTAAAGCTAGCTCTTTGGCCTCTACTTTTTTGCGGCTACTATCATTTTTTCTTAGGACCATTCTCCCGCATTTATCTTTCTTTTGTATGTGCGAATCATCTACAATAAAATAAAAATGCATCATTAACCCCGGATATAAAATAAATCATTTTAAAACAGTGATCCGATTCGCCCCCCCAGGACGCAATCCGAATCACCCCATATTTAAAGATTTTGAAATAAATATTTTACATATTAACCTATGATATTATGCGTAATAACTAAAATGTATTCAAAAATAGCCCCCTTCCCAATGAATATAAGCTATATAGCTCAAAGTGTTTACACAAATCCTTAGAATGGCACAAAAAATGCTAAGTACGTACCTTAGATGAGCGCCAAAATTGTAACGCACACAAAAATTCGACACATTGGCGAGCAGCGCTGACACTGATGTACTAGTCGAATCGAAATACTACCGATGATGGGAGATGCGGGGTGGGAGGAGGTCTTAAGACGCCAGTCGTTTGAGTTCCATGTCAACGCTTTATTCAAAATATTAACGAATTTCTTATTTTGATCCGATTCGCCCACTGATCCTATTCGCCTCGGTCTACCCTACTCCCAATGAGCCAACAGGGCTGTCAATGTATACTTAAATCTGTACTGTGGAGAATGTTCAATTTGCCTTATCCTTATGAATATATGTCCACGGCTTTACCAACGCGCAATATTTCCCGGCGCCGTAGATTTCACAAATTACAGAGAATTTGATGCAAATAAGCGAGTGATTGCGTGTCGCGATGCGGGAAATGGCTGCGTTCGATGCACTTTTAGCCAACTTTCATGCTGTCGCGGAGTGATTTTCTCGCACTATCGAGAACATGGCTGTCACTGTCTCTCTAATTAGACATATCATGAAAAAATGGTTGTCATTGTTGTTACTACTGTTAGCTACTGTTACTAGGTGGTAGATCCACAATGCTAGATATTCTGCCGCCAAGCAGTAGTGTTTTAACATTAGGTACTATGTTCCTATTTGAAGGGAACTGCAGCTAGCAAAATTACAGGGTTTTTGAGACTAACCATCTAAAGTCTCAAAGTAATGAGCGTCAAAACAGCGATTCCCCAGACTTTGGTTTTTTTGGTTTGGTTTTGGTTTGTCAAAGTTTCTGTATCGCTACAATGGTTATGGAGTTGCGTTATCTTTTGCATGGATCTGAATTCTTGCTAAGTCAGTGACGCAAAGTATCGAATCGCCCCATCTTTACTATTACTTGACTGACAAAAAAGGAGTTTTCTGGATGTTTTCTGAATTCATGTTTGCGAGTTTCTTTATTCCACCATAACTTTTAAGTGTTTGAACAGATTTGAATGTTTGGAATCGTTAGAATCCTTACAACAAATTGGCTTATATCCTTACTAGTTAGAAATTATTACAAAAAAATAATAAAGTGTAAAACGAATGCCCACAATTAATTTTCTTAATTACGCTTGTTGATCAGATTATTAGCTTAAAACAACAACAAGATTATAAACTTCGAAACTGCAAATAATAGCGCTTTTTGCATGTCATCTTTTTTACGAGAAAAAGTGGCAAACAAACGATATGTCATCCGATGGTAAGTGGTCACCGCCGTCTATGCACACCTACAATACCCGGGACATTATCAGTGCGTTGCCTTCCTTTAAGGACCCTATTCACCCTTTCGTCATATTATGACAATTAATGTACCTACCGTTAAAAACACATGGAAAAATAAACAACTTTATCTAGCCTAACAAAATAATAGGTAACTAACAAAAGAAAAAGAAAACAAACTAGGCCCACAAAAACTTCCATAAAAAACATCATAAACTTTCTTCGAGCAATTTATGAAACTACCATTGTACTTGATTTAAATCTACCCTCATTTCGATTCAACAATACAAGTACAAGAAACAGAATTTACTTCTCTAAAAAAGAAAAGGCATGTAGTATTTCGAGGAAGGTATGATTACGTGTCTTGAATAAAAATTGGACCATAATTTCTATATGAAAAGCTCTAATTTCCAATGAGAAATGGTCACAACATTATATATGACTTCATGAACAATAAACAGCAGGCCGTTTCCGGTCGCCGATTACAACTTCCGGTCCGCCGCTGGAAACCGGATGCCAATGTGGAACTGTTTCCATATAAGTTTTGCTGGCGATGTAATTTGGCAAATGCAGGATTACATGTGTAGGTATTATATGTATGTATTCAAAAATACTGAATAAAAATAAAAATTGTTTTAAAATATTATTGCATTATGTTGATACGTTTTTAGTTTGTATTAATAAGTTTAATAAACTATATGAGTACTAAATTTCATCGAAATCCGTTCAGCCGTTTTTACGTGATTAAGTAACAAACATCCAGTAAGATGGAACCCACGGTACATGAGCTTAACTCGCGCTAGACAGAATTAACTTTTTTAAATTACAAAAGTAATATTATATAGATTAGCCCTGATTAGCTGACTAATTATACCGAAGACCAATTACTTTGTTTCGTTTCCTCTATCTCCTTTAACATACCTACCTACCTATTTGGTACCTACCTATACCTAATGAAATGTTTATTATTTCTCTCCATTTTCATAATTGGGCTTTTAGACATGGTATAACTTTACGAGGGTGCGTATAAATGCCCCTTTACAGTTTGAACATGCAATCGTAAAGTACAATGAAAATTCGTTGTTATTATGTCATTATTTCCATGAACCAGCCCTACTCAACCCTATGTACTGCGCCGACTGGCCTCTCACCCTGGATGCGTATTAAAAACATTATAAGACCCCTGAAGACTTGGCTCTTTCGTCTTCCAGGCCAGACTTATTGCTCTTCCCAAGAAAACTCAAACGTGTAGTACATGATGAACTTATTGTACTATGGGAAACTAATATCCCCAAAGATCGCATAATAAAGCCAAATAGATGACCTTACGAATGAGTTGACCATAAATGGATTAGGTTAATTTATATCCTATAAAAGTGGAAGCGAGAGGATTGCCAGCAAAAGACATCGGCCTGCCAAAAACGTATATAAAAGTATTGTTGCAAAGAGTATCCAAAGCGTTAGTAGGATCATATCAAATTTGCTTGAGCAGGGATGGGAGCACGGGCAGTAAAGGTGAGCGTTAATATGTATGTAAGGGGGCCCCTTAAAACTACACCTGGACCACGATGAAGATGGATGGGTAGGACAGGTGGGTGGGGATCCGCACGATGATATCATTGAGCACTAAGAAGTTCTCGTCAAAAGTATAATGGAGGAAAACACTACGCTAAAAACATTTTTACCAATACCCTATTTCCACAAACAAACTGATTAAACGAAGGCGCACATAAAGTAACCACCGCTTTAAATCGTTTTACAGACCATTGCCACGATGTTCCGGATTATTCTAGAATATTCCCGATGCTATAATGGTGACGTCACAAATTGCGGCTACGCGCGAACAATCACGCAAATTCAACACTTTACTTTTTAAAAAGTCCAATTCAGGAGTGACGCTAAATAGAAAACTCATAAACCGCTTACGTTGTATACAGAAATTTTATTTTGCCCTTATTCAGTTAAAAGAGGTCCATGTATAGAGGGAAAGCGGGAAATCTTAGCTATGAGCTTTAACAAAACCAAGTGCGAATTGGACACAGTGGAAGCTATGAACTTATACTACCAATTTACCTACCAAAAATCAGTTAAGTAGTATAAGTGCGTGTGCGTATGCGTCTTACACTCGGCCTATTTTAATATTAGCTACACCTACTGGTGATAAAAATGTCATCATTATCATTTTTGTATGTTTTCTCTCGTAGTTTGGCGGGAACGCAGAAAAAAATTGCCCCACTATACCCCACCACAATAGCCACTATCGCGGTCGGTTCACAAGACGTGGGTTCAAATCCCAATAATTAACTTGAGGAAAACATCGTGAAGAAACCATAGCATGGTGGTGGGGTACCTTCTTTCTAGTACTCAACTGACTAGCTACCACCCTCACGTTGAAAATCTGCCGCCAAGCACCTAACGATGTGTTTTCCAACAGCCTCACTTGAGAGCCAGTTTAAATTATGGTGGTATAAAAATATCTTACATACATACATGAACCCTGAAAACATTACACTCCATTTTTAGGCAGTCGTATAAAAAACATATAGCTTATGACTCACACCACGAGCACCAATCGTCGGCGTCGCATGATAGGAGGTTTCTATTTTTGTTTAAAATTTCATTTCTTTCCATCCTTTCGGCCCCATCGGGAAAGTAATTCCAACTTTACGATATCCTTTTTATGGTTTACTTTTCAACATTTTGTCAACTTTTTTGTTACCTGCAGGTAATTGTTTTTACATTTTTACTTGACGATTGTTACTAAACGAAGAGTTTATATTTAATTCAAAAGTGGGGGCGATAAGTCCTGCAAGTTTTTATTTAATGTAAAAGTAATAAGACGGACGAGACACTCTCCTGATGGTAAGAGATAACGCATGCCCATGACCATTACAGCTATACACAGAACTTTAAGTAGCAAAACAAAATCCAGGGCATCGCTGCTTTGGCGCTCATTAGGTACTTCGAGACTTTTGATGTGATGTGAGCGAATGTGAAAGGCGATTTTCCAACCTGTACCTAATCCATAACATAAACACAGGGTTCTGTCATTGTGATAATGCAATACCCATGAATTCAAATAAACAAAATTAACTTTTAATAAATCCATCGACATCCAATCAGCTCAGCGAATACACTCCAATTACAGCGGCTTGCTGCCGCGACACGATAAACCTGCAGTGCTTGTATTAAAATATAATACTATTGAAATGAACTGACAGACGCTGGACCATATACATTTGCGAGAATTACAAAGGCACGAACAACAATTATAAAGTATTGAATAAAAATCACGACTGCGTAAAAAAACTGTCAAGTCACTCGGGACGATGTAGGGAATCTAACGATACCCCGAATCAGAAACCAACCTGTTTTTTTTTTTTATTACTGACAGGCTATTTGTTTAACCACAACTCACCTGATGTTAAGTGACGGTGTGGTCGAAGATGATAAAGCACACCTAGCCTTGAAGAAAACTGGCTCTCAAGTGAGGCTGCCGAAACACACCGTTAGATGCTTGGTGGCAGATTTTCAACTTGATAAACTGGCTCACTGCTGGGCGCGATCCTCTTTCTTCTCTTTGTGAGAAGAGTAATGCCATGACGTTGGTCAAGTGCGTAGGTGTGTTGTTGTCTTAATCATGCTAAGTGAAATTGTAGGGCCAAGAAGTTCTCAACTATTTTCTTTACCACTACATTTTTTTTTTCTAATTTGTAGGTAATACTTCGAAGTGATAGTAATAATTATTTATAACAAGGTTAAAAAATATGTAAAAACTATGCACCTATTTATATAGGTATACGTAATAATATTTGGTTTACTTGGTTGAATATGTAATTCTCACTTCAACCCTGTTAACTAAATAAAGTTTTAAGATCGAAGAAAGATGTTTTAAAATAAAATAAAAATTGTGGTGCTTTATTCATAAAGCAACGAATTACATGCACAAGAATGGGAAAACATTAAAATGTAATGAAACAATATGTCTTTTCGCATTACTTTCAAAACTCCTTCCAAGCTTTTAATAAAGTTGACACTACTAGTCCTAGAGCATAGCTGGCCTTTACTCTGACTTACTTTGTGTAAATTAGATTGTAAATCCGATTGATTTCAATCTCAGATCAAACACTACATTTCAATAGTTTTTTTTTTTATCAGACATTTGAAACTATCGAAATACTCAACAATGGCAAAATTCATAACGGCCGATCAAAAATAATTTAAAAAAAACAGCGACTGCCAAAGTTTTTTTTTTAGCAAACGGGCGATAATAAATAATTCGTATGAGTCATTTTTCATACTGTCTAGCCAAAACTTGTATTTTTGAGTGTTTATACATGTATAAAACTTGTGGTATTTCATTTTTCTACACTCACAAAGTAGTGAATTTCTGCATGTGAATTGTTGTGTTGCTTACAATAATTTCATCTAAGCTTGTAGTAAACGCATCACTACTGTAATAAGATTCTCCATTGAATACCAGACTTGACCTTGAATTTCTGTGACATAGACCTCTTACACTTGATTTATCTTAATATACCTACATAATAATATCGAAATACTTAATGCTGGCAAATGCATAGTGTGATAAAAACAAAGCAGAAGAAATGAGTTGCTAGAAAAATTGATGGTATTATCGAAATTTGTTGTGATCACAGCACTTTACAATAAAAAACATCCCTAGTACATAATATAGCACACAAGTTTGGAAAAATTAAATAATGCAGGCATCATTTCCGCGTTCCCGCGAAAACTTTGTGTTGTCGGTGTCACTGTCAACGTCAAATAATCATTTCTCTTTCATAGAAAATAAAATATAGAAAAGTCAAATTCATATCGAAATTGAACGCCGGTGTAATACTTTGTGGTTTTCTGTATCTTGCCGTAATCACATTTTAAAGTAAGTTTTTTCCAATTCCTATTATTTTATGTACTAACATAACGTGATGTATAACTTCTCTAAAATATATTACTAGCATGGAAATATTTGCACTTAAGTACCTACATTTAAAACTTAACAATCTCGTGGGAAAATGAGAATGAAGATTAATCTAGAAGCCGACAAACGTTTTTTGTTACCATGACACGGTTATTCTCACGAAACACAGCCACGTGATTCGTGCATTTGGAAGAAAGATTTAGCAATAATTTGAGGCTTAAAAACCAGACTATGCATGTTAAAGTTCATCGTAAATTTACCGGCTACCTACAGGTTATTTTCTAATTCGTTTCATCTTTTATTTTTTCTGATACCAAGGTAAATTATGACGCAAGACGGGTGCAATGATAGAAAGAGATTGCGTAGTGACTCTGAGGGTGAAGTCATTGGGAATGTTTCTAAGAGGTTAATCTTAGAAAGGTATGATCGAAAACCTCGTGTTTTGGTGTAGAGACTGCATGGCTTCATGGCTTAATTTTTTGGGGATAATGAACACTGGCATAATAATTCAATATAAGCTTGTTGACATGTTAAAACATTTTCGTTGGTTCATATCAGTAGGGTCTTGCTATGGGTGTCCAATGTATCAAGTATATACTTATATGTTCTAAGTTCCAAGATAGGTTTAACGTTAAATAATGCTGATACTACAATCATCTTATCAATTTGATGTTAACATTATAAATGTTTGTGTGTTGAAGAATCTTCATTTACACTTTGCTTACAATACATTTAAATTGTATGGTGCATTCATTATTAAATGTGCTTATTACCCACAGCAATTTCATTTGCTAAGTGCAAAATCTAATACCTTTAAATGAGCAATTCATGTATATATGTATATAAATATATATAACGATTTATATGAAATTTGGGGTTTCGGGGGCGAAAAATCAATCTAGCTAGGTTTAATTTTTAGAAAACGAAAAAAAAAACCAAGCACAGCTTGGTGTTCTAGGTACTTATCTTGAAAAGCACAGGATCCTTTAGTCATTGAAATAAAGTGAGGAGCTGCCAGGGTTAGTGATTAGAATCCATAAGTTCCAAGACAATACATACCAAATTCTTAGTTATTGGTATCTGGCATCTCAACAATCCTAATTTATTATCATATCTATCTGAGTATGTACTTTGGCCAATGAAAACTTTCAGAGAATTTATGACTAATTCAACTGGTATACATATCAATTCATAATAATGTATGCCGAAGTTTTGCTTACACTTTTGTGTCACAAGCAAGAAATCATGCGATCTTACAGTGTGAAAGAGCACATGCTCTATAAAGCATTTAAAGTGTGCCAACAGATACCCCTGTGAAAGGCTCTGATTTAATAGCAAAGCAACTTAATACACTACCTTGCATGTTGGGCTTTAACCTTATTTGGAATGGGGATAATGAGTCCTGCGCTGATGACCCGCTGGGGGAAATCCACAATACATGCTGCACATGTGTATTGTGCATTTCCCTCACCAGCATCTACCCAAGCCAACTTACCTCGAGCTTTAAAAATTCTGATCATATTACTGATACAAAAATTCTTTATGCAGTGTTTTGTTGATTTCTTTCAAGTGATAAGCTATTGCTCAGGTGATTGGTGTATATAACATCATAAAGGACCGACAATAAAAGCCTGAACAAGCCTTATTGTGTATAAAAATATCAGTAGGTTTCCGTTGTAGACAAATCGCCAAGTGTCAGCTGCACCATGACAATGGAACACAAGTGTTATTGTCGTGGCGATGAAATCTCCAGCTTGGACCTGGACAAGCCGGAACACCTCATGCCTATGATGAGGCCTTTCTCCATGAGGTGCCTTACACAAGCCTGTATACTGTATTTGTTGTAGACATAGTTGTAATTAGTCGAGTCATTTCCCATTAAACATACTCAACACCAGCCTGAAATGAGCTATTGATCCTTCCTTTTTTGATACCAATGACTGACATCCTGTAGGTGGGCTGTTGTATTCAATCAAACACATGACATTGTTCAGTATTTTTAGTAGATTACATTTGTATACATAAGAGTCTAGTAGTCTAGAGTCGAGTATCCTGGAATTGTCAAAAAATATAAAGTATTTTTTTTTGAGTTCTAGAACTAGTGCTAGAATAGTTGGTAATTACTAGTCATAGCTACTGAGCTATGACTAGTAATTACCTAACTATTCTAGCAATGTAGAACCAAAAGCCAAAGCTACTGAGCTTTGGCTTTTGGTTCTACATACAAATACATCTGGACACTTTTGTGTGTTTAATTGGTATGTGACTAATGAAATTGTAGTGAGACATCACCCATTTTCAACATTATCTCTGTACAAATTTTCTCCTAATGAAATGATCCCATAAAACTCATATCTTATTTGAACGGCCTATGAATATAGACCCTTATATACAGTCCAAACCTTATTATTTCATTTATTCAATAATATACAAAACGGAATTAAATAATATTAAATCCAATTCGATGTAATTACAGATCTGTATTACATTTCAAAACTATGTACTATGTCTAGATGCATTATAATTACATTTTAGAAGTCACTAGAGAATTAATTTGTATGTTATTACATCATTAATTAAGATTATAAATTAAATAATAGGTAAGTTAGTTCTACAGTCAAAATACATAAAACATATCACCTGAATCAATCAATTTTATCTGAGATTGTAATATTAACCATATTATACATGCCTATTCTGAGCCAAAGACCTCTCTTCTTACATAACACTAAATTTTAATGGATTGTTTCAAAAAACTTCTTTTATCGATATAGTAACCTTAACATAATTCTTATTGTACTCTAACCCAAAAATTATTTAATTTAACCTTGAGTTGTGCATCTTAATAAAATAAATAAATAACCTGGGACTTTTCAGACAGCTCCAGTTGCCTCAAATTAAGCAAAACTTATACTATGGAAACCAGATATCTAATTGAATACTTATATACTTTTTTTTGTAAATACTTTCTTATAAATAATAGATGCAGAACAACCAGACAGGACAAACATTTATGCTTGTCACACAAATGTTTATCCTGAGTGGGAATCAAATCCACACCCTACAGCTCTTGAAGTTACCAAATAAGTTAACAGAGCATGATAATGAGAACAAACTCTGAAACTGGAATAGAATAATGCATGTATGTATATTGTATACCTGTCTACCGATAGTATCTACCTGTAAATCATGACACCATGTCATAGTTTCACAATTTTCCAATAGTTTCATCATTTATTTCACAATGTTGTTCTATTTTTCGCATCTGTCATCTCAAGACTATTATAGTCATGACATTGTGGAAAATTAGTACACTTATTGTGACACATATTTATATTAAATATGGTAAGAAATGCTAACGCATCATGAAATTGTTTTAAGTATTTTCTTATTAGCATTAGAGAAACAAATGTCATGCTCAAAGCACTCATCCACATTGAAATAATATCACACTGTTGTTATTTTCTCGTATTTTATGAGTATGTAAGTGCACAATTACATTATATTGCTTTGTTTGACATTATACCTATATTGCCGGTTCGTTTAAAGTTTATTGTAGGGATAAAAATATAGTTCAGGAGTTGGAGTCGAATTTTTTTACACTACATAATAATTATTGCTACTCTAAAACGACTAAGTTTTAATTTATTATATATATATTTTTTATAAACTATGTCCAAAAGTCTAATCTTTAAATTACGAATTTTTTTGGTTTACTGCAGTGAATCTTATACCTTTAAACAAGAAATTCTTGTATATATGCATATATATAATCTAAATCTCGGAAACGGTTCCAACTATTTTCATGAAATTTAGTATGCACGGGGTTTCGGGGGCGATAAATCGATCTAGCTAGGTTTAATTTTTAGAAAATGTTGTTTTATCCGTGTTTTCAGCCGAGCAAAGCTCGGTCATTCAGGTACTAATTTATTATGAGTAACATTATCTCAAGTGCAAAATAATACTTATCAATATATTTATGTATGTAGGTACAAGATAAATTTAAACCTCTTCATTTAAAATCTTTTCATTTTCCTTACATGGTTTTCTATACCCATACAAAATGAGAAATGATGTTGTTTGCTTGCTTTTTTTGTTTAAAAATCTGGTATCAACCTATCACCCTTCACTTTCATGACTGACGTGTTCAAAATTTAGATAAATGTAATATGATAATACATGTAATCATTTTTATTGATGTTGATAAAAATGGCATTTTAATGCATGTATGGCTTAATCCACATTCAGTTCGTGCATCCAGCTGGAAGCAAGTATTTTACTGTTTTTTTTTTTTCCTTTTATTTTGGCATACGTGAGTATTTATTATATTGAAAACCTATGGAATTGCTGTAAAGCCGTTTTCTTTCTTAAAATTGATGTTACATTTGTACTGTTGGGTATAAAATTATACAGTCATGTAATCAAAATAAATTTTCAGTGATATATTGGATTTGAAATGTCTTTATGGTGCTGTCAATGTGGTCAAAAAACTCCTCACACAGCAGACTCGAGCAGTATTACAAATATTACAATGAGTCGGAGATCTACAAAATCCGTTCACATCGACAATGATGATACGAAGTAGGTAACCGAACACCGTAAAAACTGACTTACATATATATGTTAATATTATATTGTTTGTTTAGCTGGGGAAATAACGGCAATGGTTCCATGTACAGTGGAGTCGTTTCAAACGTTTTAACGTAGAAAAAACCTACTCATCAACTTAATACAATACTCTAAAACCGGTTTAAATTTCTCACGTGGCTGTCAAAGGTCTTATTAACACTAGTGCATTGCCCTGTTTATTTTTGATTTGCACGTAAGGTTTTTTGTATTGTACCATTGGGCTGGTTTGAGATTTCCAGGTCGTGTTTGGCCCTTGGCAATTTACTGAGATAACGCGTTATTCGTATATGTACGGAACGTTTTGTTACGTAATAATTCTAATAAGTTTCATCATTGTATTTGAATATGTAATTCTGAATTCGGAAGATACGAGTTTTCTACATTAGTTCTAGAAATAATGTAGGACAATAAAACCACTTGCAACCAAACTGACGGCTTTCTTGGATCCTTAGAGATATAATTTAGATTTGTTTCCAAGTCCAGAGTGAATACGCATCTTCTAAGTCTGTGTGCTTCATCATCGACCCTTTCATCTCTCACATGTGATTTATTTTCTATTGCGAACTTATTCGTGTTAAATTTTGTTTCACCCAAAGATATTTAACCAAAGGACAGAGTTCACTAGTCAAAAACCCATTGATTGTATACTTGTTGTCCTCAGGTTAACCAACTTCGAGGCCATTATTACAAATATGTATTCATGCGGGATTCTAACAGAATACCTGTACCGCGGTGACGGGGATCTCCTTGTTAGTCTGTGGAAAAGCACTGCCAACATTATTCATAATGTAGAGATACTGGATCCCAAGCACTTACCTTATCTCAATTCTATTAGGTTTGATGAAACTGACTTGAGTTTGGCATACGTATTTGGAAGTAGATACTTAAATTAGCCTAACTTTGTAACATCCTTCAGAAATATCAAAGAATATAACATTACTTATATTATTTATTAAAACATAACTTATTGATCACAAAGGATCATTATACTTACACACAGCTTAACACAACGATAAAATTCTGTATATTTATTTTTAATGAGTGTCCCACTGCTGGGCAAAGTCCTCCCTTTCCTCCTTGCAGACTCCCCGTCTTCGGCTTTGGTGGTCCAGTGAATGTCGTGACGATGAGTTCGTCACACCACCTTCGTCTAGGTCGACCCTGAGGTCGCTTAAATTTTGGCGTCCTAACTGTGGCGACCTTTGCCCAGCGGTCGTTTGACATGCGACATACGCAGGCCGCCCAGTCCCACTTCAGTCGTCCGGCTTTGTGGCTGACATCAGCGATTTTGGTTTTGATCACATACCTACAGTTTATTAATTTTGGACTACAATATCTTTCAATTAAATTAATTGTAAATTGTCTAGTCTAAAAATGTAATAAATATTAATCAACACACGTGCATATCACCAACAACCGGTGACGGTTGCGTGTTCGCACTATCGATGAAAATTGATTAAAAAGGGTCTAGACATAATTATCTACACTACTGTGGAATTAGGCCGTTCATTCATTGATAAAATTATAAAACGATCTAGATTGATTAATTTCAACTTATTATTTCTTCTTCCATTTCGTGCACTTACACAAATTCTGCAAAACAGCACAAACGAACACATAAAAAAGGTAACCTTAACCCTTATGACCGATAAAACATTACACAATGCCATGAAATGTTCGCGGCTTGGGAACTGTGAGAATATTCTAGATTCATCAAGAAACAAGTTTTTAACTATCTCAAATTAAAATTATTGGCATGGATAATGCGTTCTTTGTATGTAAATGAATTTACCAGCTATCTTAATAACTTTAAATGATGCACTTTCGTGATGACAATTTAAATAATTTGTATTGTCAAATTTGTTTATTCCGTAACTGCACAAATATTTTTACAACAGTTTTCGAGTATTTGCAGACTTCATATCGAAGTATGTACTTGAAAAACTAAAGTACCGGGGTATTTAGGATCTTATTTATATCTGTTTTATGATTTCTTTGATCAAACCGTAGTAGTTATAATCTTGACGTTTTAAAGTAGTTTCAAGTCTTACTTTCAAGTAAGATAACTAGTTGATAAATCCGTAGCTTAAACTATAAACGTAGGCGCTTGTATCTTATCTGCTTAGTTTGGATTCGGTGCTTGTAGTGAATACTTGGGTCTCGGTGGGTTGAATTTAACTTACATTTACATATTAGTGTTAGAGGTTCAGCCGACGGAGCACAATTTTGACGTGTAGATATTAACTTGCAAATTTATTTAAATTTACCCTTAAAAAAAGACTGGCTGAACTATCTGCTACGTACACCTATAAATTCTCGTAGGCATTTCGGTATTCCAATACAGTGTTCTGGTATTACATATTTTCTCTGTATTTATAGGGTAACATTTATACTTTTTTTTTTTTCATTGATAAAGGTTTTATGAGGTGCAACGCCAACGTTTGCCAATGTTTTTGGGTCCACGATTTGGGGAGCCACAATCTCATTGGCAGCCATCCGTACATCTATTGTTTTGGATATTTCTAGAAAGAGGTTTGCGGTTCTAACTCTAACTTGTCTCCCCTTGCGTTCCAGCTTCAACAGAATGCCTCTGCAACTGACCAAACCCGCTCCGCAATGGAAGACGACTGCCGTCGTTAATGGCGAATTCAAGGACCTCTCCCTTTCTGACTACAAGGGCAAATATGTTGTGTTGTTCTTCTACCCGCTTGACTTGTGAGTACCACAAACATTAAAATAGTTATTTATATAAATGAGTTAATTTCGTGGACGTTTAAGGTACTTTATGACACCGGTTTATATACATACGTATATAGAATTCTACAAAGTGTGTCATCACATTTGTAAGATCCCTTACAAATGTATTAAAAAATGTATATATTCTTGTAGCGATGATAGCGCAGTCGGCTCACACGCCACAGAGTGTGGGCTCAAACCCCAACAATGAGCTTGAGCTACAGGTCAAGGAAAACATCGTGAGGAAACCATAGAGTGGTGGTAGAATTTCTAGTACTCGACTGGCTAGCTACCACCCTCAAGTTGAAAATCCGTCGCCAAGCACCTAACGGGTGTTTCATTCAGTCTTACTTGAGAGCCAGTTTTATGGCTAGCTGTGTTAACTATCTTCGACCCTATCAGGTGAGGTGTGGTCAAACACTTACCCGGCCAACCATAACAAAAAAAAACTCAAGTTAAAAAATTACTGTCCATATTAATTTATTGTCATTAAGAAATTATACAACATTGGCGTAACTAATTGTTGCATCTAACGCCTGGACTATAATCTCACAAACATTTCAAAACTTTCATCCTTTGACAAGAATTTTTCATTAGTCTTAAAACCTAGCTAGTCAAGATGAACTAGTAGTTCGCTCTGAACGGTTACTTTGCGACCCTTACTATTATATACCCTTTTAGAATTTTTATATTTACACAGTTATAATTTTGCATGACTAGAATCAACTGTGGGTACTTGTAAGTATTTAACTTATATCAGAACTAATATACAAACGCCGATTCGTTACTGTACGTTTTGTTACCTTTGATCCGGTTGGTTAAAAATCTATTCACAGTAAGATACAAAATTATTGTGATCGTATTCCGTGTTATCGAAGGTCAAACGTCGACTGAGAGGTTAATTAGTGATAGTGTATCTTATTTCAACAAACATAAAGTTTGTTATGGCAAAATAAGCTAATAATTCAAGGCCTGTTGTCCCATAAAAAACAAGTGTTACATAAACTTAATAGTGATGACGTGTATTGGTCACTGAGCCTTAACTAAAAACTTGGTTCTTTTTATACAATTGTTCTAAATTGTGTACCGGTAATATTTTTCTTTTTAACTTTGATATAATTATATTTTTAAGGATTTTGGAAATAGCATTTTTTTCTGCCATAGGTGGCAAACAAACAGACGTCTTGCCTGATGGTAAGCACTGACGCCTATCGATATTTGCAGTGACTGCCCTGTTATCTCATTTGGTAGTGTATCTGGATTTGATATCCGCTCAGGATAAATGTTCGTTTTGTGTCTAGGTGTTCTGTATGTATTTACAAAAAAAAAACATACAAGTAAAGAAACACGACACTACACTCCAATCGCTGATGTCAGCTACAAAGCCGGACAACTGAAGTGGGACTGGGCGGGCCACGTTTGTCGCATGTCAAACGACCGCTGGGCAAAGGTCATCACAGTTTGCACGCCAAAATTTAAGCGGCCTCAGGGTCGACCCAGACGAAGATGGAGTGACGAACTAAATCGCCATGACAGTCACTGGACCCCCAAAGCCGACTGAATGACTGACAAAGACTGGGCTGTCTGGATGGAGGAAAGGGAGGTCTTTGCCCTGCACTGGCATACTAGAGGCTGAAAACTAAAAAAAAAGTATTCTATCAGTTCACTGGACTTGTTCCAGTTTAGTAAAAAATATTTTTTATGTCCTATTCCAGCACATTCGTTTGTCCGACGGAGATCATAGCGTTCTCGGAGAAGGCGGACGACTTCCGCAAGATCGGGTGTGAAGTAATCGCCGCATCTACCGACTCGCACTTCACGCATCTCGCATGGATTAACACGCCACGCAAGCAGGGTCAGTATCGCGGGAGCTGTACTGTAAAGTCTTAATGCCGCCCATATTAGGCGTATATCTTACTATGACAAGTAATGTATACTATACTTACATTTTTAATTGAAAGCCCTTAAGCCCAAACATGGCTAAGTTTTAGATATTCTGGTTTAAAAATCAAACTACTGCACCGATTTTCATGAAATTTCTATGAGATCGTGGGAATTAATCACTCATCCAAGCAGCATATTACGAATATTTTATTGATAACACCAAAGTTAGTCATTTTTCGATTAATATTTAAAAATAACACTAATTGTATCAAAATCATAACATATGTACATAAAATTAAATGTCAATAGAATATTATAATTACTAGCTAGTAATTTAGTGATCCCTTAATTTAAAATACCTAAGCGTCTAAAGTCATAAAACAAGGTCTCTTGAACCCAAGATCTTAGATTGTAGACCGCGGGCCCCAGCATATATGTATACCGACCTCTGACTTGACGAGCCGGTGCGACGACGTTACTAGTTAAGCTTTCTTATTATTAAAGTGCATTATACCTGTCTTCCAGGTGGGTTGGGCCCCATGAACATTCCCATCTTGGCGGACAAGTCGCACAAGATCGCGCGCGACTACGGCGTGCTCAATGAGGAGTCGGGAATCCCCTTCCGCGGCCTCTTCATCATCGACGAGAAGCAGAACCTGCGCCAGATCACGGTCAACGACCTGCCCGTCGGACGGTGAGCACGCGCTTTTATACTGACTGATTCACTGCGCTTCTATAAAGATGTTAGGACGATCGGCTCACACGCGGAAGGGCGTTGGTTCAAACCGTGAGGAAACCATAGCGAGATACTTTATAGTACTCTGCGGGCTAGCTACCATCCTCAAGTAAAGAATCTGCCGCCAAGCACCGTAATGTTGTGTTTCGCGAGCTACATTTAAAAGCCAGTTTCTAACCTGGTTTTTATGTTTACCATCTTCGACCACACTGCCACTTAACATCGGCTGTGGTCAAACATCAAGTCCAGGGTATCGCTGCCTTGGCGCTCATTACTTTGGGGCTAGAAGGTTAATCTCAATAGCCCTGTAATTTTGCTAGCTGCAGTACCCTTCAAACCGGAACACAGTAATGTTTAGAAACTACTGCTTAGCGACAGAATATCTTACGATTTTATCAATTTATTTTATTTGAAACCGCGTGGCAAAGTCATATGATCCCAATTTCTTGCAATATTATCAATTGCATAGGGCAAAGCGTTAAGCCATTTACTAGGTATTGTATGATTGTGGCTTGGAATTTAGATGTTTATCAGTAAATAAATTACACGTACACGCGTTCTTTAGGCCTTTATCACTATGACATAACTGGCTATTTGCGGCGATATTAAGCTTGTACCT
The DNA here is from genome assembly GCA_950106695.1 of Biston stratarius. NCBI lineage: Eukaryota > Metazoa > Arthropoda > Insecta > Lepidoptera > Geometridae > Biston > Biston stratarius. The sequence goes on along the minus strand of OX467109.1, from coordinate 16,082,978 downwards.
GATAACAGCTAGCCTATATTTCTGTTGTACTTTATTGATTGTCATCCTACTGAGTCATGATAGACTATGCGGATATTTAGTTGGAATTTGTAATGTGTGGAAAAATGATGACGAAATGGTTTATCATTGAGGTAGGGTAGTGTAAATATAATAAGAGTTCTAACCGCCTATCTATATCACACTAGTTGAGACGTTGGAACCAATACGCTCGCGACTTGAAGGCATCCAGATTGTTTCTATCAGGGAACACCCACTGGGGTAGCAACGGTGTGGTCGAAGATGGCAAATTCACCCAGCGTGGAAAGAACTGGCTCTCAAGTGAGGCTGTCAGAACACACTGTTAGGTGCTTGGCGGCAGATTTACAACTTGAGGGTAGTTACTAGCCAACCACGCACTAGAAAATACCTTACCGTGTACCTTGTGGGTTTTCTCACAATGCTTTCCTTCACAGACAGCTCAAGCTCATTGTTGGGGTTTGAACCCACACCCTTAGGCATGTGATTCGACCGCGCTAACCACTAGGTTATCATCGCAACAATACACACAATTAGACTGTATTTAGACATGGACCAGTTATATATTTATCCATTGTACTTATTTCCATAATTTAATTATGTCTCAAACACATTCACTCCACAGCTCTGTAGAGGAAACCCTCCGCCTGGTGCAAGCTTTCCAGTACACTGACAAGTATGGAGAAGTATGCCCGGCTAACTGGAAGCCCGGAGCAAAGACCATCAAACCTGATACCAAAGCTGCCCAGGAATACTTTGTAGATGCCAACTAAACTATCCAATAAGACATTTTGTGCTATTGTGTGTGTGAAGTTTGAATAAATACAACTTATATCCTGAAGCAGTGCTAAGGAACTTTTTAAGGAACAAAAACAATTCAAGAGCCTCAGGAGCCCATGTTCGATTCTCTACTAGGTATATATTCATCTCACACACACAATCACAATCTATACTAGTAATCACACTTGTGATGTCCCTTTCCTAGTGTGGTACCGTCACACTTTAATAGTTTTATAATATGTCTGTACAGAAAATTTGTCATCAGTAAAATAATGCTTGAATCTCACCAGTGGAGGTAGTTTGACTATTCAATCATTACTTTGAAATATTTACACTATAATAAAAGATATTGCGAAGTTCTCTATCTTTCTATTTTGTAAATTAAATAGCCGATAAGTGAAGCTTGTACAATGACAATAATGTTATTTTATTCTTAATTTCTTGTTGCATTTAGTCACGTCAGTATTCACATAGATCCTACTATGCTAGACCTATCGAGGCTGGAATAAAAGCTATGTTCAAAACATTATTTTATTTTAATGTACCATGCACCAAACACCCCACTTTGCTTATTTTCATCTGTGGCCCTAGCACCTGTTTGTTTCGGCAGGTCAGGGTCAGAGTTCTATTCCAGGGTAGGTGTGTTTACCATCTCCGACCACACCATCACTTAATATCAGATGAACTGTGATCGAACACTTCAAATTCATTTATTCTCACAAAATAGGTATTAACAATAATGAGGCCTTAAATTTAAATACATATATCAGGTACTCTATTTTACCTATATAGCATGCAAGTAATTGGACTTAGGACTGTCAAAAACAAATCTTGATTTACTTTGACATTACAGGCGAATGCTTCCGGTGAAAGAGACCATATTTATACTTATCATCCTTCTAAACCTTAGAAGTACTTTCTAAACTAAGCCAGTATACTTTAGAATAGTAGTAATATCACTAGTATTAATACCAAAAGAACCTGTAATGTTTCTTACGTTTGAGAGTTTCTTGAAGCTAAGGTTTGGATCGAGGGTTTTTAGGGTTTTTATTATATTATACATTGTTTCCATGTGATCGGTGTATTAGTAGATATAGTTTTCATTTTTGGTTTCATATTAACCTGTACTGCTTGTGTATTTTGACTTCTTTCATTGTTTTTTGATAATATGTCTATTCCTTCAGGTATTCTCATTATTCGAAATGGGGGCGATGAGTCCTGCACCGAGGTCCCACTTGGGGTGTAAGGTTCTTCAGGTATATTAAGGGTATCAATGTTTTGGGTGATATTTGAGTCTTGATTCTCGCATTTTACTACTTCAATGGAATGCAACAACCGGTCTTTGTGTCCAATATCTTTACTTAAAACTCTTTCAAAATGTTCTATATCTTGTCTTGTCTTAAAACCGGGTCTGTCGATTTTCTTCTTTTGAGGCTTATGACATTCAAACTTATGAGGCAAAACTCCCTTCTTCAGTTTAAGGTTTCCTCTAAGCAACTTAAACTTTAGGTAATTTTCCATATCTTCTTCCAACTGAAATATAAAAACATTTATTGCCTTCTAACAATAAGACATAGCCGAGGCAGATACATAAATGCACCGCTGTTCTTATTCTTATTCAAAGTGGGGGCGATAAGTCCTGCACTGACGTCCTGCTTGGGGTGTTTTGTGCATTTCCCCCTACCAGCATCTACCCGAGCCAACCCAGCTCCTTGAAGTATCGGAGCGAGGCTCTAGGGCGCTGGCATAGTAGCTCCAGTGAGTTAGATGGAAAGTTTGATGGCGTTGATGACGAGAAACAAGCGAGGTGTTGCGGCGATATGATTGATAGCGAAGCAGCTTCATGCAGCCTAGTAGTAATTCTAGTGGCTTCTGTGGCTTTGCAATGGAAAAGCACATGCTCTACAGTTTCATTTTCTTGCAAGCAGCCACGGCATAGCGGACTATATGTGGCTCCTAGTTTGCACCGCTGTAGTGTAAATAATTAAAAAATATTATAGTTCACTCTTTGCTTTTTACCCGAGTGAGTCCCTGTGTCATTGTTTTAACTTTGAAATATTACATAAAAATGAGAACGGGCGAATAGGTAGGTAGGTTTATCCACAAAACTCAGAAAAAGTTAGTATGTATGTTTTTATTAATACAGCAGGCTTAAAATAAGATAATTATATAGGTACACTACACATAATAGTAGAAAGGTACCAACTTATTCCCATATATCTACTAAATAATAGGTATAGTTATGTAGGTACGTACATCGAAATGATCTTCACAGCAATGTCTTGTAGCCTGGGCAGAGGGTGGAACTTTATCATCTCTTTTTGCAATGGAATACCAATTTTTGCGTAGTTCTGGGTCTTTCGGGACGTTAAAAAATAGTTTTTCTGGCGTTTTAATTGTAGTGTTTGTACATTTCGGCACTATACAATATTTATACATGGTTACAAATGTGAATTAGACACAAATCGGACACATAATTCGTTTCAGTCACAAATCACAATATTAGCTAAAAAAACATGAAAACACTGCCTTAAACTGCTGAGTGCTGACAGTTGACAGTGCTGACGCCATCGGCGAGGGAACCGCAGTGTTCCCAACTTGGAGGATTTTCCCCCTAATTTAGGGGGTAAATAAGTCAGGTGGGATTTTTTTAGGGGAGTTATATTTGTAGAGGCTATTATATATATTTATATTTTTATTAGGGCCTGAATTCATTAATTCTAGTCAATTATATTTATTTGTTGACCTAGCGGCTTAGCAACATCTAGTACGATTCCTCATTACTATGTATGCGGAGTTGAAGACGATATTTATGAATTTTCTACGCTCTCGCAGTGCTGCCGTCAAAGAATTTCATTTTCTCCCTAAAGTAGGCTAAAATGTCGCCAGATTCAGAAAAATCTCATTCCAATAATTTCATTAATTTCCGCTAAAAATCATCATCATCTCAATCCTAAAACTACTTTCTTTCATATTATGTGATGTGAATAGGTTCCTTTTAAAATAGATGTAGTGCAGGAATGAAACAAACAAACAATGCTCTTTATTGATAACTAACTACCTACTACAACTAATCAGTAGGAGAACCCCCATAGAATAAGTACTTTATCATCTCTACAGGTTGAGAGAGACATCAAGAGTTAAAGAGGGATACATTGCGACGTTACATGTTGTTAGGTAGACATAGGGTAAAAAATGTTCTGTTGGTGATGTTGGCATTACTTTTTTTTTGGTTAAGGTGTTTGACCATAGCTCACCTGATGTTAAATGACGGTGTAGTCGAATATGGTAACGCACACTTAGCCTGGAATGGTACTAGTGAGGTACTAATACTACCTCTCAAGTGAGGCTGCCGGAACATACCGTTAGATGCTTGGCGGCTGATTTTCAACTTGATAACTTGGTAGCTAGCCAGCCGAGTACTAGAAAGTTCCTTACTACTATGCTATGGTTTCCTCACGATGTTTACCTTCACCGGCAGCTCACTACTACTGTGTTGTAGTGCCTTATTCTACTGCTTTGTATTACTGCCGTTAGTATTTTACGTTTCATTACACGATTAATTTTATATTTGACACCATAGTATGAAAAAATCCGTTAGAAGTCACTAAATAATTTTTTATAACTAGATTGATTTTGTTAGTTCCTAAGACCATCGAAAATTTCCAGATCTAGCGATAAAATAGCTAAAGCGGCAACGCTGCGCTCTCGTCAAAACGAGTGGTTTTTGTTTATTCTGATTCTATAATAGCGCCATCTGTCGAGTTTGTGTTATAGTTTTTTGACACATTACTCGAAGCGATTATTATTTTTATTTTGCAAACAATATCGATATTTTAACATTTTTGACGGGAAAGTTCCCGTCAGGTTTTTTGGCGGGAACGTGGATTGAGTCGTGTCGCCCCATTATATTTTTTTACAAAGCTATAAAATATAAATAAACAAATAAAAATAAAGTGTAAGCACGAGTGTGGGAAAGTAATATAATCTGCTGAAACATGACTTTCAGTGTTATTTCCAAAACCCCATCGAAGCTTATAGTAAAGTCGCCACTACTTTAAAGGCATGACTTAATTTGACTGGCACGAACTGGACTTGACCAAGACTGGACTTTGACTGTTGTTACTATGGATGTAAGACATGTATTGCAAAAACGGAAGACAAGGCAGTATGGCTATAAAGCCTTAGCCTCCCCGAAAAGGCATTTTTTTATCGTCTATGTGTGAGCCATAGTCATGCAGCAAGGGTTCCGCGGAACCACTCAAAGATTGTGTTTTATTTAGTTCAAAGAGCACAGCTATATTTAGCAATTAATTTGTGAGATTTACGTAATAATGTATGTATTAATATTTATAACTGTAAACTGTAACCTAATATGAAAAGAAAGATCCACAAAAAATGCCTTGCAGAGTTTTTTTTTTTTTTTTTTCTATGTCTGACAGGCTAGGTGTTTGACCACAGCTCACCTGATGTTAAGTGACGGTGTGACCGAAGATGGTAAAGCACACCTAGCCCGGAATGGAACTGGCTCTCAAGTGAGGCTGCCGGAACACACCGTTAGATGCTTGGCGGCAGATTTTCAACTTGAGGGTGGTAGCTAGCCAGCCGAGTACTAGAAAATACCCTACCACCACGCTATGGTTTCCTCACGATGTTTTCCTTCACCGGCAGCTCAAGCTCATTGTTGGGGTTTGAACCCACGCCCTTCGGCATGCGAACCGACCGCGCTAACCACTGAGCTATCATCGCTACAAAAGTTTCTTGCCGGAGTCTTCTCAATTGAAGTGTAATTACGAGCCAGTGGTAGATTCAAACATGTAACTTAACGTTCATAAGTGGCTTACCTAAGGGCCTTACCTACTTAAGGGCCTAAACTGAATAAATGACTTTTGATTTTGATTTTGATTTTGAATACATGCAATAGAAATGTGTGTGTTGAGCGACACAAAGTACGTTAAGTTTAGGTACATACACATTATTTTGTAAAGCAATCACTTTAGTAATAGGCACCCTGGATTTTGGATACATCTTGTCTTTAAACTAAACGATGCCTAAAGTAAAAACATTTTTAAAATGCCCTGTAAACTTCACCCTGCCGGGAAATATCACATGTTAAACGCAGCATGCTACTTTAAATAAAATTAATGTTAATATGTAAGACCATACATATAAACATAGTTAATTTGTGTTAGTTATCATTTCATCTAGCTAATTTTCCTGATAAGCTAGAAAGGTGCAGCCATGGTGCATTTTGCATGATACAGTTAATTAAATTGAAATACTTATAATGTATCAATTGTCAAATTTGTTTTTGTATTAGGCACTATTCGCTGAACCCTAGTGACAAATAAACACATTGAATTTCAAAAAGGCCGCGATCCTTTGTAACCGCAATGGAGCCGACACAAAACAAAGCAAGTCATAACTAGGCAACTAAATGTAAAACTCTTTGCAAGTGATGAACACAAGCATTGATTATTTATTAACCATGTTTATTTAATATATTATTTAATTAATAGACTTTGTAGTTAAACTTAACTTCAGTTAAAATTAAATCATAAACATTGAGTAAGTACATAACTCAAGTCCTTAGAAAATCACGCATGTGTGCCCTTTCTTTCCGAACAAAACCTCGTTTTACGAAGTTAGCCGAAACCGCGCCACACAACAAAATCGGCCAATCAACTAAACGCATTCCGGTTCGAGTCGTCCCGTTGACCGCATGCGCGCGCGCTCGAATTTATAAAATCATTTTAATTAAAAAGTAAATTAGATTAGCGCTCAAAAATGGTCCTATATTCAAGTGATTATGGCAGTGGGAGCTCCACATCTTCAGTGAGTCGTATTATTTAATTTAACTATGTTTTTAACCAATATTTTTCTATAAATAAAAACATACATGTGCCGACGTGTATATTTTTTGTTACTCTTGAATATTGGCACTTGAGTACCTATTTGTTTACATTTTAAAAACTCGAGTGATTGATTGTTTATTATTCTAAGAGTATAAACGTAATGTTATTCACCTATATATCTTAAGCACATGCAGGAATTGTTGAAAATTTGCGAGTAGCATTAAGTACGGTAAAACTATGAGAGGGTAGATTGAAAGAAAGATAATGCATTTCTTGGAATTTGTTGTTGGTTTGAATATAGAATGGCTATTAATAGAAAGGAAGATTGCACGATCGAAAGTGATCTTAGTGGAAAATTATATTTTGTTCAAGGTATATAAGTACCTGTTTAAGTCGTTTTGGTTACAACAGTGATAAGGATTTAAATTGTTTGATTTAAAAAAAAATGTACCTACTAAGTCGTACATCAGTCGTCCACCACGTGCTTCAGAAGCAAGTTAACATCTCGGCTGCTAGTGACCTTATTTTATGATATTTAAAAGTATTTTAAACTAAAGATTATTAAATTACTAGTAAGTTTTTTATATTGACATGTTCTTGTTCATTTTGGTTATTTTTTCATTGACATGTTATCAGTATTTTTGACATATTTAATTATGTATTTGAAATGATCTTACGGAATTTGACTTTACATCACACACATCATCAGCCATAGGACGTCCACTGCTGGACATAGGCCTCCTCGGGGGGGGTTTTGCCAATACTCGCCACGCTTGGCAGGCGGGTTGGCGAGCGCAGTTAGGTGTGAATTTTCAAGGAAGACGCTGCTGCCCATCTTCCGGGTTACATCCCTTAGCCGACTCTTGGAAAGGGTGGGGTAAAATTCTTACGCCGGCACCACCAAGGCAACTTGTATTTTTTGGAGTATTGGAATTTGGCTTGTAGCTTGTAAAATTGACGAACATTTTTTTACATATTTTACACAACCAAAAAAAGGTATCAGATGAGGTATTTATCGATGAGAAGTGCCAAATTTAAAACCTTACACACATAAAACAGCCGTATTCCTGCGATAAAAGAAAAAGCCGACATGATAAAACACAAGCAAAATAAAAAGAAAAGAAAAATACAAATAAACTTTATTTATTCCTCAACATTTGAGGCTAACGCCGATGTTAGCGGCTTGCATGGCAGGCTGCATATAACAAGAAAACAATGATTTCAACAGCAGTCACCATGGCCAAGTCAAGAGAGCATCTCCAACGAACCTCAGCTCGAGCGGGACCCGCTGGACCCTAGGTCATCCAGCTATAACGATTGTAAGTTAATAATTTGTAGATTAGATTTTACTTGGTGGTAGATCTTAGCAGGAGTCGTCTAGGTACTCTTACTACCGCCGTAGGTACTAGATATTCTGCCGCCAAGCAGTAGTGTGTAAACATTACTGTGTTCCGGCTTGAAGGGTACTGCAGCTAGCGAAATTACAGGGCTGTTGAGACTAACCATCGAGTGTCTCAAAAGTAATGAGCGCTAAAGCAGCGATGCCCTGGACTTTGTTTTGTTATTTAATGTTCTGTGTATCACTGCAATGGTTATGGACAGGTGTTGTTATCTCTTACCATCAGGAGAGCGTCTCGTTCGTCTCATAATTTTGACATATAAAAAAATTACTGAACCGAATTTTCTCAAATTCAGTTGCAAACTTAACATTATTTACATGTAGGTCGTGGTAGCCTAGTTAGGAAAAAACGCCTCATATTCATGAGATTTAGGATTCGAGTGCAAGCCAGACAAATGAGTTCTTTGGAATTCGTAACCTGTATTTATGTCAGAAGAAATTTAATTAAATGGCGTATTTGGATCATTTTCTAGTAAGCCTATGTCCAGCCACCTTCGCATGTGACCGGGGGTTTGCGCAGTAGTTGAACTTCACTTTCGCTAAATGGCATGGTAAAAATTTGGTCAGTTTCGTATAATGTCACTTTTGCAAAACATCATTTTTGCAGAATGTCATTTATCAATTTTTTTAGGAAACCTTTGGTAATTAATTATTAAAAATATATATGTAAGTAATAAAAAAAAATTAATAGATAAAATACTTAGTAAATTTAGATAAAAGTAAAAATATATTACAGTATGATTTATTTATAGTTTATTATAAATACAATAAAATAAATATCGTAGGGCAATTACTTTTATATAATAATAAATAATTTTTAAAAAATGTTTTCTGATTAACACTGTTGTAAATTGAATCCTTATCCTCATTTTGCGAATATTAAGTTTTAAGAAATTGACGTTATGAGAAAGAGACTTTGCGAAATTGACAAAAAAATACGTTGACATGTTGCGAAAGTGATGTTCCGCGTGACAACCGTAATAGTAATATATATCTAATTTGTCCTCGCGGAAACTTGACAAGGCTACCATAATGCGATATTGATTACTTCTGCCTCGATTACAAAAAGCGAGGACAGCTTTGAAGTTTAACGGGTCGCATGCTAGGCGGGGCAGCAGAGGGATCTTGAAAGCTGCAGTATAGTCATGGGTGTGTGGTGTGGTGAGTGCAGTGGCGAGGAGGCAGCAGTACGCACTGGACGACGTGATGCGCGAGTTCCGCATGAACGGCTACGATTCTCCCTACAACCCGGACGAGGACGGGCTCTGGAGGCGCCAGCAGCACACAGGTGAGAAGACTGCTCCTGTCTTGCAGAATCACTTCTCTAACTAACATCCTAATGTACTGTGTATCTTTCTAGCTAATCAACTGATAGGAAAGTTTTTGATCGCTAGTTTCTTCTCTTTGTCTGGGTATTTGGTTTACTGAGTAATTTCTTTACGAAATCAAAGTAGCGCCTATGTTGAATGATATATTACCAGATACATGCCAGAAGTGTTCATCGCTGTGAGCAACGCGCGACGAATTCGGGGCTCCGCGGGTTACTGCTTCGCCACGATAACGAGGGACTTCCTGGACAACACACTGGTTAAACTTATGGATCACCCTCCATTCAACCACGATTTGGCGCCTTGTAACTTTTTTTATTGCATAAAATAAAAACTGATCTGTATTAAACTACAGTTTTCATCGCCGGAAGATGCGCTAACAGCGTGCGAGAAGGCTGTGGAAGAGGTATCTGAAGCAAACTGGCAAAAGTGTTTTGGAACTTTTTTTAATATTTTTTATACTTATGACTTTTCATCGTACCTATCGTGTTTTGTTGTCTGTGTTGGTAGCAATGTCGATGTCCGGGCTGGGCCCGAATCCGGCGTACCTGCGGCAGAAGTCGTGGCCGGAGCCCGAGCGCTCCCCGACGCAGCGCCTGCCGCGGCCACGCTCGCTGCACGCGCCGCGCTGGACCCCTGACGAGGTGCACTTCGCTACCTCTACTCCGATCTTAGACGGTAACTAGCTCGTCATTAAATAAATATCGTAGGGCATTTCACACAGCGCCACCTAGCCCCAAAAATAAGCAAAGCTTGTACTATGGAAACCAGATAACTGATAGAATACTTTTTTTTTGTAAATGCATCCAGCACATCCAGACACGGAACAAACACTTATTGTCACATTTGTTCTGGTGGTAATGGGATATACGTCGTACAGCTCTTGCAGCAGATATTGTACTTATAAAATGAGCCCGCAGGGCGGCGATCAAGCAGGGCTAATGTTAAACTATAATTACAAAATGGACACGAAATCAAAATGGTTTCGCAATAGATTTTACTTATCATTTTAAAGCAGCGAAAGTAATATTATGTAAAAATTTCGTTGATATTTCTCATGGAATTGTTATTTAATTAAAGTTAAAGTTAAATTTTCGACAAAATTATATTATAATTTCCTTATAAACTATTTTAGATTGCTATTTTTTTTTTTTTTTTTTTTTTTTTAGTTAGTGAAAGTTAGATACAATACTTTATTTAAGGGCGCTGTTTGCTTTTTTAAATATATCTAGTGACTTTTTGAATTTATTTTTTCACCCAATCTAGTGAAAATAAAAGTTTGGTGAGCTTAACACTGAATGTGCCAACTGCCAAGTTGCCGAACTCGGCTCGTTGCAGGTGTGCCGTCCGCGCCGTCCGCGCCGGACGTGCCGCTGACGCAGGCGCAGGCGCGCGTGCTGCACACGCTGCCCGACAGCGTGCTGTACGCGCTGTTGCGCGGCATGCGCGCCGACCGCCGCAACAAGATACCACAGGTGACGCAAACTACAAAATCAGATCACCTAAATAAAAATCGTCACTCAATCTAGTCTCAGGGCGTCCCATGTTATGTTTTCCGATTCGCGTTCTCCACTCTAAAGCACGTCTACCTGCCATGTCGGTTCCGCGCCAAATATGATCAACCCGAAGGTCATAAAACAAGATTTCACTATGATTTTGACATATTTTACTATTATTTCGCTATCTTCACGTGTAAGGCGCGTAGCGGCCCGTAGTGCAAAGCGAGACGAGGCCGCGCGCTCATTGTACTTAGCTTTGTCTCCATGAAGAAGGCCACTAGACGTGGCCGAAACTATAGTCGGAGTATCCGATATAGTTATCATTAAACTACTTACGTCTAACGCCGTGCCGCGTGCCGTGGTGGTGCCGGCGTATGAATAGTAGTACCCCACCCTCTCTACCCGTGGTTGCCGTAAGAGTCGGCTAAGGGATGTAATCTGGAAGATGGGCAGCAGCGTCTTCCTTGAACAATCACACCTAACTTCGCTCGCCAACCCGCCTGCCAAGCGTGGCGAGTATTGGCCCCCCAGGAGGAGGCCTATGTCCAGCAGTGGACATCCTATGGCTGATCATGTGTCATGTGTCTAGCGCCTGAATCAATCGATTACTCATCTATCTAATCTTATATCTTTAAACGAGCAATTCTTGTACATGTATATATATATATATATAATCTGAATCTACAAACGGCTCCAACGATTTTCCTGGAATTTAGTATGCAGGGAGTTTCGGGGGCGACAGATCGGTCTAGCTACGTTTCATTTTTAGAAAACGTCGTTTTATTCGTGTTTTCAGGCGAGCAAAACTCGGTCATCCAGGTACTGTTTTTACACGAGATACTCTGACTATAGTTTCGGCCACGTAATCCCGCATAAGTAAAAGTAATATTTGATTTTAGCTGAATTATTTTCAGGAGTGTCGTTTCTGCAAGAACAACGGTGAACAGCAGTCGTTCTACCGCTCGCACTGCCTGAAGGACAGCGCGGGCCGCGTCAGCTGCCCCGTGCTGCGCGCCTTCACGTGTCGCCGCTGCGGCGCGCGCGGGGACTTCGCGCACACCATCAAGTACTGCCCCTACAGCACCAACGAGGGTAAAGCTGCCTCCAGATCTAGGACAAAACCGTGCCGTAACATTCATTCTGAATACTTTACCACTCCGTGTATTGATACATTTTGCTACAGAAAACTTGAGTTTTTTTCTCTAAACCGGGCCTTATTTTTGTAGGTTTGTGTAGGTATCGTGCTTTAAATGAGTGCCAAATTTTAAGTAAGTACTTATTTACTTTTTCTTTACAGAACGCATCCAATCGGCTGGAATGATGCGCAGCGTCCGCATGGCGTCCGGGCGGCGCCGCCACATGCTAGCGTCATCTGCCGCGGAAGTTTCGGACTACGTGGTGTTCGGCGCACCCACGCCCTCTGTCGTCGACGACGGTAACGTCTTGAACACCTGCGAGGAGCTCGGCCCGCTGTGGGCCGCGCTCGAGCAGAAACTCTCTTTGTATTAAGTTCGGCGCAAAATTACTAGATGACTAACAAAGACGACTACGGACTGAAAATTAAGTTAAGTAATGTTAAAACATTTAAACGGCCGTTTATTTGTTTCTTAAGTTTTTTTTAATATTCGCGAATCTGTCTTAATACGAGTGATTCATCCGGTGTTTTTGTAATAAATCGAATTAGTTTCGTTTAAAACGCCAAACCAATAGTACAAAAAATATGTAGGTACTTATGTCAAAATAGTATTAAATAAACGCATTTGCACAAAAAGTTGATTAGTAACTTTCCTAGATGGCGTGAAACTAAATAACCGAAATAGGTACTTTCGTTACATTTGTATCATTTTTTTTATTTTTTTCCTAACTTGTCTACCTCTGTAGAACGTAGACTGTCGTGGTTATTGAAATCAATTAGTATTAAGTTTTGACTGAGTTATTGATAGATTTATAGTATTGACGAATATTAAATCAAGGTATCTTGATGATAATTTTTACAAAGTGTACGTATCTGTTGCTCGAGTTAATTTTGGTGACCATTCTATGTTATTTCAAATGGATGCTATCTCCGAAGTATTGAACGATCGAGTTACTTTTTCTATTGTTTACTATCGACTGACTTGTATATCAGTGAATTATTGTTTATTATTAACTTGTACTTCCCTACACTTAGGTGAGTGAGTACTTATACATACTTATTAATTTGCATTTATATTTTTCTGCTCGATATATAATTTGTATTACGTACTTCTGTTATAATATGAGCGTACATCACTAACAATGTTTATAATGAAATTAATTAGCTTTTACACCAGTACGGCTTTACAAAATGCATTTACCATTCTCAATGATGGTCATTGGCTATGTGAATGCTTGACATGAAATATTTCTCCGCCAAGCTAATTTTAATGTTCCATCCATTCGCTAGATGGCGCTAAAATAAACTTTTAGTATTTTTTCCTGGAACCACCATTATTATACAAACAGATCAATTTTTGGATTTTTGTCTAATGAAAATAATAAGTTTGTAATGATGAATCAATTATAACCCATTTTAATTTCTAAATAAATAATGCTTATTTTTCTGATGTAACCGCATGGACGCTCATTATTAAAACAATTACTTTGTTTGAAGCGAGACGTGTCCACATTTTTGATTTATATATTGTTTAGTATTTATCTTTTTTTCCATCTACAACTTCAAAGAATCTTTACGGGATAAAAAGATTTTTTTTTGTATTGTATTATGTTTACTTTCAATTTTGTTGATTTTCTTTAGATTTATAGATTAAGTTAAAACATGCAAATATTATTGGCATTTCTTATTTTTGTTCAGGTGTTGGGTGTTTTTGGGGTCCAAATAAATAAAACCAATCTAAATTTCGTTGTTTTATTTTTTCTGACATCGTCTACCCTTCTACTGCTAAAGTTCTTCAAGTTTAGTCTGTTTGATTAGTGCTATAGAAGCGAAGCTGATGTAATATCGTAAGAAATAAAAAGATTTTATTTTCGTCGGCTTGTGGTCAGTCTCGGCTGGATATAGCATGTATTTCTCAAAAGGCGCGATCTAAGGCTTGATCCTAGCTGTCCCACTGACGCAGAATCGACGCTACATCTGTGGGGATCGAGCTTAACTTAGAATCAAAACTATAAAAACGTTTTTAATGGATTTTGAGTCTGTTATAACGTGTACGAGGAATTTATGTATGTACTTACACCAATGAGAGTTTTGGTAGTAACGCGAAAAAGTGTGCTATCGCAATATCGTAATAATTATGTTTTCTTTCGAGTTATAAACGTAAGCAACGTTTATAAATGATAATATGTTTTTCATAAAGTGTCGAGTTACGTGTGTATGTGGGAAAGTGATACAATGTGGTGAAACGTGACTTTTCCTATTGCTTCCAAAACTCCGTATTTGTAGTGGCTTCGTCGCAGAATGTCTCTTTTGCAAAATGTCACCTAGTGGTAAAACGTATCTTTCGTAAAATGTAGCTCTACTTCGTAAACACTACTTTACTAGACCATGACTAGACTTCACTGACTTACAGTGTGTGAGTTTAACTGTGACTTATTTATTAAATACTTAACATTGGAAAATACTCAAAGTGTGATGCCAAAAAAAGAAGAAAAATTTACACCAAAAGTTACGCCGTCGACATTGACGGGTAAGCGACACGGGAAGTACCAGCTTTCAAATTAAAAAAAAATCATCAAAATCGGTTCACCCAGTCGAAAGTTCTGAGGTAGCAATCGTTAAAAAAAAGTCGAATTGATAACCTTTTTTAAGCTCGTCACTTCAGCTAAGCACAAATAAGTATTGAAACCCACTCATTATCCCTAAGCGCATAATCTGCAGCCTTTACCGAAGTAGATATGATTTAATCTGCTGCCCCCCGCCTCCCCCTTTCACCTTACCCCACCCCCGCAACACACTTCCGCGACACAGATTCCCAAATCGAGTACCACAGATGCTATACTAGTCTCTTCGTACCGGACTCTCACCTACATTTATTTTGGAACTTGAGACTCGACTTTTTAATTTAAAATCAATCTTATCTTCAAGTCCTTACAGTGTAAAGTTCAGGCAAAACGCTAGTGTAAAAGGAAAAACGACCTTATCGTAGTGAAGCAAGGTATAACTTTGGCATAGAAGAGGAATAATCAATGAATTCAAAACGGTATGCAGTGCGGGCGCCACGATGCGTGAGCTCAAATTTGACGTTTTTAAAAGACTATTCGGCTATTCCGCCATTGAAAATTCAACTTTATCACTGAATCTTTAAAGTTAGATGTGTGTTGGCAGAGTTAGTAGGTTTGCGAGTATAACACGGCGGAGTTTGCATACGAAGCGCGACTAAACGTGGCCAAATCGTGAGACTTTTCGCGTTGTTTTGTGTTTGCGACCCGCGATCGCGAATTGACACACTTGCATGACTTTTACTATCTTTTGTTGTTGTGCGGATTTTTTATTCACAAGTTCATAATTTGGTGGAATATAATACAGAAGTTGCCGAAGATATGGTAAAAATGATAGTCACGAATGATGTACCTACGTATTTTTACGTATTTCAAAAAAGGAGAAGGTTCTCAATTCGTCGGAATCTTTTTTTTTTTCGAATACACCTGAACCGATTTGGAAAATTATTTATTTTTGTTTCAAAGTATATTTCCCATGTAGGTAATTCCATTTAAATTGTATCGATATCGATCGAGCAGTTTTAAAAAAATCAACATAAATCTATAAATTGTATACAACGATGATATTTTTATTTACTCCGAAACCTCGCTGTTTCATTGGAGCAGTGCGTTTAGTTGGCCTAAGGATCATGAAGTCAGTTTTTTTAATTGTACATAAAAATAATCTCCGTGTAATGCGGGAAAGCTTGAAAGTTGTAGGGGATAGCTAGTTAATTTATAATTTTAGGAGCCAGATGTAAGTTAGACGGCTCCATAATATCGAGGTCGCATGTCTAATTGTCCACTCCCACGGGTGAACTGTAGTAACGTTTGCATGTCATTACAATATAAATAACGTACCTATGTATGTTTGTTTCAATGGACCTGGGTATCCTTTCGCAATGTATATCTAGTTATTGTCTTTGTGTTAGGGCTGCCGCACACGAGTGCTGCGGACTAGGGGTGTCGTGCACCGTGTTAATTATTTATTATAAAAGCAAAAGTTTATATGTATCAAAATCACAATATTTTATTGTGTACAATATTATGTTATAAATAGTTTTAACGATACTACTTTACCTTAGAACCTCATTATTTATTAACAATTTATTGTAAAATTCAGATTGGTCCCATAGAAATTTCATAGGCATAGAGTTGCTTTTTAAATTGTAAATTTATACTTATTATTACATGAAAACATAAAGAAAAAAATATGGTCTACTTACCGGCCGTACCGGCTTTACCATAATGGTAATAGATAACGCATGCCCATGACCATTACTTTAAACATAGTACATGTAAAGTCAGAGACATATCAGAGACATAAAGTCAGATAATAAATGTCATAGATGGGTGTAATTTTCAGGGTAGCATGTTATTATCCAGGTTGGGGCGGAAGTACTATAGGCGCCAGTCTCAGAGAATGCCTGAGCCATCCATCAAGTACTATGTAAGGCCCCCACCTAAAACCTTGGAAAGATTCCCCCTCATAAAAATGTGCCATCTGTAGGCAATACAGATCCGCAAACAGACAGCTCAGCCCTTCCTATCTATTCGTCAGTGACCCCTTTACCTATTCATAACTCAGCTAATAACATTGTTTTATAATCTCGACTAAAATGAGGTAAAGCACTTTGCTTGCCTTATTTTCATCCGTAAACGATAACAAATACAGTCCATAACCAAATAAACCGTCTCACTTCATGGTTAGTTTTAAGCTCATCAATTGCAAATCCCTTTGCTAATCCACTTAGTGCATCTACGCTGCCATAGCGCGAGTACTAGTTACTGCGCGGCTCTTCCCCCCTCATCCCCCCTCGAGAGAAATGCTCCGACCTTGTTTCTTGACCCACTGACGACGTCGCAGCCGAGCACAAACTCACACAGCCGAAGAAAACCCACACAAACGAGCTGCACCGACTCGTGTAAGCTGTGCTTCTATAGCTCGAAGTTTGAATGAACTTCCAGAAGGATTAACTAATAAGATTTTACCTAGGTATAGTAGATTAGTATATGGTATCATTTATAGTTTTACTTGGTAGTAGATCTCCTGAATAGGTCGTCTAGGTAGGTACCACCGCAGTACCAGATAATCTGCCGCAAAACAGTAGTGTGCCAGCATTACTGTGTTCCGGTTTGAAGGGTAATGCTGTAAGCGACATTATAGATCTATTGAGACTAACCATCGAAAGTCTCAAAGTAATGAACGCCAAAGCAGCGATGCCCTGGAATAGTTATGTTACTCAAAGTTGTGTGTATCGCTGCAATAGTCATGAACATGCGTCATCTCTTACCATCAAGAGAGCGCCTCGTTCGTCTCATTACAATTACATTAAAAAAATGATGTGTACTAAAAGTACATTGTTTATGATTTGTATGTGTTTATGATTTATATGTATTATAATTTTCATGTAAGAGATAAATGTAATTGACGCTGTCGTTTTTATTTCAGTAAAGAATATATGTTTTAAGTTAACTCAATAATGTATTGAAAAGCCGTACCGTGCCGTGGTTATGCCGTGGTGGTGCCGGTAAGAATAGTACCCCACCCTCTCTACCCGTGGTTGCCGTAAGAGGCTAAGGGATGTAATCCGAAAGATGGGCAGCAGCGTCTTCCTTGAACAATCACACCTAACTGCGTTCGCAAACCCGCCTGCCAGGCGTGGCGAATATTGGCTAAACCCCCCCAGGAGGAGGCCTAATGGCTGATGATGTGATGTGTGCGTGTGTGTGTGTATTGAAAAGCATAGGAAATTTTGGCTTATTATTAGGCTATGTATGGGAAATGTTCGAAATTAAATATCTAACATGATGGGGTTTGAATCCACTTCATATATGGGAAGTACGTCTATCACGACTTTTCGAATTCGAAAATGCGTCAGAGTGAAAACACAATGCAACTATTTTAAGACATTGAATCTGTCATTCATGTCATTCCTTGTAAACAATGTCGCTCAGCTGTGGCACAGAACAAATAGCAGTACAGCACTAGACACGTCCTGTACTATCTAGAATCTAGACTCGTTCGCCTGCGCACGTGCTCGCGCCTATGTGTGAGTCAAGTTGGTGCGCTTGTGTGAGTGATGCAGGGGTGTTAGCGAAGTATGACTGTAAACTATCTAAGTAACTGTAACTACTAAGTATCTTGCATCTTCTCCTAAGAAAGCGGAGTGTCTCCTTAAAGATAATTTTCCAAAATATATTCCAAATTTTTTATTTAAGTTTATTGATACTAGTGATATTTTAAGAGCCTTCAAGTCCCTGAATATAAAAAATACAGAAGACCTGTGGGGCTTATCAGTTAAAGTTATACATTCAATTATAACTAGTATTGCACCTATTTTAGCAGATATTTTTAATCAATGTATTATTAATGGTTCCTTCCCCGATTTGATGAAACATAGTAAAATCGTTCCAATATTTAAATCTGGGTGCAAAAATAATCCTTCCGATTATAGACCTATCTCTGTTCTTCCAGCGTTAAGCAAAATCTTTGAGAAAATTATACTAAATCAATTATTAACTCATTTTGTCAATAATCAGATTTTACATGATCACCAGTTTGGATTTACGAAAGGCCGGTCAACGTCAGACGCTGGTGCTAAACTTTTAAAGCATATTTTTGAGGCCTGGGAGAATTCACAGGATGCGGTTGGCGTATTTTGTGATCTCTCCAAGGCGTTCGATTGCGTGGATCATCACACCCTAGTTCTAAAACTTCAACACTATGGAGTTCGTGGAGTGGCACTTGATCTTATATCATCTTATCTATCGAGTCGCCAACAAAAAGTAGGTATTAGCGGTATTACGTCCCTAGGGTCCTTAGTAAAAACGGGCGTACCTCAAGGATCAATCTTAGGCCCTTTCTTGTTCTTGGCATATATTAATGATTTGCCCTATATGGTAAATGAATTGTCCGATATAGTTTTATTTGCTGATGACACCTCGTTAATTTTTAAAGTCAATAGAAAAGATACAGACCTTACACAGCTCAATAACACCTTATCAGCTGTATCAAAATGGTTTGCCGCCAATAATCTTATGCTTAATTCATGTAAAACAAAATGTATAAGGTTTTCTCTCCCCAATTGTGCTAAGAGGGACACTCATATCTTAGTCGATGGTAAAAGACTTGATCTAGTGGATAAGACAGTCTTTCTCGGCGTAACATTAGATAGTAAAATACAATGGGGTCCTCATATAGAAAAGTTAGCTAGTAAATTAAGTTCCGCTGCCTTCGCGATTAGAAAAATTAGACAAATAACAGATGTGGCTACAACGAGGTTGGTTTACTTTGCTTATTTCCATAGTTTAATGTCCTACAGTCTACTGCTGTGGGGCTCAGCTGCAGACTTTGAAACTATTTTTATTCTGCAAAAAAGTGCAATTCGCGCAATCTATTGTTTGGGTCCTCGCGAATCACTACGAAATCGATTTAAAGATTTTAAGATATTAACGTTACCGTCACAGTACATTTATGAAAACATTATGTTTGTCCGGAAAAATTTAAACTCATTTGAAATTAATAGTAGTCGCCATAACTTAAATACAAGAAATAAAGATAAAATTGTGACACCTAGATTCAGGTTATCTAAAGCTAATAAGTCTTTTCTCGGGAATTGCGTTAGATTCTATAATAAAATCCCACTTGAGGTAACTAAAATGTCCTATAATAAATTCAAAGATTTTATAAAGCAGAGGTTAATTGACAAAGCCTACTATAAGGTGGCTCATTACGTGGAAGACAGGAATATATGGTTGTTGTAGCTTCTCTCTGCACTTGCATCCCCCTGGCTAAGTGACAATTGTAGTAAGCATAATGTATGTATTAATATTTATTACTGTAAATTGTAACCTAATATGAAAAGAAAGATCCACAAAAAAAATGCCTTGCTGAGTTTCTTGCCGGAGTCTTCTCAGTTGAAGTGTAATTACGAGCCGGTGGTAGATTCAAACATGTAACTTAACGTTCATAAGTGCCTTACCAGGGCCTAAACTGAATAAATGACTTTTGATTTTGATTTTGATTTTGAACGCTATTAGGTAAATATTATTTCCTTTTTTAAGATGTGCTATTGTTTTTTAGATACGGTAAAGCAAAACGAGTCATGGTCAAGTCCAAGTCCCAGTAGAATAGAAGAATTTTAAGATTTCAACACAAACTAAAAAGGAGTGTAATGTTTTTAGGGTTCATGTATGTGAGTTTCTTTATTTCATCATAACTTTTAAATGCCTGAACAGGTTTAGATGTATGAAATGAAAAAGAATGTGGTTAGAATCTTTACGTCATCCCGAGAGACGAAGTTAATATTTAAAATTAAAATAAAAACAATATGGCACTTGTTCTTTTTTCTGTACTTTTTTCTATTTTTGCTTTACAATAAAAAGTTTCTACCTATCTATCTATTAATATGGCGGCAGCATGGTTCCATTTTTTAACGTAGCCGTATTCTTTTGTTTCATTCAATAAAATCATTATTTTACCGTAATTATCAATACTAGAAACAAGTTTAATAAAGATATGTATTTATATAAAAATATACATATTTCAATTTACACATAATATAATAAGTTTTAAAAAAATAGAGAAAAATGACCAGTTTTCTGTAAAATACAACGTTTTTAAAGTAGTGTCATATATTTATCGATGAAGAAAATGTTCTAGAAAATAATTTACACGAAAACATAAAAAAAAGTTCGATTTTATGTATATATATCTCATAGTCATACTATAGTATGTTTTTCTTTTTATTTAGGCAACGCAACGCAGGACAATGCGAGGGTTCCAACAATACCTACTGGCAGCAATAGCATTTAAGTTGGAATATTTGCGGTCCGTGAATTTACCTACGTTTCATGAAAAACACAAACATACACACAAACTTTATTTATAATATTAGCGTGATTATGAAAGCTACATATATACTCCACCATACCATCTAATGTCTCAAAGTAATGAGCGCCAAAGCAGCGATGCCCTGGGCTTTGTTTTGTTATTCGCAGTTCTGCGTATCGCTGGCCATGAACATGCGTTATCTTTTACCTTCAGGAGAGCGTCTCCTTCGTTACAATACTTTTACATTAAAAAAAGTATTATCGCCAACCCTACTTATTTACGTTCATAAGGTTACACCTCTATGTGTGCTTTGTGTGAGTGTGTGGATGAGGAAAGCTGTTTAAGTCTCACGTTAATGGTAGACAAGCGGTCGTACAGCTTAATAACCGTCTCGATGTGGGCTAGCTCAGGCTCTGTAATCCACTGATTGTGGCGGACGAACCTAGGAACACCCTCAGAGGGGTAGCTGGATAGCATATAAATGGCTGGAGCTACAATGCTAGCAGCCCAGAGCCTCGCTCCGGTACTTCAAGGAGCTGGCTGGCTCAGGTAGACGCTGTTTACGCTGACGCTAGGGGACGTCAGTGCAGGACTCATCGCCCTCATCCCGAATAAGAACATCAACGACGATTTGTCGAAAACAAAATAAAGTAGACTCGGCGTAGTAGTTGGAACTTTTTGAGAGATGCACAATTTTGAAACTCATTGAACTCATCAAATGTGCATGTGTATTGCGTTATATTTTTTCTTGTATTCTAATTAAAAATAGTGGATTTTTGGCGCATTTTTTTTACCCACCCAGATTTTATCTATCAGGGAACACTCATATCATTTGGGCAGCAAATTCCATTATTTAGCGGTTCGAAGGCAATTAAAAGAGGATTACTAAATATGTTTAAATTTAGTTAAGAATAATATATTTTTTTAAAGTTTTTTTTTCAAGATTCATTCATACATTCCTTTAATTATACGAGTAGGTATTTTAATCGCAGTTAGGTTATAGATTTTTAAAATTTTTCAGCTTGTTACGATTTACTTTGCGCTATCTTATTAATTGATAAACGGATCTACGTTGGAAACATTTTCGTGCAATGGTTTTTTACGATTTCAAATGTCACCTAAAACCGGGCGAATCTTATGATAGACTTCAAATAGCATTCATGGATGAAGACCCCTTTTTTGTAAATAGGTACATACCCCAGACACATAAAAAATATGCAAGTCACACGAATGTTTGTTCTTAGTGAGAATCGGACCCACACCGTACATCTCTGGAAGTAGATAAACTACCAAAAAAGCTATCTGGGCTGTCAATAGTTCTGAGCTTCATACAAATACTTTGGAAAAGATTTTTCAAGTAGTTATATAAAAACTACTTGGAAATACTTGTTATCTACTACTTGTTATCTGGCAGACCCTCCCTTTATTAACATAAAGGGAGGGTCTGCCAGATAATTAATTTTACTCTGAGTCCGTCCATCGTGGCGCTCTACTTTCGAGACATTCTTGAAGGTTTGCTATTCACTACTTCCTTGGAAATCATAGACATCCAACGCCAATTAAAATCGCATGAAGGTGGTTCAATAAACATTATACTACTATACTAATTTCTAAGTTAGCGCTTTATGCAGTTTCTCAAAAGACCGTGTAGTTTAATAATATTTTAAATTGAAAAAAGTTGTGTATCTTCACTGATAAAAAAAAAAGTATTGTATACTTTGGCAGTATATACAGAAAGAAAGGGGTCTATTTTATTACATTGTAATAAATCAACAAAAATAAAAAAACACTGTTAAACATTTCACACAGCGCCATCTAGCTGCAAACTAAGCAAAGCTTGTACTATGGGTACCAGATAACAAACAGAATGCATACTTACTTTTATTTTACGATCTGGGTGCCTTCAAGTCGCGAGTGAATCGGTTTCTTCTAGGCGAGCGTGCTCCACCGTAGACCGCATCTTCGCTTAACATCAGGCGAGATGGCGGTCAAACGCAAGCCTACCTAATATTAAAAAAAAAAAAACTTGTTGGTAGATCTACTTAACAGAAGGTCGTCTAAGTACCACCGTAGTACCTACCAAATATTCTACCACCAAACAGTAGTTTGTAAAAATTACTATATTCCGGTTTGAAGGGTACTTACTACAGCTAGCGAAATTATAGGGCTGTTGAGATTAACCAAGTCAAGATTAAGTCTCAAAATAATGCGTCAAAGCAGCGATTTCCTGGACTTTGTTATGTTCCTTAAAGTTTGGCGTATCGCTGCAATGGTCATGGACATGGGTTATCTCTTACAATCAGGAGAGTGTCTCATAAATTAGAACATATTAATGAAAGTTGTAAATACACACTTATAATACATACAGAACAACTAAACACAAAACAAGTATTTTTGCTCGTCACATAGTTTTTTGTGCTAGGCATAGAACCCACGCCCGTCAAGCAGATTCACTACCAAATTAGCTAACAGAGCAGTCAAATATTAAAATTTGTTTTTTATCAAGACTAACAAAATTCACATTTTCTGTGTCACGTAAAACACCTAATAAATAAATGCAGATAGAGCTTAAGCGTCCAAAGACTCTGAATTAGAATTTTAGATCCGTCGAATATGTTAATCCTTCATTAATATCCAAATCAAGTGATACAGTTACCGAAATGAGGGTAATATATAAAACATCCGAAATCAACCGAGGTAAGGAGCGTGCCCGTTGCCAGTACCGTTCGCCACAGACTCTGATAGAGTTGTTAGCTGGGTCATATGTGTTGTGGGTGATCATTTTGGATAGATGATGCTATCAGCATTCTGGGCTATTGTTATGCTAAATAATTTTAAAAGTGTCATTTAAAAATATGGTCACACACTAGATTATCATTCATAATCGAAACAGGTAATTGAAGGAATAATTGACAGGTATTTGACCACAGTTCACCTGAAGTGATGTCGAAGATGATAAGCACAACAGGCCTGGAATGGGGCTGGCTCGCAAGTGAGGGTGCAGGTACACACCGCAGATTTTCAACTCTATAGTATAGTAGCTAGCCTACCGAATACCAGAAAGTACCCTACTACCATGCAAGTTTGAGCTACCGGTGAAGGAAAACATCGTGAGTAAACCGTAACGTGGTGGTAGGGTACTTTCTAGTACTCGGCTGGCTAGCTACCACCCTCAAGTTGAATATCTGCTGCCAAGCATCTAACGGTGTGTTCCGGCAGCCTCACATGAGAGCCAGTTCCATTCCAGGCTAGGTGTGTTTTACCATCTTCGACTAAACCGTCACTTAACATCATGTGAGTTGTGATCAAACACCTAGCCTGTTAGTCATAAAAAAAACCTCATTTATGGGGTTTGAACAATATGAATTTAATAATTCAGTTTTTGCAGCCTAGTTGGGAGACCGTCTGCCTTCCAACCTGGAGGTCCTGGGTTCGACACCCACGGCGCTCCTTTGTCATTTCTAAGTTATGTGGGTATAGCCGCTGACTTTACAGTGGAGGAAAACATCGTGAGGAAACCTATATACTCATATAAAATAAAAGGTCTCGAAGATGTGTGTAATCTCCCAACCCGCACTTGGCCAGCGTGGTGTACTATGGCCTTACCCTTCCCACAATGGGAAGAGGGCTACGCCCAGCAGTGGGATAGTTTAAAAAAAAACACATTTGATTCGGAATTTACTAATAAGATTCAGTATATAAATAGGAAGCCACCCACCATTACAATTCAATTTCTGCCAAATATCTACTATTTAATATAGTTTACAGGGTAAATGCCACATTTTTGTACCATTTTTATATTCATAATAAAAGCATTTCTAAGCTTTATTTTGTTGTTTTTTTATGTTTGTACTAATATTGTCTTTATATCGTAAATAAAGTGTTATATTGCCTATACTCTTTAGTTCTTCAGATACTATAGTGACAGTAGGATGGGCATATATCGTAGACGTGTTCTAGAATGGAGGATACAAATCGGCAAACGTAGCGTAGGATGCTTTTAGACTCGGCTCGCGACGCAAAAAGCCGTGATCGGCCTGAGTGTCATGTCTTTGGAGAGGCCGATGTGCAGTCGATTTTAATAGGCTGACGATGATGATACTTTACATTGTCATACGCTGTGTGTCGTTCGTGCTTACCTCTTTTACTTAGTGGTAGATCTCCTTGGCAGGAGGTCGTCTAGATAGATACGATACCAAGCAGTAGTGTGCAGGGCTGTCTAGATTAACCACCGAAAGTCTCAAAGTAATGTGCGTCAAAGCAGCGATGTGACTTTGTTTTGTTACTCAAAATTCTGAGTATCGCTGCAATGATCAAGGACAAGAGCTATCTCCTACAATCAGCAGAGCGTGTCGTCATCACTTTTATATAAAAAAAAATTGGTACATGTAAGCTATTTCATTATTATCATTATTTCCGTCACAGAACAAGCGAGCCGCTGCCAGTATTCATGCGAGTACTGGAGCCAGCTACTCGCCCGCTCGGCGTACAAAGCGGGCGGCACGGTGACATTATCAAATAACAGTTAGGCGAATTCGCCGCAAGTGTGCCGGCGAGAGTGAATGCGGGCGTACCGAGCGACTTTTACTTTTCTACCTCCCCCGGCCCTCTCCGCGCTGCGAAACCCCCCCGCGCCCGCGCACTCCGTGGAAATAGTTTTCCTTGTTTCTATGAATCAGAATGAATATCACTTAAATGCATCTGCCAGTGACAGAGCTATCATAGAACAGATGACATTAAAGAGACGCTCTCTTGATGGTAAGATATAACGCATGTCCTCGATCATTGCAGCGATACTCAGAACTTTGAATAACAAAACAAAGGCTAAGTTGTCGCTGCTTTGCCAACTTACTTGAGACTTTCAATGGTTAGTCTCAACAGCCCTATAATTTCGCTGCAATACTCCGTAAATTACTTGACTGTAGATCTCCTTATCAGATGGTCGTCTCGGAAAGTACCACCGCAGTGCCAGATATTTTGCCGCCAAACAGTAATGTGTTCCGGTTTGAAGGGTACCGCAGCATTTTCTGTTTCGATGGCGGACAGGATACATTTGAAGTATGGAAAAACTGGAAAATCACACGTAGGAATGCAGCTAGAACTCTATAAATCAGATACTAGTCATGAACTTTACCGACCTACGACATTATTAATTTACTTATTAGAATATTTGACATTGATTTATTTGAGTATAAACACGGTATTCGAATTTGACATTGTATTTGAATTTCACATTGTGTTTGAATTTGACATTATATTTGAATTCGATATTGTATCTGAATTTGACATTTTATTTATATTTGTCATTGTATTTATCGTTTATTTTGAATTTTACTTTGGTATATTACCACATAATTTTTATTTTTTTGTAACATAAAAATAATAATTGATTGATTAGTTTAAAAATTGTCATTAAGTAAGATAAATTTTTTAAGCGGAAATAAACTAAAAATATATCCTTTGAATACTCAATGGATAAACCGTTTTTATGTCAACAAAATAATTTGAATAACCTGTGTTTTGTGTCACAGAATCTGAATGCGTGTCAGTCAGCATCAGAGATAGCCCCGTAATTCCATAAACAGCTTACCATTATGTGGAGCTCCAGGATCCGCTGTATGCTAATTCCGCATGAAACATGGTCAATTGCTTATGTGAAGTGGGACACCGCATAAAGAGAAGCGCAACACAAATATCGTGGATAACAGAACTTTGAAATTTCAAAGAGATATATGTACATTGTACTTATTTGTTTGTCAATAAAGTTCTTTTTTTAAAATGTTTTATTTCTAGTTTGTTGTAGAGCATTTCAGTTAAACAAAATGAAGTAGCAGTTAGCTATTGATTTCGTTGCAATTATAGCTCAATGGTTAGAAGGTTAAGTTTACGTGCCGCGTGGCAAGGGTACTTAACCCAACTACTAGCTTAAGGAGCCGGTGAAGGAAGCTATCGTGAGAAAACAATACAATGTTGGTATGTTACTTTCTAGTACTGACCAGTTATCATTTATAATGGTGTATTCTGTCAGCCTCACTTGAAATCCAGTTCTCGTTCCAGGTTACGTGTATTTACCGGCCTCAACTGTACTTTCGTTTACCATCAGATGAGTTGTGGACAAATATATTGCTATTCAGCCATAAAAAATCAAATCACTCTTATAATACTTACTTAAAGATGTCCATCAAACAAGAAAACTTTTACATACTACACGCTCTAGAAGTGATATTGTACAAGCGATATGTCCCATATACTTGAGGCAAAATCAAAAATTATTAAAAAAAATATGCTAGATTTATTTTTATATTATATTCGACAGGCTAGGTATTTGACACAGCTCACTTGATGTTAAGTGACGGTGTAGTCGAAGATGATAAACACACTTAGCCTGGAGTGGAACTGGCTCTCAACTGAGGCTGCCGGAATACACCGTTAGGTGCTTGGCGGTAGACTTCCAACATAAGGGTGGTAACTAGCCAGCCAAGTACTAGAGAGTACTCTATCACCATGCTATGGTTTCCTCTCGATATTTTTCTTAACCGGCAGCTAAGGCTCATTGTTGGGGTTTGAACCTACGCCTTTCGGCGTGTGAACCGACTGTGCTAACCACTGAACTATCATCGTTACAAAGTATTTAAGAGTATTTTTGATTTACTTCGAATTTTTTTGCATATAACTCAAGGTTGCAATAAATTATGTGGTCAAAAATCTCACCACACCCGTTTGTTTTTACAAATACGATATCTAAAAAAAATATTTAAGCATCAGAGAAAAATGTGCCGTTTACTCAAACTGTATAAGCAGTTCTGGGTGGCACTGCCAGTTTGCAAACAAGCGTAACGCTAACCATTTGGCTGATGACCCGCTTACGTCTCCGCTCGTTAAAAGCATTCGTACGAAGAATGGGCTGTGCATTCCTTACCGCCCATGTAAAAGACTTCAACGCGCGCGCTTTGTCTAAACATTTACAAACCAGGGCAGTATTAAGTACCTTTATTTGTTGTTATAGCGGTCGTCATGAGATTTTGGTTTAGACTGGTTTGTTTCACCAATTTTACGAAACGATTTAATCCCACTTTCATTGTGTGGACCCCTAACCGTAAATGCACTGTCTGAGTGGGATGGATACAATTTCATTTATTTATTATTTTTTTATATTTAAAATATGCGCTCCACAGACCATCATCAGTCCATGGCAAGTTAGTCAAATTAATGTTAACTTATCTAACGATTACATTGATTCGATTTACATGATGCTTATTACCTCAACAACCCTGTAATTTCGTAAGCTGCAGTACCCTTCAAACCGAAACACAGTAATGTTTACACACTACTGCTTGACGGCAGAATATCTGATACTGCGGTGGTACCTACCTAAACGACCTTCCGCTAAGGAGATCTACCATCAAGTAAAAATTCCTAAGCAAAACTCTGCTCTATCATAAAACACCAGACGAGTTGGTGTTCAGACACAAGTTTATTATTAAAATTTATATATTTGTTGTTGGATTTAAAGACATTGCAAGACTGTTACTGGAATACGATTCTTATATGATGATGATATGATGTTACTTACATGATTGTGTGATGTATATTCATTTGCTTACTAGTAGTACAAGTTATACATAATATATTTTCAGATTAAAAGCTAAGCTTAATATGTACACCATCTTGTTAGTGTTAAGTTAAAAACAAGCTGAATTCAAAATGTTAAAAATTAAATAGTATATTTGTTATAGCCAGTATAGATCGGAACTATCTAAGGATTCTAACGATGCTCCACACATCTAAATCAGTTTAGGTATTTAAAAGTTATGGAGTAATAAAGAAACTCACATATATACATTAATCCTGAAAACATTACATTATTTTTTTGGACAGTCGTGTAAAAGAACAGAATCGATTGTGACTTGTAATCTACGAAACACATCACTACATATTATAAAACAAAGTCGTCCGCCGCGTCTGTCTGTCTGTCTTTGTTCGCGATAACCTTAAAAACTACTGGACGGATTATCATGCGAGTTTCACCAATAGAAAAAGTGATTAATGAGGAAGGTTTGATGTTTGAAATATGATGATAATTGCTGGAAGTATCGTAAAAAGTCAAGCCACCTGGGAGCTTTCATCGAAAACGCTGCCTAATCCTTTTGGGATATAACAAAACAATGCATGGCGGGATATTCCTCTTTTATAGATCTACAAAAAAAGACGCGGTGGCATATATCTACCTTTTAAGGATAGCTTACTATACCCATTCTTACTAGCCGTGCGAAGCCGAGGCGCTAGTTAGCAATAATTGTCAAAAAAACGACTAGCTAATCCAAAAAGACTGTTCAGATGTAGACCCTACCGTCGCACCGTCACCGACTGCCCCCTCCCCACCCCGCGGCGTGTTTACGGATGTGGCACACTCCGCAAGTGTGTCAGTGGCACACTTTCTCGCAAGGGGGGGAGGAGGAGCGGCAGAGGTGATGGTCAAGGTTAGACGCTTTTTGGCCAGTGTTGTGCTACAATTTAGCATCTCCTTAAATGGAAGATAGTCGTTAGTGAAGGTTAATATTCGAGGAAGTACCTAACTCCTTGTCTGTCCTTGCAGCTTATTATACAATTTGGGTGTATTCAAATCCAGCTTTAAACTATCATCGCTACAAAAAGGTTTCTTCTGGGTAAGCGTGTTCCATTTTAGACCGCTTCCTTAGAATAAAATAAATAAATATCGGGCATTACACAAAGTGCCATCTAGCCCAACTAAGCAAATAACTGATAGAATACTTATATATATTTTTTTGTAAATATATACTTATATACATACAAAACACAGAACAAACATTTATCGTCACATAACTGTTTGTCCTGGTGGGAACCGAACCCATTTCCTATAGCGTTAGAAGCAGATATTCTACCAAATGAGCTAACGGGGCAGTTAAGCGGGTCAGTTGTTTTAAGCCACTTGTGTCCCACTGCTGGGCGAAATCTTCCCTTTCCTCTTTCCAGACTGCTCAATAGTTTTGGTGGTGGTCCAGTGACTGTCGTGACGGTTAGCTCGTCACACATCTGCTTTTAGGTCGACCTTGATGAGTTCCCTTAAATTTTGGGATTCAATCTGTGGTGACCTTTAACCAACATTATCAAAAAAAAATTTGAATTAACTAATAAATCCAGGAGATATTATCTACAAATAACCTGGTTACCCTCGTGGATAAGAGTATTTAACATCAGTATATGGGCAAACGCCGATATGGTCAAGCTGATATGGTCAATTGCCGTGGTGGTGCTGGCGTAAGAATAGTACCCCACCTGCACCTCTACCCGTAGTTGCCGTAAGAGTCGGCTAAGGGATGTAACCCGGAAGATGGGCAGCAGCATCTTCCTTGAACAATCACACCTAACTGCGCTCGCCAACCCGCCTGCCAAGCGTGGCGAGAATTGGCAAAACCCCTCCCCAGGAGGAGGCCAATGTCCAGCAGTGGACGTTCTATGGTCAAACACCTTATTAAGAATAATTTACTAATTGGTACGAGACCTGGAATCGATCCAACGACCCCACAATTGCGAGATCAGCATTTTACTTAACGGTTATCACGGTTTGACTTACCAGATGCTTTTGAATAAGTAATGTATAGTAACCATCATGGAATCAATCAATGATATAAGATGGAAGATGCTAATCTTCTGTCTAGAAAACTCTTAAAAATGAATGTCTAAAATGTTATTTTTTGTAAAACATCTACTTAAAACTTATTCTATTTGTACCCAAAATCCAATTTTCATTGCCAAACGTACAAATTACAAATTCTGTTCCAATCTAAGTGATATTGCAATTATAATTGCCCCACTGAATTGGCAAAGCTTACCGTTTGGCACAGTGACCTCGTTGCCATTATTTCGCTGCCACGCTCAGTGACCAGAAAGCACTTAAAATACTTAAAATCAGAAACCTGACATTACAATCATTTTTGTCAAGTCTTTTTGGTTTGCCTTTGATCACCATCTCACTTGATGTTGAGCGAAGATGCGGTTTACGATGGAGCACGTTTGTCTAAAAGATACCGATTCACTCGCGACTTGGCGGTAGATTTCCTTAGCAGGAAGTCGTCTAGATACCAAACCACCGCAGCACCAGATATTCTGCCACCAAGCAGTAGTGTGTAAGCTTTATTATGTTCCGATTTAAAGAGATGCAGCTAGTAAAATTACAGGGCTGTTGAGACTAACCACCGAAAGTCTCAAAGTAATAGCGCCAAAGGAGCGATACCCTGGACTTTGTTTTGTTACAGAAAATTCTGTGTACCGGTGCAATGGTCATGTACAGGCGTTATTTCTTACCATCAGGAGAAAGTGTCGTTCGTCTCACTTATACATAAAAAATACTTGAAAGCACTTAGATTTTTTCATTTTATAAATTTTCATAGATTAAAATAAACTCGGAATTAGCCCAGTTTTAAACTGTCCCACTGCTGGCCTCTTCTCATTGTGAAAAGCGTAAGGTCGTAGTCTTCGAGTGCGGAATGATAGACTTAATACATCTTTTACAATAATATTTATGAACACGCACAAGTTGATGGCCTATAAAAAAACCATATGCATTTTCCGCTTAATTAAATGTATATGTATCATCAGAACAACTCAAATGGGCTAAAAGTCAAGAGGTCTACTATCAGATCAGTTCGATATCACCAAATTATTATATTGCCATTAAAACTGAGCATACTTGGCAAATATCAAATTAATCCAACAATTAGAAGTAAGTAAAAATTCACTTTCAAGATTTATTCACACAGATTTTTTAGTGACATACTTGCAGAGTTGTAGGTGGTGCAAATATATTTGTTACAAATGGCAATCTCACGATATCCTCGAGCGTTTAGAGCTTGCGAGGCGAGCCCCGCCGACGCTGCCGGTGCAACCTTTGTGAGTTCAAGTGAAAAGCTTCGAACGTATCCGCGCCTTGCCCTTCATACTTGAACTTTGCGTGAACTGGCGCGCGGCAGAATATAAGCGGCCAGTGGACTAAGTCAAAACATATGTCAATATAATAATATATCTAATATAAAATAGGTATGTCAATAAAGATTAAATAGAGAAAAAAAACGTACATTCACACAGCGCCATCTAGCCCCAAACTAAGCAAAGCTTGTACTATGGGAGCCATTGTGCCAGACAACTGATAGAATATTTGGATACTTTAAAAAAAAATAGATACTTACATATACAGAACACTCAGACACGGAACAAACATTTAACATCACATAAATACAGTTCTTACCCTACAGTACTTGAAGCAGATATTATATCAAATGAGCTAACTTTGCCGTGGTGGTGCCGGCGTAAGAATTGTACCCCACCTTCTCTACCCTTGGTTGTCGTAAGAGTCTGCTAAGGGATGTAATACGGAAGATGGGCAGCGTCTTCTTTGAACAATCACACCTAACTGCGCTCGCCAATCCGCCTGCCAAGCGTGGCGAGTATTGGCAAATTAATTCTTAATCTCTAATACTAGGCTTGCGTTTGACCGCCATCCATCATGTTTTAGTTCAGAGATTTTATGTTAAAACTTATGATGCAAGGTTATAAGCTTAGGGGGTAGTATTCATTATGAAACTAAGTATACTAAAAGCACATCTCTAAAATCGAGTAAAAATCATTTGCTGCAAATATTTTTTAATGTCCTGTTAGCTCAATGGGTAGAAGTTTTACTTCGCGTGTTTAAGGGCGTGGGTTCGATTCCCATTCAGGACTAACATTTGTGTGACGAACATAGATGTATGTTCCGAGTGTTCATTATATTAAAAATATTTAAAAAAAATCGATGTATTCTATCAGTTATCTGGTTCCCTTAGTATATCATATGGTTAGTTTGAGGCTAGATGGCGCTGTGTGAATTTTCCGCCGATATTTATTACAATCAAGGTCCAACGTACGTTTTCTATAGAACAGCTGACTTTTTCACGATTTTATTGAAATACAATAAAAATTGTTAATAATGACCTCCTATCCAATTAGCGTACCCGAAGCGTATAACTCTGTTTAATTGAGAAAGTGCCATTTTGAGTATGTGTGTCGATTTTCGGTGTCAATCTGTGACTTATTGTAAAGAGTGAGTGTGCAATTTTGATCGTTTTAGCAGACACTGAGGTGAATTAATATATTTTTAGATTGTTCTCGTTGTTCTAAATGCATTTGAAAACTTTTAACTTAACTATACATAATGATCTAATACGCAATCAGTTCATACTATAGAAATGAGTTAGCTTATAGAATGTTTGTATACTTTTTTTAAATAAATATATACAGAACACTCAGACATAAACCAAAGATCTATTTGATTAGACATACAAATGTTTGTTCTGGATGGGAATCATCAAAACCCCCCTCTACAGGTCAACTAGCAGAGCTACTACCAAAGGAACTAACAGGGCAGTCGAGATAGATGCATTGAATTTAGTATGATTGCCAAAGTAGCGATGCTCTGGACTTGTTTTGCTACTTAAAACTCTGTATAGCTTCAATGGTCATGGACAGGTTACCTCTAACCATCAGGAGAGCGTCTCGTTCGTCGCATCTAAAAAAACTAACATTAATATTTATAATGAATAATAATTTATTTATATTTGACCCTAATAGTTAAGTTTATCTTTATCGCATTAAGAGCTGATAATGAAAGCTGGTAACCTATTATAGTATCTTTAAATAAAAATACCACCTTCTAGTTTTAAAATAATATAGTGGACCTCAGTGCCTCAAGTAGAAAGTCTTCGACCAGTGTGTGTTACCGGTGATGACTTATGGTGCTGAAACGTGGTCTCTATGTGCCTTCTTGATAAGCTCAAAGCCGCAAAACGAGCTATGGAGAGGGCTATGCTTGGAGTTTCCCTACGAGATCGAATCAGAAATGAGGAGATCCGTAGACGAACTAAGGTAGCCGACATAGCCCAGCGGATTAGCAAGTTGAAGTGGCAGTGGGCAGGGCACGCAGGGCAGGCAGGTTCTGGAGTGGAGACCACGGACTGGCAAGCGCAGCGTAGGACGTCCGCCCACAGTGTGGACAGACGACCTCATAAAGACCGCAGGAACGCGCTGGATGCGAGCCGCTTCCAACCGGTCTTTATGGAAGTCAATGGGAAACCTATGTCCAGCAGTGGACGTCCTACGGCTGAGATGATGATGATGGTGGATAACCCACGTACGCTTAAAGTGTTTTAATTCGCAGCGAGGCTATGGACTTCTACCGTCTTTTTCTACCTTTAATCCTTTCCATCCTAAGGTTTTCTGGAAGAGATCGCTGTTAGCGATAAGATCGCCAGTTGTTACACCTTTTAATCAAGTATATTTTGTTTTTCTTCTGTATTGTAATATTGTAATTTTTGGTATGGACAATAAAAAGTTAATTAATAAATCATTTCGCAGCTGAAGACGGTATTCCCCCAAAAGGCCTTCAAATTCAGAGTAAAATATATTATAAGTTTATAAAAATATAACTTCATTGAAGCTTGTTAAGTGGAAGTATAGCTGATATTTAATGGCCATGTTGACATGATTGTCATGTCAATCTATCATCATATAAAGCGCAGTATGCACGCCTGTCGATGCCGGGTGAAATCAGCCCGCATTAGGTGAACCATATTTTATGGCATAATTTATTTTTATTACAATAAATCTGGCGTGAATATCTTCATTATACCTTTAACTAACTCTCTCCTCTTTGACACGACTTCACCGACCATTTTCGTTAAGAATGTATATTTTTTTGCAGATTTAAGAAAACATATACATATACATGTTATTCTATATGTTTATGTATATATGTAAATTAAATATAAACCATAATACCATAATATGTGTATGTATATACATATTTTGCTTTAGATATTTATTTCAAACTGCTGTCTTTCCTTGCTTAGATTTCGTTGTAAGCTAAATTCGTATGAAAGATTTCATGTATTTCGAGTATACGTATATATATATGAAAATATCTGTTGGACAGGCGTTATATCTTACCATCAGGGAAGCGTCTCGTTCGTTTCATAATATTAACATTAAAAAAAGTTTTCTCGGTTAATCGTGTACATTAACTAGTTTTTTTAAATGTAAAAGCAATGAGACGAGCGGGACGACCTCCTGATGGTAAAAGATAACGCATGTTCATGACCATTCTAGCGATAGATAGAACTTTAGTAACAAAACATAGTCCAGGGCATCGCTGCTTTGGCGCTCATTACTTTAAGGCGTTCTACGGTTAGTCTCAACAACCCTGTAATTTCGCTAGCTGGAGTACCTACCCTTCAAACAGGAACATAGTAATGTTTATACACTACTACTTAATACTACGGCGACAGAATATCTGATACTGCTTACCTACCTAGACGACTTTCTTATAATGATATATACCACAAAGTAAAAGTATGACGTAGAATTTTTTTCGTTAAAAAATGTCTACCGAACTTGTACTTCAAGCTTTAATTTGGTCATTATTCTAATACCTTTTTAATAACAGATCGTGAATAATAAACAATAAATCACACAAGGTTGGCCGGCTCGGCGCGGGCGCGGTGAAATCAAGTCGCGGTAAGTAGGTGAGTGAAAGAATCTCTCCGGCGCGCGTCGCCGCGGTACGGTCAGCAACTTGCTCATGGCCACGTAGGCGGACGGTTTTGCGATGTCATTTGTATACGGAGACTCGTTTCGGCTAGTTTTAATTAATTGACTAAGTGTCAACTCCAGGACGATCAGGAAAAGGCTTAGTTTGAGTTGGTCTTATTAACCGACATTAAAAAAAGGAGGAGGTTCTCAATGCGGTTGCATTTTTTTTTGTAACGTCAGTTATTAACCGATATTGAAGAAAAATTATAAGAAAGGTATATTATTACTTTATCCCAATGGACATTTTATTAAAATCGGTTCAGTAATTTGATAAACTTAACAAGAAATAAAAAACTGGATAAAATATGTTATCTATGTAAACTATATCGGTATTTTGCTTTTCTGTTGTCTTTACGGTCATTAGAATGTACTACCTACTTTCTGGAAGCATCATCAGATGATGATGAAACTTGAAGGTAGGAACCGGAATTGCGTAATAAAACAATGTAGCCTGGCCATGTTTGGGCTTAGTGGAACGATGCCGTTTTTTTGTAAAATTTTACGTTCTTCTTCTTTAAATCATTTTCGTTCTGAGGTTGCTTGGAAGAGATTGCTTTTAGCTATGTAGTAGCCAATTGTTGCACTTGTTTTTTTTTTGTATTTCTACTGCATGTACGTTATCGTTGGTGTATAGAATAACGAGTAAATTCAACTAATCAACATTTTAGCAATTTCTCTGCATCCTAATTTACCTTTACCTTTTCTTTCTTCAGATTAATTCAATATTTCTCCTGGCGGTGGATATAGTAAAATCGTTACTTAATTTATGACGCCCTGAGACTAGATGGAGTGACTATATACATGAAATAACTGGCAGGAGCTGACTGCAAAAACTCGAAAATTGGGCGGAGTGGCGTATTTTGGGAGATGCCTATGTCCAGTAGTGGGCTAGGATAGGCTGATACTGATACCGCGGATGAGTGCGAAAGCGTTCCCGTAGCCCTGGCACATAGGCGTCAGGCAGAAATACCCCAGGATTTTTAGTGGGTAGGCCGTAACTTGGGCTGAGGGTCTCACATAATCAGCCTGCTTCCCCCGGAGCAGGTGGTATCCATTAAGGATTTCCCTGGGCAAAAAAAAAAAGGCTGATACTGATGCAATTTAATGCAATTAAGTGAATGCTTGTACATTTAACTTCATGACAAGTTTCAAGTATTTTGTTTGTGATGATATTCCTCAACATTTCTGCGCACCGTACATCGCGCATGTGTGCGTGTCTCGGTTGACAACTACACGTGTCCGTGTGAGTTTTCCGGGCGGCAGTGTGCATGTTTTCTCTCGCGCGCCCTGCAAAAAGCCGATTTGATGTTCTGTGTGCATTATGACAATTTTCACATCCGACTTTCTTCAAAGGCCGGGAGTTACGTGAGCCGTGTGAACTGACATTGGCTCTTTCTCTTGCCGCCTCACACCTTTGTTTGCGAGATCGATGTCTAATGCGCCCTACTTGCTGCCAAAGATCATTAGAAAATAACATTGTTATACAATCGATCTTCAATCCAACTGGGACATTTACTGCAGAAAAAATTACACAGGCAAAAATAAAGAAAAAAATTATCATTAACAAAAATCTCAATTTATTTTACATTAATTTACAATTTATTTAAATTGGGGAAAAACTTCTTGAAAAATAACATCATTTCTTAGAAAATACAACATTATTATGAGAGTTCGCTTACAAGCTACCGCTACGCTATGGAAGGCTTTATAATACAAATAATGTTACACAATATGTTTACCAATAAATACTTATGCACTAAAATTATTTCTATAAAAGGTACTTTTATTAAGATCTATTTACACGAGCCGTGGGAAACGCAGCGCGCGAAACGAGCTCGACGTTTTCCGGATCCGGAAACCTAGACTGACCTTTATTTCGCTGTTTAAATTTTAACAGCTTCTGCATACAAAGTTTGCCGAAAGTGCATTGGCCTGATAACCTTTATTTATGGGAGAAAGCTCTGAAATAGATTCTAGTTTTTGCTTTCTTTTTAAATGCAATCAATTGTTATTCAAGCCATTCATGATTTTAATTAACCTACATACAGTTTTGAGGCAAGACTTTATTCGTGAAATACCGCGTTAGTTTAAACTCGTGTAATTATTAACATGTTCATTGTTATCGTTATGTTAGCCAGTTTCACAGACGCGCGTTGATCCCACAGCATGTGACACTAAAGCTTGATTTATACCGGAGAAACTTACTAATGTACATTACAAAACATGTACAATATGACACGTCGTTCTGTCGAATGCGCCGTGATGTTGCTTCGGTATAAATTTAGCTTTATCTCTCGTCTGTACGGCCTCAACCCAGACTTCTATTCCAGCTTCATTTTGTGCGTCTAGCTAACAATAATTGGAAAACTAAGAGATTCATATAATAATACATTTTTGGAACATTACGTTTATGATTATCGGAAAGTTTAAATCAGCAGTGATACTATGGACTGACGTGGTTTGACACGTTACTGACGTGAGAGTGAAACAAAAATGAATCAGCCGATAAATTTTTGTCATGGAATCATTTGAATGAAGTTACTTGTATTTTTAACTTTCGCGACTTGAACACATAATTATGTTTATTATTACATCGGGTCTTAATCGCGCACAAAGTACTATGAAATTAGTTTTGTTTATTTACCTCGACGTTTCAGCCATGTTGCAACAACCGTTGCACGAGTTGACTCGTGACCTCAATTTAATTATTTAATGCGCGATTGAGACCCGATGATAAACCTAACTACTTGTATTTTTTCTACATTATACAATTTTAATTCTCTACAATTATACATCATTTTAATATACATGTGATCCCGATTTGTTCTCAGTCTATATAATCTGTAGTTGTATACATTTTTCAAAAACTTACCTACTGGGTAAATGCATATTT
Organism: Biston stratarius; assembly: GCA_950106695.1. Taxonomy (NCBI): domain Eukaryota; kingdom Metazoa; phylum Arthropoda; class Insecta; order Lepidoptera; family Geometridae; genus Biston; species Biston stratarius. Next base: position 16,044,557 of record OX467109.1, on the reverse strand, counting down.
AATACAATAGATTTTTTGATTCGACAATAACTGGAGATCAAACTAGTTTCGTATAAAAATCTCTTTTATAAAATACAATTTATAAAAATATATGAAGTATTAAAATATTATACCGAATCCTTGTATGACCTGAATACCACAGTTAATTAAGGCCGAGTATAGATTGCGCAACAGCGGATCGATATTATTAGAGTAATGTTTTGTCGATTTTTTCCGCTCGTCCGTTTCCCGGACGCTCACAGTTCCGGCGACGCGCTCGCGTGTGCACTCTACTTTGCCTTGAACCGCACTCACGAATTACTTTTATGTCTGATACAATACGATCATATTTACAGTTTATAGTAAAATTTCATATTTAAAAAAAAAATTGATTGCATGGCTTCTTTTTTCTATGGTTGACAAGCTAGGTGTTCGACCACAGCTCACCTGATGTTAAGTGACGGTGTGATCGAAGATGGTAAACACACTTAGCCTGGAATGGAACAGGTTCTCAAGTGACTCTGGCTCTGACACGGAATGCACTGTTAGATGCTTGGCGACAGATTTTCAACTTGAGAATGGTAGCTAGCCAGCCCAGTACTAGAAAATATCCTACCACCATGCTATGGTTTCCTGACGATGTTTTCCTTCACCGGCAGCCTGATTTTTTTTCTGAGTTTGAACCCACGCCTTTCGGCGTGTGAATTGACCGCGTTAACCACTGAGCTATTATTGCAACAAAACGATTTTTTTTTGTTTCTTTACTTTTCGCTAAAACTTTGCCAAAATTAACTATAATGTGATAGTTGTCTTAAATGCCATTTATCTTATTGGTTTCAGCCTGCATTGATTTTGAGAATTTTAGTAATTATATGATATTTATTTTTGATCTATAAAAGTTTCAAAAAATTTATAACGATTAAGCGAAGTAAGATCAAATTCAAAATTAGTCGCTTAGTTGGCGTACTTGGTACGGGCAGGTACACTGGCCTATCTTGATAAAAATTGGCTTCACAACTACTTTTGTATTTCTCTAATAGTTATTAATTTAATATTCTTGTATATAGTTTTCATAACTAGCACTAAACAGTATACAAAACTGATAAAGCGAATAGAATTAAGTAAAGTAAAACCATTAAAAATTATGGAACGGAAAACATCTTGAATTTTTTTTTATTTACATTTCTGCATCCACGCGGAAAAGCACTAATAACTTAGTACGTTGAAGAAAAAAAGCAAATTAAGCGAGTACCAAGAAGAAAACAAACCGTAAGTTTTACGTACTTCGATTTAAAGACTTATTAGTAAAGAGATATATAAAAATTCTGTTAGATTTAGCCTCGTTAGCTTTGTCATATTTGTTCCTTAAATTAATTAAGTACCTATTTATACATATAACTAAACAATAATTTGACTAATACATAGGTAATCCGAGTAACCACTCACATAGTCGCGAAATAATTATAAATTAAATAAACCATCGCAAAAATGTGAAGCTTTCATTTGATAAGACCCTCTAAGCGAAATAAATGAAGATTTCATTTTAATACTTAGTTAGAACATATATATATTGTATATATAGTATACGAACAGAGATTCAATATTAAAACAATACAATAAAAGTATCTACAATTTATCTGAAGATGGCTTAAAACTAGTTAACATTGCACTTGTCCTTAGGAATGTTACGCTAAAGGGTTAGAAAGGGTCCATAAAATATAGTACACAATAGAGTTCCAACGCTCACATATACACAAATACCCACACACGCACACTAATAACTTACGAACGAGAAAATGCTTCGCTTTGAGCTAGGTGGAGGAGTCAGTCTCGGCCGATCCGCTTGTGGATCTGCTGGTGCTTGATGAGGTGCGCTTTCTGGCGAAAAGCCTTCGCGCAGACGTCGCACCGGAACGGCTTCTCCCCCGTGTGCGTGCGGAGGTGCACCTTGATGTTTGACTTGTTGAGGAACCCGCGGTTGCAGATCCCGCACCGGTGGACTGGCTTCTCCTTCCCCAGTAGCCCGCTCAGCTCCGCAGCCGTGGCCGCCTGGAACGACAGCGAGCTGCTGTGCATGCTGTTCTGCTGCTTCGCCTTTGCTCGACTCCTCTTGCTCTTGCTCGACGTCGACGACGTCGTCGTGTGAGCGTGAGGGTAGCCGAGCAATCTTTCAGGGCTACACAGGCCGTCCTGTTTCAGACTCAGCCCGTAGTGTGATGCGTATCGTGCCCCATTCAGCAGACCTCCGATACCGTCCGTCGTGGAGACGGCATTTCCAGGGGGAGATGACGTCGAGATCACGTCCATGCCGTAATTTGTCGAGCTCGACGCTTCTTGTTTCACTGGTGGACCATTTTGTAGCCTACTCTGAAGTAAAGGCATGTGGGTGTAGGCGTGCGTCAATAACGTTTGCAAGGTAGATCCCGCCTGCCCCAAATTCTTGCAGAACTCCTGATTCTTAGAAAACTCCTGCCCTTTACAGGCCGAAGAAAAGTCGAGGCTCGAGTGATGATTCTGCACGTGTGGAGGGGAGTTCGGCAGCCCGAACTCGAGGTCCTGGGGTACAATCTTTTCATTGTTCTGATTCGAAAACCACGAGTCGATGTCGAGCCAGCTGTCCTTTGAATCATTTCTCTCCGGATTCTCAGGCGGCGTGGGGCCGATCGCGTGGCCGATGATGGCGGCGATCTCCTCTATCGAGCTGACGTCATACATCTCTTGTTTCTGTGCGTCGTCGAACAGCTTGGCCGGTGGGGAGCAGGAGGCGGCGCAGGAGTCGGCCGCGCCGCACGCCTCGGGGAACGGCTTGGAGTCACCGTCTAGGAACGGCTTGACGTCCTCCAAGTCGGGGGGCTCCGTGTCCGCGGGACACGTCGACGAGGAGACGACGTCGTGGTCGGCGCCATAGCCGGACTGCGTGGGGTAGTTGTTGTTTTCTTCGGGCAAGCGCTGCGCGATGGCGTGGTAGTGGTGGCCAGAGATGCCGTTGATGGAGAGATGGCCGGTGTAGCCGGTGAAGGGGGGGAGGGGTTTGAGTTCAGCGAGGGGTGGTGGGGCGAGGAGTGAGTCGAGGAGCTCCTGGCAGGAGGGTGGAGAGGCGGCGCCGTCGAACTTGGGGTCGAGCCAGCACGTGCCGAGCAGCAGCTCGTCGCCGCCGCCCGCGACGCCGGCGCACTTCATGCCGCGCCGCGCGCCGCCTGCGCTCACGGACACCCCACCGTTGCCATACTTGGACGTCGCCACCCTGCCGCACTACCTGTAACAAGCAAACGTACGCTGTACTCTCGTTGTCTCCCCGGATACGGTAGTGCGTCTGATATGACCTTGATTTCGTTTTATTTACAATTATTTAAAAATAAAAGATTGTGGAATTATTAGTAAGTCATTCATGTTTATTGACATTTAATCGTGTCGACATATATTATATTTGACATATTATTATATTTACATGTGTCATGATTTTGATATTTTTAGAATAGAATAGAATACAACTTTATTATACACCAAACATACATACGTGACTTAAAATAATTTAAAAAAATATATATAAAAAAAAATATGGTTCATGTACTGACTAATGAGCAAGTATTAAAATAAGATTATGTATTTGTAAATTCTTAATAATCTGACTGCTTTATGCTAACTGTACCAGTATGGTGAAATAAATGTATGAATGGAAAAATTACGTGTGATTTTGGTGTTATCAATAAACAATTTGTTTTCGTATGTGTAAAAGAATAGGGTTTTCCGTGGGTGGTGGATATGTGGTGTATCCCGGTTGTCCACCACGATATGAAGCTTATTGGCGACAATAGTCCTGTCCGTGACGATAGACCGATCTCAATAGTGCAAATCACGATAATTTCCGAGAACTGGCGCTGGTGTGTACTTACAGTACCTCAGGCTCGACAAGTTCATATTAAAGAGCGAGTTGCTTTTATTTATTATATTATTGTCTAAACTAATACGTCTTTAATCATGTTTGTCAACCTCGTCTATTGAAAGTAACCAAAACTATAGTCGGATTATCCGACGTAATCAAACGTCAATATAAAACAACATGTAGGTAAATGACATGCTTGCAGACCCTGGTGCCTGTGATTTCCATTTAGATTGAGGCAAGAGTAGTCTGGTGTTCGATCAGCAGTGTCAATGGCGGCCTACGGCAGTAAGTTGGTGTGAAGTAAGCAAATGAGTGCGCAAGCGGCGGCAGCCGTCACGCACCGCCAGGCAACCGTGCTGGAGCGCGGACCTCCTTCAGCTAATTATTATTTTGTAGCAATCATAGCTCAGTAGTTAGCGCGATCGGTTTGCACGCCTAGGGACGTGGGTTCAAACCCCAACAATGTGCTTGAGCTGTCGGTGAAGAAAAACATCGTGAGAAAACTTTAGCGCGGTGGAAAGGTACTTTCTGGTACTCCGCTGGTTAGTTGCCACCTTCAAGTTGGAAGGTGGCAACAAGTGGGCTAAAAATGATGATGATTTTCATAATTTGTACTGGGAAACCCACAATTTATATTTTTTTTAATAGTTTAGTGTTGTTTTGATTTATTTTTTTCTTCTTTATATGAGTATTTCTCATCCAATGATCTTTTTTTTTAAATATGAAACCGTCATGCAACGTGCCCTTTTCTTACTAATAAATACGTAATCTTTAACAGTTTACATACAAAGACGAATATCGCATAGCAATTGTATCATCTACTACATTATTAAACAAATCTGTGAGTTCTATCGCTTCAGTTTTAAAGCTGGAAGTCGCTTGACACGCTACTATTCTAGTCTACTATTAGCCTAGTTATTCGACTAAGTTGACCGTGTTCTTCAACAAAGCTGCAAAATTGCATTAGAATTAGCATACGAGTCGATCAATGATTTTTGCATAGCTAGTATATTTTTTCCACTAGATCAACGAAGGGAGAACGAGGGGGGTTTTTAGAAGACCTTATCTCCAGCGATAAATTAATAAGAAAGAGGTCTATATTCAACCTAATATACACACTACAGAATATACGAGCGTTTTAAAAAAATAGTTAACAGGTCCTTTTACCACTGCTCATCTGATGACGGTGTGGTCGAAGATGAGAGCCAGTTCCATTCCAAGTTAGTTGTGCTTTACCATTTTTGACCACACCGTTACTTAACATCAGATGAGCTGTGTCAAACACCACAACAGTAAAAAGAAAGAGATCAATAAGTTATACACGTATTTGTACTAACTTTTCTTCTACAACAATGTGATTCGCCTAATTGAAAAAAAAATAGGGGTTCCGTGTCACCAATTTACCCTTGAATAATGTAATTTAGAAATGAATATCATAGAAATCATAAGTGTTGTTACAAATCAATTTTAACACGGGACCAGAAATAGTAAACCATTCGCATTCCAAAACTCTACAATCGATATCTCAAGGTTGCATTTACAAATTTCAACTTAATTGCCGAAAAACTGTCACTTATCAATCGAAGTTCAATGGCCAGTTTTCATAACCGGCGAAAAAACGCTACCGACCAAGTTTGGCCACGCACATTGACCAACCGCACGCAACAGGTTGCAAGTGCAGCAAAAAATTGTAAAGAAATATTCTGTGCGACAAAGCAACGCAGATCACAAACTGCACAGCACCAGCACACCAAGCAAAAAAACCATTCTTCAGTGACATGCACCATGTTAACATTTTTAAAGACTTTGACTTACTACATATATTGAGTATTTATGTTGGAAATGTTTGTTCTATGTCTGGGTGTTTTGTATGTATTATAAGTATACGAGTATGTTTACAAAAACAAAGTATTTATTCTATCAGTTATTTGACTTCCATAGTACAAAATTTGCTATGTTTGGGGTCAGATGGCACTGTGTGTAATGTCCTACGATATTTGTTAAGTTACTTCGGTAATGCTGTCAGGTTAAGTAATTGACATTCAGCTTACTTTATCAAATGTTAAAAGCCTTTTTTTTAAAGGTTAACAGGCTAAGTATTTTAAGATTTTCGATGATGGTGTGGTGGAAGACGGTAAAACCACCTTGCCTGGAATGGAACTGGCTCTCAATTGAGGCTGCCGGAGCATACCGTTAGGCAGATTTTTAACTGGAGGGTGGCAGCTAGCCAGTCCTAAAGAGTATACCACCATGCTATGGTTTCCTCACGATGTTTTTCTTCACCGGCAGCTCAAGCTTATTGTTAGGGTTTGAACCCACGACTTACAGAGTGTGAACAGACTGCGTTAACCACCGAGCTATCATCGCTACGAAAAACTAGAACTACTGAAGCTTGAACATTTTAAGTAATTCAATACCGCTTATGTTTTTATTAGAGATTCAATTGATTTATATATTTACACACGCGGTGAAAATTTATGGACCATCGCAGTATCTGTCAGAATTACTCGATATCGATCGCATCCCATCTCGCTATGGGTGAATTACCTTTAGTTTTATTACGTTTTAACCTATACAGTCTTTACCAATACCGATTGATTTTATAAATACTCAGCTCCATTATCTACACTGAATGATCGCTGCCTGTGTTACGCCGACTCCCATAACTTAGCATCGGTTATCGTTTGCGACAATGTTTAGGTATTTATCAAGACAGATTGGTCTCGAGATCTTGGCCTTGGTGCGTTTTCGCAAAACTGTCGGTCGTCGCCCGTGTCTAGTGGCGCAATTACTTAGAAAAACTACAATAAAATTGGCAACCATACCCTGATTACTGGAAACGTGACCGACGCAGAGTTTGGCTAAAAAACCACCGCCAATGTTGGTTATAACAAGGCTTAAAATGATTGTTATTATGTACACAGTAGACTATCAATATTTCGTTAGAGGCCTCATTAAGTTGGTTTTGGCATGTGTCTGCTTTGTAAAATCATTTTTGATTTGTGTTGTAAGACTGTTTTTTGGAACATTGTGCCTGAATTGACCTGAAGTTTTATTTCTAAACCTCATTATCATCTTTACAAAATATAAATAATTATTAGGAGGGATAAGATATTAAAAAGTTATTTATATCTTAAGTGTATTTCCGCTTACAAGTCGTTTAATAAAATATATGTAATTTTAAATATTTATATGAAAATGGCCACAACTGTTACTGCTGCGAGAAAAGGATATAAATACTGGTAGTTATTTTAACTAAATATTTTTAATTTAATTAAATTCTTAACATGTTTTGGATTTTAGTTTTAGATTCGACTAAAATCGTCTTTATTTAAATTAATATTTCACAGTAATATATCAGTCAGTTTTTATCAGCTAAATATTTATCTGGTTATAATAAAGAGGAACAATGAGTTTGTTTGTATCTTTCACTCGAACGATATTTCAATAAATAAATTATTGCGATTACTTATAGGTGCATTGTTCTTGAGTGATAAAAGTCCAAGACTTCGTTTAAAAACCTTTTTCTAAGATCTCTATTTTCGCAAATTAACACAAAAATGACAATTACATTTATAATACAGCAATTTCCCAGCGTATTATTTCCATCATCTTTTCACGCTTCAAGTTTTTGTTCTGCGATATTAGCATGTCGTCTGAATTTTTGTAGAAAATGTCACAGTTTCGGCCATTATCCGGTCTAATGATTCGTCTCAGTGAAAGTGTGCGTCATAATACGTTTTATGCTCTAAAATACGGGTCTAAGTAGGCTATTATCTACGTACCCACTGTGCAGTAATCTGTGGCGGAAAGTAGGCCGGTAGGCTCTAGAGCCGGTATACTCAACCTTTTTCATATGGTGGCCACAAACACGTTTCAGTCATGGTGTCCTGGGCCGCAAAACCGTATTTATGTTTATGTAAGCATTATTTTTGTATTTGAAAGTCAATTTTCATTGTATATTATTGTATGCTTAAGACACTTTTTGAGATTATTTTGTAATTAAAATAACAATTTTACAATAGACACCACTGCAATTTACTTAAAGATTAATTTAATTGCAATTCTGATAAAGTTGTGACATGTAAACAAATTGAAAAGTCACTACCAACAATCAAAGTGACACACATTTATGAGAAAATATGAATAGGAAGTAAGTTTTGACAGCCTAGTCGGGAGACCGTCTGGTTTTCAATCTGGAGGTACTGGCTTCGAATCCCACGGTACGCACCTCTATCTTTTCTTAGTTATATGCATATTGCCGATGACTTCAAATCGTGAAGGAAAATTTCATAAAAAGAAGTTCTCGAAGATCTGTGAAGTCTGCCAACCCGAAGTTGGCCAGCGTGGTGGATTACGGCCTTACCCGCGCCCAGCAGTGGGACAGTTTACAAAAACAGGGTTGATTCGTATGAATATGAATAGGAAGGGGATTCCCGCTGTTTCACTCACGCGATCCACAGTAACGCCCAATGCAACGTACTGCGGTGGCGTTATCTAGTGCCTATTTACTCAGTGTGCTCAGAAAAGTAACTTAACGTAAAATAAAGTAACGCCAGTTGGGCCAACCACAAAAGCACGGCGGGCCGCAGGTTGAGTATACCTGCCTTAGTCTTTAGACTTAATTACTAACAGTGCGAGCTTTTGTTTGAGTTTGTTTGCATTTTACTTTTAATAGTTCTAGTTATTTTTTGGGTTAGTGGCTTAAGTATCTAGATTTATGGCGTTTGTAAGTTTAATTGTTTCAGTCAATTGTTGCAATTCTATATAGTTGTTTCTCAACAGGAAAATATATTTATATGATTTTCCGTTAGCCTAGAATGTAAAAATAAGGTTTTTTTTTAATAACTTGAAAAAACTTCGGTGTTTCAAATTATTTGCAGTGTTTTGAGGTTAAACAGAGAGGGTAGGACACCATTTTTCTCGAGTCCTCGCGGAATACTCTCTCTCTCGTCATCAATCTCGGCCACTTTCGCCTCTTACGTAAAACCAAAAACAATTTTTCAAAACCAAAAAAGAAACATTGAAAAAGAGCATTATTCACATTAATCTAGCCTTGAGGTAGGCTTGAAACTGGACTGCGATCAAACAGAAGCGGACACAGCTCCATTGTAGTGAATCACCACCGTGAAAATCGAAAATCGGCTCCCTGCCATTCGACACCCGACTGTAACGCCCTAGGTCAAGGTTGGGATTCTAGTACCCGAGCGCGTTCAGTTACGACTTTATACGTCCGCAGTGGGATCTACGCCACTGACACACTTCCGTGTGAGTACCGTTAGTCGTCCCTGTTTCGCTTGCGGCTGTCCTTTTCACTCTCGTTTGAGTTGAATTCTCCGTCTCTTTTTCTGCTCGCGACAAATTTCGATGCGGGTGCGCGTGTAGGTTGGCCTAAAAATTAATTTTCGTGATACGTTTTTTTTATCTTCTTTGGGTGTCGAGTGACAAGCAGGGTGGGGGGATGTTGGTTTGTCGGTCACTGGGCCTGTGGAGAGATCAAGCGAAATAATGAAGACAGGTTTGACAACCCTAACTAATGGCCCAAGTTTGACTGACAAATTAACGGAGATTAGGGGTGTCGAAGCTGTCAAATTAACGTTTACTTAATGTGATTTATTAGGAAACGTTTAAATGGGGATTTCACGTTAGTTTTAGTTTTTTGATAATAATTTACATACGATTAGTAGTTGTTTAAAATCTAAAATACTAAGGTAGTTCAAAAACGTAATAAGTTACCCGAGTACCACAACGGACCTGATATATTCGCTAAACTTTTTAATAGATTCACAATCATCAATTTATTTTATTTGTAAAAGCAAATAAAAAATTATCACCCTTTTAATTTTTCAATAACAGCAATACCTTACCTTCCCATAGCTATTGAAGCGGTAACTAGAACTTTAAGTAACAAAACGAGTGTCCAAGGCACCTTAGTAATAAGAATACTTGGTTAGATTTTCACGCACAAAACCGCTACGTTATAAAGAATTCGCCATCGACCATCGATAGTCAAGTTTAAAGTAATATTATTCATAAAGCTACATTAGCCAATTATCCACAGCACACCGTTTTCCATCATAAAACAACTGCAAATCGGCAAACTACAGTTCTCTCCGAACAGAGCTGTAAAACAATATCCACGGAACTGTTATTGTGTTATTACTTTATTCCCTGCTTTTTTTCTACGATTTTTATGGTTGTCCGCGTCCGGAGGTTGTGCCGTGCGCTGGGCGGCGTGTTAGAAGATCCTGTGCCTCTAATTGCCTAATATAAAAGTGTTTGTCTGACCGTTTGTCAAGGCTGGGGTCCCGTTAGTCCGTTACCAACGGGTTTTTGGGAGTGGACTGTGGTATGCGCGTCAGCATACACTTGTACTAGTAATGAGCAACCTTTTCGGTGATGCTTTGTGTGGCTCCGACTAGTCGCTTATATTCGTTAGTGTAAAAAACTACTACTGAATACGTATCTGATTTCTTTAATAAATAAGTGATAACCTTTGTATTTTTAGTATATGGTATAGTTGATATTGTGACATTGTATATTGACATGTACTTAAATAATATTTTGACATTTCTTATTGTATATTTGACATGAATTTGAATTGATAATAATTACAGTACTATTTCATTATTTTTTCATCTAATTGAATACCTTTGTTTAATAATTGATTTAGAAATAATATATATAATTGATTGTTTAATAACCTTTATATTGCAATCAAAATTTGGATTCTTGTTTTTTTTTTCTTAATTAGGAATTATTATATTTATTCATCATCCTCATCATCAGTCCAATTTAGTCCAATGCTGGACTAGGTCTCACCTAATTTTTTTTATCATAATTTACCATGAGAGTCAAGATTTTATTATAACAAGTGATTTAACTGTGATAGTTTTTATGGATGACAGGCTAGGTATTTGACCATAGCTCACCTGATGCTATGTGACGTTTGAAGGTGGTAAACGCGAGCTTATCGAATTACGCTAATTATATATTCAATCGAATTTCTTCATTAGTAGCAGGAGCCCAGCTTAGTACCACCGCAGGATTTCATTCTGCCGCAAAGCAAGCAAATTACAGAGCTGTTGAGTCTAGCCATCGAAAGTTTCAAAATATTGAGTGCCAAAACAGCGATAAAACTTTGTTTTGCTACTTAAATTTCTGTGTATTTCTGCAATGGTCATGGATATGTGTTATCTCTTACCACCACGTCTTTTATTCGTTTTATTACTTTTACATAAAAACTAACACAACAGTTTGTATCGAAATATCGTCAGTTTTAACCGAAATGCTTTGCCTCTCGCGCCGCCGACTTGACACGTAACATTGAGAAACACTTGCTTTACAAAGCGTACAACATAAATTGCCTTATTTTAAAGCAATAAACTGTCACAACGTTTGCAGTCAATACAATAAATAAATAAAAAATCAGTACAATGTGTTGCACAAACGCTTTACCATTTGAATGCTTCCGTTTACATAATTATATGCATGCAAAGGTACCAAATGCAAGGCTTGCATTCAAATATTATAGCCCTTGTATTGTGAAGGGTTTATGAGAGAGAATTTCCAAAGATGGTCTTTTAACTGATATATGATTACAGGGAAAAATAAATAATATTACAAAGAATGAGTTAAAGTAGAATATTTTATTGGGCTTATTACTAGGATGTGTTATTCAAGACACGTCCACCAAGTTGTGTTAGAATGTAGTCGTAAGTTCAATTCCTACCCAGGGCAAACATTTTGTGGTATAAATAAATGTTTGTTCTGTGTCTGGTTGTTCTAAAAGTATTTAAGTATTCTATCAGTTATCTGACTCCCATCATACGACTTTTAGAGTAGATGTTTAATTTTTATTTTATATTATTTAATTTGTACAAGCTAAGTGACCAACCCTATTGTTAATGCCAAGATCGAAAAACTCCATGGCTTGATGGTTGTTGTTATAGAAATATATAAAAAATTACCAGAATCGACAATTAAATATGTTATACACCCAGTACAAAACGTCACTCACGGTCACCATCCGTTGCCTAATATCGATAATTTTCACGCCTAAAGTTGGTACGCATTAATTAATTCTCAATTTTTTTAGAATAAAGAAAAGAAACAATAATTTTACTGCTAAAGAAACCGAATGCAATAATTACTGTGAATCTCATCATCAGACTGGCAAAATGTATAAATTGCGATGCCAAAAACGAAAAAGAAAAACAATGAACTGTTGCCACCAAAAACAAAACAGCATTAGACAACAAAAAGTCCTGATATGAGAAAAATATCCTAATTCGGAGTGAACACAGAAGAATTATGTTTTCGCATTGTAATTTTTTTCCAATTTACAACTGCTTTTTTTACTTTATTAGGCGTGGACTAAACGAGACCGTAATTTATATTAAATGACTTTAAATATGATTCAATTTACTTAATTTTAACTTGCGATACTTCTAAATATGGACTCGACACGGACAGAATGCACAAAGTGCAATGCCAAGAATAAACATAAGCATGGACCTGTCGCCTGAAAAACAAAACAGCATCGAACAACAATAAGTCCTGATTCACATGCGTGGCGCGAGCCCCAAGGCCGCGCGCCACGTGGCGGGCCGACGACCCTAACTGTACTGGGCTACCCCGGCGCTGCCCTCGCGTACTCACGCGTTGTCTGTGACCAGGGCCTGCTCCCATGAGAAGGTCCTTAACTACGAACACAATTATGGTTGTATCAATTTGATGATAGGTTCGACTGTCATGCGCGATCTCACCTCGTTAAGAGAAGTGCTAATGAAGAACCAATTAAGAAAGAAAGAACTTCAAACATTTGATTGATAAATGGAATCCTAGTCGGCCCTGTTTTTTCATGGACTATCCCACTGCTGGGCGCGGGCCTCTTGTGAGAAGGGTAAAGCCATTTTTGATGCGGTTTTTTTTTTGGTTGAATGCTGACGTGATCGAGATGGTTCTTAGTTATAATTTATAAAGATCTGTTTAGTCGTTTCATGATCATCAGTTCATTTCCTACTCGACAAAAAGGTCTTAATAACTTCCACAGATACGATTGATTTGAAATTTGGTGTACTGTTACTTTGGTGGCATTTCTAAGAAATGCTAACTTTGAGATGTGGATGATTGCTACAAATAGTCTGCGGGATGCTCAATTCCTCAGAAACTTACGGCAGATATAGCGTGTTTGGACTCACAAGAATAGTCTCAATGACTTTTTTGTTGGAAATTACTTAAAAATTAGCTTTTTTTCAACATAAATACTGCTTTTTTTTATTAAAAAAATATAGTACAGTAATCTACTAATCTACCATCATTTTTGAAATTACAGTGAATAAGAATAGATGATTATTGCAACAAATTAAAACTTTGTGTATAATATAAACCGCCAAAAGTTTTGGTAAGTAGAGGTGCTTCGGTCCAATCTTAACCGATGCATCATTTTAAGGCGCGAGGCCCTGCGCCGCGGCCGCCGGGCTCCGCTGTAAGGATAACGACCCCAGCGAGCGCTCCGGTCGTTTTTTAGGGGCTAGGGAACCACGGGTCACTGGCCGTACTTTCGGGGTTAAAGATTTGCAAGTAACACATCGGACCTTTCATGTTAGCATATGTGTATTGCACGTAATTTAAATAGTATTTATGATACTAAATAATGTTTTGAATGTGCTAACGTGAAATATTGTCTTCACATATGTTGTGTACAGTTGTGTTTTTATAATATTAGTAAATATTCGATAACGTGCACAAATGTACACTTAGTTACTTAAAAACTTGCTTAGTGTAACCTATCACATCCACGCATTTGAGGCATTTTATGTCGGCTAGAAGTTAAGCGAACATTTTAAGCATTGCTGAATAAAAAACTTGTATTGTTTTTTAAATTAAAATCCTTATATAATGTGATATGATTTGGTCGTGAAACGTTTTGTGTGACTTTATTTGTGATATTGCTTTTGATTTTAAAATACTTCGCTGTGCAGGGATGATTTCTCTGAAGAAAGTAAAAAAGGAAAGGCTACTTGGTGGTAAATCTCCTTAGCTGGAGGTCGTCTAGGTACCACCAGTACAGATATTCTGACGCCAAGCAATAGTGTATAAACAATGCTGTGTTCCAGTTTGAAGGGTATTGCTGCGAAATTACAGGCTGTTGCGGTTTCCCATCAAATGCCTTAATGTATTGAGCGCCTAAGCAGCGATGCCCTGGACTTTGTTAAGTTACTCAAAGTTATATGTGCCGCTGCTATAGTTATGGATATGCTTTATCTTTTACTATCAGGAGAGCGCATCGATTAAATTCAACAACACTTCCACGTATGTAACAAAATCCACTTCACGACTTCTATGGTTCTCAGGCGAGTCGAGGGGTAACGACCCCACTCCCCGTTTCCCTCGTTTGCTTGTAAAATATGAGCAATAACATGGGCAAGGATTACTGGTCGGCGCGGGGTCACTCAACTCCGAAACAGTTCGTTTACTCTATCATCGTTGGAGGATGTTTTATAGACGCAGCCTCCACCTGCGCACGCACACTAGCGTGCCTCGTGGTGTGCGTGACGCGTGCTTGACCGCCGTGACGTAGGCGACACTCCCGCGCTGCGGTTACTGGGATACCAGTGGGTTTTAGACTTTTTTGTGAGCTTGGGTGGGCTCGCTGTTTACTGTATTATTTTCATGTTTTTTTGGCTAGTCTTGTGTTAATCATCTCGTACAGATCAGTCCCGGAATATCAGTAATTGGTTACATTTCTCGAAGAACCGATATGACTACTGGACTAGTGTTTTGCAGTGCCGCCTGCACTTAAGGGTATCAATTTGCATAATTAATGTAACAGTACCTGGATGACCGAGCTTTGTTTGGCTGAAAACACGGATAAAACGACGTTTTCTAAAAATGAAATCTAGCTAGATCGATTTATCGCCCCCGAAACCCCCTGCATACTAAATTTCATGAAAATCGTTGGAGCCGTTTCCGAGATTCAGATTATATATAATATATATACAAGAATTACTCGTTTAAAGGTATTAATTAAATAGATAGATATAAATCATACTTAAATGTGTGTGAAGTTAATCAGTCTTCTGTTTCTTCCGCCAGGGGCGCAATATCAGTTTTTAATTTTATTCCATTATTTTCTTTTTTTTTACTGGTGACAAGCCAATTTGTATTTTATTTATTAATTTAGTACCGTCATAAAGTTGAGTTGGCCTGACGCTAAAAGACAGTTTGGTCGAAGATAAATTAACTTATCCTGGAATGAAACTGGCTCTCAAGTGTAGTGTCAGAACACACTGTTAGGTTGTGTACACTAAAATTTTCAATTTTAGAAGGGTTTCTAACCAGCCGAGTACTATACCTTACCACTACGCTATGGTTTCCCGGCAGCTCAAGATTATTCAATTGCGCTAATTATTGAGTTATTATTACTATATAGTATTAGCTACAAACTACATAAATCATGCGAAGATTACACCCTAGATCAGGCTTAAGCCTAGTATTTCAAAATTAATTTGTTTCTGGCATCACAACATTTCTAGTGTTCTAGTTTAAGATAGTCTGTGGCCGCCAAGTGGAGTGAGTGAAGCGGTACTAGAATTGAACAGAGAGCTACCGACAATCTCACTGGCGTATCTACTTCAGGAAAGACCGACGTCAAACCAGTCATATGATAAAAAAAATATCTCAATTTTAAATTATCTTTTTATATATCTACTATGTCCAACGTATTAATAATCTAGCTGTATACTAATAACAAGTCAAAATACGCTTAAAACTTATAAATTAGTTAAGTACCAAATAGTTGGTAGTCCGGAACTGTGGCCTCACTAACCCTCTTCAATACATGCGTACTGCGCGTTACAGGCTCACAATACCTTAACCGAGTCAAGCTGTACAGTTATCTATTGTTTACAGACTACTTTACAACGTCATTAATGTACAAGGGAAATGTACAGGTAGAATTGAGCGCAATAAATAAATGAAATTGGTTTTAGCCGTGGGGAAATATCTTATTCATTACTATTTGGTTATTTAAAAAAATATTTTTACTACGTTGATCAAAAAGTCATGTGCACCACCATAATGTAACATGCACTTAACAACAACGGTGGCCTTATCGCCTCAAGCGATTTCTTCCAGAAAACATAGGCCTACACATATACTTCCAAACAATGTTTTTAGACACTTAATAAAAGTGTCTATATATTAAAAGGGAGACCACCTTAGCATTTCCTTCTGTTTTTAAATTTTAAAGTTTGCCTGTTTTTTGAGTCTTTCAGAAAGCCCGTCTGCATAATTGACGATGATTAAAAAAATAAGCCCAAAGCAGCGATACCCTGGACTATGTTCAGTTACTCAAATTTCTGGGTACCGCTGCATGGACAGGCGATATCTTACCGTCTGGTGTTTATACTAAAAAAAACTGATATCTCGGTCCTTACGGAGATAATCCCTCAACTAAACTAGCAAATGCTACCGAGTGTCTCAAATACGAGAATGTGTAGGTATAGTATATTTCCGTCGATTGTATACTAGTTATATAGTTATAAAGAAGGTAAAATATTAACTTTGAAAGGTTAAGCGGACACTGCAGCCGCCTTCAAGTGTACATATTTTACCCGATTAGTTTGCAAGTCGCATAGTTGGTGGGAATTAAACTCGCGATTAAAATAAATTTGCTACCATTCCTGTTGCGAAGAATGGTTTATCAGTCATCAAACAGCTGTTTATCAATGAGTTTATTCATTAAAGGTTAAAATGTTAGTGTTAGTCTAATTTATTGCGAGTAATAGCAGGTTAATGGGGTGATGTGATGTTGTTTAGAGTGTGTTATAATTTACGTATTAAAATAAATTTAAAAAATAATTTTGTTACTATTATTTGATTTACTAGTAACAAAATTAAATAGCTTAGAAATATAAGAAACAAATGCAAAAATGTGAACAAATTTCTTTGTAGATATTGTACTGTTTATTGCAATTTGAACACATAATTGTGTTTATTACTGGGACTTAATCGCGCAGAAAGCACAAAATACTTAGAATAGAATACAACTTTATTGTATACCGATCGATATATTGTAACATAAAAATCTAGACTAACTTAGATTAGTGTTGTTTCGTTTTATTTCAGACATGTTGCAACATCCATGAGCTCACACGAAACATCGAGGTAAATAAACAAAACTGATTCAAAACAGTAAACAGTTAGACTATTAGATTTTTTTAAAATTCCTGTACTGCAAGTTACACATGTCTAATGCTATTTTCACTACATCTCAAGATCGGCCAAAAGTGTAACTCAACTTTTACTTAGCAAATAGAAAAGTGTCATGCCATGTCGCTCTTATTGCGACGACGTAAGGTCGTGTACTTCGCGGCGCAGTGTTGACAAGAGCTAGTCAACTTTTACATTTGACATCACCTCGCTAATACGGTTTTCTAAAAAAAAACTGAGTTGTTTTTGTTAAAAAAACATTGTCTAGTTGTTTGACGACAGCTCACCTGATGTTAAGTGACGGTGTGGTCGAATATGGTAAACACATCTAGCCTGGAATGGAACTGGCTCTCAAGTGAGGCTGCCGGAACACACCGGCAATTTACTAACATTTGATCGCTGACCTGATGTTAAGTGATGATGCGGTCTAAGATGGAACACGCTTACCTAGAAGAAACCTATTTGCTCTTGATTTGAAGACACTCATATTGTACTTTTCGGGAAACACAGACTCCGGCAAAGAGTTCCACATTCTATTGTACTTTGAGACATTCAATAGTTAGTCACAATAGCCCTTAACTTTACTAGCTGCAGTTCAAACACTCACATATTTAAAACAAGTTCCTAATAAAAAATATGCTTCATTTATTTAAACTTAGTCCAATTAAACACAGTTCTTATTTAGTTCCTCCATCTTACTTAGAAAATAGATACTCTTTACATGAGACCGCTTCATCTTAGTAATTATATAAAAAATAGAAAACAATCTAAACTATCCAAAGGTTAGCATATATTTTAAAGTTTACGCGTTATTAAATGTGAATAGATAATGACCGCCATGTATAGGGTCCCCGATACTCGGCCGTCGATGGAAAGTGATTAAGCTAATGATGCACCGCCAGGTGGCGCTCTTCCATTTCTAATTTCAAATTATCTTGATGACACGCTGTAAAGTTTTTAATTAACTTGTTGCTAAAATATACAAGTTCCTTTTATGAAATACCAGCGGTGACACGCGGTGTCTCCTCCTATCTAGGGTGTTCTTTATGCAAGGCACAAATTTGCTAAGGTTGGGTTCAAATGGCACTGCTATGCTTAAGATTATCTGGCTAGGTGTTTAACTACAGCTCACCTGATGTTAAGTGACGGTGTGGTCGAAGATGGTAAAGCACACCTAGCCTGGAATGATACTGGCTCTCAAGTGAGACTGCCGGAACACATCGTTAGATGCTTGCAGATTTTCAACTTGAATAGCTACATATATGCTATGCCAGGCTGTTATGGCGGGACAAAATAACTTACTTTTACTTGGTGGTAGATTTCCTCAGCAAGAGGTCATCTTAGTAGATACCACCGAAGTACCAGATATTCTACAATGAATATTATAAGTATTATTGTGTTCCGGTTTGAAGGGTACGCTAGCTGCAGCTAGCGAAATTATAGAGCTGTTGAGACTAACCAGCGAAAGTCTCAAAGTAATAAGCGCCAAAGCAGCGAATTAATATAAAAATATCTATACGTAACTGTCAAATCATAATCTTTGAAATACGATCAAACCAGTAATTACTCGATTTAAATAATATTGAAATATAATGAACGTGACTGATTAAATATTTTCGGCAGATAAGTCGAGGCATTGCAATTACAATGGGAAAGACATCAACGCGCGGTACACTGACCTACTCGGGCTACGTACGTGTGTGCGTAGACACCTACGCGCCTACGACGTAGCGGTTATACTTGATGGGTGACGTAGTAATTTACACTACTCTAGTGACGTATAAATAACTGTGTGTAAGTGGCCACTTGATAAATACGGTAGAAGAATTTAGCTTTGTCATTAAAGTGAACAAGGCAAAAAACCAAGTGTTGAATCGAGAACCTTCCTTCTTTTTGAACTCGATTAAAAATCACAATTGTTCTATTTAAGCACAAATCTTTTTATCTTCATTTTTGGCATCGTGTTTTGTGCGTTATGCTTGTGTCATTTATTTCATAACTTCAATTAACTGCCAAATATTTTTATTTGTTATATGTCTAGATACTGCTACTATAATATTGACAAATTCTTAAATGATAAACTTATTCCTAATTAAATTTAAACATATTATTATAATTAAAATGATAAATATAAATAATAATATTATAACTTCAATTACATTATGACACAGTTAAGTAAATCTTAGTCACAGTCAAAGTCACGGTCAAGTACAGTCCATAGTAAAGTAGTGATGATTTTACTTGAAGTTTCAACAATGTTTTAGAAATGAACGTATTTGTTAGTTGCAATCTATTGCATATTAAGTGGTTTCGGAATTAGTCCAAATAGTTCAAAAGGGACTCAGTTATGACTTAAAAAATTGTTTAGATTACCATTGAATTTAAGTTAATATATTTTGCAGTATGCGCGGAAAAGGGTGATTTTATATGGATATAATAAAAAATTAATTAGTGTTAAAATTGGTATTTTAAATGTTAATTATTAAATAAATATTGAATATTATTATTACCAGTACATTTCGCTGATGATTCGACACATGATCAAGCTGTTAGATGTTTCTATTCTTCACTCAATATTGAAAATTTTGGATTTTTTTGCGTACTTTTTTTCTGAGTTTTGGGCCTGAATTCGTCAGCTTTCTTTGCCAAAGGTCACGAGCAAGGTGAGAACACGCGCACACTCGTCAGACGTGTTGCAAATATGACGGTGTACGCGCGCTCGCTGTGTGGGTGACGCTCACGCCTGTGTGCGTAAAACTTTCTTTTGCGTAGTGACGCATTCGCGAGTGTCGCAGTTTGCAACGCGCTCTTTCGGTGAAAAGAAGGATTCCTTTCAGACTGATGGATGTAATTAATCTTCATTCAAATTTAGAAAGGGAAACTGTAGGGGATATATTTCTAAGTGTCTTCTCATTGTCCCATCCAGGTCAAGGTGAAGAGATAGTTTTCGACAGAAGTGCTCCACTTCTTACTTTGGGTGGACAAAACAAATTGTATTTTACTTACATCATGCTTTCACTGTCTCGAGAGCGACGTCATTGCAAATCATGAAGTTATTTTTGTTACAAGTTAGGCGGACTTTATTTGACAGTGCGGCCGAAATGGCACTCATAATTTTTCGAGTTTTATTCTTGGGAAAATGCATGAGTTTGGGTAACGTACAAGATACTGTGTAGTGAACCGCTTTCCCACTCGTTCTTTATGCGAAGACTGGGAGAATGCCGCCAACCTTTTATTATATTTTATTTTATGACATTCCTTTGTTTCAGGTACAGCCAGGAGCAGAGTTTTGACTTGCTGTTGCTGTTAAAACAAAGTTTTTTTGTAAAACAAATGTTATTTGTAAAACAAAGTTGCTTTTTCTGTTCCTATATCCCTACGTATGTTTGAATCTTTAAAACTAGGCTACGGATTTTGATGAGGTTTTTTAAATAGATAGAGTGATTAAAGAGGAAGGTTTATATGTATAATAACATCCATGAAATAGTGGAGAAATACTGTTATTTTTGAGGTTTATACCCGTGCGAAGCCGGATCGGGCCACTAGTTATATTATAAAATTAAAATGCATATATTCATGTAGTTCCGAAGGGTTTGTTAGGTACCAAGACTTATTAGTTTTTTAAATACCTATGAAGTTTATAAAACTTTATCTTTTTGGTATTCAAATTAAAACAATACTTAACTTAAACATTATTATTTTATGTGATTACATAGTGCGTAAAAACGTTGGTAGCACAATTTGACATGTTCTCGTAAGCTTTTGTTAATTTATTTCGCATTTGTTTGTTTGCTACAAATCAAAAAAATACCTAAAACTACTTCTGCTGATCTAGTCAAGTTGAGATCTTGTAGATATATTATATTGTTGTGATGACAGTCAATGGCCGTGGTGTCACTAAGCTGATCTGACGATGCGACAAGAAAATAGGCCCTGGAACTACCTTTTTTATATAAGACGCTTGAAAATAGAATGCAGCACGCTTGCATAAAAAGAAACCGATTCATTAGCTACTTGAAGACACCTAGATTGTACCTGTCAGGGAACACTCACTCGAGCAGCAAATTTCATTAATTAGCGGTTCGTGCAATGAATGTGGAATCGAACAGTTTTTGAAAACAATTTTTGAATTATCGACCATGAAGCGGTGTCGCCTTTGGAAGCGCAACTTTCTTGCTTTGATTGTCTCTGTACAATTTCCGCTAACTTTACTGAATACGTGTCAGTAAAAATGTCTCTAAATTTCAACACTAGAATTTTAAGAGTAAGAGCTTAGTTTTAACAATTTTTTTAAGTTATTTATTCATAATATATTCGCATAAATACTTGACCTAGAATGTAATGATAAATATTCCGCGCATAATCAGCCTCATTATCTCAATAGCTCAATCTGAAATCTTTGCAGCGAATTACAATCTACCATCGTTCTCGATCGCAGAATGAGGTCGCATATCTTTATTACGTATCTAACTTAACAAGCGTAATGATCCACAGATTGCTCCGTAGATCCGGGGATCTATAGATCATTGATCTGTCTGACGCTTCCGTGCTATTGGTTGTTTGTTAGGATTTGTAGCTGTCAATGAGTGATTCGTTTTTGATAAGATCGTTAGCGGGCTGGCTGCGATTATAGACGATTATTTTTATCAGTAACAAAAAAAAACAAACTAACTCATAAGCAAGTCACGGTCAATTTCAAGTCATAGTATATATGTATATGTAAATTTTATAGCAGTACTTTGGAATATTAAAATCGATATCTGGGGTCATTATCCCTAGCATTAAACTTTATCTTTTAGTAATATGGATTTTCTATAGTTGACAGGATAGTTGCTTAACCTCTCATATTCAAGCTTACATAATTATATTCACTTGGTTTAGGGACAAATTCCCAAAAACATATTACTATAAAAAAATATATAAAAAAAACTGGATCTTGAACACTGAAATCTAATTAAGAGACGAAACATGGCGTGCCGAATTGATTTAATAATTTTTCATACGGCACTTTACTTATATCTGAGGTTAATTTCTAGCTGCTCTACTTAAAATTTCGTAAAATTTTCCGTTCATCTCGACTAGAATTAATTAAATTCTTAACTGTAAATATAAAACAGCAAACAAAACCTTCGCGGAACTGTATAATTAACTAACAACAAAAGTTCTCCAAATTATGTTCATCGCACAAAGCCGAGAGACGCACAACCATAATCATATTGGGCCCATCAACGATACAGTTAATATTGTCAGCAGAGCAATAAAGGTCATCGTGCACTATATCAAGTCCGACTTTAGATCGATCAGAAGCAATTGTTATGATTGATTTGATTTTTAAATTTATGTCTTGTCAGAAACAAAGTTATTTGTTAAACTCAGCGTTCATGATTAGCGTAAGTTACTGTTTATCTCAATAAAGTATGTCGTTTTGCAGGCTAGCAGCGCTCTTTTAAAACTAAGAGCAAAACAAATCTTAAGTTATATAATTAGGTTGACATTTCATGGTCTTGAAATGGAAATACGAGGAATGGAAATTTAATATATTTCAAGCTTTAAAATTATGTTGTATGTCACATGATAAAAGTAGATAAAAGTTTCCATATTTAAATTTATTTGGAGGGCTTGTGTAGTGAACAGTGACCCTTGTACACAAAGTCAGCAGATAAATAAATCTGTCAGTATCGAGGGCGGGTCGATAGAGCTGTCGAAATGTGAAAAACTCGTTTACAATATTTATGATTAGGATGATTTTTGTTCCCAATTCATTGATAAGAATTATTGTGTTTGTTAAAATGAAATGGACGAAAGTCGATTAATATGTATCTACTTCGATAACTTAATTAACGCTGTAGTAAAAGTTATTTTTAATTAATTTATGAAGCTTATGAATGTGTTTGAAATTTAGTTCGATATTTTATTGATCATAAGGTCTTAATTAAGAAATTGAAATCTATGTCGACTCGATGACAAGCAAAGTTGCAAAGAAAATACATTTGACAAACAAGTCCTATTGCTATACCAGCGGCCCAGAGCTTCGCTCCGGTGCTTCAAGGTGCTGGGTTGTCTTGGGTAGATGCTGGTAGGGGGAAATTGACAATACACCCCAAGCGGGACGTCAGTGCAGGACTCATGATCCCCATTCCGAATAATTAGCAAACTAAGCAGTTCCATTTCAGGTTAGGTGTATTTACCATCTTCGACCACAGCGTCAATTAACATCAGGTGAGCTGCAGTCAAACACCTAGCTTGTCAATTATAAAAAAAGTTATTACAGAGCATCTACCGTGTTCAAAAACATTTAAGCCGTAACCTAAAGTAATTTATCGGGTCCTTACTCCATAAATCAAAAAGATAATAAATCATCCGACCACGACCTAACAATTGTGCGAACAAGTTACAAATTAATTCTGTAAAGACTGTAATTTAACGGTATTAGACCAGATTGCAACTATTTTTAGCTAAAAACTAGATTCAGTACCGTTAAACATTTAGTGCTAATAAAAATCTTTGGTAAGTGTTTTATTATCAGTGACTAGGCAGGCGTTTGACTACAGCTCATATTATGATGTTAAGTGACGATGTGGTCGAAGATAATTAACACGCTTTACCTGGAATGGGATCTGGCTCTCAAGTGAGGCTACTGAAACACACCGTTAGGTGCTTGGCTACATATTGTCAATTTGAGAGTGTTAGTAATGCCGAGTACTAGAAAGTAGCAACATGCTATGGTTACCTAATGATATTTTTCTTTGAGTTTGAACCCACACCCTTTAACGTGACAACCGACCGTGCTAACTACTATGTCATTACTACAAGAGTAGCGAATTGAAGTGGTTTAGTTTATGCCATGAAAAATAAATTATTCCCGTGGACTTGTTGCTTTTTTTAATTTATGATTGACAGGCTTGTGGTCAACCACAGCTTACCTGTTGTTAAGTAACGGTGTGGTCAAAGATGGTAGACAAACCTAGCCTGGAACTGGCTGACAAGTGAGGCTGCCGGCGGTAGATTTCAACTTCTTGAGGGTGGTATATAACTACAACATTGTGTTTGATTAATTATCTATTTCAGAGACTTTTATTTCTCTCGTTTTGATTTGTTGGAGTCCAGTCGAGAGTTTACGATAACTTTACGATGAAGCAACAAAACTAATTACTTGCCAATGATGGAAATAATTGTGTTAATCGTTTATTAAAACATACGAAACAACCTCTAATTACAGACTAGGTTTCTAACTACAGTTAATCAGAGTTTAATGCAGAAAATTTTATTTCAGGTTAGATTGATTGATAGAACGTTCTGTTACAAAATTTAAAAAACCATCGCTACGCTTTATAGTTTAATCACTACATAATATAAAACAAAGTCGCTCCCCGCCATTTGTACGCTTAGATCTTTTAAACTGCGCAACGGATTTTAATGCGGTTTCCATCAATAGACAGAGTGATTCAAGAGGAAGGTTTATATGCATAATATATGATTATGCACTACATTACTATCTACATTGCACCCGTGCGAAGGGCGGGTCGCTAGTTTTTTTTTTTAAACGTAGTACTACGTACTTGTACGTAGTACCTTCTTAGTAACAAGATTTTGTTAGTTACCTTATAAATATATACATAAGATTAATAAAGTAGCAATGATAACTTAATGGTTAGCGCGGTTGGTTCACATACCGAAGGATGTGGGCTCAAATTCCAACAATAAGCTTGAGATGCTGATGAAGAAAAACATCGTAAGGAAACCATAGTATTTTATAAAGCCTTGAGTAGCTAGTTGGCTAGCTGCCGGTCAAGTTGCGTTCCAGCACCCTCACTTGGAAGCCAGTTCCAGTCAAGGTGGCAAGGTGTGTTAACCATCTTCAACCACACTGTCTTGTCTAGTATCAGGTGAGCTGTAGTCTAACACCTAGCCTGTCAACTATAAAAAAACTTTGTCTAGGCCCTCTGGTCAAACACGCCGACCGTTGATCTATCACCATGCTACAAGAAGAGACACGCCTTCGCTCAGCGCTTTTTTAAACACAGCCCACACGATTTGCGGACCACTCATAACTAAGATAAGAACGCGAGATAACATTCAATTAGGCGGAGCTATCGTGTCTGGGATCTTGAACTCGGAGCGGCTTCGCGTTATATCGTATCCTCGGCCATTTGTCATAACTATAATTGTTAAGACGAAACATAGACTTGATATCGTGTTAACCACAAAACTTCTTAGCGTTCAGTGGTTTCAACGTGCGGTGAAATACTTTTTACCAAATAGACATCACAAATATATAAACTTGGTAGATTTCTTAACCAGGAGGTCGTCTAGTAGGTACCAACTCGGTACCCGTGTCCCGGTTTAAAGGGTACTGCAGCCAGCGAAATTATAGGGCCGTTGAGACTAACCATCGAATGTCCCAAATTAATGAGCGTCAAAGCAACGATGCCCTGGACTTTGTTTTGTTTCTCAAAGCTGTGTTTATCGTTGCAACGGTCATGTAATTGCATCATCTCTTACCCTCAGAAGAGAGTCTCGTTCGTCTCATTACTTTTACATTAAAAAAAACTTGGATATTTGATAACATTGTAAACTTTGTCTTTATAATATTAGTCTTGTCTTTATTTCTTGTTTGGCAATAAATTTTATTAAATTTAACAATAAGATACAAGCATACAAAGAAGAGAAGTGTGATATAAAATATGATAAAGCGGTTTCTACCGCTGAGAGAGGCTGGGTATATACGGTACTGTTTCTCCTGATAAAGCAGGAATAATTGGAGAACTGCGCGTGTAATGTCTACCAAAAAAATTAATGTAAGAAAAGTTTTACTAGAGAAAATTAAGTTTTTTTTTATTACAACGGAATAGGCTTGCGTTTGTCCGCCATCTCGCCTTATGTTAAGCGAAGATGCGGTCTACGAAGCAGCACGTAAGTCTAGTAAAACCGATTCACTTGCAATATGAAAGCAGATTGCAACTAGCGGGGACACCTCATCGGTCCGCATACAAAAACAAGAAATGTTAATTGTCGCAGGGAACACAAATTCACAAGCACAGCCAGTCAATTATTTATAAGAAGTAAGGCCTTATTTGTTTAATACATAGTCAAGTTTTTTTTAAAGGTCTTTTCTAATAGGGTGCGTGGAGATGTGAGTTTGAGAAATGTTGTCTAAAACGTCCCAGTAGGCGCGTAAGAACACGCACCGAATGATAATGTGAGGCATTAGTGATATAACGGGCTCGGATCCCGTGTAATCGGCACTACGGCGATAATGGCGGGGAGGAGTGCTGCTTCAATATTTGTTGAATGGCGCGTGCCGTGAATAAAACTATCTAACAAGTTTGTAGTTGAAACGGGTGTTTTAAAGTTAAATAGCCTTTGGTTTTTTTCGGGTCGTGGACTTTTGTTTACCATCGTACCGTACTATCGTTACCGTATTTATGAGATCTCACCCAATCACGTAATATTATTAATTAATCCTTGATTTTGTCTTAGCATAATGTCACACCATAACATAGCAAAGCCATAGCACAGGCCGCCTGACGTCACTCTTTTTTTTTAAGTAAAAAATATGAGACTACAGCTCACTTGATGTTAAGTGACGATGTGGTCAAAGATAGTAAAGCACACCTAGCCTGGAATGGAACTAGCTGGAATCTTAGGTGCTTGGCGATAAATTTTCGAGCCAGCCGAGTACTAATACGATAGTACAAGCTATGGTTTCCTCACGATGTTTTCCTTCACCACCTCAAGCTCATTATTGGGGTTTGAACCCACGCCCTTCGACATGAAAACCGACCGCGCTAACCACTGAGCAATCATCGCTATAAAGAGTTATTTTTATTGAATAGTTAGATATATATTCTTTATTGTCATAAAAATAAAAATACCTATATTTTTCTATCGGTAAACCACATAGGGTTATTTGGTTTGTGGTATTTGTATCTGTTAGTTGTGTTTGTAGAGTTTTCTTACCTTATAAGTGCGAGCCACGACGTAGTTGAAACATAAGATCTATCCAGCGCAAAGTAGCTGTCCAGTGTGAGTGAGCCTGCAAGAGAAAGAAACGATAATTTAGACAACGTTCCCTCGAGATGTTAATACAATGTACATGTAAAAAAGTTAGTAATTCCGGCAGCTCTCTTGCATCCAATTACTCAACTCGATTGATCAGTCAGTAGATATTACTAGATGCAATATAGTTGTAATTTATTTTTGTGGAAAAAAGTGACGATTTTTTTTGTGGTAGATCTCCTTAAAAGTAGGTCGTCCAGGTTGGTATCAGTACCATATATTCTACGTTCTATTCTACGTGTGTAAGCATTACTGTGTTCCAGTTTGAAGGGTACTCCAGCTAACAAAATTACAGGGCTGTTAAGATTTATCATCGAAATTCTCAAAGTAATGAGCGTCAATGCAAAACACCCAAAAATACGACAAACATTTGTTTATACCATAAAATGTTGTCCCATACCCTACAGCTCTTAAAACATATACATATATGTACTACCTACAGGACTGTCAAAACTAATTCAAACATAAATTAATATCGATAAGAATTCCATATATATTTTCCGAAGATTAAACAAATACAACATTTATATTACTATCTACTACGGTTGATTAAATGATCGAAGACTACGTTATTACTATTTAATAATAACTTTATTTATTATCTGTGATTTCGGCCCAGATTCCGCTAACTAGAGGCCTCTGGCCCACCATCCCGCGCTTGCATACAATTAATCACTTGAACTTGAACCTGCGTAGCGGATTCGCTATGAGTTATGGCCGATTTGAGCTCCTTATTGATTGGAATTACTGACAGAATGGGCTGGGGCCACACCGCAAGCGGCACACTTAAGAGCAGGCTCCCTCAAAAAAATCGCACGTCCGCTCCACCCATACGTTATATACGATATCATAAAAGAATAAGTACGCAAACGTAACTCATAAATTACATTTATTAAAAGTATCTCACTTTTCGTATCTATAGGATTAATGAGAATTAAGAAATAAATCAGTTAATTAGACACTGAAATATGTATTTAGCAGTCCATACTATATTAAAGTATTAATAAGAGTCTTTTAAAATTAGTTAGACTTTAAGTTGGTTGCGCTGCGGTGTGACCCCGGCCTTACCAAATATTTTACAGGTAACGGTGCGAACAATTGACTATCATTGTTGGCGGTACGCGGGCCTTGTTAACAGACTTTCGCACACTCTAATGATACAAGTACTAACATAAATAGTATTTGAATAGAAATAGATATGTGATTGATATAATATAATCGATCTGGAACGACAGATCGAATGAAAGACTATTGAAAAAAATAGTGTTAAGTCCCAAATAAATATTTTAATGTTTAACAGTCTAATCTTTTCAACAAAACAATGGTAGTCACTGATGAAAAAAAAAGCATAGGTATTAAAAATGCGAATTTTTGTAATGCACTTACACAATTGCTCAATATATTTTCATGGCAAATTTATAATCAAGGTTTTTTTTATCGTTGACTGGCTAGGTGTTTGACCACAACTCACCTGATGTTAAGTGACGGTGTGGTAAAGCACAAGATGGTAAAGCACATCTAGCCTACCTACTACCTAGGTACCTACTTAGACGATCTTCCGCTAAGGGAATCTCTCACTAAGTAATCTATATTATTGCAAATTTATTTAATTCAACCTACCTTGAGGAAAAACAAATTATCCATTATCTTGAATTTTGGGGAATTATTTTGGAAAAACAGTTGAAATAACTTTTTATATTTGTATACTAGGTGTAGTGTATTTATAGAGTTTCGTTACTTTAGTAATACGATTAAAATTATGCATTAATTTCTACATAATAAAATTATGCATATTATTTCGTACACGTACAAGTTTTCATATATCAATGTGTTCGTACTTAACGTTTATTATACAAATTAAAACTCATAATAAATAATGCTACCCCTCATGTCTCAGCCAAAACCGGGCAATGATCGAGCGTAAAGCAGGTTCGGGTTCTCCCTCCTGACGGTAACGGGACCAGACTGACCTCAATCTGTGTTTTTGGAACCCATTACCTTTTAGGCAGATACGGTTGGTTTTATGACTACATGGTTTACTAGAGAGATACAGGCGACATGTTAAAAACAAAGGTAAAACTTGGCTATGAATTTTATTTTAATTTTATCTTCGATGATAGTTTAGTGGTTAACGCGGTCGGTTCACATACCGAAGGGCGTGGGTACAAACCCCAACAATGTTCAAAACTATAGCGTGGTGGTAATATATGGTACTTCCTAGTACTCGGCTGGCTAGCTGAAAATTCAAGTTGAAAATTTACCACCAAGCACCTAACAGTGTGTTTCGGCAATTTCACATGAGAGCCAGTTCAGGCTAGGTGTGTTTACCATCTTCGACCACACCGTCTCTTAATATTATTAGAGCTGTGGTCAAACAATAAGTCTGGCAACCATAAAAAAGTGCACAATTGTAGCGAAATGCGTAAATATTAAGAGGAAAATAATACATTTTTATCGTATTTCTAAGTATTAAATAAACATTTGTAATTATAAACTATAAATATGTGAACGTGGTCAATATAGTTATAAAAAATGTTAATTTTGAGTAATAAATTCCTAATAATTAACTTTCAAGAGGATGTCAACACGTCTCGCCGAAAAATAACAAAACCGAGAAAAAATAAAAAATTATAAGGGAGTATCTTTATAGGAATGTGACCCAATTTCGAGCTTAGGCATCCTGTTCACGGCGGATGCTCTCAGAGTCTCTTGGCTGGTGGTGACGTCACCAGAAGAAAGTAGTGTGATGGCTTAGCCATACCGGATCCTACAGATGGCAGTATTACGAAATGGGTTTTTTTTTATATATTCCGCCTGTAATAATTTGATGGATTTTTCTCATTATATCAAATAGAGAATTTTGATAGCAAACATTAAAATATAAAATGTGGTTTTACATCAAAGGATTTAAGATAGTAAAGATGAGTAGTTTAGACAAATTTGATATGATCGAGGAAGTATACGGTTTATCCGATGTACGTTAAAAACATACAGGCCACTATAGATAAGACACTATTAGAACTGATTACAAGAATTGCATTTAATCAAACTGGAGATAACCAGAAATAACTTATTTACTTATTTTCATTTTACTTCGTCCTTAGGAGGAGGTTGTCTAGGTACCACCGCAGTATCAGATATTCTACCGCCAAGCAGTAGTGTGTACTCATTACTATGTTCCGGTTTTAAAGGTACTGCACCTAGCGAAATTACAGGGCTGTTGTGACTAACAATCAAAAATCTTTAAAGTAATGAGCGCCAAAGCAGCAATGCCCTGAACTTTGTTTTGCTACTCAAAGTTCTGTATATCGCTGCAGCTATCGTTATCTCTTGCTATTAGGAGAGCGTCTAATTCTAGCAAAGAGATTCACAAACTCTTCTAAAACATTAATTTGAAATGTAATATGAATCCTTGAGTCGTATGAACGCTTACTGGCAAAACAAATACACACAAAAACTCTCCCATTACATTAGTTCAGTATTTAATGGAGCTCTGATTCAGAAGTACAGTTAGACATTTCACTTTTTGAGACGGTGCCGCATCCCCGCCCCGCGCGGCTTGGCGGCCCCGAAACCTAGTTTCGCTCAAAGTCAAGAGTAAGTACCTACTCGAATACAGCACTGAGAAAGGTGAGAGATATTATTTGCAAATAGCTAATGCATGCGAACTTTAGCTTCAAAGGCACGGAACCGATTTGTACCGGCCTTTAAAATGAAGTGTTTTCTCTCCCTCTCCCTCTCTCACACACATTAACACATATACTCCACTTATGTATACGAAAAAATACTACAAGCTAATTGATTATGGTGTTACTTTGCGGAAGTTCATTTTGAGTTTTTTTTATATTCCCGTTTCAAAGTCGTTTTGGTTACAAGAGTGACGAGAAATAAATTTAATCTGAATATAATTTTAAATATTTATCTAAATGAAAGACAATTTTAAATATTTACCCGAAATATTCCTTAATATTAAAATCCTAAATAAATTTAAAATCTAAACAAATTAAAAATATCTAATTGAAATAAACACAAGTATTTATAACCACTTCTCGCTGCAGTAGATTTTAAGTTTATGTTGTCAACTTAACATCCGTCTTGACCATTATTTATGCTGTGAATTATCTGAAAATTGTGCAGCCGCTTTTATATAACTTTTAACCAACTTCAAAAAGGTTCTGAATTCGGTTCTATTTTTTTAATGTTTGTTACCTCACTAATCTGTTATTTTTATTAACCGGCTTTATTTTATTTATGAGGATATACTTTCAGATTAATCTCGTACAAATTTTATCAAAAGTTTGATTTTTAAACCAAAATACTGAACACCTAGCCTTGATTGGGGCAAACATGGAGGTTTTATTTTTCTATAATAATTATTTTGCGAATATTTATTATAAAATTCGAAAGTAATAAATAATGAAACCTTGAATTTGATCACAACATTTTTTTACCAACCTAATGTATTAAATTCCTGGAAATTGATCTATTTAAAAAGTTATCTTTAAGTCGGGTATCTTTAATATAATAATTGAGAAGAATAAGAATTTAGTGAACTGAACTTAATAAAAATTATTGACGATCACTTTGATTTAACATTAAAATAAAAAATATATATGTAAGGAGCACAGATTTCTATTCACATAATTAATGTTTAAGTAATTGGCATATTATATATTGAATTTGATACAAATACAAATATTTTATAACTAAACACTAAAGCTACAAGTTATTTTACCATTCACATGCCAATAAAATGAAATGTCAAATATAACAATATGTCAATACAATGAAATGTCAAATATAACAATATGTCAATACAATTAAATGTAAATGAAATTAAAATCACTTACTAATAATTTTAATGATTTCTTATTAAATAACTAATACGGAATACCTATATATAAACCAACAATTACTTTTAAAATCCCATTTCAGTGGTTTATCAAGTGCTGAAGGTGCATGAGAGAACAAAATACATTTAATTATCATATTCCGGAGGTCTGTCATTAAGCATTATAAATCCGGAGTTCGGTCGTCTATTACCTAGTATTTAAGTTGTTATTGCCCCTCTAGCCGGCAATTAAAACTGGATTATTAGGTCTTGATACTTTACATATTATTTAAATTTTATTCATATATACGTATAGTTAACGTTATAACGGCACGGCGTAGGTTAACCTCGTTTCATATCTCAGTATTTTTATTATTTTACAAAGATGGTAAAACAATGGATGCTGAGCGTAGAAAAACATTCACTACATTCTGAGGTTTCTCAAGGTTGTTTTGACCACAGCTCACCAGGTCCAAGAATTGGTGTGTTCGAAGATAATTCAGCTTGCATGAAATGAGAACGTGTTCTGAAGTGTAAGAATATGGTTAAGTAAGTTTGGCTGTACATTTTCAAAAATAGTAGCATGTCGGGCTTTTATTTGTAAGTTTGATAGGCTACATGTTTGACCACAGCTCACCTGATGTAAAGTGATGGTGTGGTCGAAGATGGTAAATACACCTGGCCTGGAATGTATCTGGCTCTCAAGTGTGGCTGTCGGATCACACCGTTAAAGATGCTCAGCGGCAAATTTTCAACTTGAGGATGGTAACTAGCCAGTTGAGTACTAAAAAGTACACTACCCCCACGCTATGGATTCCTTACGATGTTTTCCTTCACTGACAACTCAAGTTTATCATCCATTGTTGGGATTTGAATCCACGCTCTTCGGCGTGTGAACTGACCGCGCTAACCATCGTGTCATCGTTAAAATCTTTGTACCCCACCTGCTATTATTTGTTTTCTTTCTTTACCAAACTTAAGACCACTGTTGGGATTCTAACAGTAAACTAACAGTATAAATAAAACAGTTAGTAATTTAAAAACAATATTTAATTTTACTTGCAAAACCTGTAGTCTAAAAGTAGAGATCACTAAAATAGTTATTTTAGTGCTTTATGTTAATTAAAATGTATACTCCGTACATAATTACTTTTTTCAAGATTTTTTTTTTGTTTCAAATGAACTTTCTGCTTTATGATCTTTACTATGACATCTATGATAGCTCAGTACACCGAAGCATCACATATACGTAAGTGCACGACATCTATTGAAATAATTCTACAATTCACGTAGGTGCTAGATAGTTTACTTGATAGTAGATCTGTTTAGGAGGTCGTCTAGGTACCATCGCAGTACCAGATTCTAATGCCAAGCAGTAGTTTGTAAACATTACTATGTTACGATTTGAAGGGTACTGCAGCTAGCGAAATTACAGGGCTTTTGAGACTAACCATCAAAAGTCTCAATGCCCTGGACTTTGTTTTGTTACTCAAAGTTCTGTGTATCGCTGCAATGTCATGAATGTTATCTCTTACCATCAAGAGAGCGTCTCGTTCGACTCTAAGTTTTACATTAATAAAATAAAGGTTATTATTTTAGAGTAAATCCTTGTGTTATAATGGCGGTAACAAAGCTCAGTTCCAGTGCAGTTCCTCACTTTCCACGGGCACGCTCCATTGATCCGCTCTAAAAATATCAGTTTTCCACCGGAGAAAGTAGCAATACAAATTATACGCTTTAAGAAAATAAGTTTCAAATTGGCTTGTATTCGAGAATAATAACCTAGATTTTCTTGCGTTTAGCTAGATTAGAAATGATACGATCTAACAAGTATACATTTACAATAAGAATAACAACTTCATGCCCCTAAGTCCGGACACGGCTAGGTTTTAGGTATTTTCGGTTTTAAAATCAAACAACTTAACCGATTTTAATAAAATTTCTATGGGATGACTCTGATAGTATATATATATCCTTTCAAATAAAACAATATGTTTTCAAATCTGTTCAAATGTCGGAGTTCTGAGGTAACAAACATGCAAAAATAAACAAAAATACAACCGAATTGAGAACCTTCTCCTTTTAGAAGTCGGCTGAAACAGTTGAGATTTCTCGGGAAACATCGCGAGGAAACCATAGCATGGTGGTACGGTACTTTTTAATACTAAAAATAAAGCTGGCTAGCTACCACCCTCAAGTAGAAAATCTGCCGCCAAGCATATAACGGTGTTTTTTGGCAGCCTCACTTGAGAGCCAGTTTCATTCCAGGCTAGGTGTGCTTTACCGTCTTCGACCACATCGTTCATCAAGTGAGCTATGGTCGAACACCTAGCTTGTCAACCATAAAAAATGATTTGTTTTTCTATCTTTTTGGCATATTTTGTGTGAGTATTGAATTGTCTGAGTATGGAGTCTGAGTGTAACTGATGAGTATTGGCTGTACACGCCTAAAGTGACGTGCAGGTGTACCAGCGCGGAGCGGTCAGTCGACACAAAGAGCGCACGTGCGGTACAGTTACCGTCCGGCCGGGAGCGCCGGACCGCGAACAAGGCCGTTCGACGCCCGCGCCGCCGCCGCTGAGCCACTGCGCTGTGAGCCGCTACCGAAACATCCAGTACCTAAATTTCCACTCTAACCACATGTAAATACAGGTACAATACTTGTGGTTCTTTTAATTATATAATTTTAATTTATTTAGAGTTTAAGTTTATGGCGGATTTTGATTTTAGATAAATGCAGAAACATTTCGAATAAATATTTACAATTATATTTAAATTAAATCTCCGTCACTGTTGTAACTAAATCGACCTTTAAGCGGAAATACAAAAAAATATTTAAAATGATCTTACGCAAAGTAACGCCTGACTCAATTTTACATATAAATCTCACTCAATTGCGTAACTTGCTCCGTCACGGTGTTAAAGTATCCAGAACAAAGATCCTGGTCCACATATGTCTTCAGAAATACCAGCCAACTTATGTCACTGTTAGTTTATATACTGCGCCGCGTGAAGCGCCAAACTGTACAGGGTAGGCCCGATTCGTCACAGATTATTCGATAGCTACCACACCTAGCGTATGTTCAAACTACTGTTTAATCTGGTGGTTACTGTAGATGCCACAGATTAGCTGCGAGCTAGTACGGCCCACGTGTGCGGATTTACATGCCCAGTTAGTTTAGTGGCGAGCATCGTTAAGTTTTACTGTTATACTCGCATCGATTGAAAGTGATGACGACTGCGTGCGCGGCGTTGAATTTTGATGATAATAGTTTTTGCGATTTTGATGAAAGACAAATAAATAGTTTTGAGATTTCACACAACGCAGAAAAATTGATAGCTGTTGAAACGTATTGTACTGAGTCACGTCTAGTTGATAATTAGAGTCCATGTTGGTAAATAAATATCACCCAGCGCACTGTAGAAGCCAAGCTTGTATATGGGAACCTGATAACTGATAGAATACTTATAACTTATTTTTGTTTTTCACACAAAAGTGTTTGCCCTAAATGGGAATCGAACCCATGTCCTATAGCTCTTAAAGCAAGTTAGATAACTGTAGTCAATTAGTGCTATAATAATTGAATTTAAAAGTATTTTTATAAGTAAATCGATAACATTAACTTCATAAGCCCTGTCAATAGGATAAAAATACCAGTTTCTAAAATAAAATAATATATGTAAATAATTATATATAAGTAAATATCGTAGAACATTTCACACAGCGCCATCTAGCCCCAAGCTAAGCAAGGCTTGTAAACGAATCAGTGTAAGTGGCCCTACTCGATCCAAAACCAGGCACCTATTACATAACTAAACAGGCTTCATTAAGGGATTAAAAAATAACGAATACTATATTTGTAACCAGTTATTTATAAACAGAAATTTAAAATTATAACCAGTGTCTTATACTTTTTTTTTTTTTTTACTGGAAATCATATAAGGATTCTAACGATACCCCATACGTCCAAATCTTTTTAGACATTTAAAAGTTATGGTGAAATAATTAAACTCGCATCCATGAAACTTGAAAACATTACACTCCTTTTTGGGACAGTCGTCTAAATAAAGTCAAGCATTTACTCATTTTTGACTGGGTCTGAAGCGAAGCATGACGGGACGAGTACTCGACTCCTTAAAAAAGGTCACCTGATACGACCGTAATAATAGTCGGAGTATCCAACGTCATTAAACGTGACTAATCCCGCATAAGTAAAACAAATACGTGTCAAAACCACGTCAGTTTTCTTTGGTACTTTTTTAAAGTTGTTTCCATATTTGCCATCATTTCTATCCATCAAAAGGTTGTCTGAAAGAAATCACTCGAAGCGATAAGGCCGCTGTTGTACTACCACATATTAGTCGATGTTGTTTTGTTATTATCTTTTTTAAAGTTTTTTTATGTCATAATGTATGTATGTTTGGTGTACAATACAGTTCTATTCTATTCTATTTATGCTGATGAATAACACGCTGGTAACTTAACTCCCCCTCTTATAAAGAATGTATTGTGATTATAGGTAAGCCTTACACCGTTAGCTATAAAGCGTGGTGCTCATTAGGCATTGCGTCGGATTCTAGACAGCTGTGAGGCCTTCCTTATTATGACGAATAACTTTAAATTTACAAGCACCTCTAACTGTGCGAGAGATTACCATTGACTTATACATCGATTACTAAGGATAGAGAAAATGTATCAAGCATTAACACTAGACCACGTGCTTACGATGATAATGTCCTCAGCTTTTCAAGTTAAATTTAAGTATAGTTAGGACACGTTTATCGAAAAAATCAACATATCATTTTTTTTTTTATTGGCTCTGATTTTATTTCTCATTTATAAGGATATAATGTGAAATTGAACTTGGTCTGAATTTAATGATTTATTAATAATTATTATCATAGTGAGAGCTTTCCCATTTATTATATAAATATAACTAGTACAGGTGCAATTGAGAAGTTTCTTCATATTAAAAGTCGGCTAAAAATATAGATAGATAAAAAGTTTTTATTGTGTACGTACGCCAGAATCCTTAAAACCAGAATAATTAAAAATATAATACAAACAAAAAATACTGTCACAAGGAACCATAGAATGGAATCAAACAAAAACAATACGACGGGAGATGACAACACACTTATATATTTAATACATATACTAACACCATCAATAAATAACATACAGATAGATTGATGTGTATGTATGTGTGTATATTATATAAACGTGTATAGAATATATTATTAAAGTTTTTTTTTTTTTTAGTAATATGTACTAGAAAAAAATGTCTCTCCTTAAACAACCTGTATTAATGGGTTGTATAAACCTAACAGGACTTGCCAAATACTGGTAAATTAAAAAAAAAACACAAGCAATTTAATTTTGGTGCAAATACAATAAATGCGACGTTACGAATAAGACCTTGGAATGGATAGTGTTCTTTCACTGACTGAACATCATCAACCAATATATCAAGTTCACACTTCGTGACTGTACCGCTGACTCCATTAACTGGACTTTTCGGAACTCCGGGGCAATATCCCGGGTAGGTGGACAATGCCAGCCGGGATTCGAGACCGTTACCCACGGGCAAGGACCTCTAAACTCGCGGTCGGACTGGACCCTTCCAGGCCAGCCTGGTTATAAAAGAAAAAGGTAAAGTGAAGTTCATCTCACACATTAAAAAAAATACGTGAATTAAAAAATTAAAACACGTTCTGCTTCGAGAGCTGAAGGGTGTGGGTTCGATTCCCACTCAGGAACATTTAACAACTAACATTTTGTGACTAACATAGATGTTTGTTCTGTGTCTGGGTGTTCTGTATTTATTATAAGTATGAATTTACAATCTAATTTCCAAATATGTCAAATGTATCAAGAAATATGTAAAAATTAAATAAATTTATTGTGATTATTCTCGTTTACATTGAGATAATTTCAATGCCATTTTAATGATGTCCATTTTTTTCTGTAATAATTATGTTAAAACTGCATTGAAATGGGTTAACATTCTGAACACCTAGTCGCCCATCTGACCGCAGCCTTACGGAGACTCCTAACTGACTCGCTCTCAATGAAATGTAGGTCAAGTTTATTGACAAATCAGGACGTTGCCCGTCGCCCGTCTCCCTCTACTGCCCCTGTCTCGCTCGAGCCGCTGTGGAGCCCTAGAGACTACATTCTAATCTGTCTTCACTGGCCTCCACTGAGCCTTACGTACTTTGTGCTAATCTGTGGAAGTTTTTTGGGAGATTTTTGTCGAACATTTGTATTTGAATATTTAAATGATAACCACATTCATATGTTTCATTCGTTTACATATAAGTATGTAGTAGTATGTAGTATTTGGTACAGGTTTGATGTATATTGTGTATGTACTTTACGTTTGAATAAATATAATATAAATATCGGGTGATCATTATTACTTGAATAGATGTGCTGTAGCCAAATATTTAGCCTGTCAATCATTAAAAAATCTGTCACTAAGTATGTACTAAATTTAACATACGTTTTAGATTTCAAAAATCATTTTTAAAAAGGAATATGTATATTGTTTATGCGCTGACCTTTTTGTCGTTGCAATGATCATGGACCGGCGGCATCGCTTACCATTAGAGTTTTATTGCCCTGTACATGTAGCCATATTCTTAGACGTAAATCCACTTGCACGCCCACTAACCTACTCCGGCACGTCACATCCGGTCACATGATCCGCATCCGGCGTCTTCAATCAATATCCGGAATTATCAGGATCGATCCGATCCGTTCCGGTTTTACCCTACACGTAAATAAAGGGTTGTTGATATGATTATAGGGTGAAGTTTTTGGGATCTATTAATTTCTTTTGAAGTTTTTTTGTAGAATGAACTTATGTTTTTTTTTTGTATTTTGAAGGAGGTGGTTATCGTTGTTTATTATAATATAAGTAATGAATAGATACTTAATGCGAATGGGAAGTTTTTAGAGCATTTTTTTTTTTGTTGATATATTATTCGAGTACTTCTGTTTATATTTTATTTTTGTTGGGAATGTGTGAAGTTGTTTTACACATTACAATTTCGAATGACGAAACAAAAAATAACCACTTTAATAAAAACAGAAATAAAATTATTTAAAAAAAATCACACATATTATGTACTACTATTAAATTAATTAACAGTCAATATTACGACACATAATTTTGCAATTTAATTAACTTGCCGTCACTTTAGTATTTGTGTGTTTTTGTGTGGTGGTACAAAAATTTAAGATACCAACGTCAAATTAAAAAAAAATCTAATTTTAAATATCGATTTTAGATTTAAAAATTCCGTTCTTATCTTACAAATAGCAATGAAGCATTATAACAATTATTTTTTATTATTTTAGCCAATTGCTCTTAGCAATAAGGCCGCCACTTATGGCACTACCTCGTAAGATTCTTTTGTTTTCTGTACATTTTTTCTATTTCTTGTGTGCTCAATTAAGAGTTTATATCTATGTATCTATAACAAAAGGTCGGTAACTCTAAGTGGAAGGTAAGACTAGAATGATGATAATAACAAATGACAGTCAAATAAAAATAATGCTTTAATCGAGGTGGTAGCAGAAAAGTACCCATCACGGGAAAAAATCGATAAATTGGATAAAAAAAACATCTTTTGAATATTCCCACACTGGCACATGTTCGTTTTTTGTCAGGTTGGTACCTGGCGTTCCAAATTCAAATATTGACTGATTGAAGGGTCCACGGGACATCTGTCGAAGCCTTTTATGTGGAGAAAGCCTCACGCGACGGAACCCTGCCTTCACATCCGCGAGAAAACATGTGTGCAGCAATCCTTATTGTACCGCCGCACATGTGTCCTATAGAAATAACCAAATTTTAAATACAGGTTGGTTTTGGTAAATTTAATACTTACAGGTTACGTAAGATTGTATAAAAGAATTTTTAAAAGAAGAAAGTGCATTTACTTGTTTGATTCAAATGAAGTTATTACACAGCTACAGTTATAATTCTGTATTTCCTAAAAAACTCTCTGATTAGTATCCTTTAAATTTAAGTATATTTTCTATTAAAACGAGCTGCACCCCACGGTGTTATCCGCTGACTAACAAAAGGATTTGATGATGATGAAAAGTATCCTATGTCTTTTTCCAGGGCCTAAAGTTAAACATGCAAAAATTTCACCCAGATCCGTTAAGTAGTTTATGCGAGGAGGCGTAACAAACAAACAAACTCATATTCGCATTTATAATATTAGTTAGGATATAAATTATAGTGTGATATCAATAAAAACTGTATTAGAAAGTTGAATATGCAATGAAAGCTACTTAAGAAATATTCTCAAACAAAAGATATCAACGCGTTACTTATAACGTGGAAATTTGTAATTTAAGCAACGTTTTGCCTTGATTTAATCTGTTCTTCAAATATACTGAACAACACATGTAAAACAATGTGTTTTACTTAGCTTTTGTAAAGTTTTTTTTCATTCTTATTAATAGGTTCACAAAATTGGACGTATACAAAGAACTGCGTTACAATTACAAAATCGAAATCTTTAAGAATATTCATACGCCCTTCTAGATGGTTCTCATCTAGATGCAGAACATCTAGCATGCGAAATAAAGGAATACTAGAAAAAACATGTTTTTTTTTTGTAGGATATATAATATATTGTATTTATATTATCTAGTAAAATGGTTGCCATTAGTTCAATCCTCCTTTACAACATTACAAAAGCATAACTTTCATTTATGACCGTGACTTATAGTTATATATTCACTGAGAATCATGTGTTGGTTTTATTAGAAAACCTGAAAATAATCAAATCAAATAGAATGGCAGAATGCACACAGCGTGATGCCAAAAACGCAGACAAAAAATAATTTTCTAAGACTCTAAGTAGGTCACAGGAGAGTCGGCCGGTCCGGTCTAGACCAGAATTAGGTCTAACACAGACCGGTCTTGGCCGACAGATGGGCTTTCTCCGACGCACTTACATTGTACTTAGATGTAGTTTGTCTTCAACGCGTGCGTGGGAAAATTGGCGAAGTGTGTGCGCAGAGTTGACGAAGGAAAATGTAAATATTTTTTACCAACCGGGTCGGTCTGTGTTTGTCTAAGTAATGTAAATCTACCCATGACCATCACAGCGATACACAGAACTTTGACTTAGTCTTAACAGCTCTATAATTTCACTAGCTGCAGTATCCTACAGTCACAGATTAAAAAATTGTACAGATAAATTTTGCGTAGATAATGATAATAATAAATATCATAGAACACTGTACACACAGCGCCATCTGACCCCAAACTAAGCAGAGCTTGTGTGATGGAAGTCAGATAACTGATAGCATACATAAATACTTTTTTTGTTGTTGTAAATACATACTTATAATACATACAGTATACCCAGACACAGAACAAACATTTGTTTATACCATAAAAGTTTTGTCCTTGGCGGGAATCGATCCCACGTCCTACAGCTCAGGCAGACATACTACCAATGAGCCAACAGGGCTGTCAAACAAACAATGAAAGTTAATAAATGGTCCTACAACTTTAAGCAGCAGTAAGACAGTTTGTAAAAAACAGGGCTGATTCGTTAAATAAATATAAAGTATTCTAAATCCAATTGTAGGTTGGGTAGTACAACATGTCATGGCGGATAGTGAGCCAGGCGCAGTCTCGTGTGCGTTCGCACGCGACCAGCGGCCGTTGCCCATTGGTGAAAGCAGCCGCCGACGAAGGAGCTGCGAGCTACAACTGGGAATTTATCGGTTCACTAGCAGCGCTCAGCGGATTTAGCCGCACTATAAGGCAAGGCCGCACTATAGGGCACTATAATATTACAAGGCTGTTGACCCGTCTCATTACTTTTTACATAAAAAAAGAATAACATTAAATAAACAAAATTAAAATTCGTTATCAATAAACAATATGTCATAAGTTTTTTCAATCATCTAATGCTTTGGAGTCAATCTCATAAATCATTCCACGGTGACGTTTTGTATTTTCATTTCTAAAATGCCTGAGTATTTTTTTGATGCCAACCTGAATTTATACCGGATCCCTGCCTATGTAATAAAAGATCAAACAAAGTTTGCGTGTTCACTGAAGCCGAATGAGTCAATAAATTAGAGGCTGCACTGCACTGGTGACTCGTTCTGATGAAGAAATCTCTCAAATCTAAACAAATGTAGGAGATTCCAGCCCTCCAAGGATGGTCTGACACGTTTCGACATTACCTGATTCAAGCAAATAATCAATCCAATACTATTTTACTATTTTTTTGGACCGTATTTTGCCTAGAATTTTAGTGTGACTTTTACTCGATAAACATACAACATACGGCTTGAATCCTTTTTAGATTCGCTTCTCAAAGAAAACTGCTAAAAAGTGGTTTGTAGCTATGATTCGTTGCATTACTTTTACATTTAAAAAAGTAGTTATTTTGGTTTAAATACCAAACTACTGCAACGACTTTTGATTAAATTTGTATAGGACTAATCTAAAAGTAAATATGCTTTTTAGCGATGATAGCTAAGTGGTTAGCGCGCACGCCGAAGGGCGTGGGTTCCAACCCCAACAATGAGCTTGAGCTGCTGGTGAAGGAAAACATCGTGAGGAAACCTTAGCATGGTAGTAGGGTATTTTTGAGAATTAGGCTAGCTAGCTGCAAGTAGAAAATCTGTCGTCAAGCATCTAACCATGGGTTCCGGAAGCCTCACTTCAGCTAGATGTGCTTTACCATATCATGTGAGCTGTGGTCAGTTTGTCAACCATTAAAAAAAGCTATTGTTCAGTAAATAATATTGCAGTTGTAGTATTCTGAACTTTTATGAGTTAAAACCCTTTTTAATTTTTTTACGTGATTTATATTCTGATCAGAACGAGTCCGGTGCGCTATCTACTTGTGATCAAAACTAAAGAAATAATAAAAACAATCTCATTGTGTCTTCTGGGGGTGACATATTGGGAGCGAACAAACTTTGAAATCAAATGTGATGCTCATTGAAAGTACATATTTTAAATATTGTCGTTAGTTTTGTTTTTGTGTTTAGGTAGTTTGCAGTTAAAACCTGGCTGGTTAGGAAACGATTTAAACTAATAGTGAAAGATCTATGTCAGTCTGTCCATCTCACCCGATCTTTTGAAACTTTGCTCGTGTTTGTTTTATTCGATATTTGCACAGCCAGTAGCTGGATTAGGAAACTTTTGTAAGACACTATCATTGCATCATATTTTATAATATAACTTAAACTTAACCAGAGATTCTAAAATTTGAAAAGTTTTTAATGTCTCCATTAATAAACTAAACATTTTTTTCTGTTCCCCAGATATAATTATATTGATGCTGTTACTATTTGTCGCTTATTTGTATATATGCATATTCTCTCTCACTTATATGTCTTTTATATGTATATCAGTATATTTTTAGTCATTTTAGCTAATCTAAGTTTCAGGATATAAGTATTTTTGCTTTAGTTATATATTTTTCTGTTTATGTATATCCTTGTTATTGCCACGCCCCGTCTTTTTCTTCCTTTAATTCTCTCCGACTTAAGGTTGCTTGGAAGAGATCGCTTTGAGCGGTAAAGTTGCCATATGTTACACTTATAATTTTTTTTTAAATCTTTGGTGCGTACAATAAGGAGTAAATACATCTACCAAAAATTCAAACATTTGATAAGTCAATGTCTAAATTAAACACTGCTAATTTTCTTATAAACTAGCTGTTCCCGGAGTAAAATTAAATGTTTATTGTGATTCAGATATTTTAGCTGAAGTTACGCAGTAGCATATGAGTCATTGATGTGATTTGATGACGATTCCTTCGATTGGTCAAGGCTCCTGATGCATTTGTGATATCACATAGTTTCATAACTCGGTGACGCGGAGCCTCTCCGAGCTGGTGACGCTGGCTTCGCTATTGGTAAAACCGAAATGATAATTACGCTTTAAAATTTAAATAAACCAACAGCTGGCTTCATTAAACGCAATACACTGATATCGATCTTTGTACTATAAGATATTAGAAATATCTTC
Organism: Biston stratarius; assembly: GCA_950106695.1. Lineage (NCBI taxonomy): Eukaryota > Metazoa > Arthropoda > Insecta > Lepidoptera > Geometridae > Biston > Biston stratarius. The sequence continues at coordinate 16,000,555 of OX467109.1, read as the reverse complement.
TTAACTTTCAATGCTATCGCCAAAGAAGCTTAATTAAGAAAATTAATAAATTATATTATTTTTAAATCATCCGAATCGGTTCAGCCGTTTTTGAGTAATAAACATGTTAACATACTTTTATATTTATAATATAAGTAGGGTAGTACAGATTATACGTTTTATAGTTTAACACTAAATAGAATAAAATGTCAAAACTTGAGTTAGAAACGATCAAGAAAATTACAGCTTCTCTAATCTCTGGCTTAGAGAGTCTACAAACCTAGAATGTATGACACACATCCCGCGGGGGAGGGGCGCGGGGGGCTCGCAACTTTCACTCGCGCGCGGCAATGACCATGCGCGGGCGCATGTCAAGTGCACGCAGTGCATGACTCCAGGGGCATCTACTCGGCGCCACGGAGGCCTCGGTCACGGCCCGACCTAGCTTTTTCGCACATTTTCATTTTTGGAAACTTAAACTCACTGATTAAAAAACGACAAGGAACTAACGGGTCAATTAAATAAGGTTAAAATTGCAATTTTTTTTAACGCAAAGAAATAAAAAAAATGTATGCCGCGGTTAAATGTGCAGCTTATATTATATTAGTTCCATTCCAGGTTAGGTGTGCTTTACCATCTTCGACCACAACGTCACTTAACATCTGGTGAGCTGTGGTCAAACACCTATGCACCAGCCATAAAATAAAAATGTGTCTTTATCTGACACATATTAAAAATGACATCTGTGGTTAGGTGGCACCACTTTCTCCTACCTTGGAATTTACGCATATTAAGAATGGAAAAATAGGAATTACTGGAAAAATACGCTCGCAGCCTATTATTGAATAAAACTCTATGGTAGCATTGCATCTCGATTAAAGTGAGATAGTAACAATACTCATAAAGAACTAGGATACATTTACAGTTTAAAAAAACGACACCCAAACTCTAAGCCCAAACATGGCTAGATTTTAGATTAAAATTGAACCGATTTTCATTTAACTGAATCATATCGGAAGATATATCCTTTCAAATAAAAGATGATTTTATCAAATCGGTTCATAAACGACGGAATTCTAGCGTAACAAACATAAAAAACAACAGAATTTACCTCATCTTATTTGAAGTCAGTTAAAAATCAGTTTGTTCGTAGCCTAAGCCAAGCCAAATAGCGAGCCTAATATTTAGGACTAGCAACCTAATTTTTATTTACAGATCAATAAGAGAACTTCAGAATAAAAATGTTGATTCGATCGCTAGCAAAATTTACAAGATCACCCGCTGAGCTAATCTAAAGAAGTTTTAACAAAATCAGTCACGCCGTTTTAGACTCCATAGCGGAACATATATGGAGCATACACATATATTTATATATATATATAGATTGGTATCATAATTACGGTGGAATAACTCATGTTTTGTAAACTTAAAAATCTATCTGAATTCTAAAAGGTGTGATGAAACTGTCTTAATATTTGTCGTACTCCTAAATTTTTCTGTAAAGTTACATTTAGGTGACAGAAGACAAATGATATGATTAGTTCTGGAAAACCCCCGATAGTTTGTTTATAATATGGTAGGTTGAAATCTAACTCTACGTCGTATTTTTATTATCTGCCAGTAAATACAATAAACAACACTCGAATGATTCACAGAATCCATTACAGTAGACCTTCCATCAGGGTTACATAGACAAAACTTTAGTCACTTAAAAGCCTGCATGAGGCATAAATCCTTCGCTTAGTATATTTTTTGGAAATTGATTGGTAGATGAGCATAGTCCTAGTTAGAAGTAAATGTTACTCATTCTATAATATTATATTTCATATCTTATATTAGAAACAAAAAAATATGTATCTGTGTTTACACCTACTTAGTTCCTTAATAGCTGAATGAAACTAAATGGTCCAGGAATTTTGAAGAATAATCCAATGTTATGAGATTATCAAAAACAAAATGTATTTATACCTATTTATGTAATGTGAAAGGAAAATAAAATATAAAATAATTCCACCAATGTAGAAGATACCAAGTCAGAATCACGACACAATTTGAGATTTTTTTATGGTCTACAGGCTAGCCCGAAGATGGTAAACATACCTTTCTTGGAATGAATCTGGCGGCTACCTGAACACACTGTTAGGTGCTTTGCAAAAGATTTTCAACTTGAGTGTGGTAGCTAGCCTACCGAGTACTAAAAAGTACTCTACCACCATGCTATGGTTTCCTCACGATGGTTTTTCACCGGCAGTTCAAGCTCATTCTTGGGATTTGTATCCACGCCCTTTGGCGTGTGAACCGGTCGCGCAAATCACTGAGTTATCATTGGTCCAAAACCAAATCATACGCAACATAAAATAAACCTTATTTCTGTAACATTACAGCCCAACCTTATTAAACGTCAATATAATAACCCTAATAAGAAATATAAATATTTTAAAAACTTTTCAATTTTATCTCATCGTCACAATTGCTGGTACATCCTCAAACTGAGTCAGCACAATTGACTGAAAGTAAAACCTTACTTCTCAAAACTTAAAATCCAATTTAGCTCAAATACCAGCTGGTATACCAAAATGAGATGGCATGTTTAAAGCCATAATGAAAGTCTTATAACCTCTACCTTAAAGTCTTATTTGACTCAACATCTCAGCTGTATTCGGATCCCATGAGTCAGTAGCAAGGATCGCATGAAGCAACCTCGTGGGTGTACGGAACAGTATGCTCCAAGTGGGTCAGGTCTGTATGACATGAGATGGCACCAGATAGCAGCCGATGACATATTGGATAATTACATTATGATGGATATAATGGATTGAGGGTGGATGATCTTCATTCAAATTAACGATTGGTTTTTGCCCGTATATTGTGACAATATAAAAAATCAAAAAGATTTATTGTCTCTCTTAGAAAGTTGTTTAAGGTTAATAATTCGTAAAAGTACCAACATATATATATTTTTTTATTACTGATTATTTAAAAATGTGCTGGGTGCTGTTAGAGTCTTGATTCACTATTGGGTTTCGATTCCATGCTCTATTTACTGGGCCGTCGCGAACTCTGAATAGTCCTTTAATTACCAAAAAAGTTAATATGTAATTTTAACTATAATAATTTAATAAATTATTTATTCCATGATACTTTTTGGTTTGTTTTTTAAAAACCTAAAGTCCCCGTTTCTAACAATGATTTTAACGATAGATTATTATCAGATTAGATTTAAAAAAAAAAAAAAAAAATTATTGCCGTTTTTAATTTGAGATTTAAGTTTTATTGCTTTTTGAGTTAACTAATGAGCTACGAATATTTGTAGCCGTAACTTAAGATGAATTAGAAGCTGCTACGGCTACGAGATACAACTTAATGAAGACATTCTTACCTTAGTTTGACTTTAATTGTGATTATTTTTTTACATGATGTGTTAATTATTTTAAAATACTTATAAGTATCTCAAAATAAAAGCTAAAAATAAATAAAAACATTTAGTACGTTGTTAAAAACCATGATTTAGGTAGATATTTATAAAAGAAAAAATATTACAAGTTTAAGTAGGTACTACTCCAATAATGTAGGCGCGGTCATGATCCCCTGAGCAAGGCCGGATTAAGAATTAACTTTTGCAATTGATAAGCTCACAAGTACGATTGCTAAGACGCCAGCTACATACATATCTAGGCGGCAAGTTTTCGAGTGATATAGTAAGTAGGTTACTATTTAACCACTCGGTAGGCCAGTTGGGACTAACTCAGTGGCGCGTGTACACAGCGACTCAAATGAGGGCATGTCTGCACCTTCTGGTATTGGCTAAGTAATCAACGGCCATCAAATGGCTTGCAGTGTTCTACGAACACTGTCCCTTGGAGTTTTTCTTGATCGACTATAAAAGCCGAGGGGTCATTCCGTTTTACAATTACATTTTTTTACAAAAACATTCATAGAAGAAACTTGATTTGGCTTTGACTTGCTCACCACTGTTTTTATAAAACTTCGACAGTTTTATAATATAAATATAGGTTGAACATAGCGCCATCTAACGCTAAACTAGACAAAGCTTGTACTGTGATATGATTTCTTTGTCACACACAAAAAAAAACTATGTTCGTTAAATACATGTTTCCCATGATGGGAATAGAACTCACGCCCTACAGACAAGGAAGCAGAGATACTACCAAATTAGCTAACAGTGCAGTTTTTATACTACAAATACACAATGTATAAATCGTACAATACCATAAAGTTATCAGAAAAAAAATTAAGAATAGCCAAACATTTTTCGTCCAATCCAAAAACTGTCTTTGCGGATAAAATATGAAATCAAAACACACAAGTAAAAAATAAATAAAAAAATAACTTTAGAGGATATTTCGAAGCTCCTAGTTAACCAAATCTTCTAAGTCAGTTACCATATTAAAGTAATCAAATTTGTACCTATCTCGGGAATCAAATGACTGACAAAAAGTTTGGGACAAGATAGCGATGTGTGAAATGTCTTCAGATATTTATTTATTTAAATGAGATACTAAATAAATGTCCCAGGACATTTTCACACAGCGCCATCTAGCTCTAAATTAAGCAAGGTTGTACTATGGGAATCAGGTAACTCATTGAATACTAATATACTTCTTTTTTTGTAAATACATACTTATAATACATGCACAGAACAAACATTGATGCTAACAGGGCCGTCAGATGATATATTCAGATTAATAGGAAGTTCAGATACATACTCACCTGATTGAAATCGGAGATCAGTATCGTGGAATGTCAATGTGAAATCCGTGTCATTATAGAGTCCACTGATAACCGGTCACTGCCCTCGGAAAACGCACGGGGAACAATCCAGGTACAGAGTATAGGGGGACAGGACTGAGAAAAGATAGAACGCTAGATAGTACCAACTACGCCAAAGGTGCTAAGGCTACGCTTCGTTACAGAGTAGCGTTTGACCAAATCCGGCTAAGATTTTCTAGCAATTCATTTTGGCTGTGGAATTGGACGGTACAACTGCTTATTTTACAGATATTTTTTGGTTCTATACTTGAGTATAACTATTGGAAAAAATAAATATTAGACTATATTTATCTGTTTTATCTATTTTTAATCTAGAAAATGTTATTTGCGCATTATTTGAAATGCTGATGGTGGATGATCATTTGTTTGTTTCTAATATTGATGTACGGATGTTAAATATACTCGTGCATGTATCGTATAACTGAATTAAAAATTCTCAGAAAAGCATTCAATTGTTCTATTGTTAAAGTCCAATTTTAAATGTCACCGAATATTAAATTAGGGATGTGACATATATACACATAACACGTAAATACTAGTATTTGTCTATTATACTCACCGATATATCAACTCTGAAGTAATTTATAAAGGCATCAGACATATCGCGGGCACATTCATATTTGTAAAATGCCGGGTGATTAGTGATTATGTAGCACCAGGTGTAATGACCCCATTGTACTAATGAATTCACAAAACTCGCAAATTGAATTTAATTATATCTGCCTAGTAAGTGCCGGCTTATCGCCGCGTAATTATAGATAAAATAAGACGTATACATGTGTGTTACCTACTTGTCATTTTTATTTACCACATATACAATTTGGAACGTACCCAACAACTTTGTAAGATATACAAAACGGGAGCTGTTTTAAAATGTAATAGCCTATATAATGACTTTAAGTCCGATAAGTGTTAGATTTCTGTTGTTTTTTAAATGAACAGCCCGTGAACTTAAATGTCGCGTGAAAACAAAGAAATATGTGTAAATAATTAAAAGAGTCGCGAGCGCAAGCGTGCCGTTAAAACTGTAAAAAAACCTGCCACACGACCTTCCTACCGTATCAGCCGAAAAACTGGAAGCGACACGGCGCCGCGCCGCGCCGGCGAGGAAAACTCTTACCCTACTTCCCTACTCCACTGGAAAACATGCGGTTAGTAAGCGGAACAACTGTTACAAAACACACAGAAAAAGAGGGAAAAAAAAGAAAAAGTAGGAAAGAATGTCATTGGCATAAAAATATTCCGGCGAATATTTACAAGAGGAAACGTCTAAACAGATAAAAAATAAAATTAAAAAACTGGAGGCGTCCGAAAATTATTCCACTGTGCTCCACTGACACTGCACGTCACTATTTTAATGCCAATTACAAACGTATTCCCGTACACTTGGTTTATTTTTTGAAATTTGAAAATGGTCAAGTGCGTGACTTTTTCCTTTTTTTTTGTTAACGTACACTGTTTGTATCCGAGCGGGGTGCGCGTCACTGTGATCTCTGAGGGTAATTGTAAAGGTGACACTACACTACACTCGCGGAACGGGCGCGGGCCGCGCGTGTGGATGCAGACTGACGGCGCGCGCGCACCCCACTCACTTCCCACCAAAAATTTTCTACCACCACTGAGCGGCAGCGCAACCAAACCGCGGCCCGCAGCGCGCGGCGCCGCCAGGAGGCCCGCTACTGGGCACCGCACCGGCCGGGGACCGCCGCGCCACGTAGCGGTGACTGTATTAAAACAAGCTGACTCAAATGAAACTCATTAATCTCAACAAAACAGCTTTTAGATTCAATTTAAGAAACGAATCCCATGGCGCGCTTCTATGTATTTTCTAAGTTATGTGCGTATTGCTAATGACTTCAAACGGTGATATGAAGGAAAACATCGTGAGGTAATTTACATGTTTGAGAGTTCTTTAAAAAATATTTTTCTAAGATTTGTGTAGTCTGCCTACCCACACTTTGCTAGCCTGGTGGACTACGATTTTGCTCTTGTAACAATGAGTAGAAGACCGCGCCCAGCAGTGGGATAGTTTATGAAAACAGGCCTGATTCGGAAGTTCTAAAACTTTAAAACTTGGAATTACTTAAGTATCAAATTTATTTTAAAAAAATCGGTTAATCTAAAAGTAACGTTTCATTGAATCACCGATCTATATTTTTATATTTCTGTATAAGTACTACTGTGCTACTTATATAGTTATTGCAAATAGCATTTTAGTAGTTCGAACCATTTTAAAATGCATGTTTTTATGGCCGCATAATGAACTGTATGTAAGTCAATAAACTCCAGCACCGCGTAATGAAATAAACGTGGCAAAATTAAAGTTTGAAGTTAAATACAAAATTATGATTAATCAAATATGTTACGAGTTAATTACAGCTCACAGTCGAGCGTGGCGATGTTATAATGTATCGAAGGATGCGCGCTCGGATACACGCAACGTTCGAGGTTTTTACGCGAGATTGATCGGCTGGATGTTAGAATTACACCGAATCCTTCAAATATGTATTTAACATTTTATAATTATTCTGCAAATAAATAAAGTTCTGAACGAGAAATCTGTAGGTAAATTATGGATTTTGACATGAAATTATAAAAAATAATACGCACTATACAAACTGCAAATAAAATTAAACCAAAACCATCAAAACCAATTAAAATAAATAAATATTGTTGGACATTTCACTCAATGCCATCTAGCCCCAAATTAAGCAAACTTGTACTGAAGGAACCAGATAAGTGATATTGTTTTTTTTTGTAAATACATTCAGCTGTTGGTGAAAGAAAACATCCTGAGGAAACCATAGCATAGTAGTAGGGTACTTTCTAGTACTCGGCTGACTAACTACCACCCTCAAGTTGAAAATCTCTCACCAAGCACCTGCCGGTGTGTTCCAGCAGCGTCACTTGATTCCAGACTAGGTGTATTTACCATTTCCGACCACACTGTCACTTGACATCAGGTGAGCTGTGGTCAAATACCAAGCCTCTCAACCATTAAAAAACGTACTGTAGTTATAATAATAAAATGTGCTTATATACAGAACATCCAAACACAGAACAAACATTTATCGTCACATAAATGATTGTCCTGGTTGGAGTCAAACCCACGGCCTTGTTTTTAAATTTTCAGTTACAAATATAAAAGCGACGCATTTCTCCACCGGTTGAGCGCGCGTGGCGACTGCTATCTCCATGCGTACACGCACACTGTCACAGTGACGCTCTCACACAAACAAGCAAACGAAGGCCTACAGACCTACAAACAGTACTTTCACTCCACTTTACTCTTTCTATACACGACTTAGAGACGCTAATCGTGTGGCAGAGTTGATTCTCTGCTTTGCAAGTGAGTCGGTAAGTAGGCCACCAATGGTTTTCTTCGTGGCCCTCCCATGGCCCTCTGAAGGCTTCGTTTAGGTTCAAACCGATAATGGTAAGGTCATTTGTAGCAATCGTAGTTTATCATTCCTGTTTTACTGACTTGGGTAATGGCATTTTATCAATCGCAAGTCTCTTTCTTTTGTAACACGACTGCCCAAAAAAAGGAGTGTAATGTTCTCAGGGTTCATGTATGTGAGTTTCTTTATTCCACCATAGCGTTTAAACACCTGAACAGATTTGGACGTATGGTAGAATTCTCACATCAACCCGAGTGACAAAGGCAATTTTTTTAAAGCAGTCGTGTTTATTGTTTCATTAAATAATGATTCTTGTTACACACAGTTCTAGGTCAGAAATAGGAAATATCTTTCACCATCAAGAGTGTTCTTATTACTTTTACAAAAAAGCTTGTTTTAAAATCGGTAGAAGTAACATGAAAATCTACGAAATATATAAAAATGTTAGATTACGGTACAACCTGTGATACTAATACATAATTATAAATAATGAAGATAAATAACTGGCATCATGGTATCACGGCGGCGTGCCGGGCGGTGAGATACCGTTCTACGATACATTTTTAATTAGACTTAAGGCGATACAATTTTCTCTTGAACCCTATATCCTCCTAAATTATTTTCCTGTGTCATATTCTTTATAATAATATATCATTTAATAATTTTGCAGGTCGGGTATTTTAATGTAAACGTATTAAGATTAATGACACGCTCTCCTGATGGTAAGATAACGCATGTCCAATGTCCATGACCATAGCGATACACAGAAGTTTGAGTAACAATACAAAGTCCAGAACATCGCTGCTTTGGCGCTCATTACTTTGAGAGATTCTATGATAAATCTCCCCCCGTAATTTCACTAGCTGCAGTACTCTTTAAACCGGAACACAGTAATATTTACACACTACTACTTGGCGACAGAATATGTGGAACTGCGGAGGTACCTACCTAGACAACCTCCTGCCAAGGATATCTACCGTCAAGTGAATTTTCTAAAGTTATGTACATATAAAATTGTGTTATCTCTTACCATCAGAAGAGCGTCTTATACTTATTACTTTTACATAAAAAATATACAAATCACGGATAAAGAGGTGAAACGCTATCTAAATTTAGATTCGCTGTATCATCAAAAAGTGTTATTCGCCTTAACAGATGATTCTATTCATTCCGCAGAATCGTGTTATGATAATTTTGTTCTTAATGAGTCCGCTAATTGTGGCCAAATTCGTACCATACTCTATAACACACTTACGACTTTGTTCCCTGTCTTCATTTCAGAACGTGGCCTGAAAAATACCTTACCTACCTAGTAGTACCGTGCTAATTGAACACCGGAGCGTTTGTAGCGTAGATTCAATACGTAGGTAGCGTATTGCGTAGATACACTTAAATAGTTAAATATCACAAAACTATTTGCGCGCGAAGTTTATTTCATTGTTTCACTTAATTATTATCAACAAAAGTTTTAATGTAGACTGGATTTCACAAATCTGTACATAGTATAAAACTTAGTCGCTTCCCACCGTCTGTACGCTTAGATCTTTTAAACTACTCAACGGATTTTAATGCGGTTTCCATCAATAGACAGAATGATTCAAGAGGAAAGTTTACATGTTTAATACATGCATATGCACCACATTAGTATTTATATCGCACCCGTGCGAAGCCGGGGCGGGTCGCTAGTATTAGAACAAAATATTTCGTGATAGTTTTAAATATGACTTCGGTTCGTAATCCGTAATCATTAAATGTATGCTGCTACTTAATTTACTTTGTTTTTGTCTTTTAGACTTGCGTTTTATCGCTACGCACACGGAGCACACTTGCTTGCTTGTAGAAGATACCGATTCAAATGTTTTTAACGTAAAAAATATGTATATATCGTAAATTAGAAAAATGTTAGGTTCTTGTGGGATTATCATAAAACGAACTACTGAACGTATCCACTTGAAATTCGGTTTAGATGAGTCTTATGGAACATTATTTAGAGATAAGAGGTATTTTTCATGAAATTTTGTATGCAGGGGGTTTCGGGGGCGAAAAATCGATCAAGCTAGGTTTCATTTTCAGAAAACGTCGTTTTATCCATGTTTTCAGCCGAGCAATGCTCGGTCAACCAGGTGCTATTAATTTAATAGAAAATAGTGTAAGTTTTATTATTATTGCTTATACTTATATAACTATGCTTCGTTTCTCTCTGAAACAAAATTTAAAATTAACTTATATTAAAAAACTAAAGAATTACATGAACTTAACACTAATAATATTATATAAACTGTACCTAACAAATAACTAAAACATACGAATAATGACTTTTGACCCAAATATCCAAAAATGAAACGACATTTTGAAATTTAAAAACTTAAATTAATGTAAATTGTTTTTTGAGACAAAGATGGATCTCCGCTTGATGGGAGTTCTGTCATGATAGATTTTATTTAAACTAAAACAGCGCCCTACTTATACGATTTGACATCCCTTTTAGCTCATTGGTAGTATCTGCTTTAACAGGTGTAGCGCGTGGGTTCGATTTCCACCCAGGACAAACATGTTGTGGTATAAACAAGTGTTTGTTCTGTGTCTGTGTATCCTGTATGTATTTACAAAAAAAATCTATGTATTCTATCAGTTATCTGACTGGGGTCAGATGGCGCTGTGTGTAATGTCCTAAGATATTTATTATTATTAATGAATGAGATAAGCTAACAAGAGAAGTCCTGCGAGTAACGGTAAGTTAATTCAAGCTTAAGTTGGCAAAATTTGAAAGTAGAGTAAGTAGTTGTTTATATTTCTTGTTCGTGTAGATGAATTATGATAAAAGTTCCGTTTTAGAGGTCCTGGGAAGGCTTCGTCACGACATCGACACGACCGACGTTAAAAATAACCTAATTTTTTTTATGATCGACAAATATGACATTTGCCGCCCATTTAATTAGTTTTATCGATTCCAAATGTCATTATTTGCCTTGTTTAATCGACTATTATTGATTTTGAATTATAATAGTCAAATGAGTCGATCAGATGTTTTTGCCATTTTCAATACATCTGTCAGCCTGTCATAATTACGCCTGTCATCTATCGCGATTTCTCGCTCTTTTGATCTGGGTGACAGACGTAGATTTCAACAAACTAAGAAGTAAGTACTCCGAGTAACATTACTGTACAGTTTTCAGTGTGAGAGCGGTGTTTCGGTTCAATAATGGTCCTTTGAGCCGGATTTAATTTAAAATAACTCAATATTTCGGACTTAATGGAGCTTTAGCATTAAGTCCTCCTTTTGTACATATTATCTTATGTGTGCAATAAAGAATTAAATAAATAAACAAATATTACACAATTATATTTTTGACCCGTCTACGACAAAACCAATAAAGGAGAGTTATATGTTCAACCTGTATGTATATATATCTATCATTATGTTATCTAGTACTACTATACGATTGATCCGATTTTGGTGAATGATATGTCGTTAGATTAATCTTTATTGAGCGAGTGTTACTAGATATATAAAAATAATTATAAATAATTCAAAATAGCTAATTTTAGCCACCTAAATGTATGTTTTCAAAAATTATTATTTTCGTAGTCATGTTAATGTTTAATAAATTTTTTAAATTGTTAATTAACTCGTAACTCTCGACACATATTTTGTCTTGGGTTCCTTTTTTTCGCTTCCAGTAAGTGCTGGACCTATTTCTATAATAGTAAGAGTATTCTGCGTACACTTTTTGTCCGATATCAATCACTAAGTTTTTGCTGCAATCACTCACTTGGTTTGAACAATGAGTTAAATTAACCATTCAACTCATTAAGTACGTTTTAATTATAATGAGACTCCATGACTGTTGTGACAGGCGATTTTATTAATGGTTATTGTTTTGAGATTAAATTAATTTTTTGTCAACCAAAATAAATAAAAAACCTAAGAAAACTGAAGGGTTTAGTAGCGTTTTTGTCATCATTGTCCACCTTGCGGGGGGCGATGATTTTTCGTTATTGACTTTATATAAAAACATTACAAAAAATAATTAAATATAGATTTTATAAAAAATATCTATAAATAATTTTAAATATCATTACAAATTTTAAATGAAAAAAGCACTTTTCAATAAAGAAAAAAAAATTACTGAAAAATGCACAAAATCATGCTTCAACTAAATTTTAATTACAGGTTTTAGTATATACTTGTGTAAGTGTGTCTTGTTTGTGTGTATGCGTAATGAATCATCAAATTAAATCCTGAACCGCTATAATGACAAATAGCTTTTCTTTTAATATAGTGCTTCCTACTCCTAATAAAAAAAAAAAACATTCTAACACGTTGCCACCATATCATAGGAGATATTTAAATATTTTTAGTTGTTAAAGCGAAGATAACGGAATATTCTCACTGTGACAAGGTGTTTGGGAGTGTTTTATTGTGGTAGGTGCTTAACTGGGTGTCTTACATAGGCTTGTCATTGTCGAAGATGCTTACTGCGATGATAAATGACTCGCGAATGATAGTGTGCGAGTAGGTGAACTTGGAAGTATTGTTAGTGGATGATAGATTAGCATACATTTCATTAATAAAAATATGGTTTGATTTTAAATTAATAGCATATTTTTAATTTATTAAGTATGTTATGTTTGCGTTTGACCGCCATCTGAACGCTTGCGTATAAGAAATCGGCAAGGCATCTAATTGAATAGATTTGTACTGTTTTTAAATACTTTAGCGCAAATACCTTTCAATGTTTAAAATAATACAATAATTTCTTTAGTTAATACTCAGCTTTTGCCAATTATTGACTATGCCGACATCTGTTATCTCGACATTACCGAAGAATTGCTGAATAAACTAGAGCGATTACTCAACACCTGCATTCGCTTTATTTTTGGTCTGCGAAAGTACGATCACATTACAGAGTCAAAACTTAAATGGCTGATGATCCGCGAAAGAAGAAATGCCAGGATTTTGGGTCCTGAATGATCCCAAATCTACTTCCTATCTAAAAGAATTTTTCACTTACCTTTCTGATATCCATTCCAATCCTCCTAGATCTAGTAGATTTCTTCTTCTCAGTACTCCTACTTATACCACTTCTTTCGTTGGCGACTCTTTTAGGGTTGTGGCGATGAGCCTTTGGAATGAGCTCCCAATTAAAATTCGGCAAGCGCTGTCTAAACCAATTTTTAAAAGGCTTGTTCGCGAATATTTTTTAAAACTGAAAAAGTAATGCTGTGAATTTTTGTGCCATTGATTCATCATCTGACAGGGATGCACATATTTATGTAAATTTATGTTTATTTATGTGTATATTTTATTTTATAAAAGTTTATTATTTATTTATTAATATTTAGTACTATTATATTTGTATGTTGTATTTTTATTTTTATTTATATATATGTATACACATGTTTTGATGCGCGCCTACAACCACATCTCATTTACTGTGGGGATGACTGGTAGAAAATGCTTTAGCATTAAGTCCTCCTTTTGTACATATTATTTTTAAGTGTGCAATAAAGAATTAAATAATAAATAAATGTTTAATCACTAATGGTACATGACATGATGGTATTTTACTTACTAAACTTTCTAGTAATCTAGCTCCACCTTCAAGTTTAAAATATGTCGCCAAGCAACTAACCACAACGTATATCAGCTGAGCTGTGGTCAAACACCTTGTCTGTCAACCATAAAAACCCTACATTAATAATGCTTGTATGTGAACATGAAGTTATTAAACATATTTGGTCAATGTAAAACAAATATTCAAGGGTCAGGTCGTGTAAATAAACGGTTACAAAAAATTTAATAATGATATTTTTGTCCAACTTACAGTCACATAATTATACATTCAGTTATAGGTACACATTGCAATTTATATAATAAGAATAAATATTGTAGGACACATTACACACAGCGCCATCTGACCCCAAATTAAGCAGAGCTTGTGTGATGGAAGTCAGATAACTGATAGAATACATAAATACTTTTTTTGTCAATACATACAGAACAAACATTTATTTATGCCAAACAAACATTTGTCCGTGGCGGGAATCGAACCCACGCCCTACAGCCAACATACCCAGACATACCCCCAATGAGCCAACAGGGCTGTCAATATAATACTAGCTGTGCCCCGCGGTGTTACCTGCAAAATTTCTTCGGGATAAAAAGTTGCTAGACAGCGGTATGAAATATACTTAACCAAATATACATTAAAATTTTCATAAAAATCAATCAACCAACATTACTCAATTTTAATATATGCTTAAAGTAGTCTGTATCATTCTAAGCGTGACTTTTTACGACGGCGAGATGTTAACAAAGCCTTTTAAGAATTGATTAAGCTTAAACAGCTTAAGCTTTTTTCTTATAAATTTTATAATGGCCTTAAAAATGACCATTCGCAGAGAGAATTAATATCATATAGAACGCGAGAATGAGTTAATTTAAAAATAAACAAACAAAAATATTTATAGGTCAAAAAAATCTTTTTTTTTTAATGTTTGACAGGCTAGGTGTTTGACCACAGCTCACCTGATATTAAGTGACGGTGTTGTCGAAGGTGGTTAACACACCTAACCTGGAATGGTACTGGCTCTCAAGTGAGGCTGCCGGAACATACCGTTAGATGCTTGGCGGCTGATTTTCAACTTGATAGGGTGGTAGCTAGCCAGCCGAGTACTAGAGAGTACCCTACCACCACGCTATGGTTTTCTCACGATGTTTTCCTTCATCGGCAGCTCAAGCTCATTGTTGGGGTTTGAACCCACGCCCTTCGGCATGCGAACCGACTACAATAACCACTGAGCTATCATCGTTAATGTTAATACGAGTCTTTGACTCTTATACGTATAACATATATATATAAATACAAGTACAAGAGTTAAAACATATAACCGTAAACGACAGCTTACAAAAGCAAAAGTCAATAAGAACTCTCATTTCCCGTTGTATAATAACATCAAATTTCGTGCACTACAGAACAAATAAAGGTGAATGGATGTATCACTCTATTAGCGAGCGTGTACTTCACACTATGTACCTGTATATACAGGCACGCCATTATTAAAACCTCTACATCTATATCAAAGGGGCACTCGATCAGTATGAAGCAGTGAGTGAAAAAAGCTTCTAATAAAAAGCGTACAAGTATAAATGAGATGACTGATGTCTTTACACAGATCCGCGCAAAAAATGCTCGTTCGCGACTTGTTCGAGCCTGCACAGCCACGGTGGGGCGTGGTGCCAGTGTCGGCGGCGACAACTATTCTCTACTTATCAGTATTAAGTGCCTGGATGACCGAGCTTTTGCTCTGCTGAAAACACGGATAAAACGACGTTTTCTAAAAATGAAACCTAGCTAGATCGATTTATATCCCCCGAAACCCCAATATATATTATATTGCATACTAAATTTCATGAAAATCGTTGGAACCGTTTCCGAGATTCAGAATATACATATATGTATATGTATATACAAGAATTGCTCGTTTAAAGATATAGATAATAAAGGAACAAGTAACAAATTAACTTACTTGGTGGCAAATCTCCTTAACAGGAGGTCTTCTAGGTACCATCGCACTAGCAGATATTCTACCGTCAAGCAGTAGCGTGAAAACAATACACACCGGAACACAGTAAGTGTTTCGGTTTGAAGGGCTAGCAAAATACCCGGGCTGTTGAGACTAACTATCGAACGTCTCAAAGTAATGAGCGCCAAAGTAATGGCCTGAACTTTGTTTTACTACTCCAAATTCTGTGTATCGCTGCAATGGTCATGGACAGGTGTTATCTCTTACCATCAGTAGAGCGCCTAACTCGTGTGATTACTGTTATATAAAAATAACAAATCTTGTAAAAGCATGCTTATAATACGTACAGAACCCTCAGACACCAGAAATAAACATTCTTACTCGAACCCTACAATTCTTGAAGAAGGTACACTACCAATTGAGCTAACATGGCAGTTAATTGTCTCGGTTCCATCACTTACTCGTTTCTTCAGATACTTTTACAAGAGAGTATATTGATAGATGCCAATTTAGCATGCGGTTGAAGAAAAAAAAAATGCTATAAAAACAAACAATTCCACAAAAATCATTTTTTTTTTTAAGTTTTTATTTCGTCGCTTGCTACCTGACCACACCTCGATCTCATCATCCATTGATTCAACTTGACCCAGAATATAATAACTGTTACTTCCTAAAATCTGGCCTACGTGTTAAATCGTTGCACAATAAGTCGTCATCGTCCCCACGCGGGCCCAAGCTGCCGGCGCCCCCAAATACCGTCCTACTTTGGACCCTAACGGTCCGAATCTGGGACACGATCACACGACCGACTACTTTTTGCCAAAAATTCGCGAGGAATGCCGGAATCTAAGGCCGAGCTAGTCGGAGCTAGTTGCCGCCCGTCGTGTCTGTTTGTTTGTTTTGTACATTAAAACTAGTTCTTTGTTTGGCGCCTTTTTGTGTGTGTCCCGTTGCGACTTGTTACTCTACTTGATTCGCGCGTGTTTTGTCCATAATTGGTGACCTGTATTCCTAAATACTGTTACGAAGGCTTTGATTTGGTACTGCGGAATAAATGTGGAAAATATATAGTAACAAGGTTCTATTTACAAAACACGTGGTGTAAAAATATCTTGTTTAGTGGTAGGTACGATGTTTTTAGATTATCGGTATAATTTCGTCGAGCAACTCTATTATATCGATGATTTTAATATGGTAATGACAAATAAGACCACGTAGTATTCTCAAAACTGCGAACATTCTCTATAGAGTACATTTAAAAAAAAAAAATATATAATAGATTAGATACTAATGGAACACTCTCCTGATGGTAAGAAATAATGACTGTCCACTGTCCATGACCATTGCAGCGATACACATTACTTTGAGTACTCCTAGTTAAACAAAGTCCAGCGCATCGCTGCTTTGGCGCTCATTACTTTGAGACTTTCAAAGGTAAGTTTCAACAGGCAATTTCGCTAGTTGCAGTATCCTTCAAACCGGAACACAGTAATGTTTACACACTACTACTTGGCTGCAGAATTTTTGTTACTGCGGCGGTGGCACCTACCTAAACGACCTCCTGCTAAGAAGATCTACTACCAAATACCTAAACAACATCAACATTTTAGTGCAGTAGGTTAAATACAAAAAGTGGTTGTGTTTTAACAAAAATTGTACTTGTTGGAATTAAAACATGTCGTCATCATCATCAGCCTTCCGGAGTAAAGGCGCTACTTGTTACTGACCACTGCCTTACGTATATCGTCACTCCATCGACCCAACTGTAGAACTGTAGAACTTCGTGGAAGTTATTTTTAAAAGCTGCATAAAGCAGCACATATTTTTTTCAAGATTTTATATTTCTCAGAGAAGACTTCAACGCGCGCTCGGTGCCAAATTTCACATTTATTAGGTACTATTTCAAATATTTGATTACCATTTATACACATTCTAAAACGTTACGTCATATAAATCTAATTACTCGAAATGGGCGAGTAAGTGCGAAGTTTCGGTAGCCTAGCTGGGAGACCATCTGGCTTCCAATTTGGAGGTCCTGGGTTAGAATCCCACGGTACGCACTACGCTAAGTTATGTGCGTAGCGATGGAGGAAAACATCGTGAGGAAACCTAGATGTCTAAGAGTTGTAAAACAAAAAGAAGAGACCTGCGCCCAGCAGTGGGACAAGTTATAAAAACAGGGTTGACCTAGATATGCACAAACCGCGAACGGATTCCATTTCGATCAAATTGGCACCAACTCGTCGCTGCGCGCGACAAGACAAGGCGGAATCAAACCACCAGTAGTGACAACTCCGTTACTTTATAGCCTCGAGAATAATTAATGCCGCTGGCTTAGTATATATCTCACTACAAAGTACGCTCAATCGTTGAAGACTTCGTTAATCTAAATATGTAGCAATGATAGCTCAGTGGTTAGCACGGTCATTTGCCACGCACGGACCGGCAAACGCAGCGTAGGACGTCCACCTACAAGGTGAACAGACGACTTAATAAAGACCGCAGGAACGCGCTGGATGCGAGCCGCTTCCAACCGGTCTTTATGGAAGTCAGTGGGGGAGGCCTATGTCCAGCAGTGGACGTCCTACGGCTGATGATGATGATAATGACCCAAAAAACGAGTGTAATGTTTTCGGGGTTCATGTATGCACATAATTATATCTGTGAGTTTCATTATTCCAATAAATGCATATAACATATATCTATTGTAAATATAACATAAATATACAAAACCCTACCCTCTCTACCCGTGGTTGCCGTAAGAGTCGGCTAAGGGATTTAATCCGGAAGATGGGCAGCAGCGTCTTCCTTGAACAATCACACATAACTGCGCTCGTCAACCCGCCTGCCAAGTGTGGCGAGTATTGGCGAAACCCTAGGAGGCCTATGTCCAGCAGTGGACGTTCTATGGCTGATGATGATGTGTGATACAAAAGGACTAATAAAATAATAATTGCTATAAAACAAAGACGCCCTTGAGATCGCTGCCGTGCAGTAGTGTTCCCAGTATACTGGCGACATTGCCACGTTGAATTACTAAGCTCAACTTTTGGCATAAGTAAGCGCCAACTTTGAGATTCCCCGAAGCGAGGAAAAGCCGCTTTGAAAGGTCTTTAATAAAAAAAATGTATCGGACGATCACGCATGCACCCATTTTAAATGCATAAACAGATTTGAATGTATGTAAGTAGTCGTGTTTGCGGGCACTGCAGCTAACGAAATAACAGGGCTGTTCAGACTAACCATCAAAAGTCTCAAAGTGATGAGCGCCAAAGCAGCGACGTCCTGGATTTTATTTTGATTTTCAAAGTTCTGTGTATCGCTGCAATGGTCATGGACAGGCGTCGTCTCTAACCATAAAAAAAAACTCTATGGCATCGTCGCCTTTGATCTGTCACAGCAAAGTAAGTAAAGGAACAAGAAGTACCGCACCTTATACATAAATATTTTCACATTTTTTTTTAATAATACATATAATCTGTGTTTTGTAGCCAGCCACTAATCGATCAAAACTATCAAAAGTCAAGTATTCTATGACATTACGGCTTTGAAAAACGCTCACAAAATACTCTCAGGCAAGCAATTAAATTCCGGAAAGATAATGCTTAGGGAAAAAATCACTAGTGAAATTCACAGTACACAAGAACTCGTTGCCATAGTAACCGGATAGATGTAGTTCGTTCCGGATCACACCGGTTCTTAACTAGGTTCTCTGTGATTCGGTATTTTTCCCATTCCATATTGTGCATAATAAATATTGATTTATGGTCGGACAGAGGCTCTTCTATTACATCGATGGCATCTTTCTGTGTCGCGTATAATCGGTTTATAAGGTATTAAATCGCTTGTAAGCATTTACTGTTTTTTTATATATATTTATATGCTCATCTAGGTAACTATTAAAGAATTTGTGTTAATTACTATTTTCATTTTATCGTTGTATCGAATTTTAATCAAATAATATAAAAAAGCAGGAGATCGTCTAGGTAGGTAGTACTACAGTAGTACCAGATATTCTGTCGCCAAGTAGTAGTGTGCTATGTATGTAGTAAACATTACTGAGTGCAGCTAGCGAAATAACAGGGCTGTTGAGACTAACCATCTAAAGTAAAATAAAGGCCAGAGTGAATAGGTATCTTCTAAGTCTGCGTGCTTCATCTTCGACCAATGAATGAGGTCAGGTGAGTTGGTGGTCAAACACGGACTTATCCGTATTTGAAAAAAAAACAGCGACGCCTTAGACTTTGTTTTGTTACTCAAAATTCTATGTATCGCTGCAATGGTCATCGAAATTCGTTATCTCTTACCATCTGAAGAGCGTGTTGGTCTCATTACTTTTACATAAAAAAATACTATCACGTGTATTAATACGCAAAGCTAAAACAATAAAATAAAATATCGACTAAAAAAATGATCAAAGACATTCACCTCTATAGATATACCAAAATATTTCTGTTACAAAGTCAAAACAAACCGTTCCGACCATAAAAATTGCCGCGACTAAACCGTATTTAGACAGCGCAATAACATTTTACAACTTTCTTTGCCCCAACCCTATAAAGACTACAATGGGCTTTGGCAAAAAAATCTAACTTTTGGTACCGAGTTTGGTACCTCCCAAAATGTCAGCACTGACTTTGAGTCTGCCGACAGATCAGAAGCTGTTTGTTTGTATAGTGATATCGAAAGCCCCAAGATAACGGTGACGGTTATTGTCTCTGTCTCAGGGACAATTTCATACCAAAATTACGCCAAGCTGTATATCGTGGTAGCGATGATAGCTCAGTGGTTAGAGCGGTCGGTTCACACGCCGAAGGGCGCGGATTCAAACCCCAACAATAAGCTTGAGCTGCCGGTGAAAGAAAACATTGTGAGGAAACCATAGCATGGTGGTAGGGTATTTTCTAGTACTCGGATGGCCAAGCACCTAACGGTGTGTTCCGGCAGCCTCACTTGAGAACCAGTTCCATTCCAGTCTAGGTGTGTTTACTATCTTCGACCACACCGTCACTTAACATCAGGTGAGCTGTGGTCAAACACATAGCTTGTCAACCTTAAAAGATATATTTACATATCATCGCCACGCACGTTTTCAGGCATAGAAAAGGTATTTCACTTTATGACAGATAGATGCGTTCCGCAAACCTTAATATTTATTCCCTTAAACACATTAGGCTTAGCGACACAAGTGTTCCTAGTGTGCAATCTAAGATAGTTATCCAGCAACCTAATGCAAATTGTCATGCTTAAAATACTAAGATAATATAATGTACAATATACTTTAATATTCACCTACAATAAATTAAAATTATTCGAAACCTAGTACCATAGAATAATAGTAGTGCGAGGTACCGTAACAAATTGCTTGTAATTATCTCTCGTAGATATGACGTAGGAATACTGATTGCGAGACATTTTGCACTCATTAAAATTAATCATTTTTTATCATTAGCACAAGACCGAGCCGAGAGACCAAACTAATAAATATATTGTGACATTTTGTATTATAATATTGTGAATTTTGTATTTTACGGCATCGACTTGCTGTTTAGCTGTTTTGGTACAATTTGTGTGATAACTTGAAATAAATATTATGGCTAAGTCACACAGCGCCTCTAGTCACAAACTAAGTAAAACTTAACTATGGGAACCAAATAGCTTATAGCATATTTATATACAATTATTTTTTTGTAAATCATCATCCACAGCCTTCTTTATCCCACAACTGGGTATAGGCCGCTGTCTTGTTATGCCATCTGCCTCGGCCCTGTGCCAATCTGGTCCAGGCTCGACCCGCGACGGTGACGATATTGTCGACTCATCTTGCGGCTGGACGGAAAACGCTCCGCCAACCTTGCCTGGGCTGTTGCAACCTTACTCCACCTGTCATCACTTCGCCTAGCAACTAATCCTGTCTAGCTCCACTTGAGGTTCATAACTGCGATACTAAGAGGAAAGCAGTCAACTGAGACATTTGAAAATTAGGAATTTCACCAAGCTATTTCTGTCGCGCCGCACGCAGCACCCGCGTACATACTGAGCGAAAGGGACAACTGCACCTCGGGCTCATTAACCCGAAATAAAATGAGCAAAATCGAGGTTTCGTATTCCTCTGTTTCCTCCTCCAAATTTAGACCGATTTTAGTATTTCTTTTAACAAGTAAATAAGAAGGATATGTTCTTTGCTTGTGCGTTTTATTTTTTAAGAATATGTCTATGAGATTGGGAATTTGAGCGTTAAAACACAGCGTTAAAACTAGGTAAATTTTAAGATTTTTGAAGATTCCTAGCTCTTATAAAAAAAACATATATAAAAAAATCAAAACAGAGGGGCATGAAACTAGCAAGTATCTACTTCCTATCTAAAAATTATTGCTATAGTATTAAAATCCTGGAAGGAAAATGGGAAAAACGTTTGTATGAAGAAAATGACGACTTGTTTCCTCTTCTCTCCATGTCTTTAATTTTGTGTACAGCCTCATGTGTAAGCGTCCACGTCTCGGCGCCATGTTTCATGCCGGGCAAGACACTTATTAAAGAGGCGAGTCTTCAGACACTGTGGAATATGACGTCGCTTGAGAATGTTGTCGAGCTTTTTAAATGCCGCCCATTTTTGAAATACATACTTGTAATACATACAGAACACTTGTAATACCCATTCACAGATTTATATTCGTCACACAAATATTAGTCCTGAGTGGGATTGAACCCACGCTCTTCAGCTCTTGAATTAGTTACACTATCGCGTGTGTGTGTGTTTGTGTGTGCATAATTATGTATGTGTGTGTGCGTGTATCGAGGAGTGTTTGCTTTCCTCTTCATTAAGAATATCAAAATATGCAGTGGTTGGACGCCCGCAAGTCGCACTCATAGCCTTTTCCCATACGCCTCGCAACTAAGTAGTTAGCTGCTATAGTTATCTGTTGCGAAGCGTATAGCATAACGGAGTAACGTGTATCAAGTCAATAGTCCGTATTTTATTGCAGTAATGTTTGTTAATTTCCTCGTTTGTATCCGAACTGCTCTGTATTTGCGTGCGCGCCGTTGATGTTTGACGTGTGTAACAATGGTACGAAGTGTGTCGCCGAGCGCGCATTCCGCGCGCGTGCCCGAGCGTGCGTACGCGCTCAGAAGGCCCGCGGAGCTGCGCCGGCGCAAGCTATGAGAGACATCGGGCTAAGAAACCATATAGAACACATTTTTCTTTGTTTTTGGCGTAGCACATTGTGCATTTTCCAGTGACAAGTATTTATTTTATGACCACCATTTTTTTTGTGTACATTTTCGCATTTAAAAAAGTTAGTACATAAATGTCACAATAGTTATAGGTAAAGATACTATGCAATCATAGTAATTAGCCTATAATTAAACTAAAATTAAAAAGCCAAATAATTAAAAAAGGCATAATTATAGAGTTAAAATGTCAATTGTTGTCAGATAGCGATCGCAAAAACATCTTGAAATTGTTAATAATATCACCAAAAATATGCACGTCAATGGCGCTATACTGACGAGTCATCGACAAGGGTGCATTGATTTGACTTTGACTAGTAATCGTAGTAGTCTTAAAAGTATTTTAAGTTCCATAAATGAAGATACGTAGCTAGATAGCTTATATATAGATAAATAGCTTATGATACGTCATAAGCGTCGACAGGTTTGGAAGCAACACGAAAAGTCATGTTTCACCACATTATATCACTTCCCCACACTCAAGCGCATGTAATTAGAAACTTTCCATTATTTTATTTCCTCTATACATAAACACACGAACAAACACAAATTATGAACATTACTACAATACGGTGACATGATTTTTCCGTGTTCCTGCCAAAAACTCTTTAGACAAAGTTTAACAGGCGAGGCGATTACGTTACGGACCGATGAAAGTGAAAGAGATGTATTTTTTTCTAATTGGGCAGATTACGGTAATCGTGGTCGTCACGTCACATCTAACGGTCTATAATACTCGTATAATACTTAGGATATGATAAGAATTAAGCGAGAAAAAAAAATTTACGCACTCAATCTATGCTTACAAGAGATCTCAAAATAAATGGCAAATGTATGACTTTGAGCGTTGATTGCTTCTTTTTAATGAATGAAATAATGAAAATATATATACAAAAAACCTTTCATTAAATGATATACATGTGAGATTTTTTTCTGATAATAATAGTTTTAAGTGTACTGCCCGAAAGTTAACTCGGTATCTGTAGTTGCTAGCTTTTCAGTATACGCGGCATGTTGTTACTTGGGCCATACCCACGGACGTGGCTCGCTTGGACGGATGAATTGTCGTGTTATTTACTATCACTAATGGATTCTGAAAAACATTGCCAGAATCCAGTAATTTCTTATTATCAAATTATGTACAGTTATCTTCTAATCATTAACTTATTATCTGCCTGAAATAAACTTCATTGTTTTCTCTCTTTTGCAGCAATGATAGCAGTGGTTAGCGCGATTGGTCCACACGCCGAAGGGCGTGGGTTCAAACCCTAACAATTAGTTTAAGCTCCTAGTGAAGGAAAACATCGTGAGAAAACCATAGCGTGGTGGTAGGGTACTTTCTAGTAGGTACTCGGTTTGTTAGCTAGTTAAAAATCTGCCGCCAAGCATCTAACGGCATGTTCCGGCAGTCTCACTTGAGAGCCAGTTCTATTCCAGGCTAGATGTGTTTACCATCTTCGACACATACCTAGCCTAATAAAAAGAAATTGCGGCTTTTGAAAATTTGCGCTAAAAATTCTGTTATGACAGCCAGTAAATATGTCAGCAACGATCGTTTGTTAATTTTAAGCCGTCTTTACTTAACTGTACACGCAGGTAAACAAATAAAACCATCGTTGATGATGCAAAAATTAATATCTACCTTCAAAGTGTCGCCTTCACCGTTGGCCGACCGTTTTGTTCTGCACGTCCCTTGTTCATTGTCCCTTGTACATTTTGTTAATCTGTGGTTAGTTCTATTATTTGCTCATTATTTTTTTATGGTAATAATATGATTGAGATGTTTTTTTCTTAAAGAAACTTAATAATTATTGAAGTTTTAAGGATTGAAATTTTGAATATTTAAGGCGAGAATGCGGATAAGTTTCTTTCGTTTATGTGTAAAAATAGTTGTTTTATTTATAGCACGGAACTTCGTGTGTGAAGGTGGGAAAAATGTATAATGTGATGAATTACGAATTTTCGTGCTGCTTCCAAAACTCCATCGAAACTTGTAGTAAAGTCACCACTACTTTATTAGGGTATGACCGGACTCGATCAAGATTTACTTTGTGTAACTTTGACTTAGACTTATTTAATTTATGATACTAGAAAATATCAAAACATAAAATGCGAAGCCAAAATCAAAGGAAAAGGAAAAGTAGCAAGCAACGGCAAGCATATTAATTGGTTTTATTATAGTTTTTAGGATTTGTGTTATAATTGAATCCTACACATTATGAGGCGTAAAATTAAATTTCTTTGTGCATCAAGAAGTTTTAAGACAAAAAGACTGAGGTTTCTTAAAAAATGGACATTCAAAATCTTGCACGTGTTTCGTGTTCTCAAGCCAAATAATGTGTAATTACTTCTCATTATTCTAAAGAACGACCAAACGTTTGTTTGCTTTAAACCGGCTTGTTATTAAAGGATTTTAGTCAAAGTTTGTTTTGTATTTTTGTACAAACGTGTCATGGCGATTACGAAGCTTTATTTTGCTAAATGAATTGCCACATGTTGATAAAACTATCACTCGTTGAAACAAACACAACTAATATATCTTAAAAAGATAATTGTTCACTTAGCAGGCAGTAAAACGTGGTTGTTTAAAAAAGTATAACAAAACACTTCCTTGTTTTTGTGTATTTGTTGACTTTCTTATTAATCTTTACAGATTGACTATGCCCGTTTATCTGTCATGGCCCTTTTGTTTAAAGACTTTATAGAATTATAACATTTAAATTTAGAGAATCTATATATAATTTTACCTGTTAAGATTATTATTAATTGTGAAAAAAGAAGTTTTCTGTTTTTTTTAACATATAATATCAGGCCACGCATACCTAAACTATAGGACAGTGGCCAGCTATAATTTATTTTAAAAAGACGATTATAAAAACTGGCGAATTGAGAACTTTCTCATTTTCTTGAAGTCGGTTCAAAGCATAATACAAGGTAATAAATATTACATTATTTTCTTACACACACGTTAATTTTTCAATTATAAACTTTTTTAGCCGCGTTGAGCGATTTTTGTGTAGGGCAAAACTTATGGGTTCGCGTCACCGACATGCCAATGTGTACGCGTAACCGAGTGACGCCGAGGACGAGATAGTACCGCTATCAAAGTTTTTACTTCTGTCGGCAGTCCTTGTTACTGCCTATTTTGGGTCCTTTGATTTTTAAATAAGACATTTTTGGTGTGCTAATTTTATTTTTCAGGATAGAGTGGGATGGGGAATATTGAGAGAAGTAAACAGCAACGACAGAGTATCTCTAACATAAATTCGCTTCAAAGTTTATGATCTGCACTAAGCCGCAAAATATCTCCGCTAACTCATCACTGTCATTAGTAGAGTGCTGTACAGATTAAATAATAATAAAGCTTGGAAGTAGAGTAACCCGAAATGCAAGTAGAGCGCGCACACTTTGCCTCGATTCAGAACCTGCCAGGCCGGTGGCTTACCGAGAAATAAGTACAATTAAGTACTTTTATAATGAATCGGCAAATGATTACGGAGTCCTTAATGCCTAATTTTCATATGCATGTACTTCGACTTTTGCAATTAATGTCTAACGTCTTTACAGTCAAAGTCTTGTCTTGGACGTCCAGTCCATGTTGTTTGAGTCCAGTCATGCCTTAGCAAAGTAGTATAGCAATGACAGCTCAGTGGTTAACGCAGTCCGTTCACATGACAAAGAGCGTGGGTTCAATCTCCAACAATGAGCTGAGGGCTGTATTGGGCTCGGTGTGTCTCGGACTGTATGGCAGTCAAACCGCGAAGCGTCGGCGTCGTCCGGCGACAAACCGGAGCGCGGCATCCATTACTCCCGGAAATACACTTTGTCTCGCTCCTAGTATTTACGTCAACAAGGTGACTGCCACTCGCGCCTAGATCTAAATGAACATAAAGAGAAAAAACACGGATAAGTGCGAGTCAGACTCGCCCACCGAGGGTTCCGTACAAACTAGTAAGTATGATAAATTATCGTTCTCATTCCTTGCATAAAGACCCTATTTTTTTGTGATTAAATTAAACATGTATGTACATTGTACAGTTTTCGGAATGTTTTCCTTTATGTGTACTATCAAATTCAATCAGTTCAAATTTCATCGTTCTAGGTAAACGGAAAGCACCCTTTAGGTTTTGATTCCCTTGTAAGTGTCGAAATATGCGGTGTTTTGTGACATAAACTGCTGTAACTTTTTTTACAATAACTAAAAACTATGATTTTTCACAGCTGCAAGGGACTATGTATAAGGTTTTAATTTCAAATCGATTTTTCACCCGTTCCCAAGATGTCTTGACAGATGGACAACAAAGTGATCCTATAAGGGTTCCGTTTTTATTCCTTTTGAGGTACGGAACCCTAACTAGTCGGAAACTAACTCGAACAGGAAAATCGGTACATGAGTTTGAATTCTTTCTATCTAATTCATAGAATTCGGGTTTAACAATTTTTTTTATGTTCAAGTAATGAGATGAATGATAAACATTGACCATTGCAGCGATACACAGGACTTTGTGTAACAAAACAAAGTCTATCACATCGCTGATTTGGCTCATTAGTTTGAGACATGGGACTGAATCAGAATATTCTAAGCAAGCGTGCTCCATCGTAGACCGCGTCATTATTTTACATCAGGTGAGGTTTGACGTTCAATGACAGTCACAAAGGATTCCCAAGAAAAAACATAACTAATATGAAGAGAAGTTTTTTTTTTAACTCCAAATACTTAAAATTGTATCGTAATGTAAACTCAACAAGCAAATAAATTAATATAAAAAAAATATATATATATTATAATTATTATATGTAATTTGCCGCCAAGCATCTAACGGTGTGTTCCGGCAGCCTCACTTGAGAGCCAGTTCCATTCCATTTACCATCTTCGACCACACCGTCACTTAACATCAGATGAGCTGTGGACAAAAACACCAAGCCTGTCAGCCATAAAAAAAATATATATATCATAAGACATTACACACAGCGCCATCTGACCCAAAACTAAGCAAAGCGTGTACTACGTGAACCAAATAACTGATAGAATACTTTTTTTTGTAAATACATACAGAACAATCAGCCACAGAACAGTTATTTATTTATACCACAAAATGTTAGTCCTAGGAAGGAATCAAACCAACGCTCTACAGCTCTAAAAACAGATATACTACCAATGAGCTAATAGGGCAATCGCTATGATGCGAGAATTTGAATTAAGTAAAAAAAAATATGTAAAAATTCTATATCTTGCAGCACAATTAGCCATACTAAGTGAAGGTTAGACGTTTTTAAAAAACAGAATCGCTATATACTTTTAATAATAAAACTTCCTGTGAGATCGACTTGCTCTGGGCCAATTTATCCGCTGCTATTGACTTGTACTTCAACAGAAAATATGTATATATGTCTAGAATCTTTTCATTCAGTTATCGATGCTGAAAAATGTAAAACAATGTACAAAAAAGCCTCACAAAAGCGTCTTTTGATCGGTCTTACTATCGTTTTCTGTCTTGGTTGTTAGATTTGTTCCACCACCTTCACATTGCTACTTGTTTCTATTGAACACAATTGAACACCTTTTGCGCAATTGTGCCTTTACCTTTACAAGACGAATAGAGAAGTGGGCGGTCTGATTTGTCACACCTGCTCGGGTTAAAAAGTTTTTTTTATTAATATGAGAATAAAAACTTTTTACGTAGAATAGGTTTACGCTTGACCATGTCACACCGAAGCTTACATAGAATCTAAGGTAGAGAACGGTCGTCCAAAAGTATCATTTTTTTTTTGAAGATTGCATAAGTTCTGAAATAATGCTGCAGGGGTGAAGCATATTAATTTACTAGATTTACGTATATCGTAAACAATAATAAATTTTACAAAAACAAATTGATTTCATTCGTGTTAACACAAACACGGCTAGGTTACATTGTTTTATTACGGAATTCCGGAAGGTAGGAACTATTTTAGTGACCACACCTATGGCGTAAACACCACTGAAAAGTGACAGGAAAGCAAAATACGCCAAGAGTCAACACGTCCTGAGAATGCCTCGTGTCGGCAACTGATTACTGCAGCGAGAAAAGAATATATAAATACTGGTAGTTATTTTAATTACAAGTTTGTAATTTATTTCTGATTTTAGTTTTATATGGTTAATAGTTAAATTCATTTCGGATCATTACTTGAAATTATTTTTAACACTCCTACATAATTGGTTCGAATAAATATTAAAAATAGTAAAGAAAGTAAAAATATAACTCTTAAGCTTAAAATACGCAATTTCGTTTACTTGAATGACATATTTTTTTCAGTTATTTTGGTATAAAAATTAAACTAACGAACCAAGTTTGATGAAATTTCTATTTCTATTTCTATTGAAAAGTAAATCATATTAATTAAAAAAAAAAAATACTTTCTAAGTCGGTTTACAAAGTTAAGTCACTTCACTACTAGTAAAAAAAGTCGCTTTCTCTGTCCCTATATCCCTATGTATGCTTAAATCTTTAAAACTACGCAACGGATTTTAATGCGGTTTTTTTTATAGATAGAGTGATTCAAGAGGAAGATTTATATATATAATACATGTATATGCACCACATTAGTATCAATATTGCACCTGTGTGAAGCCGGGGCGGGTCGCTAGCTATTTATAAAACATAAATAAAACTTACAACCAAATTACACCTCCTCCTTTTTTATAGTCGGTTAATGGGCAGCGCCACTGGCGGGGTTAGATGGTAATTGTTTTGTCAATTCTCAGATGCATTTACTAGATCTACTGGTTCTAAACATTGTCTACGTAAGTTTAAAATTAATTGAAACACAATTGGGACTATCGATGCGTAACACGTTGTATGTTTAGGTAGTATCTAGCGGAGCATCTGCTAGTTGCTCTCAGCGATTGCTATGATTAGCTTTTAGATTTACATTTTCGAAAGGGTTTCAACGGATGTTTTTACTAGGGCGTCGTCGCCTGCGCCCGTAATGGCCTAATAAGTAATTATCGTTCGTAACAGTTCGGGAGTGTTCTATGTGTGTTATAAGCATGTATTTACAACAAAAAAAAGTATAAAAGTATTCTACCACTTATCTGGTTCCCATAGCTTCACTTAGTCTGGGGCTAGATGAGCAACGGTTTCAATACAACAAAATGTTATTGAACATTTATGTTTGAAGAATGAATTGAGCAAAATACTTATTTTGCTTGCCTTAGCAAAATCAAGCTTATAGTTTAAACTTGCATTGCTATACGAATCGTGTCAGGCTAACTTACCTTTTCAATTATTCCCAATCTTCAACGGCCTTTGACAATATCGTATTTAATTCTAAATCAATTTCAACCTTCAACACCCCACAGCGTTGTAAAGCTTTCCAAACAATCGCTGACCAAAATATTTACTTTTTATGAGCTACTGTTCCTTTTATCTTCAAAAGGTCTTTTGTCACATTGTCAGGGCAAAAGATCAATAAGGCTTCGTAAAGGTAAGTCGAACCTGAGTGACAAAGGTAAATTTGATTTATATAGAGCCCGGTATTGATTTGTACAATATTCAAAGGGAGTAGAAACAAAGGCGGTTTTAATAGCACCTTGCGAGTTCTGAGAATGGTGCCGCTTATTTTTAGGGTTCTGTATACGAAAAGTGGGACGGGATCCTAACACAAAACTCTGTCTATTTGGTTGTCTGTCATACTACTCGTAATGAACTAAATTTCACTGCCCTGTTGGTTCATTGGTAGTATATCTGGTTCTAGAACCGTAGGGCAGTCCCACTCAGGACAAACATTTTGTGGTATAATCAAAAATATTTGTTCTGTGTCTGGGTGTTCTGTATATATTACAAGTATACAAAAAAAAGTATTCTATCAGTTATCTGACTTCCATAGTACAAGCTTTGCTTAGTTCGGGGTCAGATGGCGTTGTGTGTAATATCCTACGATATTTATTTATTATATTATATTCTTTAATAAATTATTCATCTGTATTCAGTGATGGATTAGTGATATAAGTCAATTTAATTGATATTGAATCTCTAAATAAATCAAAATTCTTATGAAACAGAAAACCATATCAATCGACGCGACGTGGCGTACGATGAAGTTTACAAAGAATATGATTAACTATCTATAATTACTTTATACTTTTGTTTACTTACATACCTGAATATAAAAAACATGTTTTAATATATAATGTAGGTAACAAACAACATGAATAGTTAAGCAACGATCTAACTTCTAAAGTAGTGCGAGTATGCAGCGACATCTCTGTGCAACATGTTAAACTAACTCGAGTAAAGCTTTCTACAATTAAACCGCAGCGTTTCTTCGACACCGCTTGACACTTTGGTATAAGCGTAATGTACTAGATGGCGCTAGTTTATTTTTTGTCTTATGTCGGTTATTTGAGAAAACCACGTGTCCAAACTTCTTCGGCTTCGCACGGATCCAATCTAATTTAGCCACTTGATTTAAAATAATTACATTGTAAACCGTATCAAAATCCGTCCCGTAGTTTCGAAGAAGTAACCAGAAAAACAGACAGACGTATACAGCGAAATTGTAAGTTTGTGTACTATACTTAATCAGAGATAGAAATAAAGATAGACAGCGCTGTTGTTAAGCAACTGCGGAGAAGCCAAAAAGGAGGGTCATATTTTTGATCTGTATGTAGGTATGAATAATTATATTATGTACTTATGTCCGTTCCTATTAACTGCTAAAAAGCAGAACAATTTTTGAGTATTTTTAGTTTATTTCGTGACATCTATGGTAGATGTAGATATGGTTACCGCAAAACATGTACCGGTGTTGTGTGTGAGCTCCGTGATTCCGGAAATCCGGAGCCGCGACAAAAATAACCGGCTTTGTTTCGTAACCGCTATATTTGCGCGGATTTGCTTTGTTTTATTTAGTAAACCGCCAAAATGAGATCAAGTATTGTAGGTACACAAACATAATGTGGGATGATAGCTCAGTAGGTAGCACGCTCCGTATCCACGCCTAGAGTTTGGTTCAGATTCCAACATTAAAATTAAGCTTCCGGTGAAAGGAAACATCGTAAGGGTACACGGAACCGAGTGAATACCATAACACTCTTTGTATTTAACAGACATTTCGATTTACTTGTAAACACTGTTTATAGTTAAACGATGCTTATAGTCGCCTATCTCATTGCCATGCGTGGCATTTCACGTCAATGAAAAGCTGAAAGAGTATGCTAAGAATTGTTTAACTTTAAGTAACGTTAATAAGTAAGGCTTCTAGTCGTGACGCACATAGGTAATTATGTGTTCTGGTAGCCGTGCATGATAGATGGTCCACGTTTATCTGTAGGCTTTAGTTTGAAAAGCGATGATATTATTTAAAATCATTGTTCCTTGCCATCAGAATTACTTAGCAGGAGGTCGTCTGGGTAGGTACCACCGTAGTACCAGATATTCTGCCGCCAAGCAGTAGTGTGTAAACAATATTGTGTTCCGGTTTGAAGGGTACTACAGCTAAGTATTACTGGGCTGTTGAGACTAACCATCAAAAGTATCAAAATAATTAGCGTCAAAGCAGCGATGCCCTGAACTTTGTTTTACTACACAAAGTTCTGTGTATCGCTGCAATGTTCATGGACAGTCGTTATCTCTTACTATCAAGGAAAGCGCCTCTTTCGTCTCCTTACTTTTACATTACAAAAAAATTGTTTAAACATGTGTATCTATTATACATTAACTCGATGATGCGGTCGTAAATAAAGCCTAGAGTAGAATATATGTACCTATTACCTTGAAAAAGATCTAGATTATATCTCACAGGAAACAAGTAGCGTGTTCCATTCCCTGTCTATAAATATTAGAAACGCATCACGAATTCGTTCAAGTCTAAGTACATATATCTATCTGTAACAATAACAGTATGGGTATATTACGAGTTGTCGAGTGGTCAATAGAGACGGGGTTTTCCTTGGCCGGGAGTTGAACCAGGTCGTATCCATGCCAACTAGCACACAACACAATGCCTTCCTGAATCATTCAGTTCTTCGTTATTAGTAAGAGTTAAAGTAGAAAGACAGGAAATTTATTACACGTGGAACTTGCGACATACTCTGCAATGAGTGAATTTTATTGAATTTTTATGCTGTAATATGTATAAAAACCCTGATCAGGGATTTTTATGTATTTCTAGGTAACTTGTGGACACCTAGAATGTCAACGGTTAAAACGGTTTTGTAGCGATGATGGCTCAGTGGTTAGCGCGGTAGGTTCGCATGCCGAAGGCAGTGAGTTTAAGCCCCAACAATGAGGTAGAGCTACCGGTGAAGGAAAACATCGTGAGGAAACCGTAACATGGTGGTAGGTTACGTTCTAATATACGGGTGGTTAGCAACCACCCTTAAAGTTAAAAATCTGTGAAGCACCTAACGGTGTGTTCCAGCAGCCTCACTTGAGAGCCCGTTCCATTCCAGGCTAGGTGTGTTTACCATCCTCGAGTTACTCACTATGATTAATTGTTTGTTCAGGCTAGGCGTTTAGCCTGAGCAAACACCTAATCATAGAAAACATAATATACAGAACACCCAGACTGGACAAATATCTATGTTCGTCACACAAATATTAGTCCTGAGTGGGAATCGAACCCTATATACTCCCGAAGCAGAACTTCTATCGAATGAGCTAACGGGGCAGTAAAGTGTACAGTTTTTGTGAATTCGCCAATTTGCATCGTACCAGCGACAGCGTGGTCTAGGATGACCTAATCATAACTCAACTGGTTGCCAATGTACGGTCTGTAGTGCGGTATATGTTAAACGGCAGGTATGACAGTGAGTTTATTATGCTGATAGTAAGAGAAAACGCCTGTCCATGACCATTGTAGCGATATACAGAACTTTACTTGGCGCTCATTAGTTTGAGACATTAGATAGCCTCAACAGCCCAGTAGTTTCGCTAGCTGCCCTTCAAAAGTACACAGTAATGTTTACACACTACTGCTTGGCGGCGGAATATCTGATACTGCGGATACTTACTGCTAAGGAGATCTACCACCAAGTAAAGTGCGGTCGGCGCACTGAACCACAAAATATTTCAGCAAGTTTTCTTGCTACTCTGTACCCAACTTTTTACGGCACCTTGAATACCATTTCAATTTTCTTTCTAGAATATTTGATAGCCCTAATAACAGTGTAGACTTGTGTTTACGCACATCTATATCCAGAATATGTAGAAATCGATTGAAAGGTTCGACTTATGTCTCTGTAAGGTCGTTTGCCTGAAAACCACTACATTGAGCTACTTAGGGCTTTTAACTACATTCGGCACTTAAAAGCCTCTAGCACGGAAATTATAAGATATTTGTTTACGATCTAGTTACCAAAAAAAACCTTATAACTTGAATCGTATTAATAAATCTAAGTCAACAATTCAATTTTCAAACTTATGTTAGTAACGTCTATTTCCGCAATCGATACAGATAGTAGGTACACGGTGACCCAGTTCTTCTATAATACACTTCAAAATCTATTCACTCGGGTTGTTTGTGTCGTTTTATTGTGACGTCGTTTTGTGTCGAGTTAAGTTTGTGACAGGAGGATACATCTTTAATATTTATGGCCATGTAAGCTTTTTGATCTGCCTGACGTGGGTTCAATTCTCATGACAAAAATGTTTTTGATAACTTACCTCTTACCATTAAGAGAGGTTCTCGTTCGTATTGTTAATTCTAGTATAAAAACGTATAGGTAATTTAAAAACGCCTAGTGGGGCTGCGCCTCGGACCAATAATTAATCAAGTTTTTATTTCAAGTTTTTGTTGGGCTTGTGTTAGCGGCAAACTGATCAGTAGGTACTAACTGATTAAGTACCTACTTGGATAAATAAAATAGTAAAAATTCTGAGATTTCATGAGATTGCAAAATCCAGATCCAGGAAAGAGTCCAAAAATCCTGAAATCTCAGGACAAATCCAAATCAAATGGTATTGTCATCGGTGATTTATTGATTGTTTGGCGCCGACTCAAAATTACTACTAAATTAAGTTTTTTCGTCGATTAAAAAAATTATGATTATTTTCGGCTTTTTTATGCGATTGCGATAAGGTTGTTGACCTCGCACCGCCTGGCGACCTCCGATGCTTCTTATTTTTAAAAAGTAACGAAACTTATCGAACTTCAATAGGGTTGAGATGAAAAATAAACAATAATTTGAATTCCCGTAGGTGGTAACTAGGTTCGACCTTTTTGAGTTTTGTATTTATAATCTTCTCTAGTCATAACAGGCTAAATGTTATCTAAAATGGTAACTTTATAGTAATAACAATAACTCGATGACCTCAGATGTTAGCTCGTTTGGTAATTTGCTTAGTTGGTAGCTCTGCTTTATGACCTGCAGGATTTGTGTTCGATTCTCATCCATGACAAATATTAATGTGGCGTATGATATCTTAGGGTGCTAAAAAATATAGAAACTCTTCATTATACACACTAGAATATAAGTGGCTAAATATAATAAGTAACGGCCTTATCGCTAATAGCGATCTCTTCCAGACAACCAGATTAGTAAACTGGTTACGGAATAAGAATTGACGGGATTTTTTTAACTATTAAGTCATAAAAATTAAACTAATATGAATAGTGCATATATTTCGTAAAGATATGTATATAAATAAATATACAAGCTATAATAAACATTAAAAAATATAAAATGTTATGAGGTAAAGGGTCCATTAAATAAAAAATAAAAAAACAAGAATTTCTTGAACGAAACAAAAAAACATGATTGCATAAAAATAGCCAGTGCCACTTGGATTGATATACGGTTTCTAACGATACTCCATACAACCAAATCAGTTCAGGCATTTAAAACTTATGGAGGAATAAAGAAACTCACATACACACATCATGAAACCTGATAACATTGCACTCTTTTTGAGGGAAGTCGTGTGAAAATTGATTATACAGTTAGACAGCCCTAGCCAACAAGTACCGCGCTTGACAGATTTTTTTACGATATTCAGTCCGTTTTTGGTTATTAAAATACACGACGTGTATAAATTGTGCCCTTGGTCTCAACATGATTGTCTTGCCATTTCAGCATGACATATTGTAGATAATTTTAAGATTACACCATGAGCGAAATTAAGTGGAATCGTTTTATCGAAAGTCATTGAACTTATGAACATTGAACTATTGATAAATTCACTGGCTATTAAATATTTGCCGTGGTGGTGCCGGCGGCGTAAGAATAGTACCCCACCTGTGTACTACCCGTAATAATTTAAAAAACTACCCAATACAAATACAAATACTACCCGTGGTTGCCGTAAGAGTCGGCTAAGGGATGTAATACGGAAGATGGGCAGTAGTGTCTTCCTTGAACAATCATACCTAACTGCGCTCGCCAACCCGCCTGCCAAACGGCGAGTATTGGCAAAATCCCCCCTAGGAGGAGGCGTATATCCAGCAGTGGACGTCCTATGCGGCTGATGATGTGTGATGATTAAATATTACGATATTCTCAAGTATTTTATGATAAATCAAGTCTGAGTCCTAACAATCGAAGTCACAATAAGTAAGTTTAAGTCGAGACTGTTGGCTTAATAAAATTGCGGCACTTTACAGAGAGCTTCGACGGAGTTTTAAAACAACACAAGTGATGCGAATTTAAAACCATTATAGGAGAGTTAGGGTTTTTGAAACCTTTTAGCTCAACCCTTAATATAGTATTGGCATAAGTCTAGTCTGCATGGGTATGATTGTTCTTTATAAGCATTATTCTTGCATATACCGTATATGCTAAATCGGAATCACGTATATGATATAAAAGATTTTATTTCACAGCTCCACAGATACAGGGTACTTAGCACATTTTTTTTAAACTTTAAATAAACTTAAACTATACGCAATACAGGGAGAGGTAAAGTAATATAGTTTACCTAGGCTACTAGGTAAGGTAAGGTTAGGTAACTAGGCTGGTTTGTGTGCATAACGCGAGCAGAGCAGCGACCGACCACTTGCCGCATGTGCCGCCATCCTCAACCATATCTGAGGGAAGAGAGCGACCGAACAAGAGATGCTCGAGGCATGTATATTGTATACAACCCTTATTTAAATATTTCTCTCTTTCTCCTCTTTCCTGTGACAGCAATTGCGGGTAAAGATTCCTTCCATACTGAGTCGGTTTGTTCCCTAGTGGTGTCGTATACGTGTATATAATCATGTATATGTTGCGGATAAATTTAACTTGCCTTAAGTAAGAGCCATACACCATTGCTATTCACCGATTCCTAATCCATTGTCGTAGTTACAATTAAACAATGTGATTAATTAGTTAATTATAGCCACAGAAGTGTGTATTATTGTCCGACCACATAATATGTGTATTGTTATAGGTACTGTATTGTGATATGGCTTCGCAATTATTAATGTAACGGTAAACATCTCGCCGGTCGTCAGGTGGAAACAGAACGCATCGCCAATACCTTATTTTTTAACCGACTTCGAAAAAGGAGGATGTTCTATGTTCGACTGTATGTATTTTATAAGTATACAATAACAATAATTATAATTAGAAAGTTGTTTGTAATAACTTATAACAATTATATTTTTGTAGCGACGACAGCTCGGTGGTCAGTAGCGTGGCTAGGGGTGGGCGAGGGGCTGCTTCGCCTACGCCCAGCTCGCCTCGCACTGAAAGGGGCCTCACGAGAAGCCCTAGAAAATATTCACTATGTTAAAGTATAGTTTACAAGTGTTTTGTTTCCTTTAATATTTATATAATTATTTTATCTATAACTTCTGGCAAATCAATCAAAGAGTGCTTAAATAGTAATAAAATTTATCTGACCTAATTATTTTATACTTTATACCAGTTTTCCCATCATAATTTTTAATGGTTGACAGACTAGGTGTTTGACCACAACTCACCTGATGTTAAGTGACAGTGTGGTCGAAGATGGTAAAGCACACCTAGCTTGGAATGGAACTGGCTCTTAAGTGAGGCTGCCGGAACACACCTTTAGATACTTGGCGGTAGATTTTCAACTTG
Source organism: Biston stratarius (assembly GCA_950106695.1). Lineage (NCBI taxonomy): Eukaryota > Metazoa > Arthropoda > Insecta > Lepidoptera > Geometridae > Biston > Biston stratarius. Next base: position 15,962,611 of record OX467109.1, on the reverse strand, counting down.
AGGGTGGTAGCTAGCCTGCCGAATACTAGAAAGCACCCTACCACCACGCTATGGTTTCCTCACGATGTTTTCCTTCACCGGCAGCTCAAGCTCATTGTTGGGGTTCGAACTCACGGCACGACCTTCGGCATGCGATCCGACTGTGCTAACCACTGAGCTATCATCGCTACAAGCTATAATCAACTAGCTGGGTCGTGCATACTTTTGAATTGTCTAACCCCGATATTTATACACAAAGGGTCTCGCTGTCGCGACTTCGCCCGCTTCTAGATTAGTCCATGCTACGCTACTGTCACTACTGACAGTTAATTCAAATTCAAAGGCAAATATTGGTTGGTCGGTTTAATGATTGGATTCATACGACAATACTATATTGTGTATGGTACCTATGTGTACAAGTATATACACACAGTTAAGCAATAGCACACTAATATTATATCGCAAGATATTCCGTACTCGGTCCACAAGGGTCCTGGGATACCTACTCAAGAGAATTACGGGGCATTAAAGCTATTCAACTCATTTTTGATTTCTGTTTCCCTTCATATTCCTATTGCCCAAATTACTAGTTTTCCTTGTTTAATAATACTTTTAAATGTTTTATAGAATTATTTTTATTTGACCTTTTTGGTGAAAATAGATATAATTTTTTTGTTAATCTGTCTGTCTTAAACTGACCCGTCCAAAAATGTTTTTCAATTGACGAGTTGTACATTTACAAAAAAAAAAGTTTTTTAAATTATAACGGACATAATTATCGTTTTTAACATTATATTGAAACATTTGTTCAATTATTAAATTCAAAAATTTGTGAGTACTTTCTTTTGTGTGTTCTCTGTTTCTGTTAAGTGCCAACAGTTTAACCACTCATCGACCGTATCGTCACTTGCATCTGATCCGATTGGTAACAGTTCGGTGAGCTGTCACGACCCGGCGCCGTCACGTGGCGTCACGCACCTGCGTGTCACGCGCCACGGCTCACGCTGCACCACGGACATGCCGGGAATACGTTTTGGAGACTAATTATAATAATAATACAGCAAGGTAGCTAATGAGTAACGACATTTTTTTATGGTCGACAAGCTTGGTGTTTGACCACAGCTCATCTAATGTTAAGTGACGGTGACGGTGACGAAACACACCGTTACGTGCTTGGCGACATATATTTAGCTTGCCGAGTAAATAGAAAGTACCCTACCATCATGCTATGGTTTCCTCACGATGTTTTTCCTGACCGGCAGCTCAAGCTCTTGAATTGTTGGAATTTGAACCCACTCCTTTCGTCGTATGAACCGATTGCGCTAACCAATAAGCTACGAGAATCATCGGTACAAAAAAATCTATAGAATTCTATTTTTGTACATTCTCTGGAAGGCTGCAAAACCCTATACAACGATGTAGAATATCTTGTTTAACGGATTTCTGTCAGATGATAAATAAAATAAATATATCTCGTAGGAGATTTCACACAGCGCCAAGGAAAGCTTATACTATAATACAGTTTAGTTTTAGTTTTTTTTTTAATAATTACTAATACTTATAATACATACAAAACAAACATAGACGTATATGTTCGTCACACAAATGTCCTGGTTGAGCATCGAACCCACGCCCCATAGTTACAACTAAATGAGGTAACAAGGACTCTCTCCTGATGGCAAGACACCGTGACTATTGACCATTGGTCTAAAGTAAATCTGTTATGAACAAAAAAGTAATTTTTGAAGAATATATTTTGGAGTTACACAATTTTATTGCGCCTGTGACAATGACACTGGTTGGACTCAAAACAACCGTCATTTTTTTCCCAGCGCTAGCACGTTGACCCCGGTTGAAGATCTAGAAGAAGAATTTGGCATAATCAAACCTGTCTCTAAGGTGTCTCATCTCCCATTTGCAAACCCCTGAGCTGAAATGAACCAGAAACAAAGAAAGACCATCTATAACACTACGAATGCACAAAATTCTTTAATTCCTCTTTTTTGCTCACCGAATTTGTCGATCTGAGTCCGAAAAGCAAGATATTCTATCAAATATGTTTGTATCACTTAGAATTTTTTAACTGCGATTTTTTTTAATGTTATTTCCCTTTGTCATTACCCATTCTTGTCGGTTTCATCTTTATTATAAAGCCATTACATCTTAATAGGACAGATTACTAGTTCTTCCGAAAATTCTCACGTGTTTTTTGTTGTTATCATCATTATTTCAACTTTTTATTTATTGGTTTTTTATATTTTCTGACACAATGGTTTTCCGCGAATTGCAAGAAAAGTATTCACGGTAAATACATATATACCTATAAATATATAGAATTTGTGGGTTTTAAAGGAATGAGATAAACTCCTGCTTAGCGAGATTATGAAACCATTTGAAAGTATTATGTAATATTACGAAAATACTATTTTATGTAAAGCGTGACCAAATTGAAGCGTGCTTTAAAGAATTTGAACGCTTTACGGGCGAAATCTGCGTTAGAGTATTGTTTTGATTTGGTCCAAGACGATGGTAAAATGAAATGAAAAACCGCAGTAAGTATTTTTAATATCTTTATTTTTTTCGCAATAGTATCGTCACTAAAATGTGAATGTATGACCCGAACAAAATATAAAATGTATGGAATGCGTAAGTACCTAAATACCTTTTGAAGGGTGATTCTAGTAACAGCAAATAAATACATAGAACGAACAACAATCTCTGGTCATCTACAGAGATATACATATGAGTGACAATGGATATTTTTCTACACATAAAAATCTATAGATTTCATCTAACATCGATCTTAAATTACACTATATACAAACATCTATACATAATAATACAATCGACCAACTTTAAGGGAACTCTACATATCTACTATGCGTACAAAATATGCTTTGCATTGTATTGTTTTCAACTTTATTATGTAGTATTCAGTAAATTAAACTTTGCAGATCGATTCCTTTGCAATCGTCAATATTTACTTGATAAAGTACGTCAATAACCCTGTTATTTACACTAACATCCTAGGGATAAGTTATAGATTCTAAAATGTAAATTCGTCTACACGTGCAGTGCAGTCGTCTATCTTATGTGTCTAAACCATGATAGTGTTACCTATTATGCTCTCCTTGTTATCGAGTAGTTCCGAATACCCTGACTCATCACTACAAGCACTGTCGTTGTCCCCTATGCTCTTATATACCTCTGTCTCAGTGCTAGAGGTCAAGCTATCGACATCCGTTAAGTTATCGATGAGCGATTCGAATTTGCTGTCAAAGTCAGCTAGAATTGTATCGACACCTAAGGGTGGGTAAGTAGATCTACGCCTGAAAGCGTTCTTCTCTCCGATAGGTATGTGATTGACTTCATCAGATACGTTGCCCGAATTGAAGCTCCTGGAACTCTCCCGTAAGGCGCCATCTTCGAAGTTGTAGTGTGAAGCTTTATCGGTGGGTTCTTTGTGTGTATCTTCCTGCGGTAGAGAGGGCAGCGAGGAAGGTTCGGTATCGGAGGCAGCCGTGCTGGCGGTCTCGCAGCCAGAGGAAACAGACCCGTCGTCGCTGTCAGTGACGAGGTAGTTGCTCTGTGACAGCTTACTTTCGACCGCTCCGCTTTCATTCATTTCGTTTGTTTCAGCGATCACTTCCAATCTTGAATCCTTCTCAACATGACTAGCTTCATCCTTTTTACTTTCTTTAACAATCAAGTCCAACAGTTCGTCTGACACCGCGACCGTCCCGCTGCCCGAGTCCGATAACGTTCTATTCATGACACCTTCAGGGCAGGACATTTTTCTCGGAGATTTCATTTCTGGTCGCCGTCTATCTAGAGACTGTGACTCGTAGAACTCGTGGTTGCTGTTAAAGGACGATCTCCACGTATCCTTTCGCGCGTTCATCTCAGCTTCTTCTTCGTCTTCTTCCGAACACATCTCTTCGATAGCTCCGAGTTTGGGAGCTGATTTCGATCGTTCTAGTGGAGGTCTGTAGTTCATCGCTCCGACGCTGAGCATTATCTTCCTGCGCGGCATACTTGGATTGTCATACACGCTATTGGCTAAGCTTAGCCTGGCGTTTTGCTTCGAGATTCTGTCTTTTTTGAATTCGACTAGTGCCTGCTTCAGCTTAACTTGTAATTCTTCAGTAATTTTCTTTGATACGTTTTCTTTGGTGCAAAGGACGGCGTGGCATCTGAGTTCGTGCTTGAGCTTTTTGCCTTCGTGGCGGTAGACCCAGCAGAACAGTTTGGGGTAGTGTGGTGGGCTGGCGCAGTAGGTGATGCGGTGGGACCAGTACTCGGTGAGGCCGTGCTCTTTGGTGAACCCCTTGAGGCCGGAGTTGGTGACGGAGAGCTTCATCACCACATCAGGCTTGGTGGACTGCTGGTAGTTCCGCCACAGCGTCGCCAGTGGCTTTTCTATACAGCTTTCACCTGGAAACAAAGAAAAATACTTTTAAAAACCGTGTAATTCATTGATTTTCTTTATAATTTTATACGGTAATGAAAAAGTAAGTTACAAGTGTTGCGTAAGATTTTAAAATGTATATAACTGTTCTAAATTAAGCTACTTTGAGCAAATGGGAAGTGTAGCATTACACGTGAACGTGAAGGGACACGTTCTCTTTTTTTCTTTGAAAATTATATTTGAAAAAAGTCTCGATGTATTCCTGATGTATAACCAAAAGCAATTTATCATTATAGAAGGAGAACATGGGTTACAAAATGTAATTTAATGAATCTCGGATTCACTTAACCTTCACTTCATTCTACACAATCTAATTGTTAATGAAAGCTAAATTAGGAATATTCCATCTTGAATCGTTAATAATTTCAGAAATTACAGCATAACGTAATTATCCGACGCCGCTAGCTGAAACTGTAGAGGTGAAATAATAATGTTGTTTCATTATCAAGTTGTTTATATGTTTAATTGATTAGTTATGTTTACTTAACGAACGTAACTTTGAAAATGACTTTCACGTGCAGTGATCCAATTTGTGTTAACTTAGCGAACTTAGCGATAAGGTAATCACTCAAATATTTAATTTCTTCTCCTTTAACTTTCTTTTTGATAAACACGTACCAAAATGTATTTGTAATTCGCTGAGATATGTATGTGTGTATACTGTCATACATATATATTGTATAACTTCACGTCTCTTCGAGTATTCCTTTATCCACTGCTTGCAATTGCAAAGACATGTATTTTACGCGTGGTTGTTATAATCCTAAACAGTTAGTCTCGGTCGACTGGTCTATCGACCGGTTTGTCTGCTTGTCTAGTATTTAGTTTAATTCGGTTGAGACGTGGTGGGTAAACAGCTAGACTTGCGAATTTATAATAATCAGCTAACCAAGTTAGGAGAACGCGCACAATTTCGGACGCCAATATTGAAAATGTATGTGAATTGGATGTTGTTGTAACTTCTGTGTTATATAGTTTGCTTCAGAATTCACTTCCCGATAATTATAATAACCGTTTAGTTGTTAGTATCATTTTGCCATAAGGATGTATAATGTAGAAATACTATGGAAACTAACGTGGTTTTGTCATGGTTTTTGTTGTAACGAAGCAAGACGACGGCGGCTTAGAAGACCACCGGATGTTACCAAAACTATAGTCAGAGTTTCCAATATAATCAAACGAGAGTAACCCCGCATAAGTAAGACAAAAATATAGAAAAAATATTTTTATTGTAATAGAACCATTCTTTATACTGTAATTACTTTCTATGTAATTTAATATTAATTAAAAATAAATATCGTAGGTCATTCCACATAGCGCCATCCAGCCCAAACTAAGCAAAGCTTGTAGTGTGGGTACCAGATAACTGATAGAATACTTAGATACTTTTTTTAAAAATATAATACATTATTATAATACATTCCAGAATACTACAGAACACCCAGACAAAGAACAAACATTTATATGACGATAAATTTTTGTTCTAGTGGGAATCGAACCTACGCCCTATAGCTCCTGAAGCAGATATTCTATCAAATGAGCTAGCAATGGCATATATGTGGCATTATAAATAATAAATAAAATTCATGTATTTTAGGCCCATATAAAAATAAAAATAAAAACGTTACAATCAACTTTAGCTATTATTACATTATTATAGCTCTCAATTGGTTGAACCGATTTGGAATTAGTATATTTTATGTTTGATAGGCTACTTGAGAGTATTATTAGTTATGATGAAAGAAAAGCTGTTAGTTGATGAATGGTTTTGACAATCTTTCACGTGTCAGGTCGGGTCGAGATTTGGTATTCTGTTCTCAGTTTTATAAATTTTAATTTTATTCTTATTTTATTAAGCTGAGACGAAAACCCTCTGAAGTTTTCTGCTGTTTTAAAATGTAAATTAATGAGACGAACGAGACGCTCTCCTGATGGTAAGAGACCACACCTGTCCATGACCATTGCAACAATACACAGAACTTTGATAGAAAAGCAAATTCAAGGGCATCGGTGCTTTAGTGCTCATTACTTTGAGACTTTTGATGGTTAGTCTCAACAAAATTTTACTAGCTGCAATACCCTTCAAACCGGAACACAAAACTGCTTGGCGGCAGAATATCTGGTACTGCGGTAGTACCTACCTAAACGATCTTCATCAAGTATTCTTCTATGATATCGCGTGTTACAATAAATAACAGCTCATCGATAATATTTTGTCGTTTGCACCATGCTCCTTCCTGTCTACTTGTGCAACGATGAGAAATCGAGTGATTAGCTGTATATAACTCAGCCCAATCGGTTGCAAACGGATCTTTGCTTTGATGAACATCGAACGCGGCTGGTGCAGTCTAATAATCTACATGCAGTTTTGAGACTACAGTCGGTTGATTTCATTTTTAAAGTTATATTTTGTACGAATTTTACCTCCACACTTGTTTAGGAGCCTGTTCTAATCTACTTTAGATTTTAATTAATATTTGCAGCTTATAGTTTTGAAAGCGATCTACCTCGCAATTTCCAACTTTGAAACAAACTTCCACCAAAGTATTAACCCTTTTAGCGGATGATTTATCATAAATCCTTAATTCTTACGGTTATATAAGAACAATGAAACACATGTACAGAGCTCTACGCTTTTCCGTGTTTCAATTTTTTTTAGACCCCTAATGCCACAAAGAGTAGGTTACTTTCTAGTACTCGGCTGGCTAGCTACCACCCTCAAGTTGAAAATCGCCAAGCACTTAATAGTATGTTCTGGCAGCCTCACTTGAGAGCCATTTACATCCCAGGCTAGGTTTGTTTACCATCTTTGACCACACCGTCACCCAACATCAGGTGAGCTTTGGCCAAAAACCTAGCCATAAAAAAAATTATACTTGTAAGTTTAAAAAAGATTTATAATTTTAAACCCTCTAATTGATATTAATCTTATGTTCAATAATGTACCACGAGACCACTTATATAATTAATCGACGTGGATAGAATGAGAAAGTATTATTTTTTGTCTCTTTTTTGTTCGTTGTAGTAGTCGGATGCGTACGTAAGTTGTTAATAATAATAAATCAGTAAAAACAGCAACATTCTGACAGGCAAAATGGATTTGGAATTAACTGAAGCTGCGAAGGTGAGTTCTTATTCTTATTCTTATTCGGGATGGGGGCGATAAGTCCTGCACTGACGTCCCGCTTGGGGTGTATTGTGCATTTCCCCCTACCAGCGTCTACCCGAGCCAGCCCAGCTCCTTGAAGTATCGGAGCGAAGCTCTGGGTCGCTGGCATAGTAGCTCCAGTGGGTGAGATGGAGTTATACATGATGACGAAAAGCAGTCTATCTGTTGCGGTGATTTAGACGTGGAAAGTAAGGAAGCTGCTTCATGCAGTCTAGTGAAGATCCTAGTTGCTTCTGTGGCTTTGCAATGCCACAGCACATGCTCTACAGTTTCGTCCTCTACCAAACAGCCACGGCAAAGCGGACTGTCTGTGGCTCCTAGCTTGTACAGATGCTTATTTAGATTGCAATGACCGGTTATAAGACCTACTACAAGACGGAGGTCCTGTCGTTGCAATCTCAATAGACTGTTAGTGATCTTCCTGTTAAGGATTGGAAAAGCGGTCTTACCATGTTTGCAGTCGTCTTTTTTATCCCACAGGTTTTGTTGTTCTCTTTCGGTGTGGCGACGCAGCAGTTCACGCACTTCCATCGCTGATGGTTTGCATAGAGCTGCTACGTCGTCATTTACCTGTTTTTTTGCACCTTCCTTAGCGAGAGTATCCGCTACGTTATTACCTGAACATGTTCCGTGGCTCTTAGTCCATCTTATAATGGTTTTGTACCTATTTGAAAGTGTTTGTAGTACCATATGACACTCTGCAATAACTCTAGACCTTGTCACTGGTCTTCTAAGTGCGTAGATGGTGGCCGCACTGTCGATAGTAAACATGAGGACATCTTTATCATCTTCGTTTCGATCGCTGGGGACAGCGAGAAATTCACCAAAAGGCACAACTGCCCTTGCAGCCAGCAGTAGGCCCATGGCCTCTGCCTGCAACGCTGTCGTGGTCTTATTCAGAGCCATAGCCTCCTTGAGCCCAAGCTCCGGCGAGTAATAGCCGCAACCAGCTCCAGTCGTATTCTTAGCGCCATCTGTATACACGTTCCACGATGGTATAACACCTTCTATGACGTTGTCTTCTGTAATCAACTCGTATTTTTTGCTATCCAGATGCGTAGATGCTATTTTATCAGTACCCTTACTCGCTTCGGGGATTATTCTTATCGCTCGGTCGATTATCCTGCAGTGGTTTGTAATTGGACCTGTGCTCTTCCACTGGTTAGTGGATTTAATCCTTAGTGCTGAGGCCATCGCTTCCTGTTGAATGTGCAGGTGCAGTGGCGTCAAACCTAGGATGATATCAAGTGCAGCCGAGGGTGTTTTCTTCATACATCCGCTGATTAGGGAGCAAGCGAGTCTTTGTGTCCGTTGCAATTTTGTAATAACAGTCATTAGATTAGTGCGAGTCCACCACACTACGCAGCCGTAGGTGAGAACCGGTCGTACTACCACAGTGTAGAGCCAGTGGCAGAGCTTCGGTTTGAGGCCCCAGTCCTTTCCTACTGCTCTGGTGCACTGCCATAAAGTGTTAGTTGCCTTTGTGGTGATATAATCCAGATGCTTTCCCCACAAAAGTTTACTGTCTAGCCAGATACCTAGATATTTTACCTCCTTGTTAAGTTTCAGTTTAGCCCCAAACAATGTAGGAGTATTTATATTAATCGCTTTCGTTTTTCGTGTGAACAGAACCATCTCTGTCTTTTGTGGATTCACAGAAAGACTGTGGCGATCACACCATTTTTCAACGACTTTAAGTGCTTTTTGCATCTTTTCACACAGCGTTGTCTCAAAAAGTCCAGATACCATGATTGTCAGATCGTCAGCGTAACCCACTGTAACGATACCGTCTTTGTTAAGGAATTCGATGAGTTCGTTGACAACGACCACCCAAAGTAGTGGAGACATAACTCCTCCTTGCGGGCAGCCTCTCGTGACCCTGCAGCGTGTTGTGCTCGCTGTTTCTATTCTAGTAGCTCTGTTTGAAAGCATTGTTGTGACCCAAGCGCACACTCTTTTATCTACTCCCTGTTTTTTAAGGCCATTTTCAATGCTAGGGAAGGTAGTTTTGTCGAACGCTCCTTCAATATCAATGAAAGTAGCTAAGCATGATTGTTTGCTTTCCAGTGCTGATTCGATCTTGTAAACCACTTGATGGAGAGCAGTTTCTGTCGATTTACCAGACTGGTATGCATGTTGATTTTTATGAACTGGATTGTCTACCATAGGTCCACCTCGTATGTGTTTATCACAAAGCCTTTCTAACGTTTTCAGTAAGAAAGAGCTGAGGCTTATCGGCCTAAAAGATTTTGGATTTGTATAGTCGGCCTTTCCTGGCTTAGGGAGAAAGACCACCTTTACTTCCCTCCATGCCTTAGGTATATACTTCCATGCCAGGCATGATCTAAATATGACCATGAGGTGTATTTTTACACTGTTCAGACCCCATTGTAGAAGAGCAGGGAAAATTTCATCTATTCCCGGTGCCTTATGCGGTTGAAAGGTGCTTACGGCCCACAAAAGGGCCTCTTCTGTGACGATAGTATCTGCAAATTTCCAGTCTTCATCGTTAGGTTCGTGAGGAGTGTGTGGTTCCCACCCTCCATCATTATCCAAACGACAGTCTGGAAAATGTGTCTGAAGAAGTAATTCAAACTGTTCCTGCTCAGAGACCGTGTAGGTGCCATCGGCTTTCTTTAAGGTCCCAAGTTTGGCTTGCTTATCATTAGTTATTACTTTTCTGAGTCGAGCAGTCTCGCTCTCAGATTGTATTGTGCTGCTGTACTTTTTCCACGAGCTATTTTGGCTCTTTTTTACTTCCACTTTGAATCTGTGTCGCATCTGTTTGTAGTCCTGCCAATCAACAATCGCGTTGGTATTCATCGCCCTGTTGAAGTGGTGTCTAACCTTTTTCCTAAGTTTAGTTAGATCTTTATTCCACCACCTGTCTTTCCTGGAGATCGTGTTGTAGTTTTCCGTTTTTATTGGACAAGATTTTTCATAGCTCTCTTTGAGAGCACATGCTATGTTGGCAGTCGTAGTTTCTATATCCTGTGGTGATAATTCTACTGTTGGATCCACATGTGGTATGTCTGAAATTGCCATTTCGAGTTTATCTCTAAATAGCGATCTGTCAGTTTTCTTTGGGTTCCTGTAGGTCCGTGGTTCACACTTACCGACAGTCAAGCTGTACCTGATCCATCTATGATCCGATCCGGAGTACTCATTTGTTGCTACGCGCCAATCGTTAATTGTTTTCGAGATTTCGTTGGAGGCCATTGTGATGTCAATTATCGTCCTAGCCCAAGACGTCACAAAGGTGGGTTCGGAACCTCTGTTTAGCAGGTTAAGATCATGCCTAAGGATAAAATCAAGCACGTCTCCACCTCTTTCGTTGGTGTCTGGGCTGCCCCAGACAGTGCAATGAGCGTTGGAGTCACAGCCCACTACACATTCTAGTTTATTAGTCGAGCAAAATTGTGCTAATTCTTCTAGTGCAGGATGTGGCGCTTCTTCTGTGATATCCAGATACACTGAGGCCAAAATTATGGTGTTGAGATTGCCTTTGAGGCCTGTCTCTAGTCTGACAACAGTGAGATCATCGTTGCATAGGTGAGTCACTAAACTCGCTTTATAAGGTTGTGGAACATATACAAAGGTACGAGTTTTGTTTCGCAAAGGTGGAGTGAAAACATTGCCCCTAAGGCCATTAAAGCCACTCACCTTGTGTCGGGTCAAGTGCGGTTCCTGGACCAGTGCTATTGTGTTTTGTCGCTTCTCCAGGGCTTCCCGTAAGGCGGCGGAGCCTGAGACGCTATGATGTATGTTGGCCTGTATGATGTTAATAGTGGTACTGACACCTAGCCTATATGTGCTACCAACTGCCGAGGCAGACGTAGTGTGTGTATTTGCGTGATTGTTGTTTTTATGTTGGCAATCCATTTTTTTTTTTTTTTTAATTTTTTTTTTTTTTTTTTTTTAGTCATTTGGTATGACGAGTGAGGGTTCGGCGTGGTCAGTATCAATGGACGACGCCGGCGAGAAGATATTGAGACCCATGATATCAAGTGCCCCCGTCCCCTCGTCGCCGGCGTCCAACAGTCGCTCCTCCTCCTCCCTCGTCCACCCCATGTCTTCAGCTGATGACGCGTCGACCTCAGCTCCGGTAGCCGTGGGCACGGTTTGGCTGCCTGATGCAGCGCTCCCCGCGCCCCCGGCCAGCGGCGCCGCCGCCAACCCGTCTCCGCCGACGATATTTAGCCCCCTTACTTTAACATACACTCTCGCGCAAATATAGTGTAGGCGAAAGTCCACGCGTCTAAGGGAATCTAAGTCTTCCGGTGCTATCCCCACCACGAGGAGATGGTTGCGAGCGTCACCCACGGGGCGCACATCGTGTGTAAACACTTGCCACCTATCTACGCCCACCCCAGGGTTTAAAGCTACCAAAAAATTTATGAGTAGGTTTGGCTGACTCGTAAGCTGGTCAAGTCCTCGCCCGAAATCTGGGACATAAATAACAGCGGTGTAGTACCGCGGTACTTTGCTTTCCGGGACGACCATGCAGCCGCCTGACCCTTGCCACAGAGCAGGCAAACACTCGATAGTAGTCGTGAGCCAGGCGAGTGCATAGTCGTCCCGGGGTGTAAATCTAACCCCGCCGCGAAAGAGCCTCGGCAAGGTCATAAACTGCGGTAAACGAGTATCGGCTCGTCCGCCGCCTTCCAGAAACACGCCGTAGGACGCCTTATCTACTGCCATTCTAACGCACATGGCACGGAAAGCGTCCATTGGCACGCGGAGGCGGTCCAGGACCACCACCCGGTGGTAAGCCTTGACAGCCCCCGCGTACGATGACGGTCCCGCACCGTCCCGCAACTGAGTGGCCACAGGCCCGCTGTTTACGAGCACCAGCGAGTCCGCGGGCTCTCCGTGCCGTGTGTGTTTTGATTTTATTTGTTTTTGTGCAGCAGCGGAGTTCCGCTCACGGTTGCACATTTTTTTATCGACTGCCGCGGTTGACGGTGACACTAGGTCAGAACTCCGCTGCCGTTTCGCGCCTCGGGTCGTAGAGTCGTCTCCCCCCGAGTGTGGTGTGTCTGTAACTGACATGACGGAGCTGACTGCCACTCTCTCAGTGCCTACGCTCCCCGTCTTCCCCTTTCCCTTCCCTTTACCTTTTGAATGGCGCGGGGTTGAGTCCGTTGCAGTCGGGGGGGCACTGGAGTCGAGTGCAGCTAGTCCGCGTGCCATGTGTATTTTATCATGGTTAAGCGGTAGGACCCGCGGGGCCGGTTTTGGTTCCATCTCCCGCTCCTGAGGTTCACTCCTTTGTGTGACCGACACCTTTGCAATCGGTGTTGGACTGGGTGTCGCCTCATGAGCAAGGGGTGGAAAATGCGGGACGACGCGCGTCATACAGGCTACCACAGGTGGCGAAAGCGCCGCCATGCCAGGCACCTGGAACACGCCTTCCCGCTGGAGCCGGTGGTAATGATCCACCAACTCGGCCTCGTGAGCCCTGCGCTGCCTCCACTGAGCTCGACGGCTGATGCCGCGATATGGGCTTTGGGCGAGGTTCGGTTTCCCGAGCTCTCGCCCGTTACCTGCACCTAGAGCGTTGCGCTCCGCCGCCTCCCGTGCAACCGTCGCCGAGTGTCGCCGCCCTTGCCGCCGAACTGCGTCGTGGCTGGGCTTCTGCACTGGTCCAGGTGCTGAATGAGGCGCTGCCGTTGTCTCCTTCTCCGTTTTCGATCCAGTCACATCCGCAGGCGGCAGGGCCTGGGACACCACCCTGCCGTCGCCGTCGGTAGCCCATTTCTCACCCTCCAGCCCGGAAACTAGAGGGCGCCGGGCGCTAGCCGGGTCGCAGGGCATACAATATTGATCATTTCCGCTCATCATGTTTATTTGGATAGATACTGTGAAGCAAGATAACAGTTAGTTGGGCGCTAAGCATTGGGTGAAAGTAATTGCCCAAGATACTTCCCCCCGGTGTTTCGCATGTTGATGATGGGCGGGTTCGACCCGAGAAACACAAGGGTGGCCTCACCCATCACCATCACGCCGGCCACGGGCTGCCGCGGAGGGGGGATGGGATGCCCGGCATACCAATGGATAGTTTGAAATGTCGTTCACCCCATTACCCCTGGTGCCTTCCCTCTTTATCCGGGCTTAGGACCGGCACCATACTGGAGCGATTGTGCTGAAAGCGAAAGCAAAAGCTATGCAGCGGGTGGAAAGCAATGACTACAGTGTGATGGCGAGGTTGACTACAGTGTGATGGCGAGGCTGCGAAGGTGAGTTATTGCCCTTTCAATTATTCCGCACATCCTTCCCTTCCTACTTTCAGTTCGGCATTTCGAGCTTGAGGTCAGAATCTTAAATTATAAGCAAAATTCTTTAATCATAAACATAAATGACACTACATTGTTCCGCGTAATCAGAAATAAGGAAAAGCGAAATGTCTTGTACCAGGTAAAGAAAAATAAGGAAAATTTAAATACTGCGCGGTAAAATACTGCGTTCGTTCGTTGCCCTGAAATATAAGTACATATGATGCAAACTATCTTTTCCTATTTCAATGGAAACATAGGCTATCAATTTAAAACAGTGATAGCTGATACTGCAAATCAAACCTCATGATCTAGGCTCAATTAGTAATTTGCTTAGTTAAACTCGTAGATAAAAACTCTTCACTGTGCACACCAGAGATGCAAAAAAAAGTAAAGAAAACAAAATAATCTTATGAGCTACACATGTGGCGGTCTTATCGCTAAAAGCGATCTCTTCCAGGCAACCAAGAATAGGGAATAACTGATTAAGAACAGACGCGACGGGAGGTTTTGTAACACTATAAAATAATGCTATGTACACAAAAAAATACGACAGATTCTTTCTAATTTAATATAGCTATACTACTCCCGAGTTGTTGGTTTAATAGGTATAGTTAACGTACCATATTTCCTATATTTCCTTGCTGTGTTAGCGCTCGTCGTAAAAACGGCCGTAAATGTTAGACATTAATAATATCGCTGAACTTGGAATACAAACAGTTACATAGTCGTTTAATACCTATTTATCGGAGAAAATCCCTGACCCGATGCAAAGTCGGAATGAGGGACGCGGGAGACGGATCTCTAGATTTTTCTGGAAATCATGAGCAATAGGTATTTATATTGAATCTAAAAGTTCTTGAACGAATTAGTCGTTCACCGACTCAACAATCTAAGGATTGCTCCGTGCTAGAATATTCTTCACGTTATACTATTATTTATTTGTTCTACAGTCCTAGTCCACGTGTTCGTACAGGTATAGTCTTTTATAGACCATTGCAGCGAGACACAGAACTTTTGTAGTAAAAGAAAGTCCTGGGCATCGCTGCTATGGCGCTCATTACTTTGAGACCTTCGATAGTTAGTCTTGACAGCCCTGTTCCTGTAACCCTTTTCTTTTTAGCTATTGCCCCATTTTGAGTAGGGGCAATAATTTTATCAACAGTAAGTGTTTTAGAAGTAATTATTGAGAATATTAAATAATGTTGGTTGATCAAGAACGCTAAGCCGAATATTAGTTTAATAAATTTAACTAATGCAAAAATGATAGTCATTTTTTCGGTTAAGCAGATAGCTAAAAAATATCAGTAGTTAATAATGAATACATAAAGTGACGATCTACTGTGGAGAGAACAACTAAATAAAAAATATATCTTTCAATAAATCGATTTTCAAACCACAAGGACAAATAGGTACATATATCATTTTAATCGTGTTGTGGTTTTCGATGTAATTTTGTCCTGTTTTGTAAATTGTTTGCAAGTTATCTAACACTTGATTGGGCAACAGTTGTACTTGACCGTGGTTTTTTTTGTTTAACCAGGACCAATTTGACAATATTTAAATTATGCCTTTACAATTTTAGAATGCCTGACACTGGAACTATGAAGCATAATGTGCGAAGCCAATTCCTCAAGAAAAAAAAGTTCCTCCGTCGTCTTAGTTTTTAAACGTAAAGTAAAGCACTTCATCGGCGCTGTCGTTCATATATTTACACGAACTGTGCCAAACTATAGATAATTCCTTGGACACGGATTATAAATTAAGCAAATTAGCTATCTTACTAATATTATCACTAATATTCCAAAAATGGTTAGCGAATTAGTGCCTTCAGCTAACGAGTGACGCTAGATGAGTCTCGGTTGCGTATTGATTACAATAAAATTAGTCATGTATTTTGTATTTAGTTTAGTAATTCTGAGGGCACGATGTTTTGTCAACGAATTAAAATTCTTATCTACTTACATGCAATGAAATTATAGACATCGAGAACTGAAAATTCCGATTGAACGTGGTCTCATCTGAACTAAGGCCGCAGCCACGAATTTTCAAACATCAGGTTCGAAGTTTGTCATTGTGCATTGACGTATTTTATATACCAAAGGCGGAATAAAAATTTTTGAAAAATTTGTCGTAAAATTTTGTATGTCTTATTCTTAGATACATAAAAAGACACGAGGAATTACATTTCATTCGCAAGTTTTAATTAATGTTCGTATTCATTATAAATTATGATAAAAATGTTTAGAAAATTATTTGTTTAATATTTCATTTATTATTAATCACATAGTTTTAAGACACATATATACCAAATTTTAAGTGGATGCGTTCTGTTGTCAGTGTTTTGATTACCCCAAAGGAACCTAACATTTTCCCAAAATATGCCAAAGTATGCCAATGTTAATCCAAGTAATAAACTATATCTGTGCCAAATTACATGTACATATTAGTATTAAGTACGATTACAGTATTATTCATTTTATTTAATTATAATATATTACAAGATATGGCACTGTTTTTGTTGAACAAATCTTAGTTAAAGTTTACGCGTTCGGCAAAACTCACACTAGACACTATCGGGCATTAATTTCGCAGAACTTTACCTGTTACTTGGCAGATTACAGTCAGAATAAACAGCGTAGCAAGCACTTACAGTCTGCATACCGGTGGCGCTGTTAGCCAAGGGTTACATCACTGGGTGTAATGCCCGCAATCCGCTGTTGTGCAACCGGCCTTATGCCATGTGTAACGCGAGGCGTGTCCAGCTCGTATGGAATCTCAATTTGTTCGAGGAAATGTACGTAAACTGATTCTTGAATATTCTCGCATCAAGACTAGACACGAGACAAACTTAACGGCTTTCAAAATCACACCAATAGTTTCTAGAAGGTTTTTGTTATCAGTTTAAGACACTGTTTAAGTGCTTGGCGACAGATTTTCAACTTATGGGTGGTAGCTAGCCGAGTACAAAGTACCCTACCACCGTGCTATGGTTTCCTCACGATGTTTTCCTTCACCGGCAGCTAAAGCTCATTGTTGGGGTTTGCACCCACGCCGTTCGGCGTGTGAACTGACCGCGCTAACCACTAAGCTATTATCGCTAGAAAATGATGTCAAGTCTGAAAAAAAAAGAGAAAAGGTCTAACCGATTACCCTATGGTAAGAACCACGCGCCTATATCTAGAATTTTAATTAATTTTTTTAGTGCAATACTTTTTGACTTCGTGCAATTTACTTGTTTTGAAGTAATCCTCACACATTAACTATACCTACCTACTATTGAATAAAAAACGACAGTTATTTAACAAACATTTCATAAGCTTTCAATTTGTAGATTTTGACATATTAAATTAATTCAATTTCAAGTTCTAGTTGTGTACCTATTTCATATACGTGCACATGTAGCAGCCTCCTATATTTATTCTCTTTGTTTATCAAAATGCTATTAATGAAGGATGCAATAAAGAAAAACATAAAAAAAAAAAAAATGTTCTTTTGGTTATATTCCTTTACTATCGGCGCAAAAATTAATAAAAAATTATAATTGTTGTTCGTACATTTCTGAAATTAAAAATTCATTCGAAACATGTTTTGATAACCGAGCTTTTGAGTAACAGCTGCAAGTCATTTCAGTTTAAAATGATCTCACTTTTAATGAGAAGTTTAATACTTCTTCGGGTTCAGATTTCTAGCCGCTCTCGCCATGATCTTTAGATCTAATCGTTACGTCTTCAAATCCCTATGTCTTACTCCATTAGGTAAGTATTATATTATGACAGTATGATTGCATGGTTACAGATGAAAAACCCCGACTTATTACGTCTCCAAAAAAACGATTACCGGTTTTAAATACCAAGAAACAGGTTGAAGATTAATAGTTTTGAAGCAAAATTGCCTCGCGCAGAACGATTTTTTATTTTTCAGTACAGTTAGGTAATATTTTAGATTTTTTACCAAGAATCTACCATTTAACTTAATATCTTAATATTGCCGTGGTGGTGCCGACGTAAGAATAGTACTCCACCCTCTCTACCCGTGGTTGCCGTAAGAGTCGGCTAAGGGATGTAATCCGGAAGATGGGCAGCAGCGTTTTCCTTGAGCAGTCACACATGACTGACCTGACCCCATGGGGGAGGCCTATGTCCAGCAGTGGACGACCTATGGATGATGATGATGATGATGATGATGAACTTAATATCTAAGACAATCGTAGTAGAGAAGAGAGTAGTTGAACGAAATATAAGCTTTATTTTTTTTATTTTTTTTCGCTGACAGACTAGGCTTTACCACAACTCACCTGATGTGAAGTGACGATGTGGTCGAAGATGGTAAAGGACACCTAGCCTGCAATGGAACTGGCTCTCAAGTGAGGCTGCCGGAACACACCGTTAGATGCTTGGCGGCAGATTTTCAACTTGAGGGTGGTAGCTAACCAGCCGAGTACTAGAAAGTACCCTACCACCACGCTATGGTTTCCTCACGATATTTTTCCTTCACCGGCAGCTCAAGCTCATTGTTGGAGTTTGAACCCACGCCCTTCGGCATGCGAACCGACCGCGCTAACCACTGAGCTATCATCGCTACAAAAATTAATTACGGCTACGTAGTCATAAGTCATGTCAAATTTGGTTGGGCAAGGATGGGAGCACGGGCAGTGACCGTGAGCTTTAATACGTACTTAAAAGGGCGTCTCAACCTCCGCCTAGGTCGCTATTGAATGCTAGGAAGTTTTCGTCGTAGTTATGTCTATATTATTTTATTTTACATGTATAACGAACAGCTGCTAATCAATAAAATAAATACAAGGCAAATGATAACACAAAAGCCAAACAAGTTTACACTTGTGCTACAAATAATCGATTCAATTGAAGTACCGACACCGGCGCAGGTAGAGATAACACACAAACAAATTCAAGATTCTGAAATATAAAGCTATTAAAATTGTAGTAGGTCATCACATTATAGGTCATAGAGAGGTATAAAGTCATAAAGATACCAAACTCATATGACCAAACCAGGTGGTTTGGTCATCTTTAGTGTATTAAAAAATGTTTTGAATCAACATTCTTAAAAGTATTTTGTCTCATCATAAATAGGTCGACATCCTTTGAATAATTGTGATTAAAATGTATTTGTGTACGAGTAAAAAAATGTGTTTTTACGATAATTAGTATCGTAGCGCGGAGTGTACAGCTGCTGATGTGTTTTTCGAAAAATACAGACTTCATATATAAATCGAACCCGCGACCTTACAGCTTACCACTGATCCAAAAACGTCTACATTGCGATGGCATGCTCGTCCTCGTGAGCTCTAAATCCAAGAATGACACGCCTGGAATTTTCATAATTAGAATATCAAATACGGAGTGGTCCTTTTTACACCACTTCTGCTTAGTATTGCAGTCAGGCCCTGCCGCCGCGCGGTCGTCACTCGGCTGCCTCGCGGGACTCCTTCGTGAGTGGAATATCCAATCACGTTCCCGGCCGGGCCTCGTTGAATTTTGACAACATAGTACAATTGATAGAAGTGGCTAAATCGACTAGGTGCTCCGAAATTATTACTATAGATCATCTATATCAGGTATAGATCGAATAGGCTGAGTAGCTGACCTTAGTGTGAGAGTGCTGAAGATTCCTAAATATCTTTTTTGAAACTCATTGTTACAGAGTTTTTTGTTTGTGGTTGACGTCAGTTACCTGATGTTAAGTGAGTGTGGTCGAAAATGGTAAAACACACCTAGCCTGGAATAGAACTGGCTCTCAGGTGACGCTGCCAGAACCCACCGTTAGGTGTTTGGCGGCAATTTTCAACTTGGTAGCAAACCACTTGAGTTCTAGAAAGTACCTTACCACCATACTACGGTTTCCTTCACCGGCAGCTCAAGCTCATTGTTGGGGTTTGAACCCGCACCCTTCAGCGTGTGAACCGAGCCATTATCGCTACAGAGTACTATAATGTAATTATGTTACTAGTTAAATAGCGGTTAGATATTTGTTAGGTGAACAAACAACAACACTGTGTACAAAAAAAAATTGTAACATCTGGTTAGACACTAACTGAAGCTTTGCTCGCGAAACGCAAACCTTTTTAAGAGCATAATGTAAACTAGCCGACCTGCGCTCAACTTTATGTGCATTGCCTTAAAATAGTATCTAACTGCTGAAAAGCATTGTTTTGCGAGCGAGTGAAAAAAAATGTCCTGCAAATAAAGTCATTTCGAGTCGTGGCTACAGCTAGTATGATAAATATGTAATGGTCAATTTTAGTCAGTCTTTGGATGAATGACGGAGAGTGGCATTTACAACTAGTAGATTGGATCGACAGCATGCTTAAAAAAATCTCGTATATTTCTCGTTTGGATTTTTTACAGATATCAGACTCGAATTCACTTGCATTCTGTATTGAAATGTCACCTTTGTTCACATTGTTGTAAAATAATATGCCATCATTAGCCTAAGTTAAGTTTACCATACGTCTTGTACAAATTGGTCTGTTTAAGTGTTTGTACGAGTGAATGACCGGCAGATGGGCTGCCTCCTCCACGAATGAAAATCTCATAACCTTGATCTCTATAATGTAGGTACTTTATTAAACAACAAAACAAATAAGTTTTATAGCTTTTTGCATCGACAGACATTTACAAAAACACGAGTATTTAAATAACACTCTACATAGGAGAGTTTGTTCAAATCTAATTTTAAAAGGTGGAGGTTCGCAATTTAGATGTATTTTATTTTAATTTTTGGTATCTACCTCAGAACTCCGCCATTTATGAATTGATTTATATATATATTTTTAAAGGATATACTTTCAGATTTATCCTATAGATTATTTTATAAAAACAATTTTGTCGATCGATTTTTAAACTAATTTACCAAAGTGTGTTCAAGGTATATATCAAGTTTATTTCCGCTTAACAGTCGTTTCAGTTACAACAGTAATGAGGATTTAAATTTAACTTACTTGATAATTTAAAAATATCTACAACTACATTTGACATAAACTTAAATGATAAAATATATTTTAAAAAAAATAATTAAAATAAAAATAAAAATCACAAGTATTTATAAGTAACCAGTTGCCGACACGTGTTTCGCCTCTGCACGAGGCATCCTCGGGACGTCCTTTCGACGTACTTTTGCCGCTGAGCCGAGCGGTCGAAGTGTCAACACGTCAAGTAAGTTAAATTTAAATCCTTATCACTGCTGTAACTGAAACGACTGCTAAGCGGAAATAAACTAAATATATACTTTGAACACACAAAATAAACTTCCGCAAACTAACGCCTGCATAAATCAATTAAAACCTAGCCGTGCATAGGGACGTGGAGTCGGCTGTTTAAAAATAAATTTAAAAAAATACCTAATTGTAAAAATTACAAAATCCTAGACCACCTGGTTGAGGTTTTTTTTGTTAAATATGTTTTATCTGGTAATATCGTATGTACATCATGTGTGTTTGTAACCTCATCACGCTGTATCAGATTAACAGATAAAGAAGTCGTTTAAATTTACTTAAGGCGAATCAAAAACATAAAAAAAGGATTTCGATGCAATTTAAGTGAAGTGAAAGCGTGAAGTGGTTAGCTTGTCGGTATTTTACAAAATATACAACGGTGAGTGTGCTCAAGAACCACACGACCGTATCTTGCCATCACCGTTTGACTACCACACGACTATACACTAGACGAAACGCCCTTTTACAGTGGTACTTCCTTTTAAACGCACAAAAAAACGTTCCTTATAAAACTACTAATGTGTGAAACACATTATATATTTATTTATTTATTGTTTAAAAAAATAAACTAGAATGTAGCAACTTTTTATAACAAAAAAATCGAGTTAAAACTCGCGGTACAGTCAGTTGGATTTTTTGTTGAATTATATTGTATGATCAAAAAAGCACCTAGCATTTAATCGATTTAATTAATACAAAAACATAAAACCTCATTTTTCAAGAATCACTTATGTTTAAAAACATGTTTCGATTTTTGTTTTTATGCAAAACATGAATAGAATTATCATAAAATTTTATTTTGTGGCCATAATCCAGTGAATTCAAACATTTTGTTTCATAAACAAATGTTTGTTCTGTATCAGGTGAGTACAAGTATGTATTTACAAAAAAGTATTTAAGTATTCTATCAGCTATCTGACTTCCATAGAACGAGCTTTGCTTAGTTTGGAGTAAGATGACGATGAGTTTATCAAAAAAAATATTAGTTCAATATTCAATAAAACTTTGAACTAATATTACTGAAAGTGCTTCCTAATTGAATAGTGTAAGTCGTTAGTCGGCATATTTTAAAGTCATATAATAAAGTAGATAGTACAGATTCAAATAGTAAAAATGTCAGAATCAAAAACAGCTTCGATAAATTTCCTCTGCAAATAGAATTTGTGCTTCCAACATCCGATTTAACGACGTACTAGCAAGTAAGTTTTTTTCCTGTTAAAAGTAATGAGGCGATCGAGACTCTCTCCTAACGGTAAGAGATAACGCATGTCCATGACCACTGCAGCGATACACAGAACTTTGAGTAGCAAAACAAAGTCCAGGGCATCGCTGCTCTGGCGCTCGTTGCTTTAAGACTTCCGACGATTAGTCTTAACAGCCCTGTAAGCTGCAGTACCATCAAACCGTAACACAGTAATGTTTACACACTACTGCTTGGCGGCAGAATATCTGGTACTGCTATAGTACCTACCTAGAAGTACTCCTGATAAGGAGATCTATTAATAAAAAAAGTTTGTTGTATACTAATGGATACTTATGGGCGAAAATTCCAAGCCTTTGAAGGCTTATTACATGGAAGGCAGGTACAAAAAGCGTTGTCTACAATATGTAACAGCGTACCAGCTGCCCACGCTTTCACTTTTCACGTCGACTCCACTTCAGGCGGTTCAACGAACTGTTTGTTTGTGGAGGCTGATCAATGCAAAACAGCAAAGGCCGTCGTCGAGACAAGTCGCGTACAATTACAGATCACTATACCTAATCATGGACTAAACATGGACTCTAGCCCCGCGAGCCGCGCCACTACACAATATTACTGTGTTTACAAAACAGTATTCGGCCGGAATGTTTAGCGTAAGCTGAGTTTTTGCATTTGTAGTTTTTGTTTAACTTTATAGTTATAATCATATCTTTTAATTATATTATATCGTGTTACCATAGAGCAAAAACAAAAACCACAGTACAAAAATAATTTTGTTGTGATGGTAGCTCGGGTTAGGGCGGTCGATTCACACGCCGTAGGACAAGTAGTCAAACCCCAACTACGAGTATAAGCTTAAACGGTCCGTAAAGAAAACCATAGCGTTGTGGTAGGATACTTTTTACTCGGCAGGCTAGCTACCACCTGCAAGTTGACAATCTACCGCTACGATGTGTTCCGCCAGCCTTGAGAGCCAGTTCCATCTCAAGCTAGATGTGCTTACAATCTTTGACTACACCATCACATAACACGGTCAAACACCTAGCATGTCGACCATAAATACATATTAAAACGAAAACACCTCTAAGAATAAAGCCAAGTGAGTAATAAAACTCGTTACTTGCTAAGAAGACCAACCGGAGTTCTAAATAAAAAAACATTTAAATATGTATATCCCATAGGTAGATCGTATAATTTTGACCGGAAGGTACTTCTAATGACCAGTTACGCCGTTGAAGCAAAAAACCGGTCAACTGTGGGTCAGGCGCACGCACCGTCGGTTCCATACCACAATACAGGTTATTGTGTGTTTTACTTCAAGTTGTCTTTCTAAGTTACGTGCTTATTGCCGCCGACTTCAAACGATGAAGGAATACTATATCGTGAGGAAAACCATATGTCCGCGAGTTTTTAAAAAGTAAGTTCTCGAAGGTGTGTGAAGTCTACCAACTCGCACTTGGCAATACTCGCCACGCTTGGCAGGCGGGTTGGCGCAGTTAGGTGTGATTGTTCAAGGAAGACGCTGCTGCCCATCTTCCGGATTACATCCCTTAGCCGACTCTTACGGCAACCACGGGTAGAGAGGGTGGGGTACTATTCTTACGCCGGCACCACCACGGCAAACAGTGACAGAATAAATTGAAAAAGTTAAAAAAAAAAAAAAGTTTATGTTGTAATTCAATTGGTATTATGATTTATCCAGAAATGTGATTTTTAAATCAATTAAAATATACTCTGTATGAAAAATTTAACCAACCAATTATTTTCGTTCGTACACATCCTTTCTGAGGAGAGTTAAAATAATCTAAATCGGTTAGGAATGCGCCATTATGCACACCGAACGAAAAAAGACTCCCGTTCGTTTTTCATATTCAAAATGGCGTTTGCGCCAAATTTCGTTATGATATTCGTGATTAGAAGGTCAAAATACGTTACTATACCAAATTTCAAATCAATCGGCGGTATGCGCTTTTCGGAAGTACACCTAATTGTTGTTGTTATTTCTTATACTTATGATAAATACTGGTTACAAGTATTTTAGGAATCGTTGCGTAATAATCTAATCTAAAATATCAACGTTTGCGTTAACAATTATTGATTAAATAACATCTTTATGAAGTTAATTGTCTGAATTCGTCCTTATCAGATCTGTACAAGTTCCCACGAGTTGTTTTGTTTTAGCTTAACATTCGCATCTATAACAATAGCAAAATAAATATTCTATGTATTTTTTGTTTGTTTTAAAGGAGTATCATAAAATAACTCTATAAATAAAAATGGGAAATTTTGTTTTGTTACTCTTTCGGGTAGCAACGGATTAACAATTTTTTATGACGGACATCAACGGATCACCGGGTTTTTTAGGCTGCTTTACATCCCGGAAAAAAATATCTATTTCTGACGGATAACATGGCTGAAATCGCAAGGTTACGTTGACTTTAGAATTGAGTCCAGAGAGAAATAAAAACATGTCTGTGTAACAACTTGGTGTTAGAGGTCTTGGCAGGAGGTCGTCTAAGTATGTACCATGATATTCTGCAGCAGTAGTGTGTAAACATTACCGTGTTTCTGTTTGAATGGAACACAACTGCAGCTAGCGAAATTACAGGCTGTTGATATTACCCTAATCGGTACTCTCCTAATCTTAAGAGATAACGCATGTCCATGATCATTGCAGTGTAAAACTTCGAGTAACGAAACGAAGTCTGGGCCATCGCTGCTTTGGCGCTCATTACTTTGAGACTTACGATGGTTAGTCTCAACAGCCCTGTAATGTTGCTAGCTGCAGTACCCTGCAAATTAACACAGTAATATCTACACACTACTACTTGGCTTATGAAATAAGGTCAACAAAACAATTGTGAGCGCGGAACCGAGTCATTTATTTGTATATTTTGAATTTGAATATATATATATATACATTTCGATCATTGATATGATAAAAGCTAGACAGTCCAATTTAAACTAGTTGTCTTAGTTAAATCTCTCAATCTTCGCAAACGAACGTAAAAACGTCGGAATAATTTAATTAGATTCGAAGACATTTATTGCGCTGGGCCAGTAACACTTTTTAAACTGTTTTTTAATGAGGAAGACGTTAAAGGTTGTATACCAACTGGGATTGTCTCAGACAAAAACTCAGACGCGACATCCGAGACGAAGAGGCGTGAGATGCTGGGCGCTCTTTACACGCCAAGGTCAACTGCATAATTCTAACATTTGTCACATTTCTCATTCTAGATCTAGCATAATTAGCAGCTGTAAGCATGATTTATTTATTTGAAGTGATTATTTATTTATTATTGTCTACTAATTATAGTATTAATTTTATTTAGGTAATTTTTTGGATTATTTTTTATTTGTTTGACATTCTATTATACATTTAATAGTATTTGATTGACATTTCTAATAAACATTTGACATTATTGTCATTTATTATCTGCTTGACATTTATATAATTCACTAGACATTATTGTTATTATTAGGAGATAAAAATGAAAATAAAGATCTTCCCATGTTTTTTGTGTGTTTTCTAAGCTCTAAACTGTACATCTATCCTTCCATAATTTGTGTTTTTAAACTTTTAGTAGTTCACTCGCGTCACCCGACACGAGCCAGAGCACGGGAAGTAATTTAATGTGGAAGGAGTGTGTGTTGTTCCTTTCGAAGATAATGAAGTAATGGGCGTTAAACTCATTTGTTATTCGGACCCATTGCCAATATTTCCTTCAACGCTACAATCATCAGAAGTCTGGCTTTTGCAAAAAGTTGTTTATTTGTAAATTTAGACTACTCGCTAAAGATTTTTAGATAGAAAATGTATTCGATAGAAAATGCAGCGGGTGTTATAACACAATTAACTTTTGGTTCGGTTGGAATTTCATTTTTATCATGCCACAGTAAAGTTTGTGAGTTCCGTATTTAGTTTTAACGGATTCCGCGGAAATTCGGAAAAAAAAAATTTACCTAGATAGCTCGAAGGCACCTTTTCCCGGAATTATTTATTCAGTTCCATCCATTCGCGGTTTCTGTAAGATAACCCATAAAACCTAGGAACTTTCACTTAACGTGCATAGTTGGTAGATCTCCTTAGCAGTAGGTAGGTAGCACCGATATTCTGCCGCAAAGTAGTAGTGTGTAAACATCATATGCTGTCTTCCGGAAGGGCACTGCAGCTAGCGAAATTACAGGGCTGTCGAGATTAACCATCGAATAACTCAAAATAATAAGCGCCAAAGCAGCGGTGCCCTAGACTTTGTTTTTTTTTAATCAAAGTTCTGTGTATCGCTGCAATGGTCATGGAAATGCGTTATCTCTTACCATCAAGAGAGCGTCTCGTTCGTTTCATTACTTTTAAGAGTACGAACAGAGTTGTGCGCGGCACTTGTCCCGACGCTGGACGGCGCACGTTGCGAAAGCTCGGAATCCGCAGTTTCCGAGAGAAAGCGTCACCTACTTATTGTGGCCGGCGTCGACGGATTCCGTGGCCCTTGTGCCTACTTACGTCATGTAGCCAGGAGAGTAAACTTGAGAGACAGAAGGCATATGCTTAAGTTCATACTCAGTTGTACGGTTTTGTTACAATTTATATTTCAGCTGCAGGCTACATTTTCATTTCATTTCATTTCAATTATAAAAGAAAAACTTACAGTTACGTGCTGAAACAACATTATATTATATTACGTGAAGACAGTTTAAATAAATTAGAATCGAAGGCCGATTAGGCCGATTCAAAGCTTTCACAGATGGAGAAGTTGAGTGATATGAGAGACACTTAAGAGATGCACTAATTTTAATTTTCAGAAGAGGTATTAAAATTTTCATTATCTTACTTTTTGGCCTTATAACAAAGCTATTTTGCCTGTAGCTATTAGATCAAAGTACAGTACTTCACGGGCAGTATGAGGTCGAACGTAGACTTATTTACGCAAATCTATAAATTAATAATAGTATTCCGGAATCTGGAATACTATTTCCGCTACTGCCCAGTGTTATTTTGATTGATATTACAGTAATGGGACAAAAATAATATTGCATTCTCTATTATACAAGAGATATCCTCTGGAATTATGTCATTCAGACAAACAAAGATAAAAAGGTTTTATGTGTATTGGAAATGAAGGTGGAAAGAGAAATCCCAGCTCCTTGGAATACATAATCCAATATAGATTCGGAAATTAGGCGCGATTGGATTCGCTTTACGTATTATATTACGTAATCACCAATTTGGTATCAAATCTACGAATAATAATAGTCATCGAATTCACTGCTCGTGACATTCAAAATGTAATTTAACCAGTTTTTGTAAAATCGCTTTTATTCGGATGACATAAGAATCTCATCCGAGTGACCGCGTGACCCGTCACATTCCGACTCTATAATTGCTTAGCCAACGCACTCTAAGACGAGATCAAAACTATGGATGTTGGATCTAGTTCCTACATTAATGGTAAGAAGTAACGAGTTGCTTTTGTAATGGTAAGAGATAACGGCCGCCCATGACCAATTGACTATTGCATTGGTACTCAGAACTTTGATTTTGAGCAACAAAACTAAGTCCAGGCCGCTGCTTTAGCATTACGTTGAGACAATTGATGACAAATCTCTTTAGTCCTATAAATTAAAGTTAATCTGTGCTTACAAAAGCCCGTCTCGCTTTTACGCTTGACAATTCACGTTAACGAGAAGTTAATTATTAAAAAAATAATTAAATAGAACATTGTATTGTCGTAGCCGGGATAGACGTGTTCTAGAGTGGAGACCGCGAGTTGGTAAACGTAGCGTAGGACGCCCCGAGACTCGATGAAGTGATGATATACGTAGGACAGCTAGCGGTGGATGGAAGCGAAAAGCCGAAGATCGGGCTGAGTGGCGTGCCTTGGGAGGGGCCTATGTCCAGCAGTGGACTTCGATAGGCTGACGATGATGATAATGATTGACGTAGCATAAAGCTAACGGTATGCACACTTTGGAATATGAGTACTGCACTAATACTAATGTAATATTTTACTGTTAGTTTGAATGTCTTTTTCCGAAGTTCATTACTTTAAACAGTAATATACGAACCAAAAATAATTGTTCAACGGTGTCCCACATAGCTGCAGGAAATGACATTAAACGGTCAAGTGACGTGTCAGTATAAAAATACTTCTGCAAACAATGGACTCTGGGACAAATAAGCACCGTAAGTCATATGCCACCGAACAATGCAAGCTGAGAATTTAGCGGCACCTGTTGGGCTGTCAGATATCCATTGCTCGTCGATCGAAAATTAGCCAAGTCGTCTCATGCATCTTCAACAGTCTTCGTACTCAATATTTGGTCTGCAATCACACACCTTTAACCATTCTTTATCCCACTGCTGGACATAGGCCCCTCTCTTGTTATGCCGTCTGCTTCGCTCCCGTGCTAATCTAGTATGCTACAAACTTGAATGAATATAAATTCAAAAAATACATAATCCCACATTTAAATGTTCTTTTCCTTCAAAATATTTATTGCCATGTTTTTCGGGATTAAATTTTTTAAAGATACTCCATACATTCAAATCTGTTCAGTCATTTAAACGTTATAGTGGAATAAAATCACATACATGTACATTAACGGCCTGGAAGAGGTCGCTCTTAGCGATAAGGCCGCCACTTGTGGCACTAGCTCATATGATTCTTTTGTTTTCTGTACTCTTTATCTTTTTCAGTGTGCACAATAAAGAGTTTCTATCTATCTATTAACCCTAAAAACATTACACCCTTTTTTGGGCAGTCGTGTAAAAAGAGATATGTGCTGTGGGATTTGAACCCGCATCACCTTTATTCATCAAACGCTAATTGAATTGCCGCAAAGTAATCACTCACGAGGATCACTTACTTTTAATTAAAGATTTCAATGTCATAAATTTAACAATCGACATAAATATAAGAATAAAAATTACTCAACACACTGCCCTCGATTCGAACGTGTTTAATTGCGAAGAGGAAATGTACTCGCGAGTGGTTAAAGTAGGAGACGAGACCATTACTTGAACAATGCGACATTAGTATTGCCTTTAGCTACAACCCGTCGCGACCTTTCGACGATTTACTAAACATCATCATAATTTTACTGCTTTTCACACTTTGTTCTTCGACAATGGCTTTCAAAATGTATTTTCTCAAAAATGTTTCGCTGAATTGTTCTGTACAATATATGATGATTGACGCTTACTAAAAAAAAACTATTCAAGTAGTAACTCGTGTCAAATTTCCCTAAGTTGTTTCCTTGAGTTTAGTTTGAATTTTATAACTTAATAGTGTTAACATCTCCCGTTTGTTCATAGTCAGTGACGTGTTTTCATTCTTGCAAAAACAAATACAAATATTTTATTGATAGCACCTATGTAACAGGTAATTTTTCTATTCATATTTAAAAATTCAAAGTCATGACACAATATGTTAATAATAAAATTATAATTGCTTCCTAGTAAATCAATAATCTCTTATATTTTATAATATTGCCTGGAAGAGATCACTTTTAGCAATAAGATCACTACTCGTGGCACTAGATCATGACGTTCTTTTGTTTTCTGTACATTTACCTATTTCTGGCGTGTACAATAAAGAGTCTATAATAATAGTGTACGAGTATATAGACTTAATTTTACTTTCATTTATGTCACGAATATAAGCCTCTCATTCTTCTTTCCACGTCTCATGAGTGACAGCTGTCGAGGTCGCCGCAGGGGGAGCCTAAATAAATAGTGTTGACATAATCACTTTTAACAATAATTCGCAGATAGCTTCAAAACAACCGGAATTTAAATCTCTTAATCATGTTCTTGTTATTTTTGTTATTTGCAAGCTGAAATTGTTATAAGGAAGTATACAAAGTGTGGATACTTTACGACTTGAATCCATTAAGGAACTGGTTCGCAAACCATTACTTACTTTAATAGATTCATTGGATTTATTACAATTTTTTGTTACGTAAATCAGCGTTCTATGCAAACTTTATGAATATATGTAAGTAGATTATGCAAACATGTAATTTGGTATCAAATTGTAGCTCTTCAGTGGTTTACAACCGAAATACTACGATACCGGAACGTAAGTGTTGTGTATTTGAATAATGGGAACGTAAAAAAGGTTTTACGTGAAATAAAAGTAGGTTACGTAAGCCACAATGGAAGGAAGTAAACTCGGCTGCAGTAAGTTTACGCAACCGCAGACATGGTAACACTGGTAATTTTAGAGGTGTAGATAGTAGCACTGAAACGTACTAGGAAAGAACAGAGGTATAACTCTCGATGCAACCTCGAGCGACGAACATACTAAAGATGCTACTCAACTTACTGCATATACAATATTAACTTGATAACAACTGCTGTCCGAGCCCTGTTCTAGCCAGGGAACTTTTTCGTTGTATGAGTGACAAGTTTAGTGACCCACTTTGATTATCTAGCTAGTGTGTATGCGGGGGAGTGAATGTTGTGTGCAAGTGCATTTTTTTAAATTTCTAATCTATCAATTGCCCTGGTTGTGCCGGCGTAAGAATAGTACCCCACCCTTTCTCCCCTGTTTGCCGTAAGAGTCGGCTAAGGGCTGTAATCCGGAAGATGGGCAGCAGCGTCTTCCTTGAACAATCACATCTAACTGCGCTCGCCAACCCGCCTGCCAAGCGTGGCGAATATTGGCAAAACCATTGGCAATCCCCTGCTGAGTGTAAATCATTCTTTAAATGAGGAGCGTTCTTCATCTGCGCTGGTATATTCTGCGAATGCTGGAGTGACGTAACGCGATGCGACAATTAAGTAGTAATTCGAGTAGACTGAGGTGTACAATGTTACTTTCTAATTAATCAGTACTCTCGTCTGCGCCGGGAAACTTAATACCAGCTCTCAAAACACTACGTCACAATGAGTGCAGCGTGACATAAGAACAGACAAGGCAGTTCTGACGGAACACTGAAAAATCATGCCACGTGTTTCGAGTGTTTTTGAGTATAAGTCGTAGTACCCATTTGGTGATAGATTTCCTTAGCAAGCCTAGATGGCGCTGTGTGAATGTCCAATATTTATTTATTTAATAAGTATTCCTTATCAGCTTCTCTATACAGATACGTTTCACCTCATTTCTTAATTTTGCGCAAACTCCATTGTTTTTAATTTCCTTTAGATATTGTTCAACCGATGAAAATTGGCGTGACAAGAAGGTTATAGGAATTCTATTCGAAACCTTGGCAGAAACGACGTTTGCCTTCAAACTGCGAAAGAGGAAAAGTCAGAACTAATATTTGAACAAGCGCTGGCGCCTATCAGGTGTGGCCTTCTCTCCGGAGCTGATGATGATAAAGAAAAACATGGTAAATTAAATTAAATGGTATATCTCCTGAGCAGGAGGTCGTCTAGGTAGGTACCACAGCAGTACCAGATGTTCTCCCGTCAAGCAGTAGTGTGTAAACATTACTGTGTTCCGGTTTGAAGGAATCGTCATAGATGACGGTGGCGGAAACAGTAGAGTACTAGAAAATACACTACCACCGTCTTATGGTATTCTTACGATTATTCCTTCACCAGCAGCTAAAAGCCCATGGTTGAGATTAGAATGCACGCCCATTGGCATATGAACCACGCTAACCACTGTGCTACCATCGCTAATAGATCTTTAATTTAAGAATAAAATTCCCCGTTTGATCAAAGCTGGAGCAGAAATAACAGAAATAGTCAGACCTTGAAGATAACTTTATCGTCTTGAATTAACATCCATCCAGCGATCTACAGAAGAAAAGGAATCCAATTTGTGTTTATTGTACCGTCCTATCCCACCCTAGTATTCATTCACGTGTTCAGCGAACGTGATGAAACCCAGGATTAGAGAAGACATTAGTCGTGTTTACGTACATATAACTATTAGTGATAACTTTTTGGAAATTCTACCAAATGTCAAAGTGTTGGCGTCAAAAGTATTGCCATATACCATATTTTTTTGTTATGGTTGACAGGCTAGGTGTATGACCACAGCTCACCTGATGTTAGGAGTGACGGTGTGGTTGAAGATTGTAAACATACCTTTTCTGGAATGGAACTGGCCCTTAGTGAGGCTGCACACATCCAAATCTGTTCAGGTTTTTAAGTTATGGTGGAATAAAGAAACCCATATACAAACACATACATACAACTAAACATGATACTCTTTTTACTCTTTTATGCGGAATTCTAGACAGTGGAATGCGCTGCCTGAGTGGGTGTTCCCCGATGGATATAATCTGGGTGCAATGCCACCTAGATACAGAAGTCTTAATACAAAGGTTAAAAAATTAATTTATACACACGATTTTAGTCAAAATCTTTACATAGACATCTACCTACACACAACACAAAGGAACGAGCTTCTAATTTAAAAAAAAAACTGAGTACATTTTCACAAAGTCAGAGACGACATAATTTTAATTTCAGGTAATTTTAAGACAATCTACATTACGTGCAATAAAATAATAAAAACCTAGTGTAATTACTTTAAATGCCACAATCAATAATGTATAGAACCGATAATATTCTGCGAAAAAAAATGTTCTTCGTGTTATTAAAATCATTAGAACAGCAGGTCAAGATAATTTACGTTACGTTAACACGTTGGTTCGATTTCCGTTTGGGCAAATATACGAACGATACAATTGATATCTCGTGAATTGCAGTTGATTGAAAATTTTCCGTGTTCCATTATGGCAAATAGTCAAATATATATTTATAAGTAGGTACACTAATCAATGATCAAAATATTAAGTTAACATTAAATATGACGGTGTTACCTTACAAAATGTATATGATAATTATAAGTATTTTATTTTATTTATTTGTACTTATCATAGCTCATTGGTTAGCGCGGTCGGTTCATACGTCGAAGGGTGTAAGTTCAAACCTCGACAATGAGATTGAGCTGCCGGTGACGGAAAACAATGTGTGAAAACCATAAAATGGGAATAGAGTACTTTGTAGCACTCGGCTAGCTCAAGCATCTAACAATGTGTTTCGGCAGTTACACTTGAGAGCCAGTCCCATTTCAGGCTAAGTATGTTTACCATCTTCGATCACGCCGTCAATTAATATCAGGTGAACAGTGGTCAAACACCTACCCTATCAACCATAGAACAAATATTTAAAACATAATTCTGGTATAAATGTGACGTACACTATATTTTTTTATAAAGCAGCTATTTGTTTAATATTTCTGAATCTTTACAAATAAACAAAAAGCAGTGTGCGAAGCAATCTCCATAACGTGCGGAGCGGAGCCAACAAGCCACTCTGTTTACATTATGCGAGTAAACAATGGCCACTTTTATAATTGAAACTGTATCACCGAGACGGTGTTTATGAACATTCTAGAATCTCAACTAAGCGCAGTCGGCGAACAGCTCGCACCAATCGACGGGAACGATTCCATCTCCGACCGCGCGTGGATGAGAGATTGAGACAGGGAACAAACCCACAAAGGCAGTGGTTTGTAGCGATCATAGCTCAGTGGTTAGCGCGGTCGGTTCACACGTCGAAGGGCGTAATTTTAAATCTCATCTATAAGATTGAGCTGCCTGCGAAGGAATAAATCGTGTGGAACCATAAAAAGGGTACTTTTTCAAACTTTAAAAAAAGGTAAAAAAGGCCACTTGGTCTATGAGTATATACGTATAGGCTAACGATGACAATAATAAATTCATTAGGTGATTGACCTCCTTACCGGGTCGATACCACCGCAATGTCAGATATTCTGCCGCTAAGCAGTAGTGTGTAAACATTACTGTGTTTTATTTGGAAGGATACTGCAGCTAGCGAAATTACAGACCTATTGATACTTACAAAAAGTCTTAAAGTAATGAGCGTCAACGCAGCGTTAGGACTTTGTTTTGTTACTCAAAGTTCTGGGTACCGCTGCAAGGGTTGTGGGTAGGCGTGATCTCTTACCATCAGGTGAGCATTCCCTTCGCCTCAATCCTTCTGCATATAGAAAACAGTAGGTTAAGCCTCGTGGACGTGTAAGCCCTGCTGGGCGTGGGCCTCTTTTCATTGTGAGAAGGGATAAGGCCATATTTCACCACGCTGGCAAAGTGCGAGTTAGCAGACTTCGCACATCTTCGGGATTTTTTCCTCGTGATGTTGTCCTTCACCGTTTGAAATCAGCGACAATAAATTAAAAAAAATAAAAATATCATAAAAAAATAAATAAAAATAAAAAATAAATGTGCTGATAATATTAAATTATCAGCACATAAATTAAAAAAGACAGATGTGCGCGCCGTGGGAATCGAACTCTGGACCTCCAGATTGAAAGCCGGACGGCGTCCCAACTAGACTGCCGAAACTTCTAGCTAGGTATATTGTCTTCTAAATGTAGTTGCCCATTAAAACTGGGAACTTGTATATATGTAAACTGTTACATTAATTAATATGGAAGAAGAACACTGGATATCGGTCGTAAGCATGTCTCATGCATGATAGACCAGAATGGTAACATTTCTCTTATTACAATATTTTTGTGTATTTTAAAGACCTTTGCTAAAGCGAGAAAGGGATACAGATGGAACCAGTTTGGAAGAAGACACAAATAAGATAAATATTTTAAAATGTTAATCCGAAAGTGATCTAAAATTTAAATACTAAACTGTCGGATTGAAATACATTGCAACTCAAAAAAAATAGTGAAACAAAAACCGGTCCTACATTTTTTGTCCAACCGAAAACGAAAATTAGAAATCTACTTATTTGCAATTAGGCATGTGTGTACGGCGGTAACCGACTACCGTTGATCCGGTATACGTCAATATTACAGTCAAGTGCCAGATTGATACCTTTACAAAAAAAAAAGGTCTCGTAAGTCCATTAACCCGCACTTGGTGAGCGTGGTGGACTGTGACCTTACCCTTCTCATAATGAGCCGAAATATATGTACCACCTTATTTGCCATTTATTATTTATTCTAGATCAACGCGAAATACTCTATTTTATTTTTATTTTTTAGGTCTTTATAGACTACTAAGTGTTAAGGGTTTCTTTTGTTCATTTGAGACACGGAATCCTAAAGATGCCAAAAGTTTGAAGTTTCATCCTCGCATTACATCTCTCTGTTCCTTCAGGCACGAGGCGGTGTCCGTATCCGACATAACATAGTTTTTCCGACAGTCATGACGTTGACCCCAAAGGTCGACGTTAATTGTTAGCAAGGTGACTTATTATTTGTAGAACTCGAATTATTACGACAGAGTGTGTTGATGTATCACTATATAGAGCTACGGCTCAGTTTTATTGACGAAAACAAGTTATGGTTCTTACACACCGTAACATGACAGGTCAGAACAGCAAAAGCCTTATAAAGGTCAAATGAAAAACTATTTTGAGTAAAAAAGTTATGTGAATATTCCTATAATCGTAGAAGTTAATACCAAATCTGTAATGGTAGCTGGCGCTCAATCGTGGCTGTCGGAATAATATAAGTCAATTTAAACGACAGATTTGCAATATCATGATGTTAACTAGTTACTAGAGTTCCAACAAAAAGTAGTTATATGATTCCAGACGATGTCGATAGTTTCCCACACACGCCGTTCGAGCCTATTTGGAATATTTTAATATTGTTCATTAACAGTGGTTCTTGATGATTAATAACCATTTTTTCACGGTTGATAGGCTAGGAATTTGTCTACAGCTCACCTGATGTTAAGAAAAAAAAGCCTGGAATACAACTCACTCTCAAGTGAGGCTGTTGATAGTCAAAAAGAACTTTGTTTTAGTGTAGGAGAAATTCGTGACGAGGTATTTCCAGTTCGCTTTAGACACATCAAAACTTGCGGAAGAGCGACGTCGGCCTCTGCTCCTCGGGGGCCTACGAGTCTATTTTCGAGCGTTTTACTTCAAACAAATTCATCCATAATGAGTTTGAAATAGACTGAAATTTTCCTCCCATGCTTTTAAGCATTTTATAACACTCACTGAAAACCATAAAACGTGTTAGGAATTAAACAAATGCTAACAAAATCGCCTCTCGTTTAAAAGCAATAAAGTCCAGATTACAACGGTTATGGAATGCGAGCGAACTTATATTTGGTTAGCAACTCGATTTCAATAGTGACGGATTTATTCGAATGAGTAACATCTGTTCGATTCTGGTATCGAATTTATTTGATTGTTTGCCAAACACTCGGAGCGTGTGTTGCCAATTACAGTTTTCATAAATATTGATTTTGAAAGTGATAGCAATGTCATAGAATAAATAGCAGTTACTGCAGTATGGTGTAATGGCTCATAACGTCAGTGCACAGAACTGGACTGGAGCTTACATCATCGCGGCTCCGAGGATAAATCAGGAAAACTTCTCCGGGACTTGTAAAAGCTTACTTGGAAAATTTATTTCGTCTTTGTTTACGGAAATAAGTTTTGGAGCAATGTTCTTAAAACAATGTAATGTTCGTATTTTTGTCACTTGCATCACGCTGAAGCTTCCATACACAGAATGATATTGGTATGTATTAAAACGCGTATGATCAATAGTACAACCTAGCCGCATTGGGGCATGTTTGTCTTTTTAAATTGTAAATTTGTAAGTACTTGTATTTTCACAGATAAGCAGTACGAGACTAGATTAGCTATCGATCACCTATTAATCTATGATAAGCAATTATACGCGAATTCTAAGTTCGATAATGTTTCAGATACGTTATCCATGTGGAATTTCTGAAAACACGTGCCCTGTACTTCACCATATATGTATAATAAAATATTGAGATCGTTATCTTTGATACGAGTCTAAATCAATGGACACCGAACAATGACACACATCGTCAGGGTAAACCTGCAAAATATTATCACAAATTGTCACTGTATAAGGCACTAATCTATTTAGAACAACGTTAATAACCGACCAAGTACGGGTTAAGTTAGTGTACTAAGTAATATGTACCGCTACAAACTACTTGGTGGTGGATCTCCTTAGCAGTTCATCTAGGTATACACCCCTGTAGTACCAGATATTGTGCCGCCAAGCATTACCGTGTTCTAGTTTGATGAGTTCTGCAACTAGCAATATTACAGGGCTGTTGAGACTAACCATGGATTCAAAGTAATGAGCGCCAAAGCAGCGATGCTCTGGACTTCGTTTTGTTATTCCAATGTCTGTGTATCGCCGCAATAGTCATGGGCATGCGTTATATCTTACCATCAGGAGAGCGTCTTGATTGCCTCATTACTTAAACATTTAAAAAAAATGATTTTCTAAGTAAATTCACCGCAAAAATAATGCACATAATATCAAGTTTCCAATTATTCTGGCCAATAAAGGTAGAACAGAAAAACACGTCGGTTTCGTACTAGCTCTGAAAATGGGCCAATTAATAATCATTCCTGAGTCAATTTTAATGTTATTTTTGGTGCTTGGAGAAAATTAAATGACTCTTAATATTTTTTAATAAACATGCACTTATAGAACAAACTATACACTGCATTATTTGGTCTAGTTGACACTTCACGCTTTGGGAAACCAATCCCCCTAAATTCCGACACATGGCAATTAGTGTAAACCTATTTAAATTTATAATCGGTATAATTACAGACAGTCGGGTTATTCAACATCGGTATCGTCCATGGCGATTATCTACAACTTTTGTCATCTAACTCTTGAGCATAGGGTTTTCTCTAAAAAGACTATCTTCGGATAAATAGCAATTGTCTCCAAATGAGATTCGCGATTTCACCAAAATCTTCGACCCACCTAGCTCCCGAATCCCCATTGCTCTGTCCGTATGTCTCGGTCACCACCAGATGTTTGATGTGAAAAATGAATAGTAATAATCATTGTTTCATCCGACTCCAAACTGTCCAAATATGTGTCGATTATGAAATATCTCAGATAGCTCTCTCACGCCCACAGGCGCGCTGGTGTCGGTGTGAGAACATAATGTCAATGAGATGCCATTGTGATCGTGAGCCACATTTCGAGCCTCGACTTAATGTAGCGCGTAGGTGAGGAATCGTTTCAAAAATATCATTTGGTTTATCGATGGCATTGCACTGATTGTGATTATACGAAACCTGAGACAGACTTACGTAAATAATTCAACAGATACAAGAATATATCAAAATTATTAACAATAACTTTAGATGGACGCAAATTAAAAACTTTACAAAATCCCCAACGACTTGTTTTTTTTTTCTTTAGACAGGCTAAATGTTTCACCACAGCTCACCTAATGACATGTAACGGCGTGAACAAACCTTGCCTGGACGAAAAGTTCTTCTAATCATCCCGGCAAGGCGTAACTTTTCTCAAAAAAACTTTAACTCGTCGTACTTGTAAAACTTCCTGTACCAAGGAACAGACATCTCTGACGGCGACAGGATAAAGTTAAATAGATACTGTGACCTCACACATAAGTTATTTATTATTGACCATAAATGGTTTAATGGATAATTTACATGCGAGAAGATTACCCGTAAATCTTTTCTATAATCTATTAAAACCAAGAGCAATCAAAAATCATTAATTTTATTTATACCGAAAACGTACATTGTTCTTGCATTTATTAGTAAATCAGTAATATTTAGTGGCCATAAATAACAATCATGTCACAGGCAAGTGTAACAAGTGTTACAAAAAATAACAATTACACTTAGAATAAATACAGCTATATAATTAAACAACAACGAGCATACTTCTATTTACAGCGCATACTCCGTTTATGTGTCACACAAAAAGAGGATTCCGAGAACTTCTTTGACATATATTCACTTAATTTGAAAAAGCATTGCTAGCAGAATTTTTCTTTTAGTGTTTTTTTTAAATTCTGTTTTATTGAATACACTTAGGCAATTTATCATACATTAATATTTTGGCGTGACGGCCCAGCTTTCACTAGTAAAGTACCCTTCCAACCGGAACACAGTAATTTTTATACTGCTTGGAAGCTGAATATCTGGCATTGCGGTGGTATCTACCTAGACAAGATCTACCACCAAGTGATTATCATCATCATCATCATCATCTGTAGGAGGTCCACTGCTGGACATAGGCCTCCCGCATTGACTTCCATAAAGACCAGTTGGAAGCGGCTCGCGTCCAGCGCGTTCCTGCGGTCTTTATGAAGCCGTCTATCCACCTCGTGGGTGGACGTCCTACGCTGCGCTCGCCGGTCTGTGGTCTCTACTCCAGAACTTTGCAGCCCCATTGGCCATCTGCGTGCTATGTGCCCTGCCCACTGCCACTTCAACTTGCTAATCCGCTGAGCTATGTCGGTAACTTTGGTTCGTCTACGGATCTCCTCATTTCTGATTCGATCTCGTAGGGAAACTCCGAGCATAGCCCTCTCCATAGCTCGTTGTGTGACTTTGAGCTTATCAAGAAAGCACATAGTCAGAGACCACAAATACCACCATAAGTCATCACCGGTAACACGCACTGATCGAAGACTTTCAACTTACGGCACTGAGGTAATTGAGACAAAACCCAAGTAATCAAATATATCAAGTATACCATCAAATGAGTCCGTTAGTCGCTGCAACCAAACTATATATGTGCAGTAGTATGGTCTAATTGTTGTTGTAATTAGAAGATGTGAACTAGAAAGAGGTAGTTAACATCGTCAGGACGGCTTACACTAATCTGGCGACAAGTTTAACGAGTTCAGTCTTTAGCGTAATGTTGTTTACACTCACTCGGGCGTCGGTGCCTCCTCAGCGAATGTTCCAGAAATAATAGACGCCTATAAAAAGAGATCACCCGGTGGAACGGCGGACGTAACCAATGCAATGTACGCAAGTATTTACCACATTCGATACACAAGCTTAGCTCGTATATTATAGAGTTGTATTTAGTCCAGCACATAACAACATACGCAAATGATGTTTCGATCATTGATTTTCAATATGAAAAATCGCGATTTGTAAGTTTTAAAATCATTCTTGTTTTTGTTTTATTTGACGGGATTACTCACGTGTTACTAAACAATAGTTTCGGCCACGTCCCTTAAATTTCTTGCTTCGCACTAAAGTGTAATTTTGTTTTTGTGTGAGGGTATAGCCCCCGTACTGCGAACTTCTTATTGCGATTATTGTTAGGCGACAAAGAATCTTATTACACGGGAATGCGCAAGTTATGATGATATAACTCTTTATTTTATTGTAATAATATAGTAAATGTAAAACAAAAAAATAACGGAAAACAGGATTCATAGTTAAGATCACAGAACCCAGTTGCTTTGTGCGATACAAACAAATAACATCTAAGTTCTTACTAAGACATTATGAGTTTAGTGAGACTCAAATTTCTTTTGATAATACAAGTAGTAATGTTTCATCTGTACCTCTAGTTCAGCGATGTAAGATGGATTCCGACGATGGATGCTTACCTGGAAATAACAAAAGCAACATTACTAATTTGAATACAAATAGTTTTGACAAGATTATGTGATTACACTACAAAATGATTATGACAGACATAATCATTTTGTAGCGGTGATAGCTCAGTGGGTAGCGCGGTCGGTTCACATTTCGAAACCAGTGAAGG
Source organism: Biston stratarius (assembly GCA_950106695.1). Lineage (NCBI taxonomy): Eukaryota > Metazoa > Arthropoda > Insecta > Lepidoptera > Geometridae > Biston > Biston stratarius. The sequence continues at coordinate 15,921,764 of OX467109.1, read as the reverse complement.
TGAAAGCATCGTGAAGAGACCATAGCCTGGTGGAAGGGTACTTTCTAGTATTCGACTAGATACCATTCTCAAGTTGCTAATCTATCACCAAGCACCTAGCAGTGGGTTCCGACAGCCTTACTTGAGAGCCAGTTCTAATCCAGGCTAGCTGTGTTTATCATCTGCGGCCAATAATAATAAAAAAAAAAACATATTTTTAGACTCATTCTTAGATCAGCCCACAACAAAACGGATTAAAATAAATAATAATAAAAATTACAGTTCATTAATAATAGTAATGTTTAAAATGCCAGTTAAATAAAAAAAAAAAAATTACTAAATATAATAATGACTAATTTGTAATAAATACACTTTTCAAGCTAATAAAAAAGTTGTAGTTGTTGTTGATGCAGCTATGGATAAGATGGATGGATGGATAATATGGATAAGCATTTAAAAAACACGTGTTTTACAGACACGATTCAAGTTTCATTTTTATCATATCCTCAAAGTTAGATTCGGAATCGATTCGGAAACCTTCGTTGAACCTGTTTCTTTGTCGTGCTGCAAATGACTCTGTCTAAATTTAACTACCGTCTGCCATCGAAAAGGACAAAGGAATTAGAATTCATGACGATCACGCAGAATCGAATAATAAAGAAGTGGAAAAAGCTTTTGAGAGAAGCGATTAATCGGAAAGCTGTCAGAGAACTTGTTCACAATATAATTATGAACCTGGTGTTACTAGATTAGCGGTTGCCATTACCTTATTTGCCTGCTAAAGCCAGAAAAGTCTTTAAAAAAATTAATAAAATTGATTTATATAAATTGTAAATATTCTGTAAGAAAGGACTTCTGAACATACCCAAAATTCTAAAAAAACAATATGACTGCTTTAGGTCTTTTTAACCGACTTCAAAAAGGAGGAGGTTCTCAACTTGTTAAATATCACAGTTGGCAATCAAACAGACGGGTTGCCTGATCGTAAGCAATCACCTTCGCTAATAGATATCTGCAATACCAGGGGCTCTACAAATGTAGTGCCCGTGGTTTATAGTACGTTGTCGACCTTTTAAGCTTCTATTAACACAGAAAGAAGAGTAAAGAAATTGTTCAAGGAAGACGCTGCTGCCCATCTTCCGGATTCCATCCCTTAGCCGACTCTTACGGCAACCACGAATAGAAAAGATGGGGTACAATTCTTACGCCGACACCACCATGGCAAAAATACATTCTCATAAACTTATGTACAATTAAAGAAAATCAATATTTAGTGATCAAATCGTTAGTTATTCATCAATAAGCACCTCAGGTAGGTTAGAAAGCTTTTAACAAAAATAATTTATCTCATTTCATCCAAATTAGTAGTAACATTTTGTATTCCGGACTGGTTTTCGACGGCTGAATTAAAACATCGATTAAAGCGCTCGCTCGTGCGATTCCAGCCCCTTATAGCAGACAATACAACTATTTATATTTAATTCAAGAAGTCTGCGAACTAATTAATACACTACTTATGTAGAGTTATGCGAAGCGTTCGTGGACAAGTGTGTACATACATGTGTGCCAGGTTAGTGTTTCCTTCACACTGGCAATGCGCCAAGAAACCATTCACACGAGTGGTTTTTACGCGTGAGGGCAAACTATTTTGTCTAATTTTAAGAGTTACTTTACATCCTTTTAACGATGTTTGATTTTCAATTTCAATATCATTAACAGCCCGTAATGGCCCACTGCCGAATCACTCATCCCGATCCTGTGCTAACCTTATCCAGGTTCTACCCGATTTTTACGATATCGTCGACCCAACGAGCTGTTGTGCCCGACACTTCGTTTCCCGGTTCGCAGTCACCAATCCGTCAACTATTTAGTTCACATGCCACCATTCTGCCTGGCAACATTTCCTTGAATATATTAGTATTTAATTACTGCAAATATGCCATACAGCATTTTAAAAATCAATATTTAAATATTTTAATTAGCTTTAAAATTTAAATTCTTCACATACATGTTTAACGAATTTGCATCTTTTAAATCATATTGGCCGATCCGAGCCAAAGGTGAGAACGCCCTTCGTACTCTGAGCGCCTTAATATGATTCCCGCTAGGCATTCACAAAAAAGCTACGCGACCGCTTATCGTATACCCGCGCAGTAAGGTTCACAGTCGCGTAGCTACAACTTCTGGATACGGGGGCAGTACTGCATGCAGATCTTGTTATAAATTAAGAAACATCTTTTAATTATGTTTGCAATGTCACACATCACCAGCCATAGAATGTCCACTGCTGGACTTAGGCCTCTTCCTGGGAAGGGTTTTGCCAATACTCGCCACGCTTGGCAAGCGGGTTGGCGAGCGCAGTTAGGTGCGATTGTTCAAGGAAGACGCTGCTGCCCATCTCCGTATTACATCCCTTAGTCGACTCTTACGGCAACCACGGGTAGAAAGGGTGGGGTACTATTCTTAGGCTGGCACCACCACGGCAAATGTAAATGTGGCAAATGTTTGCAATGTACTACATTTTTATTACAGAACATTTTTTTATAATATTTGTAATGTATCACGGCTACAAACAAATGAGACAAGTAAAGCAAACAGCTGATAAGCTGTAGGTTAGTGGAGTCGGTAGAGATTATTAACGATTACTTTACTCTGCAACGTTTCCTTGTTTAAACTCACCTTTATCTCGGTGTACTCGAAGCTGAGTCAGAGTGCAGGATGCTGCAGTGACTCAATGCGTATAAAATAAAGGAACAATAAGGATAGTTGACTGGTGTTTGGTGTTTAGCGATGATGGCTCAGAGGTTAACCCCCAACAATGAGCTTGAACTGCCGGTGAAGGAAAACATCGTGAGGAAACCATGGCGTGGTGGTAAGGTAATTCCTAGTACTCGACTGGCTACCATCTATCAATGCCTTCTGGCAGCCTCACTTGAAAACCAGTTTCAATTCAGTTCGTTCACTTTTATCGTTACTTAACATAGAGTGAGCTGTGGTCATACACCTAGCCTGTCAACTTTAAAAAACATTTAAAAAAACAGGTTTAAAGTGATAAGAAACAGTATCCCAGGGTAAATGATGTCAAATGTCGTAATCGAGCATGTCGGATTGGTTCTTGTAAATATATTCAGCAATTTTGTTTCACTGACTTTGAGTTTTAGGGTATTATGCGTTATAAAAAATAGAAATAAAAAAACAATTCATATTTTAAAAAAAATACGATTTTATGTATTACTTTGATTCAGGTTACATTGTTTTATTATAGAGTCCCGGTGACTGCATCCTCATCTGACGATTAAGCTGGAAGGTAGGAAGTTTATTGAAACTATATTCTAGCAAACAATCGAGTGACACATATTTTCTAGTTATTTTGGTTATAAAACGATTTTGATGAAATTTCTATGGGACCGATCTTAAAGTACCCATTAACGTATATCCCTTCAAATTTTTGAAATCGGTCGAAATTTGAAGCCGTCTTCGAATAATCGAGTAACATACATTAAAAATATTGTGACGAATTGAGAAGCTCCACTTTTTTTTAAGTCAGTTAAAAATTAACCGTTTGTCAAATATTAGGAAAAAATATTATTACTTAACATATAAGTGTTATATGTTGTCTTAGCTAAATATTAACCTACTGATTTTTTCAAAATATATATATAAATTTTAAAAATAAATATATTTCACTAATAGAAAGCTTTTATAAATATTGTATGTAAGCTACTACTAAATATAACTAATGGTTGCGTTATTGAATATTGCTTTATTTATGCAAGATATAAGGACACGATGAGATTAATTCAAGGAAAATTTTTAATGGTATTTTTTAACCAAGAATGGTTACCGTAGGCGTAAATTGCATAAAGTTCACCTTGACCTTTGCCGTAAACACAAAATGTTAAATATTTAAACAATTCATTCAATTATGGAAATAAAAACAGTTCACTCACGTGGGTAGGTACGCGAAGCTCGTTTTTTTTTTTTTTTTTTACAAAATTTTTAGCGTGTTTTGCCGCTCTTTGTCATAAAATACCATTTTTTTATTTATTTATACACTACCGGCACGCCCCGGCTTCGCACAAGTATAGACTTGATTACAAAACATTGAAATCCTCTACTATTTTAAAAGTTTATTGGAATGTATTTTTTAATAATAAATATTCCGGGAAAAGTCTCTAAACATCATTGACAACCTTATCAAAATCCGTCGCGGGCTTAGAAGAAATCAGCAAAGAAACAGACAGACGCGGACAGCGATTCGCTTTTATACGCATCAGAGAAGAATTCAGTTTTACAAACTTAAAAGGTACTAAAAACGAATATGTTTGTCTTGGTACCTTAATTCACGACGTACTGCCAAACATTACGTAAACAACATGTTTCGACAACGCGTCTAGTTTTGTAACGCGACAAGTATAAATAGTTAAGTAGGCAAATCGATACTCCTATAAGCAAAAACTGCTCAAACTGAATTTAGAGTTGGTGACAGCTCTGTTGGTAGTATACCTGCTTTAAGATTTGTAGGGCGTGGGTTCAATTTCCACCCAGGACAAACACTTTGTGATATAAATACGACATCATTTCATGGTCGACCTTCGAAAGACTCGAATGAACCGATTTGATTCCACGTTCATTATGCGGACTGCTAGATAGCGGTATCTTCTAGGCGAGCGTGCTTCATCTTAGACCATATCATCGCTTGGCATCGGGTGATATAGCGTCAAAGGCAAACCTATTTCTTATTTTAAAAAAAACTAATATTTGTTGTGTCTGAGTGTTCTGTATGTATTTAAGTATTCATTTCGAGCAAGGTTCCATAGTATAAGCTTTGCTTAATTTTGGGTCATATGGCGCTTTGTGTAATGTCCTACGATATTTATTTATTTTATTTTTGTCAGTTGGTTTTCTACCGAATATAGCTTGGAGAGTGCGCTTCAGATCTGCATGAGCCCTGCCGATTCGATATTCCAAAAACTCGTACTAAATGTTCTATTCCGTCTTCATCTTACAAACCGTTAAACAGTGGAATTTATCCGAGTGGGTGTTCCCCAATAGATAAAATCTGGGTGCCTTCAAGACGCAAGTGTATCGGTTTCTTTGAGGTAAGCGTGCTCCATCGTAGACCGCATCTTCGCTTAAAATCAGGCGATATGACGATTCAATGCAAGCTTATTTTCAATTAAAAAAAGTTTTGTTTGAGCACTATAATTAAAACTAAACATAGTGTTTATACTGTCAATGACCGATATTTACAAACGTTTTATATCTAGTATAAATGTGATTATAAACTAAATTACTAAATAGGTACATAAATGTCGAATATTAATTTAGATTTAGTTATTATTTTTTGTTCATGACACTGGTATCACCAAAGTTACTGTCAAAAACGATGAGAAGTGTGAAGCTAGTTGAAATATAAATATGTTTACGATATAAGGTTATTCGCAAATTAAAATTAAAAAGAGTACACAGTAAGAGTAACACAGTGTATTTTGTTCTGAACAAGCGCAGCAAATTCCCACGTAAATATAGGTTGACATTTGAAGCAGCGTTATCTAGCTCCAAATTATATTGTACTAAGCACCAATCAAATGATAGAACATTTAGGTAAATATATACTTATAATACATTATCTTCGTCACATATATGTTTGTCTTAGGTGGGTATCAAACCCACGCACTGCAGCTTTAGAAGTACCGAACCACTCTACTACCAAATGCGCTGACAGGGCAGTATGAAGCGACCTAATTAGTGAAGTGTGGGAAGGAAAACGGATAAAAAATGGCGATATCGATAGAAAGGCCTTGTGGACTTATTGCCAACAGCGGGCAGTAAGGACGAGCACTAGTTTCAACATCCCGATGTCTTGAAACGGGAAGTTGCTTTACTGAAATATGTGCACACTGTACTTCTGTTGAAATATGGCGTGAAATACTTAGAATGATTAAATAAACGGTAAATAGTGTAAAGTTATAGCAAAAATTCAACAATATAAATGTTGAATTTTTGCTATAATTTTAATTTTTTTAATGTTTCTAATGTATCGAAAGGTGTCAAACATTCTGTATACATATGTTAAAGGCACCACAGTGGAGTATTAATTTATTCATATTTGTTAATAAGTATATACATATATATATTAGTAGATAATATATAAATATAATCATACGCTACTGAAAGTTTAATTTTCCTCGAAAACATCAACTTTCCTCATTTATGATTACTGTCAACCATTTGACAAAAAACTTACCTTTTCTTTCTTTAGCGCGTTGAGCGATTGGTGGTAGGTCAAAACTTATGAGTTCGCGTCACCGACATGCTTATGCGACGGGTTTTAAGTTCTCGCTTCTCTCGGCAGTCCCCACGACTACAATTTTTTTAAATGTACAAAGTAATGGGACGAACGTAATGCTGTCCTGATGGTCAGAAATAATGTATCAACAGCTCTGTAATGGCGCTAACTGAAACCCCTTGAAACTGGAATGCAGTAATCTGCTTGGCAGCAGAATATCTGATATTGTAGTGGTAGTACCTACCTAGATGACCTCCTGCGACCTGCTGCGAAGTGACGTTGTCGATCATGGTAAGCATTCAAAGCTTGAAATGAGAGCTGGCTCACAAGTGGCCACACGCGTTGAGGTGCTTGGCAGTGGATTTTCCACTTGGGTGGTAGTCGAGTACTAAAAAGTATCTTACCACCGTGCTAGGGTTTCCTCGCGAGGTTTTCCTTCAGCAGAAGCTCACTACTATCTTTGAAAGTATGGTCCGACGTCGCTAGCCACTGGGGTTTGATTGCTACAGAAATTCTCTGATATTTGTACAGCACGTTCATTGCTTCACGACGGCTTATCCTTCAAGATTAGTCTGGACTGATTAATGACTCAACGAGGTGTCACTGAAGGCCCACATGACCCCTGACTCAGATAACTTGACCTGACTAACAAATTAAGGGGTCAATCGAGTCGGACCCCTTGAAAAACGAGCGAGTGGGCGGCAATTGGAAGCCTGCTCAATTATAATTGAAGGATTTATTTATTATCCGCTCGAGATTTTGGAAATGTGCTTCTGCAACAGATTCTTTATTTATAGAAGGTTTATGTAATAGTCAAGTTAAAGGCGGGCGCCCCATGCCGTGAAATGCAAGACGCAATAATTTGTGTTTGACAAAGAACTATTTTATTTTACGTTACTCGGTTGACCTTATTACTTTTTTTAAATCTTAGATAGGCTTGCGTTTGACCGCCATCTCGCCTGATGTAAATGCGGTCTATGATGGAGAAACCGATTCATTTCATTTCGCTCGTCTACAAGAAACCGATTCACTCGCGACTTGAAGGCACCCAGATTGTATCTATCAGGAAACAGCTACTCGGGTAGCAAATTCCATTGTTTAGCTGTTTGTACAATGAAAGTAGATTCAAACCGTTTCATTCGGGCTTTTGGAATATCCACCATAAGGCGGTGCCGCTTTTTAAAGCTCCTGGTTGTCCGATAAATGTACTTACTTGCTTGATAAAAGATTTCCTTAGCAGGAGGTCGTCTAACTAGGCACCACTGCAGGACCGGATATTCTGCCGCCAAGCAGCAGTATTTAAACATTACTGTGTTCCGGCTCTGCAACTAACAAAACTACAAGGCTATTAAAACTAACCATCGAATGTCTCAAAGTAATGAGTGCCAAAGCAGCGATGCCATGAACTTTCTTTTACTATTTCAAGTTTTATTGTATCGCTGGAATGGTCATCGACATGCATTATCTCTTACCATCAAGAGAGCGTCTCCTTCATCAATACTTTTACATAAAATAGCATATGACGTATAAGCATCTACTTTCAAATATCGAACGCAGAGCGACTTACCTATAACTGAATTTCATAATGGCCGTGGATATCGCTCGCGTGTCAGCCGATAATATCCTGAATGTTTTCGTTGCACTTTACTGAACCCAAAATAGATCTGCACCGTATTTTGTGTAGGAATCGATTTACGTAAAATAAGCTTATTCAAGGTCTACCTTACAAACCACGTGAGTTTTTTTTTTTTGTAAATGTATACTTATAATACAGAACACCCAAACCCAGAATAAACATTTATCGTCACACAAATGCTTGTCCTGAGTGGGTATAGAACCCACGACCTACAACTCTTGAAGTAGATAAATCTAACAAGTTAGCTAACACGATTATACTCCATATAAAGAATCTCTTTGATGTACAAATGTACACACAATGAATAAATTAAAAAAAACCTTATGAGCTAGTACCTACCACCTCTCGCGTAAAACTCTACAACCGATCGATCAACTTCTCACTTACGAGACATGTAACAAATCAAACCGAGATATCTCAAACAATAAAAAATAAAGTTTTGAATTCTCAATTCTGTTCGTATTTTTAAGCACCGTAAACGTATTATCCGATTGTCGTTAGCGCCCAGTTGTCAGTAGCTTCCCATCCACTGGCTGGTCGGATCATCTGTGACTCGATAGTTTTTTTTTTAGTGCCAATACTACTAACTAATGACGCACATTACCTATTGTACTCATTTGCATTGAGAACAAAGGAGTTTGGAAAATGGAATTGGAATGTCATTAGCCAGTGATTACATTAACAGACGAAGCTAGACTCAAAAGAGATTCGTTCCAGCTTCATCTACTCAACTTGTTATCTCAATTCATGTAAAATGACGCTCACCGGCCAGTTCGCGATCAGCGACAATTTCCATCCAAAATCTCCATGTGTATACTTAATAGGTCTATGAGGATCAAAAAGCTTTTTGAAAGCCTTTTAACGTAATTTGTCTTTCGTTAGACTAGATATCGGTGCTTTTAATGTATACTCAAGAAAAATTGCAAATATGAATAAATATTTTTCTATTTTGAATGTGGGTGTTTTTTGCCCTGGCCTTGTAACAATGTATTTCTTTTTGATATATTTATCACTAGCTCGTAGCCAGACGGGAAAATTAAATGAATATAACAAGTAAAGAAATCCTAAATCCAGAATTAGGTATATAATATTTATCACTAACAAAAGAAATTGGAATCTGTTTGGAAACATAGATATAATTGTATAAGCGTGGGAAATAAGGTTAAGCTTTCTTATTGATTAAAAGAAAATAGGTTTAATCTAATTACCTACTCTCCTTTACGTGCTGGACAAATATAAAAAATCGATTAGACTACCTATGTATGGTAAAATCGAATCAGTTAGCCTTTAGAACTAAATACAATTAAACTAATCGTGCTTGTGAATGAAAGTCCAGAGACAGTCCAAGTAAATGTTAGACTTAGTCACAAATAAAAATAAATAAAATGCGCCTAGTAAATACATAGTTTTGGAATGTAATACGGATCTGTAAATTGAATTTTGAGTTGTAGTTAATTGTTATTGCATTCTGTTTTGTGTGTTTTTTGAAATAAATAAATAAATATGTGAAATGCTTTGCATTCGACATCTAAGGTCAACACAGAGCCAGTGGTGTTGTTTTTGCCAACATTTATTGCCCATTGTTCAGAAAACAAAGTACTAAGAAACTAGTCTTAATTCGTATTATAGCGATACACCGTAAGTTACACAGTAAGTTCACAGACACTATTTGGACACATATTACTGAGTGTGGTAGCTAGCTGGCCGGTTTCTTCACGATGTTTTTCCTTCACCAGCAGCTCAAGTTAATTGTAAGGGTTTGAACCCACGCCCTTCAGCGTGTGAATCGACCGCGCCAACCACTGTTAATAAACAACACTTGTTTAATTGTTTATATCTTGTTAAGTTAGCTTATTTTCGATACAGAATACAAAATAAAGTTTTTTTTTTTTTATTATAAATAATGCAGAATTAATTGTTGGTGTTCAACCGATTCAATTCAACCGGGAACATGGAAAAAGGTTCTCGGCGTCGTGGGATCCGGTCACAGACAAGTGCCCGCACCGCGGTGTAGTTTCAGAACAGTCTGCTGCTACAGGTAGTGCAGTGTGCCGCGGTGACAACCTTACGATTTTATAAGACCAAAATGATAGTAAGACATCATAACACCCTCATTTTTCGCCGAGACGACCTGCACTCTCCACTGCAGCTACTGCAGCTATTGCAACATGACCAAAACGTCGAGATAAATAAACAAAACTAATTTCATAGTATTTTGCGCGCGATTAAAACCCGGTGATAAACTTAAAATAAAAAGGTGAAGTTCCATGAAGTTCAGTCTCCAATAGTCGTTTATCTAATCTGAAATCATTATTTTTTGGGTCGTCGTTACCGTCCCCAGCGTAATGTCGTCAGCGTCGTTACGCGTTCGATAAACGTCGTTATAGTAGCGGCCGGCGAGGACACATTTATCGCTTAATTTTAGTATCAGCACGCGCCGCAGGTTAATACTTACCTACGCTTCCTTATCAATAGCAACTAGCCTATTATGATATATATGATATCTGTCGATAAATACTGATTACATGAGATTTGAATAAATTCGTCAAACAAACGGTCGCCGCCATCCTATACGAACTTATCCAGAGTCCTTAGTTAGATTGCAACGGAAACTTCAAAAATAATTACATCAAAATGTTACTTGACAAATGTTGCTTGACAGTTTTTTTAATGTTAAACTACATGACATTCTTATTTAATAATAATATGACATAAATAATTTTCTTAGACATTAATAATTAATTTACTATGACATTTATAATATACTATGACATTTATAAAATACTATGCCATTTTTTCAAAAATAAAATAATATTTTTGATGAATTTAATTATTAAAATAATATTTTAAATACCAATACTAAATATTGTACGCCCAAAGGCTGTTGATACCCAATTGATGAAACCAACATGTAATATTCAATAAAAAAAAAATATAAAAAAAATATAAATATAAAATATAAAATTGCTTACAATAAAATATAAAGATTTTTTAAAATTTTGAATTCTTGGAACCCTAATTATAATAATATTTTATTACATAACTTTAACATAACAAACACTTTTGAAATTTCATTAGCTATTTGATAAGATGTAGGTAGACTTGCGGAACTAGGTAAGTAGGTACTAAGCCTGTGATTCAGCATACACCCCACATGGATAAAACAAATTAATATCATGCAAGCAGACTTAGTACTGAGCACAAGTAAGTAGTTACAGAGAATCCAGATGCCTTTAGAGCAGATCTATAATGTTAAATGATGCTTTCAATATCTGGCCACATCAGAATGCGCAGCACAAAACAAATCACTTTACGTATCCAGACTCGAAGGAGGCTTAAATGTGTCAGTGCCTGGACGATCTCCCCGCGTCTGAAGCTCTGATCCGCAAAACGAGAATTGACGTTAACACTGTTTGTTTTTCTGGTTTGCGAAGTAATGGAAAATTCCTTATCATATTATTCGACTAAAACCTGACAAAGTAAGTGAAAGGTAAAGTTCATGGGGATTGACTTTCACTCTGCTTAACCTTTTTCGAGTAGAAAAACATGATCTAATAATTTGAAATCAATGAAATTAAAATTCACAAATGGCTTTTAACATATACATACATACATGCAATACTATTATGCAGATAATGCCTGTCCATGACCATTGCAGCAGTACACAGAACTTTGAATTACAAAACGAAGTCCGGGGCATCGCTGATATGTCGCTCATTACTTTGAGTGAGATGGTTAGTCTCACCAGCTCAGTAATTTTGCTAGCTGTAGTACTAGTGAAATCAGAACACAGTAACGCATTGTTTGAGTAATGCTGAGATATTGATAATTTTGTTGTTTTTTTAGACCACCCCAAAAATAGGACTCACATGACGGCCACCACATGCTTTGCAAAATCAAATAACTAGGGCACACTAAATAACTAACCTAAGCCTTTTTGTTCATTAGGGAAACTGAGCATTGTGCACATGTTATTCAGAATGAGTCATGAGCAATTTTTTGCACATTCTCCGTAATGGTTGTACCGTAACCCACATACCCCGTTTCGCGGCGAGTCGCGGCGGCCGTTATGCACGGGTTGCATAACACTGACTCTTATGTAAATGCCTTGATTCGGATGTCTCGATGGACTGCGGCAGGTCGGCTGATCAGCGTGGTGAATGTTTTGAGAACATCTATTAATCAGTAACGCCAGTGTGGCGCAATGGGTTTTTAGACAATTTATTAATACAGCTTTACCGTTATGTTCGTTGCTCACTCGTGCACAAGATACAATAAATTAGTTTAATTTATTTATTTCGACGTTTCGGCCGTCTAATTTATAGAATTTTGTACGAGATCAAATCCCCATGAGAAACATAATTAAAACATTTTAGTTTTTCCCGAAATTTTTCCATATTACGAATATTTAAAAATAGCCAAACAGAAACTTTTTCTTATACATATGACGCGCTGACTGACGAAAAACATTTATTTTTCCACAAAAGCACAAGGATACACTTTCCTCAAAAATAAAATTTTATGAAAGATCGTAGAAATTGCTGTTCAAACCGCTAGGATGTAATTTAATAACTCGATTAAGTGGTAATCAATCAAACTAGAGTCGTTAGATATTAATTCTGTACATTTTTAATATCCCTAAAATTGTTGGGAGCGTAAAATATTCGTACACTTTAAATTAAACTCTAAATAAAATATCATAAAGGTAAATATTCGTGTCGCACCACGTGCTAACAGCCGAGTGACGCGCTGCGTGGTGCCGTACTCTATCCGATCGGCGGATGATTTCCCGCTCGCCTTGGGTGTGCAAAAACTACTGACGCCCTGTTGACATTTCGGAATAACAAAGTCTTGGGTTATGTCAGTGACTCGTTTTGAAAACACGTTTTAGCACATAATAAACTAGTTGGTCCCCCCGAACTGTGACCTCACTACCTCTGGATATATTGTGCTTACATGTACTTCAGATTTTTTTCAAACGATGGTGTCATCTGTTCCCAATGTATAATTAAATATGTTTTATTGTTGAATTAATAAAATTCGGTTATAAATATTACAAACAACATTTCACAGTACTTCTTTTGTATAAGTCTTTGATCTTTCGTATACTATTCATACATATGTAGATACTTATAAATATGCTGTCAATTTGTCAGTCGCATTTTCAACAATGGCCGCAGGTTCAGTTCCGCATTTATACTGAATGGCTTATCGGATACAAGGTCCAGTCTTAGACTTGCATCAATCAAGGAAAATGACAGATTACATTTGTAGATACAGATATAATTCGTAGCGACGATAGCTCAGTGGTTAGCGCGGTCGGTTCACACGCCCAAAGGCGTAAGATAATACCCCAACAATCCGCTTGAGCTGCCGGTGAAGGAAAACATCGTGAGGAAACCATAGCAAGTTGGTAGGGTACTTTATCGTACTCGACTAGCTAGCTACCACTCTCAAGTTGAAAATCTGCCGCCAAGCACACGGTGTGCTCCGGCAACCTCACTTGAGAGCCAGTACCGTTCCAGTGTAGGCGTATTACGATCTTCGAACACACCATTTCTTAACATCAAGTGAGCTGTAGGCAAACAATTAGACTATCAAGCACAAAACAAATAGTTATGGACCGTTGTCAAAATAAGAAATAACCCATCGTTGTCGATTAAAACGCAGAGTAGAGTTATTTAATTGCGACAAAGACATTGGAGGCTGCACAAGTGCACGCAGACGTCAAATATTTGTGTGTAATTGTTCTGATGTGGTAGAAAGGTTAAGGAAGTCACGTATGGCCAACATGGCGCCAACGTTTCCGGTACCGGGCGAGCGTGTACGGCTAATGACACAGTAAAAAAATATCAACTACTTAAAGTACTAAAGTAAAGTAGGTACAGTAATGTATACCCAAATGTGTAGTAATTCCATTGAATATTTAATTGAACTGTTTTTATTCTAAATAAGTTCGAGTTTGACCACACACTGCCTGTGTGTGGTCACGTGGTCTAAGATGGAACACGTTACCTAGAAGTAACCTATTTACTCTAGATTTGAAGACCTATATTGTACCTAACAAAGAACAAAATTGCAATGACGCTCTGAGTTAGATTTCTTACATACATTTCTGGATACCGCTGTAAATGGTCATGCATCATTTGATCAGACATTTATTATTAAGAAAATACACTATTTAAAAAAAAATACCGGTCAAGCGGAAGTCAAACTTGTGCACTGAGTGAGTGTTTCGTGAGATATTCTATTTATTTATTGGCCACTGTTACCAGTACTATTTTGTATTCTGTGCTCCTGTCGAAATACTTCAAATTACACTTGCCGAATTATTTTTTAACGTCAAAACATGTCATCATAAAAAAAACTACTGGTCGTACTAAACTGTGGCTTCGCCGGTAGATTTACGAGGTATCAAATACCATTTGAAATAATGACATTAAGTACAACAACCCATACAATCAGTGTGTAGTGTGAATGATTCGGTTGACGACCAACGGAATACTAATCGTCTCTACTTATACGAGTAGTACTCGTGTGATGGGATGGAAAGGAGGTTAAACTTTTTACTTTTGCCCGATGTATACTTTATTCTTTTCCCCCTAAGCGTTGTTTATTGCGTTTTGCTAGTGTCAAATATAATATGATTTACTAGCGACCCGCCCCGGCTTCGTACGGGTAGTAAGAATAGATATAGTAAGTTTACTATTCCTCAAACGATATTTTTGTAGATCTATAAAAGAGGAATATCTTACCATGCATTGTTTTGTTATATCTCAAAGGGATTAGGCAGCATTTTCGATGAAAGCTCCCAGGTGGCTTGACTTTTCCAACAATTATCATCATATTTCAACCATTTTACACAAAACCATGACAAATGATATACCTAAACCTTCCTCATGAATCACTCTATCTATTGGTGAAACTAGCATGATAATCCGTGCAGTAATTTTTAAGTTCATTGCGAACAGACAGAAAGACGCGGTGGACGACTTTGTTTTATAATATGCAGTGATCGTGTAGGTAATTAAGTTATAAGTAACAGTCTACGTTAAATCAAGCTTTAACAATCCAGCGAAATGATGTTTCCTTTGCTAATAACAGTTTCACAACAAGATGAAAACATACATTTTTTTTCGCTATACTCACATGAATCATAACTTCAGTGCTGGAAAAAGCATACAAAATAGAATTGGTAGGATTGCACTATATTTAATAAGGCAGGAATTTAAACCCAAGCAATGTAGCGTTCATTCGTAAGACACAGAATCCCCTTAAACCTAGACCTGGGTCGCAACATCTAGACACTGCATGGGCTACCGTCCCTACGAAGCAAAATGCAAGTAGTTTCGTCTATAGGTATATCGTCTATAGTAGAACACTTAGTGTGGAAAAACACGTTAGCACGTTAAAACAAGTTGACAAGGTTGTTTCACGTCGTCGCCAAACTTCCCGGCGCGCGGCTTTTGAGGCTGTTTCTGAAGTATTTTTTACCTGAGTTTTTACAATATCATCAGTGTAGAGTTTTTACTTCCTGTGTTTGTTTTGAGGCCTCATAAAGAATTATTTGTCAAAGCTGTTACCTAACGTGTAAATCTGTTCGGTATATAGTTTTTTGTGATCATCGCTCATCAGGTTTATAAGGACATGCGGAATAATTGATTTAAAAAAAAAATACAATAACAATAGTTCCAACCACAATTACAAATTTACAATTAAAAAAACCTGCTCACTGCCTTTAAGCCCAAACACGACAAGGTTTTAGATATTTTAATTAAAAAATCAAACTAGTTAAGAATAATAATTCTTAAGTTAGTCATATTACATTAAGTTAACATTCATTGGTATTTTATTTAAATCTGTTCCCGGTGCACAGCTGGCCGTCCCACTCGCCGCATGCCCACGCTGAATGGCTATGGCCAACCTCTGCACCAGGAACGAACCGGAGCGGGAGTCACCTGCTCTATCTCTAACCCTGTGACTTTCCTGGATGAATTTCTTCTTCCCCCAACAACTTCTCAACTGATTTTCTATCGGACTAATCTGAAAGTATATCCTTTTATATAAAAGACTACCTTATTAACTCATTTGTTAGAATATCTGCTGCAAGAGCTGGATCTATTCCACTCGGACAAATATTTGTGTGATGATAAATATTTTTTCTATGTCTGGGTGATCTGTCTGTATATTATATGTATTTTAACAGTTATCTGGTTCCCGTAGTGCGAGTTTGGGACTAGATGGAGCTGTGTGAAATGTCCTACAAAATAAAAACAAATTTGTTCATATTTTTTTCTGACGAGGTTCTGAGGTAACAAAACAGATTTTTTTTAAGTTGGTTAAAAATACTTTAGTGTAGTAGTACTTGTACTTGTAGTAGTAGTGTACTTTACTTTAATACTTTGCTGTAGCGATGATGGCTCAGTGGTTAGCGCGGTAGGTTCGCATGCCGAAGGGCGTGGGTTCAAACCCCCAACAATGAGCTTGAGCTGCCGGTGAAGGAAAACATCGTGAGGAAACCATAGCGTGGTGGTAGGGTACTTTCTAGTACTCGGCTGGCTAGCTAGCTACCCTCAAGTTGAAAATCTGCCGCTAAGCATCTAACGGTGTGTTCCGGCAGCCTCACTTGAGAGCCAGTTCCATTCCAGGCTAGGTGTGCTTTACAATCTTCGACCACATCGTCACTTAACATCAGGTGAGCTGTGGTCAAAAATCTAGCATGTCAGCGATAAAAAAAACTTTATCATAAATTTTGACAGTCACGATTAAAAACGAAGGCGCTAATAAAATTTTAATTATGTACGTGTTAATTTCTTTTTTCTTTTATTGTGTTTTGCCGGTAGTGTCACAATGGCGCGCCAATGTGTTTTGTGTGCTTTGTGTACAGTTATACATTAGCATTGGTTCGCGAAGTTGACTAATTAAACCGGTCGCTCCGCTGTTTGTTTAGTCGATTCGAGGAAATTATAGATACCGACATATTTCTATGTTCGTAATATTTATCACGGTAATATGTTACACCTGAAATTGATACCTACCTATATTACATAAAAGTTTACCTAATTCTTGTGGACTGTTTGAACTTTATCATATTTCAACTATTGTTTTCCGAATACAAATTTTTTTTTTTATGGTTAACAATCTAGATTTTTGAACACAGGTTACCTGATGTTAAGTGACGGTGTGGTCGAAGATGGTAAACAAGCCTGGAATGGAAATAGCTCTCAAGTGAAGCTGTCGAAACACACTGTTAGGCTACACATTTTGGACTTGAGGATGGTAGCTAGCCAGCCGAGTACTAGAAAGTACCCACGCTATGGTTTTCTCACGATGCTTTCACCGCTAGCTCAAGCCCATTATCGGGGTTTGAACCAACACCCTTCGTCGTGTGAACCAACCGCACTAACCACTGAGCTATCATGGTTACATTTAAATGCTTGTTTTGAGTTTTCCGAATTCAATTCTTTTTGAAGTAACGTTACTTCTACTACTGCATACAGATATAATAGGTAAGTATATAAATTAACTATAAAAATATTTCAAGTAATCAAATGCTTAAGTTTAAGCTGGTCACCTCTATATATTATGTAGTTAGGTAGTTAGATTGTTTGTATATCGTTTTATTTGTTAAGTAAAAAATCACCTATAGACTCAACTTAGTAATGTAAACTGGACTTATATACTTAACATTAGTTATGCATGGACGGTGTTTGACATCATCGTTGACAAAACATTCCGTCGAATTATTACGACTCCATTTTGATTTTCGCTGTCCGTTTTTATACTTCTTACCCTCCGTAAAGCTCGACAATAATACAAATTATGTATTTTTTAAAGTATAATATTATTCTATCAGTTATCTGAATCCCAAAGTACAAGTTTTGCTTAGTTTGGGGCTAGATGGCGCTGGGTGAAAAGCAAAAAATAAATGAATTGTCATAACATTTTAATCCCCATTAATGCAACACTCTTCTGTCATACAGGTAGATCTACGTTCGTATCAAATACGATTTAAAAAAAATATTAAATAAATCTACTCTCGGCCACTAACTTGTCTGACGGAAAGCGACGGTGCGGCCGAGGATGGAGCACGAATGTAGATTTACAAGATCTCGTTGACAAACGTACATCCAACATATAATCTACATGTAAACTACAGCACGTGTACTCAACAGTCCGTTAATTATGTTTACCATCTTGAAGCCGATGGAATTTTCTGTTTGGACGGCCTTTACAAATTTATTGAATTGCAAATTATAGATGTTGTCATGATGTAAGTTCTAGAATTTCTATCAGGCGGAGCTCAGGCCCCGATCTCGTAAGTTAAACGTGGTTGGAATCTTTTCCTTTTCGGCATTATATCACTTTTCCACACTTGCTTGTAATTTGGCACTTTATGAATAAAACAACACTATTTTTATACATAAACACTCGAAAGAACACAAGTTTATACAATGGAGCGGCTCGACACTTTTCAGGTTTCCACCAAAACACAGAATAAATTACATCGTTTTTTTTTTTGTGCCACCTGTACTTCCCTCGACACAAATCGGGGACATTGTCAAGCTGGACATTTGGCTATGCAATTTGTTATATTATATTAATCGGCCAGTTTGAACATTTACCAAATGCCAAAGATTTTTTTTTCTGCATTTTTTTTATTATTATTTTATTTTTCTTTCTTTCTTTTTTTTAGAAATGAACACAGCTAAAATGCTTTTCAACTTTATCTTATTTCGTATGGCGGAGTATCTCCTAACTTTTTCAACAGTAGGGCAATGCATAGCAGTGGAATGAAGTATAATGCTGTAGAAATTTAATAACTTCTTTTAGTTGTGTTGAGATACATAAAGTGTATTTTGACTGTAATTATCTGTTTAGTCGTGCACAGAAAAATATAATTAAAATATAATAAATAATATATTTGCATAAACTCGCCAGTAGTGTCGAAACCAGTGCAGTGAGTTTTGACGTCACGCCATTGACTTAATTTTAAATTATTCCGGCCGCACATCCATTTAAGTATTTGACCCCAAGCTGTAAACATTTTCAGTCCACAAAATGTTACCAATTTTCCATCTCTAGCTGAAATTAAAAAATAACACATCGATTGTTTACTGATTTAGATATAATATCACAAGAGAAATGTAGCTTGTGTGCAGTGGTGTAGTGGGTCCATACAAGCTGACGATGATGATTAATGTACAGTATAATCTGACATCACATTTCATTTTTAACAGAATCAAAAGAGGTTCTCAAATTGGTCGTATTATTTTTAAAATTTGTTATCACAGACTGAATTCTTTCTTTAATTTAAAGTGTATATACGTTTAGATTGGTCCCATTGAAGTTTCATCAAAATCGGTTCAGCAGTTCGTTTTAAATTAGAAAACCATGTCAGGAATAAGCTACCGGTCTCCACGGAGCCATGACTTAACTAAATCATATTAGGCTCCCTTCACATTCTTAAATAAAATATAAAGTGAAATTTTGGTATATTAATTGAAGGGTCTCTCCATCTGAAGCCCTCCACTCAAGCACGGCTGCTGCCGAAGTCCTTCCTACATATACGTATTAATACAACATTCCTTTCGAGAATATTCGAGATCTTTCCTCCTTGAAGGCCTTTGTCTCAGCAGACTGGAGGCGACGAACCGAGTGATCAAACTTTTAACATGTACATATTTGGGCACGCTTACAGCCGAGAGATTTTCACAGAAAATCTATTCCAAAGAATTTATGTTCCTTTGTCACTTTAAGCTAATTTCTTTTTTATGTAAAAGTAATGAGAGTGACGAATCGTTCTATTGGTGGCAATAGATTACGCCTGACCATTGTAGCGGTTAGTCCATAGCATCGCTGCTTTAGCGCTCATTACTCTAAGACATTGTTGGTTATTTTCAATAGCCCTGTAATTTCACAAGCTGCAGTAACCATCAAACCAGAATATCAACACACTACTGCTTAGTGGCAGAATATCTGGTACTACGGTGGTACTTAACTAGACGGAACTGCTAAGGAGATCTAAGTGAAAAATAATTGCTTCTAGGTTTATTGCATAAACGAACTTCGTGACCCCTAACCTTCCCTATCCTGTAATTCCTAGCAAGTATTCATGTTTTAAATTGTTTTAAAGGAACCAATATCAAATAAAATTTTATAAAAAATATCGACAATCAAAAAGATGAACGATACATAAGTTTCCCCAAATACTTTAATGGTAAAAATGTTAAAAAGGCGGGTAAGCGAGAAATTCAATAATTCAATTCATCTACATTATTATCATTTATAATATATTGCCTTTAAAACTAAATCATCTATATAAATAATTACCTGAAATTTTAAAAAATAAAAATAAGTAGGTATGATTCAATTGACAAATTCCTGACAAAAAAATAATAAATTTACACTTGACATAGTTTAGATAAAAACAATTTTACACATTCAATTCATTATCAAACAATGCCAGAGCATTGTTTTAAAAGTGATGATAAAAGCTGTAATACAACATCCTTCTAAAAATCTTAATATTTCTTTCATAGTAATTCATTATTGCTGAATTTATGAAGACTATAATATTAGTAAATTATTAATATGTATCTTTAACTTGGATGTATTAATTCTTTACATTTTATTTTGTATAATTATATTATGCACAGGTATATTCATTCAAATCACAAATCACGCAATTTATTAATAAAATACTTTGAATATCATTTATAGATAATATTGTAGTGCGTTTTCTATGGGTTTTCGAATTCAATTTTTAACGAAAACAGAGATTAGGGTACGACAAAAAAACGTGACTAGAATGACTTGTGACGAGCTACAAGCGGGCTCGTCTAATCTAAACAATAACAAAAACGCTTATTGGGTTTGTACATTGAATTGATACGTTAATTAAACTGTCGTCACCGACATCACACCTGATTAAGGTCAATCAATCTTTAGAGAACCATTAAGGGGCACGTAGGTACGTCAACTAATGAATATTTGAGATACGAAACCGAATTATTAGAAAAAAATACCTTAAAGTAGAAACAACAACTTTGTAGTACTATGAGTGTTTTTGCGAAGGTTATTTTTTTTTGTTGTGAGCTGTAAGTTGTTTGGCCATAGGTACCTCACCTGATGTTAACCAAAACAGCAAAAGGTTAACCAAAGCTTAAGGCTAGAAACAAAAACTTAATCACAATATTATACTTTCATTATTTTTTTTTTTTTTAACAAAATAGGTTTACATTTGACCACGCCCTGCCTGATGTTAAGCAGGATGCAGTCTAAGATGAAGCACACTTAGAGATACTTGTGAGATTAATTTCACGACACGAAGATACATAACTGCATACACTGTCTAATACTTTTACTGAATTACGATACAGATTAAATAATAGTTATTTGTGGCGTGAGAGGGAGGGATATAGCCCTTTCCTCCGAACAGGATGCGCCCAATGGAGCAGATGCTTGCAGCCATGATCACCCACTTGCAGTTAATTTGTATATGGTACGTAGTTTTATGATCTGCTAGTTATTGTTCTAGAAAATAAAGCTAATGTTGGCATTATATCCGATGATTTTCAACATTTTGAAAAGTAAGGTTGCTTATCTTGTTTTGGCAGTGTCAAGTGTCAGTGTATTTCGATGTTTTCAAGTATTTTAAGATTAAACTAGAACAATACAAATACAAGTCAATGTGAAGTCTCGTCACGCCTTAGTAAAGTAGTGGCGTCTTTACTATAAGCTTATAGAGTTTTGGAACTAACACGAAAACCCACATTATATAATTTTGCCGTGGTGGTGCCGGCGTAAGAATAGTACCCCACCCTCTCTACCCGTGGTTGCCGTAAGAGTCGGCTAAGGGATGTAATCCGGAAGATGGGCAACAGCGTCTTCCTTGAACAATCACACCTAACTGCGCTCGCCAACCCACCTGCCAAGCGTGGCGAGTATTGGAAAACCCCCCCAGGAGGAGGCCTATGTCCAGCAGTGGACGATCTATGGCTGATGATGATGATGATGATGATAATTTTTCTGCACTCGTGCTTCTAATTAGTCACTTTAAGAATAAAACTATTTTTATACATAAACACCCAAAGAAACACAAGTTTTGAAAAAAAAAAACAATCCGGCAATAATATAATATAATTTTATGGCACCTTCCTTACGAGTGATATGTGAATGAAAGCTAGGTATGCTAAAAGCACATTTACATTTTTAATTAGTTTGTAATATCATGAATATTAATAAGAAAAAAAACACGGACAAGTGCGAGTCAGATTCGCCCACTGACGGTTCCATGCAAACTAGTTGGTATGATAAAATAAATAGTAGTATAAAGACCCTTTTTTTTTGATGATTGAATTAAAAATGTACACTTTCCAACCAATTAACTTTCCAAGCAATTTTAACTTTCAACCAAATTTCATAATTCTGGATCAACGAAAAGTACTCTATAGATTTTGATTCTCTTGTGAGTGTCGAAATATGCGGTATTTGTATCTTCACGATAACTGGGAAGTTTAATTTTTTCACAACTGCAAGTAACTAAAGATGGTTTTAATTTCAACTCGATACCTCCACGTGTTCTCGAGATAGAAGGTCTTATCAGACGCACAGACGGAAAACAAAATAATCCTATAAGTGTTCCGTACTTTTCCTTTTGAGGTACGAAACCCTAAAAAAATCTGATTTGTTAAAATTGACATAACTAATGTAATTTAGGTTAGGTACCTCAAGATATTTCTTTCACATCGCTTCCTAAGCTCAGAAAATGAAAATTCACAATAAAACTTTATAACAATTATAAAAAACACATTTAACTAAAAACTGGTTCTAAATCACGATTGTATATAATTACTATAATAAATTATATTACTGTGATATCGTTTAGCCTATAAAACCGGCTTCAAGTTGAATCGTTTGGAAGTTAGCCGACGGAATATATCAAGTTACATTAAGTTCCTGTCGATCAAGGGAATGTTTTAGTAAACAATAGCTTAGTTACTACGCCCACATGTCAAAATGTACTTGGAATTTAACATTCGATTCCTACTACAAAAAAAAACCCCTAAAAGTCTAAGAGGTTTATTATTGTATCGTAAACCATTTTTTACTTGATATATTTTATCATAACACGAGTGTACAGCAAACAGCCAAAATTATTGTCAAGATTGTTCTCAAGAAGGTTTTGTTACTTCAAGGAAACTACAAGAACAGGATGTACTTATCTATAAGTACTATTACATTCACACTTAGAGACAGTGTGCCTTTTAACTTTTCAAATATTGTGGTTTATTTTTGATGGTCGACAAGCTAGGTGTTTGACTACAGCTCACGCGGTGTTAAGTGACCGAGTGGTCGAAGATGGTAAAGCACACCAATCCTGGAATGGAACTGGCTCGTAAGTGAGGTTGTGACACAGCGTTAGGTGCTTGGCGGCAGATTTTCAACTTAAAGGTAGCCAGCAAATACTACCGTGCTATGGTTTCCTCACGATGTTTTTACTTCACCAGCAGCTCAAACTCACTGCTGGGGTTTGAACCTATGCACTACGGCGTGACGCTACAAATGGTGTATGATGAGAATTACAAACACAGAACTCTGTTATTTAGAATGGGGGCGATTAGTCCTGCACAAACGTCCCGCTAAACCAGCTCCCTGTAGTACCGGAACGACGCTGCCGGCATAGCAGCTCTAGCGGGTATGATGGAAGTATAAGTGATGATGAAAAGCAATCAGTCCGTTGCGGTGATAGGGATGATAAATTGGTGCACGCAATCTAGTGTCAATCCTAGTTTCAACTATAGTTTTCCAATGCAAAAGCACATGTACAGTTCGCATCCCCGTGTCTAGGAGAGCGAACCGGAGAATCTGCCCCAGACGACAGTCGGGGGCGCCAAAATCATAATATAGGTACCTGGCAAGAAAGCTAATCTATATATCACTATCACTATCAAATCAAATAAAAAATATAACGCTATCAAATTTCTGGGCTGCAGTCTCGTTCTCCTGCTGACACGGCGAAGCGGCCTATTTGTGGCCCCCTTGTACAGGTGACTGTTCAAATTGCTATGACCGGTTATAAGGCCCACTAAAAGACAAAGGTCAACACACAACTCAAGTTTTATGAAAAAATCTGGTAACATTTGCTCGCACCCAGTAATTTATGATGCCAGACATTTTATTAAATATTACCAACATCATTATAAAGCAAGAAAGGTAACATATTTTACTCGGTGGTAAATCAGTAAGTCAGTAATATTTATTGGCCGTAAAAAACAACACTGTTACAGGCAAGTCACTTCTACAAAAAAATAATCTTACAATTCGCGCAGAAGTTAATCTATGTAGGTACCACCGCAGTACCAGATATTCTGCCGCCAAGCAGTAGTGTGTAAACATTATTGAGTTCCAGTTTGAAGGGTACTGTTAGCGAAATTACAAGACTGTTGAGACTAACCATCGAAAGTCTCAAAGTAATGAGCGCCTAATCAGTAATGTCGTAGACTTTTTGTTACTTAAAGTTCTGTGTATCGCTGTTATGGTCATGGACATGCGTTATCACTTACCATCAGAGCATCTCGAGACGAATAATGAAACTTAATCAGGATCTTTGAGTGCGCGAGTCCTATTAATTTTGTGTAAGTATAATATAATGATATTATGTTGTGACCAAATTGGGGGAAATTTCGGGGAAATAAACCCATATAAGAGTTATGAGGAACATCCTTTTAATTAAGTACACGTGGTTAATTAGCTAGGGACTCCGATAGCGGCGCGGCGTAGGCAGTACCTACTGATTCATTTTCTTATTGGTCCACTATATTTAGATAGGGTAACATGTTTTGTCAAGTTTCTCCCACACAATAACAAGTTACTGATTTATGTGTATTTTATTACAGCAAATACTTTAAATGATCGTTGCTGCTGTAACGAGTAAAAATTAATGCGCAGTTTAATCAAATTAATTAACTGTAATTCGCAGCTAAAATAATATCAACACGCATTGGGAAAATACTTTTCTATAAATCTGTATTTTTTCGTAACATTGATTGATTAATTAGTCGTGGGACATTTGATACTTGATTGATTTAGCCCCTAACGAAGCAAATGAACTATGGGAACCAGATAACTGAAACAATACATTATAGTTTTTTTGTAAAAACATATTTACAATACATACAGAACACCCAGATACAGAACAAAAATGTATAATCACATAAATGTTTGTCTTGGTGGGGAACTCACGCGCTACAGCTCTTAAAACATATATTCTACCAGATAAGCTTCTAGGGCAGTCAAATTAACTCTTCATTGTCTACGCCAAATATATCATTTTAAAATTTAATTGTTTTTATTAAGGCCGACCTCCAAATCAAAACAAATATTCCTCTACTTTACTAGAAAATAATAACTGGTATTAACTCATCGCTCCTGTAGTATAACGAAGTAGTAGTATAAGTACATATTAATATTAATAAATTATATAATTAATAATATAGTAGTACATATAAATTTCTTATATTATTATTTCAAAATAATCATCAATTCAAATAATATATCATTTATATTTATATTTGTTTTATATTTCTATTTTGCTTCACCTACAGGGACTCCCCGGAGGAGCAGCGCTGGCCATACCGTTTAGTATGACCACCATTATGCCGAGTTATGTATTTGTGGTACAAAATAAAACTTAATTTATTTCGTTCTTTCAAATAATTATACTTAAAAGAAAAACAAACTTAGGTAATAGGTGAAACATCTTATCGCGATCCTTCCAGGCAACCTTAGGCCGGAAAGGGTTAAAGGAAAAAAGATAGGGCGTGTCTATAAGGAGAAAATACATACAAGGGAATACATAACATTAACAAGGTTATATCAAGGCGGGACCCATGATAAAAGTTATGCACAATAATGAGAGCAGTGGCCTCCTTTCGGCTTCCTACTACCATTCGTCATAACCCCGTATGCATGCTTAGCTCGCCTCTAACATTTACAAAACCAAGTTTTAAGTAGAATGTACTCCAAATAATATAATTAATTAAAGTAGTCAAATATCATGGAGATACCGCAGGGAAGTACCTCCCGACAACCACTTACCAGCTTTTGAGAGCAAAACAAGTTTTTTACAGTCGCGACGTCAAAATATATTTTTATATTATTAACTTCCTGCGTGTCTTGCAATTAGCCATTAGCTATCAATATAACTAAATGGATATGCGTATTAACATGTTTTTATTTAGGTATAAACATATAGAAGGTATGTTTAGACAAACAGTAGATAAATAAGTAGATTCTAATAATTTAATATTCCGGTATTATATAACTCCATTTTCCTGTCCATAGGCAAGTAATTATTTTCTTAAGCTGATCATGGCCAGGCAGGAAAATGTTTTATTATTGTAAATTTAATTACCCTAGAGCAGCAATTCCCAAAGTATGGGTCGCAAGAGAATATTGAATGGGCGCTGAAATATAAGACCGATAGCGTAAATTGGAAGTATCAAGCTCGTTACGATTAAAAGTAACTAAAATTGAAGTTATACCAACCTTGTTAAAAAATTGCACTCCTTGTGTTCATAATTATAAAGTATTAAAATGTTTGATTGGAAATTTGGAACTGAATGTTTTTTATTTTTTATTTTAACAGTTTCATACAATATAATTAATATAATTATGTCTTTTTTTATTCATGACAATCAAGCAGTGAGTCCCTAATTTAGAAGTTTTTATATAGTGAATCGCGAATCAGTCAACTTTGGAAACCACTGGCCTAGAGATTAAGCTGGTACTGCATCGAAACGTCCATTTATATGTATATATATTACTCCATAAGTAAATAAATATTAAAACGCTAATCGATTGATGCACTGAAAGTGCTATGTAATACAACTTGGTTAAAATTTTACGGTGTAACAAAGCAATTTCACATAAATCTGTAAAATGCTATATCCTTAATTCACATGTCTCATTGCCTTTATAGCCAGTTTGGTAGTGTATCTGCTTCAAGAGTGGGTTCAATTCTCACTCAGAGCAAACATTTACATATGTGACGAAAATAAATGTTTGTTCTGTCTGGGTCTTCTGTATGTACTGTATGTATTATAAATTGTATAAGTATTCTATTATTAGTTATTTGGTTCCTATAGTACAAGCTTTGCTTAGTTTGAGGCTAGATGGCGCTGTGTAAAGTGTCCTTGGATAATTATTTATTTATTAAAGTTTGTTTAGCTACTAAAATTGTAAACCTATTTATGTATTTTCGTGCAACAGAGTGACGAGACGAGAAAATTACTTCACTTTCTCGACACTGAAAATAAAAAAAAAACTTTTTTTTACTACATCCTGCTCAATATAAGGCAGGGCGTGGTCAAACGCAAAACTATAGCCCGGAATCAATTTCTTTAAGGTGTTTGATCACAGCTCACCTGATGTTAAGTAACGGTGTGGTCGAAGATAGTGAAGCACACCTAGCCTGGAATGGAACTGGCTCTCAAGTGAGGCTGCCGGAACACACCGTTAGATGCTTGGCGGCAGATAGCTAGAATCACTTTTTGCTTTATATATCTAAAATGCTACCTTCGAAGGATGAGGCCATCGTTTTCAATTCCGGCGTAATATTTCAAAGCAAAGCTGGCGGCATGAATCTCCGACGTACGTCGGCGAGGCAGGGCATATTTGCTGGAAGGGGCAACAGTCAGCATTATTTCTCATAAAGTGTATCGAACGGCCCACATGCAAGCAGACTTATGCCAGTATCTATCAGCACTAGTGAGGGGACCGTTGGTACACTTTCATTTATCGTTGTATAATACCATCTCTAACATACTTGAGATTTGTTTTATATCCTTACATATTTTAAAATTGTATTTTACAAAGAGCTTTTCATGTAACCGTAATGAAACGTACGAGACGCTCTCTTGATGGTAAGAGATAACGCATGTCTATGACCATTGCAGCGATACACTGAACTTTGAGTAACAAAACAAAAAGTCCAAGGCGTCGCTGCTTTGGCGCTCATTATTTCGATTGCTGTAATTTCGCTAGCTGCAGTATCCTTCAAACCAGAACACAGTAATGTTACACCACTGCTTGGTGATTTGTTCTGTCACTAAAATTTCTATGTATCGCTGCAATAGTCATGGACAGGTGTTACCTCTCACCATCAGGAGAGCGTATCGTTCGTCTCATTACATTTACATTAAAAAAAGATTCTGAAGTTTAGGCTATTTTGCCTTTAGTGTTGTAAATGTTATTTTTGCATTTAAACCAGTAGTGTAATCTCGATGAGCTGTGCCCCTCGGCTCTCGCTGCGGAGCCGCTGTTCATTAAGGGCAGCACTAGCGGCTGCGGTCCCGTTAGCGTAACGGGAGGAAGCGGCATTAACCATTTAATCGTGCCCTTCCACTTGCATTTCTAACGTTTAAAGAAAGAAATAATCGTAGAAATCGGCTGGAAATATAGCGCTTGTTATGCTTACGTTTCGTGCAAGGAAATATTAAGCTTCAATATAAAGGTGCTGTGTCATCGCAAAATATGATGATTCGTAGGTTTTTTTGTACGGCGAGTAAGTAAATATAATATAGCTAAGCTTCTTTTCTGAATTGTATACCGATTTGTTTGAGGTATATAGATATAAATTGATATACCGTACATTCATCTTAATTAATTTAAAAAACTCAAAAAAAGAAACAAAAATCTAAATTTGGCGATTTTAATTCTTATTGTAATTGTAGGAAGGCCACGCATCGAGTAGGAAATAGTTTTCATAAGGCTAAGTACACTTTAATAAAGCGGAAACAATATTAATTTACCTGTCCTGCTTATTGTCTTTACTCGAACGTTGCCATGATTTCTGCATCAACATATTCTTGTACCGATGCGCAAAAATAATAGACGTGTTATTACGTTTGAGTTCCTACATCATCAAATAAAATATCTGAGAGATTACATAAAATGAATATCATTTTCTAAAATCTAAGCCGTGACTGTACATACTGACATCAAAGAGATGAAACTGTCAACGAAAGCACAGGGAAGTGAACAAACGCAAATAATTTTATTATTCAAACAATTCTCTAAGAATTCATTTCTCAAAAGGTAGCGCAAACAATTTTGGCCCTGGATATATATATCGTGGGACATGGCGTAATAATTTCCAACAAAAATATTTTTTTAAAAAACTCTTTACCCCGTGAAAATTTTATCACAAAAATATATTAATCGGTATTTTTGGAGAGAAAACTGTGTTGAGCAATTTTTTGGTAGGGTGGCAAAACGTATTAGTGTCACCGACATACTAATATGACGTGCTGCACAGTTGTTGATACAGTCATGCCAAAGTTTTAAGTTTATACTATATTTTTTCTTTATATATAAGTATGAGAAACGAAACGCTCTCTTGATGGTAAGATATAACGCATGTCTATGACCATTGGAGCGAGACACAGAACATTGAGTAACAAACCAACGTCCAGGGCATCACTGTTTTGACGCTCATTACTTTGAAACATTCTATTAGTCAAATGGTGAAGAAGCGGATTGCGGGTAAACTTTTCAAGCGTACTCTATGTTTAATTTGGTCTAAAACCTTTGGTGCAAACCCGACTCACACTAAGCCTCTTTAAACAAGTATAGATACCTAAGACGTATCAATAATATAAATATAATATTAATCATTGTAAGTGCCGGTTGTCCTTTTGCCCCAACAATACAGTACTGCATTCCCCGAAAGGTGTTTTGTGTCATGGGTGTCTTGAAATCATAGACCGCACTAATGCTTAATTTATAATAATATATAACCCACATATAGATAAAGTCATAAGATTAAGATCATATCATCATGCTCTAGCACATGGTGTGTCAAAACTAAAACGTTTCAGAGTAAAAAAAAAACAGCAAGCGCAAATGAATGCAAGTATATGCCTTTGGAGGTATCATCTCCTATGATTTATTCTTCCGAGGTACGGAATTAATCTTACAAAGGACAAAGAAACATTCGACAGCTATTTTGACAATAAGCTGCCCGAAGCCCTTTACAGATACCTGTTTAACCTTTTTTTAAACATCAAAAGGAAAATCTTAACTTTTTTCTTATGTTTATTTATTTTCAGCTCTGTGTATGTGTATTTTAGTCTTTTACAAGATATATATTAATAAAATTATAGTTATTATTTTAAAATACATGATATCCGTGGACATATCTAAATACTTGATATTGGCAAATTCATGAATTGCGAAGCCAACAACGAAGAACAAGCAACAAAGAAAACCAACAAATAAATAAATCTTGAATCTTGAATCTTGAAACAATAACAAGCTTTCAAACAAACACTCTAGTTAGTGGTTATAAACGCTATAGCGTTTTCGGAAAGGGAATCTTATGTGAATAAGAGAATCAAGAAGTGTTCAAAATAAGTTTAGTATGCGTGGATCGCCGCTCGTGGCTTTGGATTTGTATTACCGAACTGAGTGGTGAGTGCCCACATATGACGCCTATAACTCATTCGGATAGAACAATTCCAGGACCTTCGCAGCTCGGATGTTATCTCTGATGATCAACAATTGAATGCGCCATTCAATGATAATGAGTTCCAAATATGTGTGTCATGCGAGCCATACCTACACTTGACACACTGCGAACGACATATCCACTAATGTGATTGTGTATCGGCACGTACAGGCACTTGCAATAATATGTACCGGCCCATAGTGTGGTTACATAATATATATTATTGACAAAAAATTACAAAAGATTGATTTTAATATTGTCCTATTTCTTAACTTATAAGTTAGTTGTTTGACCACAACTTACATGATGTTAAATGATGGTGTGGTCGAAGATGGTAAAGCACCTAAAATATAACTGGCGCTCAAGATTTTCAACATGATAGTGGTAGCTAGCCAGCCGAGTACTAGAAAGTACACTACCACCATGCTATGGTTTCCTCACGATATTTTCCTTTACCGGCAGCTCGAGCTCATTGTTAGGGTTTGAACCGACCGCGCTTACCACTGACCTATCATCGCTACAAACACTTCATTCTCTTGGTCTTGTATTTATTTACCTTTTGTCCAGTTGATATAAACAGATGAACGCTTACCTGTGAACAATAAAAAAAACATGTGTTATTATAATAGTAAACAATAATACGGGCAGCTTTAGCCACGGCTAGGCCCGCCCTAAAGTCCCCAGTGTAGTGTAAGTTTGAATTGGATCAGTATAACATAGTTCTAGAGATTACCTCCTACAAACTCTATCTATACATTAAACATTACTGAAGTGCACAGGTAACCGTAATTCGTTGCCAAAGTGCCAATTTGATAAGGTGACTCAGAAGCACCGGGCGAGCCATCTGTTGCATATAAATGGCAGTACGAGAATATCAGTGATATCCAATACTTATCGCTACATATGGCATAGGTCAAGAACGACCTACTCCGTTAATAAATTGAGTGATTTTATGAAATGTCGCCACCTCTATACAAAATGTTTTTTTACAACAGAATCGCCTCTGCAGTAATAGGGGGTAAATTACCATGAAAATATTTTTGTTTATTTACCTCGCCGTTTCGGCCATGTTGCAACAGCCGTGGTCACAGGTTGAATGGGTCGTCTCGGTGAAAAAGACGAGGGTGTTGCGAATTCCTACCCTCATATTGGTCCTAAGAAAAACGTAATTGTCACCACGCTACACTAACTGTATCAGCAGACCGTTTCGAAACTACAACGTGGTCAAGTAAAAAAAAAACATTGTATTGTGCGCGATTAAATTCCAGTGATAAATATTTATATGTTTATATGTCACAATAATTGACAGTTAGTCCCAGGCATTGAGATGAAAGATGGGATCAGCTGTAAATTTCGAATCTTTTTAATCGACTTTAGAAAGTATTTATATTTGCTAAAAAAACGTTCTGGACACAAATGAAAACTAATTTTCTGAAAAATACTATAAACCATAAATATAGGAAATGTAAAAACTGAAATAGATCATGAAAGAAAAAAACGCAAAAAGGAAATGGAAAATATTTCAGTTTAGTTCGTAACATTTTCTATTTCAGCTTGATTTTCTTTTGAATCACGTCGTGGATGTCTTCATTAAGCTACATTGTTTGGTAGTTCGTAAAATTGTTTTGTAGTTTGCAAGAATAACTTAAAATTAACGTCAAACAAGTAAAAAGTGTCTGTGAAATCGCAATAAACCTCAATCTAGAATATTTACCCGTAAAAGTCTGGTAATAAATTAAAAGAGAAAAATATTGTAATTTTTTGTCTTGTCCTATGAAAAATTTAAAATAGGATCTTATTAAATAATAGTTTAATATAAAAAACAAAAGCTTTATCTACAAGGGGACTCGTCAAAACAAAACTATTGAAGCTAATAGCTATTGTAGAGTTAATACCTTTATTATCAGAACAAATCAATCGATATGATAATTAGAACCGATAAGTAGGTTAAAATCGACTTCAAAGATTTCATTACACAACGAACCCCAGAAAAGGTTAAACGAACAAACGAATCTTGAATATGTAAGTAAAATAAGATTGTATAATATCTGTGTGGCGCATGAGGAGCGGTGTCCGAAACTCGTGTGTCCAGTTCGGTGCCAGCTGCACGTTGTCGGTGCCAGCAGCACTCAATACCGTCTACTTTCTCCGCGCGCATCAACGCGGTACAGATTCGGCCCTGTTCGGTTACTCTTTCAACTTTAGCGGTCACGAAAGGGTTATCATAGATATGCGGTCTCGTAAATTTCTTGTCATTGCCTAACTTAAATAGCGATAGGAGTTAATGGTAACCTCCCAGAAAAATCCAAATCAAAAAGACGTGCGTCTTAAAGAAACCTGGTCATTTGTGACGTTTTTTAACTTACTCAAAAAAGGAGAAAGTTCTCATTTCGGTTTTTTTTCAGTTATAACCGGAATGGGAAAATTATTTTTTTATTTGAAAGGATATACTTTCAGATTGGTTCCATGTACATTTTATTAAAATCGTTTTCGAAGTTTGATTTTTAAACCAAAATAACTGGAAAAATATGTCGGCCAAATAAACAAAATTGCGTATTTTGCTTTCCTGCTTTTTAGTGGTGTTAATGGCCACTAGAGTAGTTTCAATGAACTGCCTACCTTCCGGCTCCATCGTCAGACGATGATGCACCGGAAGTCTGTAATAAAACAATGTAAACCAGCCGTGTTCGAGCTTAGTGGAATGCAGTCGGTATTATTCGGAAAAGTTATTATAAAAAGGAATTTAATATAACTAGTATTTTGTGGATTACAGCTGTCCTGCTCTGCAATTAAGCTGAATGTGTTCATGTTCAAGTCATGTACATATTTACTGCGTGTTCATGACAAGTGTCTACGTGTCGACCTGTCGACACACAAGGTGCAACAAGAGCTAGTCTGTGAGTATAATGCAAAAAATTGTACATGATGTTATTGTTCTCAAAACTCGAAAAGTCTCATGTAAGTCTTCACCATTTTATTCGAATGAGATGTGACACCCTTTGAGAAATGTGTAACCGTGGACACTAGCAAATGTCAGACGATATAATCCTCTTAAAAGAACAGATAACTACTGCCTCACAGCTTAAACCGACCTTTATTTATGTTATCAGCATTAATCATTAAATATTGTTTCCGAATTCGAAAATCGTTTTTTTTTAAATCTCCATAAATGTCCGCACGTCACTGCTTCCTGTTTTACTTGTTTGTTTTTTTAATAAATAGCCGCCAAACCGGAACATGAATTTATTGTAACGTGATTTAATATGCCTTTATATCGAATTTGACAGTTACGAGTATTTGACACGAAATGAATAATTTAATAGCTTATGACGCATTTACAAATACGTCATAGTAACATACTGCTTTGATAATTCCAGCAAAGTCGGTACGGAACGAAACTTACAACGGAACTACGGTTCTGTAGGAATGGGGCAATACAGATTTTGTAGCAATGGTAGTTTAGTTGCGGTGGCAAAGGGCGTGGGTTCCCAAACAAATATTTACTAGCGAACATAAATGTTTGGCACACAAAGCTTAATTCAGC
Organism: Biston stratarius; assembly: GCA_950106695.1. Lineage (NCBI taxonomy): Eukaryota > Metazoa > Arthropoda > Insecta > Lepidoptera > Geometridae > Biston > Biston stratarius. The sequence goes on along the minus strand of OX467109.1, from coordinate 15,887,800 downwards.
AAAACAATTACAAAGTTGAGCTTACTTGACCGTCAAGTTTAAGAAAATACACGGCGTGGTGCGCTACTCCCACCCGCTCGCTCTCGGCCGACAGGAACAGAGGAAAACGGTTTATTCTCGGGGCCACATGGCGGCGGGAAATCGGCTGCCAATCCGTATTTAAAAATTAACATTGTTTTAGTACTTATTGCGAAAAAAATATACGATTTCGGTAGGATAGAGTTAAAATAACTGGGTAGTTCATGAGCCAATTTTTTTTTTGTAATTATATTATTAGGTAGCAGTAGGCAGGTATATTATTACTTTACGTGTTCCTTTAGGTATTTGTCTCACTTTATGGAGAGGTACCTTTTTGTATTACTCATTTTGTTTGTGTTTCTTTTAAATAGCTGGCCGTCTTTGGTGTTTGACTACAGCTCATCTGATGTTAAGTGACGGTGTGGTCGACGATGGTAAAGCACACCTAGCCTGGAATGAAACTGGCTCTCAAGTGTGGCTTCCGAAACACACCGTTAGATGCTTGGCGGCATATTTTCAACTTGAAGGTGGTAGCTAGCCAGCCGAGTACTAGAAAGTACCCTACCACTACGCTATGGTTTCCTCACGATGGTTTTCCGTCACCGGCAGCTCAAACTCAAGCTCAAATTGGGGTTTTAACCCACGCCCTTCGGCATGCGAACCGACCGCGCTATCCACTGAGCTATTACCGCTACAAAGCATAAAGTTGTTTGTATTTTAATTAAAGTGCATTTCGACAAGAAGGTGCAATGAACGTTTTCTTGGGTCAATGATTGACACTCTTAGCAGAAACTCGATAATTGAAGAACAAATATCACTTTATTGAAGATTTATTGCATCCACGCTTAACAAAGAGACACATGCTGCAAAGAGTTCATCCACTACCCATCAGTGCTAACCACTTTTACTACAGGACTGGCCATAAAATCACCAAAAAAAAGTATTAAAAAAAAATCATCAATCTTAAATAATATATCGAATAAACTGATTTTAATTTCACGTATTTCACGTGAAAAACATATTGTGAAAAATCTCTTATCGTTCTTGATTAATTATAATCCAAGATATTTGAAAACATTTGATGTAAGAATAAGATAACGTGTAATCTGCTTGATAAACGAGTTTGTTTTCTCTCGACGGTTTTCTTTCAAAGGGAGGCATAATAATTAGCCTTTCCTATATTAGGGTCCACACATATTACATTGACGTTACAATTCGCTCAGTGGCGCCCTCTCCGCGCCGCGCGCCTCTGTTTCACCGCTATGTGTGCCGACGACCGCCCGCAAGGACGCGAAACTTAGACCACGTACACCACGGATATAGGACAAAAATGTGACATGTCATGTCATCCGTGTATCCCACGTGTCGCATCAACGGGGTCACACTTTAAATTGTTGATCCCGGTTGTTTGTTCAATAACAGCAACCGTCAAGGTCTTTGGGCGGCATAACAACTTTTATGTTAGAGTTGGTATTACTTAGTTTCGTATAAGCCGAGTGCGAAATATAAAGATGATTTATTCGTCAACACGAGAAAATTTATACAAAATGTGTAGGAATGATGTTCTAGTAGTAATTATCATGATATGCTCGTGCTCGTGCAAACATTTAAAAAGTAGGTATTTTAATTTAAAAATGTCAAAATTAAATTCATAAATAAATTAAAATACCAATGTAGCATGCAAATACCAATGTAGCGTAAGTAACTTGATTTATAATACGAATTAGACTGGATTATTAAGTACACACGTGACAAGTTAGCACGTGAATATTCCACGTTCTTACTCAGGTACTTTGAAATTAAAAAGATAGGTTTTTAAATAGCTCTTGAAATCAATACCTAATTATGTTGTGTTGCATGATTTATTAGTATGTGGGCAGAACCAGTAACCATTCCAATAAGTATCGTTTTTACGACAGCTAATTTTGTTTTGAATAAAATGATTAGCTGAGTTGTAATTTTTTATCAATACCGTGTCTGTTTAAATGTATAAAAAAACAGTATTAGGACCACAATTAAAAAATCAAACAAACCCACCAGATTTTTTTCTGTTTTGATTCCAAAAAACATGTTCCTCTAAATTAGAAGATTATATCTGGCAAAACTCTTTAAGATATGTGCTACATATCTACATACAAAAACCCGAATCTTTTTTTGCATATCTTGTACAAAGTGCTATGACAATGAACTCGTAATAACTCTAAAGAGGATAATCGGTGTCACGACCTCCGCGAATAAACTGGTTTCCACGTTAATGTTAATGTTATTATTTAGAAAATTCGTTGTATTTAGACTTTCGTAAAGTTACCGGAGCATTTGGTCTGAGTGCCGTCAAGATACGGTGCGCCAACTTCTTGTAGGCAAGCATGCTCTATGATAGCCTCGAGGTGGTACCTAGGTATAAAAAGCCTTGGGGTAAAAAAATTAGGGACCTATCTAAACTAGTTCAGTTTAATCCATTACCAGATATTCTGCCGCCAATCAGTAGGGTGTATACATTACTGTTTTCTGGTAAAAAGGATACTGCAGCTAGCGAAATTACAGGGCTGTTGAGAGTTATCATGCCTCAATGTAATGAGCGCCAAAGCAGCGATCCCCTGGACTTAATTTATTACTCGAAGTTCTGTATATCGCTGCCATGGTGATGGGCGTACATTATCTCTTACAATCACGAGAGCGTTTCATTTCATTAAAAAAAGTAAATACTTTTAGATTACTAAGTTACATGACTTTTCGATAAAATTGGCAACATACAAACAAAAAAGAATTAAGGGGTATTCTTTACAAGAATATTCTTTATAAGAATAACTTTTAACTGAGTCGCCATATTATAGTTGCATTGCAACCTGTTATTTTTATATCTTAGAGGTGGGATAAATTATAGCAAGTGTGGGCTGCTTGGTGGTCAGGGTCCGAGCGGTTCCCTTAGCTTGACGGCTTCGGTGTACGGCGCCACACTTTGCCTTTTAGTAATTACGCTATAGACAGCATTAGACAAATATCGAGATAGTAATCAAACGCAATCTATTATTATCGGACAAAAACAAATATTCTGAAAATTATATTAAACGCACAATAATATAGTTATAATAATGTTCGTATTTATTAAGCAATATTAATAAAGACAGCTCTTTAATCGTGATTGTGGCGTGTATTTATGTTTAACACAAAAATACGTATACCCAAGTTAATATAAGTAATAGGTATTTGAGTTCTTTTAGTTTGCACACTAGTATGTGTGCTCAACTTCTTTCAATAAATACATCTGTTTAAAGATATATCAGCTGTTCTGAAGCAAAATAAATATGTATAATAAAATTGAGGTATACTTTATGTCAAAGACAATAACTTTACAGATGAATAAAATTTGTATATTAATATTATTACACAATTTATATATTCTTTAAATAATTAAGAACTCACATCAGCATGTCGGTGACGCGAACCCATAAGTTTTGTCTCTATCAAAAGTCGCTGAACGCAGCCAAAGAAGTTTTCACTTCAATAAAATAGCAAATTAATTTTGCTTAAATTATTCATATCAGAATGTTATTACATAGATACAAAGTAATAAAATTATTCAAATAAGTTCTCCTAAATCAAGACACTTTTTACAGAGTGGATGTGGGTGTCAGATGAAAGGTTATCTATCTCTACTATATTTTTTTTACTAGAACTGCTAAATTGACAATCAAACATTTATTACATATGCTAACCTTAAACTGAAAATAAGTGATTTTTACATCCGATTTATTAGGCAAGAGACTGCGGGGTCTATCGCCTACTCGACGCTCTGATCAGATAGAGGCGGCTACGGGACTCTCCGTCACTACTGGGCAGTGACACAAGCCGAAGACAGAGTGGTGTGGAAGTAGCTGGTGATGGCATTTCAAGATGGGCACGACCTTCAATAATGAAGATCACGAAGAATCATTCCAAAGACATAACAATCACAAAAGTTCTCAAGTCGATAGTTAATGTAGACGCCCAGAAAGAATTCGATTAGTTATGCGTTCCAGTTAATGATTAACTAACAAATGCAGTTTCTAAATACAACCGTTATAACTAAACACAAAACGCAATACCTATACTTTTATCTTTACCTACACACGCCTTCCTGCCCGTGGGTCCCTAGTAACTGTTCCATAGGTATTGTGCGGTATTAACCAGTTATTATTACAATAATCACTAGAGGAAATTTTGCACAGCGCCATCTAGATCCAAACTAACCAAAGCTTGTACTATAGATACCAGATAACTGATAGAATACTTTTTTTTCTAAATACATACTTATAATACATCCATACACAGAACAAATATCTATAGACACATAAATGGTTGTCCTGGTGGGAATGGAATCCACGCCCTATAGCTCTTGTAGCAGATATGCTACGAAATGAGCTATAAGGAAGTCAAACATTACTAAGGAACATAACTTTTCTATAAAATTATGTAGCAATACTACGAGTATACAATCAATAATTTAGGGGAATTTGAATACTTATATCCACTCTTTTATAAATAGGTACATAGGTATTACATGTTGAAAAATCATCTGTGTTCATCACATAAATGTTGTTTGTGGGAAAAGAACCTGCTCTTGAAACAGTCGGAAATTATCGACACAAAACATGAACTTTTTAACCTCTACACAAAATAGCAAAACTGCTACTTAACCAGTCAAGTGCATGCAAGGCTCGAGCACTGAGTGTTCCGTACCACCACACAAGATATTATAGCGTTTAAAAGTATATATTATTAATAAGTCTATTCACTTCAATTTTTATTAAAAAAGTAAACTCGTAGCGTGAGTCTGTCTCGCATTTGGCAAATTTTTGTTATTTTTGCTATAACATTCACACTATATTCACATGTAGTTAAATTTTTCAAAATTTTTCGATAAAACAAAAATAAATAAGTCTCATGTATGAGGAATTCAATTATAATTCTCTATTACAATTTCAACTGGACTTCTATTACAGTTTGAAGGATACAGTTCAAAACAGGTGAGACTGATGAACGGACGGGCAAACAGATACGTTAGACTTATTAATAGGGTTCTGTCTGAAACCATCGGTTCTATAGAGATCTCTAAATATCACTAATGATTTGACTACTACGCACATTAGCGTAAGCAATTTTCTAGAACACAGTGCCATGGTTAGTTCTTGAATCTGCCACATCTTTTAGTGATAATAGCTGAGCGGTTAGCGCAGCGGTTCGCACGCCCAAAGTCATGGATTCAAAACCCAACAATGACCATGAGCTGCCGGTGAACAAAAACATCATGAGGAAACCACTAATGAGTACTTAGACTACTGGCTAGATACCCCTCAAGTTAAAAATCTGCCGATAAGGACCTAATGGTGTGTTCCGGCAGCCTCACTTGAGAACCAGTTCCATTCCAGGCTAGATGTGTGTACCATCTTCGACCACACCGTCACTTTACATCAGGTGAACTGTGGTCAAAAAACAAGCCTGTCAAACATAAAAATTCGTGTTTAATAAATTTGGAAGATGGACTTAGATAAAATGTTATCTTCCTAAATTAGGAATTCTAATACTCAGTGCAGTCTTATAAGGAATTGCAAAACCCCACCCACCGGCACCGGTGAAACTAAACCGGTGTGCACAGAAGCGTCTCCAGTCCCAGACCCGCCGCGCCGCCGCGCCGGTCCGAGGAGTGCGCTGTCTGTCAATCAAATGCAACGTCGCGTCGAATCTAACAACGATTAGACATTTCGATTTTTATTTTTATTGCTCGTTGTCCACTAAAATATTGGAAATATTTTAAAAATACAACTTTTCGACGATCTATTTTGCATGGCACATAATTCGGAATATAAAATGTTATCATTCTCGCTTGACAAGAAATTTGAATTTTAAATACAAACAATTATTATAAACTAAATCAAATGTATTGTACCTATGTATGTATATCATTTAGTATTGCATTTATGTATTGCACCTATTTCTATATAGGTACATAGATATACTCGTAGTCGGGTGTGAGGGTTATATACCTATATAAAATTGTTTTATTTTTATGATATAAATAAAGTTGGATAGTCGAAACAATGTTGAACTCTAACACCTATAATTTGAATTATTATCTATAACACGATAACACTTGATGTTTTACAAAGTCCAGAAATAAATGTATGACTGTTGCTATAGTGATACGACCTTACGAAGCAGTGTCACTGAGTCTGCCACTCTTAATGTTTGAATCCATTTGTTGTTTTCAGAGTTTATTTAGTCGTGAATAAATCTATTTTCTTTAATACACGTGCAATATAAGTATATTTACATAATTTCATTGTCAAAGCCTACTATAAAGTGGCTCATTGCGTGGAAGACAGGAATATATGGTTGTTGTAACTTCTCTCTGCACTTGCATCCCCCTGGCTAAGTGACAATTGTAGTAAGCATAATGTATTAATATTTATAACTGTAAACTGTAACCTAATATGAAAAGAAAGATCCACAAAAAAATGCCTTGCTGAGTTTCTTGCCGGAGTCTTCTCAGTTGAAGTGTAATTACGAGCCGGTGGTAGATTCAAACATGTAACTTAACGTTCAAGTGCCTTACCAGGGCCTAAACTGAATAAGTGACTTTTTGATTTTGATTTTGAATATAAAGAACTTGTCATAAGAACATATTTTGCGACTCGACAAATTCTAAAGCAACATTTAAATCAATAATGTTTATACTAAGAAATAAGTACAGTTGAAAAAAACTTCAAATTATTTTCGTAGTTTTATCTGAGATATTAAACATTCTCTGTCCATAGTACGTATAAAATCAATCGTTGACTAATAGGTATTAAAACAATATAGCTAGTCTAAAACACGTTTTTCAGGTTTACCTAGACTCGAAAATATTATTTTAAACTAAATACAACTCTATGTAGAAGTTATTTAATATCAATTGCCATTGGCTCTTCGTTTTTGGATCTCAAAAATATATTATTGGAATTTTTTTATAAACATTTTACTATTATTTTCGACTCGATCATTCTTTATAAAAAGGCCGGTGGAGCGAGGTCCTTGCATTTACTCATTGACTTTTTATAACTTTGTTTTGCTACTCTACATTCTGTGTTCCATTGCAATGGTCATGAATATATATACCTACGTTATCTCTTACCATCACACGAGCGTCTCGTTCGTTTCATTACTTTTGCATAACAAGAATTGCAAAATAGGTTTATATAAGATTTCAAACGATTTTACCATTCCAATACCGACCATTTTAAAATGTATCCCAAAACATTTTTACTAATAGTCATTTACATCGTTTAAAATATTTAAACCGGTATTTGTTTCTGAAACTTGCGTGATTTATGCATAACATAGCACGTTTATCTCCAAGAAAAAAGCAAGGCCACAATAATTCCGGTAATAATAAGCACTCGAGTAAGTATTTAAATGTCATCAATTACATAACGATGTTCGTTTTGTTGTTATGTAATGGTGGGAAAATTAATCAAACGTTTCATTTACGATGTTTATATAGATTGGAATTTGAACTGTTTGATTTGTTCATTAAATGTTATATTAGTAAATCAAAAACAATAGAAATTTAATGACTTTACCACAACCTATGAGCATTCGTTCTGTGACGCAACGCTCGAATGGTAATCGCGGTAATAAAACTATCCTAAGCAAGGCTTTTGAGTAATATAGTGAATTTTGTATACCAATGTAATTGTATACTAAACACTATATAAATAGCTTGGTTTATTTGGTCTTAAACGATAGACAGACAAATAAAAAACGAAGTGATCCTTTACAGATTAATTAACATTTGAGGTCTGGACCTCTAAAGATGACGAACTGAGTGCTTCAAAAGTCGGGTTGCGGATTATAGTCCCACTTATTTATTTACTACATTTCACACGACCCTCACAGGGTTTCCCTAATGCGATGGATAATAATATAAAGGCGAAAGTTTGTGAGTGTGTTTGATTCTTCTTCACGCTCAAACGGCCGGACCAATTTCGATGAAATTTGGTATGGAAGTAGCTGACACCCTGGATTAACACCAAGCTACTTTTTGTCCCGAAAAATGTAGTGGGTAACACCGCGGGGCGCAACTAGTACATACATAAATTGTAACATAATAAATAAAATGACAATTAAATTCATAAGTCAAAACATTAATTCAATAAATACAATTTGATAAATTATAATGATTAAATAAATAAAAATTTAATTAATACAAATAAATTCAGCTATGCAAGTACTTAAATAATAATAAATAATGTCATATTATGACATGCGTCATTACAACATATACAGATATCTATTTTTCCCGATTCAGTGGATGCAACGGTGGCGATGAGCTCGGGTGTTGTCAGTGCATTGCCTTGCCTACCTTAAAATATCCCATTCCCTCTTTTTACATAGCTGCAGGACCTTTCAAACCGGATTACTTAATAACGTTCGGGAGCTGTGGTACTGCGGTGATATACCTAAGACGGACTGTTCTACCAACAAGTAAGTTACTGTCGGTTTGAGTCATTTGCACAATCGTATCACATTTTTCTATGAACCTGCGGTTATTTTTGCAATATGCGCTAGTCATTGTGTATAGTTGCAACATGCGAGTACGCTTGCACACTGGGCGCGTGGATTGCATTATGCCCACAATGCAGTTATAATTACAATCATTATAAAAAAACGTGACGAAACTGTTCCCGCGGCTGCTAATCTAACTTGTTAGCTATTGGATACTGACATATATCAGTTTTTTTTAAATGTAAAAGTAATAAGACGAACGAGACACTCTCCTGATGTTAAGAGATAACGCCTGTCCATGACCATTGCAGCGATACACAGAACTTTGAGTGGCAAAACAAAGTCCAGGGCATCGCTGCTTTACCGCTCTTAATAAGATTTGATGGTTTGTCTCGACAGCCCTATAATTTCGCTAGCTGCACTCTTAAAACTGGAACACAGTAATGTTTACACACTACTGCTTAGCAGCTGAATATCTAGTACTGCAGTGGTGCCTGCGTAGACGACCTCCTTCTAAGAAGGTCTACCTCCAAATATAAAACATAAGTGCGTCGATTATAGCACTATCGTATTTTTGTATGTTAAACGCAACGAATTCCATGTACTAAAATAGAACTTCAAAACATGGACAACCCAACTGACCAGTTTACATACATGATTGTTCTGTAAATGATTTCGTAATTCGTGACCGATGTTTTTGCATTTGAAATAATAAATTTCAGTAAAACGATTTCGTGTGTCACGTTACAAAACTAATTAATGAATATTTTTGTGAACATATTTTGTTGAATGAACTGAGTGAGCGGAACATGCTGTCAAGTACGTAGTGCAAGTATGTCACTGGTTTGATGTATTTATATCTTTGCAGGGATAACTTCTTGATAAAGGTCACTGTACGGGTTCAAACCCACAGTCAGTGTGTGTCGCTTTCCGCACACACAAGACCGTGTCTATCAACGTGTATATCAAAACCTAATTCTATAACTCACTTCTTTTCCGGATATTCCCTGCCGATAACGCTTATGGCCTTTATAGCACGTATAACGATTATTATGTTTATTAAATTTGGTCTTGGCGGGGTTAATTTTCAACCCGAATTGCATCACCCAACAAACTCTACATAAACGTGTTATACCCTTATACAGGAATAAGGCCCTTGACTATATAAATATATGAAAACAAAACAAATATTGACAGACATTTCATACAGCGCCATCTAGTGCCAAACTAAGCAAACTATGCACTGTAGAAACCAGATAACTGTTTTAATAAATACTTTTTAGCATGAGACCATTTAGCATCTTAGTGCCTACACATGAATTATGTTTTTATAAATTTTAACGTCCAATTAACCTAAACGTATGCGGCAAAAAATTGAACGCTGGGTGTTTTGGCACCAACGTGAAATAATTGACTCACTTTGTATTTGTTTTCCAAGGAACTTTTTTTATTTCGGATCCGAGGAGAGGGCGCCAGTCTCTAGTCATCGAGAGAAGGGTAAGGTCCACTACGCTGGCCAAGGGCGGGTTAGCAGACTTCACATATATATCTTCGAGAACTTTTTTTTAAGACCTCTCGGAAATGAAATTTTTCTCATGATGTTTTCCTTTACCGTTTGCAATTATCAGCAATATGCACATAGTTTAGAAAAGTCAGAGTACCGCGAGGTTCGAACCCGGAACTAGATTGGAAGTCAGACGGTCTCTCAACGAGGCTACCGCAACTTCAGCTTTTTGATTATTTATTTACAACTATGGTGTATTACGTAAATAAGGCTCATCGCGTAAAAAAACTGATACACCGTGATGTAACGTGCATCAACGTGTTATTTATAAAACTTGTTGAAAAACTCAAAGGAATATGATCAACTAGTGTTTTGTGGTATTTACATCGGAATTTAATTTTAAAATAAATACCTGACTTTGGCAAAAACGCTGCGCGAGGTTCTTGAACTTCACATAATAATTCATTATAGTGTTCAAAAAGCTAATTAATTTTAGGTACCAAAGTGAAAAATGAATATCATCTACGTATGATGAAGGTCACAAAACTTTTGTCAAATGATTGTGTCAATAAATTAAGTCTGAAGAAGAAAAGAAGTCAATTCAGAGGGCATCTTCCACATCAATCTTAATTAAACTTTAATTATGAATCGTTTGCGACCTAAGAACGGCTGGGTTGCCGTGTGTTTTCAAAACAAGCCTGTTTTCAAAACTGATTCGAGGTCCTCGGTTCACTGAACTCGCTCTATGATTTACAATTAACTAGAAATTGTTCCGAGACAGCGGCCGTGAACACTTTAGCAGCTCGTTGGACTTGGGTACAACGAAATTATATTGAAAAGTCTACGATGCATATTTGTTATTGGTTAGCCGGGTGCGACTAGATTGAATTCGAGCGCGGATTTATTGATCAATATAATTTTTCGTCTAGACTTTTCTTATTTATTGAAGAAAAATATAAATTCTTTTTTTAAACACGTACCATCACTTCATCACGTACTATGTTACATTGTTATACTTGGACATTTATGGTGCATTTTTCACAAAGCTTTTCTATTATTTTCAACTCTTTTTATCTTTAAATATATATAACTCAAAGGTGGCTGACTGACTGACATAGTATCTATTAACGCACAGCCCAAACCACTGGACGGATCGGGCTGAAATTTGGCACGCAGGTAGATGTTATGACGTAGGCATCCGGTAAGAAAGCTCATCATCATCCGCTCATCATCATCATCATTCATCACCACGCGGGTAAAACCGCGGGGCACAGCTAGTAAAAAAAAACACTGTTCACTAACACACTTATATAAATACAATTCTAATTTGCCAAGTCTCTTAGAAGATTTGAGCTCTTAATCACGTACCTACTCTCCAAGGTTATATTCCATACAATATTATTCTGTACCCGAATTAAATCATTCTCCAAGTTTTTCCAATATCGGATACCAACTTTTCTTTGAATTTTCTTTTAACTCAATTTCCTAGCCCCCGCGTAGATGTAGGCTATCTCATTTTAAAAGTTTAGCCTAGCATTACACAGCATCAGGTTCTAGAGTTTCGTCGTCTTGCGAGGTAATAAAAAGGTTTTTTTATATTCAAATTATAAAGCTTAATAGTATGTATATATCAATGCCAGTCTCACTTTTTAGAGGTCACGGGTTTTCATCCTTAAGAAAAACTTATTTAATCCATAATAATAGACCAAGGCATAACAAATTTTAGTAATGTTGATTTCTCGTTGCAAATAGTATTAGCCACGAGTATTTTGCCAACTTGACCATTGCAGCGATACTCAGAACTTGGAGTAACAAAACTAAGTCCAGGGCATCGCTGCTATAGCGCTCAATTTTATCATTAATATCAGCTATATCAGACCAGTGGAAATCGACGTAAAATCATTTCCAACATTTCATTTTTAGTTATATTTGTCCTGCTGCATGACAAAGACATCCCTTTGCTGTTTCAGCATCTCGCGAGAACTTCCGTAGATCGGTCGCTGTAATGGGGTGTCGAGCTCGTCTCGCCACGCCTTTTTGTGGCCGTTGAGGGGATTGGGAGCTGGTTGTACCAACGTAGTGCCTTGGCCCATCTTGTGCCATCATCTTGGCACAACTCCATCGTAACCTAAGCTTTTAAATACAATAATTAACTATTAGCCAACTAGGTAACCTAATCGTTTGAGTGGGTTGATTTCTGGCCTGAAGGAAAGAATCCACCAGACAATAAATCATTCCAGCCTCTTTGGAGCTAGAATTGGACGGAATGCCTTGAATCCCGTCCACATTTCCAATTCGGTGAAAATTCTCTCTCTCTCAACCCGGTTCAGGACACAAACGGATGATGTGTCCATTTATCCAGCCCAGTTCTATTCCAGACAGTTGACTTTTTGTCCAACGTCCAAAAGAAAAATAAAGTCACAGTGAAATAAAACCAAAGCTTAGAAAACATAATTTCATAATTCAAAACAAGTATTATAATCGATTGTTTTCTATGCAACGTTATATGCACGCGGGTTAACAACCAGCCCGATAACCGCTACTTGAGTATCGATACATTCCTGCTATACAGTAATAAATACCCCTACTTGAACAAGTACCTAATACGTGCAAACCTCAACAGTTAAACCTCGATTAGGTTAAAGTTCTTGTGTGTAAGAATTTCAAATGATTGCAGGTAATACTTGCCCGAGCTAGATAAAATAGCACGTCTGAGACGCACATCAGAAAATCATGACGCCGAAGCCATGACATAACGCTCATTATTTTTATTTTACAATCAAACCTTGACTGGAGATCCGTTGAAAGCCTTCGCCTTGCTGCCAATTATCTCTGGCCTCTTTTTATACTCGTTAGGAATACTTCTGAAACTTTTTTAATGACATAAACTGGTATTGTCAACGATATACGTCATTATTCCGTTGACTAAAAAATAACTTGTCTGTAACAGACGAAAATACTAATATTATACGATGTGCTGACATTTCATTTAGAAGTTGAACGCGCGTTGAGGTTTCAAGCTTAGGGTGCACCAAAGCGATAGGATGCTCCATACATTTCATAAGCACAAAGATAAAATTTATTTGTATACAACACGAGAAATTGTATTCAACATGTGCAGAAAAAATATTCAAGTGTCTCATGTAGCTGAATCATATTGTGCCGGTTAGGCGTACAACTGTCAAGTGATGGTGCTGTGCTCGTGCAATCATATAAAAGAGTATTTTAACTAAAAACAAAAATATAAATGTCAAAATTAAAGTAATAAATAAAATAAAATGTCAAACAGAAATAGTAATAAATAATATGTAATTAATTGGAAAACATCATTCACAATAAGTCATTTAAAAAAAAAATTTGAATAGCGTTTTATTTTCTTCAATTTATTTCTAAATAAGTAACTAAGTATTCGAATTCATTTTTGTGTTCGGAATGTTATTATAAAGAAGAGTCAGGTAATCAAAAGTCAGTATAAAATATGTACTTTTTCTAAGGACAGCTCATAGTTCCTACGATTTGAGAGTTGTGTCAATAATGATGAGTATGGCCTCTTTTTGCCTTACTATACCCCAAGCTTACAACCGAGTATTTTGTTTACAAAATATTCTGGTTCAATTTGGTATAATTAATGCATGTCTGTCTTGGACTTTCAATTCTAGAGTTTGCAATAAAATCTCACCGATTTACAACACTTATTATTTATTGTAAACGACTACTTAGTACGCTTTACAGATATAAAACAGGCCACAAGACAGTGGTTTTAGAATAGATTGCCATCAAAATATACAAAAAGTTTGGGCGAAAAATTAGACGGTAGTCATGGTTGACTTGATTCATTCTAAAGGCAAACAAATACAGAAAAATTATTGATGAGACAAATCAAAAGTGACATTAACTTGGGAATCCTTTCACGCCTTCAAACTTTAATTTGTTTATAAGACTCGTGACTTAAATCACCTGTCTACGTAAATGTTCTAAGAACGTTGTCAGTACGGTGCAGCGACGGTTGAAACCGGTGACAAATTTAAACATGTTGATAATTTGAAGAAATTTAAACTTTTCATCGTCAGTAATAGGGGTCATGGTGTTAGCAAACTGAACTATGCCATGGAAGCCGCCGAGCGTGGCGACCGTTCGTGGGAGCGACCAAACAATGATGCTAGGAATGTGATACGAAAAAAATCGAGCGAAAGAGATAGAGCTATGACAATAAACTTAAAATTATGGTGATGAATGAGAGAAAAGAACTGAGGCGAACTTCCGTCGAAGGGGACTCAGGTGACTGGATCCCCGGTTTCGGTGATAATGTTTCAAATAAGAATCAAATTGACCGCAATGCTTTGCCAATAAGAAGCATACGAGAAATGTTATTCAAAATAGTCAAATAGTTTTGCAATTGTATGCATGACATGTTACTGTAAAGTTCATTTACATATGTTAGTGCACTAAATGCCTTTCCTTGAAGTCAGTTAATGAATATTAATGTAGACTTCTGAGTATCGTAGTTTAATTTTAGTATTTTGACCACATTGAGTCGTTATCAGACACACTTCTTCAAATAATACTAAATATAAACAGCAACTATGATAACAGTTACCAATTTCAGAACACGACTGTTAATTCACAATATTTGAAAACCCTGATAACACTATCAAACCAATACGGAACTATGGGTTGGATGATTGGATGTTTGTTTGTCAACCACGCTAAAACGACACCAAATGTTTCCTATTCAAGATAGCAAAAAAAAAACATTGCCATGGAATATAAATATACATATAAATGTAAAAGGATAATGAAGGTACTGAAAGCAAAAGATATGTGCCAGAATTGTAGCAAGTGGAAAGGGTTTTATCTTTACCTAGATCTACAGGAAAAGGCATGTATATGATAATATTCTGTTTAAAAGTGTTTGTTTTTTTTTACATATTCCGTTGCCAAGCATTTTTAAACATGATATTGCAGATAAAATAAAATTTTTGGCAACAATGATCTCCTCGAAAATGTTATATTCTGCTGAAGACATCTATGAAATCCAGTTTCGCAGAATAATCCTGGTGTAAAATATTTGTTGATAGTGTAAATGACGTGTTGTTCAACAAGGCACACGGTGGGAACACGTGAGGATTTTATGCTGTAAACTAGACTTGCGTCACGCAAATTAAGGCAACATCGTTGCCAAAAACCATCGTCACTGTACATCTGAAGTGGCTGTTGATGAATCGTTTAACAAACAAACAAAACGAGCACTAAAAACCAAATAAAAGAATATTAAGAGTTTGATTTGTCGAAATAAATTAATACGAACATAAGACTTCCCACCAGCAAAATATATGCACCAGTGTATCGAACCATTAGAAGAACATTTTAGCCGAATTATTTCATTGTAAGCATAATGGAGCAGAATTTTGATCCGAGGCTAAATAGAATTTGGCTGCTTTTTATTAATTGTTATTATAGGTGTACCTCAGGGTGTGAACTGTAGTCATACTAAGTTAAAAGATTTTTATACCTATAAAATTATGCACATATAATGGTTTCACCGTGCGGGCGCCGGGTCTATCACATGGCAGGAACAGTACTACCCCAGGCAGTGCGGTGCCTAGGACTTGTGACCTAGCTGTACATATTGGTAAGGGGACAATCAAATTTAAAAAGATCCTACCAACTCTGCTTAGGATAGATACTCTTTCCAACAATTAATTAAAACGAATTGTAAAATTTTATATTTCACCTAATTTCCGATTATTATCTCTTAATAGAACAAAACGAACTCGCTGTTTGCGTTTGTCTGTTTATCCTCTAACTTTTTCTAAACTACACAGTAGATTTTGACACGGCTTTCTCTATCATCTAGTTTTTTTTTTCCGAAAAGGTTTTATGTGTCTACGGGAAGCCAGGGAGAGTCGATAATTTTACATATTTTCTTAAAATATTACCTGGCAGAGTATTGTGGTCTTGACAAAAGCGGACTTTTCATACCCGTACCTAATATTATTGCTTATCAGTCGAATAAATGTCTCTGTCATTACTCTATTCGGACTCCAAGTGCATTAATACTATTAAGTCTGCGTACATTAAAAGTATCATAAACTTTATAATTTTTCTGACTACTGGTTTGTTCCGTGCTCACTTGCCGACGCCGTGTACGTGACTTTTTAAATGTAGATATAACTATATCGACGGTGACAATCACTCAGCATTACCACTTCATTACGAATCAGGTGCTTACTTTAACATTTAAAGATTCATGCTATTACTCACGTTAGATATTATAAATTACGAGTTCACCTTAACTTCTTATTTGGGTAAAACGTACGAGTATTAGGTTAGTTTAGGTCAACAACAACTCTCTTCCTGGTGTAATATCCATATTTTGTAAAGTTATTAAAATAAAACAATAGTTTCGAGGTTTATATACAAGTGATGTTATGAAGTTTGTGTCCCATCCCTATACCTTTCACACGATGTCACACTCTATTGCACCTTCTTTCCCCTTGACATGTGAGGTAACTTTTAAATAGCAATTAAACAACGTTATGGACGAAAGTAGTAAACAAACCTAAGCTGCAATAAAAAATCAAGAAAGACTATACAAATATAATCAAAATAAACATTTAAATAGATTTCTCGTACCATGTATATACCTTCGCGTGCTTTGGATCCAACACCCTTGCGTCTAAATAGCTGTTAGTTTACCGAGTCAGATCTGATGAGGTAGCCGACAGTTTATAACAATCCTTCGAGCCAGATCTCAGGAGGTACCGAGCATTTTACAACAATCTATATACATCAAGAAGCACATTTTATGTACATGAGAACCAGAAATGCTACACAAAGATGAATTACGTGTAGTACAAACTAGTGTAAGTAGGTAGGTGCATGTCGCGCATTGGAGTGTTCGGGTCTTACATTTGGAGCGGATAAGACCGCGAAATGTAGTTAGTGAAATGATAACAAACGCGGTCAATTAGCGAACCCGATTGACTCGCATTCACAAGTCAATGTCACTGAGTCGGCGGAACACGATCAAAACAGAATTAGCCGTGATCTTCGCATTCCGCGGCGCGCCGGCTTATCTCGCGAGCGCACACATTAACGAGATAACACTCAACAATTTGAACCACATGCAAATATAACTATGACGTCTGTTAGAGTAGCTAAGCTGCTGGATAACATGTGAGCTTGTCGCTTGACCCGTGACGTCATTTTTGAACATCGTGCTGGAACATGTTCGCATGGACTTGTATTTTCAAGTGCATATTTTTTATAGAATCGTATTTATTTATTCAATTATATTATACAATTAGTAACTAAAGTAGAAATAGTTAAATTTATTTCTAAACTACATCTCTAAATATGTGTAAACACAATGGTTAAGTAAAATAGTTCTAGTTAAAAATAATTGCATAGATCATAATTAATATATTTTAAGGGAAACTTAACTAACTTGCGCACCCATAGACATTCAATATTATTAAGCAAGATCTATTAAAAAATCGTTACTAAAGAACGGCGTAAGTAAACATTAAATGAACATTGGATTATTAATAATGATGAATGCTTACGTTTGATCGCCATGTTATCTGGTGTAAACTGAAGATGCGATGCGAAGTTTTTATAAATCTAGCCGTTACACAACATTCAACGCATTCCTTCCGCGCAACAGCAAAGCAATTGAAAGTTTCCTTGCAGTTACAAGTTTAATAAAAAAATTATATTAACATCGGAAGAACAACATGTTGATAGCACCTCTACAGCAACGAGCCTAACTAACGGCAGTTTGCTTACTATTATCCATTCGTTTGCTTTATATGTATCTTTTTTATATAATTAACAAAAAAATATTGTCTGCCAAAGAATCAAGGAAGTAATCAGTACCTCAAAAAGAGAATTATCCGAGTTAAATGTCAGGTGAGTTGTTAACATAAGATAAACTATTTACTTGTGCACACGTCCGGGATTTGTATAATTAGATAATACTGCACAACTAAGATCGTAAAATCGTGCTGACGATTGTAATAAACTTAGTAGGTAACTTAACTAGATTTAGATTATTTCTGAGTTCATAGACAAGGTAGGGTATAATTCTAAGTTTTATACACGGCCATTTGGCAAAGAGTTTTTAGAATTTCCAAAGAATATGTTGATAATTTTGAATTTTAAATGTCTCGTAAAACGTTGTTATTACGTACGTATTAGTACAATTTTTTGTTTATATTTTTAATACTTTTAGTTCAATTAATCCCTATAATGTTACCGATAGTATAAAATATTAAACAAGAAAGATTCGAACATCCATTTTAAGAGTTTATAAAAATTCGCCTCTTTTTATAAAATTTAAATTCTTTTGTTTATGTTCTAAAATGAATTTATCGTGTAGTTTACTTATACTGATTACTCTTTTTACAGATTAATTTGAATAATATATTATAATAAGCTGTACTTAATCATTTGGTCGTTAATAGGTAGAGAAGAAAAAAAAAGGCTCTACGAGTAAGGTAATATGAACTTGAAACACGACTTGCTGCAATGTTTTATAAGCAAGACCTGTGTTGTGAACTTTCAACAAGAAAAAGTTCGACTTGTATAGCACGCTTGGCATCAATAGGTACATTGTGAAATGCAGTAAAAGTGTATACATCAGGATTTGCGGCAGAACTTTCACTATCTGTTGCCTTGCCCCGGCCGAGACCGAGGCACGTCTGACCTGTACCGACATTCATCCGGTGTTTACGAGAGAACTTTGATATTACACTCGCAAGCACAACAAACAAAGTTCAACGGATGATTAGAATTTTCCATCACACAAGCTAAAAGCTATCTATCTTCTATAAGGTTATCATTTCTATTCACACTACGCTTATCAAATTAGTTTTCCAAGTGTATTTGTGTGCATAAAACAATGTGCACGTTTAGCCACGCGACTCGCTTGCCGTAAAATTATAAAATAAAATATTATTACCGTGCAGTGCCACGTGGTTACCTTCGCTATCCTACTGGATTGAATTTGAAAATGAATACAGTCGAAATTAGCTTTTGTGTTCATATGAATCGTGAGTTTACCGAGTTCCGTTACTCTAGCTTTAAGATTTCCGAATATTCTCTAGGTTCTAATTAAAATCAATCGCAGCATACGATAATAACTTACGAAACAAAGAAAAGCTGGTCGTGTCACGGATTAGATTAGGTAAAATCGAAAAGCAGGGCCGTCACGCCAAAATATCATGTGTATTACAGAATTAAAAAAAAAAACACTTAAAATTTTCTTTAAAAGCAATCCATTTTACAAATTAAACGAATATATGTCGATGAGGTTCTCGAAATCCTCATTTTTGTGAAAAACATAAACGGAGTCAGCACTTTAAATAGAAGTTATGTTCGTTGTTGTTAACTTAATAATTAATTATATATAAATTCATTTATTCAAAGTGTAATTGTAGGGTTTTATTTTGTAACATGAGACTTGCCTGTAACATTTTTGTTATTTCTGGCCAATAATTATTACTCATAACTGATAATGCAATAATTTAGATTTTAAGATTATTTTCAAAGCAATTTGTCTCTTATTTGTGAAAGTGCGTCAATTAATGCTTCGTATGTATCACATAGATTATGGTAAAGATAATTGGAGTTAGTATTTAATTGGTAACACCTGCTGACTCATTAGTAATTATGAACAAATGCCTCAAAAGAGCATGTGAATCGTGATCGCAGGTTTCACTACAATTGTTTCATATAGATAATTCGATCATTAAAGCACACCGCGACGCATGTCATGAGCCAGAGAACGAAAGTCCATACAATTTGGAAGACGATATTTACATATACTCTTTTGTTTGTATTCCAAAAGAAAGTACAATTGCACAAGATGAAAACTAGCTTGAATAAAGTATCAACAATACGGAGCTTCTTAACAAGTCTACTGAGATAATAGAATCAAGTACTTGTTAAGGTTACAATGGCGCTCTGCATCGTTGTATTTTAAAGCGTTTATCACAATATAAACAATAACAATGCAATTATTATAATTTATTTATTCACCGATTCTTCATAATTATCGCCGTTTTAAATCGCCGTGTGCTCGTTAATTTGGAATCAATCTCTGAATTTGGAGATCGAATCGTTTTGCTCGGACAATTTGCCTTGGTCCACTTACGCAACGTTTGTATTTACGGACTAATCGACGGTCCGTCCTTATTATGCACCGCAAAATGTTGATTTACCGAACAAAATGTTATTAATGGACTGTTTCAAGCCAGTATCAGTACTATTTACTGTATAAATGCCAGCTCGAGAATTAATCTTCACTTATAAAAGATTGGAGTTTGATTGTATGAGCACTTCCTACATAGTATTTTAATGATCGTCCTAGTGGTAGTTGTATTGATGTTGCTAAAGACAATTTGTAATTCGAACATGTGATTCTGACGAAAGCCAGTCTATGCATAATCAATTTGTTTATTGGATTGTGACAACTATCGAGCATTTCATCGAGAGTGATACTAGAACCCACTTCTCTTACAGTTTACGAAATCGCTTATCAAATCATTGACCTGAATTCTGTTGATACCTGCAAATATTTGGTTTAGTGATCCAATATTAATCGTCATACTTATCTGATACAACTCTACAATAAAGCCCTTAGCTAGTTAGCCCTGACTTTTAGAAAGACTTACCTCTAGCCCATCCAGTAAGGACGTTTCCAAGGTAAGCCACTTTGTACACGGGATCCGGATCGCTGATTCGGACGCTGTTGGTCCTCCGCAGCAGCTTGCCGAGCCCTCGGGATAGTCTCCCGATAGTTCGAGCGGTGAAGTCTTTTCCTACGCCCTCAGCGAGGCACACTTCGCCGGGCAGAATCGATTTTGTTTGTTCGTTTTCTTGAATTTTGCTTCCTAATAACTTCGGCATCAGTAGCGGGATAGACTTTTTCCTTTCTGGCGTCAGTGTCTTGGCCTGATTCACGCTGTAAACATTGCAGTTCTTTTTGAATGTCTGACCGTTTACGTCTTTGGTTTGGTCTGCATTATCAGTCTTGTCTAGTTTGTCATCGTCGGATTTCATGAAAATTCTTCCGTTTAAGTTTTCGCTAGAGGTCGTGTTGTTATTGTTGAGATTGTCGGTGCCAACGCTGAACCGGCGTTCGGAGCTGGAGCGTCTTTTCATGAGCGAGGGATTCCTCAGCATTATACTCGTTTCGCTTGAACTCCTGTTCTTCAGGATGTGAATTTTCTTAACATGCTTGACAGCGCAGTCGACCTCGTCCGCGCTCACCATCCTTTCCGTCTTGCCTTCCTCGTCGAGGAAGCGCACTCGCAGTCCGTTAGGTTTGCACTCTGCTTTTTCCGCATCTTTCAGACGATCCGGCTGACTTTTTGCGCCCGCGTCGAGGCATTGGCGCTCGTTTTCACTCAGTGTTCCGAGAGCCATTTTTCTCCAGTGAACAGACCTCGTTTTTTGTCAGCGCTATTACATTCTGATTGGAGGTCGAAACCGCTCGAGAAAGTTCACACAGGAACCGTGTTTCACAAATGACACAGAATCTAGTCGGTTACTTCGATAACGAATAAAACACACACAGAGTAGTACACACCGCGTCCATTAAAGAACGCCACCGGTTTGGAATGTAGCCTTCTCCGCACTCTCCGAGTGCACCCGTGTGCCGAGTGAGAACGTCGACAGAAAAATGTATCAAATAAAATTCCGTCTGATGCACAAGAAATAATTGTAAGATAAACAAGCAAAGATGACTGTTTCGCTTGTACGTCACTCAAGAATAATAAGTGTCGCGAGCGGCGCGAGAGGCACGGAACACGCGTGCGTGCGCGGCGGCGAGCGACAGCGGATTGGAGCGCCGGCGCGGGCGGTGTGCGGGCGCAGGCCGGACACGATCCAGGCTTTGATTTAATCCACTCGCAGCTTAATGCGCAGTTGTCGGCGGATCATCTGGAACAAAACATGCGCTAATGTGATGTGAGGATCATATTTTGGATAGAACGGCGCGCTGCGTGTCGGCACGGCCGTCCGTGACGCCGCGGATAGCGTATCGGTTGGTACGTGTGCGATTGGCACCGTAACAGGTGCTTTTGCACTACTCGATCACATTCATTGTGAGACCGGTGACACGTAACTATTCATTTAGTAGAGTTTTAAACAGTTATTTGTTTTTATGTTATAATGCAGTCGAACCAGCTCTGTTTTTTTAAACTGTCCCTCTGCTGGACGCGGACCTCTTCTTATTGCGGGAGGGTACGGTCATAGTCCACCACGCTGGCCAAGACTACACACATCTTCGAAAACTTTTTTTAAATCTCTGTGACATATAGGTTTATTCGCGATGTTTTCCTTCGCCGTTTAAAGTCATCAGCAAAGGGCACCTAATTTAGAAAAGACAGAGGTGCGTACGGTGGGATTCGAACCCAGGATCTCCAGATTGGAAGCCAGGTGGTCCCCCAACTAGGCTGCCGAAGCTTTTCTTATTGCTTATTTATTACCAAGGTTGATTAATTACTTAATGCTAATAGTTTGTTGCAAAATGATGAGCTCTTATATTAAATTACCATTTAATTTTAAGTTACCGCTGCTATGGTTATGATCAAGTGTGATTATATGCCATCTTACAAAAATAATATCTCAGTGGTTATTATCTGAAAAGGAATACACCGTATTTTTTTTTACGTTAACGCTTAGTAAGAAGTATTTCGAGATACGCCTAAAACAACAGTAAAACTAAGGAAAACAAGTATAATGGATAATCGATAATATTCAAGCGAAGCCAGAATTTTGTGATGGAACTATTTACCATTTAGAAAAGATAAGTTATGGTAGCCTAATTAGACTGTCTGGCTTCCGCGATCCTAAGCTCCAAACTCACGCCACGCCACTCTAAGATCCTAAACAAATCAACATTTGATTAACGATAACGTTAATAAAAAAGCCGAAAATGTACGGAATTGATATAAGCTGTCGGTAGGTCAAGTGGACAAATTCGCATCGTTACTTGCTGACTAGCTTCAAAAGGCGTAACAATGCAAGGAAAGCTTATCAGTTGTGTTAGAAAAGTGCCCAGCGTTTCCTGCGTGGAGCACGGCTTTACTCTGCTCACTAATGATAAAAGTAACTTGTCCAGCAGAGATACAGTTGTTAAAAAATCTGGGCTGATCCGGAGAGGAAAGAAAAAACAATATCGATTTCTAATATTTCGACATATTATTACAAATCGCTATGAAAAATTAAAATGTACCACCAGTCGATAGAGGGTTTGGACAAGTGTTTTATGATTCATAGAATTATCTCTAGACTTTCATCGGTCTATAGATAAATATTATTTTATGTAGTTTTAGATTAGTTTTTTTATGTAATAGTAATAAGACGAACGAGTTACTCTCCTAACGGTAGGAGATTTGTGTATGTGCTTCAAGCGCTGTAGGACGTGGATTCGAATCCCACACAGGACAAACATTTTGTGGTATAAAAAAATGTTTGTTCTATGTCTGGGTGTTCTGTATATAAGTATGTATTTACAAACAAAAAGTATTTAAGTATTCTATCGGTTATCTGGTTCCCATAGTACAAGCTTTGCTTAGTTTGGGGCTAGATGGCGCTGTGTGAAATGTTCTACGATATTTATTTATTTATATAGATAGGTATTGTAATGTATTTCTTATTTTTAAAATGTTTTTTCCTCTTATCAGCACACCCTGCCTTTATCTTACTGCAGATTCTTTTCCATACTGAGGTTGCCTGGAAGAGATCGCTCTTGGCGATAAGGCCGCCTGTTATTCTACTAGTGTTAAAATGTAACAAATTGTTTGTAATTGGTGAAAGCAATAGAGAGTATTATTACCATTAATCATCATCATGAGCCTATCGAAGTCCATTGCTGGACATAGGCCTCTCCCAAGACACGCCACTCAGCCCGATCTTCGGCTTTTCGCTTTCATCCACCGCCAGCTGTCCTACGTATATCGTCACTCCATCGAGTCTCAGGGCGTCCTACGCTACGTTTGCCGGTTCGCGGTCTCCACTCCAGAACACGTCTACCCCAGCGGTTATCGGTTCTGCGACAGATAGGTCCAGCCCATTGCCACTTCAGCTTGCTAATACTCTGAGCTATGTCTGTGACTTTTGTTCTCTGGCGAATTACTTCGTTCCGGTTACGATCCCTCAGAGAAATGCCAAGCATAGCTCTTTCCAGAGCTCGCTGAGCGACTTTGAACTTGTGAGTGTCCACGTTTCGGCTCCGTAGGTCATGATGTGCATTCTACCTGTCATGACCTACGGATTACCATTAATAATACAATGGATATACGAAGTAGGTGCAATTACTGAAAAGGTATTTAGAGAAAAACAAATTTGCAACACAGATAAATGTCCTTTGTCAAAATAATGGTTTGGAACACGTGTCACAAATTCAGGTAAATACATTTAAATTGTTAAAAGCATGCCCCCGTTTGAGACAAAGACTTTTAAATATTTGCATGTGTTATTTTTTTGCATGCATTGTTTGTACTCGAGTAATGCAAATACTATTTATATGTATTTCTGCGAAATCATTAAAAGTCCAAACTCCAATGCAATTTTAATTTACATTTTATGGTATCTATTAAGTAGATGTCTGTTTTTGTTTTACCTACTGATACGGGGTTGCTCACGTTCAACTACAGTACCCGATATAATTAAACATGAGTAATTCATAAGTAGTACAACACAATTACATGAGTAATTTAATTGAGTTAAACAAAAATATGTCAAAACCACATCTGTTTCTATACATACCTGTCTGTTTTTTAAACATGCTGATGCTATCGAGGACTGAGCACCCTAAGTTGCTAATAAAAATAGAATCTGTTTAATCGGAATTTATGGAAACTCAGACTCCGGTATAAAATTTTAAAACCTGTGCTTGAACAAAAATCGGTGAATTTAAGTTTTTCGCAGTTTATGTGTGCATTATTTACAAATAAACTAATATATTCCATTCCAGGCTAGGTGTGTTACCATCTTCGACCACACGGTCACTCAACATCTGGTGAGCTGTGGTCAAACACCAAGCCAGTCAGATATTTAAAAAAATGTGTGCCAAATTTCATCCAAATCCGTTCAGCCGTTGTTGCGTGATTGAGTATCAAACACCCATTCATCCATCCTCACAAACTCTCACGTTTATAATATTAGTGGGATAGGCTTGCGTTTGACCTCCATTTCGCCTGATGTTAAGCGACGATGCGGTCGACGATGGAGCACGATTGCTTAGAAGAAATTGACAAGAAAAGTCAGTTCGTTCCGTTTCAAGAAAGTGTTGACAATTAGATTTTTGTTTATTTATTGTTTAAATTTTTCGTGACGCGATTCCATAACAAACCCATCGTTACGCATTTGGTTACATTCGTGTTTGAATACATTGTTATATATGTAGCATATAAAACAAAGGGAAAAACAACTTCACCTTGACCCGCGCGCCGCGCTGTCAACATGTCTACTGCCTCATGGTGACGGTTATTTTCCTATCTCTGAAGATATTGTTCAACATTTAGCCTTATGCCTCAGTAAACTTTAAAAATCATTAAATTCAATTGAAAACAGGATATTGCCTGTATATCTTTAAACAGTATAAGACAGTCCTGTTGGATCATTTGCTAGTTTTGCCGGGCGTGGGTACAATTCCCAGGATAAACATTAATGCGACGAACATAGACGTTTGTTCAGTGTCTGGCTGTTTGTTATGTATTATAAGTGTATTCACAAAAAGTATTTAAGTATTCTATCATTTATCTGGTTTCCATAGTACAAGCTTTAGGGCTAGATGGCGCTGTGTGGAATGTCCTCCAATATTTATTAAATTGTAATTGATTGTTTCAGGCGTTACGTACATTGCTGTATTTTTAGATTTTTATATTTTTAAATTATTCAAATGTTTAAATTATTGTCAAGTTTTTAAAATTTAAATCCTCAGTTATGTTGTAACTGAAACGACTGTTAAGTGGAAATAAACTAAATACATACCTTGAACACTTTTATTACTTTTCACGCCGTAATGGCTTAACCAATTTGGACGAAATTTAAAATGCAGATAGCTTATAAGTAACTCGGATTAGTGGTTAACTGGGCTACCATGGCTCACATCAGTTTTAATCCAGAAAAACGCGGACCGTAAAAGTCATAATTGTTTAAGTTAGCATGAATTTCCCACACCTGGTGAAAAAACTCTCTAATTTTTTCTCTTCGGACCCGAATCCGATTTTAAGTACTATAAAATAACAATATTAAAAAAAATAGTAGTCCATCACGGGACGCCCGGTAGATGTGGAACATTTAACAATAAGAGAGCGTCACGCTTTTTGCCGTCACGGCAAACGAGTTGGTTTAAAGGCACCAAGGCGCGCTATTAAGGTATTTTTGATGATTTATATCAAAAATATTTTTGTCTCTTATTTTTTGTTGTAAGCAACGAAACGACAAAATTACCTTTAACTATATTTCAAACCACAGAATGCCTATTCTATATCTAGGTAAAACTTGACTAGACAAATCTAAATTCCAAACTCTAGCTAGGGGAACAATCAAATAATGTCATTGTTAAAAGTTAAGCATCTAATGTAAGTAGGTAATGAATCCGTCACGCAGGCACTGGTTCTAACAGATATTCCGTAGCTGGATGACAATGTATTGAAATTCTACGTATTGTGGTCCTCTAAAGATCCTCGGCTGACGTCAGGATGCCGTGACAGGGCTGCATACAGGCATGGAAACATTTACACGTGATTTCAATAACATATTGTCCGTGCGAGTGCTATTCATACACGAATTCGCGTTGGAGGTATTTAGAAGCGTTGTATTGAAACTAGGTTACCGTTACAGTACATATTCCAGTATGATAACATAGTGTGGCGGTTGTTTGTCCTATAAAACAAATCTGACAGGACTTCAAAGCTCACCGATTCTATAAGAGGGATCTAGATATAGACCAGACTTCTTGTCATTCAATGTCGCCGTGCTGGCGCCGGGTCCATCGCGTTTCAGGGTCAAGTGCCAAGGACTGCCAACCTGGGTGTAAGTTACGTATCAACTGCACGTATCCCCATTCCTGCACGGTTGTTTTTGGCAGTTCTTATTTAAAGTTCTTATTTTTGGTAGTTGTGGTTGAGTTGAGTTAATTTGTATATAAATTTTGCTGGTAGGTTATTTTTGCTGCTCGTTCTCACTTCCGTTGGATACTTATATATATTGTAACTCCAAGTTAGCTCATTTGGTAGAATATCTGCTTCAAGAACTGTATGACGTAGATTCGATTCCGACCGGAATAAACATTTAAGTGACGATAAATTTTTATTCTGTGTTTGGGTGTTCTGTATGTATTATACGTATATATTTACAAAAAAAAAGTACATAAGTATCCTTTAACTTATGTGGTTCCCATAGTACACACTTTGCTTAGTTTGAGGCCATATGGCGTTTTGTGAAAAGTCCTACGATATTTAATAATTTCATTAAACTAAAAAAGTAAGAAATATTGAAACAACTATTTTTTTTTTTTTTTTTGGAAATTAATATTGTTACAACATCTTGTTTTTATGAGGAATAGTCTTGAGTTTGATCGCCATCTCACTTGATGTTAAGTGAAGATGCGGTCTACGATGGAGCACGCTCGCCTAAAAGATACCGATTCACTCGGGTCTTGAAGACACCCAGATTGTCTTCAATCAGGGAACAACACACTGGGTAAAGAATTTAACGCTTTATCTCCCGTCTATTCTAACCAGTAACGTGTTTTCTATTCTGGGTTGCCTGGAAGAACTCACTTTTAGCAAAAAGGCCGCCACTTGTGGCACTAGCTCATAAGATTATTTTGTTTTCTGTACATTTATTCTATTTCTGGTGAGCACAATAATAAGTTCCTATCTATTTCATTTGAAAAACACACATATACATAGGTACATTTTAGATGTATGTATCGAGTTTATGCTATGGGAAATATATATACGAGTAGGTCCGCACCTCATTACGAATTGTGAGACTGTAGGAAGGCACCTGCATAACGCTTTTGGAATTTTTATGATATTTTTATAGAATGTTGTCTGGAATATTCTGCAACAACTGTACGTCATTGTTGAATTTAAATTTGGACTGCGTGACGCGATATAAATATGCAACTTGCAATAAAACGCGCGGACGCCGCAGAATTTAGGATTCAAAGTGAATTAGTTATATTGTTACAAAGTGTGTTTCCTCATATTATATTTATTAAATAGCGAATCACACATTGCGTAATAAGTAGATAAATTATATTTTGTGGTGTAATGTAAATATGGTGTTATCAAAACTATAGAAACTTTGAGGAAAATCTCCACCGCTTACTCATGTATGACTAGGACTTGACCGCGACTTGTCTCACTTAACTTTGACTCATTGATAATATTGTTATTATATTGCTTTGCAGCGATAATAGCTCAGTGGTAGCGCGGTCGATTCACACGCCGAAGAGCGTAGGTACAAATCCCATCAATGAGATTGAGCTTCTGATGAAGAGAACATCGTGTGTTAAGGTACTTTCTATAACTGTGTGTTCCGGTAGCCTCACTTGAGAGCCAGTTCTATTCTAGGCTAGGTGTGTTTATCAACATCACGCACACCGTCACTTAAGATCAGTTGAGCTGTGGTCAAATATCTAGCATGTCGACCGTGAAAAAAAAATAACTTGATCATTGCAAACAACTATGACACTAAACTGACGATACAATAAATAATTACTTAATGAAACATAGTTACCTAATGGGCTAACTGCATTCCGAACAGTAGGTACGTAATTAGCCAAGTCATGCGAATTGTTAGAGCTGAAAAACTAATAATAGTATCAAATTCTTACAAAACTAAGAACATTGCCGGAGTCTGTGTTCCCTAAAACGTACAATGGAATCTTCAAATCCAGAGTAAATAGGTTCCTTTGCTAAGCGTGCTCCATCTTAGACCGCACTACTGCTTAACAACAGGCAGGCGGTGGTCAAGCGTATGCGTAATGGTAGATCGCCTTTGCAGAAGGTCGTCTAGGTAGGTACCACCGCAGTACCATATATTCTGCCGCCAAGCAGTAGTGCGTCAACATCACTGTGTTCCGGTTTGCAGATAGCGAAATTACAGGGCTGTTGAGACTAACCGCCAAATGTCTCCTGGTCTCCATGCCTCCAAAAACCCTGGATTTTGTAGGAACCAGAGGGTTCCTACAAAATTTAACCATAATTATATTTGAGACAATATCGACAACGTTGTAAACTAACTCTTCGAGAATTGATAATTTGTTTTAAATTCATAAAACATGTATGGAAAACCTGACTAATCCGATAGTTGTAGGTAACAACAACTCCAACATCACGTGTAGATTAATGTGCTTAAAAATATAAAGTAATACAATGGTCGGCGTCATCTGACACTCAATTACAATAGTTGAATGTTTTTGAACGTCGATTGTCAAATTAAAACAATCGCATTCGATAAATACTTTAGAAAATACTATTAGAGTAACTATGGAAACTAAAAGATATCCCTGGCTCCGTGCAGGAGGACTCCGGTAAGGGAGGACTCCAGAGACATCTCGGAGGACATCTCGGCACTCTACCCGCTCCCACCCCCGCGCCCGCACACCCACCGCTGTCTTACGTGCGAGGCACAGTACGAGGCCGCGCGCGCGTTGTGCGATGCTTTGACTCCTTGATGAAGGGCACCGACTGTGGCCGAAACCATAGTCGGAATATCCGACATAATTAAACGTGAGTTATCCCGCATGAGTAAAACAAATTAAATATAAATAATAATTATTACATCTAATAATTACTTTCAGAATAGAAAATCTCTGTTTTTTCAATAGCAAAGCAAAGGCACGTTAATAATCTCTTGACTATGATGAAACCGAAATCTTAATAAAAATAATAAAATAACTGTGAGAAATAATATAATATGTATATTGAGCGTAATAACTACCTTACCTAACTATAATTATTTCACATTTAAATTTGAGTAATTATTAATTTAATATTTATACATAACTATAAGATTGTTACATGGCATTGGAAGTGTTAAACTGTATTTTGACTTTTATAATAGTAATTTTATGGAAAAAATATGAAATTTAAAAATAACTTTAATTTTGACTTCTAAACGTCGTTGTGCCCGAGAGAATCCATATTTGACTGTGTTCCATAAACTACTTGGTATTTACAACATCTTGTACTGTACCTATGTAAGCAATAAACATCATGAATCTTGAATCTTATATCTATTCTCTAATCGAATATCATTTGTTAGTTATTGGGTTATTGGTTAAATAAATGTATGGTAATTTTTCTTAGATTGACAGTGTCCTGATAAATGTAAACTAATTGATAAAATCAAAAAGTTTTATTCGTGGGTAGTAGCTGCAATTTTAGTGTAATTATTATTGTAACAGGTATTTGTAGAGAAATAACTAAATGTTTTGTTTATCCTCCATTTATCTGTAGGCTATCCTAATAATATTATTGTTACCCGTTATGTCGACTCAGTCGAGGCCAAGCGCTCGGAGAGTCAACACGTCCTGAGGATGCCTCGTGTAGAGGCGACACACGGGTTGGTAACTGGTTACTACAGCTAGAAGAGGATATAAAGACTTGTGGTTATTTTTATTAGTGTTTATTAGTTTATGTCAAATTTCAGTTTTAGATATGAAGTAAAGTTTCGGTCAAGTTTTTTAAGTTATTGTTAAGCTAGATAAATTTAAATCCTCATCACTATTGTAACTGGAACGACTGTTAAGGGGAATTAAATTAAATATATATCTTGTCACCCGTTGTATTTACCTATAAAGTAGGTACAACCACAGGAAGGAGTTAGTGCCCGAGATTCAGACTTCCTTGTTCGGTTGCTAACACTCCCTTAATTTTATGTATATTTTCTTGGCGTCAATAAAGTATTATTATTATAATAGAATCTTAAAACGTCGGCTCCGTATTTTTAGTGACCCTGGTATTGCAGATATCCATAGACGACGGTGGTTGCTCAACATCATGCAACCCGTCTGCTTATTTACTTTTGTGGCATAAAATATATAAAAAAGAAATGTATGGATTTAATCTACATTATTTTTAACTGTAGTAGACAAATTAATAATGTAGTATATACAAACGGACAAGCAGACAACCTAGTAAGGTCGCGTTGGTGTCCAACGGTAAAGTTTGGCAAATCACTATTCGTAACGACCGGGAAATCCTGACTAATTCGGCTATGTTTTATCAATACAACGATATAATAGGCTTAATCTTTGTGTATTTTAAAGATGATAAATACTCGGTCTTCCCCAGGTACTTGTAAATGCCGCTCAGGTTATTCGGTTATCCTTCCTCGATCTGTAATCGTGGCCACGAAATAAATACCATAACTACGAACATCAATTCATTTTTTGTATTTATTTATAAAAATTGTCGATAAATTTAATTTAATATTTACGTCCCGCTATTAAGCTGCCAAATACCTACTCGTTTTTTATAAAGAGAAGTAAAAAGTTTGGCAAACCGCTTCCTATGGACGCAAAATTAGCCAATGCGTTGCTAACTCGGATTTTGTTCTAAAGGAAAAGCTTGTTTGCTTTTATTACAAATTGTTTAGATATAATTATTGTTTTGACTCGCTAGGTGTTTGACCAAAGCTCACCTGATGATAAGTGACGGTGTCAAGATGGTGACGCAAACCTAGCCTGGAATGAAACTGGCTCTTAAGGGCTGCTGGAATACACCGTTAGGTGCTTGGCGGCAGTTTTTTCAATTTTAGCTAGCCTAAAAAATACACTACCATCATGCTAAGGTTTCCTCACAATGTTTACCTTCGCCGGCAGCTTAAACTCATTGTTGGGGCTTGAACCCATGCCCTTCATTGTGGACCGACCGCACTAACAACTGAGCTATCATCGCTAACAAACAGATAGCTAGATTTTAACTAGAGTAATTTTTCTAGATAATTATTATCCAAGAACTAAAGCTACTTATTCGTGAGGAAACCGTATGGAATATAATATATGAAAGGGTAGGTACTCTATAATACTCGGCTGGTTAGTTACCACCCTCAAGTTAAAAATCTGTCGCCAAGCACTTATCGGTGTGTTCCGGCTGCCTCACTCTTCAGGCCAGCTGTGTATACCATCTTCAACCACATCGCCACTTAATATCAAATGAGCTGTGGTCAAACACCTAGCTTGTCAACTATAAAAAAAACTAAGTTCAAATAACTGTAAGGAAAACCGTGAGACTTAGTTAGTAGGTTAGCTAGTTTAATGACCTAACGCTTTACATAGGTACGTGGTGTTTTACAGTAATACATTTATTTCGCTACAAAAAACTCAAAAGACTTTTGATACATTATGATTAATTTACGTATATCAAATATTGTACTGAATACAAAAAAGCTAGTGATCTATAACTCTAGTCTCCAGTGTTATTATTGTCGGGGCTGTGGCTCGTGGCAAGGTGTACCACAGTGTGGCCATATACCTGCAGCGTACAATCGACGTGGACAGAATCTAGGACAGGTACGGGAACGCTATGGGCGAGGATGTTACGCGACACTTCCACGACATGTTTTGCGGAGTTCCACAGAGATCCGTATTTGATCCTATCTTATAGAATTTGGCCTTCGACAATACAGCGCTCAGGCTAAACCTTTGCATAGGTATAAAAGGTAGTTTCTTACGCAGGTGACACTCGCCCTTGTGTGTGGGGATTGGTTAAGGAAGTTAATCAGCTCGCAAAACATGGAGTAGAGCGCGTTGTAACTAAAATGCTGGCCAAAAAACTGAAGCTATGGTTTTACAAGTAAATCCACCATCTTCCTGTACACCCGTGGATGATGGTAATTTCTTAAATATACAAGGACGCTTTTAAGCTAATTTCAGGGGTGGAAGAGAAGCGGATCGTCGCCTATATGCTGGAGTATGCTTAATAGGAATCCATGGCGCACCGGTGTGGTCTGAGAGACTTTCGGGCGTTAAACACAAATGAACTAAGCTCAACAAACTCCAAGGAATCATCTCCATAATCATTGCTAGAGGAGTATCGTACTATGTCGTTCGAAGCAGCGGCCGTCATAATGCGTGATAAACAGATTTATACCAGCAGTCAAACCTTATTAAGAGTAATAATAAAAACTATGCTAAAGTAAGACAGGGTTTCCCTACCAAACGAGATTATGGCTTTGATGACATACAAAATAACTCGTATCTGAGGGGGCTTGGTTCACGTCTGCGAATTAGTCATCTCGCAAAAAGAAATAATGGCTGCACGAGAAAAAGAGGAGGGCGGTCAGCCTGGGTCCTTAATCCTGAAACCGATATTTTAGAATACGGCTTTCGTACCCCTTGCCTATCGTACAAGACGACCTCTGAGCTTGCGGGTCGTCATTGGGGACAAACTGCTCGGAGGCATCTGCGTTTGACCGCCATCTCGCCTGATGTTAAGCGAAGATGCGGTCTACGGTGGAGCACGCTTGCCTAAAAGAAACCGATTCACTCGCGACTTGAAGGCACCCAGATTGTATTTAAATACCTGTTCCGTATTTACCCGTTCTTTTGGAAATCCGTGTGTGTGTGTGTTCTGTCGTCATGCATGAAGACAGGCCACCGAGGGAATTTTGGTGAATAGAATATATATAGTGAATAGGGGCAGTTGTAGTACGAGTGATGTGGTGTGGCTCAGTAGTTATAATAAAACTAGACATTTAAGATCATGCCCGACATCAGTGTTTACTGGCCATATACACACATACTTATTACTTACATTTCATGGTCAATTTATGTGACAATGACTTATTACACGCTTATCATCCTATGTAATGTATCTAGGATTAAGAATCACGTGAAGAGAACGTGCATAGTCGTCACTTAGCTAAGATGACAATAAGTTAAAGTCATTACTTATTTACTGCTGATAAAACGTTAGTGTTTTAAAACTAGGGCGCAGGGGCACTAAGGCTGTCAAACGGAAATAATTTTTAGGAAAGATTTTTTTTTTCTTTATTAAAAAGTATAGATATGACAGGTATTTTAAGAGTAGTGCGACATAAATTATAAAGTCAACTGCATAATAATTTTTCATAACATGCGTCTAAAGTATGATTTGAAACTAGCCAGTCGATTGCCAGTAAGTAGCCTACCACCATGCTGTGATTTCCTCGTGATGTTTTCTTTTATGAGCAACTCAAGCTCATTGTTCGGGGTTGAGCCCACGCCACGGCGTGCGTTTCGACCGCGCTATCCATTAAGCTATCAAAGCTATATGGTTTCATAGGGAATGAATCTATTAGGACAATGTCGATAATTACACCACAGCAGATTATTCCATAACCCCCAGCTCACACTGTCATACCAATACATATCGATGATATCATCTCTAATCTAATGAAAAAACTACTGACAGTTGGCGTGAAAGCTTTAATTAGGTACATGGTTTTATGGTTATTTGTTTGTCAGGAGACAAGTTTATTGTTAGTATTCCTCAATTGGGTGTGTTTCAGATATATTAAGCGATAAACAACTGTGTAGGTTTTTTTTTTTCATGGCTGACAGGCTAGTTGTTTGACCACAACTCACCTGATGTTAAGTGACGGTGTGGTCGAAGATGGTAAAGACCTAGCCTGGAATGGAACTGGTTCTCAAGTGAGGCTGCCGGAACACACCGTTAGATGCTTGGCGGCAGATTTTCAACTTGAGGGTGGTAGCTAGCCAGCCGAGTATTAGAAAATACCCTACCACCACGCAATGGTTTCCTCACGATGTTTTCCTTCACCGGCTCAAGCTCATTGTTGGGGTTTGAACCCACGTCCTTCGGCATGCGAACCGACCACGCTAACCACAGAGCTATCATTGCTACAAAAACTTAAAACGTAGGTAAAACGTACATTAACAAGTTTTTTTTTAAATATTTCAAATAGGTTCTCGTTTGATCACACCTTGCCCGATGTTTAACAGTAGTACCATCTAAGACGGAAATTTACTTGGTAGTAGATCACCTTAGGTAGATACCACCGCTGTACCAGATATTCTGCCGTCGAACAGTAGTGTGTAAACATTACTGTGTTCCAGTTTGAAGGGTACTGCAGCTAGCGAAATTACAGCTGATGAGGCTGACCATCGATTGTCTCAAACTACCGAGCACCAAAGCAGCGAAGCCCTAGACTTTCTTTTGTTTAATGAAGTTCTATGTATTGTTACCCAAAATTCTGTGTATCGCTACGGACATGCGTAATCTCTTACCATCAGGACACCGTCTAGTTTGTCTCATAACTTTTACATAAAAGAGAATGCTCCCAGTGGAAGAAATCAACGCTGCGGTGGTATGACGCTAGTTTCACAGTCATTACATATGTTCTCACGTGAAAGGTGGGCGGGAAGCCGCGGGGAAAGCCGGGCCTGTGTCGCAGGCCTAGCGGAAAACAGGACGCGATGCGTGGAGCGGGCGCCGGGTAACTACAGTGCGCCGCGCACCCGCGCGCGACGTGAAACCTATCCAAGGCTCACTGAGCGCTAGAAATCGGAATCTCTTTTCAACCGTTATGGCTCAGTGATGATTGTTTCATGAGACTATTGGGTTCGACTCGTACACTTGTTATTATATATATAATGCTTCGCCAGTAGATGAAAGATCATTCGTGATATACTCGTACTTGTAAGAACAAATATTACCTATTTGTATTTTTCTCTTGTAGCGATTATAGCTCAGTGGTAAGCGCGGTCAGTTCGTACGCCGAATGGCGTGGGTTCAAATCTTAACAATGATCTTGAGCTGCCGGTGAAGGAAAATATCGTGAGGAAACCATAGCGTGATGGTAGGGCACTTACGCTACCACCCTAGAGTTGAAATCTGAAATGTCAATGAAAAAATATAATATCTCAATATAAAATATGTAGTGTAATAAAATGTTAAAAAAATAATTACTTAATAATCCTTTAGTTTAAAATAAAGCTGAAGATTGTGATTATAAATTGCTCAATTGTTTCTGATGAATAATTATACACTTAAAGTGTAGGTATATTATTAGCGCGCACCGACGTACACGCGTCACGTTAAACTACACGTGGAAGAGCTGAGAAAAACTATCAAATAATAATTAATGATGAAGAACTTTATTGCCGAAACAGAGACTACTACAACATAGTAATTAAAATCTTAAAATAATTATGGCAATCATTAAATATAAAAAGTAGTATAAATACCAGACAGTGAAATCATTGTAATAAATAAATAAATAATAATAAATATTGTAGGACACATTACACACAGCGCCATCTGACCCCAAACTAAGCAGAGCTTGTGTGATGGAAGTCAGATAACTGATAGAATACATAAATACTTTTATTTTTATTTTTTCTAAATACATACTTATAATACATACAGAACACCCAGATACAGAACAAACATTTGTTTATACCAAACAAACATTTGTCCTTGGCGGGAATCGAACCCACGCCCTACAGCTCAGGCAGACATACTCCCAATGAGCCAACAGGGCTGTTAATCATTTAAATAATCATTTAAATTTGTAGAAAAAATATATAATACGGCATGCAACAAAGCCGTATTATATTTGTATGTTTGTAATCCGGTTGCTTCTAGGTAAGCGTGCTCTATGGTAGACCGCATGTTCGCTTATCATCGGGCGAGATGGCGGTAAAACGTAAGCCTATTTGTTATTAAAAAAAAAACACAAAATGTTTCTCCTGTATGGGAATCCAACCCACGCCCTACAGCTCTTGAAGCAGATACACTACCAAATGAGCAATTAGGACAGTCTATGGATGCCGGCGAACATCAAAATGGTCATCCATTATGTTGTTTACGTCCCATGTCGGCACCGCTCCACCTTAGTTTTCCTATTGTGTTCTTGAAAGCGGAGCGGCTCGGAGACACGTCCAACAAACTGAGAGCTTTTCTCGTCCAATGCATACCAATGAGACGGAAACACGGAAGGAAGTCTTCGAAAACGGCACTGGCTCAGTTTATCTATGTCAATGGTTTGTTTACAACGCTAAAATAACAAAAATACACGTTCTCTCAGCTTAACTGACGGTCTCATTTTAAAAGAACATTTTTAACTTCACAATTTTGTTTTTCTGGTATTTTTTTATATTGGAATCTATTTCACAGAGCGCCATCTACCCCTTAACTAGCTAAAGCTTGTACTATGAGAACTACATAACTATGAGTACTTCTTATATACATTTTTGTAAATACATACACACAGAACACCAAACATCTATGTTCGTTACATAATAAGTTGTCCTGCGTGTCATCTAACCTATGGTAACTAGCCAGCCGAGTACTAGAGAGTACGGCGGAGTCCAGCATGTGAACCAATCGCGCTTACCACTGAGCTATCACCCCTACAAAATCTCTAAATAATATAAAACAAAGTCGCTGACCGCATCTGTCTGTTTCTCCGCTTACTTCAAGACCACGCTTATTTTGATATGGTTTTCACTGGCATTTAGAAATATTTTCCGGAAGGTTTATATCTCCATGCAAATCATATATGACGCTAGTGTTAATATATGATGAACAATTACTATTATTTTGCTCAAACTGACAACAATCTTTTAAAGCAATAGGTACCTACGACAGACGGCTTCGCATAGGAACGGCGCTGAGACAACTTCAGAGATTGTATCGCAGTTTGAAATATTTCTAGGATCACAGAAAACAATAGCAATTTTTTAGTTACTGTAATTACTTAACAGTTCTTAATCGTAAAAGTTTTATTCACTCGAGTCCGAGGAACAAAAGCGTTAGGGATACTCTCATGGTTACATTAAACTGTATCTACATAATATATCTTTTCAATTTCACATCTTTCAAAATCTTCGTTAGATGCAGCTCTCCCGCTGAAGTTTCTCATTGAGACCATTCATCATTATGTGCGAGAGAGAAAGCTGATCAAAAAGTAGATAAAAAATAAAATTATTAACATAAGGACACTTTGTTAACCAAATGAGATCAATAGACTCGCGAACTACTCTAAGTCTGTGGCAGGCGGTGGCTTCTCCCACTCAAAAATAAATTAGCCTCAAATAAAAGAAAATCAAAAAATACTAAACAATTAAAAGAATTTAGAATTTATATAATAATACCAGAATGTTACCAAAAATTTACATAATTATAAAGAAAATAAAATCGACTGGCAGACACCCAGATTGTATCTATTAGGGAACACCCACTCGGGTAACGTATTCCACGCTTTAGCCGTTTCAACAATGAAAGTGGAATCATATCTAGAAAATCTAATTAAATCTACTTTAGGGCTAGATGGCGCTGTGAGAATGGTCCTACAATATTTATTCGAATGGCCTGTTAGCTCATTTGCTAGAATATTTATTTGCTTCAAGAGCTATAGGGCGTGGGTTCGATACACAACAGGATTTATGTGACAAGAATGTTTCTGTGTCTATGAGTTCTATACATATGTATCATAAGTATGTATTTACAAAAAAAAAGTATATGAGTATACTATCAGCTATCTGGTTCCGATAGTACAAGCTTTGCTTAGTTTGGGGCTAGATGGCGCTGTATATAAGGTTATACGATATTTATTTTAAAATAATAATATTGTATATTATTTGGGCAGAACCTGAGCTATCAAAATATAAAAGTTTATTAAGCAGCACGTGCCCAATGACTACCGTCCGCCGACCCCATCGCGGGCGACTCGGTGACTCGCCAATAACACGTAGGTAGCGTAAGTAGATAAGGTAATTGAGTTCAGTAAAAGCTACGCCAAGTTAACTAGTTCTATTACCTCAACTTATAATGGAACTGGGGAACGTCCTGGTAAACAAACCGCCAATCAAACGATATTATAACATAAATAACTCTTCATGTTTTTGTTGTAGTGACAAGTGTCGAATCGAACAAGACACGGCCCTAGTAGTGAGGGACGACGCCTGACCTCCACCAGCGCACGTGACAAAACAAAATACATCGTTGTTTACTTTGCTTATTATATACTCTGATCGAATTATGTTGATAAATTATGTGCAATAAATTAAGTTTTAGTTTTTTTATCTGTGAAAGTGGTGTAGTGTTCCTTAATATCCTCGAAGGACAATATTAAACCAGGAAAACAAACATCCATATTGTTTTAGGACCAAATAATACGCACATCCCATCAATCCACACGATTTCTATTGACTGGACTAACTTCGTAAATGCTTCCTTCGTTTATTGTATACCGGCAAAGTGTGAGTGGGGCTTGAATATTGAGAGTTCCGCACACTAAATTGTAAAGTTAACATATAAACATATTAAAACTTTGTCTTACATCATCTCACCTAATGAAAAACAACAATGTGGCCGAATATGGAGCTTTTTGAACAACCCCGGGCTAGTTGGAAACACAGACGCTGGCAACGAGTTCCTTACAACAGCAGTTCATACAAGGTAGGAAGGAAAGTGCCCTGAAAACACAAAGGGGATTTCCACTGTAAGAGGGTGTCTTTTACACTCGAGCAAAGCATGTCACGGTCAAGTTAAAGTCATGCCCCTGTAATGACTAGGAGACTACATGCAGCTTTTAATACATACGAATCTAGAAAGGCACCACCACTTAAACGAAAGGTCATCGATTGTCAATCAAACGGAATTCGATATCGTCAAATTTTCCCTTTCATATTTCTTATATTGCGTTTGTGCACAAGTTTAATAAAATAAAAATACGGCCGTATTCTATTACACATAAAATATTAAATATTATTCCAGTAATTGGTTCTTATTTATTTTTTGCAGACCCGTGCGCCAGCATAAGCTTCCTCCTATCTTCAATTCACGTATTTCCCTTCTGTTCCACACCACTCCCACCACTTGTCTGATATCGTCATTCCACCTTTTCTGAGGTCTATTGTCCGTCTACCTGCTCTGGGGTACCATCGTGTCAGAATTTTACTCCATTTGTCTTTTCCTCCTATTATGTTACTTTGACTGCCCTGTTAGCTCATTTGATAGAATATCTACTTCAATAGCTGTATTCAATTCAATAGTTGGTTCGACTCCCACCTGGACAAACATTTATGTGACGATAAATCTTTGTTCTTTGTTTGGGTGTTCTGTATGCATTATAATTATAAGTAAGTAGTATTTAGAAAAAAATATATATAATTATTAGTTATCTGGTTTCCATAGTACAAGCTTAATTTAGGGGTAGATGGCAATGTATGAAATTTTCTACGACATTTATAATAAAAACATTTGGTGAGGTTATTTTTTCCTAAGCGGCAACACTAGTTCGGACGGTAGTGGTCATCAAACTGAGGCGTGCGCGCATTGTCACACTACATGACGTGACGGTCCGTGTGTACGTGTGCACAGGTGCCAGCTGATAACTCCACAATAATTACTTACTGTTTTTATACTGATAATTCACATAATGTAAATAATTAAATGTATAATTGTTTATGTAAACGACACGAAAACAACCGGAAGATATCGCGGTGTACTCGCGCGATACTCTCGTTGAAATGATGTTCTAGCCCAGTTATGCACAAATCAAATTATAATATTGAATATAATGCTCTGTGGGTATATAAAACGTAGGTTCGATTCCCACACAAGCCAAACATTTACATGAATCTAAATGTATGTTCTGTGTTCCAATAATTTTAATTTACGAGGATTTTACTTGGTGGTCTAGTTAAGTACCACCGCAGTGCCAGATAGTCTGCCGCCAATCAGCAGTGTGTTAACATTACTGTGTCCGGTTCGAAGGGTACTGCAGCGACATTACAGGGCTGTTGTGAAAATAAATCCTATTTCTTTCGAAATCTCCAATTCTTCAACACCCTATAAGAAATAAAGCCAAGCGACTGTAATAACTTAGTCGAATTATTTGTTGTATATTACATGTAATCCTAATTCATTCTTTTATTAGCAGAGTATAATTAACTGAAGTTCTACGAGTCTTGTGGGGATACCGCTACCAATCTGGAGGTCCTGGGTTCGAATCCAACGGCACGCACTTCTGTCTTTTTAAGTTACTTGAGGATTGCTACTGATTTCAATCAGTGAGGGAAAACATTGTAAGAATTATAAGTGCCAGAGTTCTTACAAAAAAGTTCTCGAAGATATGTGATGTCTGCTCAACCGCACTTGGCCAGGGTGGTAGACGATGGCCTTACCTTTCTCACGATGAGAAGCGGGACAGTTTAAAAAACAGGACTGATTTGGAATTTGAAAAGTAGTATATCTAATATCTATCTATGTAATACCTTTAAATGAGCAATTCTTGTATACATATATGTATATATATAAATATAGTGTTATATAATGTTATTGCTGGTTTCGTGAGTCGGCTTCCTCTAGACAAGTGTGTTACATCTAAGATTGCATCATCTCCTGATTTCGTCACACTTATGCTTACTTATGTGAGTCCTATTTTGTATGTAACTGTTAGTCTTTTGTTTATTTTATGTGTTTTTTGGTGTTATGTACAAAATATAATTATTTTCTTTCTTTCTTTCTTTCATATATATTTTCTGAATCTCGGAAATGGCTCCAACGATTTTCATGAAATTTTGTATGCAAAGGGTTTCAGGGGCTATAAATCGATCTAGCTAGGTATCATTTCTAGAACCGCTAAACATTGGAATTCGCTGCCCGAGTGGGTGTTCCCCGATAGGTACAATCTGGGTGCCTTCAAGTCGCGAGTGAATCGGTTTCGTCTAGGCAAGCGTGCTCCATCGTAGACTGCATCTTCGCTGATCATCAGGCGAGATGGCGGTCAAAC
This sequence comes from Biston stratarius, assembly GCA_950106695.1. NCBI lineage: Eukaryota > Metazoa > Arthropoda > Insecta > Lepidoptera > Geometridae > Biston > Biston stratarius. The sequence continues at coordinate 15,845,970 of OX467109.1, read as the reverse complement.
GCAAGCATATCGATATAAAAAAAGAAGAAAAAAAACCTACCTAGCTAAGCTCGGTCATCCAGGTATTATAATTTTATAATAAACTTTTTACACGACTGCCCTAAACAAGAAGTGTTATGTCGGAAGGGTTCATGTCTCTATGTGAGTTTCTTTATTCCACCATAACTTTTAAATGCCTGAACACATTTGGAATTATGTGGCATCGTTACAATCCTTACATCAACCCGAGTGAAACTGGTTATAAATATAATTTTCTTAATGAAGCTTGTTTAAAGTAGCAACGCTTTACATCGGAGACTATGTAACCTTGGAAATAACTATTATACCATACGACTTCAATACTTAAAATGTTAATAAAGTTTCAAACTTACCGAAACTTATGTTGCACCCAAACGAAACTCGAACATTCGTAACGAGTAACGGCCGTCAGCAGCGGCACCGCGTAGCAGCTGGCGCGGGCGGCGGGCGGGAGCCGACTGAACGCTACGAAGCTCGGAGCTACGAGCTTTGAAAGTTCCACGAAAAGCTTCTGTATACGTTCGCGTTAAAGTTTTTAGAGCGCAAGTTTGTAAATATAAATTAAATTGTGTTGATATTGGTTAAAACGTGCGTTCTGCGGCGGGAGGTCCATTGTTACATCGATGTGACCATGAATACCTGCACAATACAATTCTGATATCATTATTTCTACATATAAAAAAGTCCTACGAAGTACAAACAGGAACTGTTGCCTGTTTTTCGCGTCATTTGGCAAATGGAGTCGTGACCCTAATCTGCGCAGTGATAAGCTAAGCTCCGAGACAACGAGACGTTGACCTTTGGCCACCGTTGCTAAATACTCACATGTACATGTAGCTATAGACGCTGACCAGGGCATAGCGAGCACATTCTGTTATTTACCTTATATTGAATCATACGCAGGTCGTAGATCAGCAAATAAGTAAATGTTCAAGTAAAATGGTACGTCGATCATAAAACTTTAATGTGGAAAATGTGAACAGCACAAAGTTGCTGGTCTGTCGGTTTTCTTTCGGATACACTTTAGAGAGTACGCTTTAAATTTAAATGACCTAATTCCATGAATGAATGCATCACGTCATCAGCCATAGAACGTCCACTGCTGGACATAGGCCTCCTCCTGGGGGGGTTTTGCCAATACTCGCCACGCTTGGCAAGCGGGTTGGCGAGCGCAGTTAGGTGTGATTATTCGAGGAAGACGCTGCTGCCCATCTTCCGGATTACATCCCCTAGCCGACACTTACGGCAACCACGGGTAGAGAAGGTGGGGTACTATTCTTACGCCGGCACCACGGCACGGTTTGTTTGAATGAATGGATGCATGAATTAACAATATTAATGGATATTACAGTTACTTTAATTAATTTTATAATAATTTTTCGTTAATTACCTGAATAAATTACGTTTACATTCACAGATAAGTTTCTCCATAAAATATGATAAAAATAAAATACATCGCTCTAAATTGTGCTTAAATACCTTCCTAACTGACTTGTGTCCGAGACCGGTAAACGCTTGTCCAACATTTATTATAAATGTGTAGTTAAAATAACTACAAGAAGTTCCTTCATTGCAAAGAATAATCGGAATAATTTAGCAGCCATAATACAAAGAAATAAAATTTAAACAAAAAAGTTTTAATAATATTTTTCACTCTCTTTTTACTCTAGGAAATTGATAACATTGTAGAAAGTAAGCAATGGGCTGGACATGTCTGTTGCAGAATCGATAACCGCTGAGGTAGACATGTTTTAGAGCGGAGACCGCGAATTGGCAAACGTAGCGTAGAACGCCCTGAGACTCGATGGAATGACAATATACGTAGCACAGCTGGCGATGGATGGATGTGAAAAGCCGAAGATCGCTCATTGGCGTGTCTTGATGAGACTATGCCCAGCAGCGGGCTTCGATGGGATGATGATGATGATGTAGCAAGTGAATCACTGTTCCCATACACAAAAATTAGGTTTCTGAAGGCTTGTCATAAAACTTAAATTGTAAAATGGATTACTTAAATGGCAAAGAAATGGTTTAGTGCCGGTATAAATTAATTGTATATTATTATTTTACGATGACCGCCTTGTTCCTCAACTTTAACCATGGAACTTGACCATGGACTTTTTTCTTTTCTCCATGGAATGTACAGTTTTTATTTTTGTAGCGATTATAGGTCAGTGATTAGCGCGGTCGGTTCACACGCCGAAGGGCGTGAGTAGAAACCCTAACAATGACCTTGAGCTGCCAGTGAAGGTAATCGTCGTGAGGAAACCAAGGCATGGTGGTAGGGTACTCTCTAGTATTCGGCTGGCTAGCTACCACCTTCAAGTTGAAAATTTGCCTCCAAGCACCTAACGATAGGTTCCGGCTGTCTCACTTGAGAGCCAGTTCCATTCCAGGCTAGGTGTGTTTACGATCTTCGACCACACCGTCGCTTAAAATCAGGTGAGCTGTAGTCAAACACCTATTCTGACAGCAATGAAAAAAAAATCTCGATCTTGAAAAAAAATACTCGGCTGGCTAGCTACCACCCTCGCCAAGCACCTAAGAATGTGTCCCGACAGCCTCACTTGAGAGCCAGTTCCATTCCAGGCTAGGTGTGTCTACCATCTTCGACTACACCATCACTTAAAATCAGGTGAGCTGTGGTCAAACACCTAAAAATTAATTCTCAAGGTGCGTTGATTTTATAAATCGCTCTACTAGATTAAGACTTCCAGCTTCTAACCAGGTCAATGTTAGGTCAAGAGACTCGTAGGACACAGTCTTATGAAAATAATGTAGCTTTTGCTGATTACGGCCTTTCGCATGTAGGTCAATAACAAGTCCAGTCATTAGTTCTGTGCGTTTCGTTCAGTGTTAACATCGTGCGTGACTCAACGTACTTGCTTAAAAATCAACAATAAAACACACGCGCGTTATTTCTTGCCTGTATTTTATCGAATTTTCCTCATCGGCCTTGTTTTTATAAATTGTCCCACTCTTCCCATTGTGAGAAGGGTAAGGCCGTAGTCCACCACGCTGGCCAAGTACGGGTTAGCAGACTACACACAACTTCGAGATATTTTTTGTTGTAAGCTTTTGGACATGTAAGTTTCCTCGGGATGCGTTCCTTCACTGTTGGAAGTAAGTGGCAATAAGCACATAACTTAGAAAAGACAGAGGTTCGCGCCGTGGGATTCGAATCCAGGACCTCCAGATTAGAAGCCAGGTGGTTTTCCAATAGGCAGCCGAAACTTTAATTCTTAGTGATTTTTTTTTATTGCTATCTGACTATTTTATTGTTTTATTGGTGTTAGACTACAACTCACCTGATGTTAAGTGACGGTGTGGTCGAAGATCGTAAACACACCTAGCCTGGAAAGGAACTGGCTCTCAAATGAGACAGCCGGAACCTATCGTAAGGTGCTTGGCGGCAGATTTTCAAGTTGAGGGTGGTAGCTAGCCAGCCGAATAATAGAAAGTACTCTACCACCATGCTATGGTTTCCTCACGATGTTTTCCTTCACCGGCAGCTCAAGCTCATTGTTGGGCTTTGAACCCACGCCCTTCGGCATGCGAACCGACCGAGCTAACCACTGAGCTATCATCGCTACAAAAAATATATGAATAAATGCTATTTAGATGTAAAAAGCACTTCTCAAATCGTTACAAATATATATAATTGGCCACTTGTTTCCCCGTGTCGGGGATAGTGTGGAGCGTAGGCACACACGGACTAGATGTACTTGTCACGCCCAATTAAATAATAATAATAATAACAAAATTTACAATACTTACATTGTAACTTACTTTCGTGAAATAAGAATGGAGTCGTGAAGTTACTCCCGCTGAACTAGACTTAACGCCTGTAGGTATAACGGTCAGTGCTTCCCCTATTGTTGCATTTAAATTTATACACTTCAAATGCACATTACTACATATCATATACTATGAAAAAATAAAAATATTGACTACTTTTTCATATTTTTCTTTTACTCACGTTTAATTATATCGGATACTCCGACTATAGTTTCGGCCACTTTAATCTAAACTTGGTCTAAATTATGTATTACCCACCTGGGAATACGTAAAAACTTAATTAATCCCTTCGCGTTACCGCCTCGGTGAAATTTCTACTGAAATAGCCACTTGCGGCCGGAACTTGGAAAACTATTCTGAGATTAGCACGGGCTGGGACCCGCCGGGCGCTGCAGCGGAATATTTTTTTTTTATTTTTTTTATGTTACAGTAATGAGACGAACGATACGCCCTCCTGATGGTAAGAGATAACGCCTGTCCATGACTATTGCAGCGATACACAGAACTTTGAGTAGTAAAACAAAGTCCAGGGCTTCGCTGCTTTGGCGCTCATTACTTTGAGACTAGATGGTTAGTCTCAACAGCCCAGTAATTTCGCTAGCTGCAGTACCCTTCAAACCGGAACACAGTAATGTTTACACAATACTGTTTAGCGGCAGAATATCTGGTACTGCGGTGGTACCTACCTAGACGACCTCCTGCTAAGGAAATCTACCACCAAGTAAAATGTACTGTTAAACGCTACTTACGGAAGGTTTACTGCCTGAACTGCCTCCTAACTAAACTCAGGTCAAGGACAATCAGGGTGTAAAAGCACCTTTACTTTTAATATGTAGTCAGCCATAAAACTATTATTATAATTTTTTGTACCAATGACTAAATATTTTTGAATGTAATGTAATTTTACTAGCCGTTAAAATTAAGTAAATAAATTAAATTAAATTAAATAGCTGACGGAAATTATACCTTGTCATAAGCTGAAGTATCCCATGTATTGCTCTACCAGTGTCACATGATTTCACGCACAATTTCAAAATTTTTCTATTTTTAACCCTCGGTGCAAAAACATGTCTAAACGTGTTGTACTCTACTTTAACTCCTTAGAGAAGAAACTATAGTCGGAGTATCCGACATAATTAAACGTAAGTAATCCCGCATGAGTAAAACAATACCTGATTATCTATGAAATGTTAGTGATGAAATGTTTGCCTACATACAATACAAATACAAATCTTGATAGCACCAAAGTTACAGGTGATATTTCCATTTAAAAGTATCAAAATCATAACATATGTCAATATAATGAAAAAGTCAATATACTTATTTATTTATTTTAAATAAATAAATAAATATAATGAAAAAGTCAATATACTAATATGTCAGATATAAATTATGACTCTAAAATATGTCATACTTGGTATGTATCATTACGACATAATATTTTCGTTTATCCTCATGCAAACTAATATATATAACAAACAAAGTTTGTATATAGATTTTTATGAGACATTCTGTAAATATGTAGGTACATACATATAATTTTATTGTAGGTTTTTGTATAATACTTTTTTGTAGCGATGATAGCTCAGTGGTTAGCGCGGTTGGATGGAATTCTAAAGGGCGTAAATTCAACCTCCAACAATAAGCTTGAGCTGCCAGTGAATGAATACATCGTGGGAAAACCATAGCGTAGAATATAAATATAGTAGGGTATTTTCTAGTACTCGGCTGGCTAGCTTCCACCGTAAAGTTCAAAATCTGCGTGCAAGCACTAACAGAGCGTTCCAGCAGCATTTCTTAAGAGCTAATTCCATTTTAGCTTATTGCTTAACCATCTTTAACCACACCGTCACTTAAAATCAGGTACTGTGGCCAAACACCTAAACTGTCCATAATAAAAAAAAATATTTGAGCAGCTGTTCTAAGCGCCAGATAAACGCAGATTTTGTGATTCCTGTTGCTCATTCTTTAACAGTCAAATAAAACAACAACTTATACTAAAATGACCCTTCCCAGTTGGCCACGCGAGCAAATCTCGTTAACAAGAGGTCGTCTAGGTAGGTATCACCGTAGTACCAGATATTCTGCCGCCAAGCAGTAGTGTGTCAAAATTATTATGTTTCGGTTCGAAGGATACTACAGCTAGCGACATTACAGGGCTGTTGTGACTAACCATCGAAAATCTCAAAGTAATGAGCGCCAAAGCAGCGATGCCCTTGACTTTGTTTTGTTGCTCAAAGTTCTGTGTATCGCTGCAATGGTCATGGACAGGCGTTATCTCTTACCATCAGGAGAACGCCTCGTCTCATTACGTTTTACATAAAATAATACCAAGATTACATACTGAGTTTGTATTTTAATATTTTGATTAAATTAATAAAAAACATTCATCTACTTTAGTTGCTTACATTTAGGTACAACAAACTAAAAACAATGAATTCGCTGAAAATACAACTCGTATACCTACTGCTAAGTAGGTAACACCTAATTAGTCGACGTATAAATGCGTCACTAGAGAATTGTGCAAATAGATTGTTTTAATGGTGTTTTTTTTTTGTGTACGATAGGATTTTATATTTAGACTTGACGTCAATCACTTACATTTTATAAAAACACTTAATTTGCTATAAGTAGGTACATTTTTTGGCCAGGGAAAATTTTTAAGGGATACCCACTGGGTTTGGGGGAAGTAGGGTTAGGGGGGGCTCTCCGTTGGAGCGGCGGCCTACTCGTTAAATACCCTGGGGTGATTTTCTTTTCGACGGAAGTTGGCGAATTTCACATAACTTCTAGAACTATTTTTAAAAACTCATATATTTAGCTTTTCTCGCGAATAATTTTGGAAAGAAAGAAGTCCATGCCATGAGATTCGAACGCACGCAAAGATTGAGCTGGTTCAATAGAAATTTTGTATTGAAATTAGTAACTCGATTACGATAGGTACTTTTGAGTCGGAAAATCCTATTTATAAAAGTCTAATAATTAAAAAGTGATTTGAGAGTATCGGAAACCTCTACGTTCATAGTTTCTGAGGAACTCACACTTATATTTTGGAGTCAAAGCGAAAATGTCACGTCATCATTTTATTATCTATTGACACAAATTTGTGTTATAATAATAAACATCTAATTATTACAGGTAATAGTGTCGCAATCCTAGGCGCGTTATTGTTTACTAAGCATTCGATCGCGTACAAGTGTAGGTAAACAGATTTTTATTATAAAAATGTATTTTCTTTACGATGTTCCCGAATCTTGATTGAAGTTCCATCTAATATTTTGTTACATTTTAGTTTGCTCTACAATCACATGAAGATTGCCGTTTTTATTTTTAAAAAAGAAATAACTGTTTATGAGAGATCTACAACATTTTTATTATCGTTAAAGGAAATAGGGATCATTAAACTTAAGGCCATATGGCATAAGCTAAGTGATAGAGTCACTTTGGATACCCTTCATGTCGCAAACGTTAAGAATATAATCAAAAATACTTTCTGATACTCATTAAAAAGTAACAACATACTAACAGAACGCCAAACATAGTCTATTAAATATTTTATAGCATCGCCATAAAGTATGCAAGCACAGGTCGAGTCACAGGGCAAGAGCAAGGGTAGATCGGCCGCACAAACACGCAGAAACAAAATATAAGTAGTAACAAGTAGCGAGTGCGGTGTGTTCGTCCGTCACGTGCGACCGCGACGCCACCTGTGCGCCTTGGCATTCAATCCTCGAGGCGTGTTCCCGGCGCTGGAGCGACGCGATAGCTCAAATCTCTACTTCATACCAATTATAACAATTAAATACATATTATATCAATTAAAATGGCAAGAGACGTGCCTTTGGCATATTTTTGTTAAATTTTTGTCACCAACATCAGTGTCTACTGACACCGTAAAGAAGGACTCCGCTGAGAAAGGGTTCCAGAGCGCACCGGCACATCTAGCACCCACCTCTACGTCCGCGCACCAACCTTTGTTTTTACGTGCGAAGTGCGCAACGGCCCGCACGCGGCCCGGCGCGCAAATCATCTATGCTTAGAAAATGGCTACGGAATGTGGCCGAAACTACAGTGGTATGATTTAATTAGATCCGTATGTAAGATTGGAAGCAAACAGATTTTTTTTGGATGCAATAGGAGGGTTTTCTTATAGTAAAACAAAACGCCCGTTCTTGACCATCACAGCGGATCTGATAGTAACCACACAAATTCTACTATAGTGCATTTGTGTTCATTACTTTGAAACATTCGACGGTTAGTCTCGAAAGCCCTGTAATTTCGTTAGCTGCCCTTTAAACCGGAATATAGTAACGTTTACACACTATTGCTTCGCGGCATAATATCTGGTACTACGGTTTTACATACCTGAACGAGCTTCTGCTATGAAGATCTACCACCGAGTCTTTAAAATTTGTGTAACAAAATTGTGACTATGCTTTCTTCAAGATAAGCCGTGTATTTATTAAGCAGTTATGGAATTTAAAACGTTGCGTAGCATCGCATCGCTCCGTCATGGTGCACCGTGGCCGAGTGAGTCATGCACCACGTGGCCTAGCTGTAAACTATAATTAGTTTTATGCACCGTAAAGTGAGGAATCTCCGCGTCCGTGGACCGCGTACGTCTGACAACGAACCGTCGGAATGAGCGGTATTCAAAAGAAAGGAATTCGCGGTGATTATGCTGAAGGAAATTGGAATGAGGTTACTGTATCCATCGTTTATTTTCATGCACTTATTCTGCGCCTACAAATACAAAATAATATATTATTATTAACACCAATTTATTTATTTTTATTTACAGGTCATTTATTCTATTCATATTTAAAAATAACAATAAAAATTACAATATTAAAAAGAACAACAGAACTAAATAATCAGGTATCAATTGGTTGATGCAATTTTAATTATTCGTGTACCTATTTAACATTAATTGAAAAGTAGAGTACTTATATACCTACCTAATTACCCAACTGAGGCCAAGCCAACAAAGAGTGTATTTATTATTGTATGTATTTATGTATGTTCCCTCGTAACTACTAAATGGCTGAACCGATAATAATGAATTATATATCATTAGATTCGCGAGTGTCACTGAGTATATTAAAATTATTTTACAAAATACCGGATTTTTGGCGCCAAATTGAATGTTTTTTTCCGTATTTAAACTTGTTTTAGGTTAATTACTAATGTTTCACGACAAATAAGCCAACTTAGGTTATCTATTCATTAAAATTGAGAATTTTGCGCAACAATACTGAATAAAGAATAAGGTAAAGTTGTGGCCATGACAGTTCAATCGTTAACGCAGTCGGTTTACACGTCGAAGAGCATGAGTCAAAGAAATGAAGAGCATCAAATCCCAACTATGAGCTTGAGCTGCCGGTGAAAACATCATGAAGAAACTATAGCGTGGTGGTGGTGAAATCCGCCAAGCATCTAACGATGGGTTCCGGCAGCCACACTTGAGAGCCAGTTCCATTGTTTACCATTTTCAACCGTACACCGTAATTACACACCAGGTGAGCTGTGGTCAAACATCTAGCCTATCAACTATTAAAAAACTGACTTGCATTTATTACTTGCTCCATAAAAAATGTGCACTTTCTAACAACTGACTTGATTTTATAAAACCAAAATCTTTGTAATTACCTATAAATAAACATGTATTTTCTACCAAATACTAAAATTACTAACAATAGAGTAATAACATGCGTGGCATGATAGTGCGTCAATACCACGCGAAAAAAAATATTACTAACACTTTTTAAATATAAATCTATTCTCATCTTCACGCAAAAAGTGTTTGAAGTTTATAATAGCCTCATTATATGATTTAAAAACAGGTGAAAAATAATTAGTTCGTCCATTGTACTCGCATGGTATTTAAATTTTACGTCATTAACATAGCTATTACGACGAAATATGAGATGAATTGATAACGACCGTATAGGATTAGAACAAAGGGCTTGCATATCAATCTGCGAGATGTACAGATGTACGTAACAACACAAAAATGTATGGGTGAGCGGGACAGCGCCCCTGGCGGGAATAAATGGAATTTGTAATGATCCTAATTACGTGCGCAAGACGTGTAGGAACGTGGAATGTGGTGAACCGTGAGCTAAAGATTGTTGGAAATTGAAATCCTCCTTGGATTTGACTTATTTCGTGTATTTTTGCATTGCTCTGCGGCTTCACTCTGTAATTTAAGAATATTTTTTTTAATGGTTGATTTGCTAGATGTTTCACCACAGCACACCTGATGTTAAGTGACGGTGTGGTCGAAGATGGTAATGCACATCTAGCCTGGAATTGTACTGGCGCTCGAGTGAGGCTGCCGGAACTCACCGTTAGATGCTTGGCGGCAGATTTTCAACTTGAGGGTGGTAGCTAGCCAGCCGAGTACCTACTAGAGAGCGCTTTGGTTTCCTCACGAAACAAATACAAATATTATTACAAATCAAAGTTACAAGTCAAATTCCGTAATATTATTTCAAATAAATCATTAAATATCTCAAAATACTGATAGCAAGTCAATGAAAAAAAAAAATACATTATAACTTACGCCAAAGTCAAAGTCAAAAAAGTCAAAGTCAAAGGTTTTAATTGCATGACAACGTTATAAAAAGGTCTTAAAATAATTGTTTGAGTCTATTGTCAACCATTACGGTGTGCAAATTCAATTCTTATATAAATAAAATTTAGTACATCATGTCAAATTAAAATCATCATGAAAAAATATTAAAAATTATTACAATTACATTAAATTACATTAAGTTACATTAAATGACATTAAAATTTGTTAAATTAATTAATTTGGCTATCTAGCCCGTCCGTAAACGTGTAGACGACACGACATATTATTTAAGAAATCATTAACATCATAGAAACACTCTTTCACCAGCCAACATTTCAACCGTGCGCAGAAACGCTTGTATGGTAGAACAACAAATTCTTCTGGAAGAGAATTAAATATTAAACCTGCCATGTGAATACAATTATTTCTAAAGAGCTCGAGTCTAGGCTGTGGTAATTTGAGACGAACATGAAGAGCTGATCTTTTATTAAAGTTGTCATAAAGCTCAAACAATGAGGGGTTATTCCGCACAAATTTAGCCATTTCAAATATATATAGACAAGGAACTGTCAAAAGGTTATTAGTTTTAAATACAGGCCTGCATGAGTCATCCCATTTCAAACCATACATTGCTCGAATACATTTCTTTTGACCGACAAAAACATTTTTAATATCGCAAGATAACGTCAACACATAGTCAATATAGCAAAAAAAAAAAAAACATTACTTTCCAGTAATTTAATAATCGTATACCTAGTTTGAAATACTCGTCAATGTCATAAAACAAGGTCATTTTCAAAAAAGAAAAGAAAAACCTTTGTGTAATCATACAAAATAATATCTCAAAAAGAATTTAAAAAAATATACCTATTAAAATATTAAGAATATTTTTTTAATAATACACACCAATACAAATTTTATTTTATTTTTCACGGTAGAGGCAAAATTTTGATTTTGATTAAAATTTTATGAAGTAGCCATATAAAATATGTTAAAAATTATATTTCATCAACAGAAATTATATTTTGTGTTTTAATTATGTGCTAAGAAATCCCGTCATAATAATAAAAACATGATCCTGAAATAGCCGATTATTTATTAACTAAAATCAAAATATCATCAAAATGGAGAAAGGGTTTGTGACATTGAAAAGTTGTGACCGGTAAAATGTATGTGAATAGTAAGTTTGTACAGCAACCACCGAGCTCCGAGAGGTTAGCTTCCAATCGTTACCGCGCCGCGCCGCGCCCGTGCTTAGCTCTAACATATCCCTCCTACGCGCGGTAGAAGTAGTCTAAGTGGAGCAGGGCACAGGACATTTGCAATTTGCTTCGATCCATTCAATTTTCTTGATGCTTAGTTAGGTGTTCTACTTTATATAGCCACTTTCAGGTGAACCACAAAAATATCCTTTATTGACTGAGCGTGGCAGTCCACTAAACGAGTAAGCAAATCAGTCATATTTTTTGATTTGTTTATGCGGGATTACTCACGTATAATTTTATCGGAAACTCCGACTATAGTTTCGGCCACATCCGGTGGCCTTCATCATGGAGACAAAGCTGAGACAACGCGCGCGCGGCCTCGTCTTGCTTCGCTATTAGCTAGCTTTGTCTCCATGATAAAGGCCACCGGATGTGGCCGAAACTATAGTCGGAGTTTCCGATAAAATTATACGTGAGTAATCCCGCATAAATAAAACAAAAATGTGTCAAGACCACGTCAGTTTCCATAACAAATCAGTCATAGTTTATTTGTAAGTAGATACTTGCGTAGCCACCGATGTTGCGTATAAAATAGTGTAGGATTGGTACAAAATTGTCAAAAAAGCTGACCGTACCTTGTACTTCCATTCCCTTTTTCATTCCTACAGGGCAAATAGGAAGACGGCCCACTATCACCTACTACTGGAATTTCCTTAGGTACTACCAAACGTTTTCACTCTACGTTTCTCATCCGTGCAGTCAAGGAATGGAACAAGCTGCCGGCTTCCTTGTTTCCTGTGAGATAATCGGGCAAATTAGTGATAAACGTGGAATTATACGTGTTAAAAAAACTCCAAAATCAGGTTATACTTATTTAGTTTATTTCCGCTTAACACAATAAACTAAATATATACCTTGAACACTCAAATGAACTTCCGCAAAGTAACGCCCGAATCAATTAATTATTTAAGATCAGTATAAATACACAAAACAAAAATATAAAGTTCCAAAAGAGTCAAAAAGTCATTTAAACTCTATTAATTCTGTTTTATCCGCTTGTAATAAAAATCTAGTAGACTTGATTCGACGCCAGGATATGAACGATTGTTAATAATAAATGATTGATCGGATAGGAGCCAAATCAAGGGGAAGGAAATTATTGACTAACTATATAATTCGGAATTGCAGTAAACTATCTGATAATAATATGTTATATAATAACTATCAAAATAATCAAGAAAACAAAATAGATGATATAGATAAATAAGAATTATTTATTGTGATTAATTAATAACTTGTTTTTGCTTTGTTCCGAATGTTTTCAAGTTCAAATAACAAATAATAATTGACACTACTCAGGGTCTAGATCTAGGTTTAATAGTAATAAGGTTAATAATAATAAAAAATATGTGCACGCTGTTGCTTGATATTTATATGATAATAAACTGCACTGTGAATATTTATTCTTAATTGTTTCATTTTAGAATTAGATTTAATAATTTTTTTAGATTTTTTTTTTCAGTTTCTATCTTACAGGATTGTTTCTATTTTCAGAAATGTCATCCATAAAACATTGTAACCGTGCCGTGGGCACTCGTACCGCATCTCCGAAGCCACCAGTGTACATTACGTTACATGCCCCAAATCGATTCAGTAATAAATAGTGTTGTTGTTATTAAGTCACATGGTTGAATCCTACGCAGCGCCACAAATAGTCCAAGCCGAAGCAGGATCTGCGTTATTTAGTTCTATTTCTGTCGAGATGTCTTCTCATTATTCAATTCTGGCGCACTGGGGTCAGATGTTAGGTATAAACAAAGACGTGAACGGTAAAGACATGCCTTTGGTAATCCAATACAAAAGCGCCATCTATCCATATCTAATGTATATCTACATTTATAAATACAAATATTTTATTAATAACACCAAAGTTGAAGTTTTGGCGGGAACCCGGAAAAATAGTATTGCCGCATTATGTTTTTCCCGAAACTAGTGTTCTTATGAGTGTTAGAAATTAGTAGTATTTTCTTCATAAAGTGCCGAATATCAAGCGCTAATAAGTATATAATAAAAAGTATATAAGTATTCTATCAGTTATCTGGTTCCGATAGTACATACTTTGCTTAGTTTGGGGCTCATGGCACTGTGTGAAATGTTCTACGATATTTATTTATTTTATTTAAATCACTATGACTTAGATTTATTTATCATGATTATTCATAAAATATCGAAATACTACATACTGGCAAATGTACAAAATGCTAAACGAAGAAGACAAAGAGCAAGTCAACTTTTCCTATAATAATTTCTACTATATTCGTTGCATCACTCTCAACTACGATTACGATACAAAATATATTGGTTATATGTATGTTGTGCTCAACATTGATTCAGTTCTATAGTGGATATTCTATTCACCCCGTCCTTACCGAGTAAAATATAAGCCAATGTAAATGACTTGTTTTGTTTTGTACCAGATACCAGAAGGTAAAGGTCTATAGGAGGAAATTTAAGTCGCATTATTGCACAAAGGTCTCTTGATTATGAATGAATTATTAATGACAGTGATTGTATGATTGATCTATCGATGATCAGCAAATATTTAAGCCGCAGATAAGCTTCAATTCAACAGTTGCCCGAATTATACCCACAGACTGTGACAAGAAAACATTATTTTGATTTCGATAATGCCTCTGATAATAAACAATAACACAGAATTTATTTAACTTAAAAGTTGTTCGTTGCTGCCTGGGAATGGGGTTACTAGATAGTTACAAGTAATCTAGTGCCTTACCTAAGTTAAGTATCTAAGGGTAAAATATATTTACCTAAAGTAAGTGTAAACCAAGTTCATCTTCGATCACATCGTCACTTATCATCTGAACAAGATGAGCTTTGGTCAAACACCGCATGTCAGCCATGTAAAAAACAATTCTAGGTTTTTTTGTTTTTAATGCAATTTGTTTTGTATGCATATCTAAGGTTAGGTATAGGTACCGTGATAAAATATACTGCCGGCGAGCAGAAGTGTTAACATTACTATGTCCCGGTTTGAAAGATGCTGCAGCTAAACAACCTACAGGGCTGTTGAGACTAACCATCGAAAATCTCAAAGTAATGAGCGCCAAAGCAGCGATGCCGTGGACTTTGTTTTGCTACTCTAAGTTCTGCGTATCGCTGCAATGGACATGGACATGCGTTATGTCTTACAATCAATCTCATTAGCGTCTCATTCGTCTCATTTATTTCATATAGCAAACAAAAAAGCCATATTATATACATTGTCGTAAACAACCACGTTATACTTTCAATGGTAAGTATCTACTCATAGAAAAGTGCTTGAATAATATAATTAGAGGTGATATAGGCCGTAAAGAAACATTTTCAATTTGTATTAGTTGATAAACAAACCGTCTTAAATACACAAAACTTTATTCTACAGAGGATTCTATTTATTTTACTAAAACTTTATTATACTCTTTCCCTGTAAAGGCAGTCAAACTGTGGAATGGGCTTTAAATCCAAAAGGCACCGTCACTGGAGATTTTTAAGCGTATGGTTAAGCATCTTGAATACCTATAATAAGCAGGTATATATTTTTTTATTATATAGGTTTGCGTTCAACTGCTATCTGGCCTGATCTCGGAGATGCGGTCTACGATGAAGCACGCTTGCCTAGAAGAAACCGATTCACTTGCGACTTGAAGGCACTACATCGTATTTACCAGGGAACACCCACTCACACAGCAGCAAATTCCATTCCGGTTCGCACGATAAAGGTGGTATCGAACCGTTTTGTTAGTTTCATTCATATCATCTCATGTCAACTCCACGCCACTCAGCGAGTCGCCGGCTCAGTTGCAGAAACAGCTGCAAAAGACAAGCACTTGAAATATGTTACGAGTTCGTCCCTTTCGCCGTCGAGACGACAGGTCCGAGGGCCTCTGAGACGAGGAAGTTTGTCATGGACCTTGGCGCCTGAGAGATAGGCACGTTCCACCTTCGGGCCTTTATTTAAGCCAGCACATCTCGGTGGCCATCCAACGAGGTAACGCAGCCAGCTTTACGGGAACGTTTTGGGCGTGTGGGTGCGGAGCGCGTGTGAGTTTGTGATTAGTTTTTCCAATGTGTATGTTGAATTGACAGTTATGTATTTATCATAAACATAATTTAAAAAAACATGTTTTTAGTTATATGTTTAAATGTAATTAGGAGTATTAAGTATGTGCCTATATTATGAATGTAGGTATTGATGTAAAGGTTACGTATTTTTCCTTTCGATAACACACCCGTTATCTGTACTTCCTCAACAAGTATTTTCCTCGCCTGTCAGAGACGCTCTAAGCGATAAAGTCGCTGTTTCATTATATTTTAAATGTTAAATGTATTATTTTATTAATTAAATTTTCGTAATTTTAGTGGGAACAATATAGAATTATCTATCTAGTCTATAAAAACAACCGTCTAAGTATAATTGTTCAATTCCAACAGTAACAGATATATTCAATTACGCATAGATAGACAAATTTTAATGGCATGTGGTTAGTACCTAACATACATTTCGTATTCCCAGCCACACATCCTTCGGGCACGGAATTCTAAACACTGTAAACATCCCATAAAGCTACAGTGGGTAGGTGGAGCCGTTAATCAAGTCACTAATTATATAGGTATATGGGTTGTATGGAAATTGAGTTTTCTTACAGCATCATCATAGAATCCGAAGCGGTAGATAAGTTATAATTAATTAAATGCCCGGATAAACAAAAATCAGGTAATTACAAGTATACAGGTGGAGATCTTTTTGTATGCCACGTATGGCAAAACAAATAGGCGATCGCCTGAGTTAGTTTATTTTTACAATACAAATACTGGGGGCACTACATATATGTTGCCGACGTTTTATGCTACTATTAACACGTCTTTTTAAAAACCTAATGTTGTAACTCCGCGGGAATATTGACGAGGGAAAATTATTCCACTGTTTGCTGGTGTTAGGAAAAAAGGAACGCGTGAATGGTACAGTCTGCGATTTCACAAACAGATAGTACTGAAAGCTCTGCGTTGAAACGCATCGAGGAGTTCAAGTTGATACTAAAGACGAAAGGGAGTTATTACTACTAGGGAACATTTTGCGAAAGGCACATCCTGTGACGAAGCCTTCTGTTACAAAGGTGTGAGCTGTGTAATGTCGGACTTATCTATATACAGACATCATACATATATTGTATATACACATAGTTCTATACACAATCAGCTTTAATTCAATCCACGACTTTTTAGTTTTTATATCGGTTATCTACATTATTGTTTTTCAAAGTTAAAAGCTTTATTTGCTTGAGTTGGGGGACTAACAGACGTAGTTTCTAGTTACGTATAACTTTTACGAAACTAGTTCCCATACTGGTCGCACATGTATTATTTCTACAACCACGTCAGCCTCACCTGCCCGTAAACTAACTACTTGCAAACTGTGTCGGAGTAGCGCGGGGAGACGAGGGTAAGTGGAACACGGGTTATTCTCTACCACGCACTAGAGTGATAGTTATCGCAAAAGTCATTCACTAGGGATGGAAAACTGCCTAAAATATGTCACGGTGTTGATAATTAATGCACGCCCAGGGTTTACAGGGTTCCATGCTTAGGGTGTATGAAGCCTGAACGGAGGTCATTCATAAAATGCTATGCCCAAAGTACAAGTTGTTCCTAATTATTAGTACTTTCGGGTTAATGCACTCTAAGCTTGTTACCCTATGTAGGTAACATAGGCGCTAGTGTTTTCACTTGCTACGAGAACGGTTTATTTTTCTGGCATACAAAATGCTTGTGTTAATCCAGGGTCATCATCATCATCCTCATTCAGTGGCCGAATGAAATGTGCCGTTTTATTGTTAGACTTAAAATAAAGTTGCCCATTATTCACAAAGTACCTATATTTGGTATATAAATCGAAGTTTCGCCAGCCCAATTGGAGACCTACTGGCCTCCAATATGAAGGCCCGAGGTTCGAATTCCACGGCCCGCACCTCTGTCGTTTTTAAGTCATGTGCGTATTGTCGATGACTTCAAACGGTGAAGGAAAACATCATGAGGAAACGAATATCTGATTCGAAACTATATTTGAAGCACGCGAGTAAAGTTCACAATAGCCCGACTAGCCTGGCTAGCCTGGCTAGCTGGTCCAGCGGCGACAAGGCAACTTCTAGTGCGCAATGTCAATGAAGGAGAGCAGCATACATATAAGTAGCAGATTGATCGATCACTTCGTTAAAACTTTCGCAAAGTTTCTAAGCTACTAATTAATATCTACGGCTTCGTCGTACAATATAACAAAGAACAATACGAAATATCTTTATCTATTATTTTGGAAATTTAGGTACGAGGATTCGGCCTCTTCTTAGAAAAAAAACCGCTTGTTAGAAAAAAAAACACAATTACACATAATAACACCATATGTTTATATTTATTTGCCTGGAATGGAACTGGCTCTCAAATGACATCAGGTAAGATGTGGTTAAACACCGAACCTTTCAATCATAGGAAAAAAAACTTCGTAGTGGCAAGTTTCCTACCGTTTTATCATAATTAATAAATAAAGTAAGTAATTATTAGTACTGAGTATTGTACCTAAGCTAAATAAGTATAACATCTATCTAATTTACTATACCTGACGCTAGAGTCATGTAGCGGGTAGGTACTAGGTATTATGATTGTGTAGATATCACGAGTCGTTGTCTTTTGTATGCCTATTGCCTAGCAGCATAGCAGAAGGCCTCTCAAGCCCAGTACTCGACCTTTTATACTTACTAGAGTAGGTACCTCCATACGTGAAGTGAAAATTAAATCGCAGGGCACCGTGTGAAGCAACCCCTAGCCAAGTAGCGCACCGTCCTCGCCGAAAGGTTTTCGAAAAAGTGGGAGCAAAGTAAACACAGCTTACTAACGAGTCAATAACTAAGGTCGCGGCGACAGCTCTCATTCTGTCCGGAACAAAGGCCTGCGCTGCCCGGCGCGGCCGACCCACGGCTCAATGGGAAGTGGAGCGCTGTGCTGTGCAGCCCTGACACACATTATAGTTGTTTCTATCGACCAGCTGTCGGAATTAAGGATGGGTTCTTCGCTTTAGTAATATCATTATAGATAGATAGAAAATCTATATTGTGCACACCAGAAAATGAAAAATGTACAGAAAACAAACGAACCTTGAGCTTACGCCAGAAGTGGCAGCCTTATCGCTAAAAGCGATCTCTTACAAACAACCAAGGTATTATATATTATTAGGTGCGTGATTATGTTAAAAATTGAGCTCTCGACATCTTAATTTTTTCTTTATTGCAGGATGAGTGTCCATGCAGGCATACCGTACTTGAAAACCGGTTCTGTACGTTGCAGATCTTAAATTTTCTTAAGCCTTTTTTATGGTTGTCATGCTTTAGACCATACCTGATGTTAAGTGGCGGCGTGGTCAAAGATGGTAAATCACACCTAGCCTGGAATAGAATAAACCGACCGCGCTAACCGCTGAGCTATCGCCACAAACACTTACTGGAAAGCTGCAATTTCATCGAAGAGCGACGTGTACTCTTAATTGTTTGATTTTTCTCTTCCTTTGCATTGCAGTACTGTAAATTACCTAGTGCCCTAGTGTCTGGGAAACGCTGCTTTCCTGATGATTTTGGATGCATTAGGTATTCTTTGACAATATTACAAAGGTAAAGAGCTAAAGTACTTTTTTAAATTAAATTTTCTGGGGTCCACTCGTCACTCCGCCTAGTAATTAATATTTTTTCTGACTTTTTTTCTTCATTGACCTGAGTGTTTTGAAATTTTTAATGGTATATAAGAAATGATATTGCGGAATTTGACTTAAAATTTGGTGTTATTAATAAAACATTTGTATTTGTAGTTCTGGGCAGGCACTTTTACCATCAGGAGGACGGCATATTCGTACCTTTTGTCACATAACGACACCCACTTAACCAGCGCATTAGTAACGCATTGTTGGCTTTCAATAATGCACTTATATCCACGCTATTGCAGCCATGATGTCAGAGGGCGGCCTATGGGTATTTCCAGCTGCAATTGAAAACAACCTGTCTCGCGAAGATAAACAATGATGGGAGGGCACTTTTCCCTTGCCTAATTGTAATGGACGGCGCTTATGTAGTTTTGATTCCTTCTCAGATACACAGAGCAGTGCTTAAAACTTTAGTGTTTTTAAACAATAAATAATTTATTTGAAATAAGTAGGTACGCATTTTTTTAAAGAACGTATTAGGAATCTTTCTTTATACATTAAAGAAAGCATAACAGTTCCCGCCGTTAACACGCTCTCAGACCCCACGCGCCACCGAAGTTAGTCACCAGAACTAGATTGATTCCGAGGAGTTACTCTCTACGGTCGTCGTTGTTTCCAGAAAATTACGAGAAAATATTTATTCTACATCGCTCGTGTTCCACCCTCCACCACACAGTCATCATTCATCAGTCATCAGTCATTATCATCAGGCGAGATAAAGACCAAAGGCCAAACGTACCTACACCTGAAGAAAGAAAAGAAGAGAGGCACTTGCAAATAATATTTATACATAAAGTGCAGTAAATAATATTACTTGAGGGATTCACATGATTCTATTAGTCATTGTCAGCGCCTACCGAGGCGGTGTACGCATTTTATATGTGGTTACAATAAGAGTAACATTCCACGTGAGAGGATCACATGCGGAAGCGCCTCGTGGCAGCGGCCGCACGTCTGCGGTCGCAGTGAAACTTCAGCCACCGGCATCAGATCCCGTAACACCACTTGGACAGAATATACACTAATAACACTAGAAAGATCATACAACAATTAAACATACATAATAAACTAGCGACCCGCTCCGGCTTCGCATGGGTAGTAAGAATAGATATAGTGAGCTATCTTAAAAGATAGATATATGCCTGCCACCGCGGACTTTTTTTAGATCTATAAAAGAGGAATATCCCACCATGCATTGTTTTGTTATATTTCAAAAGGGATTATGCAGCGTTTTCGATGCAAACTCCCAAGGGGCTTGACTTTTTCCGACACTTCCAACAATTATCATAGTATTTCAACCAATTTACACAAAACATTAAACCTTCCTCATGAAT
Organism: Biston stratarius; assembly: GCA_950106695.1. Taxonomy (NCBI): domain Eukaryota; kingdom Metazoa; phylum Arthropoda; class Insecta; order Lepidoptera; family Geometridae; genus Biston; species Biston stratarius. The sequence goes on along the minus strand of OX467109.1, from coordinate 15,825,240 downwards.
CACTCTATCTATTGGTGAAACTCGCATGATAATCCGTTCAGTAGTTTTGTAGTTTATCGCGAACGGACAGGCAGACAGACAGAGGCGGCGAACGACTTTGTTTTTTTATTTTTATTATTGCTGATAGGCTAGGTGTTTGACCACAGCTCACCTGATGTTAAGTGACGGTGTGATCGAAGATGGTACACACACACCTAGTCTGGAATGGAACTGGCTCTCAAGTGAGGCTGCCGGAACGCACCGTTAGATGTTAAATGATATATACGTTGTGATAAATATCGTTAGACACTTCACACAGCGCCATCTAGCTTCGAGCCATGTAATCGATGTTATCGGAGTTTATTTTGGTCTCCATAATTAAATAAGCTAATAAGAATAATAAACTGTAATACATGTGGTGAAGAAATTTTTTTAAATTCCTTTTTTGCAAAATTAAGTAGGTACATATTTGTTGTCTGGACACAACAAATTCTATGTATGACATAACTGATAGTTCTCGAGTGGGAATCGAACCCACAACCAAGCCAACTAGAGGATCATGATCACTATCGGGCACTACCGCCCGAGCTATAAGTCAGACAATAATACCAGTCAGACTACAGCCTTGTCTGTATGTATGTACTTACTTGATACCAATTACGTTTTGATGGTAAGTGCTAGTGTACTATGATTGCCCATTACAATTGCAGTACTTAAATCGTGACTGAATAGATTTATTCAAAGCAAAAGTGCTCCACAGCATCACTAACATCAGGCAATATGGTAGACAAACTTAACCTTGTCAGTTCATTAAAAAAAAGCAAAGCTACACAGAATAAATGTTTATTTAGTTCATTTCTAGTCCGTTCATTTATTTCAGAAATTATTTGCATATTTTATTGATAGAGGATCTCGTTAGCAGGTAGTCTAGGTAGGTACCACCGCAGTATCAGATAGTCTGCCGCCAAACAGTAGTGTGTCAATATTACTGTTTCGGTTTGAAGGGTACTGCAGCTATGCCTTGGGACTTTGTTTTGCTACTCAAGTTCTATGTATCACTGCAATGATAATGGACATAGACATTCTCTTAGCATCAAGAGCATCTCGTTCACTATTTACATTTAAAAAACATATGTGTATTCATCTTTAGCCTTAAATTAAATATTCATTCACCATGTATACACACAACCATAACTATTTTTCTCATATTGGGTTTTGAAATAGTTTTAAGTCAATACTATTTGGAGTACATAGATATGTCGCATATTTTACTCTTTGGATTTAGATAGAAATATCCTATTCTGAATACTCATGACCATTTACCATGCTGGTACGGTAGACAAAGTACAGAGGATCAGCATGTCTGTGGCATTCATCAGTTGTAGTAATTTTGTACTCATTTTATCATCAAAATTAAGATCAAAGAAAATTTAAGTCATAACTGTTCTTAAATATCCCTCACTTCTCAATAGTGCACAATCTTTTAAATAAAAAGAAAACAAAGTTGCTGTTTTTTTGGATTTTATTTTAAGCTTACAGTTAACTGGAGGTTCTTAGATCCTGGAAGGATACATCATCTGTAACAAACACAACCATAGGTTAGATACAGTCCTTAGTAATTGCACATGTTTTGGATGAACCCATTGTTGAATCAGCTAGTTTTGTCCACATCAAAATTCAGGTTTCAAATGTCTAAACATCATTTTAGAACAGTCTTTTCCCGAAGCAGAGCAGAATAATAAATACAAATATCATAAAATAACTGCTTTAGTGATGTATCACTTTAATAAACCACAACCAATAAACCCATATCCATCTGTAATTATTAAACACCAATTGTTATTAGACACTGACCAAATGCAATGTTTTTAAAAGTATATTTTATCATTGATATACAATTGTTTGTCACGTTTGTAACTGTAGGCGCTACTTGCGTATGTAAATATAGCAAGTTGTTGCAGTTTGAAAATCTGCAATCAACCTAAGGAAACAATTTCTGAAGACTATCGCACGTTGAGTAGTACTATCAACTTGTGATAGGGTACTATCATATTACAATCACAGTCATTAATTTAAACAGTTACCAAACAAAATAAGATTAGCTTAGAGCAAAACTCTAGCTTATCTTTTTGCTACTATAAAATAAACAGGCACTATTTGCTTATAACAAAAGTGAGACAGACATTATTTATTGGTAGTAATAAAATTACAAGTCAAATGAATAACAATAAATAAGTACTTAAAGTATTTATATATTATTTAGCCATAGTTCTTTTATTTATAATACATCGACATTATACAACACTTGGATAAGAAGCCATTTTTTTATTTTGTTTTAAATGCCATCATCTCAAGGTGTCTGTATAAGATAGAAAACCAGAATGTTCTGTATTCAGACTTCGAAACAAATATCTCTTGCATATAATTAAATTTCACTAGCTGTGCCCGGTAATGTCACCCATTAACTTCCAAGGATCATATCAGATGTTAAGTAGCCTATATAACCTTCCTAAAGATATGAGCTATCAAAAGAAATTATTTCAATCCCACTGGTAAACCAGAGATTGGTGAACAAACTTGCCGGTGTGTACAAAAATATTAATTACTGTCAGTATTGATAAACTGAAGCAAATTTTTGCAAAGCAACAATTTTTTACATGCACACTTGGAAGAATGTGAATCAATTCATTGAGCTATCTCACAGTCGACAATTAAATTTAAATAACAAAAATAACTACCCATACTGTATATACTACCAACAGTCCTCTTAGCTTATTTGGTAAAGTTCTGCTTTGAGAGCTGAAGGGTGTGGGTTCGATTCCCACTCAGGGCTAACATTTGTGTGACTAATATGAATGTTTGTTCTGTGTCTGGGTGTTTTGTATGTTTTACAAGAACGCATTTACAAAAAAAAATTAAGTATTCTATCAGCCATCTAGTTCCTGTAGTACAAGCTTTGTTTGGTTTGGAGCTAGATGGATAGATATTCATTTATTTATTTTTACTTTAAAATATTACATTGTTATAACTTACCACTCTTATTCTATGTCCCATAGCGTGAGCAGGAAGGTTGGACTTGAAGCGAGCTCGGACACCACCAGCATTGCCATGGGGACGGGTTACTTTGCCCCAGATGGCACGCAGCTTGGTCTTCTTACCACGAGGGCCACCAGCAATGGGTGTCCTCTTCTTAGCTCTGTATACATACACACAGCGCTTGCCTGCATAGAAAATAGCGTCCTGGCGGTCTTTCGCACCCTCAATCTGAAAAATAATTTAATATTCTATGAATAACAAATGTCTTAACAGATGTGGGAAGTTTGTTTAGACGAATTGAAATCAGTAGGAAAAGTTGACCACATGATAGTTCAGGTTTCAAATGTCATTAAGCATCATTTAATATTTTTTACAAGTCCTCACAAGGTTATCTTTGTTTTGTAAATTCAACTCAATATAAAACCAACAAGAACTTTAAATAGAAATTCTTAATAACTATCAAACTACTGTTACTTCACTGCAGAAATTTTTAATTTACTTTCTTTGCTGTTTGTTATTCTAACCTCTGAATTTTGAATTCCATACCAACCTTGAGAAGTGCTGTGTTTTCGTGTTGATTACGCAGACCGCGCTTGTATCCTGTGAATACGGCCTTGGCGTAAAGCCTGCCGTGGCGCGCCTTCGATGAGACCTTGCGTATCGTCTTCACGATCTCGGGCGCCGCCGCCGGAGCTGCCTTTGCGGCTTTTTCTTTAGGGGCTTTGCTCTTAGGCGCCTTCGCCTTAGGCGCTGTGGACGGCGCAGCGTCTGCCATACCTAAAACATCACTCACTGATTAAAACGACCAAAAACAAAGACACTTCGTCCAGAGGTTATGTTGACATCCAACTTTACATCTTGATTTATCTCCATGTCAGACACTAATCTAACAGTTATTATTACACGGGGTAGAAAGGGCATGCTTTTATTTCGCAAAACAATATGTATTTTCTTTTATAAGTAATGGATTTTAGTAAAAATTAATAATTTCCACTCACTAACCGGATATTATTTTCCTTTGAAAATGAAAGAACGGGCTACGGTGCTGCCCTTACACAAATCAAAATTTTCCCATTTACTGTCATTTACCCTAATTCAGAGTGAATATAATCTTGTAATAAATAAAAATAATAATAATTAATGATTATAATATATAATTAATAATAATAATTTATCTCATATGCTAATATTTATGTATGTTATAGAGCAAATCGCAAATAACTGTGATTTGCAGAAATGCACTGTTTCATAAGCAGAAAAAGGGTCTATTAATAAATTGAGCCTTTAACGATATTTAAAAAAATACTAAATTAATACACTAATATTATAAATTAAAGCATTAAATGTTGATAAGAAATGTGAAATTAAATTAAAAAATAAAAATCGTAGGACATTTTACACACAGCGCCATCTGACCCCAAACTAAGCAGAGCAGCAGCAGCTTCTGTGATGGAAATCAGATAACTGATAGAATACATAAATACTTTTTTTGTTGTTGTTAATACATACTTATAATACATACAGAACACCCAGACACAGAACCAATGTTTGTTTATACCATAAAACGTTTATCCTAGGCGAGAAACGGACACAAGCTCTACGGCTCTCATGGCAGATATTACCAGTGAGCCAACAAGGCTGCCCAAAGTCAAAATATATAAATACAGTATACAAAATAAATAATAATCACAAGACATAAATTAACTTAATACTATAACTTACCTGTTTTTGTGTAGGTAGCTACCTAATGTAATCTATAAGTGTAACAATATATCGTCCGTTCTGTTGAATGCATAACGTTTCCCTTTATACCCGACTGCGGTTAAGAAATAAAAGGAAGATTATGTGTTGTTTGCATGTACAATGTACACATACATACAACACATAATCAATTTTCAGCAGCGCGCGGTGGCTCTTTTTCGCGGATTTTTACAAAATAATGTGGTAGCGAGATTTGAGATTTTTCCAGAGTGATGTTTGTAATGTTCTGCCCATTTTGTGAATATAATACAACGGTAGCAAGGGGGATGATTCGATAATTATACTTATTTGTTTTACTTACCTGTTCTTTAAATAATAGGTATATTATTTAAAAATATATACTGTTTTAATCATATCTACAGAGCCTTCCTAATGATTAAAAAAAGTGTTTATTTTTTACTTTATATCCATTGCATATATCTTTTTCTCGCCCTTGTCATCATTTGATTTGATTGCCGATCATGCGGTCAATGATTTAAGTCAGATTGAGTAATCGTTCTGATTAGTAGTTACAGCAATTGCACACTCTATTTTTGTTCACAGTTTATAAAAAATCGACTATTCTTATAAAACAATATTTTTTAAGAAGTAGGGATAAATGTGACTCTATGCTGAAATATCCACTGTCTTTATATTTTTAGTAACAACTGCTCAAGGAAGATGAACGCTATGCTCCATGCATAGTACTAGCTGTTTTTGACTATTATCAATATTTTCATCTCACCCACTGGAACTATTGTGCCAGCAGCCCACAGCTTCGCTCCGGTGCTTCAAGCAGCTGGGTTGGCTTGGCTAGATGCTGCTAGGGGGAAAAGCAAAATACACCTCAAGCCTCAGTGCAAGACTTATCGGCACCAATCCCCATTCATCATGCTCATAAAAATAAACAAGGGATTTTTTTGTTATTTGGTAATACTTGGTTTTGTTCAAAAACAGAATGACATTAAAGACTCAGTTTTTTTTCTTAGTTTTTGACATGGCAATCTGTGTATTTGCCACAATCAAGTATTTTGTCTGTAAAAACATTGACAGTGAAGTTAAAACGTTGAGAATTTTTTCTACTGTACGTTCAAGTCTGATTTGGACCAATCGGAAGAGACCACGAAAAGAGACAAACGAAAAATGGGTTGCGATTCTGTCAAGTGATTATTTTGTATTGAAAATTGAATAAATGCAGTGAAATTGCGCTAAAGACTGGTGATATTAGACTATAATTTAATAATGGACTACCTAACAAATATTAACTGGAACAGATTAACACCATGTCTGGTGCTTTTAGTCCTAGAAGTAGCTTTAGAATGTAGGTGAACTTTTAACCTAATTATTTTGGTATTTATGTGTGAAAGAGCTGTATATCGAAGTGTTTATGTATAGTTTCAGAGTGCGCGACGCCTTCGGAGGTGAATAAACACTTAGACCTGGGCCGGGACTTCTTAGCGCGAGGACAACTGTCCGACGCTCTCACTCACTATCACGCAGCTGTAGGTGAGTATTGTAGAGGAATTTCTACCTCTAGTAGGTACCGCTGGTCACGCTACCAGCTTGAGACCCTGAGCTGACGAGTTACAACAGTAATAATTTATGGAAACACCAACAGAGGAGCATTGACAGTCTCTGTAATGTGTCTATGATTACTCTTCCCAGTAGTGTAGTTATGAGACTGTTACAATACATTTCGTGCTTAGTGATGTCTTCATGCCTTTTCTTATGATTATAAAAATATTATAGAAAGAGTATATTTGCAATATTTGTTTTGTATTTCTAGTTTCTAAAAACTGTTTTTTTATTCTTGCAGAGGGAGACCCAAACAACTACCTCACATATTTTAAACGAGGCACTGTATACTATGCGCTTGGCAAGGCCAGGTTTGCTCTACAAGACTTCACAAAGGTAAATTAGATCTATGCCGCAAATAACTTTTTGCATTGTTTGGTTCTGCTTCATTGAGTATGTCAATGAAGATAAGGCCACAAAGTGTTTTTATACTACTAAGTAATTCTTTGTTTGTGCTGATATGAATTGATAAATATCTACATTGTATGTTGTTGTGCAAAATTTATTAGACATTAATGGTAAAATAGGAAACTGAACTGTCGGAACCTATCATAAATACAGATAAATAAATTCTAACAATGCTGAATTAACCAATTGGTTTGGAATAGACTGATATTTTTAACTAATGTGAAATATGTTGTGCGTTTTAGAAATATCTGGATGTGGTCCAAACTAAGTATGAGATCCCAGTTCCATGCAGCTGTGTCCAAGATATTCTTATTGATATTATATCTCAGTTGTAGTCTCCTAAGACTAAGTTTTAAGGATCTATTTGTGAGGCCCATGAGTTCTTGACCTATAGTGATTATTTACTGATAACACTAAACAGTTCGCACTTGTATAATTAGAGCTGGATGATGCTATCAACTTCTATCTGATCTCTGCAGGTGCTAGAGTTGAAGCCAGATTTCACGTCAGCCCGTCTACAAAGAGCTAATGTCTACTTGAAGCTAGCACAATATGTCGATGCCAAAGAAGACTTCTTACAAGTTGTGAGTATATTAGAGATTTTATGATACATAAATTTATAATGAAGTAAATAGAAAGATATAGTCTGCCTGCCTTGAGGGAAAATGTGTGATTGTATGTATAAGTGGATAATGCTACGAAGGTATGCTTGGTAAATGTCATTTTAGCAAATTGAATCAATTAATCTAGTAAAAAAATCTAAGGTAAAAAAATAATAATTAAATGTGTAATTGTACACATTGCATCATTTCACTGAAAAAACATCACTTCATTTTCCTTAAATCTGAATCATAGTAATGATTGCACACTACTGCTTGGTAGATATTACTAACAACAAAAGTGACAAAATATTGATACTAAGTTCTTTTATCATAATGTAACATATGAAATACATTAGAGGTAACTTGTTATCAATTCTGCCTTATCTCTGGTGTTGTGTTTTACAGCTATTATAAATTAGTGCCAGAACATTCAGTGTTGCAACATTTCTCGCTTATTGATATTATTTTAATTCACTTCTATGAAACTGCAGTCACAGGTTTTTTTTAAAATTTGCCATTAAACATTATATTACTATTGTTATGAGTAATTTTGTAGGTATGTACAATGCTCATATGAATATTTATTTTATTAAAGAGCTGGGAATGTTTATTTGAACAGCTGCGAGTTCCAATAATGAGATCGTTTGTGTGAAAAAAGTTATAGTGTGCATCTAAACAATGGAATCAGTATGATGCAATGTATGGGATAGAGTGGTCACACATTTTAGATAAACATAACTTATAATAATAATAGCAATAACTCTTTATTTTTTACACCAATTACAAACAATTATAACTAAAACTAGTAGAACAATTAGCATCTTATACTTGTTCTCTACTGAAAACTAATTTTCGAGTCTTGATTCACATAAATCAATGTATTATTTCTTCATAACGATTCATAATTATATGATGAGGTCCTTATAGTTATTAAAGCTCATGGTACGAATTTGCCAAATGGTTCAGTTTAGGGCCTATACAGAACTGCACTAACACCTCATGGTACGCCTGCAAGACTTTGTTTTGTTACTCAAAGTTCTGTGTATCGCTGCAATGGTTATGTACATGAGAATGTCTTGTTCGTCTCATTACTATTACATAAAAATAAATCTAACAAACACACACAAACTTACATATTTTGTTTCTAAGAACATTTTAAGCATTTTTTCTTTTGAAACTACCAATAAGCTGTTCTTAGTGTCATACCCAATAAGCTTCAGTCTTCATGTTTTTCGGAAAAACATTTTTCCTCCTAATACACAAATAGGAAGCGAGTGGGAACTCATAATGACAGCACAATAACTGACATAAGACATAAAGTGGAAAAATTCGATTTTGCGTCACTAGGTGGCAGACCTACTGTAATGCAAGTTCCTTGTATGGAAACATATGTATTTGAATAACATTACAATTTAAGTTATTCTTCATACATATTCTGTCAGCAAGTATTTGACTCACCTTTTAAGATTTAATATTTTCCGCGCAGACGTATGCAGACCCATACAACGAGGAAGCTCTGTCCCAGTACCATCGGCTTAATGAGTACATCGACGACTTCCGGCTGTGCGAGGCGTACTACCGGGGCGGGGACTTCCGCGCCGCGGTGGAGCTCGCCACGCGGCTGCTGGAGGTCTCTCCCTGGGCCGCGCAGCTCAGGCAGCTCAGGGCGGAGTGCTATATCGCACTGGTAACTCACAACACTAATTACAAACTACCTATATTTTTTGTTATAGGTACCTCTTTGTTTTTGATATCGCACTTCGTACATTTCGATATTGTACAAGTATACAGTACATACGTATAAGTAGTCAACAATAGTACATTGTTACCCTAGGAGGGTTTGGTTATATAATAGTTTGAGGGACTAAATAAGTATTTACCCCGAGGTAAACACTGTGCTTTTCATTACGACTACAAGGAAAGTAAAAATACAATGAATTAGTTAAAGAAACAAAAAAAAATTAAGATCCGATTGTCGCTTTCGCCTATATTTTTTTGTGTCCAGCCTGCTATTCTGACATTATTTTTAATTTTTTGATCATTTGAAAACGATTCTCCCTAGGGCTGAAAAGTATTACTTTCAACCCATTCCTCAGGCAACTTCAGACCAACTTTCCGAGTATGAGTAATAAATAACATTTTTTTTAAATAATTTGCAATGATTCGTTCATTTTAGCGCTGATTTATTTGTATATATTTTATGACATCTTGCGCAGACGATGTCAGCTCCCATCAACGCATGTCTGACCATCGTTTGCACAAGATAATAATAAATAAATATTGTAGGACATTTCACACAGCGCCACCTAGCCCCAAACTAGGCAAAGCTTGTACTATGGGAACCAGATAACTGATAGAATACTTACATACTCTTCTTTATATATACGTTATAATACATGCAGAATACCCAGTTAAAATAAAACTTAGTCAATGTCACAAAAAAGTAAGTCAGAGCAAATTCCGTTAATGCCCTAGCAGGTAAAGTAGTGGCGACTAACCATCGAGGAAGCTTTATACCCATGGTGTTTCAAAAGATATGACACTTGTGCACGTAATTAATAAATAAGAGGTGATCAGCGGGTGCAAGTGACGCGGCGTCGTGTTGCAGAATGACCTGTTCTCGGCGGTGTCGGACATCCGCTCCGTGAACCGGCTGCAGCAGGACTCCACCGACGGGTACTACCGGCTCGGCACGCTGCTCTACCAGCTCGGACACGTCAGCGACGCGCTTAAGGTACTGCACTCTATCTCTTCTTATCTTAGGTTGCTATGCTCTTGACCGTTTGGTCGTGCTTCAGTCTTTTACTCAAATTCTGTCGAGGCTATTTCAAATTTCTTGTCATATAAAAAGCAAATTAAATCGATGCAACCAAGACAAACGTCACGTGCTTAAGGGGAAGACAACCTTAATTAAAAATAGTATAGTGAGCATGGGACATCTTATACCTATACAATAAGATTCCGAAGTCAATGAGGAATTTGAACAGTATGTCAATGCATAGCTCCAACACAAACTTAATGACTTTTAACATAAAATATATAACTCATTACCAGTATTTATAAAAGACATCAAACATCTAAATCAATTTGTGAACACTTAGAGATGTGATCGAAAAGTAACTGCGGCCTGCGAGGATACTTCAACGATTACAAATAATTATAGAAAACATCGCGCCGCTCCACACCGCTGCCGCGCCCTACAGGGTGGCTAGCTGGCTAGAAAATACCTTCAAGTATAACATTAATACGACCCGCAAATAATATACTAACATAGCAACAAATAGTTACCAGAACATTTCACACAGCGCCATCTAGTCCCAAACTAAGCAAAGCTTGTACTAAGGAAACCAGATGACTGATAGAATAGTTATATACTTTTTTTTTGTAAATAAATACTTATAACGCATACAAAACAAACATTTATTGTCACATAAATGTTTGTTTTGGTGGGAATCGAACCCTCACACCACTCCACACCCTACAGCTCTTGAAGCAGATATTTTAGCTAATGAACTAACAGGGCAGTCTGAGTAATAACTGAGTATTGAGTGTCTGCACTAGAATTAAAAGATGTGTGGATATAGGAAATCCGCGAGTGCCTGAAGCTGGACCCGGAGCACAAGCAGTGCTTTCCGCTGTACAAGAAGCTAAAGAAGGTGGATAAGCTGCTGCTGCAGTGCGAGGACAGAAGCGAGCAGCGCGACTTCCTCGGCTGCGCCGCCGCCGCGCACCAGGTGCTCGGCATAGAAGACGAGGTCACCCTGGTCGTGCTGGAGGCCAGGAAGTGGCTCTGCAGCTGCTACGTCAAGGTACCGCCCGCTCGTACACGTTCTCGACTCTCAAAGCCAGGAATGCGCCGATCGTAAAGCGTCTTGATTTTTTTCATAGATTGATTGATGATTGATTACATGATAAATGCTCAAAACTTCCAACTTATTTATTTGCTATAATGCAAATAAATAAGTTGGAAATTCTGAGCATTCAATGGTATCACCGTGGGTGCTCCATCGCGTTGCAGGGTCAGGAACCCGTACTGTGCCTAGGTCTTGCGCCCCAGGTGTAGGCTTAAGGTGCCCCTTTTATATTCATATTAAATCTCACCTTTACTGCCCGTGCCCCATCCTTGTCCAAGCAAAGATATGATCCTTTCAACGTTACTTTGGATACTCTTTGCAACAATTAATTTATACATGTTCTTGGCAGGCCAAGGTCTTTTTATTGATTATAAAGAGATATTGATGGCAATCCTTTCGCTCCCACTACTACAGCATATAATGTGACCACATGGTCACCATAAATGGTCAACTCATTTGTGAGGTCATAACAAGTTACACATTCTAGTTTTTTGGGAGAGCAATATGTCTGGCCTGGATGACGAAGGAGGATTTTATAGTCTTCATACGCGTCCATCATAAGAGTCCAGTCGGCGCAGTACTCTGATTGAGTAGGGCTCGCTCCTAGGGTTAGGGCTTGTTTCTAGGTTAATGACCTGTAACTTTGGTGTTATCAATAAAAGATTTGTATTTGATTTGTATTTGGTCCCAACTGAGACCTCTTTTACAAAGTCGAAACGCCTCATATGTACTTGTAGTCAATCCTTAATGCAGAAACTATCTCGAGTTCATTACACCAGTTACAACAATCATAATAAAATTCAATTTAAATTCGTTAATTTGTGCTGTATTTTTGTCTTTCCTGTTGGCATGGAACATTTTGTACTTTGCCAATGTCCAGTAACTACTACACACATACATACGCGCGGTTTGCTGCGATGCGCTCGATGTTTAAATGTATGAATACGCTAGTTGTGTTACACGAGTGTTCCGCCGAACAGGAGGAGCAGTACTCGGAGGGGCTGAGCCAGTGCGATCAGGCGCTGGCGCTGCAGCGCGACGCGCGGCTGCTGTGCGAGCGCGGGGACGCGCTGATCGGTCTCGAGATGTACGAGGACGCCGCGCGCGCCTTCAAGGAGGCGCTGGAGCTGGACGAGGGGCTCGCCCGCGCCAAGGATGGCCTCAACCGCGCGCAGAAACTGCAGAAGCAGTCCGAGCAGAGGGACTATTATAAAATTTTAGGAGTTAAGAGGTATGCCTTTTTTAATGTTTGATAAGGTAGTTTAAACACAGCACATCTGATATTAATCGAAGATGGTAAAGCACATCTAGCCTAGAATGGAAAGTGTGGCTGCCGGAACATACTGTTAGGTGCTTGCGGCAGTTTTTAAATTGAAGACGAAAGTACCCTACCACCACGCTATAGTTTTCTTACGATGTTTACCTTCACCGGCAGTTCAAGCTCATGGAGTTTGAACCCACGCGATTCGGCGTTACAGGGCTGTCGAAACTAACCGTCGAAAGTCTCAAAGTGATGAGCGCCAAAGCAGCGATGCCCTGGACTATGTTTTGCTACTCAAAGTTCTGTGTATCGCTGCAGTGGTCATGGACAGGCGTTATCTCTTACCATCTGGAAAGCTTCTCCTTTCTGGTTTAAAAACGCCGCATAAAAGTAAATGACGCTTGTTAAGTTAAAATCCGTTGGCTAGTTGCTTATAAGAGCGCGTGTCCGGCAGGACGGCGAGCAAGCAGGAGATCGTGAAGGCGTACCGCAAGGCGGCGCAGAAGTGGCACCCCGACAACTACCACGGGGACGAGAAGAAACTCGCTGAGAAGAAATTCATAGACGTCGCCGCCGCCAAAGAGGTATTATTTTATTTTTGTAGGTTTTACTTTGGCAAAATTTATCATTCTTTTTGTTCATTGTGTAAATGTGTAATTAACCATTTTTAAGTCTACAAATAATTTGAATTTGATGGTAAACACAAATAGCTCCACGTAACCAATTCCGTCTTTACTATAAAGGCACACGGGGCCCGTGCCCGGGGCCCCCGTCCTCACGAGGGTCCCGATATATTCGCTTACATTACACTTTTTTTTTTCTATTTTAGGTAGATATATAAAGTGTTGGGTATAATAAATACCTATAAGATCATAGCATAAAAATGTATACACTTTATTCCTTTCCAAAAGGGCATCAAATGATTGTGCCCGAGGGCCCCGGAATGGCCTAAGACGGCCCTGCACGTAACCCTTCATCCGGAACACGGCATTGAATTATGTTGACTGTCCCAGGTGCTAACGGACCCCGAGAAGCGCGCGCAGTTCGACCAGGGCGTCGACCCGCTGGACCCGGAGGCGCAGCGCGGCGCCGGCGGCGGACCCTTCCACAACCCCTTCCACCACTTCCAGCACGGGAGCCCCTTCCAGTTCAAGTTCCACTTCAACTAGGGCGCTCTGGACGCGCCTTTCATATCACGCACCTAACATTTGACTCGTCCTTGACAGCTAAGAGAAATCATCACAGATTATATAATACTAGAACAGTTAGCAACACCCCATATAATGTTTTTTTTTCAATTTTCATGTTGGGGGCTAGATGGCGCCACTCTCTGTGCGTGTTCTGCGTTATTTTAGCTTCATGTCGCCAAATCAATAGGTGGCGCTTCTTTTTTACTGAATTTTCGTTTGCTCCTGACCTTACCAATCTCATCAAGCTGTGACGTACCGTTAATATGCCGCCTGGTAGTAGTACGACGTAGTGGACTGTTAAGGAAGTTAATCGGTACAAAACAACAATATCATATTCAAAGAACATTGTTCATGCTAATAACAAAATTATTAATTTATGTAGATGTCTAATGTGTTTTGTGGTTTGAGACCGCATTGCCTTAGATACTCGAGTTGTTAAGGGCGAGTCGAACTGAACACAGCGGGGCCCGTGCGCCGGTCCGGAGGTTTCTACCACCGATTGTACATAATGTAACATATTTATTTATTTGGAACTTTCGTGTGATTTATTTGATCTTTTACCTTCACTCGAACTATCTTTGAACGCTTCTGTTGCGATTTAACTTAAATAATATAAGCTCCGATTTTTTAATTCACGATAAAAGTGTAAATAAAGAAACGTCATTTATGTCAATGTCAAAGTGACATTTCAGGTGTAATAAACATTTTTAGCTATTGATTTATTTTTTATATCTTACGTTTTACTACTAAAAAGGACATACTTTCTACCCTTCCCCACATAACCGTATGGAAAGGAGTGGGGCACTTCCCGCTACCTGGGCCACTTCACCACATATCTAAATATATATAGCTCATAGGTGACTGACATAGTGATCTATCAACGCACAGCCCAAACCACTGGACGGATCGGGCTGAAATTTGGCATGCGGGTAGATGTTATGACGTAGGCATCCGCTAAGAAAGGATTTTGATTAATTCTACCCCCAAAGGGATAAAATAGGGGATGAAAGTTTGTATGAAACTTTGTCAATTTTAAACCGATCGGGCTGAGACTGCATGCATAAAACCACTATGACGTAGGCATCTAGCGCGGGTGAAACCGCGGGGCACAGCTAGTACAATATATAATAGCAAAGTGTATAACAATAGGTAACTTAAAATAAAACTTAATAGCAACTATTAACAGAACTACATAAACAACACATAATGGGGAGGTAGAAACATAAGCGAGTCCAAGACATGAAACGCGAATAAACAAAATGTCGAAAAATATGTTGAGACCCCTGCAATGCCAGTTTATTTCCCTAAATATATACAATTCCTGTAAATCAATATTCAATGCCATGAAGAACTTAGTTTAACAAGTAAAATTGTATTGTTTTTTACGTAATTATGAATACGTTTAGGTTTAGTTAACATTTTTTCCGTGAATTAAAAACCGGAGTATAATATACGGATTCTGTTTGTCATAATAACTTAATAAATAAAACAATTAACACAAAAGTAATTTCGGTCAGTTTAAACTAAAACAGGAAAACCTCTGATTAGCTAAATTTGTAAATCATTAGTTTATATCCGCTTCTATCGAATATTTACAACCTCGACAGAATCGAAAACACATTGAAAATATACAAAGATTGTTTTAAATTAACTTGTTTATTTACCTCTAATTATATTTGTGCCTTCACGACTCATAAAATGTAACTTTCCATCGATGAATTAACAAAAATCACAATATTCTTTCGCTTCGAGATCTCTAGAAATTTCAATAAGTAGAGAAAGCAAATAGGCTTCCTATTCTTCCTACGCCTTCCTGCGACTTCCTAGTCTATTCTGGCAGCTCTAAGATTAGTAGCGTCTCTTTTCGTTGTCCTTTTGTTAGAAAAGAAGCGGAACGTTTTAGAGCTGTCCAATATTTAGAAGACATTATTAAATCGACAATCATATGGTCAGTAATTGGAAACAATCCAAGTACTAGTGCAAATAATCTAATTAAAATGCGCGTGCGCCATCCTCAATCAAGCAAGATCGTCACAGGTGGTCAAACATGGGCCTATTTCATAATAAATAGGGTGTTTATATTAGTACTCATTCCACTGAGGCTATAGCAATGGGCATGCCATTTTAGACAAATTGTGTTAAGGCGCGGGCTAACTTTACAATACAATAATTTGATCTTTTCGGACTTCCGTCTATTAGTAAACGGCCAAGTGCGAGTTGGCAGACTTCACACATCTTTGAGAACTTTTCTTCTAAGATGTAGGTTTCCACACGATGTTTTCCTTCGCCGTTTGTTCTTAAAATGTTCTTAATCGTTGATAGTATCTAAGTGTTCATTTATTTTCTATTGCATAAATAATAACCTGTCCATGTTGTCAGCAGTATAATTAGACTTAAAAAAAGACTTGCTAAATATATTTACTGTTACAAGTTTTGTCTTGATTTTTTACTTTTTATTCTAGAGACATGTAAACGTGGCCGGGCCGCGCCTTGCGTTAGCTTGAATCGCAGTGCTAATAATGTTAAAAGCTCAGAAAATTATTTAAAATGTTAAAAACACAAGTGCCTCTCCTTACGAATCGTTTTCTATAATACCTTGTTGATGTACAGGGTTATTTTTAACTAATTCAAAACTAAAATCTGTACTCGTGTACGTTATGTACGTTTGTTTGTCTACGACTAACTTAAAATTAACCCTTCTAGCAACTTTATTTTTTTATTTTGTATGTATGTAAATGCGAAACATCTTTTTATTTATCTGTTATAATTCCGCGAGTCTGTCGTCGGGACTGTACAATTTATATTATATGTATACAGTATTGAAGGAACAATACTCTGTAGAATAACAGAATATTGTTCTTTTAGGTTTTCATTATTTTCGCCTTTAGAAAATATAAATCATATCAAATGTTGGAGACATTGAAATTGTGTGCTCTGTGAATTGCTTCCACTGATGGCGAAACAGCGAACATTCGCGGGTGAGATCGTAACTAGACTCGGTCGCAGCGCGCGGGGTTCTGATTCCGCAACAAACTTTTAAAACATTTTTAGTTTAAAGTGATTTCATTCGGCTTTAGCGTCTTTCAGAACCGACTTCGTCTATGTGACTCGGGTGTATTTATTTCTATAAGTTATGTCGTTGTGATCCTATAACATTGTAAATATGATAGTGTTAGTGAGCTAGTGTAAAGAAGTTTTTTTGTAATAAATCTAGCTGAAAATAATGACGAGTTTGAATTAAAACACCGTGGTACTTATTATCCTTTATTTATAAACTTACGTGCTAGGTATAAATAGGTAAATAAATAGTATGTAATAACAATAAGTTACCGGAGGGTGGTTGACTATGGTAAGTCGTCCGCCCACTTCATCTTTGGCGCTCGTTGTTTTCTCTGGCGTAACGTTCTGGCGACTCGTGAGATTTCGTTGCCGAGTTTGGTTTTGTCTTCGTTCTTCTCGCACACGTACCGGTGCCGCAGCGCGCAGTCCTGGCCCCTGCAATCGAATCGTCGTTGTTCAATTAGTACAAAGCTTACAATGAACATTTTACAAGGTTTTAAAGCATGGTGATGTTAATTATTTATTTGTCTAATGACTCGTTCGGCTCCAAAGTCTTGAACATCGACGGAAAGTTGCTCGTCTGTCGGTTTTCTACCAGAGTGCGCTTCATATCTGCATGACCTAATTCCACCCTGCCCATTCTACTTGCGGACAGCCAGGAGCTTTAGTAGAGATTACAGATAGAATTGAGAGAATCACAATAAGAACCTCAGAGTACGGATCCTGGGCGTCGCTGGTACAAAACTCATTATTTTGAAACTCGATGGTTAGTCTCCACAGCCCTGTAATTTCGCTAGCTGCAGTACTTAGCGGCAAAATATCTGGTACAGCGGTGGTACCTAACCAAGTGAAAACTGACTCATTGAGGTCGAGTTATTTGAATTAGCGTGGTGGTAGGGTACTTCCTAATACTCGGCTGACTAGTTACAACCCTCAAGTTGAAAATTTGTCGCCAAGCATCTAACGATGTGTTCCGGTAGCCTCAATTGAGAGCCAGTTCCATTCCAGGCTAGGTGTGCTTTACCATCTTCGACCACACCGTCACTTAACATCAGGTGAGTTGTGGTCAAACACATAGCCTGTCAGCTACAAAAAAAAAACGCCAGTTTACTATACCTGTAGACGTATGTGTTGACAGTCGGGTCGTGCACGAGAGCCAAGCAGCGGCCCTCGCCCACCACGGTGGCGGAGTCCTTGGCGTCGGCCGTGGTGTTGGCGACCGCGGCCGCCGAGTGTGACCAGATCCACAGCAGGCCCGGGTTCAGACCGCCCGTCCAGAAGTCCGTACCTACGTATTCAACCGACACAAACAGTCGATAGTAAATTTATTCCATTCGATAAAAGTAGTTAAGCTTGAAAATATTTTCTGGGGTGCTGCAATTCTTGAAACCAAAATAAAATGCTCACGAATACTTTTTTGTAATGTGATTTTTAAATCCATTTAAAAAACAAATATCACTATCAAGTTTCATGATACCGAATGTCGTGATGCTAAGTAGATAGTGATAGTTCGGCTTGGCGCGTCTTTTGCTGAACAGAAATGTTTCAAATCGGCGCGAGCCGTCGAACAATGCAGCCTGTCCGGCGTAGTTTAGATGACGGCGGTGCGCGCGACTAATTAGTTGTCGCGTACCCTTGAGAGTCTTCTCGACGAGCAGTCCGGCAGTGAAGGATGGCTTCTCGTCGGGCGCGTCCAGTTCGAGCAGGTGCCCCTTCAGCTTGCGGCACGCGTAGTTGGCATTCTTCCAGTTGAGCGCCTCCGACGACACGTAGTAGCAGCTGGCGCCCACGCGCGTGAAGTTCGCCCGGCACGGCTCTGGAATACGTATATTGGCTTAGCAAGAGAAAGAGAGAATGCTAAAATCTAAACGCCAGAATTGGGAAACTTATCAATGGAATGACCATTGAAATTAAGTAATTTAAATGTATTGCCACTAAGTTCACAAATACGTTAAGTTACCTTCTCATATTTACTCATAGACGAAACTCTATATTGTTCACACCAAATATGATAGAAAAATATAAACTTATATTCTAGTGTAACAATTTGTCTCTTTTTTTTATACGGATAAGTCCGCGTTTGACCACCAACTCGCCTGATGGTAAGCGATGATGTGGTAGAAGATAAAGCACGCAGACTTAAAAGATACCTATTCACTCTGGCCTTGAAAAGATCGTCCTATATTTTGTTTCATTCCATTCTATGCTTGCCTGAAAGAAATCACTTTTAACGATAAAGCCGCCATTTAGGCACTACTTAAGCTTCTTGTTTATATTTAAGAGTTGTGGTGTATACAATAAAGAGTTTTTATCTAACTATTCGACCGCATCCTGTGTCCCCGCAGAATAAGGTTCGCAAGCGATTTTATATTAACTTTGTCGTATTCCTATTGCTTGCTCACAGCACCCCTTCTAAGGT
The DNA here is from genome assembly GCA_950106695.1 of Biston stratarius. Lineage (NCBI taxonomy): Eukaryota > Metazoa > Arthropoda > Insecta > Lepidoptera > Geometridae > Biston > Biston stratarius. The sequence goes on along the minus strand of OX467109.1, from coordinate 15,806,116 downwards.
CAGGTCATAATCTAGGTAACACGTTTCATCTAGAAGTAGCGACCGTGTCGGTGATAGCACAGTGGTTAGCGTATTCTGATCGCACGCCGAAAGCCGTGGCAAAAGAAAATCATAGAATAGTGGTATATAGGTTAGGTACTTTCTAGTACACGGCTAGCTACTACTTCAACTTCATAATCAGCCGGCAAACACATAACGGTGAGTACCCGACAGTCTTATACGAGAGCTAGTTCCCGTTCAAGGCTAGGTGACCAAACAATTTTCCCGTTAGCCGTAAATAAGCCTAGAGGACGTGTATGTCCGTGCTCACCAGGCTTGGCCTCCGCGCCAACCACTAAATAGTGCATATTCTCCTCCATCTTGCGGAGGCGCTTCTCCATGAGGTCGACGCGGTAAACCAGCTTCTCGATGGCGCCGAGCAGGTACAGGTCCGTCTCGGAGACCTGCTTGTGCGGCGGCGGGCGCACCTCATCTGCGCGCTCCGCCAGCGCCTGCACCGGGATCGGCTGTTGCGGCGGCGCCTGCGTGGTTACAGAACTAGCTTAGTATAAATCCTACAGATAAAATCTAATCCCATACAAAAATTGTACTACGGCAAATCGGAGTATACTTCAGGTGATTTTCTAGAGTATTGAGTATAGATGGCGCCACTCTTTGTGCGTGTTTCGGGTTTATTTGGCTTTAATGTTAAGAAGTAAGGTGCATATACTCTCGTAATATGTAACATTTGTAAGAGTTAATTACATTACTTAAATTGGGTCTTTAGAAAAACATTAATTGTTCAAAGGCCTGGCAACACCACTCAGCGCACTAAAAATAACTATCGATCACAGAGTAGACCACACACCACCGTCGACATGAATATCGTCTGTAGCGCGTTGAACTCTTTTGAACTGATTCGCTTCTGAAAACTTCGATACAAAACCGACGATCACCCCGAAATGTTTCTTTTAACACCATTCAACGAGTATTCATATTTTAAGTAATATGTCAGGTAACAATTTCCAACTTTCAAAGAAAAATACAGCTTACATAGCTCGGTTTGAACTGATCCTTGTACGGGTTGGTCGGGCGATTGACAATTTTGCCGGCGCCGGGCGGCGGTGGCGGCGTCGCCTGCCACTCGTCGTAAGGCATCGGGGCGGAGGCCTGCGCGGCATGGCTCGGCGGCGGGCCCGCGGGGCCGGCTCCGACCTGCAGCCGCGCAGGCTCCGGTCCCGGGGCTGCGGGGCCGTGCGGGCCGGGGTGCGCGGGGTACGGGCCGCGGTGGAGCATGTAGTGCCCGTGCGAGCCGTAATGCGGCGGCGGAGGCGGCACCAAGTCGATACGATCTGATACGTAGTAGCCCTGCGACGGCGGCAGCGCCATTATGCGACCTGTGGACCCGCGACCCGCGCTTGAAAATAGATATTGGTACACATTGTCACATAGAGCCATCTACCCGCAAACAAAACATGTGCGTAAAGCACTGTGAAAAACTAGATAACTTTAGATGCGTATTGCGGAGAGTAGGTGCCTACTACGAGTACGTCAGCGAGATGACCGAAGTCGAGTTGGTAGCATTAATTTGCTCCAAGGGGAATCCCATACCAGAACTTTAGTTAAATGGTACTGGCTCAGTAATTTTGGGTCGGAAACAAACCCAGCTTGTGAGTTTGTTTGAAGAACACCTTTAAAAAGAGAAGACATAATGTCTGCAGAATAATATTCAGTGCTATAAGTATTGGAATTTTTCTACAGCAGGTACAAATACCCTTTTTCCAGCCTCGGGTGTATATAATCTTATCCATTTTTTATAGATATAGATGAGATAGACGTGTTCATTCATATATTCAGGCTTTCTCTCGTTTGAGTACGCAGAAAATACAATATTTTTCTATAACGGTGGTGCAGGACCCCACAGCACACGTACCGTGCCTGGTGAGCGTGACGTGGTCGGCCGTGACCCAGTCCTCGAGCGCGGCGCTCCACGGACCCTCCTCGGGCAACAGGTCGCACGAGTCGCCGGCGTCAGCGGGGCTGCTGGTGCTGTTGTCTCCGAGCGCGCACCCGGCGACCACCAGCGCTGCTAAGTATATTGTTGGCGACATCTGTTAATGAGACAGATAAGAACCAAAATTAGAAAAAATGCAAAATGACGAAACACTAGCCACCTCTTTTATTGTTGGATGGAGTAATAACAGCATGTTAATTGGTAAGTATACCAGTGGCATGTGAAATGTTTTAATAATCGCCCATTTAGCTGAGGTAATCTACTCTGGGTCACTAAACTTGGACCTTACTCGTAAGCAAATTGACGAGGTGAATCACGCGTGTTATTTGGCATATGCCTGGATGCGAATATTTTTTAAAGACTGTTTGCTCTGGTCATCCTAGTTAGTCGACTGTTTAGTTCTAATAATTTCGATCCAAGCAAATGTTCAACTATAATGTTAAAAAGTATGAAAAATTAATAAATATTCTAGACTATTTCATACAGCGCTCATATAGCCCTAAAATTAGCAAAGCTTGCTTATGGGAACCAGATTACTGATAGAATATATAATTATATACTTTTTTGTATATTTACAAAAAAAGGTTCTTTTGTTTTCTGTACATGTTTCAATATGTTGTGCACAATAAATAGTTTGTATGTTTCTATGTATATGTATAGTATATATCACTCAAATGTTTGACCTAAGTGGGAATCCCAACAACTCTGGTAGCTACACTCCTTAAGGAGCTAACAGAGCAGTCAGGCAGGCTAGGTTAAAAAAACTTTTAGAATGTCTAAAGAAGTTTTGCTCACAATTTCTCTAGACCTTAACAAAATGATATGATCGTGGAAAGTGCACTCATCGTTTTTGATGAAGACTGAACGGAACGTGGTGGACCCCGATGACCTCGGAGATATTACGCGGATGCCCCTCACCTACATCGTTTGACAACAAAGCCCGCAGCGTGAGCGTCGCGACGCATCAGCCGTTACGCGATCCATTGAGCGGCGAGCAGGCGCGGCGCGGGAACCGGTCACCGGTTGCGCAACGGAGAAAGTGCGCGCCGTCAGCAAGGACCCGCGCGCGCTCGACTTGCATCCGCTTACTCATCATCGATGTGGTTTTCCCGCTGTCCATGCCGACTATTGTAAAAGTTTAACTTTACTGCGCACACGAGCTTTCGCTATTGCATCAAAATATTATGCATCAAAATATTATGCATCCGGTGACGAACGCGCGGTTAGTTCAGTATTATGCAAGAAAAATAAAATAATTTGACACTACGAAATTATTTTAAACGTTTCCTCTACCTAGAAACATTTTCTGCTGTCATTTTAAAACTTTCTAGTTTCTACTATGTTTTATTATACTCAACGATGACTGGTTCACCATAAATAATAATCTATTATTTAAGCAGATTTTCAGAACGTTTATTTTTCTATAGATTAAAATAGGAAAGAGCTGTTTTGGTAGCATCGAATTGTCCTGACCGGGAAGGTTAATACTTCAAAATAACAAATAGTAAACTCGTCATTTTTCATATTCGATTATTTATCAGTTTAGCTATCAAGATCATATGTCGATGAACTTTTTTAGAAATCATAGGTATTAAAAGCTAACGTATTAAAGAAAGCACCGAATTCGCTAAATAACAATGTAAATGCACAAACACTGCAGTTAAAACACAACATATACCTACGCACTAAGTTATTTAGCCTGATTACTAGATCAATAACTTGAAAGTAAAGTAGTCTATGCTTGCACTGCACATTCCAAATAAATAATCTTAATGTCAAATAAAATATTTATTTATCTATGTGAACTGAGGCACCATTGTCACAAATTTTACCGATCAAAATAAAAGCACCATGATCGAGCGAACATTCAAAATTCAACTTTAACGCAGGGACTTTACGTGATAAGCAATAATGAATAGATAAGCACAAACAGATTAAAGATTTTAATGAATACGCCCCTATGTTGTTGTACCACTAATGGAAGTATTTTCCTCGTAGAACGTGGGCAAATAATACCAATCTTATCCGATCGGGAATATTTTGACTACACCACCAAGAGTAAGTGGTAGCCTGCTTCCCATCAGGTGGAGGATGTGGCTTGCATCTATCGTCAAACAAAAAATATCAAAGAGTCACAAGTTGAACATACCTCGAATAGTTTACGTGTGGTCGCGTGTCTCAGTTCCCGCCGCGCACTTTCTCGCGCGTGTGGTCGGCTCGGCGGGCGCGGGCAGTCTGCCGAGATGGCGGGCGAAACTCGGGGTGCAAACTGCAGATATTATGGTTATGATATCCATTTATTAAGCCGCTTCAACGCTCTTACGCTGATGTTATGGCGGGTGATTAATGTTTATATTTTTGGTAAGATATAACTCGTAGAACGAAAGCGTCTATAAGTAGGTACAATTTGCGTTTGTTCAATTTATCGTTCACGTAAGTCATCATTTGCTTCAGCATCTCTCTTATTTGCTTGAGCATGACTTAGCTCAAGGTTCTAGAGCTATCATGCCGCTCCCGCTGCCGAAGATTTAGTTATTATACAACAAATGAATTTGAAATAGTGGATTTCTATTTTTTATGTTATCCGAATACAGTTTTTGATGTTATGAAAGTAACAAGCAAACTATCTTAGTTTCGCAATATGTATCTAGTCCGCCTATTTATATTTTAGCTACACCTTTAGAGTTTTGTCTACTTATAAATATTCTATAAAGTTAGTCAATGCTTTGTCAACTTCTCACTGATACACAAAAACCACATAAACTAGTTTACGAATACGATTCCACATCAGAGCAGCGAGCTCTCATAAAGATTTTGAGATATCGTTATGGCGGCATTACCATCTGTTACGGAGAAACCGAGTTTTGCAACAACTATGGCGAGCCTGACAAAACATTTCTCCTGTCCATCAAACGTGTTTGCGAAAGTGACATTTTTCGGCTTGTGGGTGTTGCTTCTCGGGCATACATAACTTAATTATGTAGGTACACCTAGTACGGTTTGTACTTACTCCATGGTATAAATATAAAAGTTCTTTGACCTGTGCTGGTTGCTTATTTCATACCTATAAAAATCCAGTCATCATCATCGTTGAGCTGTCAACCTATCATAGTTCACTGCTTGACATGTTGGATGTCCAGCAGTGGACTATGATAGATTGACAGCTTAACTGTACTCTTCTCTCATTTATTTTCTACCTCGTGTTTACCCTCCAGGTAAATACCTAATATGCTACTGAACAATCGCAACAGTGGAACTATTAATTTTAACCGGTCCCGGAACAGCAAACTCGTTGAACCATGACCTTAGTTTTACCCAAGTTTACCGATGCTTTAAGAAGAATTAGCTAGGTCAAAGATGGCGAACCAATGGCACGCGACACAACATTTTGGGTACACCACACACCAAAACACAGTGCATATTTTTTTTTTGTAATAAGCAAATAATTGTGAGTTGATAGTGTATAGTTACAATATTTTCCTATTATTCAATAAGTCAAAATTATTTGACGGCAGGTCGCATTACGACGGGCTCATTAAAATTTTCTTTAGAAAAAATAGCACATTGGTCCATAAAGATCTGCCACCCCTGAGCTAGGTTGTCCAGTATCCATCGTGGATGCTCCAACAATTCAGGCTTTATGGCAATGCCGTCTGTAACCGCACAAATACAAACATTTGATTGATAACACCAAAGTTACAGGTCGCTAGGTAGGTGAGAGATGTGCTCTCCATCAATATTGACGCTTCGTCCTGCCCAGTCCAACGCTTTAAACATGTCCTCCAATACGTTCATGAACAATTTTGGTGAGATAACGTTCCCTTGTCTAACGCCTCGACGGCGTTCGATATGTTTCGTCTGCTGGTTCTGGACTTGAAAAGCCATCGTTGCGGCATCATACAGACATCTCCACATATTGATGTATTGCCAATCTATCTGGCATCGCTGTAAAAGATTCAGAACAAAGATTTTAACCGAGTCTGATGTTTTCTCATGGTGCACAAACACCAAGCAGAAGGGCCAGTTGTAGAGAAAAGCAGTCTTCTATCCCATCTGCCGCATGGTCGATTGTATTGCACACGATATGAAAACTGGCCTGTTCTGGGGGCTGAAACTCGTCGAGCCTCCGCTTTTCTGTACTAAAAACAAGTACTTACCTAACCATAATTAAGTATTCTAGTCAAGTGACGATGTTATAATGAGACTGCTTAGACAGCACAACATCAGGTCATGACCTAAAAAATAGCACTGTAACAATAATTTAATACAGATTGCATAACGCGTTGGTACCGAGCACCTCGCGGCAGCACGGGGGGGAGGCGCCTACTTAACGTCATTATATAAAGTGCATACCTACAACTATACCACCAGGGCTATAGCGTGGGGTGTACTAAATGGGGGATCCAATCTATTCGTTTTGAACAACTTCTATCACGGGCAATACCCTAGATTTGTAAAATTAAAAGTTACCGCCACACATTTAGTCATGGGACAACGGAGTTTTTCAATGGAATAGCTAATTTTATTTGACGATTTCAAAGTTGTGCCTATAGAAAAAGTCGTTCATAATGTTAAGTACAATATGTTGGTCTTCTGTTAATCTCCTGAGGATGACGATATCGGTGGTAGCACGTTTGCCTTAGGTTCGATTTCCGTCCCGACAGTTAGTTCATGGCAATCTCGATTTGGAGAACCTCAAGAGGAAATTTTTCGCCTCCTTTGATACATTGATGATTGTGTATTTGTATTGTTTTATTTATAAATGCTATTATAGAATCTCACCGAGCTTAGTACATGTTACCATATTAAAAACGTTTATTTAGTTTTGTGATAAAAATGGTGCATATTGCAATATACTTGACCGGTTTTATTATACAGGTCAGCGCGTAGATTAGAATAGAAATTAAAACGACTCTCGTAACTAAAACATTTTAATAACAGTTTATCTTTACAACCAGTTAAATGGTCTAAATATTTTAAATTACGTACAATGTATAAATAGCTACATACAATAAACTTTCTATCTATCACACCGGGATCTGCGAATTCAATGTACGTGTGCGTACAAAAAATGAAAATTTTCAAATATTTTTCACGTTTTAATTTGATCCAATTACAAACTAATCGTGTTATACCTTACAATATCTTGATCCGCCTAAAAACAATATTTCGGTAAATTTTCAAAGTCTTAACAGCCCAGACTTACGAGTATTAATAAATTTCATTTTACAGTAACATTGGTCTCACATTAGATATTGTTAAAATATACATTCGCAAATAAGACTACGGACGATCAGATCAGCCAGGAAGACAGAATCAAAGCATCTTACCTTACACTATATTATATTTAGTCTATACATATACACAGAGTTATACTCGTACACCTACACCTGAACAACGACAAACTATCCAACCACCTCATTCGGAAATCGTTCTGGACAATTTATATTTGAATGCTAGATTTCACTAAAGACTCAATTACGAATACCTACACCAAAATGAATCGAGATTCTAATCACCGAGCCATATCAGCCTTTACAAACGTTTAGACTGAAAAGGAAATATCATAGAGATCATAGAATATCTATTTATTCTTTGAGGGTAGTTCTCCGGAAGACCGCGGGCCGCACGTACCTGGAGGTTAACTTCCTCGGGTTGATGGTCGCGTACTCGCCGTCCCTGGGCTGCGCTGCCCCCGGCGAGGCGGGGCCCCACGTCGACGCGGAAAACTTTACTGACTTACCGCAGGGCGGCTTCTCTTTCAACTTCTGGGGGCCCCACGTCAGAGACATCTGCTTCTTCTTCGCCTTCTTCGAAACCACTTTATTATTATTCTCCTCATACACGTGGTTCTTGAGAATGCCGTTTCCTTTGAAACTGTCGTCCGCTAAGTTAGTGGCGGCATAGGCGTAGTGTCTCGTGGGTTTCGGAGTAAAGTATTCCGTGTTCCAGATGAAGGAGGGTTGATAGTTGCGCGGCTCGACGTCGTTGTATAGAGGCGCGTAGGTGAGAGATCTCACCGGGACGGGCTGCACGTAGGCGTGGGGTGCGGGTGGGAGGGAATGAAGAACAGGTCGTTTTTTGGATGTTTTGTTGTTGTTGAGCGGTAGCAGGCAGACGGGAGGTCTCGCAGGCCAGACTACGAGCGGGACGGTGGCGTGGGGCTCCACTGACCTCGCAGCCCCTGGTGGTGGCGCGGTGGGCACGCGGGCGGTAGTGTGCGTTAGAAGTACACGGTGAGGTTCATGTGGTCGTGCGCTGCGCGGTTGGTGGCCTCGGGTGCCTCCGCGCTGTCCTGCACAAACCGCACGTTAGCGTTTATTGTTCTCGTGTATATTATGTATATGTATATTAAATCATTGTTTGTATTGGAAGCATAGTTAATGAGACGAATCATTAATAATAATACCGCTTCCGTTTAGTTTTTAAGGGGACCAAGAATCTCCAAAAAATTTAAATAATTACTTTCTTAGCAAACTAGTTCAACGTAGAGATTTTTTTAAATGTAAAAGTAATCAGACAAACGAGACGCTCTCCTAATGGTAAAAGATAACGCTTGTCCATGACCATTGCAGCGATAATTATATAGAAATTTGAGTAACAAACCAAAGTCCAGGGCGTCGCTGCTTTGGCGTCGTCTCAATAGCCCTGTAATTTCGCTAGTTGCAGTACTCTTCAAATCGGAACACAATAATGTTGACACGCTACTGCTTGGCGGCAGAATATCTGGTAGTGCGGTGGCACCTACCTAGACGACTTCCTGCTAAGGAGATCTACACACCAAGTTAAAAAGAAGGACACATTTTGAGTTTTAGTTTAAAACAAAAACCTATTATCGAAAATCGAATCAATTATTTTTTTTATAGCTGACAGGCTTGGTGTTTGACCACAACTCACCTGATGTTAAGTGACGGTGTAGTCGAAGATGGAAATTAAAAAATTTAAATATATTGTGAAATTACTTGAAGACAGAAAAAAATATCATTTCTATTCTCAACTTTTCATCACACATCTGAATATACATATACCTATACTCATTACACATATACCTATATCTCATGCTGCGCTTTACGCCACGCTCACGCGCTAATAGTATCGAGGAAAGTAAGCGATTTTAATTATATTCTATCATGTGGCCCGTTTGATTTCGCTTCATTCAGTCGGTGCGTCCGAATATCGGTACTGCATCTGGATCATTTAGAAACCTAACAAGTTGAGCTTCCTCTCCGTTAGAACTGGCACGACGGCGGGGCAGCCTTGAAGGCCGGTTCGACGGATGTTACTCTGTGATGCAGCTTGCCCATATTGGCGTTGAACAAGGAAGACTGTCGAAAGATGGAGAAACATAGGGAGGAGGCTCAGGCCGTGCGGTAGGCAGCCGGCGCTACCGACGATGGCGGGGGAACAGTGCGCGGCGGTTATACCTTGTTGTCGGCAGCGTCGTCCCAGCTGAGCTTCTTGACGCGCGCGGGGATGGTGGCGCTGGGCCACGCCACGCCCGAGCGGCCCGCGCCCGCGCCCAGGTGGTCCGACATGAGCGACACGCCGGGAGGGCTCGAGCCTCCCACGCCCCCCACCCCGGCCGGGCTGCCCGGCAGCGCCGGCGGCAGCGGGGCCACCTTGCTGCGCCCCGCGCGCCCCGACTGCCGCCCACACGCTGCAGCGAACAACGAAATATCCGTTATTATGTGCCGATACAGACTATTTTTTTTATCCAGTCTAAAATTGTTGTTTGAAAAGTATAAACAGCACACCATCCAATACACCGACCGCCTTTTCACACTGAAGAAATGTACTGTTAACTCACCGTTCCCATTGATTGCGTTAGTAGGCAAGGAATCCCTTAGGTCCAGGCTACTGCTGGAGTTGGCGAGGATGGTGCTGGCGCCCGCGCTCACACTCTGCAACGAACCCGAGCCGCCCAGCGCGGGCGCCAGCGCAGCCGGCCCTGGAGGTCGCGCAGGGGGCGCCGGGCTGCGCGGCGCCGGGGGGGAGGGCCCCTTCTCGTGCGCTATGTATGGCTTGCCCGCCGCCGCCGGATTTGGGGTCGACTTCGAACGCCTGCTGGAAATATGACAGTGTTACCACGAGCTTAGGATTGCTGTAGAGAGTCATTGCCAGGGGATTCAATTTGAAAACTTAGAAAGTCGCACAACTCGTGTGACGTTACTGCTGTAAATTTTTAAAATTTCCCAGTTCGCGTGCGGAGACCCAGCACTAGAAGGCACGACCGCCATGCAAGATGTCTCCAGAAGCATGTTGGACTTCTAAGGTAGCATCGAGGGATATCACAAATGAAAATTTGTTCTGCGGGATTTAATTATACAGGATGACGGTATTGGTAGGTGGCAGTGGTATCCAGTGTTCCTGCCGATCCGGGTGCTAATAACTGGTGTACGACAGTGAAACATTCCAACTTCTCCAGGTCTCGTCCACCGTATAATATATATACTGATTGCGCGACGTAGGCTTTTGTCGCTAATTGCCTACCGCCTCTCTAACAATTAGCACTTCTTAACTATTAATGCAAGTATGAACCCACAAGTGCTCCCACACGCCAATCTTACGGAGAAAATTATTTAATTTGACGAATATTGTTATCAATTTGCGGCAGCATAATATATGGCGCACGCGAGCACGGCCACCAGTGTCGCCATCTGTTGACACGGGCCTGTGGAATGTTACCTGCGGCGCATGTACAGCAGTAGTGCGCAAAGCGCGAGCGCGAGCGCGGCGGCGGCGCACGCGAGCGCGGCCACCAGCGACAGTCGCGCGCCACCCGTGCGCTGCAACAGCTGCTCGCTCACGTGCACTATCACTGGCACCGACGTCTGTGCACACATACATATATTCTTCAGTATCTTTTTGAAAAATAATATTACTTATATTATTTTTCAAAAAGAACCAACCTTGGCAAAATGCACATAGTGCGATGCCAACAATGAAGAAAAAAAAAGTACTTTTTATTCTTTTTTGGCTTCGTGCAAACGTTGAATACGTTTTTTTTGTGTCTTTAATAAAAAAGAAAAAAATACTATAATGTAATATGATAATATGTAATACATATAATGCATACTAAATTATTATTGTAAAATTAAACTAAAAATTTGCAAACAGGAGCACGTGGGCGCCGTTTCGGGGGAACTAAGTATATTTTTCAGGCATACAACAATAATAACAATAATTAAGTTATAAACAATACGAAATTAAAAAAACCAATCATCATTTTTAAAAATATTTGCTTTAATGCGTCTCGACGGAAGGGAAGACGTATAAAGAGTCGTGAGGTTCTATGAATGTATCGTGTAGTGCCGACCGACCTGCCGCGGCGGCGCGCCGGAGTCCTGCGCCGTGGCCACGACGTGCAGCACGGAGGCGTTGAGCGCCGGCAGCGCCTCCTGCCGCAGGAACATGGCGCCCGACCCGCTCACATAGAACATGCTGCAACACAAACACCCGTCACAACTAACTGTGCTGGCGGGAACAAGGCAGCCATTTCATACATTCTACCACCAGGCAAGCTAGCGCAGAAGTTTCAAGAAGTTTTTAAATATACCTACAGCATGTTTCTATAATTATGTAGGTCCCTACAAGAAAAAACATCAACTCCTCAACCCTGACGCTGCAAGGATAATGCCTACATAAACCATAAAGACTGAGGATCTGTTGATCGTGTATTGGCAGGCACGCCGCATAACTTGCAAAGTACCTACCTACCAGTAAGGCAGTAGTTACCTTATTTGTTTGTATGGGATGATGTATGTATTATCTGTGGCGGTACTAACTCGGCGTCCGGTCCCCTGAGAGAGAGTGTGACGGTGTCGGTCTTGTCGCCGTCGAAGACGTCGAGCTTGCCCACGGGCAGCAGCCCCGCGCCCGCCGCGCCCGCCGCGCCCTCCGCCGGGGACTCGACGCGGAACTCGTACTGCGGGTGGCGGAACCGCGGCTCCCACTCGTTCACGTTCACTACTGTGATGTTTATGGCCGCCGTGTCGTTCTGGAACACAAGACTGAATCTTGTGAATCCTCACCTACATGATTATATCGTTTGTTGGTGGCCAAGTGAAGATCTGATTACGTTGCTCTGAATGCCAATTAGGGTGAGACTGCTGTACTAATATAATATATTTAAGATTTAAAATGTAACCACAATAGAGTGAATAAAGAACTAGAAACGCGCACAAAATAATTAAGAAAAAAAACACGAATGACCACAAATATATTTATTTAAAGTTTGTAGCTACATAGAGTCTCTCGGGATCATGTAAGGATTGTAACATCCAACTTTGTTCAAGCATTTAAAGGTTACGGTTGAGTTAAGCAACTCGCATACCGATATACCGATATACTCGCATACAGGAACCCTAAAGATAACCATAAATTACACCCCTTTTTTGGGCAGTCGTGTAATTAGTTTTATTACATTTTTCTCGACATTTCTGCCATATTGCAATAGCCGCAGCCATGACCTAACCACGACAAAATAATTCAAAATGTGTAATTTAATATTTATTTATATTTAACCGACTTAAAAAAAGGAGGAGTTTCTTTGTATTTTTAACGTTTGTTACCCCAGAACTCCGTCATTTATAAATTGATTTGAATAATTATTATTTTTAACCGAGTTGAAAAAGGGAAGAGGTTTTATGTTCGACTGTATGTATTTTTTTTTTATTTGAAAGGGTATATACTTCAAATTGTTCCGTTTGAAATTTCATAAAAATCGCAACAGTAGTTTAATTTTTAAAACAAAATGACTGTTGCTTCTTTACACTGTAATTGCCAATAGTCGCAAACGTATTTGGGCAAACGGGACATGTATGGTCAGCGGGTAAAGAGTGTGTGGATACTGACCGAGAGTCCGTCGGTGACCATGACTTGGTAGTGGTAGTAGTCCTGCTCCTCGTAGTCGAGCGCCCTCCGGAGCACGACCTCGCCCGCCGAGTTGATCGCGAACTTGTCCAGGAACCCGCGCTCCGACACGAAAAACTGAAGCGGACTCTAGAATTATAGGCAAAAACAAATTTAGTCTGAAGTAATGTGACGACCGAGACCTGACTATATACACGCACGAGTTTATAGAACATTGTGTGCTCCGCCACATTCGACACGATTTTGCTAAGATTAAGATTTTATTTATTGACTGTCAAAGGAAAAAACTCATAAACGGCGGTGGCTACCCTTTTAGCTTTACAGAAAAGTTTCACAATAGGTTCGCTTTTAACGACATCCTGCCTGATGTTAAGCATCGATGAGGTGTAGGATGGAGCACCGATCAATTAAACAATACCCCTGACACTGAAATTTTGTTATTTACGTTGACGGTCCTCACCCGGTCCCTCGCCGCAGGCGCCGTGTGCAGGGTGAGCAGCACAGTTCCCGGCGCGGCGCCCTCGCTCACGGCCGCCGTGTACTGCTCGCGCGTGAACCGCACGCTCGCCGCCGCGGCCGCAGACTGTCGCCGAGACACGGTCAGCGTGGCCAGCGCGTACCGGTCGGGGTTGTCCACTTGCACCGCCTGGAAACCGAACCTGATTAGTCGCCCCAGTCCTACCGACCTATCGATGACGCTGCGAAACGGATGACTGACCCTATAGTTTATATGTGAGAGTATTGAGACGAACGAGACGTTCTCCTGATGGTAAAAGATAACAATGAATAAAAAAATTGTTGCAGCGATACATAGATCTGTATGAACGTACGGGTTGTTTGTACGTTTTTAATTTCTGGTGTGCACAATAAAGAGTTTCTTCTTATTATTTGACCGTTTGTGACCACGTTAGTTTACCTTGATGACGACCGTGGCTGGCTGCGTGATAGCGAGCAGGTGTTCCGTGGCGGCGAGCTGCCCGGAGTCGCGGTCTATGAGCAGCAGGTGCTTGTTGTCGCCGGTGGTGGAGTAGTGCAGAGGAGCGTTGATGCCCACGTCCTGGTCTGCCGCCGACACCGGCCCAGGGGAAGTGGCCAGGATCGTACCCTAGGAGAGAGGACACGGTTGGACAGTCTAAGTTTAACGCTAGGCGTTGAATCTGACTAAAATTAATTATATCTGTTTGGTTTCTCAAGAAAATTTGTTTTCTAATGCGATGCGACCTTTGATCACATGGTAGTATACAGTAGCTTTTATAATCTAAATTTTAGGACATGGAAGTAATGCTGAGAATTTCTAGCCGTTTTGAACTACCGTCTCTAGTGATGATTAATGAAGAACAAGGCAAGAAACAGTGGAGCTTGGCCAGCAATTTGTTCCTCAGCATTATTGAAATATAGTGTAGACATAGAAATATACCTCCTGCATATCATCTGGCAACACGGCCGTGTAGTGCTCGTGCGTGAACCTCGGGTTCTGGTCGTCTGCGTCCAGCACTTCCACGTGGAGCTGGGTGTCGTTGTGCAGCGGAGGCGAGCCCTGGTCCTCTGCCCTCAGGGTCAGCGTGAAGTTGTGCAGTGTCTCGTAGTCCAGCGGCTTCTTCACCACCAGCACGCTGTCCAACTCGTTGGCGAAGCCGAAATACTCCTGGAATCAGGATCATGTCACGGGGTAAAATCATAAACAAATTAAAATATCCTCAGAAAGAGTGCCATCTATTGGTCTAACGTTTCCCTGCTCTGAAGTAGCCGACGTCATGCGAAAATAGTCTGTTACACGCACAGAGAGTGGTGCCATCTAGAACTCTTCGCATGGTGCTAGGAAATGGACTGTAAAATGTAACTAGATTTATTCATTTTTATCTTCGTAGTACAAAAATATAACAAATATTTTAATTTAATTATTTTCCAATGTAAACCTGACTGCATGCTAATTTTCAAGGTGAGCGTTATAGCTTACGAGCTGCTATTACCTTTTTACTGACAGTAAATAGTTCGATAAAAAGATGTGGCGAAATTATTGAAGATTTATGCACATGCTATAAAAATTTCAAATAGTTTTTATAAGAGGATGCATATTGTCAAAAAAGCATTATCTTCGACATCATTTTAAAATGTTTCTTTGCAATTTTTAGTTGTTTCTTTGTGATATTCACCCATAAAGAATAATAATGAGACGCTCCAGCGATCATCGCGTTCATTGATCATCATCAATGAACGTCGTACACTCAAAGGGCACCGCTACGTGGTCTCTACTATCACGAGAGTTTCTTATCGTTTAACTTTTTTTCATAATAGATTTATAATACAATCATGCAGTCGGGCCACCTGATGGTAAGAGTAAGTTGATACCTTAAAGAAGTTCGATTGTTAGCCCGGTTGAACGATCTAACAAGCTAGTCCTAAAGAGCGTGTGGTACTAACGCTGTTGGGCCCCGGCAGCACGGAGTAGCGCACCGTGGCGTGCGGGCCGGGCTGGTCCGCGTCCGTGGCGCGCGCGGCCGCCAGCACGCGCGCGCCCACGGCCGTCAGCTCCGACAGCCGCACGCGGTACGGCGCGCCCACCCACGCGGGCGCGTTGTCATTCACGTCCCACACGCGCACGGACACCGGGATCACGAAGCTCTGGAACACCGATACGACGAACGTTGCATTACACTTAGGAGCTGTTGTTGATGAACGCGACTCCATCAAAGTGAAGAATCTTATGTAAACAAAGCAAAAATGAGCCAAAATCACGTCACTTGTAGGAAAATGTCATTTGTAGCATTTGTAATCTCAATAAAACATTAGCATTTTGCAAACGAAATGTTGAGCATCATCATCATCACCTCAGCCGTAGCAGTCCACTGCTGGAGACAAGCCTTCCCCATTGATTTTCATAAAGAGCGGTCGGAAGCGGCTCGCATCCAGCGTGTTCTTCACTAGATCGTCTAGCCAACTTGTGGCTGGAAGTTCTAAGCTGCACTGTGTTGCCGTGTAAGATTTGATCGTCTATTGTTAACACTGCGGGTCGATATTGAACATGGCTTGCACGGGCCCCCGGCAGCGGGTGTCGGCACGGTGCACGGTGCACGGTGCACGGTGCACGAGTCTCGACTGACCGGGTCGGCGGTGAGGCGGCGGTCGCAGCGCACGTTGACGTACACGTTGGAGGGCCCGCGGCGCTCCTCGCGGTCGAGCGGCCGCAGCAGCGTGAGGTTCTTGGTACCGGGCGCGATGCCCACCGCCGCACCCTTCTCCTGCACACGAAGAGTGATGTCGCCGCGTTCCGCATCCGGGTCCCCGTTCACACTCAGCGTCCCTGATACAATGCAAAACAGTGTAAAAGTATGTCATAATTTTTTAACATTCCATACCAGAGCGTCAACTAGGTACCACAACGGATCTGCTCCTGCTTGGTAGTACTAAAGAGACGTCAGTATGACATATTGATAGAAATGGTACGTTTTGTTGTTATTGCAGACCATTCATTATATTTGGAGAAACTACATCCCCACAAACGGGGAGGAATTTGTAGTTACCGATAACGCTGCCAACAGGCGAGTCCTCGCTGATGAAGAAACTCTCCACGGCGCCACCGCTCATCAGGTAGCACCGGCTATCCTGGACAGCTGCAACGCAAACATTACATTACATTAGTCAACATCATCATCGTTTTTTATCAACTGCAGTGCAGTGCTGCTTACAATTTTAATGTTAAGATTTGCAAGTGGACAGGTGACAGGTGTGAGCAAATCTACGTAACGAGCAATCCTCAAATACCTGCCTCTTTGAACGTTCACATCTAGATGAGCTGCATGAAATAAGAACAAACATTTCATTCCACGCAACGACAACTCTAGGTACACTTCCTGAACACTGGACATACATTTTTGATACTACTAACTTGAATGCAGTGGTAATATAGAAAATGATATGATGTTTACTAGATAAGACTTATTTTCGAGTAGCAGATATACAAATGTACGGCAGGCATGTTGATCTTTGCTACATGATTAAATATTTGAATCATATCTATTATAGTGGACACGCCATTCATAGTGGAAAAATGAGGTTACAGGGACACTAATCGAACGATATTATTGACAGATGTAGAGCGATCTAAAAAACAGTGACACATGTACAGAAGCAGTACCGACATCTGATCGAATCAAATTTACGGCGTGCTCGGGCGACGAGTGCAGGTGCTGTCTACTGCGGCTGAGCACTCTGGCCCCGCATTCTATCAGTGCTGACGTGCTGTCTACTGCGGCCGAGCGCTCTGGCCCCGCATTCTATCAGTGCTGACGTGCTGTCTACTGCGGCCGAGCGCTCTGGCCCCGCATTCTATCAGTGCTGACGTGCTGTCTACTGCGGCCGAGCGCTCTGGCCCCGCATTCTATTAGTGCTGACGTGCTGTCTACTGCGGCCGAGCGCTCTGGCCCCGCACTCTATCAGTGCTGACGTGCTGTCTACTGCGACCGAGCGCTCTGGCCCCGCACTCTATCAGTGCTGACGCGCTATCTACTGCGGCCGAGCGCTCTGGCTCCGCACTCTATCAGTGCTGACGTGCTGTCTACTGCGGCCGAGGGCGCTGGCTCCGTGTAGACGTGTTGGAAGAAGGAAGGAAAACCCGTGAAGGAAGCTAAGGTAAGAAGGTGAAAATCCTGCAGGTTAACACAATAAATTTGATTATTTATAAATAGGGCTGCCCCGGCAGCCTCAGTCAGAGGTAGATAATTAGTTTTAGTTTAAGGGTAGATGTTTAAGTGCATCTTAAAATACCAGGAGACTTGCAGCTTGAAAACCATAAAAAACTTCAAAATCAATTTACGAAACTAGGACGAAATGTATTCTAAAATGTCAATGCAGTTATTTTTTAAAACAAAAAAGTTTTTCCACTAACGTTTATAGAACCTATGTAAAATTTCGAAGCAATATTTTTCTCTTTATCAATACATACAATCTCGTGGTTTTTTTTCGATAGCAGCTCAGTCCAGATAGTAGTTTCTATCCAGGGCAGGGGTGAGGGCGCGAGGGAGGGAGGTCATTTCCGATCGTCGACCACCCTCGCAGGAAAATGGAACGTTTACTACATTTATATCAACTTTGTGTTACTTGCGAGGCTGATTACTTTTTAATTTTTCAGTTAGTCGGGGTATTTACTAATGAGTTTCGGTAGCGTGCCCTCGGCCTGGGTAGGAATGCGATCTACCTGTAGATGCCAGCACTTGCCGCATGCTTGTGCGAAATGTATGATTTAGGTTTATGAGAAAGCAGTCTACGCGCTTCGTTTGATGAATTTGAACGAAACATAATAAAAAAAATATCATGAGGACAACCTAGAAGATCTTCAATAGCATTCAAATAGAGTATCAATAGAGTATTCTAACCTAACCTGCACCGAGCTTCAGTGATGGGATATCAAATATTTATAGACACAGAAAAACAGTAATTTAGTTTTATGTACCTACCTATTCTTAAAAGTACTGTATACATAAATTGAAATAATATACCTACATATTCTTTTGTTACGAGTTACTATGTTAGGACTTTATAAAATTCTTATTATAAACAGGCTTTTATTTGTTCCCCATCTCGCCTGATGATGCGGTGTACCATGGAGCACGCGTGCCTAGAAGACACCGATTCACTCGCATTTCTTATTTGATATTTTTTTATTCATCAGAAAATTGTTAAACATGTAATTAATCTTATATCAACCATCTATTTATTATTATACACTATTTTGGTTTAAAAATCATACTATTGAAGCTATTTTGATGAAGTTTCTATGGGACTAACGTGAAAGTATATCCTTTCAAATTAAAAATAATTTTCAAACAATTTTTTAAATCTGTTTATAAATAGAGGGAGCTCTGAGGCTCTCTAAAAAAAATACAACCGAATTGAAAATACGCAGGAAATTGCACAACATTTTTTTGTAATAATTGATTCGCGAGATGTTGATCTTTAACCTTCGACTTTCATCTTTCCGCTCTCGACCCATCATCATAATAAACATCACGACAATCAGCCTTTCCCCGCCAACTACCTCCACACGACTTCACCTTTTTACATCACAAGTAGCCATAGATCACACGCATGTTCCTACGTAAGCGGCGAATTAAAATAATAGCAGTGAATTATTCAAAAGAATTCTCTAATTTTAGTGAAAGTGATATACATGTACGGAGTGGCAATCAAACTAAAGGCAACGGATGCTCGGTGGTCACTGGGTGGACGGTGGACGCCGTGCCGGGGCCCGATGCTATCTCGTGCATTGAATACAGCGCATATACGAGCGAACCCACTGACCTAGAGTCACTCCGTGAAACAAACGCCATTCAAGAGCCTGTCTACGGGCTACTGCGAGTCAGTGGGCACCCCGGAGGGTTCCGGACTTCCACTATACAGTTTACTTTTGTTTCTTTTTTGTTATTACAATTGCAAAGAATAATAAAAAATTTACCTACCTGTTATATTTACACATTTAAAAAAAAACAAAATCAAAAGTCATTTATTCAGTTTAGGCCCTGGTAAGGCACTTATGAACGTTAAGTTACATGTTTGAATCTACCACCGGTTCGTAATTACACTTCAACTGAGAAGACTCCGGCAAGAAACTCAGCAAGGCATTTTGTCGTTTACATATATCTTGCATACTAGAAAAACGACGTAAGACTTTTAACCGATCTTATTACGGTTAAAAATATAGATAGTAACAGTACAGGCTAAAATACATGTAACAGGGTACCCTTCTGGTACGGAACCCTAAAAAGTACTAACAAAGTACCAAGTTTTTATGGATAGATTCTGCATTGAGTAAGCTTTAGTTGCAGGTCATTCCTCCTTCGTAGCTACGAGTACCTCTTGAATCGCAAAAGATTCCGCGACTTTGCCGATCGATACTAACTTTGACCTAGGTCTCCGCGTTGTATCATACGCATGAATTTGCATCAAACTACTTTAAAAGTTGACGCCCTGGCTCTGCGGGTGACGCTGTGAAGTAATGAAGGCGCGTAATGGATGCGTGCGTTCTCTGGAGATGAGGATGACAGCAGGGGCGACGGCATGACGCGGTGCGCACTGACCTCGGGACCTTATGGAGAGCGCTATGGCGGCCACCGTGGGCGGCGCGCCCGCCGTGCTGGCTACGCCGGCGTCGTCCTCCCGCCGCAGCCTGCCCGCTGATCACCACAACACAACCACATCATCTACCTGATCTACCGACATAAGTTCTCTGTTATGCCTTCGTGCGTATTGTATATGTAGAGTAGTACACACACAACACACCTGACGATGAACAATTACGTTAACGTAATATAATTATTATTGTTATTTTACTCTTACCTAGCATTCCAGTTATATGCTAAGCAGTTACAATTTTACAATTTTTGTAACAATAAAATATTTTGTTTTTGTTGTTGTCAGAATCGATTTGCCGCTTGAAGGTCTCCGACTTGGCTCCTCGGTTACGGTTACAGTGCACACATCCAGGACCGACAGCTCAACGTGTCATCAGAACTACGGTAGCGTTGTTAACATATAAGCTTAGCCACAAAAAAATTAAGTAGATAAGTTTTTTGATCGACTTTTGTTAGACGCTCTTTGCTTTGATTGGCTGAGTAGTAAAATGTGTCAATAGCGGTGTGTAACGTCTCTCTTTCACGGCAGGTGGACAGCGGCGAGCGGGGCGGGGCGCAGCGGAAACGAGTCGCAACAAACCCCTGGCTTCCGGCGCGGGCGGCCCGACCGCGGCACCGAACTAGGCCGCGACAACACTCAGACTGTACGGATATTAAGGAATTTGAAACGCAAATCATGGAATTAAGAACAACCCAGTTGTTTATTCTTTAGGTTCGAAATTCCGTTCCTCTCCCTTAATGTTGTTTTGTACCACTAAGTAAGATGTCTCCTTTTACAACTAGTACCTAGTTGACCGAGCATTGCTCGGCTGAAAACATGGATAAAACGACATTTTCTGAAAATTAAACCTAACTAGATCGATTTTTCGCCCCCGAAACCCCCTGCATACAAAATTTCATGAAAATCGTTGGAGCCGTTTCCGAGATTCATTATATATATATATATATAAAGAATCTGAGAATTGCTCGTTTAAAGATATTAGATTATGTATCAATTCTAGAACTATACAATAAGCATCGTTGACAAACGAGACAGGCCAGCTGAAGGTAAAACAGGTGGCTTTAAGAGTCGATCCTAAGATTTTTATTTGTATTTCTTGTTGGATTTGTGGTGTGCACAGTGATAGTGTCCAAGTGTCTGATATAATCATGCATTAGCATCAATTGTAGTAAAGCTATATTTAAGTTCTAGAAAGGCGGATGCTTTTAACAATCTGTCTGAACGCTCGCGGTTCCGATGGAATCGCAGGTCTGCCTGCTCTGCGACGATCATTTCCGATCTGATTCGTCCGCTCATTATCGTGTTAAGTGAATATAAGTACGGGTATTACGGGATGATGGGCGGTTTCTACTTTCGCTGCGGCGAGAGATAGCGCTTATCTACTTCAAACATCTACGCAGCATTTAAAAAAGTACTTGGTATGGATAGATAAACTAGTTGTTCGCGAACTGTGACCCGGCTGGCTCGATTGATTTTTTTCATATACTAGACTATCTTTTTACACGATTGCCTAAAAAACGAGTGTAATGTTTTCGGGAATGATATGTGTAAGTTTCTTTATTCCACCATAACTATGAAATGTCTGACAAGATTTGGATGCACGAAATGTGTCGTTAGAATGCCTACATCATTCTGAGTGCCACAAGTTATATTTTTTTTGAGAAAACTATATGGTGACATTTTGGCTCTATTTTCAAAAGTGAATGAAAAAACGTTTTTCTTTTATATATAATTTTATTAAATTATATTGTACCCAAACGTATTCTCAGTAGGTTATTTTAAAAACAAAAAAAACTTATATATTAACTTATCGATAAAATTTCATAAAGTTTAAATTAACGGTAGGTACTTAAATGAGTTATAATCGGACAGATATTACGGCTTACTTAAAAACTGTATTTTCAAAGAAGTTTTGCTAAGTACTAAGAAAGTTCGCATGCTTTCGAATCGGACAAATTACATTCGGTTTACAAGTTACAAGTATCAGTAAAGGACTCAACAAAATTTTTAACATTTTTTTAGGTATTATTATTCAGTACCAGGTTGACCGAGCCTTGCTCGGCTGAAAACACGGATAAAACGATGTTTTCTTAAAATGAAACCTAGCTAGATCGATTTATCGCCCCCGAAACCCCCTGCATACAAAATTTCATGAAAATCGTTGGAGCCGTTTCCGAGATTCAGAATATATATATATATATATATATATATATACAAGAATTGCTCGTTTAAAGATATAGATTAAAAAAATATGACCGCCATAAGAGTTGAGCAACGATGAGGTTTGTTTAACGTTATCACTGCAATTGTAAAAAGAACGAGCGAATGTATTCCAGGTGATAGAGGCAGGCGATCTTTGTTTCTCTTTCTTAGAAACTGCGGGCTTGCGAGTTATTAGTAATGTTGATGAGCAATTACCTTAATGTTATTTGAACTCTGCCTTACTTTTCGAGTTAAGTTTTCCAGTAGCAATAAATCAATCGATCGCTTATTCTGATATAATTATGAACTGTGATTGTAAGTTACGCTGATAACTTCGTACGCAAAAAAACATTCAATCTTTGTGTTCTTGTTGGAATGGATGGCAATAGTATGAATAGGTATTCATTTTCGAGTGTTTTTAAATTATTTGTTCAGAGTGAGTAACTGAATGGTTCTTTGATATAACACCCATCGTTCAAACATATGTTTGGTCGAGGCCGGAGATCGCGTCTAAAATCCTTTTTTAGTTAAACGCAGTTGATTGTGTTTGTGAGGTATAAGACAAGTGCTGCAGGCGAAGGGTCGCGCGCTGCCATGCGTGCTTCCTGCGGCCAGGTGGACGCCGCCAGAATACGTGCCAGTTACTGCACCGGCCACAGAATGCGTACTAACTGCTACTGCATCTGAATACTATTCGACGTCTGTGACATCGACGATGGAATAGACGCCAGGCACGATAATGCCAGCTATTTACAATAGGTTGCGGTGGCCGGCTCTTCCGCTAAAACTGTAATCTTCCCAACCAAAGGCAGACATAATTGAAAAAATATTATATTTCATTCGATTCATAATCTATATCGAATTCGATTTAACCACAGCGCCGCTGCGAGTTCGAGTCCGAGTTCATTTACAAACTGTTCATTAGCGTGTCAGCAACAGTTGGAAAGCAATCAAGTCGCAATCTAATATCTCTTTATAGGAGAGAGTGTGTCCAAATTCCGGACGAAAATCTGAATCGATCCAATTATTTGCAACGCTTTTGTAATTCGTACGGCAAATGATGTAACGGTGCTCCGCTGAGCAGCCGCCGTCCCGGGAGCTCCTCGGGACACGTGCCATGAACTTGACATAAACAATTAAACATACCGTTCCTATAATAATATGGATTCTTGCGGGGCGTTGGTTTTGTTTCGATTTATATAACAGTAAAGCAAACATAAGTGTGCATGCGAAAGAGCATCAACACGAAGAAGGAAGGCTTAAAAAAAAAAAGTCGGCAACGTATTTGTGGTGCCCCTGTTATTGCAGTTATCCATAGGCGACGGTGATTACTTACCGTCAGGCAATTTTTTTTATAGATTTCCTATTTTTTGTAAAGGTAAGTAAGGTACATAGAGTAAGAACTACGAATAATCGAGTATATAACAGAATCAAAACATAAAGATTGTATTGTGTGTGGTGAACATAAGGAAATGAATTCTACAACTAGTTAGTAAAGGAGAGGAAGCAGTCGAGTGCTGAATTAACAACTATTGTCGAGAGAACAATGGACTTCCGACGCGCCAAATACCTTTGCGCAAAATGAGGACTCGTACCCGGCCGTACCCGTAGGAGCGAAAAAATGATCTCCGTACTTCATATACAGAGTGGAAAAATTAATAAAGAGTTAATTTCACACACGTGAAGGCTAACAGACAGTAACCAGAATGTAACGTTGCTGTGGGGTCTACCCCTGTATAACTAAAATATTTTAAAACTCAAAGATTATTATTTTGTTTCTATGTAAAAGTAATGAGACGAACGAGATGCTCTCCTAATGGTAAGAGATTACGCATGTCTATAACCATTGCAGCGACATGCAGAACTTTGAGTAATAAAACAAACTTCAGAGCATCGCTGCTTTGGCGCTCACCACTTTGAGACTTTCGTTGGTTAGTCTTGACAGACCTGTAATTTAGTTTTTTTTTATGTTGACAATATTTTTATATATTGCCCATTTTTTTTTTTTGTCATTGAAATGTTATCAGTATTGTGACATTTTTAATGATAAGTTTATTTGATAGGTATTTGAAATGATATTACGGATTTTGATTCGTAACTTTAGTGACATCAATAAAATATTTGTAACTGTATTAACAATATTCATAAGACTTGTTTCAGAATATTCTTGAAAATATTTACAAGTATTGAAAAATATATTTACAATTTGGGTTCTAATTACTGCTGCAAATTGATGGCAAGCAGTTTTTACTGAATTCGCATTATCGTCATGAATGTATAAACAATTAAACATACGTATCTATTTATTTCATAACACACAAAACAGAATGCAATAATATTAATTTCAATACAATTCAAAATTCAATTTTCACATCTGTATCACATTCCAAACGACCAACGTATTTATGTATATTGCTTTGAATTATCGAAAGAAAAGTTTGCAATAACACCAATGTCACGTACGAGCGATTGTGGACAAGATTTCATCATGATGTGTAAAAATAATTTAATATTTATCTAAACGTTAATATTTGAAAATAGCACTATGTGCGACGCCATAATCCGAGAAGAAAATAAGTATCACACACCAGTGTTGATTAGCTGTAGGAAGTTCTAGGTATTGATGCCGATGTGGGGATTATCGCCGCAATAAGCTTTGCGACAATGTGCACACTGTAGTTATTGCACCACACTAACACTACGTCACCGACATTAAACTGTGAGGTACAGTAGCGCCTTTGTCACCATTTAGCCATAACATTTGGAGTTAGCGCTAAATGGAAGGAAACAGAGACCCGACCTCCTGCCGACAAACAATAGGGAACCAACGATTCGCTTGCAAAACTACGGATTAGAACTATTGCATAACCTATGGAGCGAAAGACTGCTGCAAGCTGTGGCTATATGGAACATTTTCCGAATGTTGAGGACACGCCGACGTCAAACGATTTGACGTAACAAGCGTGAAAATAAAACGACTAATTATGAATACTCCATGCAACAGCGTCTACTCCGGCTGGCGGTTGCACATCGGAAACCGTCCGCTGGAACCGGCTCGGCTGCAGCTACCTATTTGATTTTTTTCTATTTCTACAAATCTTCCGGCAAACGCAGGAACTCTGTTTCATTTTTTAACACGTTCATTTTTATTTCCGCTCACGCCCGCGCCTTTCTAACACTTTTTGTAGATGTAGGAAAATCAGGCACGGAGGCATTAGTTATACATATGTAGGTAAACATATACGTATCATGATAGGATTAAAGCATTTTTAAATTTAATTTAGTCAATTATACGAAATATCGTGTAAGGAGTATGCCGGTGAATCAGGGCGAGCGAGCTCGATGCGGCCGTCACGCGACCGGCCTGTACTTCGTTAATTATGAATTAAAATATCGCGCGTTCGGATTCCCCCCTGAAAATATTAAGAGGGTGAAAGAGCTTACCTCTTTACTACTCTATTTAAATGGAGACAGATTTAAGGTGATTTAAACATATAATCTGAAGGATAACAAATATTTTTTTAAACCTTTCATCGTCATCATTAGCGACCATCTTTCATAGGCTTTTTAAATGAACATGATTTTGCGTTTTTAGTTCACTGAAATCGAGACAAATACTATTATTAACCGAATTCAAAAAAGAAGGATGTACTCAATGCGACTGGTTTTTTAAAATGTTTCTTACCTCATAACTTTTGACTGGGTGAACCGATTTTGATGATTATTTTTTTTTTGAAATGTGGTACTTCCCGTGTGATCCCATTTTAATTTGGTCCAGTTCTGACAATGGCATCCATAAGAAAACCATATGAAGACGGTTTTTTTGTAAAAAAAATATTTTATATATATGTTTTCTGACACTCCACCCATGGCGTGTACACTAAGTTCTGCTAATTCCCCCTGGCATCTGTCATACGTGTGTGACCTATCACAATACTTCACATGTTGGAATTGGTAACTACAAGTCTGGCTTTTTGATGACTCCTGGACGTTAGTCGCGGTCGGCAACGTGAGGCTGGTGACTTGAATTAACTTACAAACATTAAAAGCTACCACGAGGACTGTTAACGATGTGATACGTTGGTAGCTAATAGTGTGAAGGGTGAAATTATTGGTCCGCCCGCCAGTCGTCCAGGGCCGCTCTAGTAGACAAACTGATTTTCAATTGAACAAAAAGCTCTCCAAGAAAACTGTCTCCAAATAAAGGATATCAAATTTAAATGTAACCCCGGGCGCCAATAACCCACGCTATGTCGCTGGATTGGTCACATATCAGACGTTTTTAAGTTGAATAAAAACCCATAAGGTCCTAGAATAGCAAATATAGAACAGAAGCAGCTATATGCTGGGTGATGCCGTAACACACACATGAATACATTTGTCGGCTTATCAAGCAATGTGGGCAATATAAATCACCTCTCCAGCTGTCTTGCATTCTGCGGGCTTCCCTGCTCGTGCATGTACACGGACACGTATAGGTCTGCTTGGTTATCTTTTACTTATTTTTATAGTTGTTTTTATGTTTGACAGGCTAGTGTTTGACCACAGCTCACCTGATGTTAGGTGATGGTTTGGTAGAAGATGGTTAACACACCTAGCCTGGAATGACACTGGTTTCCAAGTGAGGCTGCCGGCCTGGGACACATCGTAAGGTAGCTAGTCAGCCGAGTAGAAAACATCCTACCACCACGCTGTTTTAATTCACCGGTAGCATAAGCTCATTGTTGAAGTTTGAACCCACGTCCGACCGCGCTAACCACTGAGCTATTGTCTCTACTAAATTGATGCCAGTATCCTACGATGTCTGGGCAGTGCGTTACAGTTACAGTGCAGGCCGGGCCGCGTGACCTCGTAGTGGACGGCTCGGCGAACGACCCTCCGCGAGGCAAACAACCCCAGCGAACTGTGTTTACTCACGCTTTACCGCTGCTCGTACCTTGTCACTATACACATTCGAAGGAATCCCTTTAGAAACACGACAAACTAATAGGAAAATATTTATATGCAAAAGGTTCTACAGTAAAATCTTTCTCGGTAGTACAGTTTTGTAGTTCGACTCGGATTTATTTGCTGACACAATTAACTTAATAGCTCTATTGCTTTATTTTGATATTTTAATCGTTTTAATAAAAGTTCTAATATTGGGAAACGGTACTGAGGTGTAGGAACTTATGAAGTAGACAAAATGTGACGTGAGATTTGACAAATAGAGGAAGTCGTTAAGAAGAACATTATTTCTATCTTGTTCAACCTAGATTACCTATATGTTTTATTTCAGGTAGTAAGTAAGTCTTACTGGGAAACAAAGGCGCGCGGAGTTGCAACACTGGATTCTTCAAAAGGCGTGCTAATAGAATCTTAATAGGTCGGCAACGTATTGTATGTAGTGTCTCTAGTATTGCACACATCCATAGGCGACAGTGATTGCTTACCATCAGACAACCCGACAGACAGAAGACTACACAGAGCAGGATGGATAATTTAATTGCAGATCTGTGGTCTATAATATTTTTAACAAAGCTCCATCCTGCTGACCTATATATCCAAGAGGGTGCGTCTAAGAGTCACCAGCTCAATTCGCGGCCGCTCCACCGCGTCGCGAGTCGTGGTAACAAATCACTCGTCGCGCGAGGGCTGGCGAGCCCGCATTATGAATAGCTAATTTCTTTAAGCGGATACCTTACCGCTGACCTGGAAACCGCCGCCGACTGGTGCTGACTAATGTGATTCTGCCCCCTTGTTATAATCACCACGACCGCCGTGAAGTGGCTTCGCTGTTTTGCTAAACGCGAGGATCTTACGCTATTAGCATCAACTACGCTCTGTTGGATTTAACGCTTCCACCTATATTTTGCAGTTCCATTGAAATAGTGACTCACGTTACTTCTAGAAACATACACCATTAATATCACTAGTGTGTTATTGAAACGCGTGTGAAATATGAGTAATTACTGAGCCCTAGTTTTAAATAACGTTAGATACGCGAGCACGCAATCGATCTGATAGCTCGGATCAATTGGAGTATTGCATCGGGACATTGCCAATACAGTTACCGATACTGGTTACAGAATACAGATCAATTAATCTCTTTCGCAGCATCGACCTGCAGTTAGTATAGCAGCCGAGGAAACCGCGCACCACCGCCGATCGGGTCACGCGATATGTGACGGTAATATGGTCCAGTGTTTGGAAGGTCTTGCCTCTCGGTGTTCCGTGTCGTACGGCCATTGCCTTTCCATTCGCTACACTTTTGCTTTCAGTTCAAATAGCTCTTTGAGCCCTACACTAGACAACGCCAATGGAATCTTCTCAACTTTACTTAAGAAGGATAGAGGTATTTCGCACAGCTCGGTGGTATAAATATGTTAATACCCGACCTCCACGCCACCACTACCGTCTACCAACGCGTCCTCTCCTACGTGAACTTAGACTAGTGGACGGTTGTCGTATTTTGGTTAAGCAAAATTCATTTATTTTTATCACATAACACGTGCGTGATTTGGTCGACACAAATTTTAGGATGAATAAATCTTTACATTTGGGTTTGATCATTCAGATATTAACTGTATTGTTTGATCAAAAGCACGGAATGACGTAGTAAACAATGGAAACGGTATCCTATACAGTGCTTCCTCCGTGACCTGTCACTTGACCTGACTTGTGGTGAGTCATGAAGTCAAGACTGGTCTAGAAAGACGATAATGTTCTATGGTAATTTTTTATAGCTCCAGCTTCCGATGATTGTTTACACTTATGTTCAAATTTTTATAGGTGCTTATATGGTTTCTAGAACAAAGACATTTGAATGTCTCGATCTTGAATATCAAAAACTACATATATTGATTTAAAAGTTTATAATTTTATTTAGTTTACTCAAGAGCTTTTGTAACTGTGCTACGGTGTTGCTTATTTCATGTAATTGAAACAGTCCGAGATGACAAATGTTTTCCAGTTCCTCAGAGCTGGAAATTTCGACCATGAAAAATGGCAAATATCTAAAGATTCCCGTGAAAAAAGTGTGGGTAGAATGGAAATTTGTGTGAAGACATGGAAACAATTCACACTGATGGGCAAAAAGGTCTACTTTCCTCTAGCTGTGTCCGCAACTCTGTGCGCGTGGATATTCGGTAAGGGCCAAATTATTATAAAATTGTTTTCTTTGTTTCAATTAGTTTAACTTTTTCGTTTGTAATCGGCGAAAACCGCAGTTAAATCGGTTAAGCCGTTTCTGAGATTAGCGTGCACAAACGCACAGAAAAAATATATTTTTTGGCCTCTGCAACATAAGTACCACGTGTAATTTTTTATTTTCTTTATAGATTTAACGTACAGATACGCCTCGTTTCCGATTTAATTATATGTATAGAATAAGAAAGATGTCTTAATTAGGAAAATTGTGTTCTTTTAGAAGTTTTATTTTATTATGCGTTTGATCGCATCTTTCTTCGATGGAGCATGGTTGCCTAAAATATACCAATAAAAATAATTTGACCTCCTGATGATAATAAGCGAAGTTGTTGCTGAGTATGGAACATCCATTTAGAAGACATCAATGAACTTTAAAAATGCGTAGGGTGTCGTTCTCAGCAAACAAAGAGGCTGCATCAGCAGTGAGTTTGAGTTTTATGACGTGATGTGTCGTGGCGTGTTGTGTGGTGGGCGGTACCTTGCGCGTGCAGGCCGGCGGCCATCAGCAGCAGCGCCAGCGCGCGCGTGGGGGCGGGCATGCTGCCGCGGCCGCGCCGGCACCATGCCGCGCGGCACCAGCCTCCGCCGCCGCCCTGACAGATGTCATTACACTTTATATCTCTATACCATGAACACTTTATATCTCTAGAACATGGGCAAAGACTCCTTGGTCTCAGAAATTCACTTGAATCACGGGAACTAGACGTACACGAACCCTTTGATTTATTTATAAAAACCCTTTACAATTATAACTAGGTAGGTACATATATGTTTACTGTAAGTAGTAGAGCCTCGGTATTGAGCTGATTCTGGCTCGAAGGACCAATTTTGTGATAAATATTGTATCTAGTTGAAAAAGGTCACGGACACCAGTGTCTGTGGAGTGGCCCATTAAAAAAAGTATTGAGCTGGCAATGCTGTTCACAGCTCTATTTAAACATGTGAAAAAGGAATTATAGGAACTCGAACTCTCAATAATGCATCCCCGATAGTATACGTTTTGCTTACTGCATGGTAATCAAATTAAAAGCCTTGGTACTTAAGGATCCAAGTTAATGATCATACGATATTAAATCGAGAATCACGTTAAGCCTCCATAGGTCACTCGAGTAGGACTATGTTAGACTATGTTCTAGAACAAGAATAATTGATATATAAAATTAATAATCTACGCAAAGATTCTACCACTTACATTCGCAGAAGATTTCTGTGGTCAGATTGTACCAAGGATACCAAGATTCGTTAGTTAGATCTATTCATATTTAGTTCAAAAGTTTTCAGAGAGCGCCTACATGTGTAAGAGGTATTCGTAAGTTATTAGCACGTACCGTTTTGTTAGGTACACTACTACAGCATGTCGCGCCAAAACGAGCGTTGTCTGCTTGGTATACTGGATGCACTTATAGTTTGGGATCTGCAACAAGCAAAACTTAATCTGAACTACTAAACTTCTTGAAAAACTTAACTTTTTACTTTTAATCCAGGCTGTATA
Source organism: Biston stratarius (assembly GCA_950106695.1). NCBI lineage: Eukaryota > Metazoa > Arthropoda > Insecta > Lepidoptera > Geometridae > Biston > Biston stratarius. Next base: position 15,775,241 of record OX467109.1, on the reverse strand, counting down.
TTGTAGAAAAAAAAAACCCATATTGTAGAAAAAAATAAAATATATATATATATAATATTGTATAAATTCAAGTTAATAAAGGTCACGGACCCCGGTGTCTGTGGAGTGTAATTTTCTAAAAAAAAAAAAAAAAAAGAAATCCAGGCTGTATGAATATTGCATTCTTATCATCCCACTGCTTCGCACAGAATTCGACTAATATTAGTGCGGGCCAGCGAAATCATATACGCGGATACTCTCCGGATATGTGAAGGATTGTTCAATGTTTGCCTGCAGTGAAACGCCAGAACAAGTAGGCATTTTTCAAAGGAACGTTCTAGAGATCGAACTCAATACCTCACAATATGACTCACGTCTTTTCTCGACTGGCTACACTTCGGATACAGCAATGAATGAAACAACCAAGTACCTACCTACATTCATGCCTTAGCTGGCTGGCGGAGTGCAGATAGGTCGGTACGAACATCGTCTGCTTCCAAATTGAACGTTGTGTAAACCTCATTTCCTAACGCTTAGACGTAAGATAAACAAGATAATTAGCTTCAGTGCTATTAAACTAGATGTAGTTGTTGCAACTCGGCTCGTGCAGGCTGCGAGCACGGAGGCATCGCCGGCGAGTCGACAACCTCACTCTATTTAGAAAGCGTAAAAACATCAAAATGGCAACGCAACGATCGCCTCATTTCGCTTTCTTCCACGAAGACTGCTTTACATGTGAGCTTGTCCGCACTCGCCGGTTAGACATGGTTACGCTGTATGGAACGCGAGGTTACGTCCGAAACTCGGTGGCTGCAATCGAGAGCGAATAATGGACGAGATTGGGTTCGACGAGTCTGCTCTGAATCTAGTGAAACGGGTATCAAAAAATATTTATACTTGCGACATTCATTTATTGCAATCTTTGTTTCAGCTTTAGGTATAAATGCGTTCATAAAATGTTCACCCCTGTATAAGAACAGAACAGAAGCGCCGAATTCAAAATGACATTCATAACAGTCTGTTTTGATCCCCTATTTCGGCTGGCTCAACTCGACACTGAAGGCAGACAATAGTGTTGTATTTCATCACCATTCACCAGTAGCAATAAAAATAACTAAGCAAGGTTATAAGTGCATCGACATCGGCACAATATTTCGTAGATTTACTTGGTGGTAGATCTCCTTAGTAGGAGGTCTTTCGGATAGTTACCACCGACCGATTCTGCGGCCAAACAGTAGTGTGAACAGTACTGTGTCTGAAGGGTACTGCAGCTAGCGAAATTACAGGGCTAACCATCGTAAGCCTCACAGTAATGAGTTTCAAAGCAGTGATGCCCTGGACTTTGTTTTGATACTCAAAGTTCTGTGTATCGCTGCAATGGTCGTGGGCATGCGTTACCTCTTACCATCAGGGGAGCGTTTTGTTCGACTCATTTATTTCATATAAAAAACCGGCCGAGTTCGAGTCGGACTCACGCACTAAGGGTTCCGTACCATTAACATAAAAATATATAAAAACGGCAAATAATCACGTTTGTTGTTTGAGCCACCTCAAATATTTATTTTATTGTTTTTTAGTATTTTTTGTTATAGCGGCAACATAAATACATCGTCTGTGAATGTTTCAACAATTTCAACTGTCTAACTGTCACGGTTCATGAGATACAGCCTGGTGACAGACGGACAGACAGACAGACGGACGGACAGACAGACGGACAGCGGAGTCATAGGGTCCTGTAGTAGTAGGGTTCCGTTTTACCTTTTGGGTACCGAACCCTAAAAAGGGGTATCTAAACAAAGAAAATAATTATTTCAAGTGTGTATCTACTCGATTAACTAGAACATTGTTCCTACGTGCAGTACTTGCCAGCAGCTGACACGAGGACAGTGATCAGCGTGGAGAAAAACTTAATGAGCAGATAAACGAAATGTTGTCTCCATTGTCAATTAATTGTCTTCTGCGCCGCGTGTGCGACCGTGGCTGAGTAACGTCAGTCAGTACCTGGTGATCCAGCTTTGCTCGGTGTATATAAAATGTAACTATTGTGTAATGAAAACTCGGAGAACGCGCTTTTCCAGAGATGAGACTTAAATCGATTTTTCACCCCCAAAGACCACCCTATAGCAAATTTTATCGCAATAGGTTAGAGCTGTTTCGAGATCTCAAAACCAAAATATATGTACAAATATTACTCTGAAGTTGTGCTGAAATTGTACCATCTTAAAAAAGTGTTTTAATTTTTTTATTTGTTTTTTATTCTTTATATAAATACATATAACAAACAGACATTAAATGTAAGCTAAATGTTCGTTTGTCAGAATTATAAAGGTAATATCCACCTTTGGACCACCTTTGAGCATGTAACCCTTACTTCGCTTTTACTGCCTCGTAGCACAAATTTAATGAGCGACTCAATAAATTTCTTCGAGTGGTTTATATTCATGGAAGATTTGTAGCAAATCCCAATAAAATGAAGTGAGGATAAATTTATAAGTAAGACAAAAATCGGTCCGAGTCTCCGAGTCCATGTCTCGGACCAGCCTCGAGCGGTGTGCTATGTACTGCGGCGGGCCGGTCACGATGATGAAGTGTGATCCATGCGTTTACGACATTTGGAAGGTAGAGCGTAGAGTGCGCACGTTCCGCGCCGGCGGAGGCGCGGGACTGCGGCCGGGGAACTCATTCGGAACGCGGTTACGGTAATGTACGGAGAACGATACCACTCCACTGCCGACGTACAGACACTTGCAGCAGATGCAGGCTGCTCCGCGCCACTGACGACGTACTTGTACAATTTGTACATCTTATATTTGTAGATGCAGGTATCTGATTGGAAACTTACTTTATTAGCAGCTACGACCGCGTAGTTGGGAGACCGTCTTACTGCCAATCTGCAGGTTCACATTCTACGACGCGCACTTGTACTGTATGTGCGTATTACTGCTAGCTTGAAACGGAGAAGAAAGACATCGCAAGGATAACTGCACGTCTCAGACTTCTTAAATTCCAAAAACCCGTACAAAACGATTTTATTCCATTTTCATTGTTCGAACGGCGAAAGCGTGGAATACGCTACACGAGTGGGTGTTCCCTGACAGATACAATCTGGGTGTCTTCGAGTCGAAAGTGAATCGATATCTTCTAAGCAAGCGTGTTCCATCGTAGATTGAATCTTCACTCAACATCAAGTGAGACGGTACACACAACAAGTATTGAAGAGAACGAGACGATTTACTGATAGGACGAGATAGGTACTCTGTCGCTGCGTTCGGCCCTTTACTTTGCGATATTTGATTGTGGTATTCATTAGCTGTATATGTTTTGTAGTGATGACAGCTTAGTAATTAGCGGGATCGGTTGACACGCCGAAGAGCGTGGGTTCAAAACCCAACAATGAGCTTGAACTGCTGGTGAAGAAAAACGTCATGAAGAAACTATGGTGTAGTGGTTGGGTAGTTTCTAGTACTCGACTGGCTAGCTACCACCCTCAAATTGCAAATCTGTCGCCATGCACTTAACAAATTTGCCAGCCTCACTTGTGAGCCAGTCCCATTACTGGTTAGGTGTTTACCATCTTCGACCACACCGTCACTTAACATCATGTGAGCTGTGTTCAAAGATATAGCCTGCCAGCCATAAAAAATATATAGATAGCGGATCAATAAAAAAAACTCCAGTTGAAAGTTTCTGTTTCAACCGTGTTTTCAACAACAGTTTCAGACAAAACATTAAGTATCTCGTCAGATTATGATCGAAGAAAAATTAGCACAGACGGGTGCAGTATAGCACAGGTTACACTAATAAGTACTACTCGTATATAAGTAGTCAGTACCAAGGCTCTTTACTTGCTCTCTCCGTTGCATGGCGTCATGGTCCCGCTCTACGCAGCTTCCAACCAACGCATATCAACGGCTTTTTATTGTTTTCACATGTAAATATTACGTTCCAGTCGTTCTACCAGGGCAGGCTGACCTACTACGAGCTCAAAAATATTATAGAATACGTATATAATACACAATGATACTTTGACTATAACTAGACCAAAGATCGAAGTAGGTCACCTAAGAAACATCGCCTACGTTATAATTGTATTGTAGAAGTGAGTCATTGGGGAAATCGGGGCTTTCCTTACCAAGTTTTGCTATACTAAAATTCAAAATGAAAGCATTTTGAAGTTTCAGTTTTAAGACGGAATTGATCATCCGCAGTTTTTAAGACTTTACTGTATGTTTGTTTTTGTTTACAGGACATCGTGTACCTTATGATGTACCTTAACGATTTTGTGTTGAATAAAGGCTTTTTTATAACCGACTAAGCATGCGCTTGACCACGATCTCACTTGATAGAAAATGATGATTTTACCGGAGATAGATAACAGAAAAGTTCCTCGGTAAGCGCCAAGGAAGTATACTACCTATTCACACTCTTCTTGAACAACCCAAGGTTGAACATGGTTAGAAAGACATATGTACGTAAGTAACGAGGCTTGCAAAAATTCGTTTTTGGCTGGAAAGTTGGAGCTTTAGGCGCATAACCATGTGAGACATTTGACACCTCACCGCAAGAGCTGCTAGTGAGAAACACCGTATGACACTTTCGATTCATGCATTATGTTTCTGTTCAGTAAAAAAATTCATGGCACTGGAAAGGACACACTATTTTTTTTTTCTGAAAGGAACTTATGAGGGATAGACGACCATCCACCATAATCACATTATCTGCTCAATGATAGCTGACACTAAAGAATGAAGCACTTGACACGGTACTACCTAACACGCGAAAATATCAGAATAATAAAGATTGTTATAGAAAGAGCAAAATATACGTATCTATATCTATATCTATCATATATTGTATCTATATCTTTAAACGAGCAATTCTTGTATATATATATTCTGTATCTCGGAAACGGCTCTAACGATTTTCATGAAATTTAGTATGCAGGGGGTTTCGAGGGAGATAAATCGATCTAGCTAGGTTTCATTTTTAGAAAACGTCGTTTTATCCGTGTTTTCAGCCGAGCAAAGCTCGGTCAACCAGGTACTAGATATTTAAATGGCAAAATTAAACTACCACATTAGTATTGTCCTTAAGTTAAAAGGTGTTCACCAATATATGTTATTTTCTTTCATTTTTACTTCAACGATGTGTTAGTTATAAGACAATATGAACCTACCAAAAGACGTAAACTTAATTTTTGAAAAAAAATATTAACATTCCTAGTACTTACTCATACCTTCTGTGACTGTACTAAGTTAGTACAGTCACAGATGGTATGAGTAATATAATTTTGTGCATCGCAGGGGTGCATCGCAGCGGTAGTGTGGACGAGCGCGCCCCGGCGCCCCACTGGCTTTGAAATGTTAACGTAACGGTCATAATAACAAAATCAGCCGGTAAAAAGAGCTTTCAGCCTCCCCTCAACTGGTCTATGTGTGAGTCGCAACATTTTCTAACACTAAGACCTGTTACAATAATTTTACCAGACAAGGAAAAAAAGTGCCTGGTTTACTCTTAGATTTTATCGAAATAGACTTTGCAGCAATTCAAAGAAAATCCCACGTTACCTTGCAGCGGCAGGTCGCTTTTAAAAGTTTTAAAAGCTCCAAGTTTTCCGACTTGCACTGTCAGTTTATCCGATAAGGTTGTCCTCGTCGTCTTTTATAACTTTAAAGTCCAAACACTGCATTAAAAATATCATCACAGAATAGTCTATAAGTATGTAGGTATCGAGTGATAGCCACAAAACAAAACTGAAGACTGGATATCACTGGCGGGTAGGACGCGTTCCGCGGAGTCGGTCGGCTCTCGTGGCGCGGCGCGGCGTGTCGCGGGCGGGCTCCGTTTCAACTGCAGCGGAGCTTGACCGCACGAGTTTGCCCTCCGTGTTCTTACCGAGTGACGGAGGCGACTCACTTGCTCGTATAACACAATACAAGGTTCGCCAGTTTGGCTACCGTATGACTACCATGGTGGCTTCATATAAACAAATATCTAGTGCATTACTTTTCTTTTTTTATACTTACCTATACGATCGCATCGCCCTAGATGTCGAGATGAAAACGCTTATTTTTAATGAGAAACATTATTTTACTCGCTTTTCTGTATACTGTATATTTTTATGATTTGCGGTGTTTATAAACGTTTAATTTCATAAAAAGTTATGTAAAATTTGTTCAAATATAGCGCTATTCTTTTTTACTTATTTTTGGCATCACACTTTATATATTTTGTCAGTGTCATTATTTTAATTTATTTAGTAACAAATATCGAGTGAAATAAGACAAAGTCAGGGTCAAACCCTGATTTGGTCTGTTTTTAACACGAATAGGTATTTTAATTTCTCATAACATACTTGAAATTATGGTAGCACTTTACACTAAAATAGGTATAATATAAACTGCGACGCCAAAAAAATGAAGATGAGTAATGTCACTCATGTCTTTCGCTCACTGTCACTGTCACTGTACAATGCAGTGAAGCTTGCGTGCATTTTGTTCACAAAATATTAATTTTTGTTTATAATCTCTCTTTCACAGAAATGCTAAATATTTTACATTATGTGATTTCCACTAACTCTTTACAATACAAAACACAGTCTTCCACACTCAACGTAGGTCTAGACAAGCGAGATATCCTTAGGAACGGCTGAAATGTCTCAATCGAGTGCAATGAACTCCGCGGGCCCCACGGAGGAGAAGGAAGGGCAGGATAGTGTAGTGAAGCTGGAAGTGACCGTGAAGGAAGAGCCGCTGGAGTGCGTAGTATGCGGCGCCAAGACTCGCGAATGCCTCGATATTTACATGACGCGCACGTCGTCCGGCGCCTCGCTGCATCACTTCCTCGCCAAATACACACAAGTAGACCTCACATTCACCGACTCGTGCTCGAAACAATCCTGCAAGAGCTGTTACGACTTGATCAACGTACTGGAAAGAGCAGAGCTCGAGTACGTGAAGTTAAAAGAGGCTTTCGAAGCTATTATCAGCAAGAATCCTCTATTTGAGTTGTCCGTAGCGCCGGCTCCGAACGAGCTGTCGACCGTGAAGAGCGAGCTCGACGTGCCCGAAGACTCAGAAGACGAGCCGCTCGCACGACGGAGGAGTAACAGACCTACTAAAGCTGTCAAGAAAAAAAAGAAAATTACAGGAAAGCTTAAGCGAAAGAGAAGCATTGAAAAAAACAGGTCAGTATAGTAGTTGATCTTAGTTACATGCATAAGTATTATTAAGTTTCTTAACTACATAATATACCTTTGACTATTATAACCCAACAGTTGAAATGTCTGCTAATCACATGGAAATATTTCTCTATAATTGTATAATTTTATTTAAATAGATCATCCAACATTTCCATATACCTTGTGAATATATGTGTAATGAAAGCACTACTAATAATATTTGCAATTAACTTTCAGCTGGGAGTGCGAGGAATGCGGAGCAACCGGGGAGGAAGGAGGCTCCGTTGCTCTTGCTGCGCACAAGCTCACTGTGCACTCGGAAATTGCTCCTGTCAAAATAGAGGACGGGTTGGCTACTTTATATTACTGTTATAACAATTATTGATTAATTGGATGCCTGGATGGCTCAATCATTTGTAGCATGTATACATTATGAGCAAGGAATTTTGTGTTTGTTTCTTTTTTCAACCTAGTCAGATGAGTTCTGGTTGCCAGAATAATAAATCGTTCATATCTTTGTAGATATTCTATGGCATCTCTAAAATATAATCTTTGTGGAGAGATATGTATGTGAATAAACCTTGTTTTAAACAATAACAAAAAAAATGTTTATTCAAAATAGTGATCTGTACCATTTCAGTATGTTGTCATTATTGAAATATGTTTTTTTTATTTTTTATTTTAAATCCCTGGCAATGTCTAGATGTCTACCTTACATGTGATTGATTAATTCACAATTACAATAATTGTTATCTTAAAATAAACTTACTACTGCAGCTAAAGTGTGGTTGCTTCACGATCTGATTGTTGCTATCTGCTAACCTTTCAGGTCCCAAAGTCCATTTAACAATGGCAGTGATGGTTTATTAGAGGTATCGTTTGAACACTTTGATGACGATGATGATGAAGACAGCAGTTTCAACCCGGACAGCTGCAACGGCTCCAATGATGTAGATAAAAAGAAACCAAAGCGGAAAGCAACAGAAAGAAAGAAACCTAAAGTGATGCATCCATGTGATCAGTGTAGTGCCCGATATTCCTCTTTAGGTAATTTCTTGTACCATTTCACATATTCATAAAGTTCCTCACCTGATCCTGAGTGATGTGCGAGCTAGCATGTGGTATGTCATGCTACCAAGAACAGCTTCTTCAATAAAACTAGTAACAGTGTCTTAAAACCATGGAATGGTAAAGACAGGTCAGTTTGTGTTGGCTAGGCATATAACTTAATATGTATAATGCTGAAGCGGAGGCTTTTATGTTTAAAGGCAAAGAGAGAAAACAGTAAATAATAGTTAGTGCTTAAATTGTGATTTCAATCTTATTTTGGCAATTGATGAAATAACAATGATATAACTACTATGCTAAGCTTGTCCTTTAATCTGACTTACCTTTTAGAGCAATGTTCAGGATCTTTCATAGTAAAAATCTTTGAGACTCAACCTCTGTATTGACTGACCTATCTACACATAAGTAAGGAACTATCAGCTCATGAGCCCATGGCTCAGACTTGCTCTTACCATCAGAATAATGTAAAACATTCATAAAAAAAGTGCAGTTTTTACCTTTTCTATGATATCATCTACTATTTTACTTATTTGTGATATGGTTATTAATTTCTTCAATGTGTGTTGCAGCTCGTCTCGAAGCTCACAAGGCGAAGCACGACGGCTCCAAGCCGCCCTACATCTGCGAAGTGTGTGGCGCGCACTACAAGCACAAGCGAGCCTGCGACATACACATTGCACTGCACAAAGGTATACTGATGCTATTATATTTCAAGAACTGCCTCTTCAGTTTAACACCATTTGAGTACTTAGCATTACAGTGTGCCCATAGGCCGTCACGGCCAAGACTATCATGGCGTCTGAACGACGGCACGCCGTGTGAAACAACTATATCTCTATGGCAGTTATTCTATTAAAATTTTAAAAACAGCAATGATGTTTCGCACGCTGTGACGTCACAGTCTGGTCACGTATAATTTTTCCGAATAATTTTTTTTTTTTTTTTTTTTTGTTACCATGATATTATATATTGTCATGATTAATATGTCGTGCAAATATAAATATGTCATATGTAGATGATTCAAGACCATGAGTAATGAGCTATCTGATACAAATTCCAGGTATAAGCGACTGGAAGTGCGAAGAGTGCGACAAACTGTTCCCGTCGAAGAATGCACTGCAGCGGCACAACAACATCCACACGGGGAAACTCAACTACCAGGTCAGAGGCTCACTCGCACATACACACTTCGAAAACACGCACAGTAGGTACACACAGATCAAGCACACTAACGGCTTCATAGATTTGAAATGGGGGTAGATTAATCGAATATCCTGCATTATCACATTTTATTACACAGTGAAATCGCAGCATGAAGCTAATTCGAAAATAAACCAAAAGCAAAATTCAATTTCATTGCACAAATCTAAAGATCTGGGTGTGAATTTCCAACAGCAGGGAATCTGCTTGCCGAAAGCCCTCGCCTCGTATCTAAAACTAGTGGGTTGTTTTAATTAGATTTCTGTTACAGCTGCTAGACCATCCATCAGAACCCATCCATACCTACATTTCCTTCTGTCAGTCAAATGAATGGCCAAGCGTGCTTAGATCATTAAAGGCATTAGGAGCGTACAATAAAATACCAGAACATTTTGAAAATAGATACAGTCCAACTCTAAAGTAATCCAAAAATATTAATGTTATAATTTTAATTTAGTTTGTAAATTTAAATATGTTTATGTTGTTATTTTATGTTAAGCTTAAATTGTGTAATTTGTTATAAGTTTAGTGCCATACCAATGTAACTAATTTTAAATTAGTTTTATAATTACTACTTAGTATTTTATTTAAAGTTTAAACTGTGCCGTACTTATAACATAACCTTAAGACAACAATTTAACGCGAATAAATGACTTGAAGTTTATCTATTTTTTTATAAAAGAAGTGTTTTTGTGTTGCAGTGCGACCTGTGCGGCAAGTCGTTCATCCACACGTCGTCGTTCAAGATGCACAAGCTGTCGCACTCGGGCGTGAAGCCGCACGCGTGCCGCGTGTGCGGGCTGGCGCTCATGACGCGCTCGCACCTCAAGCGCCACGAGCGCATCCACTCCGGCGAGAAGCGCCACGAGTGCTCCGCCTGCGGCAAGCGCTTCTCCGAGCGGTACAACCTCGCCGCGCACATGAAGGTACCCGCGCCGCGCCACACACCACCGCTCTAACACACTACACACCACCGCTCTAACACACTACACACACACACACACACACACACACACACACACACACACACACACACAGCATATACATGAAACATGAACTTCTCTGTTAACTCATATGGTAGAATATCTGCATCGAGAAGTGTAGGGCTTGGGTTCGATTTCCTACCAAATCAAACATCTTCACCCTCAAGTTGAAAATCTGTCGCCAATCATCTAACGGTGTGTTTCGGCAGCCTCACTTGAGAGCCAGTTCTATTCCAGGCTAGGTGTGCTTTACCATCTTCGACCACACTGTCACTTAACATCAGGGGAGTTGTGGTCAAATACCTAGCCTGTCAACGATAATAAAAAATATATATATGTTTATGTGATGAGAAAAGTTTATTCTGTCTGGGTGTTCTGTAGGTATCATAAGTACCTATGCATTTGCAAAAAAAAAAACAATATAGGTACATATTCTATTAGCTATCTGGTTCTTGTAGTACAAGCTTTGCTTAGTTTGGGCAAATTCTTGGAGTGTAGGACTTGTCGCCCCCACTTTCAATAAGAATAGCTTTTTCATACAGGGTTCTTACGCGTGGAACCAGAGCACTAAGCCAAAATAGAATAGAATACATATAGAATAGATAACAACTTGCGCTGACACAGAAATCGTAATAAATACACAGCTGTATGTATGGAACAATTTCCATCGAGGGTTTCTTCTGTGATATCTGTAGTCCTAGAGTAAAGTTACTCATGACGACGAACACAATAACTACTTCGCAGTACTCTGTAAAGTAGAAAAATACTTTTTAATGTAAATGTAATGAGACGAACGAGACGTTCCCTCGATGACGCATGCCTATGACTGTTGCAGCGATGCACAGAACTTTGAACAAAACAAAGGCCAGGGCGTCGCTGCTCATTACTTTATGACTTTCGATGATAAGTTTCAAGTAGATTATTGAGTAGAACATGCAAATCGTTTGCATATGTATGTTATACATTTATTCACACCTAGAGTGGAACTATAACTAAGTTTGACGCTCTCCAAAAATACCAATAAATTTTTGAATTCACATTCTGTTATTCAAACTCGATGACTTTAAAAAATTACTAGGTTTAAAAAAACTGATTCAAACACGGTCGGGAGTCGAACCTCTAGCACAGGAAAACTAACAGCTGGAGTAACTTAAGGATAAAACAATCCTATCAGAATGCTAATGGTAGATTTTGACGCAATGACAGCTAAACTTGGGTTTAGTTTAACGAAAGCGTCGCCGCCCTGCCTCCTCCAGCACCGCATGCGTGTCCACAGTCGCACGAGAGCGCGGCGGCCCCCGCGCCGGCGGGCGCGGAGCGGCGGCGCCCGTTCTTCCGCTGCCAGTTCTGCCCCGAGCGGTTCGAGCGGCGCTACATGCTGGAGCGGCACTCGTCCGCCGTGCACGGGCGCACGCTGGAGCGCCCGCCGCCCACGCCGCGCAACACCATGAGCAAGCTGCTCAAGCAGCGCGCGCAGCGGCCGCCCCCCGCGCCCGCGCCCGCAAGCCCCGCGGCCGCGCCGCGCTCGCCGCCCGCGCCCGCCGCGACCGCGCCCGCGCCCCCCGCGCTGCCGCCCTCCAAGCTACTCGCGCATCTCAGTGAGTACCCGTACGATTACGACTATTACGACCACGGCGAAATTATTTATTCGGACAAATATTTAAAAGTAAAATCTTTAGCCATCTTGAGTGATTTTTTGGTAGGTGTTAAACTTACGTACTCACCGACAGTCCCCATGACCTATTTTTTATTAACTTTATCTACACTGTATGTATGTGTGTTTCTAATGAAAACATTATTAAAGTAACTAATTTTATTAATTATTTATTAGAATTATGAAACGGATAATAAATGAAAACGTGGTGTAAATTCCATTGGTTTTTCCCAAATGTTAGGGGAAACCGGTATCAGGGCATCACTATTCCCCGACGTTTACAAGATGGCGGCATATGTTCTTTTTAGTGAATTGTGTTGTGAAGAACTAAAGAGTTTTTCGCGTATAGAAATGAATAAAACAATAGTGCAGGGCAAGAGTTATTGTTTTGTATAGGTATAGTATCAAATTGAGTCATTCCAAGTATCCTGATAATATATGGGCTAGCATACTAATACATATTTTGTAATTTTTCGCTATTATTCAGTGCATATTTTGTAGACTGGCGCGTGTGTGCGTGTGTGTGAGGGTGTGCGTTGTGTTGCAGCGTCGTCGACGTCAATAATAACGACAGGCTCATGGTCGGGCGCGTACGCCGCCGAGTTCGGGCTGCGGCACGACTACCCGCACTGACGGCAAAGGTACTCACTCACGCCTACTGCTACTGCTTACTGATAAACGTTGCTTAAACTTAATCGATGCTTTAAAACTTTTCGCCGGCGTAAAATTCGCAGTGGTATATCATTCTCGTGATCGTCTAACTTGAATCGCGCGAAGAGTTCACGGTAGCGTTTAGCCGATGAAGGAACATAAGCTAGGTTCACAGCGGAACGGTGCGAGAACGTATTTTCCTTACGTTATTTGGCACGTCTATTCATTTCTATTCATCCGCGACAGCTCTGTTGCGTCATATACACACTCCCTCCGGCGCCGGCCGCGCCGCTCCGCTGCCGTCGGAGGCTATCGAGTGACTCACAGATAACATACTAACAGTCGAGGACTAGAGCTTTGGCCGAGGACACAGCCCTACTTCTACTTTTTTTTTATTTACATTGTTTTGCTTGAGTTTTGGCGGGAACCCAGAAAGGTTGTGTCACCGCATTACATTATTTTGTCTGGACTCGACTAAGACTTCCTTTGTGTGACTTTGACTGAGCTGTAGGGCGTGGGTTCGATTCCCAACCAGGACGAACAAATGATAAAAATAAATGTTTGTTCTGTGTCCGGGTGTTCCTAGCTTATGTGTCTACAAAAAAGGAAGTAGGTATATGAGTATTCTATCAGTTATCCGGTTCCCATAGTACGACCTGTGTTTAGTTTGGGCTAGATGGCGTGGTGTGAAAAGTCTTACGATGTTTATTTATTGTGTTTCAGTGCTGAAGGCAGCCGCGGCAGCGCGGCGCGGGCGAGTCTCTCCTCGCCACCCCGGTGTCGGTTCAGAGCTCGCACGGAACTTTTCCATAGACAAACTGACGTTTCATACTGACAGAATCGATAAAAGTTCGCGAATTAATCGTATTTGGCTTAATATCGAAAGTAAATTGTACGACAGAAATATTGTAGACAATTTTCGATAATATCGATTGTTTTGTCAGTATACAAAAAAAACTGTTGCTTGACATATTCGATGAAATGGATTGTAACACCAGCAAAACAAGCACTCGACAGAATATTGTCACAGGTGTCGGCATTGCTGCTGTGGATGGAACGTGGATGACAGCGCGGAGCCCGAGCTGCTGTTCCCTGAACCATGCGGCGGCTCCAAAATTGTAGCTAAAAATAAAAACACGCAGTCGCCGGTCGTGCTACAGGTTTAGCTTTAAGAATGACGCTCAGAATCGACTCCATGAACATGATCACATTACGATGTAAATAGTCTTATTGAAATAAAATGTAAAAATAAATGTCGTTTTACACGATTTAAAAATAAAAATGTAAATATAAAATGAAGTAATGTAATATAGGTAAGTATATACGGATAGATGAGGTGCACGTGTATCGGTAATTGTAACTACAGGGCTACAAGCTTGGGCTGTGCTCACCTGAAAGGGGGTCATTGTACTTATCGAAAAACTCGGCTGTTATATAGAAAAATGTACCGTGATCAAGAATGGATTATTTACAAATTCTAGGTAAAATTAATTTTAAAAAAATATCTTAGAATTAGTATTACTTACACTATTAATAATTAATATACAAATTTAAGTAGATGCCAGAATTCTGGCCACCTGGCGCCTCCTCTAAAGGTTTGGCCAGATCCCTATATAGCTCGGGAGCGGCCCCCGTGGACCTTAAGTTTAAACCCCAAGCAGCACAAATAAGTACATTCTGTCTAAAAAACTATATTTGTGCCGCTTGAGGTTTTCGGCTTTAGATACGGCAGCACCAGCTTGGTCCGAAGTCGGAAAGATGAAACACCAGAGGGATCTTCCGTAGGATAAGGGTCGTGCCGTCGGGTCTCTTGCCGTCGCCTTCCATCAGTCTGCGGCACTGCGCTGGATCAGTTGGTTTTGTTTTTCAATGCAGAGTACAAGGGCCCCCTGTCGGCTGAGTAGGTATCCGAAGCCTGCAACCCTGTACCATGAGAGCTAGCACTGCAGTAGGTACGCATATATTGATATTGCTGTTATATTAATACGATATTTTTGTACTAACTTCACACAGTTATTATTATTTATAGATTTTTATTAGGTAGATGTTAATCGTTTTAATGTTGTGCTGACTCCCTCGACTTGAGTTTATTTTTTAAACACGTCGATAGAGAAATGAATACAGTTATATTATAACTACCGGCTCGTGTATTATTACTGGTGAACTTACGAGTGAGGCGCCCGCCCGCGCCCGCGCCTCGCCTGAACGGGCTGCGAGCGTGCGATTGGAGTTGGGTTTGGCGTCGCACTTTGTGCATTTGCCGTATCAAAAGTCACGATATTTTTAATTTTATGAAAAATCAATTTAGATATACCTATGTCTTAACTCACACAACGAAATCATGGCCCCTTGGTAAACTCTTTGCCGAAGTTTGTTTCCCGTAAAATAAGTAAACGTTCTTCATCCTAGACCGCATCGTTACTTAATATCAGCCAGAATGTAAGAATTAAAAAATAGTAAAGTAGTGGTGACTACTATCACTTCCGATGGAGTTTTAGAACCAATACGAAAAATCAAATTTTACATCATTTACCCACAGTCACTCGTGTGATTCAGCACATTGTGAATAAAACACCACGATATTTCACATAATCACTCGAAAAAACAAATTTGGTACACTAAGTCAATAAATAGATTTTATTTCTGAGTAAAAACTACTGATGTCATACTAATATACCTACTCGTACATATACATAGATATGTATAATAGCATCACATCGGTTTTTTGTTATCATAGATATGATAACAAAACTGTACGGTCTTCTGTATCAGGCGATAAACAAAAAAGATGTTTGTCAAAAACGCAAACGTCAAGATTTTATCGGCATGACTCGCGCTGTCAGCTGTCACGCTGATAACCTTGCTGATGAGAACGCCGCCGGTAAATCCGAATTAATCGTAGTTTCCGTGCTCCGTACGGTCCGTAACCAACGCAAACGAGTTTGTACGATGAGTGCGAAATATCAAAATAATGAAGTTACGGTTCGGCAAGCGAAGAAAGATGACATGACTGCGGTCGCAGAAATGATACAGGTACTCTACGAAAGAGGTTGTACTTGTATCTACTCAATTAATATTTCAATATTTTATTCATATTATTTCTTTGATTTATTATTACAGGAACTTGCCGACTTTGAAAAAATGTCAGAAGGACCAAAACTGACAATAAAAGGTATGCTGTTACTACATATTTTGTAATATGAACCGATTAATTGACAAACTAAAACTTGAGGGTATGAATAGGAAATCAGAAAGATATTTCTCTTTGACTTAGTTTGTTATAGTTAAAGTAGATGGCGCTGTAACATTTTGATGAAGCTTACTGCTCGTAATCCTAGATGTCGCTATCACACAGTCATTACTGCCCGAGTCGCTAGATGTCGCTTCATGTTCCAGACTTGGAGCACGACTGCTTCGAGCGACAACCACCAGCGTTCCTATGCAAAGTGGTAGAGGTCCAGGGCTCCGAACCTACAATTCTAGGGTACGCGATCTACTTCCCCACGTACTCCACGTGGGAGGGGCGCGCTACCATGCTCGAAGACTTGTACGTGCGGCAGAGCGCGCGCCGCCGCGGTCTCGGCGAGAGACTCTTCGACGCCGTCGCCAAGGTGATAAAATGCTCCCCTCTTATCGACATCATCATTTAAGCTGGCAGAATATACAGAGTGCGACGCCAAGAAAAAGACAAAAGAGTTCGAGAGAGACTTCCAAAAAAGTATGCTATTTTGTCACTGGCTTCAGGGGCCTGCCATATCAATTGGTGAGATTTACGTACTACGAAAATATACGGAAAGTATATAGGGACAGCGTCGCGGGGGTAAAATTGCCATTTTTAATACATTTCACTGTAATTTACGTACAACGTTATTAATTTATTCTTTTTTTAATATGAAATAGGTTTGCGTTTCACCCCGCATGGTGAAGCAAGATGCAGTCTAATAAAGATGAAGCACGCTTACCTAGAAAAAACCTGTTTACTCTAGAATTGAAGACCCCTACTGTCATACTGTTGTACTGACAAATTGTATTTCGCGGAAAAAAACAGACGACGGCAGAGAGTTCCACATCCTCGCTGTACGTATAAGGAATGTGGAATCGCAGCGCTTAGTCCGTACGTGGGGAATGTCCACCATGTAAGGATGGCGCTTTGACCGTGTCTGCCTAGCCGTCCGGTAATAAAAAGGGGCAGGAGGAACCAAATTATGAAATGTATCCGACAGAAGACAGACAAACAGGCGACTTACTCTCGCTAGTTGCCACAGTTTGTGCGCCACACGTTTTTTTTTCAGCCTACCTGGTCGCAAGCGGTCTTTTCGAGTACCTACAGTTATTAATGAAAAAAAATTAGTTCAAATTATCAAGTGCGTTGTATGAGAGGCCCTGCTGGTACTTGTTCTCTTTATATGATCTTTGCTGCGGACAATAAAGAGTTAATCAATGAATATTTCAGCTAAAATGCGACACAGACCTTGCTTGAGCGGATAGTAAATATCTCTTGTTACCATTCTACATACTACTAGCTGCACTTTCGTTCCTTTCAATAAGATATCGTGTAATGATCCGGCTGGGACGTTTGGACGACGGAACGCCTGCCCACGACCATGACCATGACAACGGTACCCTGTTTTTGCGTAATGGCATCCAGGGCAACAGTATTAGCGTTAATTACAGCGAGATGTAGGTACGATGGTTGTCTAGATTTTGGTTTCTGTTAACGTGGCATGTCCGCCGGGGGTGTCCGCAGGAAGCGGCGGCGCAAGGCTCGCGCCTCGACTTCCACGTGCTGTCGTGGAACCCGGCGCGCGCCTTCTACGAGAGCAAGGGCGCCGTCAACCTGACCGACACGGAGCAGTGGTGCTTCTACCGCCTCCACGGCGACAGCCTGCGGCGGCTCGCGGGGGGCGCCTAGACCGCACTCGCCGACTACACCCGCCAAACAGTACCTACTCCGTACTAATGTAAACGCGAGCTGAAAAAAAATAGAAAATCTATCCACATAATCGAAGAAAAATAGAAAAATTTATGGAAACAGGGACCGAGCCGAGGTGTTTCAAAACATGTTAATATCACTTCGGTTCACTGATCCGTTATACGTAATATGTATGTATGTATATCATTATTATAGTCTTTACCTCCTCATCTTTTCTGGTCTCCTGTACGTAACACATGAGGCGATAAATTATGTTTTTAGAGTAAGAATAAATTCGACTCAAGTGGCCAGACCGAGGGACCGAGGGGCCGAGCGGGTGGGGTGCTAAAGTCCCGGGATAAATATAAATGATGTCTTCGATACGTGAGTTTAAAAATTACAAGTGCGCGTGCTAGAATATTGTTTCCCATACGGTCATGTGACCAAATCGAATAAAATGAATTCTGGCCACATGGCCACTCCAGGGGACGAAACCAAGTGGCCGTAAGCCGTCAGGTAATAAATATCTCTTCTGCCTTCCCGGGAGCTTATAGCGTCACACGCACATAGTTTTGTCTTTCGCTTGTGTCAATTTTTTTTAAATATCATGTGACATAAATTTAAATTACGCATCTAAAATAAAGTTTCATCATTTTACAGTCAAGTTAATTAACTTAGAAAATAACCACTGAAATTATATAGTTTGTAATGACTAGGTCACGGGCAAGATACGAGTTCAGTAAACTGTGGATTGCATCGGATCAAACATTACTTACCTTAATCACAATTATTAAAATGAAAAATAAAACATGTTTGTGCTGAAAATGTATATTTCATATTATATTTTTACACAGGATTCATGGTTTGTACATGCTTACTGCGGCTCGTTCCTCCTTGGCCTATAAAGCTATTTCATTACCTAGATATCCACTCGAGTAAGTATATGACTAATGTGATTCACTTATTGTAATAGAGATCATTTATTATTAGTTTATCGTTCTATTAGTTATGTCTGTATATTGTCAGTTGGGACCAGCGCGGGCTCGACATCCCTGTCGAACCCGCGCTGGTCCCAACCGATCTCACAGGACTCACATTGCTCTGCATTACATCTTAATTATGTGAAAAAATGTAAGATTGTATTAACGGTCTAAATAGGTTTGGGTAGCCGGCTTTACAAAACTGGCCCGTACGAGCAGAATTGACGTCAGCGGGCCACAGAGGACGTCGCTGTGTTTATAAAGTTGTTTGTTATGTATTTAAGGTCCGACAATAAATTAGTTAATAATGTAAACTTATGCATAAAATGTAAATACTTGCGGTGAATACCTAGCCCACTCCGTGCGTGGCGTAGTTAGCGTCCGGAGCACAAGCCCAGACGTTCTGTACAACTTAAAGTAGGGAAAGTGTTTGTTTCAAATAAACGTTTCAGATAATTCTATGTTTTATTCTAGGAGATTATATACATCTATGAGAGGTAAATGCCATTCAACTTAGGACTAATTTCACATGTTTATAATTATTATTTATTATTGTAGGGTTTCTACGTAATTAGCTAAAATATTGAAGTGTCGTTCCAGGCTGTTTCTAGTTTTATTTTGGTTTTGATATAACAATTTCCATCTTTTATAAAGTTCAGGTGCAATGCAGAAATTGTAAGAATAAAGTTAAAGGTTATTTATTATTCCTGAAATATACATTTACAAACACATCTGTAAATGTATATTTCAGGATATATAAATCATGTAATAATTATACTCTTTACATATTTCGTCCTTCCGAAGTGAATAGGGGCGAGCCTGGGAAGCCGAGCAACCGTAACCGCGGCGTTCCGTCGGTTACCATGACACTGTAAAACCGTTTTTAATAAAAACCTTTCATCACTAGATAGATACACGAGTTAGGTGGCGTAATGTGAATACTGTTCAAACTTATCTATGTACTTACACTAGTAGCTCTATTTACACATAGCACGTCTCACCCGCCGCACTCGGCCTCGGCCGCGTCCGCTCCGGCCACCGCGCCTTCTGTACTTCGATACTTCCAAATAAAAATAACGTAGCCAATAACCGATCATAAAAGAATATGGGGAAGAGCTGGAGGAACTCGTCGATAAATATTCGCTACGGTGGCCGGAGTTAATGCAACTGAGACTAAAGTCGCTTATTTATAAAATGTACCTTATTATTATAGTTCGTAAGACTAGCAATACAATGAGATTAGTTCGAGCCTTAAAAGTGCTGCGCGGGCGCCCCGCACGGCGTGTCCTAGAGGTGACATTACCTACATTTTCGTATTTTCCTGCAAGCGATTTTAATGTCTTTATTATGTCTCTAAATTCACGAAGTAGGTACTAGTCGGGTAACACGAAACAGCTCGAGTGATAATATGCCGCACTTGTAAAGTTTTTTACTACCTAATACTTACACAATTCGGACCAATAACATGTCGGTACGTAGTTTTTGAAAGTCAGTTGTATACACAATGATATTTGAACCTTTTTTTAATTTGAAATATTTGATTTAACAACGGTTGCGTGAGACCTGCGCCACACACACTTCTCGTTCACACGAACACGAAGGTCGGCCCGATTACATATTTCTCAACTAAATTACGAAAAATACATAACTCGATATTTTCCATAAATATTCACGCATCGAAATCGACATTAATAGTTGTAATTAAGCGGCAAACTATTTTATCACGAGTCTGTCGGTGCGGCGACTTCGAACATCTACAACGTTATCTGCGGCGAAGTTGTCCTACCGTGAAATAGGCTCGACGGAATATAAAAATATCTAAACCTGATCAATAAATACAAAATACACTCGTAAATGTTTACTTCTAGGACACGCTTGTATCAGAGCGCCGTGACGACTAAACCTGAACCTTTCGGGGTTTCATTCCTATCAGAAAATACTCCGTGTACAGCTCGCGACGTCTCGGGAGCCGCTCGGAGCGCCACGTCCTCCGAGCGCGTATCGCCACGGCCCGGCCGGTCCGGGACTGCGGGAGGCGGCCTGCGCGCGCCGGCGCCGCTACGTTGAGGCCATGAGCTTGGCGTGCGCCGTCACGTTCCGCTGGTGCAGGAACCCGCTGCTCTCCTCCTCCTCGCCGCCGCCCAGCCCGTACTGCAGTATCACAAACGTATCTACCGTGAGCCTCAACGACTTTATTTCCGTCATAATTTGGTTAATTCTTCATGACAGAGCTCAAACCAAACCTAATAATAAAATTGACTTACACCCTGCAACACTCAAGGTAGGGATATGCTTCTTTGAACATTCGTGTACTTGTAGATTATCAAATATTTATAAAATATTACGCCGTTTGCCTACTCCGTCCTGTTGCGTGTTGTTCCCCGCGATTAATGACCACTCGTACGAGAGCGTTCTCAATGAAATACCAACTTCGTGACAAGGGTGCTGTTGTTTATCGATACGCAGTCGGTGGCGCTGATCAGATCGCTGTGTCAGCGTAATGAGGTGAGATGAGTTAGATACGAGTAAGTGTTCAGGTAGAGTGACACGGCGGAGCATCGCTAACCTGCAACGCGTGCAGGTAGTGCTGGTGCGAGTGGTAGTGGTGGTGCGAAGCGGGCGGCGCCAGCTCGGCGCCGGCGCCGTGGCACGCGTCGTACGCGCCGCCCGCCGCCGGCTCGCTCTTGATGTTGAACAGGGAGGGGCTGTGCAGGAACGCGGGCGTCTGCAGCAGCGCCGCGCCGCCCCCGCTCGCTCCGCTGTACGCCAAGTCGCGTCGTGTGGCGCCGCCGTCGTACGAAACGTCGCGTCGCGCCGCGCCGCCGTCGTAGGCCGCGTCACGTCGCGTCGCGCCGCCGCTCGTGTGAGCGTGCGACGTCGGCGTCAGCGGCAGCGCTAGCGGCAGCTCCGTGCCGGACATACTCGATTTGCTATCTGCAATGTCAACCCGTATAAGTCACACGACTCCCTTCGCAGTCTACAAACTGCAAACATGGATAAAAATCATTAGGAAAAAAATCGCATGAATAGGTATCAGTTCATTCGTTCAGAAGTTACGATGCCACAGATCACACACAGACCCGTCAAACTTATAACACTCTTTATGTTTCGGGGGTTAAAAAACCAAAAAAGATATCTAGCATAGTAGCTCCAGTGTGTGACATGGTATAGTAATATGATAGTGTCGATGAAAAAGATGTAGTGGTGATGTGGATAATTACTGAAGCTGAAATTAAAATTAAAGTGGCTTTGCATGCGTCGGCACATGGAGGATGTGCAGAGCCGACGAGCCGTGCTTGGGTGCGTCCGTACCGTCGACTCCGGGCGAGCTGTGACCGTCCTTCTTGAGGGCGTCCTGCGGCGGCTTGGCGCCGCTGCCGGCCTTCTTGGGCTTCCGCTTCCGCGTCTGGATGCCGTCCTTGCGCATCGCCAGCGGCCTGCACCACACCCAACACGTCTGTTAGTTTAATCTTATACACGGGGATCGGGGATGTTGCGTCGATGCGCAACTAGTGGCGCACTCGCACTGCGAGCGCGGCCTAGCTGAGCCTTGCAATGATATATGGGAAGGATATTGGATTACGAAGGAATTATTACAATGTGTTGCATCAAACGGTGTAAAGTTGTGTTCAAAATGACATTTTATGGAGATTTATGTATAATATAATAATAATCGAGAAAGCTTTAGAGTCCCGAACCGTAGCTGGTCTACGAGGATTCGGCTGCTACGAGATGTGGTAGCACGTAAACATTATGATAAATGAAATACATAATTACATGGTTCAGAGGTCTTTTCTAGTGTTATGTTGTGGGAGCGGGGGCCTAGATGGCGCCACTCTCTATGAGTGTTCCGGGTTATTTTGGTTTCGACGTGGCCACTCCGAAATAGTAAAGCGTCAGTTTACAGATGT
This sequence comes from Biston stratarius, assembly GCA_950106695.1. Taxonomy (NCBI): domain Eukaryota; kingdom Metazoa; phylum Arthropoda; class Insecta; order Lepidoptera; family Geometridae; genus Biston; species Biston stratarius. Next base: position 15,752,723 of record OX467109.1, on the reverse strand, counting down.
CGCTTGTTCATGAAGTGTTAGTAGTGAGTGCGTACCGGTTGATGCCGTGCAGCTTGTAGTAGAGGCCGCACGCGTTGCAGACGGGCTCGCCGTCGTTGTTGCGCCGCCACAGCGTCGTGTTGCGCGAGCCGCAGTTGGTGCAGCACTGGCCGTGCCGCCGCGCCGCCGACTGCGCCACAACAACATGTTCTCACAACACTACTCTATCGCGCGCGCTGACCGTCTTACGTATTAGGTGGGTACATAGCCGGCTAACGGAAACTGGAACTTCAAGCTTGGTCGGAAGCTAGGTGGAGGTCCGTCTGTCTGCCAAGCTGGAGGTTGTGGGATCACATCTCACGGGACGCATCTCAGTTCTTTACGTATCGGCGCTCGCTTCAAACGGTGAAGGAAAGCATCATGATGAACCCAGCATATTTAAGAGTTCATAATGTTTCTGAAAACGTGTTAAATCTAAACTTGCCGACTAGCACTTGTGCACATGTCTAGAAGTGAGGCAGTTTATAGAAACAGCTGAGCCGAACGAGACTAAGCTAAGTGTCAAGCCCTCGTTCCCCGCGCGCCGCGGCGACAGGAGACAAGAAATCTTATGCCGTGTGTGGCTGACTCTCGGGGTCACATGGACTGACATTGTCGAACCCAATTCACTCGGTGGTAGATCTACGTAGCAGGAGGTTTAGGTAGGTAACGCAATACCAGGTATTCTGCCGCCAAGCAGTAGTATGTAAACATTACTGTATTCCGGTTTGAAGGGTATGGGTATATACGTGCAGCTACAATACCAGGTTGTCGAGACTTACCATCGAAAGTCTCAAAAGCAATGATGCTACTCAAAGTTCTGTGTGTCTCTGTAATGGACACGCGATATCTCTTACCATCAGGAGAGCGTCTCGTTCGTCTCATTACTTTTACATTTAAAAAAACCCTGCACGAGTGAAGTGGCCATTAAAGCCGGAGCAGGCCGGTGTCCCACCAGCTCGCGAGCGGAGGTTCGGCTCGACACAGGAAATACATTATTACAATGACGTTAATCGCAACATTTCTTTCCGATATCTATTTAAGCAGATAAAAGATAAATACAAAGTGGTCGAACATAATATAGCGGTGTAGGATCGATCTATGCGTGCATCTATCTGTAGACATGTTGGTGCTGCAGTGCGGGACCGGGGCTCGCCGGGCGGCGCCTCGCCGTGTCCGCTGAGCCCGGCGAGCCGGCCGCTTCTGATCGACTATAGTGTCTAGGCGTCGATTTGAGACTGCGAGAGTCGTGCATCATAATAGATATACGATTATGTTTGGAGTTCCCGACACCAGATATCGTGATAATAAACATAGTAAATAAGCATTTAATAAGAGAACCTCTCACCCGTGAACGGACAGTCAAATGCACAGCGGAACAACAGATAGCGGCCGAGAGACGCGAGCGCCGTCGTGTTAGCTACACCCAAGCGAAGTTCTACACGACCGTCACCGGACTACCGCACTAGTTATCTATCCGCCATCTTGTATCAGTTGGACAAAAGATTGGAATTGCGCGCATGCGCGGCCCGAGCCCGCTTTGTCCAATGAGGCCGGATGCGCTGGGGCGGGGCTGCGCGCCATTGGCCGCGGCCGACCGGCCCACGCGCCTGCCTCCACTCTCTCCGCCCGCCAGCATCACAGCGGCCCGGTAACGGGACCGCCGCGCGCCGGACCGTCCACGACCAGAAGTGCTTTTTTTATTGATCGATGGTTGGCATTTGCAGTTTTGGCACACTTAAATCGAGTTAGATTTGTCGTTACTTCGGATCGGGTCGGTGCCGTGAATGTGGAATCGGACTTGTCCCGTCGCTCCGGCAAAGGTATGGTTGGACTCAGCAGGTCGATCCGGCTGACTTTTTAGAGAGAATGTAATCGATCTTCTGATAGATCCGGGAAATCCTCAACCTTACCGACGACACGGGACAAGAGAGACCAGATCGGAGTCTAGCTACAGTTCAGTACACAAGCGGGTGCGGAAGCACGAAGTGGGAGCGGTAGCGTGTAGTCTCGTCACCCGCCAAGCCAAGAGAAGAACGCGTGCGATAGAGAAGTCGCGAGGGAGAGGGACGCATGCACTAGTCTACACGCCACCGACTCACCTTCTTCATGCCCCGCGCCATGCCTTCCACACTCATCCATCTCTGCACGGAGCCGTCCTTATAGAACCGCGTGAGCAGGTCCGCCTCGGCACCTGTTCGCAGACAGAGCGCGTTACTAGCGTGGCGGCGTACTCACCAGCCGCTTGCTCGGCTTCACGAGCGGTCGGTTGACGCCGTTGATCTTGTGGTAGAGCCCGCACGCGTTGCACAGGTAGTGGCCCGTGGCGTCGCGCCGCCACAGCGGCGTGTTGTTGGCGCCGCAGTTGACGCACTCGCGCCCCTCCTCGAACGCCTCCAGGGCGCCATCTGTTGCAAACACGCGTCATGTGCTGCCCACTGCCCACCGCCCTTCCCGCCGCGCGCTCTCCGCGCTGCGTCGCAGGAGCTACTCTCCCGCACTCTACGTGTTTATTCATGAAGACGTCATGCTTTCTGTTCGTCCTCACAGATACACGCACGAAACACCCTCCTACTCTTATCTAATCAACAGCGGCGCAGGTCCGCGGACTCACGTTTCAAACACTAGGTAAACCGTTTTCTATAGTCTCTAATTCTGGCCATGGACAGCATAGATAAGATAGAGTATCTCGCATTTGTTTACTACGACGTACCAATGTTTTAACGGCGTAGAAGTTTTTTTTTAAATTCTACAAAATCTAGAGTAACCTACATGATAGATTCAACAAGTTTTTCCATCTCATATCATTAAAAGAAAATCGAAGCCACATCTCCCAGCTGCACCTATTAAGTAGTGGAATATTGTTTGGCGTGACGCGAATAAAGTGAAGACATATTTAGCTGCAGAAATCGCTCTCTATCGACGTTGAGTACCTACACTCTACAGCTCGGACGTACTTGCAGGAAGTTCATTAAAATATTGTCGATTGCCGCAATTACTTGTAGGTAATTGCTTCCAATAAATTCTGTCAGCAAACTAGAGTCGTAACATTTTAGGCAGCAGTCAGCCGGCAGTCATGTCGGCCGCTTATCAGTGACGGTAGTGCTCGGCGGTGCGTGGCAGGCCGCCCGCGCCGCCAGGTGCTCGGGCGCCCGCAGGCACGACGACCTGCGCTGTCGCTCTTCTAGCAAATCAGGCTGCAGTTAGATACGTCGATGTGCCGCCGACACGGCTCGCGAGCCTCCGGTGTTACCGACAGAGCTATATTTACACGTAACTTCAAATTCTTCGATTATTATTTTAACATTTTGGCTGCTAATCTACAGAAGTTACCTTTTTTTATGTAATAGGAATGAGACAAATGAAACGCTAAACGATACACAGAACAAAGTCTAGGAACCAAAGCAAAAGTTCAATCGCTGCTTTGGCGCACATTACTTTGAGAATTTCGATGGTTAGTGGCGACAGCCCTGTGATTTCGATGCAGTACCCTTCAAACCGGAACACAGTAAATATTTACACACTACTGCTTCACTGATACCTACCTAGATGACCTCCTGCTAAGGAGAACTATACCATCCAGTAAATAAATAATTAATTAATACCCCAGGACGTCTCACGGAGCGCCATCCAGCCCCGACCTGAGCAAAGCTATACTATGGGACAATAAATACTTAAGAACTAACATTTATGTTCGTCATACTAATGTTTGTCCTGAGTGGGAATCGAATCCACGCCCTACAACCACTACCTAATGAGCTAACAGGACCTTTACATAGGTATACTCGTGTGTACTTATATCGCAATCAAGTTTTAAGTATTCTGAACTAAACATCATCTTGTTTTAATAATGTCAATTTTGTAAGCACTGCCTACAGTGACAGTGACAGGCGTGAGTTACCGTTCTCTCTTACCATCAAGAGAGCGTTTTGGTCGTTTAATTACTTGTTAAAATAAAGATTATGAATGCGTTTATCCTGTCAAGTAACAATGATAGATATAGGGCCATGCGTCATGAGCCTAAATAAAAAAAATCGTACAAGTAGGTGTGTAAGTACTGCCATGATAATACTATACTTACATTATGTAGTATAGATAAAATAAGAATTTGTAATCTTTTTTTTTTATATATATTTTTTTATGTAAAAGTAATGAGGCGAACGAGACGTTCTCTTGATTATAGGAGATAACGCGTGTCCATGACCACTGCAGCGATACACAGAACTTTGATTAGTAAAACAAAGTCTAGGGCATCGCTGCTTCGGCGCTTACTGCAAAGTCTCAAAGCAATTAAATATGATACTTAAACCTATCTGGTAACTATTAAAGGTTTAATGTTCTACGAGGCGCGGCCCGCTCCGCCAGCGCGACCTTATTGTTACAGTTTGATTGACGTCAATCATTTTTCAGATAACTATTGATTCATGCAATTCGAACAATATCAACTTTAAATACTAACGAGGAAAACAAACAAGCGCGATTAGCAACGCCCTCGGCGTCACGGGCGTCGGCGCTCGGCGGGACAACTTTACACGCTTAATACTTTTTAAGGAAAGATATAAGTAACATCACTTAGACAAGTACGCTGTTCAGTTTTACTTCATTTCATGGAAATATTTGACTCACGTAAAGTGTACAAACACATCGTCCAAATACTCATCTAATTGTGTACAGGTAGGTACACAAAACTAACACGACAATATTTCCATGATCTACAATAGTGTGTCTTGTACACTAAAATATAAAAAGGCCTTCAGTGGGAGACTGGACGATCGGTTTGGCGTCAGTCGTGTCCACATTATTTCAAAATAAAAGGGAACTGTTCTTATAATTGCACTCATTGACGAAAACCCAGCTTCCATGACCTTGACTATGGCATGGTCGTCGACATCTCTTTCTTAACAAACAGTATTGTCTCTGACGGCCACCTTGCCGGCTGCCTTGTAACTTTGGTATACCTAACCAATGAAATACCTATCGTGTACTACAAAAAAGAATTAAGTTTTTTTTTTGTAGTTGACATGCTAGCTAACAGCTCACCTAAGTAGGTTAAGTGACGGTGTGTTCAAAATTGGTAAAATATATACATTGTCTGGAATGGAACTGTCAAGTAAGGCCTCCGGAAAACACCGTTAGGTGGCTAGCCAGCTGAAAACTAGAGTACCCTGCCACCACGCTAAGGTTTCCTCGCGATGTTTTCCTTCACCGGCAGCTCAAGCAGCCCCAGCTTGAAACTCAGAACCCACGCCTCTCGCCGTGTGATCCGATCAATGAGTTATGATAACTAGAAAAAAAAATTACGTACAACAAATAAGGTAGAATAATGTAATATAAGGTGTCGGTTACCGTATGCGGGCGGGCGCTGCAGCGGGTCGTAGGGCGCGCACCACGACCCCATCACCATGTTCTGCGAGTACAGGCCGCCCGGCACGCCGCCCACGCCGGCGCCACCTGCACATGCCACAACTGAGACTCGAGGCTCGAGCCAGCCCGCCGACCGCCGCGGCTGCCTCACATTGGAAGAGAGTTACTCATTATAAACAGCTGAGTGAAATTTAATTGGGAGTCGTTATCATAATCTATCCAGCCGCTCGACGGAATCTAGAAACGAGCATGCAAACACAGATGTACGCGTACGGCACGCAACAGCTTCCTCCTAAACGCGCGCACTTTTTAGTGTTACTTTTATCGAGAGGCGATTCGGGGACAAACGTTTAAAAATAAGTCTATTGCGTAGGTCATACCTACCATTTTCAACTATCAAGTGTTACGCGCCATCTAGCCCTAAACTAACTAAAGCTTGTACTATGAGAACCAGATAACTGTTAGAATACTCGTACGGGTACTCATTCTTGTATTAGATACGTATTTATAATACGAATAGTACACCCTGACACAGAACAAACATTTATGTTCGTCACACAAATGTTTGTCCTAGGTGGACATCGAATCCACGCCCTACAGCTCTTGAAAAACATAGGTACATATATACTACCACATGAGCTAATAGGGTTAGAGGCCTTCGAGTGGCACATGAACTCTGACACTAGGAGTAGCCACTCGGCCCATAGAAATTTTCTTACCAGTTTTCATGAAACCTAAACTAGATTCCATAAAACCCCACTTGTGCCTCTCCTCATTGTAAGAAGGATAAGGCGTAAGTAGTAGTGCACCGCGCTGACCAAGCGCGGGTTGGTGCTTTTTACTCATATCTACGAGAAGTTTTATTTTTATTTTTAAGAACTCTCAGAAGTGTCGGTTTCTGTGGGTCGGATGTTTTCCTTCACCCTTTTTATATAATCTCACAAAAAAACTAATCAAAAGAGCCAACGAAATAGAACTTTTGAGTGTTCAAGGTATATTATTTCCGCTTAATTCCACTTCATTTTTGTTGTAGCTTAAACGACTGCGTTTAAGCTACAACAAAAATGAGGATTTAAATTTAAAAAACTTGTCAAATATTTAAACCACTTGAGTAAAGTACCACTTAAGTTCCGGTTTTTATTTATTTACAAGATTATACAAATTATTAAGTTTTTTAAATTATTCTTTAGTTTTTAAATTATTGTCAAAGTTTTTAGAATTATTGTCAAGTTTTTTAAATTATTTTCAAGTGGTTTAAATTTTTGTCAAGTTTTTTAAATTTAAATCATCATTTCTATTGTGGCTGTAACGACTGTTAAGAGGAAATTAACTAGATATATAGATATATATATATATACCTAGAACACTCAAAATGGATTTCCGCAAAGTAACGCCTGAATCAATCAATTATTATCTGACACATAAATTTATTATTCTAATCCGAAGTAGTTTGACAGCACCAAATACTTGCAAATATGTGGCAAATGTTTGTTTCATATGTGTGACAATGCTCAAAATATAGCTCGAGACCTTCCTTTTTTAAAGTTAGTTGAAAGTCTGCACGGTTTATTGTCCTGTGATATTTATTTTAAGTTTGATAATGTTATTAAAAAATCTACACCAAAGTTTGAAGTCATCGGTGATGCCCACACAACTTAGAAAATACAGACAGAGAGTGCCGCGGTCTTCGAACCCAGGACCACCAGGTCGGAAGCCAGGCGGTCTCCCGCCGAGGCTGGCGAGTATGAGGCGACGGAGGTGGGGCTTGTAACATAATGATTACGAGACGAAGGGCCTGCCGAGCGATCGCAAGTGGACAGGACTCGAAACTGAAGAAGTTAATCCTATTTTAGGTACCTGCACCACTTTCCTGATGGTTTACAGACCCGCGTGTCTGGAAGTGGTTAGAGTGCTTAGACTAAGGAAGATATTAACAAAATATTATGTAAGAAATGTAAACTGCGCCGCCCGCCGCGGCGGCGGGTACACCCCGCGCTCGCTTCCCTTCGAGTCTGCTCTCGATACTGATTGATTATTTAAAATAAGAGATTATGAAGTTAATATTTTTTTTATTGACATGTGTTAAGTATGATTCTGACATGTATAATGTTATTTTTGAATATGAATGGAAAAATAACCTGTAACTTAGGTGATCGACCAAATATTTGTATTAGTGCACGATCGCCGGGCGTCAAAGTCGAATCTAGATCCTTTGTGTCGCGCTCGTTCTACGATCCGTTCTCGTATCGCGATGTTTGATCGGCGTAAACCAACACGACTCATCGACTTATTCAAATCCATATCGATTGCGGCCAACGACATCTGGTGGAGGTCACCGTTACACCCGGACCGCTGGCCGGCAGTACCAGCTCACAGCACGCGCGGCGCGCGGCCGCTGCTGCGTCTTATCACGGTTTCAAAACAGATTGCGCGGCTGCCATGGCGATACGAGCTGTCTAGTCGACGATTTCACTACAATGTTGCAACTGTCCGACTACCGTATAACAGAAATTAAATATAAAATCGAATCCGGAGCGCGCGTACTCGCAGATCCGGGAACGGCGGACCCACCTGCCAGCAGCGCCATGCTCTGCATCTGCAGCCAGTCGGACAAGGTGTCCATCGCAGCCGCCGGCTCACCGCGACACTTCTTTAACGATATAATGCGAGATGGGCGCGACCCGCCGGTCAGAGGTCAGAGCGAGCACTGGCGGCGGCGGCGGGGCCGGCCGCCCTTATCGCCGTCGACTCAGCGCCGGGCCCGCGCCCGCGCCGCCAGATTACCCAACGCAAGCCAGGTGATTCCACAAACATGCTGATCGGGAATCCCGTACAACGAGGAAATTTCTAATTAAATTCTGTATGCGATAGCCGTAGGACCTGTAAGTTTTTTTGAAACCGTGAAAACGGCCCGGCGCGGTTCAGCATTGCGACAGCACCATACAAGCAACGACATACTATTATTTAAAAAAAATAGGCAGTCGTGCGTACTGCCGACGGCAGTGATAACATAAAACGCGTCGCATTAGCATGTCGGTGATGCGGACCCATAAGTTTTACCTCTACCGACAAATCGCTCAACGCGGCTGAAGGAGTTTTCACTTCGAAAAACAGCAAGTTGTATTGTAGTCGGCCCTCATGTACGGGGCACATAAATAGTTTCTACGAGAAGGCGGTGCGGCTCCATCGCCAGCTGGCACAGGACAATTGTTGCATTTGACATTACTACGATGTTAGATTCAAGACAAACAAAAAGAATGCGTCGTTGAAAACCTCTCGAAGTCATTGCATATTTTTGATTCCGTCGGAAACCTTGCGGTGTCTCCACAATAGTCGTTTTATTATTGTTAACCGACTTAAAAAAAGGAAGTTCTGAATTCTTCTTTTTTTAGTTTGCTACCTGAGAACTCCGTTTTTACAAACCAATTTGAAAAAATATTTTTTTAATTGAAAGGATATACTTTTAGATTGGTCCCACAGAAACTTTACCGAAATCGGTCTCGCAATTTAATTATAAAACCAAAGTTAATAGAAAAATATGTGTCACGAGAAAACGAAATTGCGTACTTTGCTTTCCTGCGACTTTTCATCGGAGTTTGCGGTCACTAGAATAGTTCCAAGAAACTGCCTGCCTTCCGGCTCCATCGTTACAACAGTGTAACCTGGCCGGGTTTGAACACAGTGGCTGCTTTGTTGTAAACATTATATTTGTTTCATTCTGACACTTAGTTTGTGCCTGCTGACACGTCGGGCCTGAGTAGACGCGAATTGGAAAAAAAAATCCTTCGAAGCCTCTCTGTCGACACTTTATTCGCCGGAAACTCATCGGATGCAATTAGCGCGCGTTCGTTGAGAGGTTGCTCAAGGGTGACTTTACGTTCGGCTTAGTTTTTGTTAAACTATTTTTGCTTGTGTTTAGAAAAAGTATATTAGTACATTCTGCGCTACAAACTCTATAACAACATTATTCCGTTCCTAATTATACTTTCACTTAATTACTTCGTTACGGTTGAAGGGACGCGATGTGTACATATATTTACATGTGTTTACTGTAGTTCGTTTTGTTCCTTTTTGCTACTACCGTGCTCTGGGCTTTGTTTTCTTCGTACTCAGAGTTTTAGGTTGGTATGTTAGCGGGCTGGCGTTATTTTAAACCGTTAAGAGAGTGTCTCGTGTGTCTCATTGCTGTAAAAAAGACCACAATTATACGAACCTTGTCGGGCAAATTAAAATTATAGTTTGACTTGAAGTAATTTTTTTATTTGAAAGTAAAGATACAAACGAGACCCTCTCCTGATGGTAAGCTAATACATAACCATTGCAACGATGCACAGAACTTTCAGTAATAAAACGGTCCCGGGCAGCGCTGCTTTGACGCTCATTACTTTGAGACACAAACTTAGATTTCGACACTTCAAAACTCGAAGTGCAAAGGATAGTTTTAGAAGTAGTTTATTTTGGACTTGGTCTTTTCTTCACCTCAAAGACTACAAACCGAGTTGCAGAAACCCTGAAGATAAAAAACAGGATAACACAGCATAGTGAGGTGTTATGTGGAGAGGGCGAGGGGAGTGGACCCGGGGCCGCCGCGGCGCGCGCGTGCTTTTGCGTCGAGTTATCCTGTTGACACGATTTCTTTCGCGTTTGGATTTCCATCCGTACTCTTCGAGACTCTTCAGTTTTCAGATGAGACATTGGCGATTTCATTTCAGTGACTTTGTTTATTAAAGTAATAATTTGATGTGACATTTAACATAACTCTTTATAGTTCACACCGATTACAAACAATTATGACAATTGAAATACTTGACATTTTCGGAGCACTCGGCGGCCTTATAGCTAAGAGCAATATCTTCCAGGCAACCTCAGTATGGATACATACCTATCTATAATATTCGCTATTTATATAAGTAAATCTTCCTCTACCGACCTGGCCTGGTGAGTAGTTAACCTTACAGCCTCCACTACAGTATCAAATTCGAGCTAAACGCATCTAGTCACGGTGAAGTATAGTGCTGGGTACTCCCTAGCGAGCGACGCAGATAAGCTCTCCCTTTGTTTAACGGAATGAGTGCGTAGGCGCTGCGTGGAGCTGCGGTCACGATCTTCTAAGAATCCTTACTCACATCTCCGCAGATTGCGCTACATTTTTTAGGTCAAACAATCATTAGTTTATTTGCCTAGAACTGTATTTGCGTCACGTGCGCTGCGGAGTCGCAGGGCATGGCGGGCGGCAATGGATTTTTTTTTAATGTAAAAGTATTGAGATGAAGAGGATGCTCTCCTGATGGTAAGAGATAACACATGTTCATGACCATTGCAGCGGCGCACAGAACTCTAATCAAAAGAATGGCCAGGGCGTCGCCGCTTTTGAAAGTCATTGGTCATTTGGATTTAATGTTATCGTCGTGAGACTACGCGACTTGGACGAGTCACGACTAGAGTGCTGCTTGTCCTTTTTGTCATTATTATCCTCGTTGTATAGATGTATAGGTACTACTACATGGCATGTTTGTGTAGTCAGGTCATTGAGCGTTTACGTACCTACCTAGCTGCGTAGGTATAATGAAGCTACCGGTTTTTTATCGTACTAGGCAGGCTTTTGGCCACGATCTCACCTGATGGAAAGCGACGATGTGGCCGAAGATGAAGCACGTTTGCCAAGGAAATACTTATTTACGTATTTTGATGTAGGTACAAAAGTGTGCGCCGCCTCCAGGGTCTCCCGGTTCATTCATAATACTATTAATTGTAGGTATTTGGCTTTATACTTGTTGCCGTGGACTGCGAGCGGAGCGCCGCTGCAGCGAATAAAACATTATTAGATTAGAATTATCCTTCATCGACATCCCTAACGCGCTCCGTAGCTATTTATATGATACGAAACCATGTGTACCTAATGGTGATTATATATATACTCGTATATACCTATATATATTTGTTTTCCTACAATTCATATTACTAGTATTGATAATATTGAACAATTCCATGGTTGGGTTGTTTTTACCCGACTGAAGCCGATCAGAGGAGGGTTATTTATTAGTATGAATACCTAGGAGCATTAAAAAAAATCTTAATTAATCCGTAAAATCTTAATTTTAAGCAAATCGCGAGGTCTTAGTTCTCGTGAAATAACTAAGTTTGCCAATACAGATAAAAAAATGGCAGTTAGAAAGAACATTCCAGAATTATGCTCTAATTATTTTAATAACAATAATAAGTTGGTAATATATGTTTAACAGCCTAGTTAACCGTGATCTGGCTAATTGCGATATCTTGATATTTTTTTGTTCGGTCGGCCGTTGTCGTCGGGTTATCAGCGGCGGGCCGTTGCGGGCCGGTGCGGGCACGCACGGGTGGATCTCGGATTCATTGTACAGCATAATAAATAGTTGATAACTACATATAAGATAGCGGGTCTCTCACGACAGTGCGCCGCGGCGATATCAGGCTCCCAGGGAATATAGTGTATGTACTTGAAAAATTAAAGCCATCTGTAATTTCCTTCGAAGTATGTCGCGACTTTCGCCTTTCGACTTTCCACTAAGTCCGAGTGCGACGAATACCAACGGAGGTTTGGACGCAGAAAGTCACTTTAGCAAAATGTCATCGAAAAAATTAGGTCAGTTTCGCATAATGTCACTTTAATAAATACCTAAATTAGATAATGCTGTAATATGCTATAATTTCTTTTTCATGTGAAAGTAAGGAGCCGAACGGTATGCTCTCCTGATGGAAAGAGATAATAATGAAATAGAAAGATACACCCCGTTCCTCTAATCCTTTCCATCCTAAGGTTGCCTGGGAGAGATCGCTTTTAGCGGTAAGGTCGCCAGTTGTTACACCTATTAACTAGTTTATTTCTTCTGTATTATGTAGGTAATTTTAAGAGTGTACAATAAAGAGTTATTCATTCAGTCATTCATACACAGAATATTAACAAACAAAGGTCAGGGCCGCAGGTTTGACGCTCGTTACTGACTTTCGATGGCTAGTCTCGACTGCCTGTAATGTCGCTAGCTGCAGTACCTTTCGATCCGGAACACAGTAATGCTTTCACACTACTGCTAGGCGTCAGAACACCTGGCACCAGTGGTACCACCGCAGTATGGTATGGTATATTTATTTCTTCTAACTTTAAAGATTTCATCGATAATATTTTTTATACATGTACGTGTACTTTATTAAATGGCGTTCTGCGAAATTGACGTTGCGCGAAAGTGACTTTGTGCGGATATGTCGGTGAAGCCGGCGTGTTGGCACGTTGTGCTAGTCGCGTCCCCGGGAAGCAGTTACAAGTGAAGGAGCGCCTGCTCGCTGCAGTGCGAGGAAATAATCAGATGTTTATTGTTTAAAGTAGGCGGGCGATAGCTCCACACGCGCAGCGGCCGGGCTACCTCCGGCTATCTGCGCGGGGAGCCTCCGCGATAAGCGCATTGTCGACCGTATCGCGCCCGGAGCGGGGCCCCGCCGCGCGGGTACTCGCACGAGGTGACGACTGCAACTATATTTATCTATGAGCAAGTGGATATCGGCGGGTGATTAATTGTCGATGATTAAGCGCTATTTGTTCTGAGCCGTCGTTATCAACTCATTGTCCTCGAGGCGGCGCGGTGGAGGCGTTGCGGTCTCGAGCGGGGTCACTACGTACTCGTGCCGGCAGGCATGTGCGATTATTTATATATTTTTTAAGATAACCCTGTTAGCTCATTGTGTAGTATAATTATCCGCTTCGAGAGCTACAGAGCGTGGGTTCGATTCCCGTAAGGATAAACATCTATATAAAGAATTAATGTTCGGTTCCGGGTATCCTGTTTTGTATTTACAAAGAAAAAGTACTTCAATATTCAATCAGTTATCTGGTTTCCACACGACGAGCTTCGCTTAGTTTGTTGAGATGTCCTACGATATTTATTACCTATCTATATTAACTGGAACAAATCGTTTAGGCTTTTATCGTTTGGAGTTTAGGCCGATTTAGGCGGACGGCGTCACGAGCCGGCGCGGAGACAAGGGTCGTGCAGCACGGCGCCAGCTCGAAAATTTTAAGTGACGGTGTTTTCAAAAATGGTAAGCACACCTAGCCTGTCCTGGAACTGGCTCTCGAGCGAGGCTGCTAGAACACACCGTTATCTGCTTGGCGGCAGATTTGAAGAGAGCATGGTAGCTAGCCAGCCGAGTACTACAAAGTGATTCACGATGCTCTCCAACACCTCCTGCGAAGGATTCTGCGAGAGCAGAGAGTGCCGTACCGTAGGAGTCGTGGTGCGGCGCGTGGTGGTGCCACACGTTCTGGTGCGGCGCGAAGTGCGCAGCGTACTGCTGCAGGCGCCCGCCGCCCGCCACGTACCCCAGCCCGTAGCCCTCGCCGCACTCGCCGCTGCCGTACCCGCCGCCCACGCCACCCATGCCGCCCCCACTGCCGCCGCCGAACATCCTACCCGCGCCGTGCCGCCCTCTGCGTGCCGTGCCGCCCCCCTGCGTGCCGTGCTGCCCCTCGGTGCGCCGTGCAGCCCCTCTACGCGTCGTGCACCATTCTTCTACCCAGTGATACCTGTGGACAATGACAATGCCGGTTTAATATCGTCGACGCGTTGCCGTCGCCGAGCCAGAATACACACAGTGAGAGAGCGTCTTTACAATTTCCTCAGCCTATCCGATTGCTAGCTGAGATATTCTGCCCCCAAGCAGTAGTGTGTAAACATTACTGTGTTCCTGTTTGAAGGGTAGGTACCTACTGCATTTAGCGAAATTACAGGGCTGTCGAGACTAACCATCGAAAGTATCCAAAGTAATGAGCGCCAAAGCAGCGACGCTTTAGACTTTGTTTTACTACTCAAAGTTCTGTGTATTGCTGCAGTGCTCATTATCTCTTACCATCAGGAGAGCGTCTAGTTCGTTTCAGTACTATAATATAAAAAAAATCTAGCTGTTAATCACGTGAAGCAGAAGCAAAACTTGTAAAGCGAGCCTCGTGGAGCTCATTCAACACGTATCCTGTTCCATATCAATCTCTCATTAATTTTGCGTATTTATACAAACAAGATGGATATTAATGCAAATTCCTCGGCCGTCGTGAATACGAGGTCATTAACAGAGCGGCCGGCCCCGCACTCAAATAATATGTGGGTACCTAGGCAGCGCCGCGCGGAGCGCCCGCGCCACTCTCGGCACTCTTGATTTCCAGCGATTGGATCATATTAATGCACTTTTAGGGTGGTGGTGGGGCTGCCCCGGCACTGCAAGTCGCCGTGTCGCGAGTCGACTGTTGTACCTTGGGGTCCGCAGCAGCGCCGACAGCATCCGAGACGTAGCAGATTTGACTGCCAGCACATGAACCATTGCTGTATGCTTCACGTACTGACTGAGCAAGCAACTAATTATTTCTAATTTATCAATCTGACCGTTTTATCCCAATTATACCTACTCATATGCTAACGGTGGAATAAATGATAGTTGTGGCTAGCCCGGGCCGGGCGGGTTAAGTCACACGAGCGACTAATTTGTTTGTCTAGAGACATGTATCTATGCAAATTTTCTCACGATTTTTTTCTTCGTTGAATCAAGCTATTGTTATCGTTTCATAATATTTATGTAATTTTTGTATGTTTAGGCGCGCTATGGTCACGTTAAGTGACGGTGAGGTCGTGGGAGGTGAACACACCCGGTCTGGAATGGAATTGGCTCTCAACTTGAGAATCACTCGAATCGAGCGAGGCGTGCTTGGCGGCAGATTATCAACCTGAACCAACCGAGTACTAGGAAGTATCCTACCACCGCGCTGTGGTTTCCTCGGTCCGTTATTGTGGAGGCTTGGAATTCCATGGGATAACTGACTGCATCGATACAACTATACAGGTCCGCAGTAGGCGGCGGTGTACCACGGAAGCTGCGAGCAGATAAGCGTCGATAGCTCGCCGTCTATATCGCAAAATAATATAGCACTCGATCCATTACTGGAACCTGACCGACATCTGTTCGATTTCATGACATGCATGACGACGCATGCTCCTTCTTCTGCTCCTCTCTACAGTTTATATATTTCTCTCTCGCTTCCAAAAACGTTTAGTTGTGTGGAAGATTTAGATATCAATGTGCAGAAATCACGTTTTCGAAACTTGTATTTTATAGTACTTATTTATGACATCGCGTTACGTCGATTCGTTGCCGTGCGCGAGTGTAGGCAAGCGATATAACGAGAATCGCGTGTCTTCTCATCCGAAGCTCTGGTCGCCGCTTTACTGGAGCAGTTTACTTTGACTTACCTGTCGAGCTTCCCTTCGCCCGGACTCCTCTGTTTGTGCCATAAAACATACCTAACCCTCCAACCATACAGCCAGACCCGCAGGTCTCGGAAGTAAATACAAAAACAAGGTTATAATATCTATTTACTTACTTTTGTTTTATCTATTAATAATTAACTTAGTTTTGTGTATGACAATTTGTTAATCTTGCAATTTCAACGGACGCTATCTCAGCGACCGGCGCATCGCCTCGCGCGCGATAAGGCACGGACTCCGAGCTGCGTCGATCACTAGCGATTCCGAACCTTACGTCACGGCAATAAGCAGTCTGTGTGTACAATTATGTTATTGCAGAGTTGCCACAGTGCCTCCGTTACCTAATATCGCAGTATTGAAATCGTACCGTTGCGACAAGTGCTTACCTACAACTTGAAGTGTGTCAGCGACGAACGCTTTCCTGTGATCCGCATGAATGGTAGTTTTTCTAACAATTGGATTGAACCGCTTGCGCAAAAGAGGTCGGCCGACATGCGAACTGCATGTATCGCCGCAAGTCTTTATGAGTGGATTCAATCAAAAAATCAAAAAAGTCATTTATTCAGTTTAGGCCCTGGTAAGGCACTTATGAACGTTAAGTTACATGTTTGAATCTACCACCGGCTCGTAATTACACTTTAACTGAGAAGACTCCGGCAAGAAACTCTGAAAGGCATTTTTTTGTGGATCTTTCTTTTCATATTAGGTAGGTACAGTTATAGATATTAATACACTAGGCTTACTTATACAATTGTCACTTAGCCAGGGGGATGCAAGTGCAGAGAGAAGCTACTACAACCATATATTCCCGTCTTCCACGTAATGAACCACCTTATAGTAGGCTTTTTCAATGGAACGCGCGACCACGGCTCAGGCGTAGCGTCGGAGCCGCGGCCGAATACTGCCCACGGCTTTCGGTCTAGTAATACAAATACAATTGATTTTACGAATATTCCATACGGTTTATTTCGCACACGACTAGCGAGTCAAAGTCAAAGCTATAAAAGTGAGTAGGTAAGGTCAAATCCAGTCATGTCGTAATGAAGTGTGCGGCTACTTCACTAGGGCATGGTTGAACTCTTTACTAGAAGTCTCGACGGAGTTTTGTGCACAACATGAAAAGACATGTGTCAGTGCATTATATCACTTTGCTGCTTATCGGCAAGTGGGCTGATGAGCGGCGGCCGGGACACGGCGAGCTCGCGTCGGCCGTCCACGCGGCTAAGACAAAGCTCAAGAACCAGGACGCCTCCGGGAAGTACACGCTCTTCTATTTATTTGCGTTTATGATATCGATTCATCCTAATGTACTTAGAATTCGCAGAGCGATGCTCGCTTCGAATTAGCTGCAGCTAGCGTCGCGTGAGACACGCTACTTGCATGATTTGACGCAAAGCTACCGCCAGGCTGTTCCGGCAGTACCACGTGCGGTAGGATTTGTGGGGCAGACGTTAAATGGGAGGTTTTCCACGAGTTTTAGGTTCGTGCATACAAAAGCTATTTTTGACGTATAAAATCTATACCGTGTTTCAAGTTAGTAGCTCGGTGAAACCATTCTATTAAACAAGGCATTATCCCGGTAATCACAGGGACTTTCCAACTTTTTGTAAACTTGATTTAAACTTTTCAATTTTAAATTACCATTTTCATCTTATGCATCGAACTAAGGGGTTAAATTTAGAATAAATTTGCATTAATACATTTAGATGTACGATATTTATACCTCAAACGGCTGCAATTAAATACTATATTTGGTACATGAACCTAATAAGATGTGTGTGTAGGTAAATATGTTTGATTTGAGGAATGTCTCTCGCGAGGTGCTTAATATTCGAATATAAATAGCTTGGGAGTCGTGTTGCGGGCGCGGACACGTGTCTCGTGTGTAAATCACGGCGACACGACACGACAGCGCGCGACACGCGACACGGCGCGACGCGACGCGACCCTTTACGCCGCGGACACTCGGCCCGGGCCATTAGCCGCGTGCCCGGGATGCCGACGCCTCGTCTTCGCATTCTGTCGCCCACTCGCCTCCCTCATTAACATTACTCCATACGAACAATAATGAGAATGCGCTTAGGAAGCCCCTCACCTTCGAACATGTTCCAAATTCATTACAAAGATTTTAAAACTGAGGATATGACATTTGAAGTATTCCAGTATTACTCAGAATTAAGGTTTAAACTCAAATCTTATTATAACTGTTGTATATTTATTGTATTGACAGAGTTTAAGAGGAGGACCCACGATTATTGCCATGATATTGTAAGTTAACCATAGTTAGGATCGATGTAACATTAACACATATTATTTTTTAAACCTTTTTGTCCAGAGACAAGTAAACCGCGATACTTTAACTATTTAGAAATAATGCTTTTTTCAGATATTTTCGCCTTTTTCTTACATAAATCATATATCTCATGAAATGAGCATACCATTAATTGTCCGTTTATAAGAAGAAGAACAAATCTAGACAAATTATTTTACTCTTACTAAATGTAATTAGAATTGCGAGTTACGTTTGCAAGATTTACGGTCAAGCGGTAGATTTATTTCATCATTATTCTTTTATGATTAGGGAATAGCGTGTAGACGGAGCGAATGTTGGTTTTTATTTTATTTTGAGGCAGCCTACTCTTAACCTCAACTACTCGACGTAGAAATCTTCTCGCAGGGGCTACAGAGTTTCAATTCGAGAAGAATATACACGTGCAGCGTGCACAGCGCTGGGGCGAGACTATCGGAAACGTTCCGTAAGTCGATGTTTGTGGGAAGAACTCTCGCTACGAGTCGTCGTACCCATACCAGACCCCGCGGTCCACACTTGTGTATTTTGACAACCCGCAGACGGTTGTTTAGTTTTGTGACACATTAGCTCGATATTATCAGGATCGTAAATAGTTATCGCCAAACGTTAATCTATCGGCTGTTAATTTATTATCTCGCCGTCGATGTCGAGTTTTCTGCGAGTCATTAAAATTCCCTCGTAAATGTCCGACGACAAATTTGACAAAATTCAGTTTGTTCGTGATTTGTTTAATGTCCTTTGTTTCGCACTGAACTGTGGTGCCTTGGCAAATAAATAATTGGTAACAGTTTACTTCGTATCGTGTGTGTGACGCCCGGTTGTTGATACTGGAACATCGTTAGAAAATCTGGGTTTTTTTAAGACTGGAGTGAATAGATTTCTTCAATATTTACGTGCTCTGTCCTCGGCCGCGCAGTTGCTTTCCATCAGTAAAGTTGATAGCCAAATTTAGATTTATTTCATATATATGAAATATATGTACAAAAAACTCGTTTTTTTTTTGCGTCCAGTTGTAAATATTCGGAAACCGACTACTAATTGCTACTACAAGTCTGACTTAGTGTATTACAAGCCATACTGGCAACGGTTGATTCGGTCGACATGTGTAAAGAGTGTTCGCGAGTGGCATTTGCAAATAAACACTAACGTGGGTCCGACGACTTTGCTACAAGTTGTTTATCTCATAGCAGCAACCGTCAAGCTGTCAGAGGCGTTCCAGCGGCATATTAACTCTGACGTTAAGGCCGGCAACTCAGCCTGTAGGAACTTATCAGCAGAGCCGTCGGTATGTAAGGCTTGCTCGTCGCATACTGCCGACACTACCGCTATCCTTTCACGAGGCTCGCCGGGACTGCGGAGCCGGCCGCGCGGGGCCTGCGCGGCTTGATTTACGGCTTGCATTAGCCGGCGGGCGCGGGCCCTCCATTCGCATCGATTTATGCTCCGCGCTGGATATTACTCCGCTTTATGCGGAGATTTCACGGGTTTGCTGCCATTTGTTAATTTACTGCTCAGTTAATAGAAAACACTCGTACTATAGGTAAAAAAACTTTTTTTTTAAGTTTATTACTACTTAACCCTTTTTTATGGAATAGTAATAATACGAACGACATGCCCTCCTGATGGTAAGAGATAACGTATGTTCGTGACTATTGCAGGGATGCACAGAACTTTGAGTAACAAAACAAAGTCCTGGCGTCGCTGCTTTGGCGCTCATTACTTTGAAACTTTCGATAGTCTGCTGCTACCTTCAGATCGGAACACGGTAATGTTTACACACTACTGCTTGGTGGCATAATATCTGGTACTGCCGTGGTGCCTATCGAGACGACCTCGTGCTATGGAGGTCTACCGACAAGTTGGATGTTAAGTAACGGTGAGGTTATAGGAGGTGAACACACCTGGTCTGGGATGGAACTGGCTCTCAAGTGAGGCTGCCGGTACACGCCGTTGGGTGATGTGATCGAAGTCTACTATCACATTATGCATGCAGAGTTAGACAATTCTACTACATTCAGTAAGACTTTGAAAAAAATATCATTCTGTTATTCATTAAGTGTTGCAACGAGAAACAGTCAAAACTATTTGTTTTGGTTTGTGTTATTTGATTGCTTACAGACAGAATAACAAAATTGATTAATTATTTATAAATTCCGAGCTACAAACAAGATAATAAATGCTTAGCAGAAACTAACCGCTTACAAAAAGTAAAGTTTAACTTGTAAAAACAAAACTACATGTAATTGCTGCTCCACGTGCCATCTGTCAGCAGGAACACGGCGCTTGTCAATAAATAAAAATACACAGAACTGCAACTTGCATCGCTGCGCACGAACCGCACCAACATATGTAGTGAACAGCCTAAACTGTATGGCATACACGAACCCGTGAAGCGATTCTGGCATTATGACCTAAAATTAAATGCTCCCCACTCGACCTCCTCAACCTACCAACTTAAACACTGTTTTGTGCGAATTTAAAAAACAAACAAAACGAATTATCCAAATATAACACCCACCGTCATCTCCGTCGGTGGTCTGTCATCGTCTTGTGTTCGGCTACGAGAAACCGCTCGCCCAGAAGAAACCGATTCACTCGCGACTCGCGACGTGCCCAGACTGCATCTATCCTGGCTGTCCTATACTAGGAAGGTAGGACTCATTTTGGAAGTACCTAACTGTGAAAATTGTTCTGTAATCGTTGTCATTGCAGACTGACGTCGACAACTCAATCTACAGCATCCTGAGATCCCCGTACTATCGCTGCGTTTCAAGAACTTGCGACGGAGACACGACGGCTCTTCGTGCTAATGGACTGGCGCCCTCACCTGTCAAATCGACTTGCACTACTCGCGTAATAATTGTGAATCCCAATAATGATATTTTCGGTGGTTTGGAAATAGCCCTACTTCTGTGTAATATCCCGGCTCGAGCAGTTGCCGACCTAGGCCAACCGAGGCGCGGCGCAGGCGCACGGAGCGCCGCATTTAGCCCACTTGAGTCCCGCCGCCGCGCGCCACGCCGGCGCCGGCGCCTCTCCACTGCCGAGTGCGAGAACGCATCTATCTGATCTGACAGATGCTGCTCGATTATATCACACGCGTTACACTAGCACGATGTATAGCGAGGAACGGCTCCCGGCTCAGAGCGCTCGGGCGGGACTCGTAGCGAGAACACTTGCCGGTTCGATGCCGATAATATCTATAAACGAAGGCAGCTCCACACCCGCGGCGTCTGACTTGCGACCCGATCGAGTCTCCGACTCCGGGTGGTAAATCTCACCAGAAACTCGTCTAGGTGATATCGGATATTCTGACGCCAAGCAGTAGTGCTCAATCATTAGTTCCAGTTTGAAAGTTACTGCAGCCAGCGACATTACAGGGGTAATGAGTATATATGGTAAACGATGGTAATAAACGCCGGTACGACGACGACCTGGACTTTGTTTTATTACTAAAAAAATCTGGATACAATTGCAAGGAAATAAATATCTCTTACCATTAGAAACAGAAGTACTTGTCCGTCTGTTAGTTCTTACTATAAAAAAGGTCTGATGAGTGCTGCGCGCCCTTTATTCCCACAAAGAAACATCGGTAGTTAGATTTAGTGAGTCGGGCTTTTTGATGAAGTTAGAAGTGCGGTACCGTCCGCGTCCGTAGCTGAGTATTAGCACGGCGAGCGGTTCCATTCGAGAGCTGTGTGGTGTATCTGGCATATCGCAGCCGATAATCAATCAACGTCCGCTGGCAACCACTCGCGGGCACCGCGCCGGCCGCCGCCGCCGCCGCCGCCGCCGGCTAATGTGAGATCAATGCAACGTATAAATAGCGCCACTCCACGATGTTACGATCATCTAACAACCGCACCACTCTCTCACGCGGGCGGCTGGCACCTACATATCGAATCTTAATAATCTAATTATTTTGGTCTGTTTTGTTAATCACCAGTACCTAAGTATAGTGTCGAGTGGCGGTCTCGAGGCTTCATAAAATTAGGAGGAGGTCCTTTAAGGTTTCTCTCCTTTTTTATGTTTGTTACATTAAAACTTCGCAATTTGTGACCAGATTTGATTATTTAAAAAGTTATACATAGTTTCAGATGAGCTCCATAGAATGTTTATGAGAATGGGTCTCCTGTAGTTTGATTTTTTAACTAAAACCGTGTCTGGGCTCAGGATCAAGGAGTCGGATTTTTATTTTTAATTTTACAAATAAACCAGCTTTATATATATAGTATGAATATCGGGGGACATTTTTACAGAGCGCCATCTAACCCCAAACTACGCAAAGCTTGTACTACGGGAACCAGACAGCTGACAGAATATTTATTTTTGTAAATTCATACTTATAATACATACAAAAAATCGACACACAAAACATACATCTATGTTAGTCACACAAATATCAGTCCTGAGTGGGAATCGAACCCAACTCTTAGTCAATGTACACTTGTTGTTTAGCGCGTCGCCGTGGCGCGGCGCGCGTCGCCGGCGCCGGCTGCGTTTTCAACTGAATGTATTAATTCCAACAAACTGGTTCATGAGCTGCAGTTTTCGTAAATTTGTACGCCGTATACTAGGCCAGTAAATAAAGCCGTTTTTTTTGGTCAACCTCGCACTAAATTTCCGATCCAATTTTAATTTTTTTTTAGGTTAAGGGTCACTTACTGACCATAAAAACACAAAATGCTGACAGATCCAGGTGGAGCTTCGATCGCAATCTTGAAGTAAAGTTTTTCGCCGATATCTCGGAAACTATGCACTTTAGGGCAAAAGTTATTTAGACCATTATTGTAGATAATAAAATTTCGCATCTTTTGTTGCCTGTAAACTTTTTTGTAAAACTTACCCCTTACGATTTATGGCCCATTTAATGAACCGGTTTTTATATTTCGGTCAATAACTCTTAAAATATTGGATTAATCAATAAAATACATCTATTCAATTTTAAAGATCACTTTATTCTCTACAATTTTTGTTTAAAACTTTTTTTTCTAATGCCCATACTTTTCGAGTTATAGAACATTTAATGTTGGAATGCCGGCGCTCGGCGGGTAACGCAGCAGCCCAAAGGTTTTTTTTTATAGCAGGTAACCGTTTCTCTATGTCTCTATACAAAAGAAGGGACGAAGAGGTCTAGCGTTGGAAATTATACCTATATATTTGCCTGCTATTTCTAGTAATACATTTTAAAATAAAAGAGGGGATGGGATAATCGATGTAACGGAATTTTTTCGAACTCAGTGTGCTCTGCGCTACAGAACCATAAAGTTAGGAGTTCTATTTGTGTGTGCCACAATAATTTTGTTATTCAACCTAAAAAAAATAATTACACAAGTATACTAAAATGAACAATTGTTTTATTTGTGGTGGGTGGTTAGACGACGACAATTCTGTATTTGTAAAAAAAAAACGGATACTAACTTACTGTGTGTGTGTGTGTGTGAGCGTATTACTGTGTGTGTGTGTCCCCATGAAAAAACTACATGTATAAAAATATAAAAAATATATATTAGTAATATATTTTAAATCTATAAAAAATATAATTATGAAAATATAAAAAGTTTATATAAAACATATATTTATATAAATTAAATATAAAAAAAATTATTACTATTGCAGGTAAGGAAAGAAACTATTAATTTTTAAGTATATAAACAATCGGGATATCTTTTTTTAATTACTTTGTTGAATTTGTACCATTACATTCTATGCGTACCTTCAAATTTTCGACTTTACGCCCGGTAAACCGGTCCAACAGTAAACGTTCTATAACTCGAAAAGTATGGGCATTAGAAAAAAAAGTTTTAAACAAAAATTGTAGAGAATAAAGTGATCTTTAAAATTGAATAGATGTATTTTATTGATTAATCCAATATTTTAAGAGTTATTGACCGAAATATAAAAACCGGTTCATTAAATGGGCCATAAATCGTAAGGAGTAAGTTTTACAAAAAAGTTTACAGGCAACAAAAGATGCGAAATTTTATTTTCTACAATAATAGTCTAAATAACTTTTGCCCTAAAGTGCATAGTTTCCGAGATATCGGCGAAAAACTTTACTTCAAGATTGCGATTGAAGCTCCACCTGGATCTGTCAGCATTTTGTGTTTTTATGGTCAGTAAGTGACCCTTAACCTAAAAAAAAAAAAAATTGGATCGGAAATTTAGTGCGAGGTTAAATGCTTTATTTACTGGCCTATACATTTTGACGCGTTTTTTTATCTTATAAGTTGCAATTATTGTTGTAGGTAGGTACGACTCAGTGTATAACAACGACCGTTAGCTGGAGGTCGTGGGGAGCCGGAGCGGCGGCGTCGTTCCGTGTCCGTGGGGGGCGGGCACTTCTTATTTTGTAAACAGCTTGGTCAACGCGATTTGAAATGTGATCGGTCTATCGTACAAGCATCGTCATTCCCCGCGGCGGCTGTTCCGACCGTTATTTAGATCAAAGTCCAATAAAAGAGATTCAGAGTAATCCAACTAACGTGCTGTGAAGTAAATTAGGAAATTGAGCGAGTATATATTTCAGTTGATAAACCTCCCCCCACGTAGGCCGCGGCGGCGCGTCACGCGAGGTGCCCCCGGCTCCCTGCGCCCGGCCACCTACAGCAGTCGGCTGTAATTACGAGTCGCGGCTTCGCCGAACGCTCAGTAACTTTTTTCACGACTCACGAGTATAATTATTCGGTATATTTATTGCAATTGAGCTGCGGATCTGTGTACAACCATCAACAAGATAACTTTAATTGCAAGTGAAGTCTCACCTATGAGTAAGCAGGTGTACTCACGGGTCCGCTGACTCGCTTGCCCTGCGGGGCGTGGCGGACGGAGTGTGCGCCCACGATTAAACTTCGAATTAATAATCGGATACTGTGAGCAATTAATGGACTCCATCGAGAAGCGCAGTGCAATGCGAGTCGGGCTCGTGCGCCGCAAGTTTTGACGAGACATTCGATATAGTGTTGATAAAGAAAAATGCAGCGCCTGTACTCCAGTTCCCATAAAATCTGTATAGGTAGGACAGGCCTACAAGCGAGGCTTTGCTAGCAGAGCGCGTCGGGCACGCTCCGGACACGAACGCTATAAATGTACCGTATAATACGTATATCGCAACACAGAAACACCACGTACCTACCCAGCGCTTGTATTCGGTAGCAAATGAGAATAGGTACAGAGATGTTAAGGCCGAAGCAACGCCGTGTCAGCAAGCTGAGGACTAAATATCGGAGGGCATTTCACAAAGCGTCACCTAGCTGCAAACTAAGCAAACTAGTACTGTGGGAACCAAGTAACTGATTTACTCGGTGGTAGATCTTCTTAGCGGGAGCTCCTAGATAGGTACACCAGATATTCCGCCGCCAACGGTAGCGAGAGAACATTACTGTGTTCCGGTACTGCAGCTAGCAGAACACGCACACACAAACACACGCACGACCACACAAATCCACACTAGTGCACAGCTGGTATTTGCCGAAACAAACACATTTTCTTTTCGAACTGTTCTGTTTGCTCATTGGTATTATATTTCCTTTGAGGGCTGAATGGTGTGGGTTCGATTCCCACACAGGACAAACATTTTGTACTATAAACAATGCGTGTTCTGTGTCTATCCAGACACAGCACACGCATTGTTCTGTTTATATTATAAGTATGTATTTACAAAATAAAACAGTATTTAGGAATTCTATTAGTTGTCTGATTTCCACAGTACAAGCGTTGCTTAGTTTGGGGTCAGAGGGCGCCGTGTGTAATGTCCTACGCAGCCGCCTGTCGCAGATCCGACGACGTACAGGACATGAGTGACAGAGCTGCGACTGATTGGCAACTGTAGCGTTAGAGACGTCGCAACCGTTGAACAGCGAGCTGGCAGAGACCGCCGTCTCGTAGCGTCGACGGTATTATCCTGAGCGCGGCGTGATGCGCCGGCCGCCGCCACTCGAGCCGAGCGCGGGTCGGTTCCCAGGCGCGGCGGCACATGTGGCGCAGGGCGCGGCCGCAGGTGGAAGCTCTTCAGCGCAGCCCGCTCGCCGCCTCTTCACGTGATTCGCAAAAAACATTCCCTGGCGCACTGCGATGACATACACGACGCTTTTTATTTCTTTTTGCAAAAAAATAGACGAGGGAAATGTTTAACGGATTTTATAACTGTACGGTTTTTACGTCGTTCCTTCAGTGCGACGTGTGCTGGCCTTCTCAGACAAGACTACCATGATGTCTCTAAAATTGATTGTATTATAGCTGATAGGTTTTTACAAAGAAGCTCCGGATTGTCACACGAAGTGAAACGTAAATAGGTATTTATCTACACGCATCGAGAGCTGTCGGTTTCTTGTAAGTAAACGTGTTCCATCTTAGACCGCACTGTTGCTTAAGATGATACAGAGTGTAGTCGAATGCAAACATAAATGTACAGAATTTAAAAAAAAACTATATACCTACACGCATATAATATTGTAAATGTCACCCTGGTAGATCTCCCCTGGATACTTGTGTAATCGTTAATAGTTACAGGGGCGCCATGTCCTTGGACCGTATGAGGATCAGTTCACTAGTTCTGAAGCCACAGACTATACCTAAACAATATTCAGGAATAAGATGAAGTCTTCCCGCGCACGCGTAGGTACAAGTAGGTAATAATTCCACCCTGTCCGTATTTCAAAATAATTGTAAAATTTCTAGAAGAAGAGAAAGCTCTCGTTAAATCAAATAAAGTAATTGTATTTAGGTGCGCTCCTTCGTTCCACAAAAATCTTTTCGTATAAAAACCTCCCGGTAATTCAAATTCATTTACACAAACACTCGACAAATCGAAATATGAACAAGTTGAACCTTGCACACACTGACATATTGAATTATTATAATGTACGTCTGTGCATTCTAACATACGTATACATGTATGAGTGTAAAATGTCATTAAATAAAAGTCAATTTTTCCCTTTCAGCAACTCAAAGTTGTTATTTCTCCGCTTGGTGTAACAAACCTCCCATTATTTGGAACTTTTAGTGAGTGTTCTATAAGTCTCTAGAATTTAGAATTATCGAGAGTTGATTGTACTTGTAATGTTTCACGTAATATCAGTGACCAGTCGACAACTGCCGCCCAAAAGTTTTCTTCCTAATAAATATTCAATTAATAAAATACGAGTTGACAAATGATTGAAAATGATTTACAATCAAGATACCGATTTTAGTGGAGATTGCACAAGCTACGTAAATCATCTTAGACCAGTGCCGACGTGTGACGCCAGTTTTAATTCATTGTATATAATTTTGTTCGCAACAAATTATCAACTAATTAAAACAACTTAACAATAATAACGAATAAATAACAACTTAAAAGGATCTTAAAATAGATACTAGCCACTATTTACAAATGTATAAAAACAAAACAAGTATTTATTTATTTGTATTTGTAAATCTGGCCAGAATGCTGGCGGCAGTGCCGCCCAGGGTGGCTATGCTAAGCTTTAGACCGAACTAGATGCCTCCGCAAAAAGTTTGTTTAAAACTTCGGGACAAGCTGGTGCGTCGCATCTAAAGCCAAAAGTCTCAAACGGTCCAAATATAGTTATTTAGATGGAATGTATGTAGGTACTTATTTGTGCCTTTGAGGTTGAAATCGTTCACGAGTGTATGCCTCTTTTTTCAATGTAAAGGTAATGAGACGAACGAAACGCTGTCCTGATGGTAAGAGATAACAATTTCCAGAATTGCGGTGGTGTCTAATTGATGTTTTATTCATTGTGGTACAGAGTGTCGAGGAATATACCTACCTATTGATTTCTCCCAAAACCTCTCCTATCATTAGGGTATTATCAATTGGCATGTAGTTGACGCGCATAGTGCCGGTAAACAAGCCAGACGGAACGGACACGTGAGCGGAGTCCGCACCGCCTCCGAGACAAAATGCGCATCAGCTATAAAGTTTACGATCGCAAATTAAGATGGCAGATAAGCTGCCGATAGCTGTCGATACCTCGCGCTCACGGCAAGCCGCTCCCCGTGCGACGGGGCCCTGCGCCTAATCAATCTGCGCTATCGGCTCATCTCGCGGCCATCGGCGCCACCGACAGAGGGCGCGTGCGCGGCAGTTATTCGCGATCATTAGCGCCATCTGTCGAAGGGCGAGGGGGGCATCCCTCCCGAGATAAGATAAGGGCTGAAATATTGCTCTTGAGGGCGAGAATTAGTGTGCACGCCGCTGTAAAAACTAAGTTCTTATAATGATCACCGTTAATTGAGTAAAGTAGAGCCGCGCTGGAGACACGCGTCTGGGAGCTCGGTCGCTCATTACTTATTACATATTGTAGTTGAGTTAAAAGTTTATTTGCTTTCAGCCCCTGACGCACACAAAATGTGTGTGTGTGAGTTTGTGTGTGCGTGTGTGTGTGTGTGTATGTGTGTGTGTGTGTGTGTGAGAGAGCTATTGTAGCTAACAAAACTCATCACAAACTGTGCGCGAGCTAATTACTGCATGTCTTCATTGCTCCACATCGTGCAGTTCCGCATATAAAGCCCTGGGAGGTCGCGCCCCCACTACTTTTCCGACGCTAATTCGTTATGCAATAATTAGCTTTATCTCGACGTCAAACCCCAACAATGAGCTTGAGCTGCCGGTGAAGGAAAACATCGTGAGAAAATGGTAGGGTACTCTCTAGTACTCGGCTGGCTAGGTACCACCCTCAAGTTGAAAATCTGCCGCCAAGCATGTAACAGTGTGTTCCGGTAGCCTCACTTGAGAGCCATTTCCATTCCAGGCTAGGTGTGCTTTACCATCTTCGACCACACTGTCACTTAACATCAAGTGAGCTGTGGTCAAACACCTAGCATGTCAGCCATAAAAAAAAATTGTCGTAAGTTGCGATATAAGATCAGCGAGCGAGTACTTGAGGCTCGTAAAATTATCATAAAATCAAAATTCTAAGACATACGGAAATTCACAAGAAAAAAAAATACAGCGTATAATACAGTGTACAGCGGTAAAATACTAATGTTAACACGTTACAACACTACATTAGTGTTGTAACGTGTTAACTCAGCTTGTAGTACCGGGCACCCCCCCGTGGGTTCCCGCCTTGTCGTGGCGGGGGGGCTGAGTAACCGTGCCTGGTCACCACGGTGAAACCAAGCGGAACCCGAGGTGGGGCTGCTTCTCCGGGCTGCCCCCCGGGCCTGGCTGAAGCGGCTAATGTAGGTTGCGGTACTGTATGGGTGGTACCGCAACTGAGGCGGGCTGCGGTGTCTTATGGGAGGTACCGCAGCTGAGGGCTGGAGGCCGCGGCGGGAGAGGACTGTCGGTGTATCGTTGCCGCTTTCCCTACCTTCCGCGGCCTTGACGGGGCCGCCACCGTTTGATGGCGGACGCGGTGGGGCTGCAGGGGAAGAGGAGTGTCGGTGTTGCGTTGTGCCGCTCTCCCTGTCCTCTGCAGCCGTGGTGGTAGGCGGCGGGGCCACTTACTTGACCCGTCGCATGGGGACCGCTGGCGTCAGACATGGGGTTGTCTGACGCTAGTTGCTTTCTGGTCCCCGAGGTGGGTCGTCTCACGTCATGTATGATGTGTCACGACGTGAGGGCTCTCCACGTGTCCCTCTGAGGAGCTGAGGGCACAGTGGAAGAGCCGAGTGGGGGGGGCTGCGGGTTGGGAGGAGTGCCAGTCTGGCGATCCCCATCCCAGCGGCCAAAGTGGCAGGCGACGGGGCCACTAATCTGACCCGTCGCACGGAGACCGCGGGCGTCTGGACGTGGGGCCGTCCGACGCCCATTTGCCGGTTAAGTCTCCGAGGTGGATCACGATGTGTCCGGTGTTCTGACACATCGTCATCGTGGCGGGGTGAGCTTGGGCTCCCCGAGGCGGGTCCGCGAGGACAAGCGCTGTCGAGGCCGCGGAAGAGTGCGGATGCGTGCCCGTAGCCTCGACACAAGCGCCGAGGTGGAACACTCCGGGGTTTTTAGTGGGTAGGCCGTCATTAGGACGGAGAGTCCCACATAACCACTGTGCCCGCCCCAGGGCCGGTGGTATACATTAAGTATTTTCCCTGGACAAAAAAAAAAAAAAAAAAAAACTCGTAGTGCCGGGCTAGCGACGTGCGCGCCGCCACGTGAGCAGGGGAGTAGGTCGGGAGCGCCTACTCGCTTAGATTTTAAATCGTGTTTCTACATATTAATTAGTTGATTTTTTTTATACTTCACAGGTGTTTGCCCACAGCTCACCTAATGTTTTTTTTTCCGCTCCACAGACATCGGGGTCCATGACCTTTGTCAACTTAATACTTTTTTTAAAACTTTAAATAAACTGGAACTAAACGCAATAGAGGGTGAGACGAGGTAAGCAGAGCAGCGACCCGCAAGCACCGCCCGAGCACGAGTATCACCTGATGTAAAGCCAAGGTGCGGACGAAGGTGGTAAACACGCTTAGCCTGGAATGGAACTGGCTCTCAAGTGAGGCTGCCGGAACACACCGTTAGATGCTTGACGGCAGATTTTTTTGAAGGCGAGTACTAGAGAGTAGGTTTCCTCGCGATGTTTTCCTTTCCCGGCGGCTCAAGCTCATTGTCGGGGTTCGCACCCACTCCCTTTGTCGTGTGAACTGACCACAATAACCACTGAGCTATCATCGCTACAAATATCATAGCTACTAGTAAATACATAATATCGCAGAACGCCGCCGAATGTGTTTTCGTAATATAAAAAAATGCGTGTAATGTTCAAAATCAAAAAGTCATTTATTCAGTTTGGGCCCTGGTAAGGCACTTATGAACGTTAAGTTACATGTTTGAATCTACCACCGGCTCGTAATTACACTTCAACTGAGAAGACTCCGGCAAGAAACTCAGCAACGCATTTATTTTTGTGGATCTTTCTTTTCATATTAGGTTACAGATTATTACAGTTTGTTATGAAGTTTATAACAAAGTATGACAAAGTTCGAACGAGAGCACAATGAAGGTAAAACGAAGTGTTTTGACGAGGACGCAGAACCACGGTGTCGATCAATTGTATTATTCTCTAAAAATAACTATGTTTTTTCTGGTGTTTATGTATAGTAGTATTTTATTAATAACGTAATGGGCTACTTGCACGAGTGTGGGAACTATATTACTGTCAGGTATTTACATAAATTATGTACATACCTGACATCCTACTGACTGTTACTATGTTACATAAATATTCCAGTACGTGCATTTCACACAGCACCGGCTCGTCCCAAACTCCACAAAGCCCAGATAACTGATATAACACTTATTATAAACTTTTTTCGTAGACACATACAAAACAAACACTTATGCTCGTCGAACGAATGTTTGTCCTGTGGGAATGGAACCCACGATCTTCAGCTCCTGAAGCAGATACACTGCCAAATGAGCTAACAGGGCTAACCGACCTCTCGTCTCGAACTCAACATAATGTAAGTTAATGTTCGTCGCGGGCGCGCGGGCGGTGCGGGCGGCGCCATGTCGTGCGCGGTGTAAGTCGCTGCAAGGCTGTAGATCAATGAAGTGAGTCCCGAGCGCCGCGTCGGAGCTCGTGGGCTAATAAGTACACAATTCCTTCATGATGGACATGTATTAACCAGTTCGTTATCTTCGTTTAAGTTTAAACACCAAATAGAAAAAAGTACAGATGTCAAATATCGCCAAAGGAGGCTAGGTCCGCGTCGTGGCGGAGCGCGGGGGACCGCGTCGCTGCGCCTATATTTTATTTTTCGAGAACTTGTGTGTTATTTTCTTTCGAGTGTTTATGTATCAAGCTATACAACGAGCTGTGTGCACGAGCGCGGGTGTTTGTCGCGGTGTATGGACAGTCGTCATTACTGGAATGCGACCGGACTCGGGCCTGTTTTCATTTAGGTTGCTTTGACTCGTTTTCACTTGAATTCCTTTCGTAGATACACTTAAAAATATCGTAATAGGTACTTGACAGCTTGACACTGGTTTTTTTTTTTAAAGTGTGGCAAGTTATGTGTTTGACCACAGCTCACCTGATGTTAAGTGACGGTGTGGTCGAAGATGGTAAAATCATACCTAGCCTGCAATGGAATCGGCTCTCAAGTGAGGTTGCCGGAACACACCGTTAGATGCTCGGCGGCAGATTTTCAACTTGAGGTGGTGGTGGTGGGTGGTAGCTAGCCAACCGAGTACTAGAAAATATCCTATCACCATGCTATAGTTTCCTCACAATGTTTTCCTTCACCAACTCAAGTTCATTGTAGGGGTTTGAACCCACGCCCTTCGGTGTTCGAACCAACCGCGCTAACCACTGAGCTATCATCGCTACAAAATACAAAATAAGAAAAGTGTGATGCCTAAAATAAAAAATAAATAAAAAAATCTCTTGGAATGATTGTGCCGTTGAATACTTGTGCATTTGCCAATGTCAGATATTGTAGAAAATAATGTGCGATGCGTTTTATTCCGCCCGTCGTGCCTTTCCGTTTATTTGTTTTGTTTAGTTATTTTACTTATCGGTCGGTATAACCATATTGTGTCGTATTTTTGTAAGTGTGCCTATCTCTGTCGTAGGTTGTTAAGAGTAGGTACTCGGATGGCATCGTGCCTACGCGCTAGTTGGGACTACGCCGACAAGAGCGCTCCATGTATTTATAGAATTAGATAAACTACAAAATAACAGACTCATGTCATTTTGTAGTTTACCTAATTTGGGGCTTAAAAAAAATTTAGGGATGTCTTTTCAAAGCTCCGTCGAACTTTAGCAAATAGGTAGGTTGAAAACATCGAACTGGCAAAATGCGCAAAGTGCAATGCCTAAAACAAAGAAAAAAGATAGTATAGATAGAACGTGATGCGTGCATCCTAAAAATTACTAATCCCTTAATTCCTACCATGCAAAAGCTATAAGTAAATTATGCATGTGTGGAAGCGCGCCTGACGTGAAAGGGTGCCCTACGTCGGGCAGGCTCGCCCGCCGGAGCCCGGGGCGCCCGCCGCGACCACAATAAAGCGGTCACTGCGACATGCGCACTCCTACTAAACACGTCAAAAAAGACAACTCCGCGCTGGCCGAGCGGCGCGCCGGGCGCCGCCCCGCGCTCCGCCCCGGCCCGCCCCGCGCGGCGCGGTGCGCGGGGCGGGCCGGGGCGGCCCTGCCCAATAATTTATAGTAATCGAGTGACCATCTCGATATGCGAAGGGCTTATTACCTTTGACGATTATTTATTAACATCGATACATTTATCTCGGCCGGGGAGGTGTGCTGCGGCGCGGGAGGCAGGGGCTCCATTACACTTTCAAAATTATTAACAAACTCTTTACAATAACCGTGCTTCGCCTGAAATACCTCCCAATTCTTTAACAAACCAATTATTATCCACATTTAAACTGTGCATTCTAATATACTAATATGTTTTTCTATTCACGTGGTCGAGATCTGTCGTTTGGGTACTCTGTCACAGATAAGTAAATTCTCTGTATTTATAGATAACTTCATGAAAAGTACTACCTGTAGTTATACTGCTCTGCCCTGTTCATGCTTCATGAGCTGTAGGTTCGGGTTCGAATCCCGCGGACAAACATTTATGTGACTTTACATGTTTGTTCTGTGTCCGGATTTTCTCTACGTTCATTAGAAATATATATGTATTTAAATGAAAAAAGTATGTAAGTATTCTATGAGCTATCTTGTTCCCACAGTATAAGCTTTGCTTCGTTGGGGCGAGATGGCGCTGTGTGAAACGTCGTACGATACGTTTTTGTTCATTTAGTGAATTACCTACCAGTAAAGTAAATGACATTACGCAAAGCTACGAGCGTGGCCACAAATAAATAGGCTTATAATTGGCAACGCCCGCGGAGCGCCGCGGCCGCCGGCGCGCGCCGCGTTACTCAATTGTGTGTATTTTGTTCTTATTCGGTACTCGATCGGAATAATCTCCAAGCATTGCTGGGAAAGCTGTATACGTAGGGACATAATTATCGTTTGCTTTTACAAAATGTGGCTGAAGGTAGCAGCATGAAGATAAATAATGTATTGTACCGTCAAAAACTACTTTTTAATTAAGAGCGTGTTCTGCATGGCCTCTATTATTACCATTGTTTTGACTTTTGAATTTAATTTAATTTTTTACTTTTGAATTTTATTTTTTGACTTTTGTATTTTATTTGAATTGTATATGTGACATTTTAATTTTATAATAATAATAATATGTACCAATGTTGACTTGCACCATCGCATTAGGGAACCCCTGTAAGGATGGTGTAAACTGTTGTAAATAAATAAATAAATAAATAAATTATTTACGATAAATAACCTAACACTGTTAGATGTATACATGACATAAATATTTTTTTGAATCAATAGAATAGCCTGCTAGCCGGCTACGCCGCGGACATTGTGTATCTGTCAAGCCACACGGCAACATATTGACATTTTGTTAGACAAGGCTGGTGATATGTATAAAAAAAAATTACATCCATTTTAGTAAATATTTCATTATTTTTGAAATTTTTTCACTAGGTAAGATTTTTTTTTATCAAATCAGAAATGAGGTCAAACGAACGAACTAACCAAAATTACCGACATACCTAGCTCAACGAATTACTTAGTCGGAGTGGCAGTGGGCAGGGCACATAGCACGCAGATGGCCGATGGGGCTGCAAAGTTCTGGAGTGGAGAACTGGAGACCAAGGACCGGCAAGCGCAGCGTACGACGTCCACCCACAAGGTGGACAGACGGCCTCATAAAGACCGCAGGAGCGCGCTGGATGCGAGCCGTTTCCGACCGGTCTTTATGGAAGTCATTGGGGAAGTCAACGTCGAGTAACATTTACGTACTAACATTTATTTATTGGAATTACTATGTTACCTATTAAATTGATAATCAGACATGTGAACTGACCGCCTGCTCGTCGGACGTCCGTGTTCCTCGCTCGGGTGCAAGCTAGCGCACTATGTTATTAGTCCACACCTATATACCTACTAAACAGCACCTAGTTTCACACGCCAATAAAATCATCGTATCACTGTATACGTATATATTTAAATTTGTTGAATCAGTGTGCAAGATTTAGACGTAGATACTACTGGTATTGTTCTACACTACCACGGTTGTGTTCTACACTACCACAGTTGTGTTCTACATCACCACGGTTGTGTACAGCACAGAGCAGTAGGTGTGCACGACAGCGTAGGTCAGTACAGCAACGAAAGTGACATCACTGAAGTGTGGCTATTTAGTTATGGAGGCCGCCGCGCCGCCGCGCCGCCGCGCCGCCGCGCCGCCGCCTGTTTCAGCGAGTGATTTGCGTATAGCTTTATTTAATAAAGAAGAATATGTACAGTTCTTTTATGTAGATACAACTTTACATGAAATGTAATTTGTTGGTTGCACGGGCACAAGCGTGTGCTGCTTGGAACGGGCGCCCTGAAAGCAGTCAATGTTTGTATATAGGATTCCCGCGGGTGTGCGAGTTTCTTTATTCCGCCGCGACTTGTAAATGTCTGATTTGTGTGTGTGGGGTATCGCTACATTCTTACATCATCCCGAGTGTCACTGATGAAAAAAAAAAACATTGATTAGTAGTGTTTTTTGTAATTTTGTTAATGAAGCTTGTTTTTATCAGGAGTAAACTCGGTCAGGTTGACGTTTGTCGGCAAGGCTAGTAATAAAAATACTTACAGTCGAATATAGAACCTCCTCTTTTTTTGAACTCGATTAAAAATGGAATTTTGAAAAAGACAGCACGACATTTTGTGGTAGAGTCGATTTGAAAATTTTCAGTCAAGTGCAGTTAAGGCTCTGATCAAGTGTAATACAGACCGAGGCGTTGTTACTTTTTAATCGACTTCAAGAAAGGGGGAGGTTGTGAATTCGACTGTATGTTTTTTTGTTATGTACGAGTATGTTACGCGATCATTCTGCCAATTATGAATCAATTTTGATGATTATTTTTTGTTTGGTAGATCATACTATATACAGAGGTGGTCCCATATAAATTTTATCGAAATTGATTTATCCTTTACACCGAAACCTCGCTATTTCATTGGAGCAGTGCGTTTAGTTGGCCCGAGGGCCATGGAGACGGTTTTTTTTTAATTGTAACTTTATTTTTATATGCTGGAAACCTTCAAATCCTACAACTTCGTCAATGCAGGCGAACCCGGGGAACGTCGCCAGTTGCCCGGTTTTATCAAATGGAAGTATGGCGGGCACTGGTTACAGGTACCTATAGTATATAGTAATAGTGTGTAAACATTAACTACTGTTTTTGGTCTGACTGCAGCTAGTAAAATTAAGAGGCTTTTAAAACTAACCATCGAATGTCTTAAAGTATACAACGGCAGCTACGCCCTGGACTCCGTTGTACTTGTTACTCAAAGTTACCGCTGCAATAACCATGAACAAATCTCATGAGGAAATGTTAAATTAAAAAAAAAATGCAGCACCACTACTCGAAAAAACAAACGTCATGCCATCGCTCTCGAGTATGCCGCCCACTCCTCATAGAACACGTGGTTGCTGAGCTCATACTGAAGAGACATCCCACTAAGTCGATAGAAATAATATTGTTGCAGTATTGTCCTGTCCTCACGGCATTACTTACAAGTCGATGGTAGCTAATCGAAATCCGATGTTCGGAGCGCATCGATAACGTGATGCGTTCTGGAGTGGATGGCAACAGGCCGGGCGCCGCTTCCCAGGCCCGGGGCCCGCGCCCGGCCTGCTGGCGCCGCCGCTCTTAGCGCGACAAGTTCATTTGTGTTCGTTTTTTTAGCGGCACGGTAGAGGTAATTAATTAGGGCGCCTTGTGGGAAAGCCGCCTGGATTTGCGAGCCGCCACTTGCGACGGGGCCTCCAACACAAACCAGACAATTTGACGAATCCCATCGGACTTCAATTGCTACCGAAATTCCAAGCGACCCACATCGAACTCAAGAAATGTAGGAATGTTTTGAAGAATTACAATGTTTGGAAGCTGCAGCGCTGCGTAACGCAGAGATGAGTCACGGCAAGGTTACGCCGCCGCGGCCGCGAGGGACGGTGGCGCTCGCGGCCGCCGTCCACTTGCTTATTAATCATTCATTTATTATTACACCGAAAGTCTTCGAGTGGAAAGCGCGCGGCGTCCCCGTCGCTCCGGTGGCGGGCCGCGTGGGCGCGAGCGAGACGCCGCGCCACCGGCGCTCGGCTATTAATAACCCCGCGTCGAGTGGATTAACACATTAACAGGCCCGCGTCGCCGGAATAAAAGCATTCCCGGAGAGTGTCCAGAAAAAACGCATCGCGCGGATCAATTAGTAGGGCTTGTAGGCGCCACCGCCGCCGCCGCGCCCGCCATTAATACTGCCCGCTACTATTTATGACCCATTAGAGTAAAAGAAAAAACCTGTCGAGCCATCTGCTTTCTCTTTCTCCGCCACTGATAACGACACAAGAGCAGACTCGACATTCTTCCAGCGCCGCCGGACGCCTGACGCCCCTGCCGAGGCTCGACGCTCGTCTTCAAAGTTCCGTGGCTGCGAGCGGCCCCAACTCATCACTCGCGTGCACCAAGAACGTTGCGAATAAAAACGTCAGAGACGAGCGACGAAGCCATGACGATAGTCTCGCTGGACACCATCGGGTTCCGAGACCCTAAAACGGAACACCAGTAGACAGAAAACAACAACTGCACCTGGATTCCCCCGGTCTCCTTAATACCGGACGGCCGGCAAACGCGACCAAAACTTCATTTGTACACGGTGGTTCTTTTATGTCCACGACCGCTCCGGGGCGTCGCTGCTTTGGCGCTCTTTACTTTGAGGCATTCGACGGTTAGTCTCAACAGCCCTGTAAGTTCGCTAGCTGTCGTCCCCTTAAAACCGGAACACAGTAATTGTTACCCACTACTGCTTAACAACAGGCAGGGTGCGGTCAAACGCGAACATGTAATACAAAGGAAATCTAGTTTGATGGTAAATATTGTTAGACGCGAGAGTACATCAGCTCGCAAGGCGCGGACGTGCGCGGCGGCGCGGACGTGCACGACGTGACGCGCGGCGATACCGACATGTTGTTATTAATCACATCAGTTCATTATTCCATTGTTATTGTGCGACACGCGTCACCGGCTGCGGTCAGCTTTGTTACCTAACCCTCGACACAAGGAAATACTCAGATTGTGTAACCTAAAACAAATGCAATATTATTGATCTGTAACCAATGAAATAATAATTGCTTCAGGTTTAATAGAATCTTCATCCTCGTTGTGAACAAAACGACTCGTAAGCGGAGCCAGACTAGCTGCCGCGAGCGCCTCTGACGGCAGTAATTGGCAACAATTACGGCAGTACGTGAAGTACACGCAATAATACTTTAAAAGGCAGTTTCTATTTAGATAGATATGTAACTCCGCCAAAATTACAAATGAAATAAAAACATTCAACAATAGTGTAACATTAGCGGCGTTATCGTTTAGAGCGCTGTCTTCCAGGCAACCTTGGCATGGATAGGATGCACGAGACAGATTGTCGAGCGCAGCGCGACGCGGACCCAGCATTAGACGACTGCAGTGAGCGATTGGGTTCTATTATTTTCTGTGTATCCTTTATGGTTGACGGATTAGGTGTTTTGAGCACAGCTCCCGGATGTTAAGTGACAGTGTGGTCGAAGATGGTTGAGCACACCTAGCCTGGAACGGAACTTGCTCTCGAGTGAGGCTGCCGGAACACACCGTTAGATGCTTGGCGGTAGATTTTCAACTTGACCAGCAACTAACCAGCCGAATATTAGAAAGGCAGCTCAAGCTCATTGTCCGGGTTTGAACCCACGCCCCTCGGTCACCTCGGTGTGTGTACCGACCGCGCTAACATTGAGCTATCATCGCTACATTGTCTCTTTTTATTTTCGGTAAGCAGTATAAAAAGAGGAATATCTATTTATGCAGGCGTAAACGCCTTCGCGGGGCGAAGCT
Organism: Biston stratarius; assembly: GCA_950106695.1. Taxonomy (NCBI): domain Eukaryota; kingdom Metazoa; phylum Arthropoda; class Insecta; order Lepidoptera; family Geometridae; genus Biston; species Biston stratarius. The sequence continues at coordinate 15,713,842 of OX467109.1, read as the reverse complement.
CTCCCCCCGAAAATTTAAAAAAAGAAAACAGCAACTTTGTTCTGAGCCCGTTAATGTGAAATCGCGTGAGACATATTCCCCTCGCGAGGAGTCGTACCTACACTGCGTGACAATACAATGGCAGCGCTAACGAGACGTCATAACGAGTAATTTTGAAGGATTAAGTCGACGTATCTAAGTTTATTCAAAACGTTGCCGTTCTTGCTAATGAAAAGGACGCCAACATTTTTAATCAATTTAGATAAGTCAACTAAAGCCTTCAAAATTGGCCTTCTTCGCCTACAAGGTTAGTCAGATAGCTTTGCTCGCTTTCTGTGGATATGCCTACGTTTCCACACTTTCCGTTGTTAGTCTTCTTTCATCCAGATCCACTTCGTTGTTTTGTCCCACTAAATTCAATATTATTTTAATATTAATTCACTTGGTGGTAAATCTCCTGGTCGTCTATATCTGGTACTGCGTGGGACCTACCCACGCAGTACCAGATATTCTGACGCCAAGTAGTGTGCAAACATTACTGTGTTCCGGTTTGAAGGGTACTGCAACTAACATCAGGAGAACGTCTCGATAATCTCATTACTTTTACATTCAAAATATATATGTACATACATATACAGCAGAGTTTGTGTTTGTACATATGTTTCTTCATACCGTAACGACTTGAATGCAGATAGCATAAGTAAACCCTGGCAACATATACTAAGCTATGTATGATTCATCGCTCATGCTGCCTCAGTGTACTCGACGGTTTTCAAATAGCCGCCAGAACACAAAGAAATGCAGACCTCTCAACTAGTAAGTCGGAGGGACGCTTGCGTTCCAGCCCGAGAGACTCCTCGCTGGGCGCCGCACGCGGGGCTGCGCCTCCGCACCGCGACGAAACTTTCCAATCACAAATAGTTTGTTTCGAAAGTAAGAAGGATGCTTCTGCGGCGGTTACTATACTATCTGTGGTGAAGTTAATCAATATCTGTAATAAGTGTCGATCCCGCGGCGCAGGCCGGCGCGGGGGACGTGTGGGAGCGCCGGCCGGGAGGGCGGGGGGTCTTTTGAACGGAACACGGAAAGGCTTTTGAGGCGGCGCTTCAGAGGGCGCGCGCCGCCGCGCCGCGGGCCGCAGGCCGCGGGCACACCGCGCGCCGGCCGCGCCATTATTATTCACTAGTTTCGATTTCTAATACCGATATGACATATGTACATAGCATCATCTATTCAGGTACTACGTCGGTCATATCTCACGTGCGCGAAGTAATCATATAATTTGGTATAAAATCTTGTACCGATGGTTAAATTCAAATTTAAAAAATAATTATGCGCGGCCGTCGTGTCGGCGCAGACGGAGCGCCGCTCGGGCTCGCCTCCACGCTCACGAGAACAACGGAACGAACACAATGACGTGTATAATGTACATATCTTTTATCATGTTTCGGCGCGTATGATTAACTTTAAAATATACTCAATGTGTGAAAAGTATAATTTAGTATTTTTTGTTTAAGGTGCGCCCCGCGACGTTACCCGCCTAGCATGTGTGTTAATCTAAGGTGTCAGCTACCTCAATACTAAATTTCATCAAAATTGGTCCAGCCGTTTGAGCGTGAAGAAGTAATCATACAAACACACTCACAAACTTTCGCCTTTATAATATTAGTGTGCTTATGTCGACTAACGTAAAGTACAAGGTGTTTAACTGTAACAGAAAGCTAATTATATTATTAATTGTCGCGTTTGGAACGTCCGACTTCCAGACTAATGTTAACAAAACGTTTCTAACTCTGCCTGTTCATTACTTACTATAATTTAACCACAAGATACTTTATATCAGGTATATTGCTACTTTTTTGTAATTTTATATACATAGGTCCCGCGAGCCCGCGGGCAACAGGTAATATAATACAAACTAAGAATTCAGACGAGTGTTGTATCAATTATCCGGTTCCCGCAGTGTAAGCTTCGCTTAGTTTGGGCTAGCTGGCGCCGCATTCGAATGCCCTACGATATTTATTATCCGTTTAATTAGCTTCTAGTATTATAAATTGATATGGAGTGGAAAATGATTCGGTCGTTCAGTTGGTAGAGATTTCCAGCCGCTGCACAGCGCGCCCTCCTCGCTCCTGTGCCCCGGTGTGCCCCGGCCGGCGCCGGCGCCCGGCCCACCGCTCCACTCTCCTGCGATATAATACTCGCAGCTCAACGATTTCCCTCTAATTTATAGTCGGCGTATCGACGTGTCACCACTCACCATGCAATAACGAAACAACGCGGGAAATCATGGAACTTGCGCAAAAAACGATCCAGCTCGCTCCGCAACAAGGATGTCCCGCGAGGTGATCCAGCGACGAGTGCGCGAGTCGCCGCGCTTCCTCCTCAGGTCGCTGCGACGCCCCGCATCTAACTTTATGCGGATTATGCCACGATGTCTATTATTTTATAATTACGAATCGACCGTGGTGGCGCGGCGGCGTCGAACTTACGCCGGGCTCACTCAAACTGTCCCACTTGCACATCCGAGGTGTACGAGGTGTCGCGGATCGCTAGTACTCACAAGATACTCGTATAAGTATCGAAGAGCATTCCTCACAGCGCCATCTAGCCTTACAACGCCCACATTAGGTACTAAGCAGAGCTTGTACTATGGAAATCAAAAAAATCATGTCTGTTGTATAAGAGCCTCACTTAATAATTGTTTTTATTCTGTTTGTTAGTATTTGTTGTTATAGCGGCAACAGAAATACATCATCTGCGTCATCTGTACAAATTTCAACTGTCTAACTATCACGGTTCATGAGATACAGCCTGGTGACAGATGGACAGACACACAGACAGACGGACGGGTAGCGGAGTCTTAGTAGTAGGGTCCCGTTTTATCCTTTGGGAACCCTAAGAACTAGCTGTCTACACGCGTCGTCCAGCCCGACATTTCCCCAAGGAACAGTCAGAGTCCCTGCGCGGCGCCGGCAGGAGGCCCGGCGCGGGTCAGCCCGCCTGACGCATCCGCGCAGTGTGGCCGCGCATGTACCCGTACTACTACAGATGTCCGTCCCGCTCGTAAAGCGGCCTCTCGTGACACTTTTTGGGCATTCTACTCCGGTTTTGCTTTTAGTGACGTAATGTTTCGTTTTCGGAGTCGGCGCTCGGTTTGTCGTTTATTTTATCTGGACGCGCTGAGATACGACTCTTTCAGATTCCGACACCGACAGGAATTCAACCGAAATCTCGTATTCGTGATATTGAGCAACACGTGAGATGATTTCTGTTATTTTGGGGACTTCGTGTGACGCTGGTCCGCGCTCGGCTGTGAGAATATACCTGAGTATCGATCGCTTCACGCAAGCACTAGATTTGAATAAGGCTTATGATGACATTGTGTCATCGACCTTGTTGGGACCGGCTGACTGCCAACTTGAAGGTCTTCGGTTCAAATCCCGCGGCGCGCACCTCTGACTTTACCAAGTTATGTAAGTATTGCTGTTAGCTAGAAACTATAAATAGACATTTCACACAGCGCCATCTAGCCCGAAACTAAGCAAAACTTTTACTATGGGAACCAGATAACTGATGGAATACTTATTTACTTTTTTTGTAAATAATAAAATAATGCATACAGAACAATCTCAGAACAAATATTTTCGGTTACACAAATATTTATCCTGGTCGGAATCGAATCTCCGACCCAGCTCTTAAAGCAGATATTCTGTCAAATGAGCTAACAGCTAACAGTCTACGAAGGAAACTTACGTATGTGAGAGTTCTCATTCTCGAAGATATGACTAGTCTGTCGACCCGCACTCGGCCAGCTCGGTAAGCTGTGGCCTTACTCGTCCTTCTCACTGAGAAGAGGGCCGCGCCCAGCAGTGGGACAGATTATAAAAACATGTGTGAGTGCGCCAAACCATTCGAAACCAAACATCTTCAAATAAAAAAAATGTGAATAAAGCAGCTGGCTGCTTGTGTGCATGTGTGCATGTGTGCATGTATGTACGTGTGCATGTGTACTCGTAATTGCTAAAGACAAAACATTACGCGGATCGCGCTCGGGGCCGTCGTGCGAGGCAGCGGCTCTCAACTATATGTATTTATATTAGTACTATTCATATCTCGTTGCGCCGACATTTTAAATGTATTTAACATGTTTTGCGTCGACGTAATATTCAACAGAAAATTATTAGCAGTGTCCCGTGGAAGCGGTGGAATATCTTAAATGACGTTAGACGGACGCAGCGGGCGGGCGCCGGCCGCGTGAAGGCACGCGCATAAACACAAATTTGGCTATTTAAACTCACGTGAGAATCGTCGATACCGAAAATTACAATAAAAATATGGCGACTGAGATTATTGACGCGCGGCAAGTTATCTGAACGAGTGCGTCTCCGCGGACCAGGCGGCGCGGCGGCGATCCCGTGGCGGCTTTATTGCTCAATCATGTTCATGCTTATGTCATCGAGATAATTTATATGCAAACATACGTGTTACGATAATAACGTGGAAGGACTCTTCTGTACGCGTGCGCACGTCCAGCGCGCGGCGCGAGGCCGCCGCCCGCGCGCCGCCCGCGCCTGCTAAAGACTTCAACGCGCGCGCACACCACTACACAGTTAGTTCCCAAAATGCGTACCTATTTTAGTTATATATATTATGTAAAATTTGTTTTTTTCTGAATTTAAACTCCGTATATACTGTTAGGTTTTAGTGGGAGTTTATTTTTACGTATTTCTCTTCTTAATTTTTAAACATAATTATTATTGTAAACATATATGACATATCGTGATTAGGGCTGCAGGGTGACGAACCTCCTAACAACGCGCGCCGAGTCACTGTCTGCCGGGTCTCACCCTCGACCCAACCGTCTACTGACACATTTATTTATTTTCATAAAGTGGAAATAGCGTGCGAGTGCATCTCAGTACTCGGCTAGCTAGCTTCCACCCTCCAGTCTAGGATCTGCCCTCGCGCAGGTAACGGTGTGTTTTGGCCGCCTCATTTGAGAACCAGTTCCTATTCCAGGCAAGATTTGTCTACCACCTCTAACCACGCCTTCACCCAACATCAAGTTGTAGCATCATACGTATTGTAGGTACATACTACATTAGATTCCGACAAGAGCAAGTTCTGCGTTTTTTATAAAAAAAACAATACATAGACATTGTGTCTTTATATTAGTTACACATTTTATTTCACTTAAAACACAAAACAAGTGAGTTTTGTTTTAATAAAGCTTTTGTTTATCTTGCTATTTGTTTCGTTAGTTTGCTGAAGTCAAATCTTGCGCTGAATTAGAACCACTTCCTCTTATCCTGCGGAGTCGAAATTTGACGTGAGTTCAGTTCCGTGAGCTGACCTGAGTGCACCCGGGGCTGGCCCAGAACCCCCGCTCCGCAGTATGGACATGGAATTTTGCGTACAGGTTTAAATTTGATTGCTCGTTTTAATTCGCATAATATATAAAAGCCTTTTTTAGGATTCCGTACCCAAAGGGTAAAAACGGGACCCTATTACTAAGACTTCGCTGTCTGTCCGTCCGTCTGTCTGTCACCAGGCTGTATCTCAAGAACCGCGATAGCTAGACAGTTGAAATTTTCACAAATTATGTGTTTCTGTTGCTGCTATAACAACAAACACTAAAAACAAAATAAAATAAATATTTAAGGGGGTTCCTATACAAGAAACGCGATTTTTTTGCCTTTTTCATAGATAATGGTACAGAACCCTTCGTGCGCGAGTCCGACTCGCCCTTAGTTGGTCTTTTATTAAATTATTTTTTAATAATTACTAAAATTACAACAGTTAATATCTTTTCTAAAGGCTAAAAGATGTGAGCAAACACAGCTTTGAAGGGGAACTCCGACGCCGTCCGCGCTCCAGTATCAAAAAGAAAGAGGTCCTCAAAGATCGGCAACGCACCGACAATATCCCGGGCACCCTAGGTGTCGTAGGCGGCGGTGACCACTTACAATCGGGGGGCCCTTCGGTTGTCACATTTTCACAAAAAAAAAGAGTTTTTGCTGACGTCGTCATACACTTCACCGACAGTTTTGGCCACAGTAGTCAGTGTGCTCACAAGCTGCTCTCATTCGTTTATTAGCTTTCACGCGATACTTTTAAAATAGCATTCGGTATAGTTCAGATGTTAAATTATATTATTTCTGGGAACTTAGAGCCGGTCGCTTCCCACGCACCTCGAACTCGGACAAAGGAAGATTCCTTCTGGTGCAAAGCTATTTCTAATCACTCAAACTGCTGGGGTCGTTGTTCTACTCGGTTCCTGGAATCCTTAACTCCTCACGAACATTCCAGCAGCCGTCCGGCGCTCGGAGCGCGGGCCGTCGGGAAACACTTCGGATCGAACATAACAATTCCATTCATAGTTTAATTGTTTATATTTCGGTTCGAAGTATTTTTATGGTCCTATGCGCCGCGTGACTAGGGAGGGCGTGGCCGTGTGAAATTGTTTGTCTACCCTTGCTGGGTACAGTTGAACTGTGTCGGGGACGGGGGAAGTTAAGGTGACTGCACGTATATATGCGTGTGTGTGTATGTTGCCGTGCGATGATTAACGTCAGAGTAACACATATTTTATATAATATTTTTTTAACCTGTAACCTGTTGTTTTAAATCTGTAACCTAATATGAAAAGAAAGATCCACAATAAAAAATGCCTTGCTGAGTTTCTTGCCGGAGTCTTCTCAGTTGAAGTGTAATTACGAGCCGGTGGTAGATTCAAACATGTAACTTAACGTTCATAAGTGCCTTACCAGGAACTGAATAAATGAAGTTTTGATTTTGATTTATATCTGAGATTAAATTCAATGCAATATACAAAACAATGACATATAAGTCAGCGAAGGAGGTATCAGCCAGTCCAGGAGGTTCCAGCGGCCCCCGAACTAGTGACACCTGTATCTTGGGCTCCCATGCGCCCTGTTATTCGATCACTTATTTCGACGCCCTGTAATGTACACATTGGGTATGTGCTGCATAAATTCTACAATTTGTTAGTGTGCATATATGTACATACTTGACCGATTGGTTGTATCTGAGCACCCATTGAAACAATAGAAATAAATAAATATCCTCGACCATTTCACACAGCGCCATCTAGCCCCAAACTAAGGAAAGCTTGTACTATGGGAACATGATGACTGATAGAATACTTTTTTCACTGAACAAATTGTTATTCTTGTCACACAAATGTTTGTCCTGAGCGAGAATCGAACTCACACCCTACAGAACACAACACACACACACTTGAAGAACGAGCTAACAGGGCAATCAAATAATAAGTATTTTCTTGTTGTCATAGTCCAATGAATACTCGGAAATAGATTTTTGCACACAATGGCCAAAACCGATAAGTCTCGAGGCGAGGCCGCGACTCGCGCCTTGCACTCCGGCTGGTATTATGAGAATCGCGAGTGGCGTGGCGTCACGCGGCGCTGTGTTACACTACTACTGTGTTTAAGCGAAAACGCGTACTCTCGTGTGAAGCCGTCACCGAAATAATCACAAGGAATCCAGGTCGAGCGGCGCCGTGCCCGCCGCGAGCCGCCGCAACCCCGCCACCTGGCAGTGCGGCGCAACTGGCTTCGCGCGCGAGTGCTCGCGGGAGCAGCCCTCCTATAAAGGACTGTTACAATTGGTGCTGGATCTGTGGCGGAGAGACTCTACAAACACATTAGTGATTCACTCCTTCTGTCCAACGCGGGCAGGCTGCCGGGACGCGACTCAATGATCACTTGCATCGTATGCATTGCATTGTTAACATATCGAGTCAGGTTTTCTCAATATATAATATTAAGAAAAAAAAGAGATTTTCATACGAAATAACAGGGATTCGCTAAAACGTAAAGCGACACCGCTTGTAAATGTTAATTTTTTTGTACCTCTCCTAACCTGCGACTCGGAGGCGTTTTAACATTATTGAAGTCCTCGACCTCCGACCTAATGTTTGCGCCGAAATCCGACGGTTTTAGCACAGGAGCTCATTCGTTTCCTGAGCTTAAAGGCTTTATACCGAAAGACGTCGGCCGCCGTGAGCCGCGACAGTGAAACGAAGAATGGTAAACGTTAGCGAGTGAGTACGTGGACGGCCACAATGCGAGTGACGTCACCCCGGGCCGCAGGTACGCCGGCCGAGGTTCCGGGTTTCTCGGAACGCACTCCGGAATGGAGTTATCGCGCCGTGATCGGCGACAGCGGAGCCCTAGTTCCGCGCGCCGGCTCACCGCAGCGCCGTCCGCTAATGGAGTCCGCCGGCACCGCCGGGGCTCGTTACTCACCCGCCCGGTTAATGGCTTTTTGTTTTTGCTCGTAAATTAATAGTTCCCGATTTTGGCTCCAAATCAAGGAGGTCAATTAAACCTAATGTTTGCAAAAACTGAATACCACACGATGTAGGCGTACGTGAAGTACACGAGTCTGTGCCGAGACAAGTCGAGGCCGAGCGGCGCGCGAGGCAGGCGCCACTTCACTCGTATATGACATTAAAAATTACTTAAATTTTGACTTGACAGGGTCCATATTTGACAGTGTACCATATACTACTTTGTATTTACGACATCTTGTACTGTATGGAAGCAATAAACAACTCGAATCTTGAATCTATAAATGCAGAAAGGAAAAAAATCTGTGCTGACATTTAATAGTTATTTTGCGACGCGACGTACTATGTCTCAAATATGGCGTCGCCTGCGAACGATTTACTCGACACATGCGCGGCGTGCCGGAACGAAACGCCGATATTATTATAAGTACATATATGAATTCAATCCAAATCGTCGTCGAGCTAAGAGACCTGCGGGCCCCGCCGGGCCCTCGACACATTATTATGGAGACTTTGTTTTCTAAGTAATTAGTCGAATTTTTACTTAACTATACGGGAGATTCTCAGCAAACATCATAACAAACAGTTACGAGATCTATGAAAAGCACCTCTTAATTTTTTTTAAATATTGTGACGCTCTTCTGATGGTAAGAGATCAGTATATAACCATCGCAGTGGTACACGGAACTTTGAGTAACAAACCAGGGCAGCGCTGCTTTGGCGCTCATTACCTTGAGACTTCTGACGGTTAATCTCGACAGACCTGTAATGTCGCTCGCTGCAGTATCTTTCAAACCGAAACACAGTAATGTTTGCACACTACTGCTTGGCGGCAGAATGTCTGGTATCCGGTGGTGGAACCTACCTAGACGATATCCTGCTAAGGAGATCTACCACCGAGTAACTTTATTTTTGTACGGAACGAAATCCGAGCCGAGCCAAGCCAAGGGTTTCGTAGTACGGAACCCTCAATGGGCGACCCCGACTCGCACTTAACCTTTTTTATTCCGGCGTGGTGCGGGCGCGTCACCGATACATCTATTTGTCTGCGTCGACATGATACGTGTTGAGAGCCATTAGGGTTTTTTCCCGCGGCGACATCCCAGGATTAAGAACTCGTAAACTTCACAAAAAACTGGGATTCTCGCTCCGGACAAATATTTCGCACTCGGCTCCGGGCGGCGCGCCGCGGACGACTCGATTTGATACTCGGGCCGGCACTGCACTAGTGCCGCGAATCGACTCAATATGTTACGGGCGCTGCTGCTGCTAAACATAGAGACGAAACGATCGTCAAAACGTTCGACATGAACGTTAAACTCGTGCAGTTTATTGAGCGAAGTGGGCGCAGGCACCCGCGCGTCCACGCTGTACGCAGGCGGCCGTAAACATGCTTGTTTAGCTCGGGGGCCGCGCCCGCGCGCAGCCGCGGCACACGGGACGAGTGCGGCAGTAAACTCATTATAAAACGACGTTTATCTCGAGTAGAGAAGTCGAAACGAGAGGCTCGCGACCCGCGCGCCGGCGTCGGGCGGCCGCTCGCAAACTGAATCATTTGCATAATACTTAGTTCCCACTTTATGGCGCAACGTGGTGTCCACCGGCGAACCGGTCGGTCCTGACGACTATCGAAAACGCCATACGCATATCGGAATTCAATAGCAGCCTTTGACAGCGTTTAATGCATTTATCTGTTCGTTATCTCGGCGCCCATTGTGCGCAAGTATCGAGTCGAGGCGGGCGCGCTCGCCGCACGGAACGGATGAAAAAATTAGTGGCGCCTGCGCGTTAAGAGCTCGGTTATTTATAGGGATTATTGGGCCGGTCGTGCGTCCCGCTCTGCCTCGCTGCGGGCCGCCGCCGGCCCGCTCCTGCAAACAATTTGTCGGGGCTGTCACCGATCCTTCAATGATAGTGTTTAGAACACAAAGCGCAGTTCCAATATGACGCAACGAAGGCTCGTGCGCCGGTTATTTATTGCAGTCCTCGTGTCGCGGACGTGGCTGCCCTCAGCCGGGCACGGGACGACAGGCCCGACTCTCGCAAATCTATTCTTTATAGCTGCTGATTCCTCGTATTACAGAGAGCAAGCGGGGCAGCCAAAGAACACCAGCAAGGGAATCGTTCACACGCATATGTGTTGGGGTAACCATTGCCATCTAGCGAGTGCGAGCCAGCCGTCAATCTATCAGCCGCTAAGATAGGGACGACATAGTGTAAGACGGATAGTAAGTCTGTGGTTGACAGGTTAGGTGTGTGTGTGTGCAGGAGCACAAATCACTTGATGCGCGTTGAATGACGGAGAAGGCGACGATTATAAAGACACCGTGATTGAAGCGAGACGCCGACCCCAGTGTGGGAACCACTTTAGAACCACAGGCGCGGCGAAGGCGCGGGCTCGCGCGGCTCCAGGTATGAACGTTAATTGCGACAACATTCGAGTTCGAAACAAACTTTACTAACGGCCAAAAGTTGCGACGAAGCAATACCTAACCTGGTTTACAAAAAAAGAATGTAACGCAGTATGCGCCGGTGAGTCAGACGCCGGTGGTGCGGCGCGCGGACGGCTAGGCGACAGTAATGCAGTTGGAATGTGTCGTGGGGTCCCGAACAAAGAGCTGGAGGCGCCGGCGCCGGCGCAGGACCCGCGGCGCTCCGTCCTCGGAGTCACACGTCTGCCCGACCCTACCAGCACTCTGATAACGTACGTGAGTGCTAGTATAGTGCCGCTAATATCACCGGCAGTAAGCCTTCGGGAGATACTGCAACCCGTCTGTAACCCGCCAGCAACCCGCCTTCGATGAAACTCGAGTTCGAGCCACTCGCAGTGCTGGGAAATAAAATATTTCCACATTTATACTTTTTAAATGTAAGCTGTAATAAGTTGATTGAAATGAAATGTTTTTAAATTGGTGATTATTTCGAACGAGTCGAGCCCGGGCGCTCGCAGCTGCCGCGACTTCCTGCATAACTCTTGCTTAATCGCCGCGTGTCAGTACGTGCGCAGGTACTCGGGGCGAGGCGCTACTTGCTCGGCGCAGGAGCTGGGTTCCACAGCGTGAGCACGCCGAAGGCCGTGCATTCGGGACTCGATGTGGCGATGCACTACTGCCATCCACTAGTGTGGATACACATATAGATAGGACATCGCTAGCGCTCTCAACAATAATGCAGACAAATTGTGCTTAATTTCGTAAGTGTTCTGAAATACAGATCAAATTTGCCGTGAACAGAATTTGACACTGTGCCAAGCACAAGTTCGTTCGTGCATGGAGTACTGCTCGTACCTTTGGGATGGATCCGCCAAATACCACTTAGAGGCGTTGGAGTCTATCGAGCAGCGCGCCAAGAGGCTCGTCTGCGACGGGTCCATTGTTCAGGTTAAATTACAAAGCCTTGTCATTGTCGCAAAGTCGCTAGTTTGTCGATTTTTTTATCGGATTCATTTCGGAGAGTGTGCCTGAGAACATATCCATTTTTCTATCGGAGCCAGAAGCTCAAAAAAGCGTCATCGTTCATGGTAGATGTTCCAAAAACTAGAACGAAACAATTTGATTCCTCGTTCATTGTGCGGACTGCTAGACGGTGGAATGCGCTGCCTGAGTGGGTGTTCCCCGTTGGATATAATCTGGGTGTCTTCAAGTCGAGAGTGAATCGGTATCTTCTAAGTAAGCGTGCTCCATCTTAGACCGCATCATCACTTACCATTACGTGAGATGGCGGTCAAAGGTAAGCCTATTTCTAATTTAAAAAAAGACTGCCCTGATAGCTCGTTTGGTATGGCATCTGCTTCAAGAGCTCTTAGGTCGTGGCTTTGATTCCCACTCAGGAAAAACATATTTGTGTGACGACAATAAATGTTTGTTGTGTGTGAGGGTGTTCTGTACGCATTATAAGTATATATTTACAAATAAGAAGTGTGCAAGTATTCTATCAGTTACCTGGTTCCCATAGTAGATAGATAGATAATTGATAGATAATTTATTTATTTCCACACAAAAAAAGAAACAATAATACAGACATTACACAAAAAAGGAATTACAAAAAAAATACTATACATAAATCTGATTACATTATAGCAGTGGGCCCCAAACTCGGCTAGGCCGGTCTCTCGGTGGCCCTGTTTAAGATATCCCTGCTTGTAATTTGCGCGCGCTCGCAGTCCCAATATATATGTATGTGTTGTTGCATAAAATTAAAATAAATAGTATAAATAATAACAGAAAATAAATAAAACAATTAATTACTATAAAATAGAATATAACTATAACTATGAAATAATTTAATGTACTTTAGACACAAGCTTTGCTTAGTTTGGGGCTAGATGGCGCTGTATGAATTGTCCAACGATATTTATGTAATCTAATATATATGGGGCCACTTTTTATTAAATAACTATTTAATCGCGTGTTAATGTTATTACAGTCTCTGAAAAATTACAAAGACTTGCAAATCTAACTATATATATATATATATATATATGTTTATTTATTTCGATACACAAAACAGAATACAATTTTTACATCAGCATTATGTAAATGGGAGAAAGTTTTCACAGAAGTATAGTAAGTAGCTACATATTATATAACCTGTAACCTATAACGGGTAGTACCTCAAGCTTGTAAGGATATAGGTGAGTACTTACACTTAGATTTACTTTTAAATTTTTAGTCCATTGTCCCAGATAAAAGCTTGTTTTTAGTAATAATTTTTACTTTTAATTTATTTTTTTCCTTTTTATTAGATAAGTATTTTAGAGATTGCTCCTCGAGACGAATCAATCAAGCCCAAACTCGGATGGGTTTATCTTGTTTAGTTCAGAAATTCCTATGGTCATCTTCCGTCTCCATCATCAGACCAGCTCCATTGTACCATATAAATGTTTTGTCACCGAAGGTACACAAGTACAGCAAATTTGAGTTCAATCGGACATCGGAAAGTGGGTCAAATTTAACTTGCAAGATTCCACCCTGACTAACATACATTGCATTGCAAGTTAAATAAAAGCTTGTAAAAAGGATTTGAACTAAATTACATTCCTAGACAAATGTGTATACAGCATGAACATTGTAAATTATAAGCACTAAAATAGTTCAAATAGAGTGAAACAAGCCATATATAAATCAAAAACGCAGAATTATATACATATAAAGAAGTCGCAAATTTTTTTTATTGCAAATTATTTGTTCATTATACGACAAAGAGGTATAATTATCTATGAGTTCCATAAAATTCTAATAGATGGCGGTGTAAGGTAATTTATTAACTGGATTGAGTAAGTATCCAATAGATGGCGCTACGTTAAAAGTCCAAACGTTTTATAATTATGATCTACAATTCATTTCACGTTACACGCGTGTGTTCAATTTGGCCACAGCAACGCGTGGCCGGGTTAGAGTATAATATATAGGTAAGTACCTGGTTGACCGAGCATTGCTCGGCTGAAAACATGGATAAAACGACGTTTTCTGAAAATGAAACCTAGCTAGATCGATTTTTCGCCCCCGAAACCCCTGGATACAAAATTTCATGAAAATCGTTGGAGCCGTTTCCGAGATTTTATATTATATTATCTTGTATATTTATATATATATATATATATATATATATATACAAGAATTGCTCGTTTAAAGATATAGATAAAATATATTGTATATATATATATCGACAGCAGATATTTCCAGACACCGATTGTGTCAAGCAGTTGTCATACAACCGGGGACAAATAGACGAGGAAACAGATGAACGATCCGAAGTACATCGCATACCTGTCCGAAGAAACAGTAGGTATATTATAACTAAAAAGTGATAGAGATAATTCTTTTCTGTTACAATTATTTTACGCGACTGCCAAGGAAGGGTTATGTTTTGCGCGCGTATCTTGTATGTATGTAAATTAATTTATAACCTCGTATCTTCCAAACGACCGAATGCATTGCGACAATCTAAATAAATGCAATTAAAAGAGGAATACAAAAAATATTATTATTAAGTTATATGTTTAAATTGTAAATTAAATTATTTTGTAGCGATGATAGCTCAGTGGTTAGTGCGGTCGGTTCGCATGCGGAAGGGCGTGGGTTCATACCCCAACAATGAGCTTGAGTTGCCGGTGAAGGAAAACATCGTGAGGAAACCATATCGTGGTGGTAGGGTACTTTCTAGTACTCGGCTGGCTAGCTACCACCCTCAAGTTGAAATCTGCCGCCAAGCATCTAACGGTGTGTTCCGGCAGCCTCACTTGAGAGCCAATACAATTCCAGGCTAGATGTGCATTACCATCTTTGACCACACCGTCACTTAACATCAGGTGAGCTGTGGTCAAACACTAGACAGTCAACAATAAAAAAAAAATTGGAATAATAAATTGTTAAAATAAATAATTACCTTTAATTATAGCTGTTTTTAGATTTTTTAAACTCTTCAGCGTGTTTCTGCTTTGTTGTCGTTGCGCTCGCTCCGCGCGGCTTCGCGCGCACACGGCTGCGTGAAGTGCGTGGGTACTTTTATATAAATTCAAAATTAATTTAACTCGCTGCTCAATATTTGTTTTGTTAGACATATTATGTATCTTGTTTTAGGAAAAGCCACTGGCTCCTGACACACAGTCTTTGACTAGTTCGGGAGCCTATGGAACTACATCAATGTATATTATTTTCTTTTATGTCAAATAAATTATTTTATTACTTAGCGTCATCGGATATACAAAGTATCGGACAGAAAATATCGATTTTTTAGGGTTCCGTACCCAAAGGGGAAAACGGGACCCTATTACTAAGACTCCGCTGTCCGTCCGTCTGTATGTCCGTCTGTCACCAGGCTGTATCTCATGAACCGTGGTAGTTAGACAGTTGAAATTTTTAGAGATGATGTATTTCTGTTGCCGCTATAACAACAAATACTAAAAAACAGAATAAAATAAATATTTAAGGGGGCTCCCATACAACAAATGTGATTTTTTTGCTCGATATTGATAACGGCAACAGGTAGACGCTTGAATCACTTGCTCACAGAATATTTAGTTATATATTCAGATTAAAAGTAAAACAAATATTTAAGGGGGGCTCCCATATAATTTGCCGTTTTTATAGATAATGGTACGGAAACCTTCGTGCGCGAGTCCGACTCGCACTTGGCCGGTTTTTTTTTGTTGCGTGATGACGATTTACGTGTCTACGTATTAGATAATGGATATTATACAAAAGTGTGACTAGTGGTTCTCTCCGAACGGAGACCTCGCGATTGTATGTAGTTTTTAAATAGACAATAGAAAACACTTTATTTATGACATACAACAAATTTCCATTAAAAGAAATAATTCTATTAATATTTTATTATTTTTAATAAATCATTCAAAAGATCTTTTTTGATATTATTTCGCTATTTCCATCAAAAAATATAACAACTCTCTTAACAGGAAGATATTTAAA
Source organism: Biston stratarius (assembly GCA_950106695.1). Classification (NCBI taxonomy): domain Eukaryota; kingdom Metazoa; phylum Arthropoda; class Insecta; order Lepidoptera; family Geometridae; genus Biston; species Biston stratarius. The sequence continues at coordinate 15,698,095 of OX467109.1, read as the reverse complement.
GCTGAAATTATAAATTCGTCGGGTTTTAGTTTTTATCCGACTCACAAAAAGGAGTAGGTTCTCAAAGTGATTGTTATTTTTTATTATTTTTTATTTATGTACAGCGATTACTCTGAGATTTTATGATCCGATTTACGTGATTCTTCTTTAGTTTGATGCGGAATGGTTGCCATTGGGTGCCTAAAAATTTAACATAGTTTGGCCCGGTTGTTTACATTTTATGAACATTTATTTATGAAAATTATTGTTTACGTGGACGATGTAATTGTCTTTGGCAAGACGTTTTTGAATCTTAGCGAGTCTAGCTAGACTCATACTGTTCAAGTGTTTCTTGGCGTGAACATAAATTAACTAAAAATTGAAAGATAAACAAACTTAAAAAAAAAGTGAAACCGACTTCAAGAAAAAAAACATTACACTACAAAGCGAAAAATAAACGTACTTTACAGTATTATTGTACCTACTGATCTGTTTGAAGTCGGTTCTTAGCCTAGGCTCCGTGCACGGGGCTCCCATGCACGAGCGCCGGGCCCGAGCCCCTCCAGCGAGCGTGTGCACGGTATATGGTAGGTCTGCTGGCGGCTGGCGCGGTCAGGCTGAAGGCAGTGTGATACTTGTCCACGCTTTTACACGTTATATTAATTGACTTGTAACTAATTGATATGAATAAATTCTACGAGTATGAATATGTACGAGTACAGTTGCGACGCGACGGGCGCGCGCGGGCGCCGGCTCCGGCCGATCGCAGCTCGCGCTTGTGTTCATCTGAAGCGGCCCACAGCTGGCATCTGACGGAACCCGTACCTACTCATGCTCCATGTTTACACATCGATCGATATACATATAACAGATCGATGGACGGCGTTACGTCTCGGTACCATAGAGATAATGACGTAACCTTCAAACACTAAGTACACCGCGCACATCGAGTACCTGCCGCGCGGCGCCGGCTCCGGCGGGTACTCCGGACCAGAGCTCGGTGACGTCACCCCGTGCGACGCCGCCGGCGCTTTGTTATTTACGTACTTTTTGTTTTGGTTTATCTATTATGTATACCTAGTTAAGTTGTATTGTTAATATCGATATAAAGTCCGGGGCCTGTCTTCGGGGCCCGCAGCCCGCTACGGCACTCATTTCAATACCCGTCCCCGCGCCCCTGCACTGCCCGTGCTGCCGTCCCCGCCCGACCACATTTGTTACGGTCCTACCGACGCCGCTCTGGACTCTCTTTCGAACATGAACTCACGGTGGTTCTCCGCAGGCCGAGGCCCGTTAATAGATTATAGAAAGACTGTGCTGCCGGTCCCCTCGCTCCCGCTTCTGCTGCATATAAATTAACACCATGGTTCATCAGGCGTGGCGCGCATTAGGAGAGGCCTGCGTTCAGCAGTGGACAGGGAAGGGCTGATGATGGTACATCCGTGTATTACGTCACGATGTCTGTTTATTCGGCAGCGATTAGGGCTATTAAGTATCGATCGTATTTATTTGAAGCTTTCGACGGAGAAGATAATTAGCTCGATTGGACTCACGTGCTGAAGTAGCGGCCTGGGGTGCACGGGTGTCGCCCGCGCGGGGCTCGCCGACGTCGCGGGCAGGCCGCCCTGGAACTGTCACTGGCACTGTCTGCGGCGCGCACGGAGCGCTGTCTGCCGGCGTGAGAGGCGCGTGTGAACGGAGCGGCGCGCGCGGAGGCACTGCGGCCCGGCGCGCGCCGTCGCCGGGGGCGGGGGCGTGGCCACGCCTCCGCCCCACGCCCCCGGGAAATGCGTTTTCCATAAATCGTGTGCATGCGGGCAGCGCCGGCTCCGGAGATTTATATCGGGGTTAAAGCGGTCCCTAATGGAATTAGCGGCGCGGTTTGTTTACGGGCGCTGGACGCGATCGATCGCGCGCAACGGCACGCAGCGGCCCGCGGCGCGCCGCATGCCGGCTCTCCCGTTAATTGGCCGCGGGAACTGCCATTCAATCAACGGCGACAGATCGACGTGACGCCGCACGCGCACGCGGCCGGAGCGTGTACACTCGGCTTTACATCGAGCTCTAGTTGTACATCTGACAATACCAGCTCCCGTTTCTAACATAGATCAGCGAGAAGTGCAGCCACCGACAGTGTCGCGGAGAGCCCCGCGGGTGCTGCAGCTGCGCGAGGCTCGCCCGGGACCCACAGTCTTCACCCATTCACCATTCTACGTAACGACAAATCTGTTCCTTTTTTTTTTCAAATCTGTTTTTGTAAAACTAAATTATTTCTAGGATATGTGTGTAATCTAAAATAAAAACAATTCTTATTCAAAGTGGGGGCGAAAGGTCCTGCACTGACGTCCCGCTTGGGGTGTTTTGTGCATAATGAAAACAATGTTTGGTAACTAATCATTTCATTTATTAATCGAGACCGACGCCGACGCCGAGCAATCACCACTTACATTAGTCTTAAACACACCTAAACACATACACATGCAGGTCACGAGCACAGACACAGGTCACAGGTTCCAGGTGTTAAGCTGTGTACGAACGCGGCGAGGCCCGTGGCTCGGCAGGCTGCGTCTGCCGCGAGCGGGCGCTGCTTGCGATGGCGTGCCAAGCTGCGACCACTATTCATTTACATGTTCCTACAGGCGGCCGCTATATATGAGCGAGTAGATACTCTGGTTGTTCCGCTGCCCGGGGTGCGGGCGGGCGCTGTGGATGCGCTCCAGAGCTCTCTCGGTTGAGCAAGTTAAGTTACGCTATAAAAATTAAGATAACCGCGTGGAAGCACTTATTCAAGTTTTATGAGTCCAGCGCCGCAGACGGGAGAGCCCGTCTCCCGCGGCTGCGGCGGCGGCGTATGGAGTATAAAAATTAGTGCAGTGCAAGTAACAAATGAGCAATAGTTTTAAAACTTGCGCTATTTTATCCCGGAATAATGCTCCATATGACGCATCTATACCAAATTTCAAGTGGATACCTCCTGGAGTTCGTTTTTTGATAATCCCACGGGAACCTAACATTTTTCTAATATAAAAAGTATCTCATATGTTAATCCAGGTAATAAACTATAGAAATGTGTGCTAAATTTTATTCAAATCCGTTCAGCCGTTTTTGCGGGATTGTGTTACAAACATCTAAACATTCAAACGTTCACATTTATAGTATTAGTAGGATACTAAGTAGGAAGTAGCAAAATACGAAATGATGTTTTTGCATAACTAGAGATCGCATATCGCATGCCGACAATTCTCATTGTTTTGAAACACTGGCTTACTTACAACACACACACACATACACACATGTAACAGAACGCACAACGGCAAGTCAGTGCGATCAGGAGCATGCGTACCGGGTGGTTCTTCGGCCCCGCGCCTGCACTCCCTCCTGCACGGAGGTACAAGTGAAGTTCAATGCAAGTGATGCGTTTACAGGCGCTCTTTTTTAACTGTACATGACGTCATTGACTGCCCTGTTGCCTCATTGGGAGTATGTCTGCTCCAAGAGCCGTAGGGCGTGGGTTCAATTCCCACTCAGGACAAGCATTTTGTGGTATAATCATAAATGTTTGTTCAGTGTCTGTATATATTATAAGTATGTATTTTCAAAATGTAGGTATTTAGGTATTCTATCAGTTATCTGCCTTCCATAGTGCATGCTTTGCTTAGTTTGGGGTCAGATGGCATTGTGTGTAATGCTACGCACGGAGGAAACTCCACATCCAGCAAATCAAAATCTCTCTCTCAAAAATTTTGATTTTATACGTACAGTAACCCTTCTTGTCGGCCTCCCCTGCCGGCCTCCACTGCCGGTCTCCCCTGCCGGCCTCCCTGTCTGCCTCCCCTGCTGGCCGGGCGCGTCGTCACATCCCGAGCATATCTTTTTACCATCAAATGCCTCAAAATAATGAGCGCCAAAGCAGCGATGCCCTGGACTTTGGTTTACTACTCCAAGTTCCGTGTATCGCATGGACATGCATTATCTGTTACCATCATTACTTTTACATAAATAAAGAACCGGCCAAGTGCGAGTGGACTCGCGCACGAAGGGTTCCATACCATTATCTATAAAAACGGCAAAAAAATCACGTCTGTTGTATGGGAGCCCTCTAAAATATGTATTTTATCCGGTTTTTTAGTGTTTGTTGTTATAGCGGCAACAGAAATACATCATTGTTGAATATTTCTAAGAATGAAACCTAGCTAGATCGATTTATTTCCCCAGAAACCCCCTGCATACTAAATTTCATGAAAATCGTTGGAGCCGTTTCCAGGATTCAGATTATAAATATACATATACATATATACAAGAATTGCTCGTTTAAAGGTATTAGATTAGATATGTAATGTAGGCTATGGCGCGGACGACCCGACACTCCGCGACGCGGGGTCTCCTCGTGAGTCTGGAGAGCGCACCTACCCGACGACCCGGAGCTAAATTATCAAACTTCTAATACTAACATACTTAAGTACTTACTTTACAATGAATCTTCCAAGCTCAAGCTCTTCTGTTTGTTTCGTTGTTAAAGTAATGAGTCGGCCGAGACGTTCCTATGATGATAAGAGATATCGCGCGTCCGCGATCGTTACAGTGATACGCAGAACTGTGAGTAACATGACAGAGTCCGCGGCTGCGCTGCCTTGGCGCTCGTTACTCTGACACTTTCGTGGGATTTACATAAATACAACGAATGAATGTAAGAGTGTGAGTAATGTTACACTATTCACGTTTAATCAGACACCACGAGTTACTATTTTGGTGATATTTTACTCGCTGCGCCCGCGGTTTTCCCGGTACGTGCTTAGCGGCAGATTTTTAACGTGAGGGTGGTAGCTAGCCAGCCGAGCACTCTACCGGCGAGCGACTCGAGCACTCTGCTTTCTGCACTCGGCTGGAAGCAGACCACGGTGCGGCAGCTTGCGTCGCCTGAAGAGACGGCAGGAGCGTTGCAGCATGCGGCATGCAGTCCTCAGATCTGCCGCCTGTTGTCGGCATTGTGCCCGACATCTATCGAGGCATCGTTCACTAGTACGCTTAAATATCTGCATGCAGTTATTGTCCAGTAAGACGCACCGCCGCCGCTCGTCAGTGGATCCGAGACAATAGGAGCGAAGGGGCTCCCGACCTCGGCCCGGGAAGGTTCCACACACTTTCCCACGCGTCGCTTCGCATGGACGGACCTTCCTAGAACATTTCTAAGCCGCTAAATATGGATTAAGAAAATGACCTATTGTCTCGAACCTGAAGGTAACAATGACGCGGAGCCGGCGCGGGACGTACGGACTCCGAGGCTCAGCAACCGAACTCTCGCTCGACAAAATGTTATATTAATACAAATATTTGATCGACAACCTAAGTTACAAAGCAAACCGCGGCAAGTGCAGCTCGAGGCCGGCTCGGCGCGCTAGTACTACATCAGATCGGTCCTGTTATTATAAGCTGTCCCACTGCTGGAGGTGGGCCTCTTACCATTGTGAAAAGCATAAGAGCACCGCCCTAGTGGTGCTAGTGTTGCCATATAGACTTGGTTTTGTCACTCAATCTTCTGCCACAGGTATTTTAATACTCACCAGAAGGTCCCAACCTACCTTATGTTACAAAAAAATGGTTACAGAAAATAAACATTTTTAAATTTTCAACTCAAAGTTCGGTGTATCGCTGCAATGGTGATCGACAATACCTATGTACGAGTATATCTCTTACCATCAGGAGAGCGTCTCGTTGTTCTCATTACTTTAACATAAAAAACTTCTTTATTTCTGAAATGTTCAAAATCTGCCGCCAAGAATCAACAGTGTATTCCGGTGGCCTCGCTCGACAGTCAATTTCATTTCAGACTAGGTGTGTTTACCATCTTCGACCACGGCGTCGCATAATATCAGGTGCAATGTAGTCAAACATTAAAAAACATAGCAAACAGCATCGCGCAGACGCGCGACGCTAGTTAGTGACTATGGTTTGTCTTTGATAAATGATTACTGTTATTACCATTTTCTTTTTTCTTTCCCCAACGTTTACCTTTAAGCGCGTTACACCAACATCATCATCCGCAGCTTGCGGAGCTCACTGCTGGTGTTGTGTGAGTGACATTGTGTGCAAAGAAAATTAAAAAAATGGGCGCGTTGATGTCTTTTGTACCGCACGACGTCACCCGGGCGCCCGCGCCCGCGCCGGCGGCCGCGCCGCGCTTGTTGTGCGCGCCGACTGTTACTAGTGTAGTATGTTGCGAGACAGGGGGACCTACACCTCTCTGCGTATATTATTTGCGGAGTAGCGCTAACGGCAAACCACTAACATAGTTGTGTATAAGCGGGCGCGGCGGAGCGGCGGCGCCGGCCCAGCGGCGGCTTTGTACCGATTCTATTATTTCATGATCCGATAAAAAAGAAATAAAGGCTCGCGACCTGCACGCAGGAATGTCGTAGACGCGGTCGAGGGCGCCGTCGCCGGCGCCGGCCGCATTAGCCCCGCGCGCGACATCGCTCTCACATTAGGGCTGCGCAGGGCTCGCGCGGGCGGGGGCGCCGCGGCCGCTTCGCGCGCCCGGCCCGAACCCGTCCTTCTCCCCACGGCACTGAACTCTAGTTCCGACGGCTCGCAAGAAGCCTTACGTTTTTTAAAGACGCGGCCCTTCCGACGTAGTCGACGGCGAAAGGTCGTCACTGCGGTTTCTGTTCCGCGGATGTGAGTCGTAGCCCGCGCGGCGCAGAGTCCAGTTCGCGGCGGCCGCGGCCCGGCGCGTCTCCCGCCCACTTATCGATCGGGCAATTTAGCCGATACGTGCGTCCGAGCCATATATCAGGCGCCGGCTGCCGTCCGCCGCCGCCGGCTGTCGCCGACGAGCGCCGAGATAGCGCGGCCCGCGGCCCGCTCCGCCAGCAGCAGACACTCCGGCCGCACTCGCGCGCCGCGGCTCGAAGCACCCCCGCTCCCAATATTACTAATTATAAAACCACGAAACGTCATAATGATCCCGGCACGCCCGCGCCGTGTCGACGATTCTTCGCTCGCAGCCTCTGCCTTCGCCCGCGAATCGACGTACACATGTCCCGCCAGAGCTTGCGGAGCGAGGCGCTCCCAGCGTACATCGCCTAGCGCACACCTACACATAAAACCCTCTTGCGCGTCTAGTTAAGATGTATTGGCAAGAGTTTGTCTAGACAGGTACCACCGCAGTACCAGATATCCTACCGTTAAGCAGTAGTGGGTAAACATTATCTACTGTATTCCAGTTAGAAGGGTACTACAGCTAACGTAGCCTTTAAGCGTAAGCGTTTTATGATACATTAGCTTTGTTTTAATAACATGTTTTAAAAAAACATGTTATTAAAACAAAAAAAAGGCAGTCATGGGGACTGCTGATAGTAGTGAAAATTTAAAACACGTCAATTACTTGTCGGTGACGCGGACCGACATGACCTGACAGGGACCGAGACTAACCATCGAATGCCTCAAAGTAATGCACCAAAGCATGCCCTTTTGCTACTCAAAGTTTTGTGTATCGCTGCACTGGACATGCGTTATCTCTTACCATCAAGACAGTATATCGTTCATCTCATTAGTTCTACATATAAAAGTGGTGTTCAGGATCGGTCCCGACCCTGGTAACTGTTTGCACGACGAGACGTGGATGTGCTGCCAAGCACACTGCCTTGATGTTACAGCCGCCAAACTCAGACGCGGAACATGGCATGTACTCTCGCGCACCCGTACACTGTACAGGCAGCGCGTCTCGACAGCCCTCAAACTAACGGTTGCTCTAATGCTTACTCGACACCTAACAATCATATCGGCCTGTCCATATTGTCCTCATTCATGACTAAGCGAACGTCTCTTCAGAGATGGAAAATGTGACAGGTGTGCCACAGGGCTCCTGTCTATCTAACACCTCATTCAGTCTCCTCCTCGACGACTTGCCGGCGCCATCGACGACGCTATATTTTATGGCGTTTTTGTTTCCGCATAACACACCGGCATCCTTTTGGATTCGTCTACATTTCGTATTGCAGCATCTCTTCGATTGGGCACACTCGTGCGGCGCTCCACCCCGCTGCCAATGTGGCCTGGCTGTCGACCAGCTCGGTCACCACGGCCTTTCCTGCGCGAGGAGCGCGGGTAGGATTCCTCGACACGCCAGTCTCGATGACATTATCCGCCGGGCTCTTACCACCGCCAATTGTGCAGCCATCCTCGATCCGAGCGGCCTTATACGAGATGATGGTAAGAGACCTGACGGAATGACTTTGATTCCCCGGAAGATGGGGCGCCCTCTAGTATGGGACGCCACTCGTGTTGACACTTTTGCACCGTCCCATCTTCCAAGAACTCAGATTGAGGCTGGAGCTGCTGCAAAATTTGCAGAAGTCCTCAAAAGGCGTAAGTATAGTACCCTGGACAGTGGGTACATATTTAAGCCATTTGGGGTTGAAACTTCGGGACCGTGGGGTGGGGGGCGGTAGCAAATAAAGGTATTCACAGACTTGTCATCTCGTCTAGTCGACGCCACACGTGAACGAGACGCTGGCCTTTATTTTGCCCAACGTGTGAGTATTGCTATACAACGCGGCAATGCGGCCAGCGTTTTGGGAACTCTTCCCATTGATAGCGGCCTTTTAGATTAGTTTATTTTATTTTAATTAATTTATTAGTTCCTCTAAAACAGTAGTTTATAAGTTATGATGTAATTTGTAGATAGTTTTCTTATGAAAGAAATTACTTTCATATTGTTCCCATATCAATTTGATCAAAATTGGCTCAGTAGTTTGATTGTAATGTATGACTAGATAATATGATTGTATCTAAACGAAATTGAGTGTTTACGGGCACTAAAAAGCCTTTTAAGTAGGTACATTATTGAACACCACTCTTACTGACCTTAACATCACGTGAGCTGTGGTCAAACATCAAGCCTGTCAACCAAAAAAACGTACGTATGCATTTCTTACATTTGGACATCACGTTATCTATTTGTAAATTATTTCACATCAAAGGTTCGACAGAACACGTGCGCACGCAGCGATGTCGGAGCCAGGCAGCGCCATCTGTCGGGCCGGGCCGCGCGAGCCGCGCGCCGCGCGCGCCATCTCTCCGACGAGTCATGAGGCAGCGCTCGCCGCCGCGCAGCGTGCGCGTCGCCGCTGCCTCGGCACATGTAACGAGTATCAGATGAACGGATCGAGCCTCCGTCCTCCGCTTCAGGGCTTCATATTACTCTCGGAGAAATTACTCGCGTGAAATTTCCTTACGTTTTGTAGAACCCTAGAGCCCGGCGAGTTCCAACGTAGTTCCTCGGGCATACCACAGATGGCGCTACATGCATTACTTTTTGAGTTAACGAGTCGACACACGTGGCCAGAACTGGAACTACAACACCGCTCGCCTGCTCGGGTACACTTAACGGAGTCCTGCTTATAAGACCGACGCGACGTTCTTATCGTTGAAAACTGCTATTTTTCCAAAGTTTTCTTGGGATCAATGGACGCTCAATCCGAAATGTCACCAGACAGGCCGGTTGACTGACTGAATTACTTTTGCATTTATAGCATCGCATCAGTGGCGGATTTACCAGCAGGCTGAGTAGGCTGGAGCCTGGGGCGGCAAATTTTAGGGAGGCGGCAAATTTATCCTTACAGAAAAAGAATGTTACATACACGGAAAAGAAGTCTCGAAAAATTACAATATTTTCGTACAATACAGTACACCGAATATTCCAACGTCTATACCTACATTAAACATTACTAAACACTGTAAAGTATACTTTGTGTTTATATTTTTTTTTTAAATATTCCAATAGTGGTTAAATATTACAATTTAAATTTAGTAATTTTGACCTACCATTTTTTTTTTATCTGTGTCCCTAATTATTATTCTCATTTATTTATTTAATTACTTAATTTTTAATTTTTTTACATTAAATATATATATATAAAACACAAAAATAATATAAAATCTTAAAAACTAGTGTGCCGCCGGCAGCGGGGCAGGGCTCAAGCTGCCGGTGGTTATAAGTTATAGTTATTAGTGGACATAATAATAATAATAATTATTATTATTATAAAAATTAAAATAACCACTGACACAGTTCGCTAACGCGCGAAGATATGCTATTAGCGGAATATTCTAGGAACTGACACAACGATCACTTAATTCACAATCATACTATTAACGGGAAAAAGCTAATGTAATTATGGCGATAGAACACAAAACATAAAATTAAAATTTTATTGAAAAAGAAAATTTTATTAATATGATTGTAAGCTAGGGTATTGAATTGCAGAGGTTGGTAGGGGCGGTAAAAATTTAATAGCCTACTGGCGGCAAATATGTAAGTCCGGCACTGCATCGCATATGTATGTACATAGTATTATTATGTAAGTAGGTACTGGGATATGATCAGTGGCCAAGTGCCATCGGTCTGGTTAATGTCCGACTCGCACGTGGCCGGCGGTCACCGTCAGCCCCACGCCGCCTGTACAATCCGTGTCGCGCACGCACGCCCCGCGCGCAGTGACTAGAGCCGACTCTGGGCGCCGCGACACCTACCTACCTACCGCTCGCTATCACTCGAGCAAACAGTGTTCTTATCAGTTTGATTGATGATATTATTTTTGTAGTTTCGGTGCGGACGTGGAGCCGCGGCGCGATGTGGGGCGCGCGACGCTGGCCATTAACTGTACTTGTACGTTTTAAAACGATTTTCCTCATTTTAGCGGAATACTCGAATCGATTCCGAAGATGGGCATGGCGCACAGACCTACACTAGCTCGACTGTAAACGGAAGCGAAAAATCGGGCTGAGTGGCGTGTCCTGAGAGAGACCTATGTCCAGCAGTGGACTATGAAAGATTGTTGATGATGATGATGATGAACCCTTATCTATTTTAAAAGAAGAAACTGACAGATTGATTCGCTGACTGATCAACGCACGGCTGAATCCTGTTCAAAAACCTGCACAAATGTTCCTTAGGTAACATACTTAGATGTGCACTAAGAAAGGATTTTTAAATATTCCACCCCTAAGGGTACAAAATAGGGGTTGGAAATTTATATGCAACTTCGTTATTTTTCGTAGTACCATTTTCAAACGCCCAGTAAATACTTACTCTTTATTAAAAGAAATAAATAACATTGAAAAGCCCCTTGAAAAAGGGGTGCAGGTTTGAATGGGGAACTATTTTTTTTTAACTTATCGATTCCACACTCTCAGTATAATTATTTTCTCTATCAAAAATAATAATATTTAGAAGGTTTGTCGCTCGCGCGAGCACTTCCCGAGCCTTCATCTTCCAAATCCCTTTTTCGAAGTGAAAACTCCTTTAGCCGCGTTGAGCGATTTGTTGGTAGGGGCAAAACTGAAGGGTTCGCGTCACCGACATGCCAATGCAACGTGTTTTAAATTTTAACTTCTGTCGGCAGTCCATGACAGTCTATTTTTGGTGTTTTTTTCCATTTCCAGTCCATTTCAGTGTAGTGTTTGATCTGAGATTTCAGTTTGGTCCAGTTCTGACAATGGCATCCATGAGAAAAAAACGGAGACGAATTTTTTTTTTGTTAAAATTTTACTTGTTTTAATAACGAAAGCAGGAGCGTGCGCTTTGAATATTTTTTTTTTTCCAGGTGTCGGATGCTCGTGTCCCGACACGTCCACCGCTGAGCCGGGGAAGTATTGCAGTACTGCAACATGCAGTACGCAAGTACGGCGTACCTACTCCTTCTAGACTGTTCCTCTGACGTTATTTTTTTTTTGTAAAAGTAATTAGACGAACTGGACTTTCTCGTCATGGTAAAAGATAACGTCGTTCTTGACACTAGCAGCGGCGCCCAGAACCTCGAATAACAAAACCGAGTCCAGAGCTTCGCTGCTACAGCGCGCATTACTTCGAGACATCTAATTGTAAAACTTCATAGCTCTGAAATGTCGCTAGATGTAGTACCTTTTAAACCGGAGCACACTACTGCTTGCCGGCTGAATATTCTGCGCTGCGGCGGTACTTGCTAGTCGCCCTCCTGAAGAGATGTCCCTCCTAGTGAGGTGAGAGGGCTAGACCTGTTCGCCGGCAGCTCGGCAACGGCATCGAAACCGGAGTAAATACTTTAAAGAAGGGTAGAGTACTCAGAATGTGACTAGTGTTCGTTTAATGATCGATCCCCCGACAAAAATATAATATGTGTATACATTCATTTTTATAATTTATAATGGTTTGTTATTTATTTATAAATATGAAATTGTATCACAACTTATCCCCACAATGTCATCCCATTCACTGTGGGGAGGACTGGCAGAAACTGCTTTAGCATTGAGTACTCCTATTGTACATATATGATAGTTGTAAGTGTGCAATAAAGAGTTAAATAAATAACAGCGGGTGGAGCGGGTGAAATAATACGAGCGGGTCGAGTTGGCAACCTCTTTATTTGCCGAACGATTTAAAGCACTGCGCGGCGCACTGCGCGCAGAGTTATCAAAATATAAACACAAAGTCGTCTCACGAGCTCACGCACACTCGCGCGACACGCACTCGGCACTCACACTCGCGCAAACCACGTCATACAATTACCTACAATAAATCAACACACACACTATCTAAATTCGTTAAATATATTAATAAATTCGTCACCGAGTCTCTAACAATACCTAAATACGTTATTTGCTATCGAATGCAGGTTGCGCTTGCGACACCGCGGCGCCCCCGCCCCGGCCCGCCGGCCCGCCGGCCCGGGGCGGGGCTCTGCTGCCTGTGTTCGCTTCGAGCACAGAATTACTTCAAAATAAAACTCTATATAAATGCAAAAGGAATCTTACGCGGATCTCTCTCTCTATCTCTCTGAGATCGTTTAATCTTGACGATATATAGAAATTTCGACTTTTCGAACTCGATTCAGAACAGTTCAAACATTTGTGTCCTTATTATTTACACGGCAAGTATTCACAAACAATAAATAATCTCCGCTCGGCGCTACCCCTCACCTACTGTCGGGGTCTGAAGTAATATTACATTATTTACAAGTATCGGCGCTCGGCGCTAGGGCGGGCGGTAGTGTGCGGGCGACCCCGCGCCTCCCGGCGCCGCGCCGCGCTCTAGCGTTGATAACCTGCAACCGCACGAGCTCGTTACTCTACAGCCCTCCGCCGACGGCACCGACGACACAAGCCTCGGAGCACGCCACCGGGGAACAAGTAGAGGAAGCGTACAGACACGGCACAGGGGAGCCACCGCCCGGGCCTCGCAGCCCCACATACAAAGCTGGCGAGCGGGTGCGAGCGTAGATGGACATGCCGTACTAGGAACATATATCTATGCGAGTTCTCACTCGAGTTAGGCACTATCGAGTGGCAAGCGAGAGATTGGCGTGCGACAGTGCTTCGGAGCAGCGAGTGCGTCATGCAGGAGGGGCGCCGCCCGGTTACTCACAGTTCGTGGTGTCTGGCGGGCAACAGCAGCACGCCCCCCGCCGCCCCCGCGCCGCCCGCGCCCTCCACGCTCGCGTACAGCGGAGGCAGCACCTTGTGCGAGTGTGCCTCCACTGCGGGCACCACACACACACGTTACTGCACACGCGGCCAGCACGTACGCCCGTACGTCGGCCGCCTTACACTAAGCGGGAGACGGGACGGGACGGGCCCGGGACTAGGGACAGTAGAACGCACCGGAGAGCGAGGCGGGCCCGGGGCGCGCGACGCCGGCGTGGCCGCCGCCCATGCTCTTGGGTTTCCGCTTGCGGGTCTGGATGCCGTCCTTCTTCATGCTGAGCGGCCGGTTCACCTGCAACAGAGGCCGGTGAGACGCGCGCGCGCCGGGGAACTCCTCTAATCTCCCGCCACGCGCGCTCCTATCATCCTTTAAACAAGCGTATCTGCCCACGAGGAGATAATTGATAAAAGATTATTTATCTCATTATGAATATTCGCGGTCGCACGGTGATAATTCTCTATCAGTCGGTAGCCCCGCGCTTTATCTCGCGAGATTAGATGAGACCCCGTGTTTTGATTTTTTACGCGGGCCCGGTGTTTGCCGAGGAGTTCCCGATAACTGCGGCGATTAGATAGATAGACCTCCCGGGCCGCACTCACGTTGTGCAGCTTGTAGTACAGCCCGCACGCGTTGCACACGGGCTCGCCGTTGTTGTTGCGCCGCCACAGCGTCGTGTTGGAGGTGCGGCAGTTGGCGCACGTCACGCCCACGCGCCGGTTACCGTTCGTCGGCTGCACAACACACACGAGTTAGGGAAGGGTCGCTCTCGGCGCACGGCGACAGATCTGAAGGAACGCACCAGCGCCTGCTGCGGCTTCGCCTTCTGCCCCTTCAGCGGCGGCCGGTTCACGCCGTTGATGCGCGTGTACAGGCCGCACGCGTTGCACAGGTAGTGCCCGGTGCCGTCGCGCCGCCACAGCGGCGTGGTCGCCGCCGCACAGTTGACGCACTCCTTCACCTCGCCCATGCCCGCCATACCTGCAGCACGCAGAGCGTCACCCCCGCACTCGACGAGCGTCTCCCGTCTCCCCCTCCCCGGCGGCGGCACTCACCGGGGTCGAACCCGTCGTCGATGGGCAGCAGGTTGTGCGCGGGCCAGGGCTGCGCGGGCGCCGGGTAGCCCTCCACCAGCAGGCCGCCCTCGTAGCCCGACACCGGCACGTACTCCACGCCGCCGCCCTGCCCCAGGTAGTGGTCGCCGCCCACCTTGTACTGCACCGTGCTGCCGTGCGTGTATAGCGTCACCTGCAACAGTGCGTCATGTAGCCGCGCGGCCGCGCCGAGGGCGGGGGCGCGGCCGCGGCCGGCGGAGTCTCACCTGCTGCGAGTTGGGGCTCGGCGGCGCCTCGTACACGGCCTGCGACTGCGGCACCACGGAGCCGTACACCACGTGCGCGCCGCGCGGCGCCAGCGACGAGGACAGCGTGGGGTCGGCGCGGTACAGCAGCTGCGACGGCGGCGACTCCTCGCGTGCGCCGCCCGCGCCAGCGCGTGCCTCGCCGCCGTACAACGTCACCAGCTCCTTGCCCTGCGGCTGGTACTGGTAGGGCGCGTACTGCGGCGACTGGCCCGCGTAGTACGCGCCGCCGCCCACCGACGTCACGGGCTGCAGGCTCGCGTACGTGCCGGCAGCGCGCGCGTCGCCCTCGCCGCGCGCCTCGTATTTCACCTGCTGGTAGGCCACGCCCACCGCCTGCTGGCTCAGCGCCGTCGTCTGGATCATCTCGAGCGCGGCGGAGGCCGCCGCCTGCTCGCCGAGCGAGTACTGGCGCCCCTCGCCGCCCTCGCCCCCGTACTGCGCCCCCTCGCCTTTGTCCTTGTGCAGGAAGGCGTCGTGCGCGTGCTCGAGCTCGCCGTCCTGCGCCACGATCACGTGGTGCGGCGCGCCGTACCGCAGCGCCAGGCCGCGCGGGTAGGGCGCGGGCGGGCGCGCGCCCGAGCGCCCCGCGCCACGCTCCTGCTTGAAGGCGAGGTAGCGCGCCGCCTCCGCGTCCGCGAGGCGCAGCCGCTCCTCGTACTCGTGCGCGTGCTCCGGCAGCTCCTCCAGCTTGGGCGCGTACAGCGGCGCCGGCGGCGCGGCGCCGGGCGCGGCCGGGGGCGCGGCCGGCGGCTCGGGCGCCGGCTCCGCCGGCTCGTCCTTGACGCCGTCTTCGGCGGGCTCGCCCTCCGTGATGTGTCCGGCGGCGGTGATGGTGCGCACGCCGCGCCGTGTGATCACCGACGCAGAGTGTGCCGCGGCCGCCGGCTCGTGCGGCTCGTGCGCCTCGTACGACGGCTCGTGTTGTGGCTGCTGGTGCTGCGGCTGGTGCTGCGGCTGGTGCTGCTGCTGGTGCTGCGGCTGGTGCTGCGGCTGGTGTTGCTGCTGGTGTTGATGCTGGTGCTGGTGCTGGTGCTGATGCTGGTGTTGGTGCTGGTGTTGGTGTTGGTGCTCGTCCAGCCGCTCTTCGCTCTTGACGAGCTGCAGCGCCTCGTCGGGCGCGTCCTCCCCGCGCCCCTCCTCGTTCTCTCGGGTAACGTCTTGCACGTTCTCCATCATCTGCGCGTCGAAAGCCACATGAGGCGGGCGCCGGGCGAGTGGCGGCGCGAGCACGTGTCGCGCCGACACTGCGCCGGTGACGCGCTCGAGGTCGACAAACAGAGAGACCCGGTTTTGGAACAGAACAAATAAAAACATAGAGCCTGTTTTAGGAGCGGAAGGAAGACGCTCGCGGCGGCGACGCTGGGCCGAGCGCCGGCGCCAGGCGTTGAACTCTCTGACCCCGTAACCGCAATTGCCTTACTTTTAATACTGTAAAAAAAATAGGAGGAGTGCGTACCGACTCGCGGGTGCCTGCTGCTGGGCGCACTACTCTACGGGCAGGTAACGTGTCGTCACAGCATTTTAACCAATTCTAGCTTCGTCAGCAGGCGCCCGCAGCGTTTCAATCTTTAACTTCCAGAGAGGTGTGCAACGAGATTCGGTCGCATCTATTGTTGACCGGAAGATAAGATAGTGTATAGTGTATAGTTTACCGGAACATATTAAAGTCGTGTTCGTATGGTTATAAAGTAACCTGGGTTCAAACTTCATTCGGGAAGTTTAAAAGAGAATTAAATGCATAATATGTCGTCACAGTAGACCGAGTAGACCAGTGACCGCGAGCTCCTTCGAACAAAAACATAATTACGAGCGTATTTGAGCTACTTTTTCAAGTAGCTTTGTGGCGCATGTAGATGTGTAAAGCGACGTTAGTGAGTTAGCAACAGCTAAATATCCGTGTCGTTATCCTGTGCCGTGGCGACTCCTGCGGCTACCGGGCGGCTGTGGCAGGGCACGAGCGCGCGAGCGCGGCCGGCACCGGAGCACTAAAGGCAGTCGAGGACAGGCCAGGACGCGGCGGAAGCGCGCCGCGGCGGTGTGTGCTCGCTCGCGGCGAGCACACACGCGCCCCCGCGAGCCGACCTGCACTCTGCGCCGCCGCACTACGGCTCGTTCTCCCGCAACACGGCTCACTTACAACACCACACGTCAAATTAAGGTTCATTACGGTTCAGGTAAGGCACACATTCCGTTGCGCGCGGTGCGGGCGCGCAGGATACGGCTCGGCTTTATGGCGGAGTGTTTGCGCAGCGCCGGCGGCTCGAGATAGCGCCTCCGCCCCCCGCGCTACGCATTCGGAACTTCACTGCGTGCATGGAAAACCCACCGGCGAGCAAATTCAACATCCAAATACATTTATTTTAAGCTTTGTATCGCGGCGCCCCGCACCGGGCTCCCGGCGACGACACTCGTGGGGTCAATGACCAACAATAATAATCTAATATAATAAGGCTACAAAATCTGATTAAGGGTATTCGTTTCTCCCTCTTTTCTTAGAGTTTGTGTTAACTTGAACAGAGGAGGGTAGCACGAGGATGGCCGCCGCCGGAGTTTGGAGCCGGAGGATACCGTGAAAGTAAACGCCTTGGAGCGAATTCAGAACAATTCGGTATGTAAAGTTTTTTTTTGGTATTTATTTAATATTTTTTCTGATAGTAAACTTTATTTCATGAAACTAATTTGAATATTTTGGCTTTTTATGCGGTAGTTGATTTTTAATACGTTTTCAAACTTTTGATAGCGATGACGTCATAAGGTTGGCTGAATATCCATAGTAGGCCTTTGCCATGTAAAACAGAAAATAATATTTTGACACATTTTATTGACTTTGACAACTGACATGAAGTAAAGAATTTTGTTTATCAAAGCTGTTTTACAGAAACATTAGAACTGACAGAATGCACAGAGTATGATGCCAAAAAAAAGGACAAACCCAATGAACTTTTTTTTACGTGATTTGGCAATGCACGGGAATTATATTTACCTATTTTGGTATTTTATAAGTGAAGTAACGAAATTATAGTATTTTTCCGTACTATCCTTAGATATGGATAGTATCTAGTACGGAGCATGATATAGTTGTACAAATACTGTAATTATAGTACGAAATCCAACGCTGCGTTGACTTGACATTGACAGTTTTTGTTTAGGTTCGCCATTGCTTTTGCACAGCGAACTACATCACGTCATTATGGGACTCATTGAAAGTCAAGTTTATCTCGTGTATTTTATTGAAATATACCCCATCTCATAGTTTAGAGAGTTTTAAACGTCAAAATAATGTACAGGAATGTAATATTTCGAAATGGTTTTGGAATCAGCTAAGTATTTTTTTTCTTTACATACCGAATTCAATGCGTTTTACGAGAATTCTTGGCCGCCATCGTGCAGGGGATGCGATGGCGGCCCGCTCGCATGGCCGCTGCCCTCGGTCGCGAGTCGCCGCGCGCGTTGCGGCTGCATCGAGGGCCAAGGCCTGCGGCCTCACATCACCACTGCGTTGGACCGACCGGCGACCCACTTCTACGATGCTTTGGAACGCTACGCGGGTCCGTCGACGGGGGCGCGAGGAGCGACGACGGGTTCTCAAGCGAGCGCCCGCACCGCTAGCGGCGGCGGCTCAGGGGAGCCGGCTATGGCGGAGAAGGAATTGTGGACGAGCCCCCGACACCGGTAACTGCAAATATCGGCGCGATCACACCGGCGCCGGCGCCGGATGCTCGCCTCCTGCATCCTCCTCCAGCTACAAATAACTGATAATATTCGAACAGCTGAACATTTTTTTTATCTATGCTTTCGATCATTTCACTTTTCAAGTTAATCAAAATAGGTTCAGCCGTGTGAAGCTAACGACGGCACACACACAGATACACATAATTATTAAACAGTTGTACACGTGTCGGCCTGCGATAGGAACACTAGAAGATAGAAGAGGCAAAAAGTATTGTATCAGTTATCTGGTTACCGTAGTACAAGCTTCGCTTAGTTTGGGCTAGATGGCGCTGTGTAAAATGTCCTCCGATATTTATTAATTATTATTTCCGTCCCGGCGAGTCCCGCCGCGTCCGGTCCGCGACCCGCTGAGTCGACAGCTTGTCATGTTAATGAAACGCGTAAAGCTCGAACCGAACTCGTAATAGGCGCGCTCGCCTGCACTCGAACTATTGCAATACTCGGGCTGCCGGGGAACTGCACGCGGCGCGCGTTCATTACACGCCCGTTCAAAGGAGAGTAAGGTAATGTTCTCCAGTCTCCGCCGTAACGTTTGAATGCCGGAACAGATTGGATGTATGGAATATCGTTACAATCCGAACATCACCCCGAGTGACATGCCTTATTTGTGGACATTCATGGTTTTTTTTTAATTGAACTTGTTTTATTTCATCGAGTTTGCGACTGCATACCGCCCTTTCCCCCCGGGAAATTCTTAATGGATGCCACCGGCTTCGGGGGAAGTAGGGTGGTTATGTGGGACTCTCCGCCATAGAGGCGGCCTACCCACTGAAAACCCTGGGGTGTTTCTACCTGGCGCCTACCTTTCGGGGCTATGGGAACGCTTTCGCACTCGACGACCCCGACGACGCTGGTCCCCTGGGACCCTTCCCTGTTAGGGATGAAACTGAAGAGCCTCCATCCCTCTTTGCTAGAGAGGCGCGCGGAAACAGCGCGCGCGCCCCCTCAGAAGCTACCTCTGGGGGGGCTGTGGGTCTCCCTCGTCCCCCGGATCTCGAGTATCATTTCTCAACATTCACTAGTAAATGTCGTTTGACATTTCACACAGCGCCATCTAGCCTCAAACTAAATGAAGCTTGTACTGTAGGAACCTGTACCGGGTGACTGATAGAATACTACCATTTTGACTTGATAAGATTTCGACGTTCGAATCATTCCACGCGACTCTCGCGACTCCAATATTGTTTTTGTAAAGAGGTACATACTTCATTATTACTATTTATTCATAAATGTTTTATAAATATATATTTTTTTAAATGTAAATAGTGAAATAAAATGTCATCATAGAGTGCTAAATTATACAGTACGTTACGTAATTAGATAATTTTTTCTGCGCCGTGAATATTAAGTTTGTATTTATTGTATTTGTGTTTATGTACATATTTTTGGTTACAGTTTACAGTTATAAATACATTATGCTTACTTGTCACTTAGCCAGAGGGATGCAAGTGCAGAGAGAAGCTACAACAACCATATATTCCTGTCTTCCACGTAATGAGCCACCTCATAGTAGGCTTTGTTAATTAACCTCTGCTTTATAAAATCTTTGAATTTATTATAGGACATTTTAGTTACCTTAAGTGGGATTTTATTATAGAATCTAACGCAATTCCCGAGAAAAGACTTATTAGCTTTAGATAACCCGAAACTAGGTGTCACAATTTATTTCAAGTGTTTAAGTTATGGCGGCTACTATTAATTTCAAATGAATTTAAATTTTTCCGGACAAACAACATTTTCGTAATTTTTTTTTTTTTTTTTTTTTTATAGCTGACAGGCTTGGTGTTTGACCACAACTCACCTGACTTTTGTTAATACACTGTGACGGTAACGTTAATATCTTAAAATCCTTAAATCGATTTCGTAGTGATTCGCGAGGACCCAAACAATACTTTGCACAATAGTTTCAAAGTCTGCAGCTGAGCCCCACAACAGGAGACTGTAGGACATTAAACTATGGAAATAAGCAAAGTAAACCAACCTGGCTGTAGCCACATCTGTTATTTGTCTAATTTTTCTAATCGCGAAGGCAGCGGAACTCTATTTACTAGCTAACTTTTCTATATGAGGACCCCATTGTATTTTATTATCTAATGTTACGCCGAGAAAGACTGTCTTATCCACTAGATCAAGTGTAGTAACTGCCAATAATATTAAAACGGGGTAACGTTTGTTCATGGGACTGGATGAAGTTCGTGCAGCCCGCCCCCGCGCCCTCGCGTGTGCTTCATGTGAGCAATTCGTGCCGGTCGCCTCGTCAGCAGCTGTTGCATGCAGCAAAACGTTGCATACAAACTTATACTTCAGAAAAACTTTTAGTCGAAGGGCGGGCGGCGCTTGCCGGCGGCGCGCCCGAGCTCCGCCGGCGCTCCACTCGCTCGCGACTTCCACAATCAGACAAAAGACGCTGCATCAAGGCAGCTGCATCTAATGCAATGTTTATCAAAGGACCCGGTATTCGAGTGTACGCAATGCCTCCGGAAACTGAAGTTTTTTTTTTTTTTTTTAAGTAGAACGTCGCACAAAAATCGTTTATTTAACGGAATAATAAAAAGAAACCGATTCCTCGCGACCCCCGGCACGGATCGCACACCCTACACCCCTGTCACGAGTCCGCCGCGCCGTCGCAGCAGGCAAGAGGAACAAACAGATCGACAACGGCACTCTCCCGTCTACAGTGTGGTATTAGTGAGGGATACGAACGACCGGTAACATTTCATAGAGATCTACGGCATCTTTGCTTCGTCGCACTCAATGCGGCGCGAGCGGCGGCAGCAGGCTCCGGATAACTCTCCCTATCCGGAATGGATCACATCACCCCGGCGCGCGGCGGGCGGGTCCGGGCCTGCGCACCCCGGAGTTCGCACTGTCCGCTATCAGGCTAGGCGCGAAGCCCTATCGCGGGAGACGAGATAGGCACGCAGATAAGTGGCACTCACCGCGGTGCTGTCGGCTGCGCACTGTCCGCGCGGGATCACTGACGGCGCGCGGCCGGCGGGAGTCGGATGGCGGCGGCGCGGGCCCGCGACCGAGTGCCGCCCGCGCCGCCGCCGCCGCCCGCGCGCGCCGCGCCCGTGTGCGCGCGCCGCTGTGTGCGTGCGCGCGCCGCTGTGTGCGTGCGCCCCGCCTCGCCCATTGGTCGGCGCGCCCGTCCACCGTGTGCGCACTTGTCGTTTTCCTTTTCAGAGTTTTCCCTCGCGCCGCCGGATTGGGCTTCGCGTAACGGCCGCACCCGATTGGGCGAACCTTCGATCCGCTTCCACCGGAAAGGTATCGGCATCCCTCCTTCTGCGCGGAGCCGCTCTCCCGACCGCCGGGCTGGAGACGCCTTGCACTGCACAGCACTATGTCTTCGCTCCGTCGCCGTCGCCTGGCTCGCGCGAGATGACGCATGATGCGAGAGGTCTGCTGGCGCGGCGCAGTGAGACTCACTAAACAGTTGTCGAGCCGCTGTATTGATTTTGTTTGAAGAGAGAATTTTAAATATCAATAATCACCACCGAAAGAAAATACTGATATTGGAAGGGGCTGCCCGCCCTAGTACGCTTCCTAAATTAGGTCCCGCCCGGCGCTCGTTGTCGTACCCCGGGCCCGGAGGAGCTCCGTTTGGCAGTTTCGGCGCATGTTCCGAGCCCGCGCATTCTCGGCTGCCGTGCGGGTTACAGAGTGCAACACCAGTTACTTTTGCTGTTACATTTTATTAATACCTTCTTAAAAAGCTAAAACTTGGTGTACAAGCAAGGATTTATTTTCTTTATTTTTCTATGATTGACATGCTAGGCGTTCGACAACAGCTCATCAGATGCTAAGTGACGGTATGGTCGAATATGGTGAATCTGTCCTATGGTTTCCTCACGATGTTTTCCTTCACCGGCAGCTCAACCTCATCGTTTAGTTTTGAACCCACGCCCTCCGGCGTGTAAACCGCCCGCGCTGACCATAGAGCTACATTGCTACAAAATTTCTGCTAATCGACTAAAATGTAGCAACAGAATGTTAACATGCACAAAGAAATCACAAAATATAAATTAAATAAAATGGAGAGAAAAAAGTTTATTAGGCGCGTTATTTTTACCCTCCGTTGCCAAGGTATCAGATCTCACGGAGAGCCGAACTCCTAACGCTGAACTCCACAAATCTGCGTCTCCGTCGAAAGGTACGGATCGGCTGTTCCGTGGCACCGACACAAATTTTCAGCTGTAGCGGCTCGTGCGGGGCGAGCCGTACGGGCCGCATGCGGCCTCCATCCATATTATGTTTTCCCTCCTCTCGAATGACCTACCGAAGAACATTCGGGACGGACATGTTTTTATGTATGCGGATGACTTGGCGGCCGTTGCCACTGCACCGACTGTAGATCAGCTCCAAGAAAAGCTGAACAAAGTGGCCAGCGACCTCAATGCCTGGTTCAGGGTGAACGGCCTAATGCTGAATACCAGGAAAACTTAATTTGTCCATTTCGATTTAGCCGGCCGCTCGTACAGACCACTTAACGGTACGTACAGGTACGCCGGAGAGGCCGGCGTCGCCTCGTCTGCAGCTGGTCGGGAGAGCACGGAAAGACACTATAAAAATAAAATCATTCGTAGTGATGCGGGGCACCCTGCGAGGCGCCCCACTCCCGGGCCGCCGCGAGCTCATCCGGGATGGGAGCTGTGCGAGCACGGCATGCGCCTGCACACATGACGCCAGCGAGTCGGAGGATCGAGATGTCGCGCAGATGACAGCCGTGACAGCGACTCGAAGCGCCCGATAAAGACAGCCCGCCACCGCCGCCGCGCGAGGCGCCTGTTTATTTATTTTGAAACATCACTTATCTATATTTTCGCACACCATGTCCTTTCGACGTTTCGTCGAGTATCTGCTAATTATCTACGGAGACATTTGATAGATACGTGTTGTTAAACGCGTATCGCTCGGATCACAGAATGTAACCTAGGTATAAATAGGTATGCTGTCGATAAACGAACTACTTAAGAGCTGAGGCTCATTCGCGGGCTCCGCGGCCGGACCGGGTGTGGGCGGCCGGGAGCCCTCGGCCACATCTGCTCCCAGCGCTCGATCCCCGTTTATCCTTCATATGTACCTATGTACGTGCGGCGCGACCGTGTCGAGCCCGTAATACATGTTTACGATAGGTACCTATTGGAACAATAAAAACGCGATAACACGGCATAGTGCGCGCCCGATACTTATCTAATCAATTAAAGGCTTACTTGAGACATCGATCATCGCTCTAATTATTACTGTCGATAACAGTAATCGTCTCTCCACCCCCGCCCCCTCCCCTCCCCCGTTCGAGAAGCTGCCCCGCCGACTCCACAGAAACGGCAGCTACACCTAACACATTCGAGCTGCAGAAAAAAGTGGTTACTTATATACTAATACATCGGAAGTATCCTCCGAAGTAAAGTTGGAGTACACTCCCGGACGCGAGCGCGTGACGCACCGCCCGCACCGCCCGCTTCGCAGAACGCGCTGATTCACCTCCACCTGTGCTCGCGCGCGTCCGCGCCCCTCGCGCCGCGGCCCCCGCGCCGCCTCTCCCCCGCCCCCGCCCCCTCTCCCCGCCGAGTACGGAGCTCGCAGCCTTGATGATATCTGAGATACTGCCATTAATACCAGCAGGTACCTATTACACGGATTTAGATAAGAGAAATAAAATGATCGATAAAATCGAAAGGTAAGATCTACATATCGCGCTACACTCGTACCTACTGGAAGACATGAGAAGCGGACGGATACCTACTCGCAAACTTACATTCTACAATATTGATCTTTGCGTTGTACCTACTGAGCGAGGATGGCAGCACGCGAGCGGGATACGATACGAACTTAGTTTCAACAAGATACGGCCCCGTGGCTCCGAGTGATAGGCCCGCCGGGCCAAATAGTTTCTGCTCGTAATTTGTCTTCTGTGGAGACGGGAAAACACAACGCCTCGAGAGCTCGAGAAATCAATTTCGTGCGCTAGTATCGAAAGTAAATTATGATTTGTTAAAGCGAAGGACTGAGATGTTACCTATTAACATTAGTTCATAATAAAAGCCATTTTTACTCGTAAAAGAACTTGGCAGCGAAATGTTTGAAATTTGGAAAAAACGTGCTTAAAATAACTCAAGGAATCCTGGTCGAGAATTCTCGTGTCTCGAGAAATAAGGTCGAGATACCAGAAACCCAAATGTAAAACGATGTCAAGTGTCGGTGGGAAGGCGTGCGATCGGCAAACAAACATATCGGAGCTCAGCTCCGTGTTCTGCACACGTTGACGCAACGACCTGGGCCGTCTCTGGCGCGGCGCTGTGTAAGGGACGACAGGCAGACAGCCGGCTCGGCCGTGTGAGCCCACTCGCCAGAGGTCCGGTAACTCTGCTCACCCATTCGCACATTGGTGATGCTATGCGGGCGTCACCAGCACGTCATATATTCGCGGCAACTAAAAGACAGAATAGTAACGTACGCGCAGAGCCAGGCTCCAGGAGACCTTGTTTTCGAGTTTTGAGCCGATCGAGATCTACTTCGAAACTCTCCCTTCGAGATAAGCGAGGACCGCGACCGCCGCGTGGGACCTCTCCCGCGGCTCTGGCGCACCCTGACATTATGGAGAATCACTACTGCTGGCGCTCTCGTATCTGCCGGGAGCAGCCACCCTCGAACGAACTCCCACGTTCACTCCGCCCGCACGCTACTCCCTACTCATACAAGTTTGAAAGGTTTGAAAAATAACATGTTCTAATTTTACATCGATCCTATGGTTTATTTACGATATCATTGCAAGAGTCATGCGGAATAGCGCAGCCTCCTCTTCAGAGAGGCTGCGCTCGCGTGCGGGACGCACAGCTGCTTGTGTCGTCGGGGTCTCGGCTGGCCAACTCCTGATTCTCGACGGAACGGCTAAAGCTAAGGGAGGGAAAAGCTTTTTAATCAATAGAAGCCGATGAGGATAATCCGAAAATGTGAGATGTATGTGGTGAACAGAGCCGCGCCCCCGCGCCCCCCGCGCCCCCGCCCGCCTCGTTATCGCCCCGCACATCTGGTATCAGGCGCGTTATCGATCGAGCCTGCGCGCCGCGCTCGGGAGCCCCGGCGCGCCGTCAGCCGGCGGACCTGCCACTTTATTAGTACCACATAGATCTAATTGTGGGTATTAATAGCCTCGAAATGTCGCTAGCTGCAGCAGCCACCTTTCAGGACGGAACACGGTAATGTTTACAGGCTACTGCTCGGCATATCTGACGCGGCGGAGCCTGCTCGACTACCTCTCGCTAAGAAGATCTGCCGCCCAGACAGACTAGCGAACCCTTCCAAAAACATCATTTCAGAATTAGCTAAACTCCGGGCGCTCCGGTCGGCACGCGAGCGGCCGGCGCCCGCCGCACAGCCCGGCCGCTGCCCCGGCCTGGCCGGCGTAGGGCCGAGTGCCGGCTGCTACGACGGCCGGCTACGGCGCCTACGCTCCCTTACATTCCTCTTCGCTTCCACCTCTCCGCTTGCTCCTGCGACGGACGGGATCGTAGGAATGTTATCGCGGGTGTAATCACGTGCGATACCATCTCAACCTCGACGTTATCGACACATTATCACAAAAACATGAAAGTGCTGCAGCCTCGCCCGGCGACGCGAGTGTCGGTACTGTCAGCGGCAAATGTGAGGATAGTGCAGGGTTGGATTTGGGTACGTTGAAAATTATAGTACAAAAATTTAAAAATTATAGTACGCCGATAGTACACTTGTTTTGTAAATCTAAATAGTTAATAAATAATGATTAATTCGTCGAATCAACACGTTTGTGCGAAATTTAATACTACTCTTCTAAATTAATCAATTCTTGAATATTATTTTCTTCATCCTTAGCATCTAATCATATCTACATGTCTTCTGCGGGTTTTGGCGGGAACTCGAAAAGAGTCGTATCGCCCAATTCGGTATGTAAAGTTTTTTTTTGGTATTTATTTTATATTTTTTGCTGATAGTAAACTTTATTTCATGAAACTAATTTGAATATTTTGGCTTTTTATGCGGTAGTTGATTTTTAATACGTTTTCAAACTTTTGATAGCGATGACGTCATGAGGTTGGCTGAATATCCATAGTAGGCCTTTACCATGTAAAACAAAAAATAATATTTTAACACATTTGATTGACTTTGACAACTGACATGAAGTAAAGAATTTTGTTTATCAAAGCTTCTTAATGTTGCTAATCTATTACTTTTTTGTATGGATTATTACGCTATTACGCCGCTGGCAAATCTATTAAGATTTAAAAAAATAGATGGATCTATTACAGCTGTTTTACAGAAACATTAGAACTGACAGAATGCACAGAGTATGATGCCAAAAAGAAAAAGGACAAACCCAATGAACTTTTTTTTTACGTGATTTGGCAATGCACGGGTGATATATTTACCTATTTTGGTATTTTATAAGTGAAAAAGAAAAAAAAACCCAATGAACTATTTTTTACAGATGGTTTGACAAAGAACGGGTGTCATATTTACCTATTTTGATATTTTATAAGTGAAGTAACGAAATTATAGTATTTTTCCGTACTATCGTTAGATATGGATAGTATCTAGTACGGATCATGAAATAGTAGTACAAATACTATAATTATAGTACGAAATTCAACCCTGGGATAGTGTAGGTATTGCTGTCAAACTAGAGTAAAGCGGATAATCGGGAGAGGAGGGAGAGCGCGGCGCGCGGGTTTGCGCAACCGCGCGGTATTTGGGCCGCGACGCGCGCGCCTCCGCTTGCGACACAGCCGCGCACGCACTGACGGACCTAAATTTCACTGCTCACAAAGATTAACGATAAGGGCGCCACTTGGACCCCGTTCGTCTCCGCTCCGGGTGCGGGGCGCGGCCCCGGGGGCTCCGGCGGCTTACCGGCGCCTCGGGAGCCGCGGCTATCGGAGTGCAACGACCCCGCTGACATAACACTCCTCAGATATGCAAATTTTTATCTCGTTTATCTTAACTAGGCGCTAATGTGGCGCGGTTATCTTAGAGCCTGATAATCGTATCTAGCAGATACTGCATGTGCCGAGCGGCGGCGGCGGCGGCGGCGGCGGCGCCCCCGCGCGGGGCCGGGATAGGTGTGTTCGCGGTGACGCGATAAGGCGAACAAACACATCCGCCGAGCACTCTGCAAATATTTGTAGGGAACGTCGGCAGGTCGCAGCACCTCTCCTCCACTCCCCACCCCCCTCCCGGGCGGCGCGTTGCGCCCTGGAGCGCCGGGACCCCCCTCGTATCTCCGCAGCGCGCGGCCTCGCCATATCATCCCCGATACGAGTAATTATTATCAGATACGAGCACGAGTGCGGCCAGTTTTGATTAGGAGCACGATGTCGGCGCCAGCGCCAGTTACAGTCGGTGCTGGCGCGGCGCACCGCGCGCCGCCGCCGGAGCGGCGCGGAAGCTGCCGGGAGCGGCTCGGGAGCGGCTCGGGAGCGGCTCGGGAGCGGCGCACCACGCACGCGCCGCGTGCTCGCGAGCCGCTCCACGTCGACGGATTATTGATGGGCGCCGCTCGACCTCATTGCGATCTTATCGCATGTTTTTTCCTCGAATATTTTCCGTGAAAACCTAATAACGAGAGAGCGGGGCGGGGCGGGGCGGGCGCGAGCGGGGCACCACGTGACGCGACAGGCCGCCATGTTGCCCCAGCCGCGCGCCCCGCGCCCCGCAACACTCGACGCGTCCCTTGAAGTGGTATCAGTAGGGTGACGACGGTTTCATCATGTTTTTTATGGTCGCATCATAACGGTATCGTTCGCCCGCTGTCGCTCGGGACGACGTGCGCACGCCGCTCGGCCGCTCGCAGCCCCACGGCGGCTCTCCCCGACCCGACTCGGACGAGCGACTCGCCGCCGCGGCGGGACCGGCGCCGGACGAGCGCGGCGGGGCCGGTCCCGCCGCGCCGCAGGAGCGGGTCACACGACAGAGATGTTGTTATCGCGATACTCGACGATAAGCGCTATCTCGCGACACACACAGAGACGCACACACGCATACACCTGCGCGCACTATCGGGCGGCTTTCGACAGCTGCAGTCTCCAGAAGCGAATCGAAATCTTGTACTTATTCACATCTCAATTGTCCGGTGTCATAGTGCCCGTATAGTCGCACGGCCGCGCGCCGCCTCACACCTCATGTCGACCTTTGGAAACTCCTGAATCGGTTTGCTCCCACATTTGTTTCCCCTAATAGGACGATCAACAACGATACACATATCAATAGAAACATAAAGCCAATGAAAGAAGATCACGCATAATAACAAAATATACATAAAGACATAAAGATACATGAACCTAACTAACCTAACGTACTTAACTGGATCGATTTTTCTCCCAAAAACCACCGCACAGTAAATTTGATAGAAATCGTTAGAGCCGTTTTCGAGATCTCAAAATATATCTAATTAAATTTATTA
This sequence comes from Biston stratarius, assembly GCA_950106695.1. NCBI lineage: Eukaryota > Metazoa > Arthropoda > Insecta > Lepidoptera > Geometridae > Biston > Biston stratarius. The sequence continues at coordinate 15,669,124 of OX467109.1, read as the reverse complement.
TATAATACAAACATCAGTCGTTTCATAGCAGGCCCTCGTGCATCATAGAGCTGACTCGACGCCGCGCGCCGGAGCCGCCCGCGCCGGGCGTGCGCGCCCGCGGCCCGAGCGCGCATTCCGTCTGCAGTTGTTACTCGTTACAGTTCATTTTATCAAAAGTAGGTACGAGTGGGTTCTATTCTCCACCCAGGACAAACATTTATGTGAGGATGAACGTTTGTTCTGTGCCTGGGTGTTCTTTATGTATCTAATTACAGGAACCAAGGATATGACTATGATCAGGGTTGGGCAGTATTTGAATTACTCGTAATTAAAATACGTAATTGAAATACAAATCAATTTCAATAACGTATTTGGTATTTGTATTTCGATTAAGTACTTCCTTAAAATTCAATTTGTAATTCGTATTTCAAATACCTGAAGGCGAGGTATTTTGTAATTAGGTAGTATTTCAAATACTTGTGGGTTCAAAATACATTTTAACATTAAAATACATTTAACCTTCATTTAGTGATCGGGAGTGAGAGTGAAACGTCTAGAGTGGAGTTAGAGTCGGTCAGCCTCCTAACGATAGAAGCAAAGAGCTTTCAATTCGTGAGCGCTCTCCATATACAAAACATGTGTTCACACGATGTGCCGCGCGCTCAGCCGTGCTCGGCAGGTGCTGTAGAGAGATTGTTTTCTTTGGCAGGTTCTATTCACTCTCCAACGAGAGGCTGTTTGTCTGACAGTACATTTAAAGATCTAGTGTTCATGAAAGGAACCTCTGGTTTTAGGTACCTACTGATTAATGAATCTTGTTTTCCTCTACTTTTCAGCCCGTGCTGGTCTAGATTACTTATTTTGTAATTTGTATTTCGATTAAAATTAGCTAAAATACTGTATTTTATATTTTATATTTCAAATAGGTACCTTACTTAATATAATGATATTTTGTATTTCGTACTTTAATTAAGTACTTGCGATACAGTTTTTTAAAATGTCTATTACAATTAAAGCAAAGCATGTATTCTGCCCAGCCCTGGCTATGATCTTCCACGTTAAGCGGCCGTCAACAGTTACCTACTCCCAAAAATTTCAAGCTATTTGCTCGTTCTAATAATGTCATTACTGTGGCTGACTTTCAAGGGCGATAATTTTATTTTTATTTTTGGTCAACACTGCGTGACAATAATAGCTGAGCAGTCATTCGTATCGTTCTCATGACCATCGATATATAATCACTATCGGCGTTCCATCGGAGCGGAGCGGAGTATACTACTACGTCACACGGTATACCTACGTGCACCTCGCCGGTTACATGGGCGATGTACCCGTCTAGCAATGCTCGCAGGCGCGCACGGCGCACAGAGGTGGCCTGGCTGACGTTCGGTTCTTGGCCTTATAGGTAGAAGGTGTAGATGTGCAGTGCAGTGCAGAGCATGTTGCCGAGTAAAGCATTACTAGTACTAGCCGGACGCCACTGGGAATATTGGCCCAGTGACTCCGATTGATCCATTCGGCACTTGGTGCTCATTGAGCAACAGCGGCTCGCGACGGCGACGGCGGAGCGCTAACGTCGCGACGGTGAGAAGACCTTGCCAACGCATTGTCACCCTGCTCTGCTTATTGTATTGTATTTTATTTGCATTCCATTGGAATATTAAGAACACAAACAAAATTCAGTAAATAAATAATGTAACAAAATAAGCTGCAGTGAGCAGCGTTGTCACCTTTTAACGCTTTGTGCGGGATGATCGCCACTCACTCGTTACTGACTCGTTTCGCGCGAGACGGTCCTGTCTGCGGTGCAGCCTTGCAGTGCATGGCGTCCTTATTAGTTCAAAACTCATGACCACATCGTTCAAAGCGAGTTTCGTTGGGCTCCGAGCCTGCTGGGATGTCACTATGGAGTAGTTCTCTGTAATCAAACTCGGGGAAGCGATGTCACACAGACGACCCTCCGAATACCGCAGCCGGAACACTGTCGCCGTTGTAGCGATTTAGTCGCTAGATCTGGAGGATTTTCTGTGCCTATAGTTGCTAAATCAATATCCTCATCCATATCCAGAGTAATTGTGGCTCTAATCGACAAAATGCAGCATAAAATACAATTGTAATAGAGTGTGACAGGCTATATAATAACTTATGTTGCTATGGTAACATAGTTTTACTAAAGCGATTGCATGTCAAGAAAAACAAATTGTTTGTGAAGACTGTATAACACTCAGTATAACAGCATTAAAAAATATTCATTGATATCTATCTTTTAAAGATAAAGGAGTTTTAGTATACCAGAGTAAAGACGTTTATTTCATATGCAAATATATGAAAAAATTGCGCAAATCTTTGATAAGTGTCCATTACAGTAAACTTAACAACAAAGATGTATTTAAAATGATCCGCGACGTAATATTGCAAGTCATGCATATTCAACAAATTAAGATTTGATTTTAGATTTTTTGAGGACCACAAATTCTTATAAGTACTTTTAAAATCGATCTGTGAAAAGTATTTCAAACTAAGAATTCATTACAGGCACCTACTATAATGAAGAACGTAGTAGAAAATACGCCTCTTGGATATCTCTAGTAGCGCGCCGTTGTGGCAGATTCAGGCAACACGCGGACGTCAGAGTGCCGTCAGCTGTACGGTTAACCTTATTTAATTCAATTAAAAACGTTACGTTCTGTTAAAAAAGTACTCTCAAAACAAGAAAAACAATAAATGGGTGGTACGAGGTACTGCTGTGTTGAGGGGTGTAAAAATTATTAATGTATTTTAGCCTTGCGGGAACATTCTGTCCTACGTACCGAAAGATCTAGGTTCACCTGGAAAACAATCAATTCATATGGAAAGAAAACAGAACAGTAATATCGAGAAAACTCACAAAAAATGTGTACAAACATGTGTACACATACTAAAACCAGCACAAATACATAACATACAAACATGCAGAATGTTAATCATGTTTAATTTTAAATCTCGCATGAACATTTTCAGAGAATCAATGCAAATAATTATTATTTATTTCGTTGTTTTATTATCTATAATATGTTATAACTAAATAAATAAAATTATTATTGGTTCAATATTTCATATTAATAATTAAAGATATACATATAGATGGCGTTGCCGTAGTTTTGGCACGATATCCAAGAGGCCTGTCAGATATTTTTTTAAAGTTGACCGTGTTTATAAATAAATAAGTAAATAAATATATTTATCATAAATGTCGTTTCCTTAATTTTCATGTTCTGCTACTCTCAGTTTTGTATCGATATTTTTTTTAAATCGATACGTTCTGTACCTACTAGCGATGGCTTCCCTGTTCACGCAGATTTAGAAGCCATATCAACACAGAATGGACACGCCCTCCGTCCATTACATGAAGGGTCCGAGTGGTGTATGTGCGGGCCCGCCAGCTGCGCGCGGCACCAGCGGCCCCTGATGCCCTCGCCGGGGCCGGGGTAGTCGGCTCGGCCTTCTTTTTTGGTTCAATTTAGTTTTTATAATTAACGTAGATGGCGCTCTTTTAACTTAACACGCGCAACCGTGTCGGTCACACAGTGAGCGAGGAGAATTGTAGGCTTGTTAAAAATAAGGTCTACGGTGCGGTGTCTCAATAGCGATTGTGAGCCCTGTCCTCATGGCTAAGACTCCCGCTTAAAGCCTACATTATATTCACAAAAAGTAGGCAGAAAGGGAATTACGTTTTCCCACTTTCAAATTAAGTACACCCCCAGCTCGCGGAGCCGTCAGCAGAGTCCCATGCGCTCCGGCCTTTCCGAAGCCGCCCATCCAGCCTCATACGCCCGACGATCTCCACTAAAAGATAGAGCACGACCGAGCTCATCACTACGCCAGCAGTAGTGCGCGATCACTTCTGAGAAAGTGCACAACTCCGAATAACGTGATACTAGACTCAGCGATACAGCTAACGCCATCTATCATCGTTTGTTGACAACTTTTTTATATCTTTCAGCAAAATTTTACAATGTGTTTGCCAGCGTTCCGAACCGTACGATAATTACACGGCTACGTATGATGGTACACATTATTGCTACGTTTCATATGATTTTTTTTAAGTATTATAGTAATTATCCTGATGGGCTAACTATAATTGTACGGCCCTGGTACGATGGCTGCCTGGCTTCAGGCCGTGAACACGGGTCTCTCCTGGCGTCCGCAGCGCGGCGAGCGGCGAGCGGCGAGCGCGAACTCGCCGACTACCTACCTACCATTTGTTCTGTGATTTACTAATATTTATTAGCATTTTTGTAATAGTATTTAAATGATTATAATTAATGAATCGCGTATTTATGTATATCAATTATTTTAAAGAAATTATCAAATATTAATCTACATTTTACCGCTATGCGGCTGGCATGGCTCTGTAGGTCTAAGTGTGGCCCTGTCACGCACTTGCCGCCAGCCGCAGCTCGGAGCACGGAGCCTCGCGCGCAGCACGCGGCACGCGGCACGCGGCTCTCCGAAACCAGCGGAACTCTTACAGAGCAGTGGGCGGTGGGGCGCCCCTCGCGAGGGCTCCCAGCGGGTTCAATCAAACAAACATTCAAAATTATTTATTTATTGGTAGTATGTGTACTTCTGATAGCTTAGGTAATATTTACAGATATAACTATACTAACGGCAATGTAAATATATCTCCAACATCATTGTATAAATAGAATAAGATCACACAGCGGCGCCAAACCATCCTGCCCGCACCCCCCACGCCCACGCGCGGGCGCGGGCGCGGGCGCGGCCGGTACACGCGACAAACACAAACAGTAACATAATAGAGAATATCTACATCGACACAGATCGATGTGTTTACAAATTCAGATTGGACTTCGGCGCCAATGTTAGAGAGTCGGTTCAGATCCAGCGGCGCCGGCGCTGCGCCCGGGCGCGGGTATTATGCAGCCTCCACGTACACGCCTTACATACATATATATATATATATTATTCATTATTACCTTTATTCTTTGGAGAGGTACTTAGTCTTCAAGGAACGCTCTTACAAATAAACTAACTCTAACGATAACTGAATATATCAATAAACGTTGGACGCGAGATTCGTCGAGGGCGCGAGGGCGTGCGGGCTCGGGGGCGCGGGGGCGCGGGAGCCCTCCAGCTCCATCTTCCAAACATGCGTGATAAGTGCGTATCTTAACGCTACTCGAACGACTTGCGCTATATAGGCAATCGTTCCCGTCTCCAGCGACACGCATGCCCGGCGCCGCGCCCCCCAAACGTGCGCCCCCGAGCGTGCGCCCGGACGTTCCTTTTATTCTTGGAATGTAGTTTCAAAGTCATGGAGTCGATATCTTATAAAACATTACAACTACGATAATAACAGAGAACACCAACTATACAGCGGTAGTTTTACGACATAATAGGTATATATTTTCAGTACCAATATTTCATTTTACTATTGAAGTTCCCAACACACGCGCAGCGGCGGGGCGCGGGGGCGTGGGGCCACGCGCGTGGGCGCGCGGCCCCACGCGTCCCGCAGTCTTGTGTTTGCAGCAGTAGGTACCACGCGTTACGATAACATTAATTAAATTTTCTAAACATATATTTGAGCACGTTCGCTAATAAATTCTCGTCATATTGTAATAATTATGATAAAATAACTAGAAATAAGGCGCAGGCGCTCGCGTCCTGTGCGCGCCGGTATTTGGTCAACTAGCAGACTCCTCGGCGGACTGCTCGCTCCTGCCGCGACGAACTTAACTAAGTGAGATTCTGTAAGGTGATCGGGCGGCGGCGGCGGCGGCGGCGGCGGCTCAGCTGCCCAGGGAGACCACGGTGGGGCGGTCGAGACGCTCCTGCGGGTCGAGCCGCGCGCGGTACTCCGCCTCCTCGGGCGCGTACAGCGCGTGCTGCAGGTGCTGCAGGTGCGCGTGCGCGTGCCCGTGCGCGTGCCCGTGCGGCGCGTGCGCGTGCGCCGGCGGCGGCGACTCCAGCTTCAGCGCGCCCGCGCCGTGCTGCATGTAGTAGCCCATGGGCACCGCCGCGCCGCCCAGCTCCACTGCAACACGACAAAGCCGGCCGTGAGTCTCCGGAGCGCACGAGATCGTGTTGTACGTTTTGGTACAAATACAGAAGAGTGGTTACAAGTTACGCGTGTCTGTCTGTGGCGTCATAGCTCCTGAACGTTTTTTTTTAATGGCTGACAGGCTAGGTATTCGACCACAGCTCACCTGATGTTAAGTGTCGGTGTGGTCGAAGATGGTAAAGCACACCTAGCCTGGAATGGAACCGGCTCTCGAGTGAGGCTGCCGGACACACCGCCTTCGCTCGGTGGTACACCTGCTTAGCGGGAGGTCTCGGTAGGTATCTCCGCAGCGCCTGATATTCCGTGTAAGCATTGCTGTGTCCGTTTCGAAGGGTGCTGCAGCGACATTACAGGCTGTCGAGACTTACCATCGAAAGTCTCAAAGCAGTGAGCGCCAAAGCAGCGATGCCCTAGACTTGGTTTTACTACTCAAAGATCGGTTTATCGCTGCAATGGTAATGGACAGGCGTTTACCATCAGGAGATCGTATCGTTCATCTCGAGACATTTCCATAGAAAAAGCTCCTGCGCGAGTGCGTGTTCTTTTAGACGGAGCCCCGAGTGCTCGGACGGCTGCCGGCAGGCGCGGCGTGGAGGCGGTGTACTCACGCATGGTCTCCATCTTGACGGCGGGCGGCGCGGAGGGGCCGGAGGGGGCGCCGGCGCGCGCCGCGTTCTTCTGGCCGCGCTCACTTTTCATGCTGTTCTTCGATTTCCGTTTCCGAGTCTGAAACGTTAAAGCGAAGGCGGTGAGCGAGCTGAGCAGGCGCGCGGGGCGGTGGCGCGGCGGGGCGGCGGCGCGGCGGAGGCGCGTACCTGGATGGAGTCCTTCTTCATGGAGGGCGGGCGGTTGATGCCGTGCAGCTTGTAGTAGAGGCCGCACGCGTTGCAGACAGACTCGCCGTGCGCGTTGCGCCGCCACAGCGTCGTGGTCGCCGTCATGCAGTTGGTGCACGTGGTGCCGGGCCGCTTGGCGCCCATCTGCACACGGAGCGGGGCGTGAGCGGGGAGGCGGGGGCGCGGCCGGGCGCGGGTTAGTGGCGTGCGGGGAGTTAGTGCGAGGCGGGGGGCGGGGGGCGGGGGGGCGGGGGGTGACGCGGGACACGTACCCCTTTCTTCTTGTAGTCGGTGGGGGTGGAGGCGAGCGGCGCGGGCGCGGGCGCGCCGTGCGGCGCCGCCATGCCGTTATACAGGTAGCTCTTGTAGAAATCCGCGCCCGACGGGGCCCCCTCCGCGGCCACTGCAACCAACACACACTCTCTTAGAGCTCCGACCGGGGGAGAGGACGCTCGGCGGGCGCGGATCTCTGGGGCGCGGGGCGGGGTGGGGCGAGGGAGGGCGGTATGCGTGGATGCGTACGTCGTGGTGGGGCGGTGTGGCCATGTGCGCGGCGTGCCGCTGACGTACCAGCCGCCGCGGCTGCTTCAGCGGCCGGTTCATGCCGTTCATCTTGTTGTAGAGGCCGCACGCGTTGCACAGGTAGTGGCCGGTGCCGTCGCGCCGCCACAGCGGCGTGCTGATGGCGCCGCAGTTGACGCACTCGCGCCCCTCCGTGAACAACTCCGCCATCTCGACTGTGCAACACACGCACCATTAGCGGGCCGCTGCCGAGCGTCCTCCGAGCACGACGCCGCGGGGGCAGGGGCCCTGGGGGCGGGGGCGGGGGCCGCGGGGGCAGGGACCTCGCGGTCAGCGCCGCGCACCGGTACTTCCACTCCGCGCACAGTACTCGCACACACACACACGCGCCGTGCTGCACGTCGGGGCGGACGGGCGCGGCACTCCTACTAACTATCGGTTCGACAAGCGAGCGCTCCTGAGCGCACGAGAGTCCCTGGTATGGTTCGGTCGCTGCCGCCGAGCTGGTTTTATTTCCCCGCATTACTGTACTTACCGCGCAGTGCGGGCGACTTACCGCGCCCGCGCCGCCCGCACGGGAGCCGGCGGGAACACTATTAACTCGAGTAGTTCTGCATTAACCTTTATTACCTACGCGTTAGAAGTAATTTAGCATTAACGTGACTTTATGATAAGGCGAAGGCGTTACCGGCGCGGGCGCGGGCGCGGGTCCGGCGAGCGCGCGGCCTCGCGTCTGTTTATTCAACGAGATGCACGGAAGCGTTCGCTGCGGCGCCGCGGGCACGTACGACTCTCGATATAATAATAATATTTTTTTATTTGTCTGAGACTAAATTCAATACAATCGGTATACGAAACAATGACATATAAGCAAGACCATGACTTACCTATAATGACGTCACAACAATTAATCATGTGTGTGTAAGTGTGTGTGTTTCTTTCATATTGTTACTTATAATTCGCGTCGGATGGGAAGACATCTTCCGTAAAAGTATGTTCATTTGTTTGAAATTTTAGCAAATATTGTCACATACTACACCACACTCGGGAAATGTGTCGACCCGCCTCGGCGGACCTGTCCGCCCCCAGTTAGCCCATTTAGTAAAGTTCTGCTTCTAGACCCAAAGAGCGTGGGTTCGATTCCCACAGGACCGAGAGGGCGTGGCGCCGGGTCGGCCGGTTCGCTGCCGACCTTTTTTTACTAAGTTAGACGTTTATCTTATCTCACTCCTCATCTTATCTCACTAATATTACGAACGGGAATGTTCGTGCGCGAGGGTGTGCGTTTATGGCTCATCGCATTATCAGACAGGCTACGCGTTCGCGGTCCCGCGGGACGCGCGTGAGACCACGGGACTACTCGCATCGTTACGTTGGAGGACGGGAGCGGTCGCCACCACCGGCATGTGTTACATTATTTTATTGCCAGTTCCCGCTCACCTACAGCTACGGAGCGTCCTACGTCGCTTCGAGGAACGTCTGTTTGGGCGATAAAAGTTTACTACTCACTCCTAAAACAATACCATCAAGCGGCATCCGGGCTCCGCGGACACGCGGCGGCGGGGCGCCCGCGGAGCCCAGGCGGACTCGCGCCAGCTACGTTACGACTGCTTCGGGTGTTCGCGGAAACAAGTTAATTTATTGCATGGGCGACACCGAGTGGCGTCGCCGCCGCGCCGGGGGCGCCGCGCCGAGGACAGACGAAGGTCTCGCGCTCCAAAAAACGTCGCTCGTAAATAATGCCGGAACCGTCGCCTTATCTCGCGTGTCTTTTGAAAATTGCTTTATCGCAATAAAAACATGGCGCGGGTCGGGGGTCGGGGGCCGGGGGCCGGGGGCCGGGGGCCGGGGCGCGGGGCGCGGGCGAGGCTATCTCGCGTGACCCCCGCCGCCGCTATCGGTATCGAGATCGTCGCACATAGCACGACTCGCATTGTACGATCCGTCGCAGCAGGATACTCACTCGCGGAGAGACTCGCCGCCGCCGACAGCTGCGGCCGGCTCCACACCTCCTGGAACGCAGGCGCGCACGTCACTCGACCACCCGGCGCTCCGGCGCCCACACTCGCGACACCGCGTGGCGGTCGCTCGTGCCAGCGCCGGAGCCTCTGGTGCTCCACATTACGTGAGGAGGTGCTCCCCGAGGGAGGCACTACACGCGGGGCGCGGGGCGCGGGGGGGGACGTTGAGAACGCCGCCGCGCCGTGGGGTCGAACCACGTTCGTTATTTATTTTTTCATCAGTCGGCTCGGCGCGTGCAGCTCCGAAGGATTCGTCCAGCGTTCACAATAGAAACCTCAGGTTGTAATATGATCAGGCGGAAGATCTGTAATGTAAGACCCACCTGGTGCGAGTACTGCGAGGCGGCGAGCGCGGGCGCGCCGTACACGGTGGAGGGGCGTGAGGTGCTGGTGGCGAAGGCTCCGCCGAAGCGCGCGCTGAACGCCGGCAAGGAGCCGCCCCCCGCGCCGCACTCCGCGCCGCCGTCCGCGTACTCCTCCGTCAGCACCACGCCGCCTCCGCCGCCGCCGCCGCCGCCACCGCCGTAGTTCGGCGAGCCGCCTGGAACGTTACACGAACCAGCTCAGCGCGCTTGCCGCTGAGGCCTCGCCGCCGCGCCTTCCGGCAACACGCCTCGAGACGCCCAGTCGGCGACGAGAGCATCCACACTGCCCGCGCGTGTTCGCCGCGCGTGCTGGCGTGGTTCGCCGTAAAGAGCGAGCGCACGATTTAGCAGCGCATACAGACGCCGCCGGGTATTTGGCCGAGGGCCGAGCGCATTGCGTACCTGGCGCGGGGGTCCAGATCTGAGAGTGTGCGGCGAGCTCCGCGCCCGCGTAGTACGGCGCCGGGCTCGCGGCGTACGCGCAGCGCGCGCCGTACGCGCCTGCGCCCCCGCCGCCTCCCGCGCCGCCGCCCCTGCAACAAACGTCACGCCTTGTAGTGCCGCGCCTCGCAGCTCCGCTCGCACGAGCTGTGCCTCGCCAGCCGTAGGCTGCGGGTTCCATCCCGCACGGAACGAACGTTGGTGTGATGAGTAATGAGCGTGGATGTGTTCTGAGTGGGGACATTTCAATACATTTTATATTTAGCAGTCGGCACGCATGCACGATGTGTAACCAAACATTATCGCAGCGGATACGGTCCTGCAGTACACGCGAGTTAAGTGCGAGTCGGGTATGTTGGTGCCTAAGCTACACCGCCGTGCGTCACGCCGCGCGCGGGGGCCTAGGCCACGGACCATTACTCGCCTCGAGTAATGGTTCGGTTTTGCGAGAGGTCCGAGGCGGACCTCTCGCAAAACCGATAACAGTGTAGGTGGCCCATTAGCTGCGCTGCCCTCTACCACTGGACATCGTGAGCGCTGCCGGCCCCGTGCGGTCCGGTGCGGCCCGCTGCGCGCGCGGAGCGGCCCGCGGCCGCGCAGTTGTGCAACGCTGCCCTCTTATCATACTGATGCAACGCACGTGTGGGGCAATAAACCCGATAACGACAATTATGCAAACTGTTCGGAACGCGAGTACGTGACGTTTCAGCGCCAGCGGCCGCGGCGTCGCTTCGGCGGCGGCGCGGCGGCGGCGCGGCGGCGGCGTGGCTGAACGTCACGTACTCGCCTCCGTTGCTAACTGGAGCACTGGAGCTAATGACTCGGAACGTCTCGGAAGTGGGCCCGTTATCGGAGGAGGCGGCCCTCGCGCTCGCGAGGAGCCCCGTCGCCGCGTCGCGCCGGCCGCGGTGACGCAACGCGCAGATAACGTCGACCGCTCTAACGACGTCCACACAATGCGGCCGAGCTCGCCAGATTAGGGCGCTGCCGGGGTACCTGCAGCCCTTTGTTCGTCGCGCGGCACTAATCGAGGAGGCGGCGTGAATCACCGTCCCTTCCGGGCGCCCTCCTCGATGACGACATGCGAACTGCATTAGCGGCCGGGGCGCCCGCGTGACGCCGCCCGCATGCCAGAGCGGCACGTGCGGGGCTCCCGCGCCGGGAGCACGTCGCGTCGGACTCCCCTCGCGTGCAACGTAACACTCACCGCGCCTCGTCTCGTCTCTTAACGTTAGGCATATACCATAATATGGTCCATACATACATACATAGCAAAGTGACGATCGAGGCGCTCTCCTGACGGGAAGAGATAACGCATGTCCGTGACCGCTGCAGCGGTACACAGAACTTTGAGTAGCAAAACAAAGTTCAGGCCTTGGCTGCTTTTTTAATAATTTAATTATAACAATTAGCAAACCTAGAGTCATAATTAAGACATAATAACAACAAATAATACATTATAATTTTGCTAACCCAAACATTGCACACATCATTGGTAAGATTGCTCGCTTAACGCATCAACCTAAATGAAATTAGATCCAATTTGGAGAATACTTAATGCTTATTAAGTCTGTTTTCGAAGTTGAATAGACTAAGATGAAAATTGAAAATTTCTGGGATTTTATTATATATTATTCTTAGAGCCATTACATAACAGTTTCTGCGCTATGGCTCATTATTATTTCCTACATTGCGAAAATACTAATCTGTTTGGGTACCTTGTGTAATAAGCGGAGATAATCGTAGTTATTACTAATAACTACGGTTATCTCCCAATTTATTAAATTTGTTAGGATGCTTTTTGACAAACATACACATTTCAAAAATATACATGGATGGAAGCGTAAATAGCTTTAATTCTTTGAAAAGGGACTGGCACGATTCTAATGGCATCGTTTCTTTCATCGCTTTAAATGAATCGCATCGTTTAAAAGGTTTTGCTGTGCGAGTTACAAAGTGCTTTGGCTACTATAGTTTTATAATGAAAAGCTTTATATTATATAGATTTGAAACTAAGCGACGAGTCGAACCAAACGCCCAAATCTCGAACCACACTGACTCTATCGAGTTTGTTACCTTCACTTGAATATTCATTTTGGATTGATTTTTTCTTTTCTTCGTGAAGGTAATATACTGACATTTTTTTATCTTTACAGACATGCTGTTCCTTATACACCATTCGTTTACGACATTCATACAATGCTGAAGACACATACAGTCATCCATAGTAATTATTTCTGTATACATATAACTTGATATCATCAGCGTACGTTAGACATGGACAAGACATTTTATCTAAGCGATCATTAATGAACACTAAAAAAGAAGAGTCAACCTAGGTCAGGTTGGATCCCTGGGGTACTCCTGAAGTTGGTTCAAATGGAATAGATTGAATTCTACGGAGCCAGCGATGAAGGTCGCCATGAACACCTAAGTGATGAAGCTTAATAAAAAGTTTATGATGGTTTAACACGACCAAATGCCTTCGCGAAGTCTGTACATATTGCATCTACTTGTGATTGGTTATCAAACGATCAGCATAAATAATCTGTATACACTAAAAGATTTGATGATGTCGATCTGCCAGTGACAAACCCATGCTGATTACTATTAAGTATATGCTTAAAGTGTTTATAAAGTGCATCGTATACAATATTTTCAAATATTAGGTGCGCTGAAAAGTTCGTAGGCTGACACATAGATGGCGCTACTACTGGCGATACTAGTTTAAAATTCATATGATTTTTAGTTAGCCCTAACCTTCAAAAGGAGTTTTGGCGGGAACGCGGTGAGCGTTGTGTCGCCCCATTGTATTTTATCATTGTAATTTATAAAGTGCCGAATTACAAGCGCGAGTGTGGGAGAATGATATAATGTGGTTAAACATGACTTTTCGTGTTGCTTCCAAATCTCCATCCTGAAGCTTATAGTAAAGTCGCCACTACTTTACTAAGGCATAACTTGATTTGACTGGGACTGGACTGGATCAAGACTAGACTTTGACTGTAACTATAGATGATAAAGAAGCTGAAAAATGAAGACTACTCACAAAATATAGAAACATTGAAACTGGCAGAATACACAGAGTGCGATGCCAAGAAGAGAAAAAAAAACCTTTAAAAGACACGTGTATAAATTTGACAGCTGATGTTTGTGAGTTATAGCATTTTGAGCGAAGCAACTTTAGTTAGTTTTATAAAATGGATTTTAAAAAAATCGTGTCTTAATAAAGCATTGCTTTTTGGATGCTTTTTGGCAAAAAAAAACTATTGAAGCCAAGGCTTGGCTTGATAAACATTATTCGGACCAGGAAAATCAACCGTTGAGAAGTGAAACGAGGCGAAATGAGCACCGAGGACGATGCACGCAGTGGAGGCCCCAAAGAGGCTGTTACCGGCGAAAACATCAAAAAAAAGTCCACAAAATAATTTCGGATAACCGTAAAGTGAAGTTGATTGAGATAGCCGAGACCTTAAAGATATCAAAGGAACGTGTTGGACATGTCGTGAATGAATATTTGGGTATACGAAAGGTCTTCAAGTGGGTGCCGCGCGAGCTCACACTCGACCAAAAACAACAACGAATTGACGATTCTGTTTGGAGCTGTTCAATCGTAATAAACCCGATTTTTTTGCGTCGATATGTGACAATGGATGAAACATGGCTCCATCATTTCACACCGGAGTCCAATCGGCAGTCATCCGAGTGAACTGCACGTGATGAACCGACTCCAAAGCGTGGAAAGACCCAAAAGTCGACTGGCAAGGTTATGGCATCAGTGGGGTGCGCATGGTACAATATTCATCGACGATCTTAAAAAGATAAAAACCATAAACAGCGACTATTACGTAGCGTTATTGGAGCGTTTGAAGGAGGAAATCGCGGAAAAACGGGCCCATTTGAAGAAGAATTAAGTGCTGTTTCATCAAGACAATGCACGGTGCATTGTCTTGATGTTGATGTTGACTCAGTCACAAATCAATGAAAACGATGGCAAAATTGCATGAATTGGACTTCGAATTGCTTCCGCATCCACCATATTATTCAGATCTGGCCCCCAGCGATTTTTTCCTGTTCTCAGACCTCAAGAGGATGCTCATCACATCGCACATCGTCAGCCACAGATCGTCCACTACTGAACATAGGCCTCCTCCTGAAGGGGTTTTGCCAATACTCGCCACGCTTGGCAGGCGGGTTGGCGAGCGCAGTTAGGTATGATTGTTCAAGGAAGACGCTGCTGCCCATCTTCCGGATTAAGGGACCGCCCTGAAGAGTACGATTGTTTCGGAGTGTTTTATTCACATGATAATGACATTGGCCATGTATGCAAATTTTGAAGTCAAATATTTATTTAATTTGTCATTAATGATGGTAATTTTCCGTGATTTATACGTACTATTTTGTAAATTTTGTTAAAATTATTTTAAATACGAGAAGGTACAATGTACATATCTGTATATGTTGCCGTATAGCTTGTATCTGTTATCGAATAAAATACTGAAACCGAGACTTAGCGAAACAATTTAGTATAGAATACTGATGGGCCGGTAATTTGTGACATCATTCTTATTTCCATAAATCCGGAAAGATACCTTCACTAGATTTGTTAAAGGAATATTTAGTGCTGGAGAGCACACATGTGTAAAAACAAGTGGAAACCTCACTTCTTACATCAATATTTCTAATTTGTTTTAAAATATTTCAGTAAATTTTAAATTACTCGGCGTAGGTATAGTTCGCTGGTGGGAAATCTGGAGCGTACGGTTCACTCTGTTTTTGAAGAGATACAAGTATATAAACGATTGAAAGTATTTGGCGAAAAGGTTCGATACGTCCGTTCCAGAGCTAGCTGTTCATTCGTAAATTTGACCGATCTTGGAAGATCTCAATAGACGCTTGGAAGAGCTAATGACTCACTAAACGCCGCGCGCCGGTACACAAAGAAAATGTAGGTTAACAATGGTGTAACGCACACATACTCGTAGTCATGCGCGACCTCCTAGCGATGAGCCTCGCCTGCACGGAATAATTCCGTGCCGGTGCACCGCTCGCACGAAGCGACGGAGACTCGTGGACTGATTCCATGTTCCCCAGAACACATCGGTGCTTTGTTGTAAGACGAGAACATCCGCTGCACTGGTGAATGTCGACGGAAAGAGAGGATGAATGTTTTTCCGTTACGAGACGGCTGCCGGCGCGCGACACCGACGAGCGTCGGTGGCGAGTGAGGCAGCTGTATTGTCCCGAGTATGATATCGGCTGTATTCCGTGTGTGCGCAAGAGAGTACATGTCGAGATGTGCAAGCGTGGAGCCGTGGAGCCGTAATTTCATTTCGTCTCCACGGCTCCACGCTTGCACATCGCACTCAAAGGGGGCCCGTGACGGCGCGGCGGCTCCGAAACAGTGCCGGCGTCGGTGACGATCGCCTGCACCGACGTTTCTTTAACGTTCAGTAGAAGTGGCAGAACCTCACTCGAAGTATCGCTATGAGTCGAGTGAACGAAGCGGCCCCGCGGCGTCAACACTCGTAACAGGCTCGTAAAGCTTTCGAGTGAAAAAATCAGCGCAAAAAATGTTTAAAGTTGTTTGGGTTGACGGAGTAAAATAAAGCGGGCGATGTTTACAGATCGTTGACGAAATCCTGCGTCGGCACCGGATCGCTAACGGCCTACGCAAATACCATCGCGACAGAGGAGCCCTCCCCCCCCCCCCGCGCACGTCGCTGCGTGGCGTGCCGGCGCTCGAGCCGCGCAACGAGCGGCGCGACCACCGGAGGCCACGGTTTTCCTGGTCCGCGGCGCGTGCCGTTCCTATCGTTATAGAGCGTAGAGACGACGAGTGTTCGCTCTGACCTCATCGCTGCAGGAAAACGAGCACGTACCGCTCCTCAGCCGGATATGCGCATATACTCCGTATGTTTCTTTGTTACAAAAACACGACGTTGAATATAACGACGAGAACATACGTCACGTCGACCGCACCGCCGGCACGAACCCGACTCGCGGGCCCGCCGGGGGACGACGGCCCGGGGCCGCCTGGCACCGCCGACTGCGAGCCTGCGCAAACAGCGCTCGGTGTTTGCGCCGGTCGGGCGGTCGGGCGGCGCGAGGGTCGTTTGCTCTGCGCGTTAGCCGAGCGCCATAAATTAATATCACTCGAGGGATCGACAAACAAGCTCTTGTATGTTTAAAAACTTTAAATTATGTAAATAGTTTCGAGGTATCGGAGTCGGGGCGCGCTGCGAGCGGCGGGAAGCGCCGCGCTCGTTCGCGGAGCCGTGCCTAGCCGCCTCCTGCAGGCCCGGCGGCGCGCAGGAGCCCTGCCTAGCCGTCTCCTACAGGCCCGGCGGCGCGCCCGCAGCCGCGGAGCTCCAACTGCTCTACACACCGAATACTAACATGCCTAAATAACAACCTCGACTAGAGCAAATATTCAGCGGACGACGACTCGTCGAGCCGAACCGAACATCAACGTCTCGCCCGACTCGCACCGGCGGCCGGGAACGTCGTCAGAGAACGCGCGCGGCGTGACGTCACGCGGTAACGCGACACCGCCGCGGCGAGACCCCCTGCAGGCGTGTCGCCCGTGAGCCCACATCAGAGCTCACCTGACGTGACAATGTGGTCGAAGATGATAACCGCACCTAGCCTGTAATGAAACTGCCTGTCTAAACACACGGCTAGGTGTCTGGCGGCAGAACTTGAGGGTGGTAGCTAGCCAACCGGGTACTAGAACCCTACTGCCATAGTTTTCTTCACCGGGCAGATCGAGCTTATTATTGGGGTTTGTACCCACACCGTTCGACGAGTGAACCGACCGCGCCGACCACTGAGCTATTACCGCCACACTCGTCGACAAGTGCGGTGCGCGGACCGCCTCGCATTGCTGTATATCCTTCCACGAGCTGACACAAGAAACGACGACATGGCTGCCGAGTGCCGAGTGCCGGCGGCGAGCGGACCCCGGCGCGCGCTTTTAATGCGTGTCATGTGTTTTAACGAAATCATTAATGATTCGGTGTTTACTTACACGAGTCGCCAACGATCCGATAACGTGTCTCTGCGGCAATTAAATGTAAAACAAACGGGCTGCGGCCCGGCCGGCGCGGCGCGGCCGGAGCTCGCCACGTGCGGCGCGCGCTCTTATCCGAGCCCACATGTGGCCGGCCGGGCGGCCAGGCGGCCACGCTCTGACGCGTTCGGACAGCCACTGCCCGCAAGATACGTACAGACCAGAAGGCCTCTCTTACCGTCAACCAGAACTCGAAACGTAACGCGTTATCGACAACCCACGAGTCGTCCGTTGCAACCGCAACTCGCGGTAACTCTTCCGAACACTGGCCGAATCATACAATTGTTTGATCGGGGTACGTCATCTCGACTCTACTACTGCGACTAGGTCGGATCAACTCAAAAAGATCGCAATGTTCCCGCTGAAACACGCAGCGCCGCCGCGCCCCCGGGACGCGCGCTCCGCTCGCGGTTCGGACAGAGGCATGCTGCGGAAGTCAAGGCCGTAGTCGCGACCGCTTATCGCGCTCATCTCTACCATTTATCTGAGATGCGAGCGCCGATTGACCGTGCCACCGTGTTCCCCGACAACTGCGACGTCGGCCCCGCGTCGCATGCTGTGTCGCGACTAGCTGTCATCCGCGACAGCAGAGCGATGTTCGACGCGCACCTCCTTCCGGTATACAGTTCAGATAAAAGAGAAACTTTTCGTTCGTAACATTTTCAGCTCGTGGCGCGCTCCATGAATCCGTGCGGACGCCGTCGGGCCAGAGTGCGGCACGCAGCCGCGCCGTGGACGTGTCGCGCGGCGCCGCAGTAATAATAATAGTAACGAGCGCGGAGGCGATGTACACACGGGGCACACATGCGCGCGCACGCACACGCGCGCGCCGCCCGGCTGCTGATAAGGCGCGTCGCGAGGACGCCCGCCGCTCCACATACAGCGCGGGCCGCGTTCAGGCTCCACCGCGACTCTACACACTTTATATTCAGTACGGTTTCATCTTTTACGAAACATCATTTGCAATTTGGAAATAATTACCCAGAGTAGGTAGAATTCATTATATTTTTATGGTTGATAGGCTAGATGTTCGACCTCAGCTCACCAGCTGTTAAGTGCCGGTGTGGTCGAAGATGGTAACACACCTCGCCTGGAATTAAACTAGCTCTCGAGTGCGGCTGCCGCAACATACCATTTTTTTTTTCAACTTAGAATTTTACAGATTTGCAAGTTAAGGGCGGTAGCTAGCCAGCCGAGTACTAGAGAGTACTCTACCGAAATGCTACGGTTTCCTCACGATATTTTCCTTTGCCGGCTGCTCAAGCTCATTGTTGGGGCCTGAACGCAGGCCCGCGGCGGGCAAGCACCGCGGGTAACTGTGTCGCCGCTACAGGCGCTGTGCGAGTGCCCGCGCCCCGCGCCCGCGCCCGCGCCTCGTTAGTGCGCAGTTAATGTACCGTTAGCGCTCCGGCCGCTCCGCCGAGCGACCACATTAAAAACATATTCCACAAATGCATGCGCCGACCGCAGCGCGACGCCTACCGGTTATTTATATCTAGCCGCCGCCGCCGATTCGGTGCCGTCTTCACCGTCACGACTCCCCCCGAACCGCGACCCGGCCGCGCACCGCCACCGCCTACTCTCTCCGGGAACCTTCCGGCGTTCCTGTGCACTCTAATCGAATACTACGCAACCGTGGGCCGAGACGAGCGGGTAATCCGCCCGAGAGTGAGAGCCACAGTCGGCGAAGCACCCTCATCTCTGCAGGGCTGCGCTCGCAGCCGAGTTATGGTCACGCGCAGGGCGGGGCCTCGGCCGCCGGAGCCCGCAGCGCGGCCGCGTCTCGCCCGAAAACCGAAATAAACTATTCTGTATTTACTTTCTTTATCTGAGAGTCGTTTGCAAACGACTCCATTACCGAGTCTTTTGTTCCGACAATTTGTAGCAATGTGGCCCTCGAGGCACCTTTCCAGGGCGCCCTGCCGACACGCCACGCCACGCCCCGCCGGCACGCCACGCCACGCCCGCGTCGCGCCACGTAGTCTCGTTAGAGAATCATTTGAGACATTCGCAAACTATTTCGTTAAAAATATTTCGTTAAGTTGATTACTTAATAATTATAAACAATATTAGAAAATCGACGTTCGAATTAAATCGAACGAAAATCGATTACGACGCTCAATAGTTTTACTAAATTTGTATTTTTTTAGTAGGTTGGCTTGGTGTTTGTCCACAACTCACCTGATGTTAAGTGACGGTGTGGTCGAAGATGGTAAAGCACACCTAGCCTGGAATGGAACTGGCTCTAAATGTTGAAAGTTTCACATAAATGGGAAAGTAATCGGGCCTGGGTTAGGCCAGCATCGGGGGCTTCTGCAGCGGCTGCCTGTGGACCGCCCCGGCCCGGCGGCCCGGCGGCCCGGCGTCCCGGCCCATTTCCACTTTCGGTTTTGTGAGTGGTTTAGATCATCGATCGCTTTAATCTTCCATCTTATTCGTGAGTCAAAATAGATATTATGACACAATAAATGAATCGACTTTAAATGGATTTGTTCTATTTATTTTCCTAATGTATTATAGTGTAGAAGCGGGAGCGAGAAACAGTCTCCGTGCAAGCCGCGCCGAGGCTGCGGCCGAAGCGGCGGGAGGGCCGTGCGCACCGAGTGCGAGGCGGGGTGCGCCGGCCCGCCGGCCCGCCGGGCCCGCCCCCACCGGCGGCCGTCTGCCGATATGACACCGCACTTGATGCGATTCATTGAATGCAGTTTATACGGCTTTCAGCGAGGCTTTCGACAGAGTTAATCACGACCTGCTTATTTACAAGCGTTACTCATCTGGGATGGATGTGGACGGCGCTTCCTCTTGCTGGTCCGCCGTGGTTATCGGGGAGCCTGTGCCAGACGCTCCTTACCTACTCTCGAAATAGAACATCAGTGTACCGAGGAGTAGGTAAGGTAAGACGGTGTAAATCGTTTAAGCCTTTTGCTGTTAACACCGCTCGTCCTGATTTGGGTCATTATTCTCCTTCAAACGGGACATTAGGAAATTATAATGTGATTCATAAATAATTAATATAAAAATCGATTTATTATATTGATAGGTGGGCTGCTCTGGAAATGTATGTTTTTTCAGGCGCTGACGAGATTTATTAAGTTTTGGATGCTTTTGAAAGCACGAGTATTTTATTCTTATTATTATTTTTACTTTCAATAATTTAATCTTAATTTGTAAATGTACAATTAATTTCTATTCCATTAGCTAACGTTTAATTTCAATTTAATTGTTTTTTTTACTATGTTACAAAACTTCTATATATAACTAGTATCATTAGTTTAGCTGTGACGTCGCGCGTGGTCCCTGCGCGCCTGCAGCCTGCAGCCGAGGCGGCGCGGGCTTCTTAATGAATGTACACCACCCGAAACCCGCGTCGGGGGCCGCTTTGTTGGTACGACAATAAAATAATACCCACCGTTTCATAAATTAAAATGTAATATGAACCGGCCAAGTGAGCAAGTTGCGTTTCAAATATTTCGTGAGATCGGTTCCGCCGCCGAACAACTCTCAAGACTTTAGCGGCGCGTCTCGAGATAACGAACAATCGTGATGGTGGTTATAGATATTTGCCAACGAGTGGATTCGACATTCTGAAGGAAGCGCCGGCGCCCGTGTGCCGACATGTAGGGCGTGCGGCGCAGCACGGTGCACCGCGCGGCGAGGGCCCCCAGACACTGCTGCGACTGCTGGAGCGCCCCGTTTGTGAATCGATATCTCACTTTAAAGGTGTGAAGATTTTATCGTATCGACAAAAAAAATGTTGTCACGGGAACTGCAGACAGAATTGAAAACTTAAAACTCATCACATCAGCATGTCGGTGACGCGCCCGACCGACCCATAAGTTTTGCGCCCACCGAAAATGAACGCGGCCAACGAAGGTTTCACCTCAAACGAATTGGATAGGTAGACTGTGTCAGTAGTTCCGATAGTAACACAGTGTCGCTCCGCAGCGCGCGCTCCCGCGGCGATACGGCAGCACACGTATCGTATGCATGTTGTATGTACAACCCTCGAGCATGGCCGCTTGTGGCGGCGAGGCTCCGCGCGGCCCGGCGGGCACCGTCGGGCCGGCCCATTGGCAGCGCGCCGTCGGGCCGCGCACGATGCACGTGTGCAGGCATAGGAGTGTCGTATATATATTTTATGATGATGTTGCACACAGAGATATAACAACGAAGATTAACGAACTTAATACAGACATTTCTGAAAACACATACATATGTAATTTTTGCAAGCAACAACGCTTGTTACGCTGTAAGGATTCTAACGATACCCCATACGTCCAAATCTGTTCTGGCAATTAAAAGTTATGGTGGAATACATGAACTGTGAAAAACATTACACTCCTTTTATGGGCAGTCGTGTAAAAGCTGGCCGAGTGCAAGTTGGACTCAATTTAAGAGATTCGACAGTTTTGCTAAAATTATGAAATCGTCGAAGTAACGAAATTCCAAATTTTCCGAAATGCTTCCCTAGTAACACGACTAATGTATGGTTTCCCTTCAAACTACCGCCACGGAACCGCACCGCGAGCTCGGCACGACACACTCTTGAGAAATTTAATGATTGCGACAAACGGAATATCCTTGAGGAATTGGCAACAAATATATTTAGTGATAGTCGGATCCCGCAGAGTGAATGACTTGCCGAGCGGGGCGGCGCGCAGACGGCGAGCGCGCGCGTGTGGCCTATCTGCGCGCGCTCCCAGGCGCGGCGCGGCACGTGCGGCGAGCGCGGACGTGCGCGGCGCCGCGGCCTCGGGGGCGCATTCCTCGCGCGCCGCTTGCGACACGCGCCGCCGTGCTCCGCCGCGCGAGGCGCTGCCGGTTATTTTCCGCGCCGAGACAAAGGATCGCCGTTTCTCCTTCTTCGTAATGTGTTTCTTCATTCGAGTTTTCCTCACGAATGTTCCGTTTGCCGCAATCATTACAATTTTCGAAAGCGTGTCGCGCGAGCTCGCGGCTGTATTTTGAAGTAAAGCCATGCATCGGTCGCGTCAGGAGGAACGCATGTCGCCAAATTTGGAACGTCGGCAGGTACTTCGACGACTTAATCAAAATGTAACCTAACTATTTTCCTTCATTTAATATCTTATAGTAAAGGCAAACGGCATAATTAAGTTCGCAGGAGGGCAGACATACTCGGATAGTACTACTACACTTTCGACTCCGACATTCTGACAATAAGTAGCCGAGTGTTGTAAGTAGCGATCGGTTCACACGCCGAAGGGAGTGGGTTCAAACCCCAACGATCAGGTTGAGCAGTCAGTGAAAGAAAACATCGCGTAGAAACCATAGGATGGTGGTAGGGTATTTTCTTGTACTCGGCTGGCTAGCTGCCACCCTCGAGTTGAAAATCTACCGCCAAGCTCCTAACGGTGTCTTCCGGCAGCATGACTCGAGAGCCAGTTTAATTCCAGGCTTTTTTTTATACAGAATAGGTTCGCGTTTGTCCACATCCTGCCTGATAGTAAGCAATGATGTGGCCTAGGATGGAACACGCTTACCTAGAAGGAACCTATTTACTCTTGATTTGAAGACACTCATATTGTACTTTTCGGGAAACACAGACTCCGGCAAAGAGTCCCACATCTTCGCTGTGCGAATAAAGAATGCGATTTGAAATTTGCGAATGAGGCTAGGTGTGATTTACAATTTTCGACCATACCGTCACTTAACATCAGGTGAGCTGTGGATAAACACCTAGCTTGTCAACGATTTAAAAAAACATGTCTAATGTAAAACTTATAAAGGTAGTGTCATTTAACTGCAAGTGGGAATGCACTCGCGCTTGGTACATGAACTGACACTAGCCGCGCGACGTCGCACCCGACGCACCCGTCGCACTGGCCACCGCGGGGGAGGACGCCACTTTCCTCACTTTCTACATAACAATCTCGCCTAATTTGTTTTTCGTTATTGAATAAATGTGCATTGAAATCTACAAACGGAGCGTCACGAGAGCGGAGCGGCGCGTCTGTAGTTATTTCTCCTCTATTAGTTAAATTGGCTTCCTGCGGTCGCCGGTCGGCCGGTCGGCGCATTTAGCAAATGATGTAAGTATTTAGTATTGTAACGACTGTACGACTAAACATATTTAAAAACCAGTTTAATATTTTTTTTTAGAAATTTAGCTTTTGTTTGCTCGAAGAGTCGCTCGGGTCATTATTTTAGTTTAAAACGGCCGTCCTCCCTCTCGCGCCGCTCGCAGAATGAAAACAGACGACAGCAACAGATGGCCGTGTGCGCGCAAGATAGTGTCGACGTTTCGAATACCATTCGTTTCGTATCAAATAAAATATTTATACATATATATATGTTACCAGCGCCCGCCGCGGCTTCGCACGGATTTGTAAATTGTGCGTATTTATATCGATAGTCAAAAAGTACGTTCGGCTCGAGCGGTTCACGGGTGACATTTAATGAATGGGAAGCGAGAAGATCGCAAGCGATAACGACCAAAACAATACATAATATATATATAGGCGCGAGTGAAGCGGGAGATGAGCAGGGCAGGCAGGGAGGACGGGGTACTCACGGTTCGTCGGCGTGCTGGTGCTCGTACGGCGCCGGCGCCTGGTGGTACTCGTAGGCGCGGAACACGTCGCGGCGCTCGGGCGATGGGCTGCCGGCGGCGTCCGGCGAGCGGCGCAGGTACCCGTCCGAGCCGGCCGGCCCCGGCGGCCCCTTGAACAGCGCCTCCTCGAGGTGCGCGTACGCCTGCATGTCGCGCGCGTGTGCCGGCCGCAGCTCCTGGTAGCTGCGCGAGTGGGCCGGCGACGCCCCGCCGCCCGCGCCCGCGCCGGGGGCGTACCCCAGCGGCGGCAGGGGGGGCGGGCTCTCCTCGCGCCGCCCGCCGCCCGCGCTCGCGCCGCACTCCGCCTCGCCCTCTGCACACACACACACGCGCTCGCGTCACGACGGCCGCTCATTGGCGCGATGCTCGCGCGCGGTACCCTCCGCCGCTCTATTTGTGATCGCTCAGAGATACCGAGCGCGGGTTCGGCGGCTGCAGCGCCGCGTCCGCGAGCGCTCGGGTACCGCCAGGACACGACAGGATCGGTAGACACTCGCTCGGCGTCCACCGATTATGTTTACGTCCTCATTAAAACTAGCAATTTATTCTGACAAGCATCGTTAGGTACATTAGGTGACCACTCGCGCTGCGTCGGCGTCGGCCGCACGATCACCGAACATAACAAAGAAATCGCCGATGACGAGTTTCTCTTAGTGTTGAACCGGAGCGCCAGAAGCGGCCCAAGGGGGAGAACGCGGCCGCGGCAGGAGCCGTGCAGCTCGGCCGCGGGCGGAGCCCGACTCGCCGTTACGATCTCGTACATAAACAAAACACTAGTAAGCAGATTAGATACGAACGCGAGTGAATGGAGCTAATCTACGCGAGATAACAGTCGGTCCGCGCCCACGGAGACGGCGGCGCCTACCTTTCGAGCAGTTGTTGTTGACCTCGGTGAATAGCGCGTCCAGGTCGGAGGGCTCCATCTTGAAGCCGCCCGCGGGCGGCGCCCAGCCCTCGTGCAGCATGCTGGCTCGCGCTCGGTACTCACGGTGCGTGCGCTCACAGCGGCGGTCGCGCGCAGACTGGCGCGGCGCGGCCGGCGGCGCCTGCGCCGCTCCCGGCCCTCCGCTCCGCGCGCTGCGTCGCCCTCGCTTCCTGTCCTTCCTCGAACTACTAATCGTTCTATGCTAACATTTTCTCTCAGATGTAATCTAATTCCCTTCGTAGGTAACCAGCGCCCACCGAGAGAGGTGCACGGGGTGTCTGTACCTGTCGAGGCACACCCCCTCTGGAGTCGGACTCGCCACCGCGCCGTCCCCCCTTAACACGTTCGCTAAATAAACGAAGCACGAAAGAAGGCGTCGTGCACTCTTTAAGTCTCGTGTGAGTTAGCTCATTCGCTCCCGGCTCCGACATGACACGACACAAACATACGACGAACATAAAATATGTAGACGATAGTTTTACGTCCGAGTGTTCTAAATAACTTATAACTTTTATTGTCATACTTCCGAAGGGGTTTTTATGGCGAGGAGCACCCCGCGCACGGCACGCCCGCGAGCCGCAGGGGACGCCCCCGCGGCCGCTGAGCGGCGCCAGGATACCTCCATAACTTCGAGAAACAAAACCGTGGTATAACCGGAACACAGTACATAATGTTTACACACTACTGCTCGGCGGCAGAATATCCGGTACCGCAAGCCGACCTCCTGCCGAGGAGGTCTACCGCCTGGC
Source organism: Biston stratarius (assembly GCA_950106695.1). NCBI lineage: Eukaryota > Metazoa > Arthropoda > Insecta > Lepidoptera > Geometridae > Biston > Biston stratarius. The sequence continues at coordinate 15,643,573 of OX467109.1, read as the reverse complement.
GGAATGAGGCTGAAGAAACAAGGATACTAGCTGCGTCACTGCAGCGCGAGGAGCCCGGGGCGCGGGCGCCGCAGCAGACGCTGCGTCTGCGCGCGCCGCCAGCTGATCGATAACGCAGGCGAGCGTCGCGCCCGAAGATAAGCTATCGGCGCAGCACGTGCGCCACTATCTCGCCGCCATCTCCCGACCTACGGCACTCCGCCGCCGGCGTTCCTCCTCGGCGACGGACACCCGGCGCGGAGCCGCGCCGGACGTCCAGCTTGCACTCCGAGAGCCAACGACGGCGAGCCTGCGGGCCGCAGAGCCGCCCTCCCCGCGCTACAGTAAGCGTTCCTCTCGTTTTGCGGCACTCGTGCGGCGCGTCGCTCGCTGCGGAGAAAGGCCTTCCCTTTGCGGGGAGCTGCAGAACCGACTCGGCGGCCGTCGGAGCGCACGGCGCGGCAACGGATCCCACGACGGAGTCGCGGATATCAGTTTCGGAACATAGCTATTCGAGTTCGGTTCGTTAGCGGCTCGAAACAACCGTATCGGACTCGAACGGCCGACAAGGAAACGTGCAAAAACTACAGTGTTTCTGTGAATCCGCAGCTACACTACGCGCGCTCGTAAACACGTCTGCAGCGACAGCCACGGGAACCTCACAAATCAGTCGCCCGCGCGTCTGCGCGGCCTGCTCGCCGCTCGTCTCCCAGGAACCGATAAGCAGTATCTTATTAGTAGAGGGGCTGCACGGCGCGCGGGCCGGGGCTCCTCGGCGGGTTGTTGTGACTGGCGCGGCGCCCCGCGGCGCGCGCTTGTTTGTTTTTGTGGCGAGTTCTGCCACATTTGTTAAGACCGCATAAACAACTCGATAGCTTTGTACAGTTTCAGGGTTCCGTGGCCCCGCGAGAATCCTCGGCAACTCGGTGACCCGGCCCGCGCGGCTACCGGTTTCCGTATATTTATTGCTACTATCGCCGCTGCGGTGCCGGGGCCGCCCGCGCCCGGCCGGCTCGCGGCCCTCGCTGTCGTCCATGAAGCCGCGATGCCAGGGTGTGAGTGCGTGTGTTTTTATTTACTTTGATTCAACTCTGCAGGTACTTATCGAATTTTCACGAGAGAAGAAGGGCTCGGGCGGAAAGTTTTATATAAACGATATTTAACGAAAACTGATCGTGTAGGACGGCGAGCGCAGGCGCAGGACCCGCGCGGCCGCGCGCGACTCGCAGCTGGCGCCTCGGTTTCTGGAAGCGTTCATTATTTTTTGCGGGGCTTACTCGTTAATGATCCGTTGAGCTTCCCAAACAAGGCGACATGTCGTAAATCACATTATTATTATAAATGCTAGAGTCGGTGAGCGTCAACGAGTGTATTTATGTTTATAACTTTTTCACGTTATCTTTTAATTTTTTCGTAAATTTAGTAACTAGCCAATACCCAGCATACGGCATGGACGGGACGGAGCCGTCCCCGGCCGAATCTTCTCTAACTGTTATTTTATGAATTATTTGTTTTTAATTCGTCGTGTGACCGCCGTATTTATGTTTCGATAACAACGTCACCTCGTAAGAACGACCGGCGATGAAACAACATGTCGCGCGGGTGACGCGACCGGTGGCAGACGCGCCAGCCCTGGAGTCCGAAGCCCCGCAGCCCGCAGTGAGTCCCTGCAGTCCCTCGCGAGGCTGCGAGGCTGCGTGGCTGCGTGCGGGCACCGCATCGACAGAGAGATATTGTCTCCGCACTCACTAATATTTGCGTGTCGAGCATAGACCATAAACGTTTTTTGTCTCTGAGTATTCTGCAAGTACGTATTTACAAAAAAAACATATATTCGTAAGTATTATAATATATCAGTTATCTGGTTCCCGTTGTACGAGATTCGCTCGGTTTGAGGTTAGTTAGAGCGCTCTATGAAGCCTTATACCTACGTATTCTACCTGTAGCCTGAAGGAGTGTACGTGTTGTATGAAGCAAAACGAGTAGTGCCCCGCGACCGGACCACGCCCGCCGGCTCGACACTCGACATTTCGGCCGTCCGGGGGGTCGACTACTCGACTACTCGGCCCGAGCTGTGGGGGTGGAGTGCGCGGGACCGGGAGGGGGGCGGGTGCGGGTTCCAGTGGAAGAAGGGCGCGGGAGGGAAGCCGGGCTACGACACGTAGCTCGTCAGCGCTACGAACGCTCCCGGGACAAGTTTCAGTTTTTACCCTACTGCCAAGAAAGGGTTATGTTTTTTCGCGCGTATCTTGTATGTACGTAATTTTTTTTATAAACTCGGATCTTCCGATCGGCCGAATGGATTACGACAATTAAGGTATCGTTAGAGACGTCTCAATGACCCGAGTGTCCTTAGAAAAAAAAAAGTTCCAGAAATGTTTCCGAGTGCGACCGCCAATATTACTGTTTTCCTTTCTAGTGACGTCACGTGCCGCCGCGTATCGATAATATGGCTACATTTTCTGTGCTTTTTTTTGAAGTCGTTTTTTTAACAGATAAATTATTATTTCCGTTACATTATCTGATGAGCTGCCTGCGTGCGTTCTCCCCCCGCCCTCCCCTTTTCCGCCGACGTTGGAGCGACTTAATGCCGTATATTATAATATACTCGCTGTTCAACAGCAAACGAAACTGAACAGCGACAACGCCGGGGCCGCGGCGGAGCGCCGGCGCCGGCGTTGGCGGGCTTAGGGAAGCAACAATGTGCGGGCCCGGCATGCGCCGCCCACGCGACATTTACGTTATCGACAACTCGTGTCGATCCCGGACATTTTTGGACTTTTCTATTAACGTTATCGCTGACCGAACGTCACTCCGTGGCGCTCGCCCGCGACGGCTCTCGTGGAGCGGTTCGTTCTGAGTCGCCGGTCACCGACTCGACGGCTCGCGCCGGCCGGTGCTGCCGTCCCGCGTAACCCGCCAACTCGTATTGACGTCACAATTCGTCCCTCGGAGATGATTCTGGATCGTCGGTAGGTTTTTAAATACAATAATTTATTATTTGAGCAAAAAGGTCGCGCGGGTTATCAAGCTCGAACGACTTTGTTTACACGTTCGGAGTAAACTAGCAGGCTGCGTGCGCACGGCCGCTCCGACCGAACGGCGCCCGGCCGGGGCCGGCGCAGCGCCCGGCCGGGGCCGGCGGAGCGCCCGCCGCGCGCCGCGTCCCCGCAGCAGGGACGACCTCATGTTGTGGTAGTCCGTCAGCCGAGAACGAGTAGGTACTGCTGCACATCCGTCCCGCGTGCGCGGCGCGACACACGGACGTCACTCGCGACAGACACAGAACGGCAAAGGTTGGAAATCGACATGAGCCATCGTTCGACACCCCGGAAGAACGAGCGGTTCCTTCGGGTTAGGGGCCTCGGCCGTCGGCCCGGCGCGGCGGCGCTCCGGCTCAGTCGCGCGCGCGGGGCGGGGGCTGCGCGCGGGCGCGGGCTCGGGGCCGGAGGTCGCCGCCGCCGCAGGCGCGTTATCGGCGCCGCGGCCCGCGCGCCCGCGCCGCGCCCCGCGGTCGCCCGCGCGCCGCTCGACGAGCCGCTACATTTCCACATAAATGAAATGAACGATTTCTTTCTGTCGATTCGAACACTGCGTTGTGCCCGCGGGGCTCGGCCGGGGCGGGCGGGAGGCGCGGTCACCGCGGGCGCAGGTGGCGAGGGGCGGAAAACCATTTCGAGGGCGCCTCCCGAGGCCGCCTCGAACGAAAAGTAAAATAGAATAATAATTGGAGAAAATAAAATGAAGCGCAGCGCTCCCCGCGCGCGGCGCGGCCGTTGCTAGAACTAAATTCTACATTATTTTTGAGGAACAAACAAGTATCTATTAAACGATTTTTTTTTGTTTTTTTGTTAATTCCATTTGAATCCGTTAAAGTTAGTATTTTTACCGAAGCGTGTTTCACTTGCGCGGGATTCCTCACTCGCGTGTAATTATGTCGGACGCGCCGATTTTAGTTTCGGCCGAATCAGGTGGCCTTCTTCACGGAGACAAAGCTAAATCTAAATTGACCGTAAAGAATTTCCTTTTATTAGGGTTCCACACCTAAAGGGTAAAAAGGGTGCCTTGCTGAGTTTCATGCCGGAGTCTTCTCAGTTGAAGTGTAATTACGAGCCGGTGGTAGATTCAAACATGTAACTTAACGTTTATAAGTGCCTTACCAGGGCCTAAAGTGAATGAATGACTTTTTGATTTTGATTTTGATTTTGAAAACGGGACCCTATTACTGAGACTCCGCTGTCCGACTGTCGCCAGGCTGTACCTACCTATCTCATGAACCGTGCTAGTTAGACAGTTGAAATTTTCGCAGATAATGTATTTCAGTTGCCGGTAACAACAAATATTAAAAAACAGAATTAAATAAATATTTAAAGGGCTTCCCATACAACAGACATGATTTTTTGCTATTTTTATAGATAATGGTACGGAACCCTTCGTGCGCGAGTCCGGCTCGCTCTTGGCCGGTTTTTAACATTAACCATATTTTGGAGGACGCCTCGCTTTGCTCACATTTTTTATTTTTTTATTTGATTGTATTCACTGTATTCAAATAGTCTTCGAATAGCTGCAATCGGAAAAAGAAAATTCGGCGCAGGTAACTGTTCGAGTTTCAGTAAGTTCAGATGGTCTCCGAGCGGCCCGAGCGGCCGAGCGGCCCGAGCGGCCCGAGCGGCCCGACTTGCAATACGAGTACCTATACTAACACTAATAGTTAACTTTCAATAAACAGACTTCACAAATACTCCCAAGTAACAAAGGAGTCGTTGTTCCTTTAATGGAGGTCATTAACAAATTATTGTTTATTATGTCGTTATTAATCACTACATAATAATATGAAACAAAGTCGTCCGCCGCGTCTGTCTGTCCGTCTGTCTGTCCGTCTGTCTGTCCGCGATAAACTTGAAAACTGCCGAATGGATTATCATTCACCGATAGACAGAGTGATTCATGAGGAAGGTTTAGGATTGTATTTCGTCAAGGTTTTGTGTAAATTGATTGGAATATGCGATGATGTACTATATGAAGTTTTCATCGAAAACGCTGCTTAATCCCCATGAGATATAACATAAAAATGCACGGCGGGATATTCCTCTTTAGTAGATATACAAAAAAGTCCACGGTGGCGTATATCTACCGTTTAACGATAGCTCACTGCACCCGTTCTCACTGCCCGTGCGAAGCCAGGGCGGGTCGCTAGTTGTTTAACGATAACTTACTGCACCCGTTCTCACTGCCCGTGCGAAGCCGGGGCGGGTCGCTAGTTGTTTAACGATAGCTAACTGCATCCGTTCTCACTGCCCGTGCGAAGCCGGGGCGGGTCGCTAGTTGTTTAACGATAGCTCACTGCACCCGTTCTCACTGCCCGTGCAAAGCCGGGGCAGGTCGCTAGTTGTTTAACGATAGCTTACTGCACCCGTTCTCACTGCCCGTGCGAAGCCGGGGCGGGTCGCTAGTTGTTTAACGATAGCTTACTGCACCCGTTCTCACTGCCCGTGCGAAGCCGGGGCGGGTCGCCCTAGCGCGGCGCGACTATCGCGATACTTTTGACAATGTTTTCGTAGTACATATCTAGTGGGTAGGCAGTAGTTATCGGCGCGAGGCGGTGGCGGTGCGGCGTGTTCAGTTCCCTTCCCTGGGCGCCGCCGCCGCCGCCGCCGACTGCACGTTACACAAAAGGAATGACCACAAAATAAACAGTAATTTGTTAATTATATTAAACGGACAACGATCGAGTGTTCCACTGTTGTTTAAATTATTAATTGTTTGCCTTTTTTTAGTTAACTTCTGTTACTTTTGAGTGATTTTTAAGTTCTTTTAAGGCAATTATTTTGCCTTCGAGTTGAAACGGAAGATTAAAGACAAGGTCGGCCGCGGTTACACATATTACACCGAATAGGGTTTTGAGTTTCTCGGCCTCTTTATTGATCGAGGCGCGAGAACTCTCGACCGAGATTTCTCGAGATACTCGAGGTTTTAAAAGTTTTAATAAAATACGTTATTTTAAATTTATCGATTTGTTACAAATGAGAGTGATAAACGAGATCGATCGAATGAACTGCTGAATATTTAGTTCCCACTCGTCGACTCGTCTATTAGTTTACGAATCGACGACAAACAATAAGATAACCGACTATACTCGGCAGGTCTAAGCAAAAAGTAAAGAGTAGGGTAATACTACACTTTTTATATTTTTCGCGGTCCCTCCGTCACGCGCCGCGGTGTTCGTCTTCCTAGTCATTTCTTATGGTCTTATTTTTAAATTTATGATATCTTTTGAATGAAATGTCCGATTCCATATATAGGGACTGTATTAAAAAAGTAATCTGCTGTTACTGAAACAAGCTTCACTACGAGAGTATTTATTTGGGTTATAATAAATATCAAGATAAGAATAAAGTGCTCTGAACATTTTATTAACTTTTAAACCTTTTTTTTGACTGTCGGGCTAGTAGTTTGACCACAGCTCACCTGATGTTAAGTGACAGTGTGGTCGAAACTGGTAAAGAACACCTAGCCTGGAATGAAACTGGCTCTCAAAAATCCCTAATTTAACTCGATTAACAATATAGCCTATGTAACTCCGTGATAAAGTAGCATTCTCTTAGTGAAAAAAAATTTAAAATCGGTCTAGTACTTTTTGAGTTTATTCATTACAAACAAAAATACAAATCTTTTCTCCTTATAGTGTTATACTCGTAGGCAGTAGACCCGAGTGTATGTAGACGTAATATGTTGTTTAGATTGACATTGTTATATTCGATATATCTTTCGAATAGAATGTCCGATTTAAACAATTCAACAAGTAACGAGCAGGTACTGGAACAGTCTTGAATGCGAAATGATTTATTTGGACAAGGATTGATACGAAGGTATCTCTGGTATATGCTCTGACTTTGGGCGGCATTTCTATCAACTTTTATGATCTAAAAGAGTAGTTATAAAATAAGATAAGATAATTTTATTAATAAGTAGATTTACAATCATCCTATGATATATAATAAGAGTTGCGCATCATACCTACATATTTCGTCAAAAAAAAAAAACACAATTTCCTTGTGCGAGTATAATATAATAAAAATAGTTATTAAAATAATATTATGAATGCTGTAAAGGGGCATCGTCATATGTATTGCTAGGTAGGTGTAGAACATGGGTATTATTAGGTGTACATGTTGTCCAAAGATTCCTTAATTGTATATATTGTCTCGTCCAGCAGAAGAATTGTAACTTTACTATTAAACACTTTGTCACTAGCAGTGTTTAGAATTCTATCTGGGAGCTTATTATATAGTTGTTGCCCCATGCACATCGGAGATTTTTTGGAGATGCACGACCTAGGATATATTGGCTTCAGACTTGGGTTGCTCTTGCAATTTCTAATGCTGTTGGTCTCATTAGGTTGATACATGATTATATTTTGCCGAGCATGTTTTATGGCTTCCAAAACATATAATGTCTATAGTATAGTGACGTAACTACGACACGTGGTCGGACACAGGTAGAGGTGCTGCGGCGTCGCGACTTCTCTGCAGATATTGACGTGTTATTTAATATGGTAGAACATTGTTTTGTTCTATCGTCACCAGTTTCCGCAGCGCATGCGATGAAAGACATTCTCTGGCATTGTTTTTTTACACCTCGAGTCACATTATCGAAGTTTTTTTTTAGGATAATGTACCTAGCATTGTAATGGTGAAAGAGTTTTTGAAGTCGGTCAGTTGTTTTTGAGTTTATTCGTTACAAACGTACAAAAATACAAATCTTTCCTCTTTATAATATTATTATTATTTGTGTAGACCAGCTGCTCCGCTGGGTGTGTGCCGTCGAGGTGGGTGAGTACCTACATCACCTCGCTTAGTCAAAAACGGGGAAACGATCTTTATTTCTCACCACAAGTAAAGATGTAATGATTGCTTATATCTCTTACTTGAGAAATTATCGGTTCCCCATACAAACTTTCACTTCTTATTTCACCCCTGTAAGATTTTTTTCGCATAAATATAACCTATATCCTGATGGGGAGCGTCACTGGCGGTAGCTACGAGTACATGAAGCCGCGCAATAAACAATAGGCACGAGTAGCTACTAAACTACCTCGTGATCAGTGTCACGCCTACCACCGTCTCCGAGCCGCCGCGCGGGCCCGGAGCCCCGCCCGCACTCGCCGTGCTGCATGGAAACGATATCGGCTCCGTCGGAGATGAAGCGCCGGACTCGAACTTGCAACCTGCGCGCTACGATGCGCTGTGCCGGTGCAGCTTGCTATATATATACCCCGACCCGGACCCAGATACGCCGCTCCTTCGTTAGTGATCAGTGAGAATACATCCCGGAATGAACGGGAGACTGTACATATAGAAACACAAAACACTAATGAAATCAAAACTGGCAACACGGACGACGCACTGTTTCCGCCCCTCAAATACAGAAAGATATAGTACCTACCACCGCCGCGCGCCGTGTCGAGGCGCGACCGTTAGGTAAACTGTATCCATAATGCATTCAAGTGAAATATTAGCGCACCCGACAAGACAAGAAACGCACCCAACAAGACAAGAAACGCAGCCTACAAGTTGAGAAACGCACCCAACAAGACAAGAAACGCAGCCAACAAGGAGTAAAATAATGGATAATCTCGAAAGAACATTTTTCAACAATGTGCCGACTCGTTTCAGATACGACCTTCGGCTGGAGCAGGTCCGCGCGGGCGACACCGCGGCGACCGATGCAAGAAAATAACAATAATCACAATAACTATGAACGAAGTGGTCGCTGTAGTGACCGTTGTGACAACAACTATAATTTTTACAAAAACAATCGGCTTCCCTCCGCTCACCCTGAACACGACAGATTAGAAAGCAAAATACGCAATTTTGTTTACTTGGATGGCATATTTTTTTGTAGTTATTTTGGTTTATAAATCAAACTACAGAACCGATTTTGATGAAATTTCTATGGGACTTCAATCTGAACGACGAGAATGACGAGGAGTAAAAAAATCGACGGCTAGTAGTAGTAAGTAGTTGTACTCGAAGTTAATTCTTGTGCGGACGAGAATTGAACGTGTACGGAGACAACACGCGGACTGAAGGTAGCCTCCGTGCAGGGGGGCAGGGATACGATCAATGCTCGGATGCGAGAGATCGTGGGAGGCGGCAGTTTCCTTCTGTGAACAAGTGATGTTCCAGAAGGAAACGGCGGAGCGCGAACGGGAGGTCACAACAGATCTCCCAATGCACCGCAAGAGATCCGGGCGTCGGAGGAGGTTCCACGCCCTTCTCCAACCTCCATAACAGGGGCCTTGGGCGTTGGACTCGGGGGGGTCCATCGCCCGACAAGAGTAGCCCCTGAGGTTTAGCGCGCGGTGTTTCCACGCGCCCCTCAAGGAAAGAGGGATAGAGGCTCTCCAGCTCTATTCCTAACAGGGAAGGTTAGGTTAAGGCTAGTCCCAGGGGACCAGCGCCGTCGGGGCCGCGGACGAGTGCGAAAGCGTTCCCGTAGTCCCGGCACATAGGCGTCAAGCAGAAACACCCCAGGGTTTTTAGTGGGTAGGCCGCCACTTTGGCGGAGAGTCCCACATAACCACCGTGCTTCCTAAGGAGCCGGTGGTATCCATTAAGGATTTCCCTGGGGAAAAAAAAAAAAAAAAAAGGGGGCCGGGGGGCAGGGGGTGGACTCGCAGGCGTCTCGAGACCAGCCTCGGACAGTGCGCGGCTACCTGGTCCAGTGGAGACTATATTGCACAAGCTCTCTCTCTCACTCTCTCCCGGTAGAATAGGTGGCGGTAGAAACAAATTTCGCCGCACGTATTCATAATGACAAATATGTATGTATATCGACATCCTTGAGAGACCTGAACATAAGTTCCTACGCTTTTTGGATTTTAAGGCTAGATCGCCTAGCCTTAGAAATCAAAAGCTATTTACAATAATATACATAAATGTATGTATGCATTTGTGTGTGTAGCTATGTATCTATGTATGCTTTATTGTTGCGACGGGACACTACACGAACACGAGTAAACGACGCCGTCTCAGCGAGCGGCCGCAGCTTCGCACGAACGTTATCGCTCTCAGTAAAGATGGGCCTCAAATAGAAAACACTTCTAGGAGCTCGTCACGAACGCAAGAAGCACGCAGCAAAGCGAGGCCGTTCCCGGCCGGGCTCGCGCGTCTCCAGCACGAGCCTCTCGAGCTGCAGCCCGGCCGTGGTGGCCGAGGCTCCCGCGCGGCGCCGGCGCCGGCTCTGCCCGCTCCGGCCGCCGGACGAGGAGTACGGACGCTGCGCGCTCGCTATCAATACAATAAACGAGCAAAATAACCGCCACCGAAGGGAGTAACGGAGCTCACACGTCACGCAGAACACGATAACGAAAGGAATGCCGCCTCGCTCAGCGAAATCGGGCGAGCAGTGTCGGCGCCGGAGGAGGAGGCCCACGCACCCACACTCACCGAAGTGGTACTCAGTCTTGGTGGGCAGGGCGCCGTCCATGGCGGCGGCGGCGGCGGCGGCTCGGCGGTGCGCGTGCGCGGCTCGCGGCGCGCATGCTCCCCACACTGCGCGGAGAGACAGCACGCGTGCGCGCGCCGGTCGGTGGCGCGCGAGTCCGAGCGCGCCCGCGCATCCCCGCGCCCGCGCGGCCCCACGCCTCCGCGCGCCCGCGCCGCCTGCCGCCCGCCGCTTACGCAACGAAGACGTCGCTGACACGGCGGCTGACCCCGCACCTCCCCCGCACCCCGACCGACTGTGCAGCTAACAGAACATACTGCGGGCGCGTGTCCACGGCCCGCTTCCGACTGAAAACTTTCCGACCGATTTTATTCCCAAAACTTGTGTTGGCGAGCTTCCCTTGACCCGACTGCTCAAGGAGGTAACGTTTTTACCGCTCGTACGTACCTACGTACGTAACAGACGCGCTGGCGGCAGACCGCTCCTTGCGATGACGTCCCGACAGCCCTCCCTCGCGTGCAGGCGCGGTGGTCCGTCGCCTGGCTGCTCCGAATCCTGTGCGGCAGCCGTGTCGCCCGCACCCCTCCCGCACCCCCTCCACAGAGAGAGTTCCGACGTTGCAGAGTTCGCGAGTGACAGGAGTGCGGCGGCGGAGTGATACCGTTCTCTCCTCGCCGCGAAGGCTCGCAGCATCCGATGCGACACACGCGGCGAGACCGTCCGGCGTCCCTTGCAGCCGAGAGAGCCTTCTTTTTTATGTCGATTCCGGACATTCTTCATGTTCTATTAGCGTTAGCATAGCCTCGCGGCGTCCGAACCCGAAGCATTAAGGTATATTCCTTTTTGCTAAATTAAAACTGTAATCGTTAGTAAAAAAACGTACCCGCCTGTTTACCATTAGTTTCGTAGACTTCCTGAACACGATCGGATATGTTCGGTTCACTCAAGCTTACGTCGGAGGCTGCGACCAGTGCGGCGCGAGATGCCGAGGCGCCGGATGAGGCCCGAGTTATAGTCGCAGCATCCGACGAACTAAACGTGAGTAATCCCGCACGAGTGAACCAAAAATGTCCCAAAACCGCGCCAGTTTCCATAATAGCTGTACACCGGGAGACGCTCGCCCGCAGCCCGGGCGCGGGGCGAGCGAGGCGCGCACGGTGTTTTCCAGATCTCAATACGTACATATATAGGTACCTAGGTATATACAGATATTGTTATTAGATAGATGATGGTTCCTCTGCTATCGTGTATTAGCTACGTCCCGCAGCTTTTCAGTTTTCTCGTATTTTCCCGCAGAAAAGTATTACATTTCTATCTCTTGCCACTTACATTCATGCATAAAAATCTTCCCCTAGCTCTGGATTCGATGCCAGGCACAGCTCGTTATAGGGCTAGTCGCCATCTCATATCTATTAACATACACTGTCATACACAGCACCGGTACGAGTGCGGGCAAGTCTGCAAGGCGAACCGGGCCAGGGACCTGCCTTACGACGGGCGCACCGCACGGCGCCATCTAGCGTCTCGGCCACGCGCCGCACGTGCGAGCCGCACGCGGCCCCCGCACCGGCCTCCGTGCCCGCACGCCAGGCAGCGCTGCGCGGCGCTCGCTTTACTTTGGTTTCAGTGAGACCGTTTTTGGTATTTTTGGTACTAAATTGGTACCTATATTATTTTGAGGCTCCGCAGAATGTATAATTTTAGTACGTTGCTAAATTTTAGTATATTATATTGGTACAATTTTGATATTTTCACTATTTTGTAGTAAATTTTTATTGCTTTTTATACACTGATTGGTAAAACCACTTTAAACAACCGGTGTAAAGTAGAATTTCCAAAAAAAAAAAAAAAATGTAAAACTATAACTACTTATGTATAATTGTGAGTGTTTGGGACAGTGTCGAGTGTTACTCATGTTGGAGAGTGGAGACTGTGCATCTTGGGTTTTTTAGATCAATGATCACATTTAACATAGGTAATAATATTATTTACACACAAGCGATTACACAAATATCATTTTTCATGAAATGTTGTATGCAGTGTGTTTCCGGGGCGATAAATCGAACCAGCTAGGTTTCATTTTTAGAAAACGTTGTTTTAGCCGTGTTTTCAGGCAATGAAAAACCGAGCGAAGCTCGGTCATCCAGGTACTCTAATACTACACGACATAAACCTAAACTCCATACATATAAAATCCCCCGTATTGGGTATATCCCCGTATATCCGTATAAGTAATAACGATTACACCGTTGATTTACAATAAATATTTTTGATTCAAATACCTGTGTTTAATTTTAATTTTTAATAAAATCTAAGTAGACTTTTGGTATAATTGTATCTTCCTTTTAGTATTTTTAGTACTGGCAACAAAATTAGTTGGCTTGGTATGTTTCCCAAATTATTTTTATTGTTTTTAAAACGGTCCCACTCACTGTTCGGTTTTTGCAATTCGTAATTATATTTTTAGTTCCAGTCAAAGTCCAGTCATTGTCAAGTCCAGTCCGTGCCGGTCGAGTCGAGTTATACCTTAGTAAAGTAGTGGCGACTTTACTATAAGCTTCGATGCAGTTTTGGAAGCAACACGAAGTCATGTTATAACACATTATATCACTTTCCCACACTCGCGCTTGTAATTCGGCACTCTATGAATAAAACATCACTATTCTAAACAAAAACTTTAGTCGAAATAATAAAGTACATTAATCACTATTTAAATAATATAGAACTAAATTATACATAAAACTAAACTAAAATTATATTTTACCTATACTATTTACAATATACTTAAAAATAGACTTAAAATATACATAACAAATCTTGAATGCGGTCGTTGTATACTGAATTTTGGACAATTAAATATTATGTGTTCTATATCTGCGTTTGCTCCTGAGCAGTGGGTACATTTGTCTTCGGAGATTATTTTTATTTTGTATAGATGCGCTGGAGCCAGACTATGTCCAGAACGAAGTCGATTAATAATCGTAAAGAACTTTCTTTCGCAATATTTGATTCTGCTGTACCAAGGTGTCGTTGGTAAGTCTGTTTGTATTGTTTTATACCACCTTCCTTTGTTTAATGCGGTTAAGTCACAGTATTCTTTCCACATCCTTCGTGAATAGTTTTTAAAAATGGAATAGTAATCTGTGAACGGGACTTTTAAGATTTCTGAATGATCCTCACGTAATGTATTCCACGTGCGGTTTCATCTACCACCTCATTACCATATATGCCACTGTGTGATGGAACCCATACAAATTCAATCTGTTTTGTCTGTTTTAAAACATTTATCAATTCTTTTAATTGATAGATCTATAATATAATTTAATTTACACTTAAAATTACCATTACATAAAGTTAACAAAACACTTTTAGAGTCGCTGACTATCAATATATTTACATTATTTACACAGTTTTTTACAAATGTCAGAGCAGACAATATGGCATAACTTTCTGCCATAAATACACTACAGTTATTGTCCAATAAAGTACATTTTGTGATATTTTCCTGAGGGTCATAGTTTGCTGCTTTGACACTTGTGGTACTTTTAGAACCATCTGTGTAAATCACATAGGAATTTGGCTTAGTACTCAAAAACTCCAAGAAATCATATTTATTCGTAACAGAATCCAAATAGCACTGCACATCTAAGTAATTTATCAAAGCAGTGTATGGGCATTTATATATTGGCCATTTATTATTCACATATATATTTGCTGTCTGACTTCTAATATATGTCGTTATGGTTGAAATTTCAGGTAATATTTCAGATGCAAGAGTGCATGCAGAAATGTTATGTATTTCAACTGAATTGGGAAGTTCTACTGGATGCAAGACTTTTTCAATACAACAATATTATTGGAAGATATTTCCTTTAGACAAAATCTTTCAGTCAATTGTATTCTTCGTAAAATTAATGGAGGTATGCAATTCTCAACTTCCATGGAATTAATTGGTGTTGAACAAAATGAACCACTTATTATTCGCAAGCTAATGTTTTGTATTACATCAAGCTTTCTTAATAAAGTTACATTAGCGCTCATATATGCTAAACAGCTATAGTCAAAGTGGCTCCTTACTGTACTCTTATATAACATACTCAAGGTTTTAGGGTCAGATCCCCAATAGGTTCCAGCTAAACATCTTAAAACATTAATACCTTTCATAGCATTTTGGCATATATAGCTAATATGCTTATCAAACTTTAGTTTATTATCTATAATTACACCTAGAAATTTGTGATGGTCAACAACAGGGATAGTGTCATGATTATAATCTATTTTGACAGAATGCTGAAGTAATGGATCTTTGCTAAATATTAGCACAGAACTTTTTTCTGTACTAATATCCAGTTTCAGAACACCACTGTAATAATTATGTAACTGTTGTAAAGCAATATTCATTCTGTCTGTAACTAAATTAATATCCTGACTCTCACTATACAAGAGCAAGTCATCTGCAAATTGTAAAATTTTGATATGGGAAGTGTCAACATAGTTAAGAATATGAGATGTGCAAAAATTATACATCAGAGGAGAAGTGGTTGCTCCTTGCATAGTTCCTTTATTAGCTGTTCCTGGTCCATGTAGTTTATTATTGTATTTTACATATACAGTTCTATTATATAAAAAGTTAAACATCCAATTCATTATTTTACTTGGTAAACCTAATTTATAAATAAATAAATAAATAGAGCATGGATAATGCTTTCTATATTAACATTATCAAACGCACCTTTTACATCTAAAAACACACATATTACATTAGAGTAACTATGTTTGCTTTTTTCAAATCTGCTATAAATGATACAAAACTTTCTGCACAACTCCTACCCTTCCTGAATCCAAATTGTATATCTGGTAATTTATTTTGTGCTTCAGCAAAGTAATCTAGACGGAATTTCAACATGTTTTCAAAAAGTTTACCTAAACAGGAAGACGAAAGATATAGGTCTACAGGAAGAAGCATTATCGGCAGGCTTGTTTGGTTTCAGAATAGGAACAACACATTGAGTTTTCCATAATTCTGGTATAACACAATAATTCCAAAGTTTATTATAAATTTTCAGTAATATATTGATAGCATTATGATGTAAATTCTTAATTAGCTTGTATGGTATATTGTCCATTCCGGGAGATGTATCTTTTCTACTCTTAAGGGAAATGTGCAACTCATTTAGTGTAAAGGGCTCAATTAGAAAATAATTATTGTCATTACCGTCCAAGCTATCCAAAATATGACTTAAATTATCTCTGTCTAGTTCTGAGGAATCTGTCAGTTTATCTAAGAAGCTTGGTACCCATTCATCATTTAAATACCTATTATGTGAACTCCCAATTCTTTTAAATTTTTTAATGTAAGACCATATCCTAGAAACCGGAGTCATTCTATTGAAACTTGTGCACAGTTCGTGCCATGAAGTTAGCATCAATTCTCTTATAATTTATAAAATGGGGAATTGTTGGAGTATTTTTATAAGTTTTAAGAGCTTCTTTAGATTTTTGGACAGCTTCCTCACATATTTTGTTCCACCAAGGGGCTGGCTTTCTTGACACTCGTAAAGTTTGATTTGGTTTTTGTTTGGGAATTGTCTCATCTCTAATATGATTTAAAATATTTATAAAACTATTATATGATTCAATAGGCTCTGTGTTGTCCACATCTAGTTGAGAAAACTGTTTTCTGATAAAGAATTAAATTTAGACCAGTTTGCTCTATTATACAAATATTTCTCTTCCACAGGACGGAGCTCATACACTGAAGGTTTCACATTTATATCTAAGAGTGTTGGAAAATGATAACTACCCATTGGATCATCATGGATGCGCCATTCACAGAGAGGAGCTATACAAGAGCTAACAAAGGCTAAATCAATTGCTGAAGCATTTCTGCTTGGATGCTGGATCATAGTTGGACTACCATCATTCAAGACACACAAATCAAACTCATCTAACAGATTATATAAGACATTACCTCGGGAATTGTTTGCATGGCATCCAAACAATATGTGATGTGCATTGAAATCTCCCATGATGAGACATGGCTTAGGAGTTTCTAACAATATTTTGTTCAATTTGCTCCTATCAAACCTTGTAGGGTGAGGAGGACAATAAACACACAGAATATATAATTTTCCTGTTGAAGTTTCTATAGATATATACAGATGTTTTGAATCGCTTCATAAAATGAAGTAGTAACAAGACTATATTTTATGGATTGTTTTATTAATATTCCAACACCATTATGTTGATTTATGGAATTTTTATGAATAAAATTAAACGGAATTATGCTATTACTTTTAAGCCATGTCTCATTCAAAAGGCATACATCAATGTTATGCTCAGTTAGAAATGTACTTAAAAGAGCTCTTTTATGCAGCAAGCTTTGTATATTAAATTGTGCTATATGTAGATATGTATCCATAAGATCAAATTAAGTTAGATAATAATATTTCTTTAATTCTCTTATTTGTAATTGGCTCATTATTGTTGCCATTACTTAGAGCAATTAAAGATTTGACTACGCATTTATAATTATTTCATTAGTTATTATTTGCTCGGTATCAAAACTTGGTTTTGATTGAGGTTGTTGTATCGTTTTTGATTGTCGCAAAACATTTTTATTCGTCTTTAAAACTGGAAATTCTTTGGAGTCATTAAGAGTGGGTATACTCACAACAGTGGCATATGATCGATTGAGGTTATGGTATTTCTTTTTCTTTACTTCAATTTTTGCTTGTTTAACAGGGCAGTTTTTTGATATTGCCAAATGGCTTCCGGTGCAATTGATGCATGAAATTATTTCTGTATCACATTCCTTGTATGAGTGTCGTCCTGCACATGAAGAACATATTTGTTCTCCTCTGCAGACTTTTGCCGAGTGGTTGAATTTTAAGCACTTGTAACATTGCACCAGAGGTGGAATGTAATTATGGATTGGGTACCTGAATAATCTGATATAGGCATATTGTGGCAATGAAGTTGCTACAAGCGTTACCGCTACAGTGGATAAAGGAACCAGTTGACCTTCTTCGTTTCGCATAAAACGCTTTATTGATATAACTTCTGCATCACATGTAATGTTTTTGTAGATTTCTTCATTAGACATGCTTACAGGAACATGCCTGATGACTCCAATGGTTTCAGTTAAATGTGCTGGAATAAAGGCTTTGATTTTGTGTTTGCTCAAAAAGCTTTCCATGTGAAGGAAGTTGTTAGCAGGGGCTGGTTTTTTGAATGTTACTCCAACTTTGTAAGCATTTATACGGTGTACTCCGATAATTCCCTTTACATTGTCTGAAAATAAGTTTGTTAGGGTGATTGGGTTTTTGTTCCCAAGTTTTTCTTGTTCCGTCGATTCTACATACACAGCACAATCCCCGCTATGATTTTCAGGGAATACTTAGTCTTTTATATAAAGGTTTTGTGAAAAGTTTATATGAAACGCTTTCACTGAGAGAAGCTTTCACTAATTTCCTTTTTTTGGAGTGATCAACGGGGTCGCCCCCGTCACTGGTGACACTCATGGTCTATTTACAACTTTTTACAATTTATATATACACAAATGCACTATATTTACACAAAAAACTTAAAATTGAAAAAAGCCAAAGTTTTAAAACGCCCGCCTAGTTTGACTTCCCGCCAAAAAGTCCTTCCCGCTGTCCTGTCACACGCCGAGCCAGTGCTGCCAGATGTTTTTGATAAGCGATCGTACGCTATTATGGAAAAATATTGTATTGTATATTAAGGTAAGACAGATTATATTAATAAAATTTTCCACATATTATTATACCAATTTTTTCTGTTTATCAAATTGAGCGTTTCTGTTGCTGGTTCATAATTTTCACAGCACCCGAAAAGTTTAACATGCTGTTTTGGCAGTAATGAACTATTCAAAGTTTTGCTATTGAGTTTGTTGTGGCTCTTTATTTATGGGATGGGAGTACTCGGTGAGCAGCGACGGGCAAATAACATTTTTTTGGTTTATTAAACTTCCTCTAAGGATTGATTGATTGATTTGACATCATGCATGACTGACGTGAAGTAAAAGACATTGACAGACAATAACAATTACAAGATGACAGCCGAGTTTTCTAGGACCACCGTTTCAAAACTATTTTGTATAGGCACAGAATCGGTCATTCAAAATCTTAAAAAAATCGTACAAATTATGTACACCTTCGGTGATTCGATCGTACATTAGTAAAGCGGGGAAAAAATCGTATGAATACGATTTAAATCGTACATCTGGCAACGCTACGCCGAGCTGTCACAGGCTGTCACCCTTCACCCAGGCCGTCCTAGGCCCAACCACTCCAACCAGCCACCCCTCAGAGAAATCACAAGTATAGAGAATTCGTATTTTATTGAACATTTACAATATATCTGATCATGTTCTTATTGACTACGCAACGAGAGAGACAGAGAAGGAGGTAAACAATCTGCCCTCACTTGAAATGTCAATGAAGCCGAGTATGCTATAGAATCACTAGTTATGTATGATTATTATAGTGATGTGACAAAGTTTATCGGTTTATGAATCGGAACTATCGGTTTTTTTTAATTTCAATCAATGTAGCTTGGCCGAATTACAGGCGTAAATTAGTAATATCACTCAAAACTTCTAGAGAGTACGTGATAGTAATAGATTTTCGTAATAATAGTAACGATAAACAAACTCGTAGACCAGGCAGCACTTTCTTGCGATCAAAACTAAGGTGTTTCCCAGTGGACAGATTCGTGGTTAGACTAGTCAGACCAACGGATATTTTTGTTCCTAGTAATCTAACCACCAATCTGAGTGTTTCCCAGGAAACATTCATAATGAATGTGTAAACGAAAATGTAGTATACGCCTACTGACTATTGCTTATGAGCTCGGCATATTCCCATACCACACCCAAAATGATGTATTTAATTAAGTAGTCAAGCTATTTTTAACGATTCCTAGCTATGGCTGTTTGTGGGACACGCTCAGGATACCAAAATAAAATTAAGCAGGATATTCAAATAAAAACTACATTAAATAAAAATATTGATATTAATTTATTGTCCCTTTGATAAATTATATGTCTACATATAACTCCTTCTAAGTATTGTCCTTGTTTTGACAACATTGTTTTGTTTTGTATTGCTATTATTTTTTTTACAACTTTTTGTCTCACTTATTTCGTAGCAAACAGAAATTATGAAACTTAATGTAGAATTTCTTTCTCGGCAATAGATTTATATCATCTAAAATAAGACAATCTTCTGAGCAGTTAATAAATGAACCTACAAGATTAACAAATTAACGTACCGATTTAAAGTAAGCAGGATAACCATCAAATTTTGTAGACACAGCGTCAGTACTCAAGATCTTCCTTTTCGACCCTTTAATATAACATTCAGATGTAAAATGATTTGAGCAGAGACGGGAATACTTAGTGGGTTCCCAATTTATCGTGCCTCAAAACTTTTATCCAAATCTTCCTTATATTGTCATCTACAGGAAAGCTGTAAAATATATTTAAATAGTTACCAGGAATATATGTATTATAAGAACTTTAATAGTAGCATAGATCCATAATATACTGAAAACATAAATATAGTTTTTACTTTTGTGTGAAATTGGCACATAATTTTTAGTTATACTTAAAATACCTACATATTATTCAAAACAATCTCTTACAATATAGTGGTGCTGCACAAGGTATATTTTAAGAAACTAAGACCGCAAGTGTTATAAAAACGAATCGGTAATAATGAACGATTGTGCGTCATGGCACATCACTATAATTCAACAACAAAATTACTTTCTAAAATTTACAAGAATTTTGAGATAGGATAGACATTATTATGTTATTGTATCAGTCTCAAAACAATGAATTTAAACATATTCGAATATTTCATGGAAATTTTGAGTGGTTCCACAGAAAATCCAAAAAAACTCTTACCTGTGAAATGTTCCACGTCGATTTTCTTCACTTTTCTTTGAGCTATGGCTGTTAGGCTGTTACAGCCATAAGGTACACAAGCAATCACAACAAAATTGTTTCAAATTATCATACAACAAAGTATTTCACACCAGAACAAGAAATAATCACAATATTCGAAAATGCAGAGAGTCACCAGCTGGTCACTTTGGCAACTAAAATGTGGCTTCACATCGTCTAAGACGATAGTTGCTGTAAGATTACGTCTCTTTCTATCTGACGTCAAACCTATGTAAGATAAAGCAGAAGCAACTATATGTTTGATGGTTCAAATTAATAATGCTTGTGCTTGAGCCAGCCACTCGCAAGGCGTGTAGCCGCGCGTATATAACGAACTCACAGGCAGCGGGGGCAGAAATGATATGAGATCGAACACGATTCTGACTGAATCATCGTATCTGCAAATGTCTTGATTTTGATTTGTTGTAGTTTTCATCACGCCATCAGTAATAACAACCACACATGGCACACGGCATCAACAACGCGAATTACGACAGTAGGTAACTCGATCACAATCTTTTTTTGTGTACCTGTTGGGCCGCACGTCCCATATCTTATACCTTTAAACGAGCAATTCTTGTATATATGTATAATCTGAATCTCGGAAACGGCTTCAACGATTTTCATGAAATTTAGTATGCAGGGGTTTCGGGGGGCGATAAATCGATCTAGCTAGGTTTCATTTTAAGAAAACGTCGTTTTATCCTTGTTTTTAGCCGAGCAAAGCTCGGTCAACCAGGTACTATTGAGTGATTTGTGAAAGAACTCAAAGAACTGTGTTAGGACTCGAACATTCAACAACAGCTGATGGCGCTGTGTGAAATGCCCCTTGATATTTATTTATTCATCACACGTGAAGAAATTTTTTGTAATTATATTCTTTCACTAAGGAAGACAACCGCAGTGTACTTATTGTACAGGGTTCCATGTACTACTACTAATATAAGGCTATTAATTCTATAACCTTAATGTTATGACTGAATATCTATATTTATATAAACAGGTTTTAAGAGATAAGTAAATAAGGTTATGTCATTTATTTGTTATTATTCTGTTTTTATCTTGGGGTTATAACGTTCATACAGATACGTAATCTTATGTATCTTATATTCTGATCTTAAAATATATTGTGTAATGATAATATATGAATTCTTGACAGAAAGATAGTTTTGACTTTTAGAAATAGTAATTTTATGATACAAATTTGAAATTTAAAAATAACTTTGACTTTTAAAAATAGTAAATTTATGATAAAAATATGACATTTAAAAATAACTTAAACTTTGACTTTTAGAAACAGTAAAATTATGATAAATATAATTATGACATTTAAAAATAACTTAAACTTTGACTTTTATAAATAGTAATTATATGATATTAAAAAATAACTTAAATTTGACTTTTAAAAATAGTAAATTTATGATAAATATATGACATTTATAAATTAATACCATATACTACTTTGTACTAAACATTAAAATTATAGATTTGATTTATTTATAATGTAATACTTTGTATGTATAACATCTTGTACTATACTCATGGAAGCAATAAAAAATAACAATAAACATCTTCAATCAAACTTCCTGAAAACTACTTAGGTATTTGGAATAGTTTACAAAGTATCAATAGCAAATAGAACGCTGCGCCTCACTAAAGTTTAAAAACTCACAACAAAATAATGTTTTATTTTGTGTGTATGAATGTATGTACATCTCTGTATTTGAATCATACACAGACGTAAATATTTATAATACAAATAAATACATATTGTACTATGGAAACTAACGTGGTTTTGACACATTAACATACAGATACATAGTACGTATTATATATTTACTCTACAATAACTATACGTAGATATAAACTTTCAGTATATCGATGCGATAGAGATCGGAGCCGTTCTACTCATTTCATTTGTTATATGAGGGGAGTGAATATAAAATGGAACTAATGTGTACTCGCAGGAGCCGTGCAACAACTTTGAGAACCACAATCTTTGATGCTAGGTGTTTGCGGGGCGGCCGAGAGGTAGCGCTAGTTTTCATAAATCTATAAAGTTGCTATGGTTCGCTCTACGAGTACTACTACTATTATTCTTGGCGCTTCCGGTGGCCGGCGGTCCCGGCGGACCTACAGTCAGTTCAGTTCGTTTGCGGGCGCGCACCACCGCGAGCGGAGCCATGGCGAGCGTCAGCCAGAGTCCGCGGGCCGCCACCGAGCCCGGCGCGGAGCCCGATGCCGGCGCCGACGTCACGGTGCGCGCCGCCACGCGGGACGACATGCGCGCCGTGCACGCCATGATACAAGTGTGTTACGATACTTGCTGTGCGGCGCTAGCGACTGGGCCTCTTCGGGGCTTCGGCGTCCAAGGACGCGTTTCTACTTTCGTATAACGCAGCGAGCGGCTACTTAGGGCCGGCGCTCAGTGACGGCACGGCACGGCGTGTCATGGCAAAGGATTTTATTACTAATCGAGTTATTTTGAATCTTATTTCAATGAGTTTAGAATTCATTTTACTTTATTTCGATACCACGATGCCGCGGTATGACGCGACGTGCCGCGGGATGCTGCGGCATGACGCGACGCGCCGCGGGATGCTGCGGCATGACGCGACGCGCCGTTGATGCCAGAGTGCCTGGGCTTTCAGCAGGATGCCACGGCATGCCACGGGACGCCACGGAACGCCGCAGGATGCCGCAGCACAACCTGCTGTGTCATGCCGTGCCACGCCGTCTGTGAGCGCCTTAGGGACTTGAAGGAATATGTTGAACGACTCTTAGATAAGCATTAGTCAGTTTTATTCGCTCACTTTGCTCAGTCTAGTCAGTCTCACCCAAACTACCTAATATGTATAGAGACGACAACTTAGCACTCGCCGTGCGGGCGCCGCGCCGGCCGCCGGGCCCACCACGTTGCAGGGACAGGAACCCGCACAGTGCACGAGGGCCGCGACCCGGGAGTAGGTTTAGGGGCCCCTTTCAATACGTGTTAACGCTGACCTCTGCCCGTGCACCTATCCTTCTCCGACCGAAGTTGCACGACGGCTGACGACGTTGCGCGACAGTGACTGGGGGATCCCAGGATACAGGCCGGTCCGAGTTTGGGCCTCCGACGATGCGTCTCATCAGCCAAGACATAATGTATCCGGTGTGTTGCAGGAGCTGGCCGAGTACGAGGGAGTGCCGGAGGGGCCGCAGCTCTCCGAGGAAGGTGAGGCCGCGCCGCGCCGCGAGTGCGGGCGGCCGGGCGCGCGCTCTCCACGCATGCTCGTGTCCACAGACCTGATCGCGGACGGGTTCGAGGCGCAGCCGGCGTGGTTCTTCGCGCTGGTGGCGGAGCGGCGCGGCGTCGTCGTCGGGTACGCGCTCTGCAACCGTGCCTACTCGAGCTGGACCCGGCGCGCGTTCTACCTGGAGGACCTGTACGTGCGCCCGGGAGCGCGGCGCGCGCGCGTCGGCCGCCAGCTGCTGCGCCACGTGTGCCAGGTGCGTGTCGCGCCCGCGCCGCCGCCCCGCCGCCCCGTCGCCCCCGCGCCGCTCACCGGCCGCGTGTTGCAGATGGCGGTCGCGGAGCGAGTGACACGCGTGGACTGGCACGTGCTGGAGAGCAACGCACCGGCGCGCGCCTTCTACGCGGGGCTCGGCGCGCGCGACCTGCGCGCCTCCGAGGGCCGCACCGCCATGCGCCTCGACGAGCCGCACATCGCGCGCCTCGCCGCCGAGCGGGAGCCGGCCGCCGCCGAGCGGTAGCCGGCCGCCGGGAGCCGCCGCCGCGCCGCGCCGCGTACCGCGCGCCGCTGCGAGCTCGGGGCACTTCAATTTAATCTAGTTAGCACGAGTGAAAACTTATTTAGCTTTTGTGTTATCGTTTGTCGCCCGTTTATTTAATTGATTAGCAGCTGTTCGTTATACATGTAAAATTAAATAAATAAAACAATTAATACGTAAACCTAGTAACCGACTTCAACGAGAGAGTTTTGCCGTCGGCCCCCGCGTTGAGATTGTTATAAGGCGCTCAAGAAAAAGCTACACGACTGCATATCGTATGCGCACGCAATAAGGTCGCAGTCGCGTAGCCTTATCGTGAGCGCCATTGAACAACAGGAATCGCAATTGAATGCTCACAGTGCGGGGGTATAATATATTTACTAGACATTGTTCAAAAATATACTTACTTAAATATATTTACCTAGGCAGACGCCAACAACAGACGGAACAAGGAAAACCAATTTTAAAAGTGAAGCCAACGGAAGAATTCATTAGGGCTGGGCAGCATTCGGAAAACTACGTCGAGTCTTCTCGCCATCCACCCCACAGTCTCGAGACAAAAGGCTATCTACCTGCCATGACCTATGAAGCCGAAACGTGGACACTCACAGCGGGAATGGTCCGTAAGTTCAAAGTTGCTCCGCGAGCTAACTGGCTAGCTGGAAAGAGCTATGCTTGGTATTTCTCTGAGGGATCGTATCCAGAACGAATCCAGTAATTCGCCAGAGAACTAAAGTCACAGACGTAGCTCGGCGTATTAGCAAGCTGAAGTGGCAATGGGCCGGTCATATTTGCCGCAGAACCGATAACAGCTGGGGTAGACGTGTTTTAGAGTGGGAACCGCGAAATGGCAAACGTAGCGTAGGACGCCCTGAGACTCGATGGAGTGACGATATAAGTAGGACAGCTGGCGGTGGAAGGAAGCGAAAAGCCGAAGATCGGGCCGAGTGGCATGTCTTGGGAGAGGCCTATGTCCAGCAGTGGACTTCGATAGGCTGATGATGATGATGATGGTGCGGGGGTAGGTTCTTCGATTCCATCCCCGCTTTAGCGCAGCCCCACCGAAGAGTCGTGGCCGGCCGCTTACAATCCTCAGATCCTCAGTCATTGAGCTAAAGTATTATTATAATAATATCTCAATGGACTACGTGTACCTTTTTTTATGTACATACATACTCTGAGTTAGAATCGAGATGTAGATACACTAGGTACTTGATAGGTTTGGTTTTTTTAAATCAACGTACTTATTCTGTTATTTCGCCCCAAAAATCCACACTCTAAGGACACTCGGGTCATTGAGACGACTCTAACGATACCTTAATTGTCGTAATCCATTCGGCCGTTTGGAAGATACGACAAGCTAAGACGAAGATACGAAGATACACGTGTGCAGCTTATGTGAATCACGTACATTTTGAATATTTCATTTCAGCGATTAGCGTTGTCGAATATATCGAATGTAAAGCCGACTTTATGGCTCACGCTACACTCGGCCAAGCGCACGCCATCTAGAGGCCCCGAGTCGAACTTGCCGAGTAGCACGACATGCGACGTGGCGTTTTCAATTACAACCGTCGGTCGGTAATAGATGGCGCGTCAACAATCAGAAGTCCCCCCCTCCCCCCTCTACTCCGACATTGGTTTTTGAAGTCGTAGTTTTATTTTTTTGTTGTTTAGGGGGCTCACGGGGGTGCACGGCACACGTCGAGTGCCTACCTGTACCCTTACCATGAGTTTTTACCGTACGTACTCGCTAGCGATTGCGTAAAAGATTTCTATGGTAAATGTGTACAGCGCCATTAGCGGTCACCTAGAGAACTAAAATCGGTAGCATGAGTTCACTAAGTGAAAAACCTATCGAAATCTAATCGCTAGCGACTAACGTTTTTTAGCCACCGCTATAGAATTCGGTACCATGAGTCACAAATTTGACAGATGCTATCGAGTAATACCGTTTCGATAGTAGTTAAGTAACTCACTAGCTAAATGAAGCGTGAATACTTTTCGATCCTATAGTTTTTATTAAATTTTGAGTGTTATTTCGTCGAAATAATGTCGTCAAGAAGTTATTTAGCGTGTAATATGATAGAGACGGCTGCATATGAAGACGAACGACGCGAATAAAGGAATTTTACAATTTTATAAAGGTTATAAAACTCACTAAGGAAGCTTGAGGATTTGTACGATTTGTTACGTGATTATACGGAATTAAAATCCACACAAAGAGTCTCATTGGAAGCAAAGCTAGATACTTACCTATATTACTTATGGAAGTTTGATTTTAGCTATAAATCATATTATGCAGGTTTTATGTGTATATAAATAATGAATAAATTTGTGGAGAAACAAAACTACGAATGTCGGGCGGGAGCGCGGAAAGAGTCGTGTCGCCCCATTGTATTTTTTCCAAAACTAGTGTTTATTCGTGTGTTTATGTATAAAAATATTGGTATTTTATTCATAAAGTGCTGAATTATAAGCGCGAGTATGGGAAAGTGATATAATATGGTGAAACATGACTTTTTGTGTTGCTTCCAAAACTCCATCGAAGCTCATAATAAATTCGCCACTACTTTCTACTACTTACTAAGGCATGACTGAATTTGACTGGCACGGATTGGACTTGACCAAGACTAGACTTTTGACTATAAAGATAAAGAAACTGAAAACTGCACACAAAATACAGAAACATTGAAACTGGCAGAATCCACAGAGTGCGATGCCAAGAAGAAAAAAAAAATAACGAATGTCAACACAATACGAATGAAGGCGACTGACGGCGACACATTCGACTTTGACAGAATATATCCTATACATTTAAAAATCGCTAACGTTTTAGACTTATGTACTCCTACAATGACACTTTTAATTAGCAGGGTTATTTCAAAATCTAAGATTTTTTTTGGAATATATAGCTTACTCTGTCTTTACAGTATAGTTAGAAAGAAGCAGCTATAATTAGTGTGAAGTTGGGAACGTTACTAAGTGTATACCAATATGACGACATGAAAACTACTCGATGCATCGAGTAAACGCTAATGAATACGTAAACGCTCACGTAACTCATGGTACGAGTTTAATCGAAAACTATTCGATGCTCGTTTATTCTTCGATAGCAACTCATGGTAAGGGTACTGTACCCTTACCATGAGTTGCTATCGAAAACTTACTTCAGTCGCTAGCGAATAAACGAGCATCGAATAGTTTTCGATTAAACTCGTACCATGAGTTACGTGAGCGTTTACGTACTCGTTAGCGTTTACTCGATACATCGAGTAGTTTTCATGTCGTCATATTGGTATACACTTAGTAACGTTCCCAACTTCACACTAATTATAGCTGCCTCTTTCTAACTATACTGTAAAGACAGAGTAAGCTATATATTCCAAAAAAAATCTTAGATTTTGAAATAACCCTGCTAATTAAAAGTGTCATTGTAGGAGTACATAAGTCTAAAACGTTAGCGATTTTTAAATGTATAGGATATATTCTGTCAAAGTCGAATGTGTCGCCGTCAGTCGCCTTCATTCGTATTGTGTTGACATTCGTTATTTTTTTTTCTTCTTGGCATCGCACTCTGTGCATTCTGCCAGTTTCAATGTTTCTGTATTTTGTGTGCAGTTTTCAGTTTTCAGATTCTTTATCTTTATAGTCAAAAGTCTAGTCTTGGTCAAGTCCAATCCGTGCCAGTCAAATTCAGTCATGCCTTAGTAAGTAGTAGAAAGTAGTGGCGACTTTATTATGAGCTTCGATGGAGTTTTGGAAGCAACACAAAAAGTCATGTTTCACCATATTATATCACTTTCCCATACTCGCGCTTATAATTCAGCACTTTATGAATAAAATACCAATATTTTTATACATAAACACACGAATAAACACTAGTTTTGGAAAAAATACAATGGGGCGACACGACTCTTTCCGCGCTCCCGCCCGACATTCGTAGTTTTGTTTCTCCACAAATTTATTCATTATTTATATACACATAAAACCTGCATAATATGATTTATAGCTAAAATCAAACTTCCATAAGTAATATAGGTAAGTATCTAGCTTTGCTTCCAATGAGACTCTTTGTGTGGATTTTAATTCCGTATAATCACGTAACAAATCGTACAAATCCTCAAGCTTCCTTAGTGAGTTTTATAACCTTTATAAAATTGTAAAATTCCTTTATTCGCGTCGTTCGTCTTCATATGCAGCCGTCTCTATCATATTACACGCTAAATAACTTCTTGACGACATTATTTCGACGAAATAACACTCAAAATGTAATAAAAACTATAGGATCGAAATGTATTGACGCTTCATTTAGCTAGTGAGTAACTTAACTACTATAGATAGAAACGGTATTACTCGATAGCATCTGTCAAATTTGTGGCTCATGGTACCGAATCAGCGTCTGCAGAAGGGTGCGTCGTGGCCACGCTGCCTCGCTATAACACATTATTGTCTCAAAATTAAAATTATTGGTGAACAAATCAAATTATTGAATTCGATTGTGTTGCAATTTTCTATATAGCTACGTGTTAGTAAGACTCAGTACGATTACGAGATGTAGAAAGAGAGAAGAGTACTTATAAGTAATACATAATATTTATATTAATTCATATTCGTGCGATCTATTCCTGAGTTATTCCCAAAGAAAAAGAAGAACTTATATAAACAACTACAAATTTTATCAAGTTATAATATTAAATTTCAACGAGCAAAACCAGAAAAAGATATCCTGTAGATTTTATCGGTTATATTATACTGCCTTTTTCTTATCAATTAAAATTCAAGTTTTTAAAATAATGAGACGAATTCGTTTTCCTAGTGGTAAGAAATAACGCATACGTCCATGACCATTGCACATAACTTTGAATAACAAAACAAAGATCAGGGTATCGCTGCTTTGGCGCTCAATATTTTGAGAAATTCGATGGTTGTCTCTACAGCCCTGTAATTTTGCTAGCTGCAGTATCCTACTAACTGGAACACAGTAATGTTTACACACTACTGCTTGGCGGTAGAATATCTGGTGCCACGGTGGTACCTACTCAGACGACCTCATGCTAAATAGATCTAACACCAAGTACAGCAATTTTTACCTTTAGTCCCGTGTGCGTGGTGATAGAATGCCTCGCCTTTTTGATTTCGCTGTCAAACTTCACAGTGGTCAAGTGGGGAGTCTATCAATGAGTCTATCAATGGGGATTGATAGCTCCGGGCGCTGACATCGAAAGGGCTTTAGATGTTACCATGTTGTTGCTACATAGTACAGACAGAGATCATAAATATATTCAACTCTATTGCGCTTACATAGTGTTCCGTATTGAACGGCACAGGACATAGCATCGAGAGCAACGTAGCAAGCATGATTTACCTTTGTTACATTACAAATCTATGATACTACGTCCTATCGTAGACAAAGAAAGCAATGGACAAATGATTGGCGTAAGAGAAATAACGATGGACGTGGATCTATCGCAATAAGAAACATATTACTTCACACAATATTTGCATGGACCTGAAAAAGGCGGGAGACGAACTAAAAAATCATATTCTTTGTCCGATTTGTCTTATCAGATCTGTTTCAAGTAGTTGTCAATTACATTAGCTGTCTACAGATTGTATGATGTAAAGGCAAGGTATTACTAACGTTATGTTAAGCAATAACTTTAGAAAAGTAGTATTGAGTTGGACTCGAATTATTGTCTTATATGCTTACACCTACATTAAAAAAATCTATCGAGAAATCAATATTTTTATCTACAGCAGGAAGAATTTTATTTATACCGTAATTCCCAGCCTTATAAGATGTGAGTCAACATAATAGTACTTTTCTATGTATACCACAATTACGTCATTAATACGAATGTTTAATAGCGGAAACATTAGCCAAGTCTAGCTACAGTGCAAAGCAAACAAAACATATTTTCTTGGATGTTAGAACAAAATGCGAAGCGGTCGACATACCTTGTCTCTGGTTCCTATATATACATATAGCGGTGGCTAAAAAACGTTAGTCGCTAGCGATTAGATTTCGATAGGTTTTTCACATAGTGAACTCATACTACCGATTTTAGTTCTCTAGGTGACCGCTAATGGCGCTGTACACATTTACCATAGAAATCTTTTACGCCATCGCTAGCGAGTACGTACGTTAAAAACTCATGGTAAGGGTGCTGGTTTGTACGTAACGATTACAGCCGACGATGTTTTCTTGTTTCATACTTTTTAGAGCGTGATGTTTCAGTAGTCGAGTTTTAGTTATTAAACTTATTTTTAATTCAATCTTATCGGAACGAAACGATGGCCGTCGATAGAAATGGCCGCCGGCTGTGGCGACGCGGGGGTGACTCTAGCCGCTAGATGTCGGGTACTACTAAAACGACGCTTAGCTATACGAGCCTGAACTGGGGGCGGTGGTGGTGCGAGCGGCCGCCGCGGACGATCGTTAGCAGACCGGGGGCGCGGCGGCGCGCGGGCGCGGGAGCGCGGCGGCGCGCGGGCGCGGGGGCGCGGCGGCGCGCTGGCGCGGGGGCGACACGGCGGCAGTGCGCGCCGAGCCCGCGCCGCAGCCCTGCGACCGCCCCGCACTCGGCGCCAGCAGCCACACGTGCGCCCGGGCCCGCGGCACCGCGCCGCATGCCGCGCCACACCGGCACGTCTTACGTCATTGTACGCGATGATTACTTTACGTTCGGGGGCAAGCTTTAAAATTTTGTGAAAATCGCAACCGTTTTGGATCGGAATTCACCGATTCCTGAGAACAGAGGTATTGACTGGCGCGTCTCTTTTTGTTGTTGCAAAACGAGGACCCGAATGCCTCTACGGACGCAGAGCTTGAACTTAACTTTACGAATACGCTTACTTAAACTTCGCCCTGAAATGTGCATATTTCTTTTTCCCATGTCAAATTCCGCCAAACGAATGTTTATTTTTCTTTTGCAAAACATATCAAATAAAGCAGTGAACGACTCCACAGCAGATTTTATTTTTCGAAAATATTCATTGCGTTGTAATTTTACTCTCCTAATTAAAGAAGTTATATTACTCCATATATTAATTACTCCATATATTAATGATTTGCCCTATATGTTTATAATTGTCCGATATAGTTTTATTTGCTGATGACACCTAGTTAATTTTCAAAGTCAATAGAAAAGATATACTTAGACCTTACACAGCTCAATAACATTACACCTTATCAGCTGTATCAAAATGGTTTGCCGCCAATAATCCTATGCTTAATTCGTGTAAAACTAAATGTATAAGGTTTTCTCTCCCCAATATTGCTAAGAGGGACACTCATATCTTAGTCGATGGTAAAAGACTTGATCTAGTGGATAAGACAGTCTTTCTCGGCGTAACATTAGATAGTAAAATACAATGGGGTCCTCATATAGAAAAGTTAGCTAGTAAATTGAGTTCCGCTGCCTTCGCGATTAGAAAAATTAGACAAATATCAGATGTGGCTACAGCCAGGTTGGTTTACTTTGCTTATTTCCATAGTTTAATGTCCTACAGTCTACTGCTGTGGGGCTCAGCTGCAGACTTTGAAACTATTTTTATTCTGCAAAAAAGTGCAATTCGCGCAATCTATTGTTTGGGTCCTCGCGAATCACTACGAAATCGATTTAAAGATTTTAAGATATTAACGTTACCGTCACAGTACATTTATGAAAACATTATGTTTGTCCGGAAAAATTTAAATTCATTTGAAATTAATAGTAGCCGCCATAACTTAAATACAAGAAATAAAGATAAAATTGTGACACCTAGATTCAGGTTATCTAAAGCTAATAAGTCTTTTCTCGGGAATTGCGTTAGATTCTATAATAAAATCCCACTTGAGGTAACTAAAATGTCCTATAATAAATTCAAAGATTTTATAAAGCAGAGGTTAATTGACAAAGCCTACTATAAGGTGGCTCTGCACTTGCATCCCCCTGGCTAAGTGACAATTGTAGTTAGCATAATGTATGTATTAATATTTATAACTGTAAATTGTAACCTAATATGAAAAGAAAGATCCACAAAAAAATGCCTTGCTGAGTTTCTTGCCGGAGTCTTCTCAGTTGAAGTGTAATTACGAGCCGGTGGTAGATTCAAACATGTAACTTAACGTTCATAAGTGCCTTACCAGGGCCTAAACTGAATAAATGACTTTTTTTTTTTTTTTTTTTGAGTTCACCCAGGCTCCGAGTCGGTAGTTACGAAGATGGAGAATGAGGCCGCGTCGGATCATTGGTTAAAAGTATCAAATGCTTAAGGTCTACTCGGCTGTAACTCGTGTTGCACTCGGCTGCAACTCATATTACATTGGTCTGCGACTGATGCTGCTCTCTGTTGCAACTTGTGTTGCACTAGGCCGTAGTTCGTGCTGCACTTGGCTACAACACGTGCTGCTCTCGGTTGCAACTTGTGTTGCACTATGCTGCAACTCGTGCTGCACTCGGTTGCAACTCTTGTTGTACTTGGCTGCAACTCGTGTTACACTGGGCTGCAACACGTGCTGCTTTCGGTTGCAACTTGTGTTGCACTAGGCTGCAACTCGTGCTGCACTCGGTTACAACTCGTGTTGCACTTGGCTGCAAATCGTGCTACACTGGGCTGCAACACGTGTTGCATTCGGTTGCAACTCTATACTCAATAGTTTATTGCAACATATGTACAGGTGCAGGACATATAAATATATTACATTTCTATGCCTACACATATGACTCCATTAGGATATGGCAAAAAATTATGATTATTTGAAATTACAGGATATCCTAATTTATTAAATCAAATTAGAATTAGAATATTAATTAGTCACTAAATAATATCAACTTTTCAATGATAATAATATCATCATTGAAAAAATCGTCAAGAGTATAGTGACATTTGGCTATTAGGATAGATTTCAACTGATAATAAAAAGATCTTCCTCTTCTATGTCCTTAAGTGAGTTAGGCAGCTTGTTATAGATTTCTGCAGCCATCGAGTTGGGGCCAGAACTATACATGGCGAGGTGAGCCTCGGGCTCGATGTACCTACTGGGTTCTCGAGTCAGGCTGACGGTCCGTGACTTTTTAAAGAAAGCGGAATACTTTTTTACGCACTCACATATTTCTAGCACATAGATGGAAACCAAAGATAGCTGTAGATAGATGATGATGTAGATGATGATA
This sequence comes from Biston stratarius, assembly GCA_950106695.1. NCBI lineage: Eukaryota > Metazoa > Arthropoda > Insecta > Lepidoptera > Geometridae > Biston > Biston stratarius. The sequence goes on along the minus strand of OX467109.1, from coordinate 15,610,243 downwards.
GATGTAGATATGTTTGTAGCTCTGCGCGCCGCCACATAACTTTGAATTTGATATACGAGTAGTAAGTTTTATGGAATGTAGGTACAGTAATGTCGGGCGCTTTTATGTTGGCGAGAATTCGGATACATTTTTTCTGAGCGAGCAGTAAATAAGTCGGAAGCATTGACACCGTTTCAAAGATAATGAACGGGAGAGGCCCCAGAATAGATCCTCGGGGCACACCAGATGGAATGAATGCATTTAGAGCACATCACTCGAGCCTCTCTCACCTGAGTGACGCGCTGGAATGTAATATTTTTTACTGCCAATACTAAATTTGAGTATTCGCTTCCTAGAAGCTTGTAGAAGACCGTGTAGACACGACCGTGGTCAGGTCAGTTTTCTCGTGTCCCAGCGGTAGATTGATTTGTCATTTTCGGGTAAAGTATTAATAGTGTACCTACCTACCCGCTCGGCACGGCGGAGCGGCGGGTCGCCATCGATCGGGTGCTATTCTTGTCGCAGGGCCGACCCCGTGGCGCCGCTTTGAACCGGTGCAGCCGCGCGAGCGAGCACGGCCGCGCGAGGCATGCGCGCGCCGCTGCTGCTGCTGCTGTCGCTGCTGCCGGCGGGCGCCGCGCCGCCGCGCGTGCTGCTCGTGCTGCGCGCCGCGTGCCGAGCGCGCGGCGCCGCCGCCTTCTCGCCGCCCGCCGCGCTCGCCCGCGCCGCGCGCCTGCTCGCCTACCGCGGTGAGTGTCGCCGCGCGCCGCCGCGCCGCTGCCGCGCCGCCCGTGACCCGCCTTTCCTCCGCTCCCACAGACACGTGCGGCCCGGGCTGGGAGGCGGCGCTGACGCGCGAGGCGCTCGCCGCGCTCGGCGCCGGGGGCGCGCTGGCCGTGGTGGGCTGGCCCGGCGCCGCCGCGTGCGACGCGCTGTCGGCGGCGACGCGGGCGCTGCGCGGGCCGCCGCCACCCGCGTGCGCGCTGGGCAGCGCGCGCGCCGCCGCCGTGGCGCGGCTGGCGGCGCGCCTGCGCTGGCGGCACGCCGTGCTGCCACGCGGGCCCGCGCGCTCCGAGTGCCGCGCCGCGCTGCGCCCGGTGGCGCGTGCCCTCGCCGCCGCCGGCGTGGCGGCGCGCCCGCCCGACTCCGAGCTCGGCTCGCCCGCGGCCGCCGGTGCGTACCGCGCGCCCGCTCGGCAGGGTTCTCCCTCGCGATGGTATCATCGATATTTTTGAGCATAATTTCGCTGCCGCTCGGTTCCAGTCGAGATCCGGTGCGTATCGCGGCGGAGGGGAGTGACCGGCGACGAGGGCGCGCCGGCGAGCGTCGGCGCCGTGCTCCTGCTTCACGTCGAGGAGCCGGCGGAGGAGTCCGACGAGTCGACGTCGCATCGTGATGTCGAACGACGCTCCCCGAGCGCGGCCGGAGAATCCCGTCGATCTGAGCTCGTTATCTCGCGTCGGAGGAGACGCGGTGACGTTCTCGCGGCCGACTCTCTGCTGTCTCGTGTCGACGCGGAGTGGAGCTTCCCGCGGCGCGACCTGTTCCTTCTGAGCGAGGACGACCTCGACGGCGGCGGCGGCGGCGGCGGCGATCGGCGCGACCTCGACCTCCTGTACCGCGAGGCGGCGGCGGCCGTGGAGCGCGCGGCCGCCACGGCCGCCGCGCGCGCCCCGGCCGCCGCGCGCGCCCCGGCCGCCGCCTTCACGTTCCACGTGTACCGACGCGCGGCCACCTGGACTCGCGTCGTTTCCATCCGCACCGCGTCCGAGCCGCCCGCGGAGGACGAGCGCGACTGGCCCACGGAGGCGCACGCGCCGAACGCGACGGACGCGCTCGGGCGGTTCGAGGAAGGACCCCCGGCCGCGGGGGCAGCGGCGGCGGGCGCCGACGGCGCCGCCGCCGCCGCCGCGCTCGCTGCCGGAGCCGGCGTGGCGCTGGCGGCGGCGGCGCTGGCGGCGCGGCGCGCGGTGGCTCGGCGGCGCAGACGCCGGCGCGGAGGAGACGCCGTCCTGGCGCCGGCCGAGTTCTCGTTCCCAGCAGACGAGCGGCGCTGCGTCGGCGACGGCATGGAGACGATGCTCTCGTGCTGGCTGCAGCGGCTGCACGAGTACGGCGGGCCCGACCTCGAGCGGCCCGACCTGCTGCCGGCAGCCCGCGCGCCCTCCGCGCCCTCCTCCACCTGCAGCGTCAACCGCGTCGCGCTCGACCGCCGCGTCCGATACAAGGTGCCGCCGCGCCCGCGTCGCTCCGCCCTAACCTGACCTCGCTAACCTCGCGTCGCGCGTTCCAGGGCGACGCCGTGCACGTGAAGCCCCTGGAGGCGGGCGGCGGGGGTGGCGCGGCGCCCGCCGGCGGCTTCGACCTCAGACGAAAGGCTATCGACGTGCTGCTCCTCATGCAGGGCTTGAGGCACGAGAACCTCAATCCTTTCATAGGTCAGTCGCCGTCGACGCGATTACTGCGAATCGTTTTATAGCGATGAGGCGTCGTACACGAGTCCCGCTCGCACCCCGCAGGCCTCCTGATCGGCGCGGGGGGCGCGGGCGCGGGGGGCGCGGGCGCGGCGCTGGTGTGGGACCACTGCGGGCGCGGTTCCTTGGAGGACGTGCTGAAGGCGGACGACATCAAGCTGGACTGGACGTTCCGCCTGTCGCTGCTCACCGACCTGGTGAGGGGCATGCGCTACCTGCACGCGTCGCCGCTGCGCGTGCACGGCCGCCTCTCCTCGAGGAACTGTGTGGTGGACTCGCGCTGGGTGCTGCGCCTCACCGACTTCGGGCTGCCGGCGCTGCGGCGCGCGCGGCAGCCGCCCGCGCCGCCCGCGGGCGCGGCCGCCGCGCGCGACCTGCTGTGGACGGCGCCCGAGCTGCTGCGCGACGAGGCGGCGCGCGCGCGCGGCTCGCAGCCCGGCGACGTGTACTCGTTCGCCATCATCATGCAGGAGGTGATCGTGCGCGGCGAGCCTTACTGCATGCTGGCGCTGTCGCCGGAGGGTGAGTGCGCGGGCGCGGCGCCGGCAGGGGGGAGGCGGGGCGTGCGCCCGACCCGCCTCACGGACCGCTCGCGTTGCAGAGATCCTGGAGAAGCTGCGCCGGCCGCCGCCGCTGATCCGGCCGTCGGTGTCGATGGGCGCGGCGCCGCCCGAGGCCGTGAGCGTGATGCGCCAGTGCTGGAGCGAAGCGCCCGACCTGCGGCCCGAGTTCTCGCGCCTGCACGAGCTGTTCCGGCACCTGCACCGCGGCCGGTGCGTCGGCGGCGGCCGCGGACTCGGAGGAGCGTGTACTGGCCTAACCGGTCGAGCTCGGTCGAGGCCGACGTCCGCTCTTTGTGTACTTTTTACTATTTTCGTAACTACTACAAGGCGACGAAGTACACTGAGAAAAGTAGTTCATCTTCGGCCGGTCGGCGGCCGATAGCCAATCTGGCGTTGACGCTTAGAGATGTCACTTTTATTTTCAGTTAATTATTATAGGTATGCGCAATAAGAGCAGCACTAGGTTTTTATTGACGGTCGGTAAAGGGTAAATATTTTATAAATATTACTCACATATGAAATTGGCGTTTTGTACGGGAGGAATATAAAGTCAATTTTTTTTTTGTAAAATATATCTAATTAATCAAAGTATGCACCGTTGTTATCTTAGTACTTTTGCCATCTCATATGTAGTTCATCGATCCCAAGGGGGCGAGAATCAATAAACTCTTTGAAGGCGGTTCGGACTGCCGCATCGGAGTTGAATTTTTTCTTTGTAAGAAGTTGTCCAAATTCCGAAAAAAATGGTAATCTGTTGGAGCAAGGTCCGGGGAGTACGGTGGATGTCGCAGACATTCCAACTGTAGCTCATCTAACTCAGTGGTCGTTTATTGTGCGGTGTGTGGTCTTGCGTCGTCGTGAAGCGGCAGTGGCCTAGAGCGATTGACTCTAGTTCTTCCTTCATGGTTTGCAGTCGCTGACAATAGACATCTGCCGTAATCGTTCGGCCAGATTTTAGAAAGCCGTAGTGAACGACACCGGCGCTAGTCCACCGAACACTCACGAGTAACTTTTTCTGAGTCAATTTTCGTTTAGGGCAGGGTTTGGCCGGGTCTTGTGAAGTATCTCCTATACGACCTACTCGAACAGTGTCGATAATTTGTGGGTTCGGCCGGGTCTTGTGAAGTATCTCCTATACGACCTACTCGAACAGTGTCGATACTTTGTGGGTTCGGCCGGGTCTTGTGAAGTATCTCCTATACGACCTACTTACTCGAACAGTGTCGATACTTTGTGGGTTCGGCCGGGTCTTGTGAAGTATCTCCTATACGACCTACTCGAACAGTGTCGATACTTTGTGGGTTCGGCCGGGTCTTGTGAAGTATCTCCTATACGACCTACTCGAACAGTGTCGATACTTTGTGGGTTCGGCCGGGTCTTGTGAAGTATCTCCTATACGACCTACTCGAACAGTGTCGATACTTTGTGGGTTCGGCCGGGTCTTGTGAAGTATCTCCTATACGACCTACTTACTCGAACAGTGTCGATACTTTGTGGGTTCGGCCGGGTCTTGTGAAGTATCTCCTATACGACCTACTCGAACAGTGTCGATACTTTGTGGGTTCGGCCGGGTCTTGTGAAGTATCTCCTATACGACCTACTTACTCGAACAGTGTCGATACTTTGTGGGTTCGGCCGGGTCTTGTGAAGTATCTCCTATACGACCTACTTACTCGAACAGTGTCGATACTTTGTGGGTTCGGCCGGGTCTTGTGAAGTATCTCCTATACGACCTACTTACTCGAACAGTGTCGATACTTTGTGGGTTCGGCCGGGTCTTGTGAAGTATCTCCTATACGACCTACTCGAACAGTGTCATATACCATCATATACAATCCATACCATATTGAAGCTGGTGTTTGACCATATAGAGCTTTAGTTGGACTGTGATTTAACTCATAAGCGGATGCGCAAACAGCTTCACTCCACAATTCTTTGGGTAGTTTTGTTTCTACAAATTTCACTCTTACTTTGTCTAGTATAGTTCTGTTCATCCTTTCAGCCTTGCCATTTTGCTGTGACGTGTAAGGACTTGTATATTTTAATATTATACCTTTTTGTTGGCAATTCTCTTTAAATCTTTTTGACGTGAATTCTCCACCGTTTTCTATTCTTATTATTTTTGTTTTTAGTCCAAATTGTGCTTTAATAAGCTGTATATGTTTCAAAATATTGTGTTCGGCTTCGTTTTTGTTTTTTAACAGATAAATTACTACAAAATGCGAATAGTCATCTATTAAAACTTGAAAATAGCATTCGCCATTAAGAGGAAACAAGTCGTCATTTTCTTCATACAAACGTTTTCCCCATTTTCCTTCCAGGATTTTAATACTAGAGCAATAATTTTTAGATAGGAAGTAGATACTTGCTAGTTTCGTGCCCCTCTGTTTTGATTTTTTGATATATGTTTTTTTTATAAGAGCTAGGAATCTTCAAAAATCTTAAAATTTACCTAGTTTCAACGCTATGTTTCAACGTCCAAATTCCCAATCTCATAGACATAATCTTAAAAAAATAAAACGCACAGGCAAAGAACAAATCCTTCTTATTTACTTGTTAAAAGAAATACTAAAATCGGTCTAAATTTGGAGGAGGAAACAGAGGAATACAAAACCTCGATTTTGCTCATTTTATTTCGGGTTAATGAGCCCGAGGTGCAGTTGTCCCTTTCGCTCAGTATGTACGCGGGTGCTGCGTGTGGCGCGACAGAAATAGCTTGGTGAAATTCCTAATTTTCAAATGTCTCAGTTGACTGCTTTCCTCTTAATTGACATTGGATGAATAGGTCCACACAAGTCTGAGTGTAGAAGATCTCCAATCTCTTTGCTCTCTCGTTTGTTTGCTACAAAGGGTCTTCGTGTACTTTTCCCTTGTATACAACTTTCACATCGCTTGTCTGAAGTTGGTAAGCCTAGAAATCTAAGTCCTTTTCTATTTAAATGACCTAGCCGCTTATGCCACGTATCATCTTCATCTTTTGGGACATTTGCATATTCTTTTGGTGGTATGATATCTATATCAATAGTATATAAATTTTGGTATTTTGTTCCAATAAAGTTTGTATTTCCTTGTCTTATATTCACTCCATTATTCTTAAATATGACTGTGTAGCCTTTCTTTGTTATTTTATCTACTGAAAGTAGATTATGCGTTATGTTTTCTACAATAATCGCTTCAAAATCAATTTTTATATTATTACAATATGCATTTATTATTCCTTTTTTATTTGCTATTAATCCTTTGCCATCAGCAATGGTAACCGTTGGTTCGTCTAAATTTTGGATATTCGTCATGTATTTTACAAGTTTTTCAGTAACCATGTGGTTTGTAGCTCCGCTGTCTAAAATAAATGTTTTGTTATTATCTGTTGATGCTGTCAAAGTAATAAATCCTTTTTGATTATTATCTTTATTTTTTCTAAAATAACCTCTTCCTCTGGAATAACCTCTATTACGAGATCCTCTTCTTTCTACATTCGTTCGTGATCGCGTATAATTGGTATTGTTCAAATTTTCTCTGGAACTTGTAGCTTTAAAAATATTTTGCGTCTCATTTGCATTTTTATTCTTTATTTTTAACTCTTCATCTAACAATCTCGACTTCACAAATTCTAGCGTTATTTCTGTATTTACTGTTTCAATTGCCGTGATGTCATTTTCGTACTCTTCACTGAGCGATAGTAATTGGTGACAGATTTTATCCGAATCATCTAATTTTTTATCTATATTTTCTAATTCAAATACAATTTTATCGTATTTTTGAAAATGTTCATCTAGTGTGTCGTTTTTCTGTAGTTTTAAGCTTAACAATTTCCTTTTTAGAGTCAGTTTTGTGAAAACACTTTTTCTTTGAAATACTGAATCTAATTTTTCGAACATTTCTTTTGCGTATCTACAATCTTGAATTATGGAAAGATGTTTGTCTGTTATACATTGAATAATGATAGCTTTAGCTTTTGAATTATCCATCTTTAATTTTTCATCATTTTTAATATCTTCTATATTTTGTTCAAGTATTTGCAAAACCTGTTGTTACGATGTGTTGATTTATAACTAATAATAAGGAAACAGCGTCTATTTTGGATAATTTTATATTTATAATATTCCTTATGTTCCCCAATTCACTCCCGACGCCGGCCGCGAGTGTAACCAGTCGCCTAAAAATCTCCACGGCCATGCTCTTAGTGTTGTCACACGAAATATTATGCGACTGAACAGTTTTAATTCAATAATGAGTTCTTATTAGATTACGTTATTATACATTAGTTTAGCCAATTACAACACCAATGTTCAATCGAATATAATACAAATAATGCTGTCTCTAACAGTCGGCCTTTCCTGACAATTTCCCGTCTCGGGAAAACCCCAAATACTTAAATAAATTATAAAGTAACAATTATAATTTGCATTTAACAATTTATAATTATCAATCTTATTAAGTTATAACAGTTGACACAATGTAATTAACCACACTTTATTACATCAAGAACTAAACACGTTTTATTATATGCTTATACAATTGTAATGTTACTTATTAACAATAATAAAACTACTGCGCAGGGATAATAGATACTTAATTAATAAACTTAACTTAATTTTCCTTAACTAAATTAATTATTAGATAAATCGTACTCTCTGCCCGAGACCCCTTCTGTTCTCAACAAGTTAGTACAATTATCAAAACTCCTTAGAATCATAAATAATCGAAAAACATTTTACTTGAGGCTTCTCTTCTCAGCCAAGTCTGTAAATTCTCTTAAAATAAATCTTACTTTCTTCTAGTCACATTAAATCATTAACAACCGACCAAATATCTCACCTGAGACCCCTTATATGTTCCCAGTTAAGTTCCTAAGATCGGGTATAAATGACTCAATGTCTCTTTAACTCTTCAATTGTACATGATCCAACAAGTATCTCAACTGAGACCCCTTATCTGTTCTCAGCCAAGTCTGTAAATTATGTTAAAATGTCTTACTTTCTTCTAGTCACATTAAATCATTAATAACCGACCAAATATCTCACCTGAGACCCCTTATATGTCCTCAGTTAAGTTCCTAAGATCGAGTATAAATGACTCAATGTCTCTTTAACTCTTGTACACGATCGACCAAGTATCTCAACTGAGACCCCTTATCTGTTCTCAGCCAAGTTTATAAGGTCGATTAATTAATACTTTCTTTGGTACTCTTAATCTCTTCTAGTCATTAACCATAAATAGTCGATCAAACATCTCTTCTGAGACCCCTTATATGTTCCCAGTCAAGTTCGTAAGATCACCTATAAATGTCTAATTTGTCGTCATTGGTCAAGTCAATCAAGGCTTATCAAAATCATATCATATTTAAATCTCACACATCAACATAATATGTTATCTACTTCAGGTAATTTAATAATAAAATTATTTGCTATTCATATAATGCACTCATTTGCCAACTTTTTACACATTTACTTACAATTATTTTTCAATTTAGTTTATCTTTACAACCATCAAACGCTATTCAGTAAGTGTCATTACCACTATTAGATATTTCATATTCTGTATCAGCTCTACCGAAAACCAACCATGGGTAGATTTTGTCCACCGAAAAATACCAATAAATTTCCTATTTCCTCTTCGAGGCAACGGGGTGTCTTCGATAACGTATCTGTCATTATCTAAAACTTCAGTAACATGATATGGTCCACGAATCTTTGAATCAAAAATCAAAAGTCATTTATTCAGTTTAGGCCCTGGTAAGGCACTTATGAACGTTAAGTTAGATGTTAGAATCTACCACCGGCTCGTAATTACACTTCAACTGAGAAGACTCCGGCAAGAAACTCAGCAAGCCATTTTTTTTTGTGGATCTTTCTTTTCATATTAGGTTACAATTTACAGTAATAAATATTAATACATACATTATGCTTACTACAATTGTCACTTAGCCAGGGGGATGCAAGTGCAGAGAGAAGCTACAACAACCATATATTCCTGTCTTCCACGTAATGAGCCACCTTATAGTAGGCTTTATCAATTAACCTCTGCTTTATAAAATCTTTGAATTTATTATAGGACATTTTAGTTACCTCAAGTGGGATTTTATTATAGAATCTAACGCAATTCCCGAGAAAAGACTTATTAGCTTTAGATAACCTGAATCTAGGTGTCACAATTGTATCTTTATTTCTTGTATTTGAGTTATGGCGGCTACTATTAATTTCAAATGAATTTAAATTTTTCCGGACAAACATAATATTTTCATAAATGTAGTGTCAGTAGTGTGTCAGTGACAGTAACGTTAATATCTTAAAATCTTTAAATCGATTTCGTAGTGATTCGCGAGGACCCAAACAATAGATTGCGCGAATTGCACTTTTTTGCAGAATAAATATAGTTTCAAAGTCTGCAGCTGAGCCCTACAGCAGTAGACTGTAGGACATTAAACTATGGAAATAAGCAAAGTAAACCAACCTGGCTGTAGCCACATCTGTTATTTGTCTAATTTTTCTAATCGCGAAGGCAGCGGAACTCAATTTACTAGCTAACTTTTCTATATGAGGACCCCATTGTATTTTACTATCTAATGTTACGCCGAGAAAGACTGTCTTATCCACTAGATCAAGTCTTTTACCATCGACTAAGATATGAGTGTCCCTCTTAGCAACATTGGGGAGAGAAAACCTTATACATTTAGTTTTACATGAATTAAGCATAAGATTATTGGCGGCAAACCATTTTGATACAGCTGATAAGGTGTTATTGAGCTGTGTAAGGTCTGTATCTTTTCTATTGACTTTGAAAATTAACGAGGTGTCAGCAAATAAAACTATATCGGACAATTCATTTACCATATAGGGCAAATCATTAACATATGCCAAGAACAAGAAAGGGCCTAAGATTGATCCTTGCGGTACGCCCGTTTTTACTAAGGACCCTGGGGACGTAATACCGCTAATACCTACTTTTTGTTGGCGACTCGATAGATAAGATGATATAAGATCAAGTGCCACTCCACGAACTCCATAGTGTTGAAGTTTTAGAACTAGGGTGTGATGATCCACGCAATCGAACGCCTTGGAGAGATCACAAACTACGCCAACCGCATCCTGTGAATTCTCCCAGGCCTCAAAAATATGCTTTAAAAGTTTAGCACCAGCGTCTGACGTTGACCGGCCTTTTGTAAATCCAAACTGGTGATCATGTAAAATCTGATTATTGACAAAATGAGTTAATAATTGATTTAGTATAATTTTCTCAAAGATTTTGCTTAACGCCGGAAGAACAGAGATAGGTCTATAATCGGAAGGATTATTTTTGCACCCAGATTTAAATATTGGAACGATTTTACTATGTTTCATCAAATCGGGGAAGGAACCATTAATAATACATTGATTAAAAATATCTGCTAAAATAGGTGCAATACTAGTTATAATTGAATGTATAATTTTAACTGATAAGCCCCACAGGTCTTCTGTATTTTTTTATATTCAGGGACTTGAAGACACTTAAAATATCACTAGTATCAATAATATCAATAATCTAATTTCGTACTATACCCAGTGGATGAAATATCTCTTTCAACGCGAACCAGTTTTCCTGTACAGTACCTCTTCATAACGTAACTGTTTTTTTATTTCTATTATGTTATTATTATCTTTATCCCACAAAATACTAACTATTCTTTGTAATTCAGGATCGCTTTGTTGTACCGTGGTAATCCAATCAGAAGTGTCAGCATTAATAATTCTTCCTTGAAGCTCATCATTTTCATTTATTATTTTGTGATTCTATGTTTTTTGTACAAGCTGAAGTGTTATGTCCTACTTTAAGAATGTTTCACAGCGTTTGATTGGTTGTTTACATTGATAGAAATTATGTCCTTCTTGTGAACAATTATAACATTTTGTAGTTTTATTATTTTGATTGAAAGGTTTTAAAATTATTTGTCTATTGTCGAAACTGCTTGTTTGATTAGGCTTTTCAAGTTTCGTTGCGACTTTAACATGTCTAAAGAAAACTAACAATTTGTCGGGTTCTGCAAATTGTGCAGCTTTAGCGCTAGTTTTTATGGATCTATCTCCGATTCCAAATAGTATACAATCAATGGCATTCTTGCCTTGAATATTACAGCGGTTAAGTAATACCATTTTTTTCATAAAAATATTCTTCTAAAGATTCCCCAAACTTAGCCCTGCAAGCAAGCATTTCCGTCAACAGCTGGCCGTAGTTTTCGTCACTAGGAAAAGCTAATCTTAATTTTATTTGCCATTCAGACCATGAAAACAGTAAACTAGGTAACCCTTGATACCATTTCTGCGCAAGCCCTGTCAATTTAGGAAGAGCATAATGAATAATTTGTTTCTCTGACCAATTGTAAATTTTAGCACATTCAATAACTTTTATAATCCAGGTGTCAATAGTCTGATTCTTTTTAGAAGGATCAAACTCTGGTATAACATTCAAATTAGGGTAACGTTCATTATTATCGCCTGCATTTATGGTCTGAACAAGTTCCTTTAAAGCTGTGAGTAATACGTTTGTACTATTATCTGCATTTGCTTGTGGTACCTTATTAATCGAGGGTACATCTACCGGTACACTAATACTCTTGTCATCATGGAGGTGCTTTTCACTTGAGTTAGAATAGCGTCTGCTGTGACGAGATTTACTAGATCTATTTATATACCTTTGACTTGCACTAGACTAGCGGCTTCTGCTGCGACGAAGACTAAGTCGTTTTTGGGAAACATTTGATGAAGCCGAATAGTGATTAGAAAGCTCCTTAGGTCGACGTTGTTCACTACGACTGTAATGTCGATTTCTGCGATGATACTCTTTTGACCGCTGTCCACTTTGCGACTCTCTAGACTTGTGCACGGGGGACTCGCCTGCACTGTCTGTAGAATCATCGGACTCCAGAAGCCGTTCTTTCAGAAGAAGTGAAGAAGAAGAAGACTTTCTTTTACTGAAAAGCAAGGTCTCCAAAGTAAAACGTTCAAACACTTCAGTACACAGTTAGTTAAGACTATACTGAAAACTAAACAAATATTTAACTTAACAAAATGTCGCGAAATTCAAACCCTAAGAACCCTGTCCATTTCCCGTTTCAATACACATAAACGACTTCCAACTTATCGTTATGTGTACTATATATGTATGTATGTATGTATGTATGTGTATATTAATAACAGAAATTAATATGTATAAACCAGACTATAGAATTTTTTAAATGCTTAATGAGTGTACAACTCCGCTTCAATTTGCTAATATTAGAGCGTATATACCATTTGTAATATCCACTGTTACTTTTTGGGTAACATTGTTACTTTTTGGGCAATAGCGTTACTTTTGAAAAACAAGGTTATGACAACACTAATTTTACAATGAAAATGCAACCACACGTTTGCATTCTTTAAATGCTGATGATACCTACCATATTAACACTTACTTTTTAATCGAAACCATGTCAGTGTCTCGTGTAATTAATGTTAAAATGTACCTAAATTTTACATAACAAACATATGTACCTTTTCTGGGCGTGCTTTCGACACTAAGTGTGTTTTGCAACACGGTCTTAATGTTATCCCACCTTCGGAACTGTTACGATGTGTTGATTTATAACTAATAATAAGGAAACAGCGTCTATTTTGGATAATTTTATATTTATAATATTCCTTATGTTCCCCAATTCACTCCCGACGCCGGCCGCGAGTGTAACCAGTCGCCTAAAAATCTCCACGGCCATGCTCTTAGTGTTGTCACACGAAATATTATGCGACTGAACAGTTTTAATTCAATAATGAGTTCTTATTAGATTACGTTATTATACATTAGTTTAGCCAATTACAACACCAATGTTCAATCGAATATAATACAAATAATGCTGTCTCTAACACTGTTTTTCTTCTAATAAAGATCTAACTCTAAATTTCCAATTTCCGTAATTTTCTCCTTTGAGTAAAGGTAATATATTCACATTTGGATACATTGTGTACGGAATTTTTAATATTGTTTCAGCTCCTTACCTTATCCAGTTTAATTTGCCCATAACCTTCTGTAGGAACTAGGTTTCGGATAAACAACATTAAATCATATCTTGTAGAAATTAACAGGCTTTATTATTTTATATAATTCATGAATATCATTTTATTTCTCACATGACATTACATACGTGAAAAAACAATTTGATTGAAGCCTTAGCTTCTTTTTTAAAGATTCATATAGAGTTTGTCCAATGAGGTTGTATTCTCACATTTATAAATTTGAATTTGGAATTCTTAACCAAAGAGGAGATATTTCAGATCAAAGTGGTCAGTACGACAAAACGCTAATTTCATATGTAAGGACCTAATAATGAGGTGGCCGGTACGAGCGCCGGTAATGCGGCGTACTGGAACGCACGCGACCAAACTCACGGCAAGGCCCGGACTGCCGGCACCCGAGTTTCCCCGAGATTACGCTAACGTGTGCGTGGCAGTGTGCGCGTACACGGCGTCAAACCGGCAGCGGCCAGTTTCTGTGCGCGCCGCAGGACGCGCGCCGGGGCCGGCCGCAGGCGCCTGACGTTCACTCGACGCTCTGTCTGTTCACAGAAAAGTAAATATTGTCGACTCTATGTTCGAGATGCTAGAGAAGTACAGCAACGACTTGGAGGAGTTGATAAAAGATAGAACGGAACAACTCGACATGGAGAAGAAAAAAACCGAACAGCTACTGAACAGAATGCTCCCGAGGTAAGAGTTTTCGAGTGACGAGAGAGCGCGACCCGAGCGGCGCGCTCTTTCGATAGTGAGAGCCGACGCCTTTCCGTGACCCCGCAACGGTAACCATAACGACTAACGCTTCGAGTAAAAAACAAAGCTGGGCATCGAAGCTACGACTCTCGGTCATCATCGTCATCATCTCGGCCGCAGGGCGTCCACTGCCGGACATAGGCTCGACACGGCATCTCGGTAGCTCCGTTATTCGGCTAACTGTGCAGTACATCCCTTCCAAACTGAACACGTCGCAGTTCGGTGGCGGAGCGCCTGCTGGCCGGCTCTCGCGTGGAGCCCGAGGAGTTCGCCGACGTGTCGATCTACTTCAGCGACATCGTGGGGTTCACGGCGCTGGCGGCGCGCTCCTCGCCCGTGCAGGTGGTGGACCTGCTCAACGACCTGTACACGACGTTCGACGCCGCCATCCAGCGCTACGCCGTGTACAAGGTGGAGACCATCGGCGACGCCTACATGGTGGTGGGCGGGCTGCCGACGCGCGCGCGCGACCACGCGTCCAGCGTGGCCACCATGGCGCTGCACCTGCTGCACCTGGCGGGCCGCTTCCGCGTGCGCCACCTGCCCGACACGCCGCTGCACCTGCGCATCGGCCTGCACTCGGGGCCCTGCTGCGCCGCCGTCGTCGGCCTCACCATGCCGCGCTACTGCCTCTTCGGCGACACTGTCAACACGGCCAGCCGCATGGAGTCCACGGGTGAGTGGACTCCGCGAGGGTCCGCGCCCCGTGCGCCCTCCGCGCCCGCTCACGCGCGCCGCCCCTCCCGCAGGCGCGGCGTGGCGCATCCAGGTGTCGGCGGCGACGGCCGACCGGCTGGAGGCAGCGGGTGGGTTCCGCCTGCGCTCGCGCGGCCTCGTCATGATCAAGGGCAAGGGCGCCATGCACACCTACTGGCTGCTCGGGAAGGACGGCTTCGACAAGCCGCTGCCGGCGCCGCCGCCGCTGCCGTGAGTACCCGCCCCCCGCGCCCCGCCGCCTCCGTCCGTATATACACGCGGTCGCATCCGGCGCAGGTCCGAGGAAGTCCTCTTCGAGAGCGACGGCGAGAACGACGGCGAGTCTTCGTCGGCAGGCCGGGAGCCAGCGCCGGCCGCCGCCTCGCCGGCCGGCTCCGAGCCGGAAGCGGAGCCCGCGCCCGCGCCGGATCCGAGCGCCGCCCGGCACGACCCAGGTACTGGCTGTTTTACACGTAACGTTAAGTACGATTTAAAAAACTTTTGTTTACTCTTCTTCTCACCGTTCATTTGGCAAAAATACAAAAGTTGACAGAATTACTATAAAACACACTCACGTGGGGACGTCGTACCCGGTGCTAAAAAAGAGCCGTATGATCCGCTATTCTAATAAAGAAATACGGTACCTCACGCAATAAACATTACGAGTCTGGCACGCAGGCGCCGTGGCGCGGCGGCGGCGCTCGGGAGCGGCGTCGGCGGACAGCAGCCCGCCGGGCGCGGGCTCACGCGCCCCGGCGGCGCCGCACGAGCGGTACCGCTGGGCCGGCGGCGCCGGCGCCGCGGCGGGACTGCGCCGCCAGTGGTCGCTGGAGCGCGGCGAGGCGTTGGCTACGGCGGCGGCGGCGCGCGCGCCCGCCGCGCCGCTCGCGCTGCTGACGAGCGCGGCCGTGCGGGCGCCGCCGCCGCGCTACCGCACGCGCCCCGACCCGCCGTAAGCCCCCTCCCCGACCCCTCTGTGCCGCTCGTTCGACAATAATTTTGGTAGTCGAATCTCTCGCACGAGCGGCCCGACCCTCGACCGCTCGTAGAGATCCTTAGGTTAGGTACCCGCCTCCGCCTTCGCGACGCCCCACGCGTGTCGCGAGGCGCTCGTCGCTGCCGGAGCTCGTTGCTGCCGGAGCTCGGCGCTGCCGGACCTCGTTGCTGCCGGAGCTCATCGCTGCCGGACCTCGTTGCTGCCGGAGCTCGTTGCTGCACGGTTCGTTGAGCGCGAACGTAACGTAAATTTATAATTCTGATTGTGATTTCTCGGGTGATTTACGGTTATAGAATTTTTGAAAAATTTAATAAATAAAAATTCTCTTTTACGATAGAACTGGTGTTTTAATGTAATCACATCTGCTCGAAGGTAATTCGATTAGTCGATTCGTCGATCGTCGATTGGAGTAATGGGTATATTATGCTCGCAGTAACCTTGCCATTTGTCGGTAAAAATGTCAACTTCAGGTTCTGAGGACATCGTCATGTCGAGGCGGCGCAGTGATCGGCAAGTTGGAGTGTTCGGTGCGCGGTCCGCGGTGCTCCCCGCACGACTCTGTTCACTACCAAAAATCAGTAGCGGCGCTCCGACGAGGCATTCTGAGGAAAGCATGACACGGTGGTAGGTGTTGTGACTCTACCTCTTCAGGCACTCGGCCAGCTAGCCGGCGCACGAGACGGACGCGCACGCCGCCCTGCGGGCCGACCTCCCGCCGGCACAAAACACAATAGTACAAGAATCACCCCGCAAACACAATTAAACAAATACATTTGTTTTATTTCAATGAATTTTTAAGTTGGCATTATCAAGCCATGAAATAACAGATGACAAAGCATTATTCACGTCACTTTCATAGGTGTCAGTCATTTTGCACGGTATCGTTTGTGACGACACCTCAGAAGGATTCAGAATTTAAACGATTTGTAACCCATATTACACTATTTATTATTCATGTCTTCACTTACACATGAATATTCTTAAAAATCAACTATATTACTAACCTTAAGCACTCAACCGTCCGAGGGCAGGGATGTTAGATGGCCACCGAGAAATCCTTGTACCGAGCTGGCTGAAAGCTGGTATTCGAGACGGGAAACTGGTACGCCTGTGCTCAAGTGTGCTCCGCTCTGACGCTGCCAATTCTGGGAGACAAACTGTGTGGGAAATCGCATCCCAGTAAAAAAAAAAAAATATGTTCATTTCAATTTCGTAGACCGTTAAGAGGGCAGTAATTATCGAACACACGGAAGAAATATCACTTTTAACATTTTTTTTTTTGTAAATTTGTCGATTATTCTATATTGTCAGTGTATTTTTGTCGGTTAACGGCCAATCTTGGTATTTTTGCATACAAGGACTGAGTAGCCTTGGTACATGGTACGTGACACTAAAAACTGGTATGTATACCAAGAAGTTGGTACATCTGACAACACTGTCCGAGGGTACTGTAGTACCCAGATTAAAATTCCGGTCTTACGTCCGTGGTTAAAACAGTACCCAATCGCTCTCGTTTCTAATAATTCAGAAAAGTAGCACCTAGCGAAATACTTTTGAATTAAATCACAATATATATCGATAGTCTATGAAATAGTTTACTAGAAAATACAAAAATGTCATTGTCGAAGTAATTTATTAAAAAGAGTAAATTTTTCGAAACTCTGTTGGTATATGCGCGTGCAAATTTTGGTTTGGCAAATATGTCGTTAGTTTTTTAAATATATTATGTATTTTAACGTTTGTAATATATTTAAATAATGTTGAGCATCTTTGCTGTAGGATTAAGTTAATTTATCACTGTTTGAAGTGGTATATAATTAACGAAATCAACCTCAAAATGGTACGCGCTCGGAAACAATAGTTGGTTAGCGATTTTTTGTCTATTTTTGTGATAATTGCTTTATTTTAGTAAAAATTTGGTAAAATATTAAATAATGTTTCATAAGTATTGTCCTTATTTACTTTTCGAATCGTATTATTAAAAGATTTACAAATATTTTAAGGAAATATCGACGCGTTCCACAGACTTTTCTTCCGTACGACTTCGATATCACACCAACAGAATGTGATGACTATGTCTAAAGATTTGATTAATTTACTTCTTTTAAGAAAATAAAACATAAACATCATAGTACCATTAGAAATGTAGAATCCTCTTCTTTACATTTTAAAGAACATTTAAAAAATAAGGTTGAATTAATAACATTAATCTATAAATAAAAAAAATATTACGTGTTTTTTTATCAAATCCGCATGTTTTACTCAGTTTTTAAGGCTTAAGATTAAAATCCAAGAGTAATTTTAATATAAAGTTTGAATCTGCGTTTTTTGTAGAGTTTTTACATATTTTTTATATTCTGTAGCTACTATAGTTTAGCCATAATCACGGGTTTTGTTGACAAGGTTATGCATAGCAGGCAACGGCGCTCGCGCGCGAAAACGCTGGACGTATGACGGTAAAGTCGATTTGGAGCTCGGACGGCCAAGTGGTTAAGCATGAAGCTATAGGTATATAGCTTCATGTGGTTAAGTCTTGTCCTCACGATGGTTCCCACACAAGTGAAGTTCGTCCAGATGGCCGACCGACATGAAGTTTTATCGAAACCGAATGACAGCTTTTTAGCACTTGACGTTGACATTTGAATTGTGATCTTGACATTTGGGGTAGTATTTAATAATAGTATTATGTTGGAAGAATATTCGCGTAACAGTCGGCCATGCTATAGGAACGAGTCCCATCGTTCTAGCTTACATATTCATTTTAATTTAAAGTTTTACTTCTTACAATTTTATAATAATGTGATAGTATTTCATCGATAACAAATTACAAGTCATATTTCTATTCATATTCACGACAATATTAATAATGTCAAGATTCTATTATCTTGAAATTTTAATTATGAATCCAATAATTATGTCAATCAAACTATAATTAATTATTACTATTTAATAGCTTATTACTTATGTTCCTATCTCAGTAATTTATCTAATTATTATACTTAATTATTATATTTATATTTGTTATATATAATCCATAGTTTGTTTAATTATATTATCCACAGTGCTTCGAATCAATCATGACCGACTTGGTCCTTTGCTGGTCATTAATGATACGAAGGCACCTCACTCGCTTGCTATACTATAGCCAAGCTATGTGACAGTTACTTCCTTCACAGTCACATAGCTCGCTGTGATGCTTCGAGCCACTCATGGGCGACGAGTTCATACGCCATTCCTGCCCGACTCGAAGACACCCTCACTGTTAGCTATGGCTGATAGGTATAAGAGTTACTTCCTTCGCTCCCAACCTACACAACCGCGATGTTTCGAGCCACTCATGGGCGACGAATTCATACGCCATTCCTGCCCGACTCGAAGACACCCCTCACTGAATCACAATATTAATTACAATCAAGATTATTCCGTTGTTCCATTAGTAATCGTGTCTCATTTTTCACTTTAACTAAGTACTTAACCAAAGTTACGAGTCTTTAACCTATCAACATTAATCAATCTTAGTTAAATATTTCCGAATATGAAATTACATTGAATCATCACTCTCATCGTCACTACCTTCGTTTGAAGAACAAGCGGGAGCGTTAAAACTTAACCATGGAAATACTTTGTCAACTGCAACGACCGTTTCGCATCTTGCGCCTTTTCTAGTTAGAGGCGTATCCTCAACAACAAACCTATCAATTGGCAAAACTTTCTTAATGCGATAAGGTCCCTTGCATCTCTGGCCTCTAGTTTCTTCGATTGACCTGGCCCTGTTACTATAGCCCTGGCAATCCTAACTAAGTCACCCTCTGCATATTTAGTACTTTCTTTTCTGTTTTTATTATAACGATTTCTCATCATTTCTTGTCTTTTATTTATCTTGTCACTAGCGTCCTGTCTTATTTGTGTTATTGATTCTTCACCCGCAGTTATGTCACTGGTTACTTCATTAAGTAAGCCCAGAGCCGGGTTGGCTACATTCCTACCGAATAATAATTCAGTCGGAGTTCTTTTTGTAACATCATTAACACTTGTATTAATTCCTAGTTGTAGATCGGGGAGGAGTTCGTCCCACGTGTTTTTGTCTTTATCATGTGTCATTGAGCCAAGTGCAGCTAGAATTGTCCGGTTGTAGCGCTCAACTTGGCCGTTTGCACGAGGTGTAGCAACGGCGTTGAGGATATGCTTTGTATTGTTTTGATATTGTTTGTCCACATGGGACATCTTCTCGCCTGGGCGATATTCAATCTGACAATCGAATTCTAAAAATTGTATCCACCACCTAGATATTCGTGGTATAAGGTCCCTTTTGGTGAAGGTGGAGCGTAAAGCATTACAATCTGTCACTATGGTGAACTTTATTCTGATAAGGTATGAACGGAACTTGCTTAGTGCGCTGATAACGGCCAGTGTTTCGAGCTCAATAGAATGGAGCTTCATTTCGTCTGATTGTGTCTGCCGACTAAAGTAGGCTACGGGCCGCCATGGATTGGAACCCTTCCTTTGAAGTAAAATTCCTGCTAACCCGAACTTACTCGCGTCAATTTCAATAATAGACTGTTCCTCAGTATTTGAGGAATTTGGCTTGCAAGCAAGCCCATTAGTAAGGCATGGCATGTCATAATCTTTTACAAGTTCTTGGTGAGCTGAGCGGTCATAGCCTTTGGAAAATTGGTGTGGTGAGTGTGGCTGTCGAGTAACAGTTTTTCTGAATGATATCATGGGAGTTGAATGAGACGGGGGTTGAATTCTGTTTGATACTGGACGGCTTGCTGTAATGTCGGAAAAGGAACGCACCACAGGCGCATGTAACTTACTCGCTTCGGTATATGAGACACATGACTCAGCCATGGAATGTTTTATACGTTTCTGCCTGTCCAACTCTGGGCAACATTTGCTTGTGGCAAAATGGGACCCTGAGCAGAGACAGCAAGTAGCCTTGTCTTCACTAATGTAACAGGTTTCACCTGTGTGAGCTTGTCCACATTTATAACAACGGGGCTTAGATCTGCATAGTGCCTTTGTGTGTCCAAGCCTTGAACATGAGTAGCACTGAACAGTTGGGAAGATATATAATTCAACCGGTAGAGCATTGTAGCACATGTAAATTCGTGTAGGTAAGACTTGTCCATCAAAAGTCAGAATCACAGTTTGAGATGGCTTCCACATTGGGGAGCCGTCTACAGATGACTTAAAATTTAACCGACTAATTTTTAAAATCTTACCGCATCCAAAAGGCACATTTATATTGTCTAATACTTCTTCTGGAGACCACTCTGCAGGTACTCCCCTAACAATACCCATGCGAGTAAGATTGAAAGTGGGTATGAATGCCTTCCAGTTATTCTTTTTGAGGCTATGATGGCTTAGGAAATTGTTGGCTTTATCAAAGTGCGTGAAAGCAAGGGATATTCGGTTTCGACCATTTTTTTTAAGCTACCATTTACAATACCATCAAAATTTTGCTTTTGCAGAAATTTCCCAAAGGCTAGGGTGCAGAGTCGTATTATCATTCGGATTTACTTGTTCACGTTGAATATGCACAATGTAAGGAGCCGCGTCTGTATTATCATAAGTTACCCTACCTATAGGTGAAGGTTGCGGGCGGGTTGTCTGGTCAATATTTAAATTAATCGGTTTGGGATTGTCAATAGTAGTTTCGGCGGAGTCACAGAGGAGCCACGGCTTCGTCTGCGTTTATTGCAATGGCGACATATTTTAGTAGTACGAGGGCGTTTCAGCTTGCGGTTGGAAGCAGATGAAGTATCTGTTTCCATGCCTGACTCGTTTGATATTGTAACAAAACGCGAAGGCTGAGGAACAGAGCCCCTGGGTCAGGCGGCTCCTCCATAATTAAGTGAGAAATGTATGAAACTTACCGAAAAATGAAAATATACATGAAGTAATAAACTAAGAATAAAAATATATACAAATTACTCCCTCCTGACCACTATTTAAGATATATATCAATTATTTTTAAGTACTAGAAATTCCCGCCTATCAAGTTGGACGTTTCCCGCCAAAAAAAACGACGTTTAGTGTTGATTCTTCTCTTTCTTCTTGGCATCGCACTCTGTGTATTCTGCCAGTTTCAATGTTTCTATATTTTGTGAGTAGTCTTCATTTTTCAGCTTCTTTATCATCTATAGTTACAGTCAAAGTCTAGTCTTGATCAAGTCCAGTCGGTCCCAGTCAAATCAAGTCATGCCTTAGTAAAGTAGTGGCTACTTTACTATAAGCTTCTGGATGGAGTTTTGGAAGCAACACGAAAAGTCATGTTTAACCACATTATATCATTCTCCCACGCTCGCGCTTGTAATTCGGCACTTTATAAATAAAACACCACTATTTTTGTGCATAAAAACTCGAAAAAACACTAGTTTTAGAAAAAAATACAATGGGGCGATACGACGCTCACCGCGTTCCCGCCAAAACCCTCTTAGTGTTGATTGACTTGTTCTTGTCTGCAGTGTGACCAGATTTAGTAGATTTCTACTTTTTTGGTAGATTTTAGGGTCCGTCAAGTTAATGTCTGTAGAAATAAATTATGCAGTATATTTTGGTAGATTTTTGAATTTCGTGGTAAGCAACATTTTTCTTTCGTTTTAGCTCTCGTTCTCGTTTGTGAACGAGGATTCCCACGTTTTACCACGAGTAAAGCCCGCCTCTCTTTGTTGTTTGTTATACTGTATTCAGGTTGTTCTTATTCGTTCGCTTAAAAAAATAAAATATATAAATAATATAAATATTATTAAAAAACGTAGCCAGCTTACTCCATGGAAAAGAAGGGCTGCGACAGAATGATCGTGGCTGCATTGATTTTGTACCAGATAAAGGAATGATAAAATTAATGGATCCCAAAAAGTTGTATAATGGAGCAGGAGATAATAGTGATTCGGAGTAGGCAATGCTCTACAATAATAATTGATAATGTTGATCATTTTCACTGTTTGTTTGTTAATTAATAATGTTGATCATTTTCACTCTGTAGCAGTTAAAATACTAAATTGTCCATTTAATGTTGTAAATTATTACATTAAGTAATTGTATAAAGTTATTGTGTATTTTTATTTAAATTCTTACAAGTTTGGATAATATGTGTAGACAATTTAGTAGATTGCTGCATATTGGTTAGTAGAATTTAGTAGATTTTGTCCATACCGTGAGTAGATTCGTCAAATTAAATCTGGTCACGCTGCTTGTTTGTGCTATAATAATTAATAAACTCTATGCATTGCTTGGTATACGGTGTACGCATAGATAAGACACTATATACCAGGGTGTATGAGGTGACAGGAGGCGGTTTGGTTCGGTTGTGTTTTTTCATTTGGAAAATATCTCTGTTTGTAGTCGTGTAGTTTTTGTGTATATTTCTCATGTAATATAGTTTTTGTGGTATAAAGTTTTGTGTTATAATTGTAGAAATTGGATACTTTAATTGGTAAGTTGATTCATTTTTAGTTTGGCTGATTTTCATTTGTTTTTTTTTTTTTCTAGAAAAGTTTACTTCAATTCTGGGGCTGGATGGACGTAGATAAAGGGGGTGGTTGGCCCCCTGATAACCCTAACCAGTCTCTTTCCTCCCAAGTGGATTGTCATGCGCCTTCTCCGGTAGAATTTGTGTCCATTGCATCTGATTCTTCGTCGGATGTTGTGGTTCCTCTTCCCCATTACAAGGACAATGGCTCAATCGAGTCCATCAAACGTAAAAGACACTCTAAAAAACATATTAAAAAATGCAAGGATGTTGCAGAGTCCCAAGATTCGATTTTACCTCTTGGCCAATCTTCTGTTCCACCTTCCATGCGCCCAGGTTTTTCTCAAACTGTTCAGGGTTCACAGTTAACCGATTCTCTTGCATCTCCGTCAGCTTCTGTATCTCAAACTCCAAGTTTGCCTGCTTATATCCCTTCTGGGAGACAGATTTATAAGGAGACGGATAAGGGGCCGTTTTCTGTCCACGTACAGAAAGTTACCGAATCTGTATCATCTTTTTTACACCCCGTAAATTTTGGCCGGTTTTTAAATTGCAATAACTTTTCTAACATTATAAACGGTAGTGTTCAAAAGATTGGTCGTAATAGAGTGTCATTATCTTTCTCAGACGCGAGCTCTGCAAATGCCTTTGTGATAAATGATGTTCTTAAGAATAACGGTTACAGAGCATTTATTCCATCATTTAGTACTACTCGCCTTGGTTTAGTTAAGGGTATCCCAATGGAATGGTCAGAGGAGGAAATTTTGGAAACCATTTCTGTTCCTATTGAGGGCTGCCCTGTTATTAAAGTTCGTCGATTGAACTACAAAGTTTTTATTGATAATGCTCCAGTTTATAAGCCATCGCAGTCATGCGTTTTAACGTTTGATGGTCAAACTCTCCCTCCAAGGGTATTTTTATGCTATAACTCACTTCCAGTTGAACGATACTATTATCCTACTATGCAGTGCTTTAACTGTTGCCGTTTTGGCCACACAAAAGTCAGCTGCAGGTCTAAACCTCGTTGTTTTAAGTGTGGGGAGGCCCACTCTGGGGATCTATGCGATGTTGAGGAGGGATCTTCTTCTTGTTTGTTATGTTCAGGGCCCCACTTCTCTACCAATAAAAGTTGCCCTGAATTTAATAGACAAAAACAAATTAAAATTACAATGGCAGACCGAAATGTGTCATATGCTGAAGCCTCAAAATTTCACTCTCCCATTAAAGGTAAGAGTTATAGTGATGTAGCTAAATCTAATTTTGTTCCTGTTCATACTCCTGCTAAATCGCCCTCAGCCTCTTATAAAAAAACTGTCTTTTTAAAACCGAGACCCCCTCCCCTTCACAGACAGGGTTATGATCGTGTTGCCCATTCTGCATTAATCAGGGATCCCCCAAGTTCCAGTGGAAATGGGGTTGTATCTGACAACAATAGTGATATTGACTCTGTCTACTCCAGCAATATTTTAGAGCTCATTCGGGCTTTAACTAAGCTGCTTCATGATTCATCTGTACCGTCCAACGTTGCCCAAATTTTGTCTTCCTCTTCTTCTAAATATGTTCTTGATGGCTCCGTCTCGGGGGCTGCAATGGAACTGTCAAAGTCTTTCAAGTAAGAAAACTGATCTTTTATATTTAATTTCTAAATTTAAACCTACTCTTATTGCCATTTCTGAAACATGGCTTCGGCCTAATTCCTTTTTTAAGGTTCCTGGCTATCTTTGTTTCAGAGATGACAAAGCGGACGGGTATGGTGGTGCCGCTATACTTGTCTGTAATTCTGTAAATACTTGTCTTGTTCATTTTCCATCTTCTGTCTTATCTAGTAACTTCTCGATTGTTGCTGTTAAGTTTAAAAACATTACTTTTATTTCATTGTATATTCCTAGACCTTCTTTTGATATATTTCATAAAATTCTCAATGCCTTATCGCTCATTAAAGGTCCTTTTATTATTATGGGTGATTTTAATATCCATCACCCTGTTTGGGGTTGTGAGGCCTCAGACTCTTTGGCTAATCTTGTGTTTAATATCATGGATAATAAGGGTTTGTGTTTACTCAACACTGGTTCTCCTACTCGTCGTACAAAACCGTCTGAACGAATTAGTGCCGTCGACCTTACTTTAGTGTCAGCCAGTTTAGCCCCTTCAATGTCATGGAAAACTTTATCTTCTTGTTTTGGTAGTGATCATTATCCAATCCTTATTGGCCTGCCTTTTTCTAAAGTTGAGCCTACACCATTCAAACCTTTGTTACAGTATAATCTTAACAGTAAGTCTCGCTCTGATGAATGGTCTAAGTATTCTATGTATTTAGAAGAATCTGCCTCTACTCTTCCTGCTATTTCTCTCCATTCTTTGAGTCATTGTCTTGAATCTCTTATAAATTGTATTCATTCGGCTGCAAAACACTCATTTCCCATTAAAATTCATGACGTAAAAAGGCACAGGTCTCCCCCGTGGTGGGATCAAGAGTGCACGATTGCAGTTTCCAAAAGAAAAGATGCTGAAATAAAATACTGTAAAAGCATGACAGTCGAAAATTATGATCATTTGATAAAAGTTTGTGCTGATACTAAACAAATTCTCCAGTTAAAAAAGTCAGAGGGGTGGAAAAATTTCTGCTCAACTATTTCCCCTAATGTTCATTCTACCTTTGTATGGAAATCAATCCGGCTATATCGTGGTTCGTTCAGGGAAACTTCTCCTCCATTCCCTAGTTGCGAGATTTGGTATGAAAAATTTATGGATAGATTAGCTCCCTCATTTGTTCCCAATTTTAGTAATTTTTTGTTATGTAGTTCTTCGGTTCATGATGATAGCTTTACTCCTTTTTCTATGCAGGAATTGCGCATTGTTTTATCTTCTCTTAAAGACTCTTCCCCTGGGCCAGATGGGATTCCTTACTCTTTTTTTGTAAATGCTGGTGACAATATATTAAGTTATTGTCTTAAAATGATAAATCAAATGTTGGATTTAGGATATGTCCCAACTTCACTGAAATCTCAAATTATTATTCCAGTGTTGAAGCCTGGTAAAGACCCTGAAGAAGCCATTAATTACCGTCCAATTGCCATGTCTTCAGTCTTAACGAAGATTGTGGAACACCTGATTAAAAATCGTCTTGAGTGGTTCATTGAGAGTAGGAATATCCTTCCAAACTCTCAGTATGGTTTTCGAAAAGGTAGGGGGACTTTAGATAGTTTGTCAATTCTTGTTACTGATATCAGACTATCTTTTTCTAGGAATGAGTCCCTTGTTGCTGCCTTTGTGGATATATGCTCCGCTTATGACAATGTTGATCTTTCAATTCTTAAAAACAAGATGGAAAGTGTGTCTATTCCTAGAAAGATTATTTATTTTATACTTCTTTTATTTTTGGATCGTTCTGCTCATCTTAGGATTGGGGATGAAATTAAAGCTTCTAGAATTTTGAATAAAGGTCTTCCTCAAGGCTCTGTGTTGAGTCCTCTTCTCTTTAACCTTTACACTTATGATCTAGTTGGCTCTGTTTTACCTTACTGTCGTATTTTGCAATATGCTGATGATTTGGTTTTGTATATTGCTGATCGTAGCATATCAAGTTCAGCTCTTAAATTATCTGAAGCTCTTGTTTCATTAAATACTTGGCTATTCAATAATGGTCTAGATATAGCTCCTCAAAAAAGTTCGGTTGTTTTATTTACAAGAAAACGGTTGAAACCAAGACTTGATATATTTGTTGGTGACGTTAGGATTCCTGTGGTAAATGAAATTAAATTTTTGGGTCTCGTTTTGGACAGTAAGCTTAACTTTTCATCCCATATAAAACATATTTCAGTTAAATGTGAAAAAAATCTTAATATTTTGAGATGTTTGGCTGGTGTCTGGTGGGGTGCTCACCCTTTTTACTTGAGGTTAATTTATAATGCTATTATTCGTAGTGTTATGGATTATGCTTCCTTTTTATATGAACCAGCTTGTAAAAAGGTGCTCAATTCTCTGGATTTAATTCAGGCAAGAGCTTTACGTATTATATTAGGAGCAATGAAGTCAACTCCTAAAAATGCTATGCAGGTGGAAGGCGCTGAGCCTCCTTTGGATTTGAGGCGGCAATATTTATCGGATATGTTCCTGTTTCGTTTGTTTCAGTTTTCTTCACACCCCCTTTTCCCTAAGCTGCAGCTTTTACGCAATTATATGTCTCTGGCTTATTGGAATTGCAAAAAACCTCCTTGTTTGGTTGTGAGCTATATTAAAATTATGAGTCTGAAGTTCCCAACCCATAGAACCCTTAAAATTGCTTTATTTGATTTTGACTATGATTCTATATTATTTGAACCCATTTTACATCTGAATTTGGGTATAGTGAAAGGAGATCCCTTTGCCAATAAACACTTTATTAGAATTAAAGAAAGCACTTGGCCTGACTGGCATTACATTTTCACAGATGCTTCTAAACTATATCAAGGTGGATGCGTTGGTGTTGGGTTATTTCACCAAAATTATGAAATAGTTCAAAAGATTAAGTGTCCTCCTGAAACTTCCGTCTTTGTTGGTGAATGCAGGGGAATTATGGAGGCCATCAATTATGTTTTACTATTTAAACTGAATAAATGTGTTATTTTCTCTGACTCCTTGAGTGCTCTTCAAGCATTCCAGAGTAACCCTTTCAAAAATGGTGCTAGAAACTGGATCATTTTTCAATGTAAAAAGCTTCTGCTGAGATGCTACTCTTTAGGTTATTCTGTTCACATGGCTTGGATTCCTGGTCATAGCAATATTCCTGGTAATGAAAGGGCTGATGTAATTGCAAGGGAGGCGGTTGTCTGTGGCGATAAGGTCCCTTTTAAAAACTATCCTCAGGATCTTTTATTGCTTCCAACTCATTATTTGAAACGTGGGTGGATGAAACGCTGGTCGGTAAGTAGTAAGCGTACAGGTCTTAATTTCTTTAAATATCAACCCGAAATTCTATTGAAACCTTGGTTCTCCAAATTCAAATTCAGCAGAATTGTCATATCCGCAATATCGAGAATGAGATTTGGCCATTGTTCTTGTAATTCTCATCTTAAAAAAATCAAAATAAAGGATTCTTCATTATGTGAATGCGGTTTAGATGAAGAAGACCTTAATCATATTTTCTTTTCTTGTCCTAAGTTCGACCATAGTGTAATATATTCATCTTTATTGTATTATAAATTTCCATTACCTGTCCATATAGATAATATTTTGTGTGATATAAATTCTTTTTCTATTCTTTTAATTTCTGAGTTTATATTTTTAAATAAGATTAAATTATAATTATTTTTTTTCTCTTTCCTTTTTTCCTGTTATCTTTATTTTCCATCTATCTTCATTTGTATTATTTTCTCTCATTCTTGTAATATATTAGCTTTGTTTGTGTTTGTATGTATATATATATAATAAAATTGTGTTTATATAGTATTAAGATATTTTCCTTTTTTTTGTTCTAAATTCAAAATTTTAAACGTCGTTTTAACTTGTCACTGGCAAAAATGTTAAATCAATTGCCATTAAAAAAAAAAAAAAAAAAAAAAAAAAAAATATACCAGGGTGTACGCCCATTGGCATATCCACATCAAATTAATAAAAAAATGTTATAAGTGATAACAAGATAAATAGGTTTTTTTTGTTAAAAATGTTATACAATATTTTGGAACTTTACAGCGGCATCGGAGGCATGCACTGCGCGTGGAAACGTGAGTTTCCTTTCTCATTCTTATTTGCAAAACAATCGGGGTTATTCCCGTCGTGTATTATGGAAAACATCGGTGCTATTTCCATTAAAACATATCGAGTCATCAGTACTACTACCTGACCTCGCCACAACTCTCTTTCAGAATCCGGATTGCCTGGCAAGATATGTGCAGCAGCAGATGTCAACACTGTGGCCAACGAGGTGTACCTGCACAACTTCCCCGGCACTCGACTCATAAACAGAAATATACAATCACTCGCGCCCGCAGAAATAAAAGAATTAAACGTGAACGTAATTCTCATGTCGCCTCCATGTCAGCCTTTCTCGAGAAACGGTAAATACCGAGACGACGGAGACCCCAGAACCGACTCCTTCCTGTATCTGATCGGAATCTTGCGAGAACTAGACAGTATTGAATACATTCTGATGGAAAATGTAAAAGGATTTGAATCATCTACAGTGAGACAGCTGTTCGTACAGAAACTGAGAGACTGCAACTTTGACTACCAAGAGTTCCTCCTCTGTCCCATGTCCATGGGAGTGCCCAATTCTAGGCTGAGATATTACTGCATCGCTCGGAAAAATAATATCACTTGGCAGTTCAAACGAAAAGATGAATTGGTAAATATAAACATAAACTCCCGTGTTAAACCAAAATCGAGGTTACTAAACCGAATTTAAAGAAATAAACGTGCCCCTCTGGTGAAATGACTCGTGATATGATTAAACTATAATTTAAATTCTATCAACTAGGTAGTAGTCGGTCCGGGGTTCAGCCAGAATGCTGTTAGTGACCGACTTGGAGTCCTGTTGTTTCATTTGTCCAGGATAGTTGTTCTAGTTCCGAGCACGCTTCATAGTACTGTGGTATAATATATCGTGTTGCACACACAGGAGTCGTAGATTTTCTCATTAAATAGGAAAACTTATTACATCAAATGTGCCCGGTATGGAATGTTAAGGCTGCTACTTACAGTGCCATGCATGTCTAGAATACTTCAAGGTTAGACAAGTGTGTACTGACATTATTGTTACAGGTAACGAGTCTACCCGAAGATTATGGACTGCCATTCGCTTTGGACTCCATACTGCAGAAAGATGTGCCCGATAAACACTTGGTCCCTGAAAAACTTTTGAAATGGGCAAATGTATTCGATATTTGCTATAGGGATTCCAGTAGGTCCTGTTGCTTTACAAAATCGTATACACACTATGTAGACGGTACTGGATCCATATTCACAGAATTGAGCCCCGAAGATGTAAAGCGATCCTTAGCGAAGGCTAATTCTTTTGAAGTTGGTAGTGAAAGTTTCATCAACGTAGTGAAGGGATTACAGCTGAGATATTTTACCCCTGGAGAAGTGCTGTCCCTCATGTCGTTCCCCAGCACGTACAGCTTTCCGGCGTCCACGACGGTCAAGCAACGCTACAGGTTGCTGGGCAACAGTGTCAATGTTAAGGTCATAAGTGAACTATTAAAAATACTGTTTGTAGAATACATCGTTTATTTCATTCGAATCAATTTTGTGCCTGACGGCCACTCTCTATCACTACACTGACAAATAGTTTCTGTAAAATAACTCGTACTAGGTATGTGAGCGCGAGTAGGAGCCTGCTCTTGCGTGGGACGTCCCTAGAGAGCCGCGCCCGCTAGCGACGCTAGCGGCGCAGCTAGCCTGCGCACTAGATAGACCCGTTGCCGAGCGCCTGCAGGGCTCGTCGTTTCGCGCGATGGTTCAGGACGCGCAGCCGTAGCATCACCGATATGGAAGATGCCGCTCCGATAACAGAAGACCAGACCGCGAACTTCCAATACGCCCTCTCTTCTAGGTGAGCCACTCGATCACAGCTGTAATGTATTCAGAATTAAACCTGTCACCGAAGACGGACAACACAGACTTCGACAGGTGCAGTGCACACCTTGGACCTTGTAACACCCGCTCAGGCGACGAGTTCTATTGTCGAGGCACGATGCAGGTGGAGTCGAAACCTTTCGTTGGAGTTCTTGGAATGTCAACCATGAAGCGGTGTCGCTTTTTACAGCCCCTGGCGTTCCGATTTGGACGGCTTATGCCCTCGATTAGCACATAGGCGTGAAGGTCCAAATGTAAAGAAAACGTTACGGCAAGATCGCTTATAACTTTGAGTGTAGCACCCTCCGGCGTTTCTACTACTACAGAATCATTGCTCGGCGGTGAGTGTATCGCAAGCGGCCGCAGCGCGACGCTTTCCGAACTAAATTTAGCATCGCGCACTATTTCTTTAGTAATTACTCAGGACATTGATGTTCGACAGAGCACACGGCGTTATAGCAGGTTTTATACTTAAAACTTGCGATCAGTTCGAGTTGTAAAATTAAAAAACGGTTCACGCCCTCCAGTGCGTCTGCGTCCCTGATACTCGCCCGTTATTTCTTTCCCAGAAAATATGCGGGTGGAACCTCGGGACGTAGCACAAAACGATCTCCCCTTATCGAGCCGGTCAAACATCGCTTACATGGACTGCCAGAGCTGAAGGACGTGGGTTCGACTGCCACTCGGGACTAACATTCGTGTGATGAATATATATGTATGTGTTTGTGTATGTTTGTCCTATGTGGGTGTTTCATGAATGTAAATATGGCGCCCGCAGTACGCAGGCGCTGCTTAGCCTGGGCCGGATGGAGCTGTGTTATCCAATATTTATTGCTCATTTCATTTTTTCTACACGAGGTTTGAGTTGTTGTGATATAAGTACTGTGTTATGCTACAAATCACAAATTTGGTCGGTGTAAGGGCTTGAAATAGATATGTATATTGTTTTACCTCCTGGTCACGGTTTCACCATTCTCACATCTTAATATTTCCTTGAAACTTGTATGAATGCACACTCCTATACTCTTACTTCGGATCTCGAAATCTACAAAAGTAAACACAATTCACAAAATATGTTTTGCTGACTACACATTTGTAAATAGTGGTATGGATGCATTATTACACAGAAAATGGGTGAGGACTCCATGGGTGTACACTGTACAATGCATACGTGCACATGCACAGTAAGGACTCCTTGGGTGTAAACTGTACAATGCTTACGTGCACATGCACAGTAAGGACTCCTTGGGTGTACACTGTATAATGCTTACGTGCACATGCACAGTAAGGACTCCCTGGGTGAACACTGTACAATGTATACGTGCACATGCACAGTAAGGACTCCTTGGGTGTACACTGTACAATGCATATGTGCATATGAACAGTAGTTGTAGACACTATTGGAAATCCTGACAAATAAATCCCACTAATATTATAAATGTGAAAGTTTGGATGGATGTATGTTTGTTACTCAATCACGCCAGAATGGCTGAACAGATCTGGATAAAATTTGGCATGTAGATACTGGAATAGGCCCTGAAATAAAACATAGGATACTTTTCATCAACATCCATCACCACGCGGATAAAACCGCTAGTTGACCATAAATGGCTAATTTTTAATATAACATTTCAAAAACAACCATAACCATTTTTTAGGGTTACCTTTTGAGGTAAAAAAAGTCAGCACCGATTTTCTCAGGAACGGATGGACCTAGCAAGTTGAAATTTATACCAGACACTGAGGTCTATAGTCCCTATTGGTGTATAAAATCAAGGTCCTGAGTCAACACGATAAAAAGATATGGGCCAATGTAAGTACCAAAATTTACCTTAACTTTATACTTTTTTTTTTTCTGAATTTTCCTTTTACTTGTGCTGTGAGCCGGAAATGCCTTATAGGCTTGGGATCGAAAACTTATATGGTAGTTCCCGTTGACCTAGAATGACGAAATTTGGCAAAAAGCAAGGTCTTACAGCACAAGTAAAGGAAAAATTAAAAAATATGAATGTTAAAGGGTTTCCCCATACATACATTGACGCCAATTAAAATAGTCCTCCGAGTTGTATGGGCGCTCATACAAGAGGACTAGCTTAACTGGCATACAAAAAAAACGATACCAATTTTATTATGGTGGTATAATAGGTAGGTACTGAGCCCTCAGCGAACGAGTTAGACTTGCACTTGACCGGTTTTTTCATATAGTTGAGAGGTTAGGCTTTGCCTACAGCTCATCTGGTGAGAATAGACAGTGTGTTCAATGATGGTAAACACACAAAGTCTAGAACAAAACTGGCAGTCGAGTGAGATTGCTAGAACACACTGTTAGAAGCTCGATGGCAGATTTCCAACTTAAGGGAGGTAGCTAGCCCGCAGAAAACTAGAAAGTACCACCACACTGTATTCCTTTGCTTTTCTTTAATTAATAAAAATTACTTATTAGAAAGTTAATATCGGAAGCCCTAAATTAGGCGCGAGAATGAAACATGTCAGTGGTTTAAGTACCCATGCTTTATTTGCACTCCAATCTATGACTGAAACACTAAGTATTGAAATCACACATGCTAGGAAGATGTCTTGTGCTGTATCGATGTAGGCAGGCCCGCAGGCCCGTAAGCCCGACATTTATAAATGCTACGGCTAAATGTTCGAGAGAAACAAACCCCTAAACCCTGTGTGTAAGAAATGATTATTTACCTGAACAAGGATGGCATTCACTGATAATAGTATAGGACTGGCGCATCCAACAAGTAGAATTGTTTTCGGTTGGGAAGGTTTTGTTTTTCATCCGATGACTGCCAGACAGAGTCTCCGCCAGATGCGATTCTAATATGAGCACTACTACGGTCAGCCTGGAGGAACGGGATCATTTGTCAATATAGAACAAGTACACAACAAGTCCGACAAGCTTTCTCCGTATATATACTTATATACGTAACATACCTTTATTTAATTTGACATGGAAAACTAACAGCTACTTAATAACAGAGTGGTCGCATGACGCATAGTTATAGAATTAAGAAGTGTCCTTGAAATTGTTAGTAACTTACACTCCTAGAAGTACCGTCCCAAGTAACATGCATTTCTTTGAACAGGTCTCAATCATTTTAAGAGTCCAGAGCAAACCAAATAGAAATGTTTAATGACTGATAAATAAAATTGTCCAAAACAAAACCAATTTTTATTTTTTCACCTATGTACATTGACAGTGACATTATTGATAGTCGAATGTTTACAAATTATGTTCTCTGTGCACAACTGCACACATATTTATTTGGTTTTAGTTTGTTAGTTGCTGAGGTTAGTTGCAAGAACTCATAGCTATATAGATATTATATTAATCATCATGATATTTTGTATAAAATAAATAATCGTATTTATAAGTGGCGATAGCTAAGCAGCATGGTATTGGTTCTGAACAATAAATGAACTCGACATGAAATATTATCCAGTAATTTTCAGTAGTTCACTACTGTAGGTACACACAACAAATAAAAAGTGTATATTAACAAATCATTACAGATGATCTACATCATGACACATCTGCACAAATTAATTCAATATAAACTTTGTTAAATTAATTTGACAAGTTTATATTTTTTTCTAAAGAAGGGTTGGCAACACCGGCTGGTGGCGCGGCACCCAGCGTTGCCAATTTGTGAGGAATTCCCCAGATTGCGGGGAATTCTAACTCGATTGGGGATTGGATCTGTGCGGGGAAAACATGGGGAACTACATTTATACCGGTAAATGACGCTTCGGACGATTTATTATTAGTATGAAACTATAGTCGATTTCATCAGTCCATTATAACGTATGTTACCGATAATTTTTTCAATATCGGAGATCCCTAGTTTGTGTATTGTTAAAAGGACACCACTAATCAGGGAAATCCCTTATCTCGAAACTAGCAATGATTACACTATTATCTACTCAACTTGTCCGTGGGGAGTACAGTCCCCAAAACGAAAAATGCGTCACCTGTCCACGGGGAGTACAGTCCCCAGTACAAAACAATAGGACTTCGCTCAACAAAAACGCCCACTGTTTAAAACCCTGCTCATATTAGTTCAAGACAAAAATACTAGATGGCTCTGATTGAAACACTTTATCTGTGGAAGTATTCTTTATATATGCGACTTATATTGAAAAAAAAAAAATGTGAAGTGGTTCGTTCTGTGGTGTGTTGTGGTTTTGTGAGTGCTCTTGTAAACAAACATCTGGTGAGCTTTTGTATACGTTATTTCTAATGTTATTGTATATGAAATGAATCGTTGAGATGTTTACTATACTGATTATGTACGATTACGATAATTCCAAACCTTTTTCATTGTATAATCTAGCCGAGAAAATAGGGCCTCATCACGTGATCGTCGTTTAGATTTTGTTGAGTTGTTTACTATTATTGTTTACATATGTTTTTGTAAAATAAACTCTTATTTTCATGCTTTATAAATTATTTGAGTAATTTACTTTTAACTGAATTAAATTCTCCATTGTTTTAGCTTTCTGTAGGTATTTTTTATGCCCATATAGCTAAAATACATCTTTAGTAATAAATGTTTTTGCAACTACGCGATTACGGCAAAAAAAGCTGTAATTGATGCGCGGACAGGTGAGATAACAATGCTCGCGCAGGTGGGACAGTTGAGTGGTTATGGTTCTATCTACTCTGTTTAGTGTTATAAGAATCACTTACACTGTCACACTTGTGATAAGTTTCAAGTTGGTTACCGAAAGATTCGACAGCGTACTTTGTTCATTGTCGATTATAGCACATAAAAGTGACCTAATTCGTATGACCGCCATATCTCAGACCGCCATAAAAAACCTGGAAAGTATAGAACTTCCAAAACTCTCACCTTACTTACTAGCGACAGCCTTAGACGAAAAAGTGAGAACACCTGAGCTAAAGTTAGTCGGAGCTCTGGTTGAAAACAACGTACCTACGTAATTATGTCGTTTATGGGATACGTTAAGGCCACTGTGTAAAAATATTATTTCCGATTTAGTTACAGCTAAAGATACGAATTTACCCAGAACCATAGCCACAGCTTTTAGCTGTTTTAGGAGACACATTTGTGGAAGATGTTAATGAAAAAAGTAGGCAATAAAGGAAACTTCTTTTCTTTAAAAATTGATAAATGATAGTCCAATTAACGCAATTTTGTGCAATACTGTGTCGCTACATATACATGAATTTGACTTTTTTCCTCTATTTCTATAATTATATGGGGAATTTGTGAAGATTAAAATTTAGATAAGTTTCTCCCCGAATGTGGGATACAAAGCTTTGGTTTTTAGGTAATTAGGAAATAGGCATTGGCAACGCTGGCGGCGCCATTATTTTTTTTTA
This sequence comes from Biston stratarius, assembly GCA_950106695.1. NCBI lineage: Eukaryota > Metazoa > Arthropoda > Insecta > Lepidoptera > Geometridae > Biston > Biston stratarius. The sequence continues at coordinate 15,574,372 of OX467109.1, read as the reverse complement.
ATGAAAACGTAAACGGAAGGAAAGCGGGCGGTGTTTTCTTTTTATAAAAAGTGTAGCGAAAGTATTTATCGTAAAATACGTTTACATTTTCAAGAGTTAGGTATGTGAGTAAAGGTTCGTGTAACGTGGTGTTCTGATTACCAACTTTATTAGATACTTCTGACCATGGCTTTGTCAACTGAAATTCCGAGATCTTTTCATCTTTATGTGACCCATGTGGATGGCGAGGGTCACTTTCTAAGGATAAGTGGGCAGCTCGACCAGCAGGCCTCCCTGATGATCGAGTCCTTATTCGACGCGGCCAAAGAAAATTTAGAAAAAGGCGTCGGAGCGGCGACCCCGGGTTCTATTCACGAAGGCATAATTTGTGCCGCCAAATACAAAGATGGTACCTATTACCGCGCCAAAGTCATCAACATGACGAACATCGCCACTGGTCTCGTCGGAGTACATTTTATCGACTTCGGCAACAAAGATATAATATCGCTGAGTACTATTCGGTTTTTGGACAACTACGACCCATTGTTGCTGCAGCTAAGAGGTCAAGCCTCCGACTTTTACTTATCTCGTGTGATAAATCCAACGGGGCGGTGGGAAGAGCCCATGCTAATGAAACTGCAGAGCCTGCTCTGCTACTCGGAATACCCCGTGACGCTCGATGTGCACACCCACAGTCTACCGCTGGTATCCATACAATTCAAGGGCAACGATCTATCCACACACCTCATCTCGATTCGCTTTGGAATGGCTATACCCATAGCGAAGCAGGAAGTACTCCTTCTGCAAGTGTCTGAAAGCCAACATGTGCCGAACTGGCAATCAAACTTTTTAAATGAAATCCCAGCATTTTCAGAACATGTACCGTTTCTATTGAACCAAAACTTCCCAGCGAACCCTGCATCGGCAATGCGCATGCAGCAGAATGTGGCATTACCGTTCAATGGAAGCGTTCCCGCTGCTCAGTCTTCGATCAGTAAAAGATTACTGAATAATAAAGTGCCGAGGACATCCATTAACTTGAAGCCTCCCACGCGGCAGCCACAGCACAGCACGGGAGCGGCTGGCGTCGTGCTTTCCACCCCCCTGCCTGCCACGACGGCACCACCTTTTCCAGCCGTCAAAGCAACATCTCCCAAGAAGTCTACAACTTACAAAAGTAAACTACTGGAAGTGAACTCCCAGCACAAGGTGTTCGTCTCGTACGCCGAGGAGGGGCCTGAACTGTTCGCCGTTCAGCTAGTGTCTGAAGCAACTAAGCTGCAGAATATGATGGACGAGATAAACCGGCGGCCGCACAGCAGCCTGGCGGAGCCGCCCATGATCGGCACCGTGTGCCTGGGCCGCATGTCGGGCGACCGCATCATCTGCCGCGCCATCGTCATGAACTTGTCTGGCTCCCAATGCAAATTGTTCTTTGTAGATTTCGGGGACACCGAGATGATATCGTACTATGACATCTTCGACATCCCAGAAGAGTTCATAAAGCCAAATGTGTACGCTATGAGATTCTGTCTCTCGGGTGTAAAAAAATTGGAGAAAGGACCTCACCTGAACGAAGCGTTCAAACGATTGGCCAGTGGGAAAGTTTTAACCCTGAAGGTCGTGGCTCCGGAGGGACCGCCACTGATTCAATACGGAGAACTATATCTAGATGACAAGAATATTCTGGAGTTGTTGCTGGCGAACATGAAAGATAAGTTGCAGTTCAAGTGGCCGGGGATGCTGCCCTCGGGCTCCAAGCAATCGGTGCTGGTGTCATATGTAGACAGCTGCATAAAGTTCTATATACAGCTGTCGGATAAGATCGACGAGTTGAACGCCGTGATGGAAGCCGTGAAGCTCCACTGCGAGAACAGCTCCTCGCCCGGCGAGCTGCCCGCGGGCGCCGCGTGCTGCGCCAGGTTCCCCGACGACGGCAACTGGTACCGGGCGCGAGTGCGGAGCGTCAAGGACGGCAGGGCCATCGTGGCGTACGTGGACTACGGCAACGAGCAGGAAGTGAGCGCCGCGGACCTGCGGACCATCACGCCGGACCTCGTCAGGCTGCCCGCCGTCGCCATGAAGTGCGCTTTGAAGGTGAGACTTGACTCATATCACTATATGAGTTCCACGTCTACGGGAACTTTATTATACCTAACTAAGAATTAGGCTTCCTCACTTCACTTCGTTCAAATCCAATCATTGGCACCGACACTACTCATTTGTACTAATAGTGTGAAGTCATGATTTAGGCAATGTTAGAACTGATGTGAGGTAGTATTTTTTTTTATTTTTTTTATGTCCGTCAGGCTAGTTGTTTGACCCCAACTCACCTGAGGCTAAGTGACGGTGTGGTCGAAGATGGTAAGGCACACCTAGCCTGGAATAGAACTGGCTCTCAAGTGAGGCTACCGGAACACACCGTTAGATGCTTGGTGGCAGATTTTCAACTTGAGGGTGGTAGCTAGCCAGCCGAGTACTAGAAAGTACCCTACTACCACGAAAAAAATTATTGAATCCCCGATAAGGGTAAACTGATACCACAATTTTTGCAAAAACACCTCGCATAATATTTCAATGTATTAGGATGCAATAAATATTTCTGAATCTTAAGAACCTCCACAACCTGTCTCACAAAGCAAGGGCTCGAGTGAAGCGCAGCGCCTCCCAGCATAGCATTAGTGAAACATCTGTTAAATTTGCTGGGGCTCACAACTAGGTACCTACATATGTCGCTGCAGGAGCCCAACATTACCCCTGTGCACCAGCATTGACAATGTGTGTCCACAGTCTGTGCTCTTCTATTCTAATGTATACGTATATACTCTCACGGCACAGATGCTCAGAGCGACTGCACTGTACGACGAAGTAGTATCCGATAGTAATAGGGGGGGGGGAGCAACTGCCGGAAGACCGCATCACTGCTTGGGTAACCTATTTTTTTCATTATAAAAATAACAGAACCATGGAACGGTAGTTTAGTTAAAGATAATTGGAATAAATTGAAACTCAGGATTTTTATTTAGTATTAAATAAATAACGGTACGACGACGGGCAACGGGACGCGCAGACGACGCGCGACGGCTTGTGGGAGCCGCGCGCACGACGCGCGACGCACGACGCGCGACGCACGACGTCCGAGACGAGCGCTCATTCGCTGCTAACCAGTTTACTTCGGTCGCTTTGTTTCGTTTCATACAGAAAACCAGTATTTTTTCCGTCCACAGCTGGTAGCTATATCGTAAGATAGCTCTATATAGTATGAATAATGAAATAGGAAAAATGACTGCAGACCATTGTTATTCCGGATATCTGTCGACGGGCATGCGGAAACTGCCGAATAGCTAAGTCCTAAAAACGCAGTGTCGGTGCGGTCCCGGCGCGAGTGAAAGCGCGCTCGGCGTGGCACGAGTGGAATTATCCACTGTCCATTTAGCTTTCTACGCTGCGGCAGCGCTCGAGAGCCGACCGGCGCCTCTGCGTCACGTGTACGGATGCGGGAACGCTAAGCGGTGTCGTCGCTCGGCAGGGTTTCGAGAGCCGGCCGGTGGAGACGAAGACGTCGAACCAGCTGGAGATGCTGGCGCTGGAGAAAACGCTGGTGTGCCACGTGGTGGGCGCGCTGTCCGGTGACGCGATGCTGGTGTCGCTGGTGGACGACGCCGCCGCGCCGCCGCTCGACGTGGCGCGCAAGATGGCGCAGCTGTCGCAGCCGCGCGCCTCGCACGAGGTTCGTACTGCAGCGGGCGAGGGCGCGAAGCACCCGGTCCGCAAGTCGTACCTACTCACGCGGCACTCACACACGGCAGGTGAAGCCGGCGCCGGCGCGGCGCGAGCCCGGCGAGGCGGCGGGCTCGCCCGAGCGCCGCCAGCGGCCCCCGGAGGACGAGCGCCGCCAGCGGCCCCCGGAGGACGCGCACGCCAGGTGAGCGCGAAGTGGCGAGACGTGTTCACCACTAGTTTCTATAATGTTGACGTTCGTATAAATGAGTATAACGCATGGAGGCGGTCTCCTCGCCGACACGAGCGACATGTCTCGCCCCGCAGTTCGCCGGAGAGCGCGGGGGCCGGCGCCGGGGAGCGGCGCGCCGGCCTCCGCCGCGAGAGGAGCCTGAAGGAGCGGCGCGCGCCCCGCGAGCCTGACGAGGCGCCGCCGCGAGCCGGCGGCCTCCGCGCCAGGTGACCCCGCACGCATGTCGCTCCGCGTCCTCGACCGCCGCTTCGGCTTACTTACGCTCGCTTGCACATCGCTTTATTTTGTTGTACGATCTCGATTAGTAGTTAACAAAAATTTACAAAAAATAAAAAATAAATTAAAGATAATGATTATAATTATTTTCGGTAAATATAGTAAATTTGGCAAAATGAGGTATTCAGTGACGTCACGCCCGCGCCGCCGGCACGACCGGCGGTCGTATTCACAGCGCACCGTGAGGGTGTCGGCGGCAGATCCTTCACTATATAGAAAGTCTTATATCCGGGTTTCTCACGATGCCCTCCGTCAGCAGCTTCGAGCCAAAGTTTTTTTTACAACAGACTATGCATGCATTTCGCCTCGATCTCGCCTGACGGAGCACGAAGCACCCGCCCCGGCGCTCCCGCACGGCCCCGGGGCTCGCCGACCGCTGCCGCTCGCTCGCTATGCACGCGCGACCGCTTTCACTCGTCCATTTCCGATTTAGTTTTCCTGTTCTCGTTTGGCATTGTGTATTATTTATTTATTTCATTTAACATGGAAAACGAACAGCTGCCGATCGACAAAATAAATAGGAGACGAGTGGTAACACGAAAGACCACCACGCGGAGTGCGGTCGGTCCGTGTCCCGCCCGGCGAGGAACGTCCTCCGCGCCGGTCGGGTTCGATGCCGACCGGCGGTGGTTCCGGACCGACGTCATGTCACATAGAGACGTCACTCTGGGAGCGGAGCCCGCACTCTCGCAGCCGAGTACGACGGCTGACCGAGTCAAATACGAACACGAACCGACTTTACAGTACACGTTCGAATTTCGAGCTCTAAAAACAATTCGAGAGATTCGATAGAAGTGCTTCGCCCCCGGAGCACTTTTATTCGTCCCGGCGGCATCGTGCCGCCGTGTTGTATCGTTTCGCGACACTACTCCTCCGCGGTCACCATCGTTATAACTTACTTAAGCATAAGCATTTCCTATTTATTTTACCAATTAGCAGCTGTTTGTTTTCCATGTAAAATAAAATAACTTTTCACACAAAAATATAATCGAGTTTTATATATGCATGCTACAATACCGTCAAGATAAAATAAAATGTGGAGCGATTTAATTCACGAGAAGGCGGTGCACGTGCGGCGCACGGAGCGCCGCGGGGCACTCGCGGCGGCGGAGGTCCGCGGGGAGGAGCGGCGCGCAAAAAGTGCCGTAATGTGCGGTCGCGTGACTCCGCCGGCCTTGGAGGCGGTGGGCGACCCGAGCGCCGCGCGCGCCTTTGTGCGCGCCCGAGCCCGCGCCGAGCGGCACACGCGCGACCGCCGCCGAGACATGGTCGACTCCGTCCGCTCCCACCGCGGCGCCCGCCTAACACCCCGCTGTGTCGGCAGGGACAAGGAGAGCAGCTTCGAGCGCGCAGGCGGCGGCCGGCACGCGCCCGGCGACCGGCCCGGCGGCGACCGGCCCGGCAGCGGCCGGCACGCGCCCGGCGACCGGCCCGGCGGCAGGCCGGACCGACCCGACCGCCACGACAGGTAACGTTCTTCGAGGTAAACGACGGCGTAGGCGACAACGGTGAAGCGACGCTCCGATAGATAGCGCGTCGTGGTGAGAGCCCGACTATAGAAGTGTGGTGTGTGTGGCAGACGCGGCGGCGACGGCAGGCCGGGGGAGGGCGGGGAGCCCGCCGAGCGGCCCCGGCGCGGCCCCGCGCGCGACAGGTACGAGCACTAGTCTAGTACTCGATCGGCGACAGACGTCACGTTACATATCGCGTTCCAACCCCACAGACGGCTACCTAGGGGGGGCGCGGCGCGCGCGGCGGCCGGCGGGGCAGGCGCCGCGCCGCGCGCCTCCGTGCAGGAGCGCCTCCAACGGTACCGTGGCTGCTCGCTCCGCACTCCGCTTGCACTCGCTTCCATCACGAACGCCTTCATTCCCTGCCGGCGGCGGGGCTTCCCGGTCGACGCGGCCCGGCCGCCGACGGCGAAGCCCTGCGCGCCCCGTGCGCTCATTTATCATTATTAACATATTGTTTTGCGCTCATGTCTCGGTAATGGCATAACTACGTAACCGTGTCGATGTGAAGTCTGCCGTGTGCTGCACGCTTGTTGTCGCGTTCCGCTCGCAACTGCGCGCGTCGCATCGTGCCGTCCCGCACTCGCCGCCCGCGGCGGGGATGCGTGCTCACGCGGCCGCGCGTCTCCAGCGACAGGTTCCAGCAGCCGGAGGAGCGCGAGGAGCGGCGGAGCGGCGAGCGCCGCGGCCGGCGCGACGGGCGGGGCGTGCGCGGCGGCCGCGGCGGCCACGGCCACGGCCACGCGTCGCCGCGCGAGCGCGCCGAGCGCTCGTTCGACGACACGCGCTCGGAGCGCTCAGGCGGCGGCCGGCCCGCGCGCGCGCCCGCGCCCGCGCAGCCCCGCGAGGTAGCACGGCCCGCGCCGCCGGGCACGGCGTTCCCGCCGCCGGCCGTGGAGGCGGGCGCGCAGCTCGAGGTGGCCGTTACGTGGATCGTCTCGCCCGAGTGCTTCTACGTGCAGCCGGTGGCGCAGCAGGGCGAGTTCCTGGCCATGATGCACAGCATCCCGGAGCTGTACCGCGGCGTGCGGCCGCTCGCCGGGCCGCCGGTGGCCGGCGCGTGCGTGCTGGCGCGCTACCCGCCCGACGGCGTGCTGTACCGCGCCGTCGTGCTGGAGGCGGAGCCCGGCGCGCGCGTGCTCGTGCAGTACGTCGACTTCGGCAACAAGCGCGCGGTGGAGGCGCGCGACGTGTGGCAGCTGGACGAGCGGCTGGCGCGCCTGCCGCGCATGGCGGTGCGCTGCGCGCTGGCGGGCGTGGCGCCGCCGGCGGGCGGCTGGGGCGCGGGCCCCGAGCTCGACCGCTGCTTCGCCGCGCCCACGTACCGGTGCGCGTTTCACGAGCCCGCCGACGACGGCGGCTTCCGCGTCTTCCTGTGGAGCGACGGCGTCGGCGTCGCGGACGCGCTCGTGGAGCGACAGCTCGCCGCGCCGGCCGAGGAGCGCGCCGCCGCCGCCGCGCTCAAGGACGAGCCGATCGAGCTGGGCGTGCTAGCGGGCCAGCAGCTCGTGTGCCGCGTGACGCACGTGCGCGACCACGCGCTCTTCCACGCGCAGCTCGACCTCGACAAGGCGGCGCGCCTGCACGACTCGCTCGCCGCCTACGACGCGTCCCAGGTGACCGCCGGCCCGCGCACCGCGCACCCCGCACCGCGCGCACCCCGCACCGCGCCTCTCACCGCGTCCCGTGTTGCAGCTGCGGCGCGCGGGCGCAGAGCTGGCGACGGAGGGCGCGCACTGCACGCTGGTGCGCGAGGGCCGCGTGTGCCGCGCCGTGCTGCGCGCCGTGGACGCGGCCGCCGGCACCGCCGCCGCGCTGCTGCCCGACTGCGGGGACGAGCTCACCGTCGCCATCGACGACGTCAGTGCCCTTTTTTCTTTTTATTATATATTTCCCCCTGTACTGTCGGCGTCCTCCCGGACCCACTACGGCTCCGGCGACGCGCCGGGAGCGTGCGGCGCATCGCCACAACTAAAAAACTTACGAGTTCGCGTAACCGACACGCTATTGTCACACGTCGACGTTAAATTTTTTGTAAAATGTTGTGAGACGAACGAGGCGCTCTCCCGCCGCGGCGACGGGGAGAGATCGCCCGTCCGGGACCATCGCGGCGACACAATGAACTTTGAGCAGCAAAACAAAGCCCAGCAGGCGCGCCGTGAGGTTGTACGTTTCCATCCGCTTGCGGGGCAGTTCAGTTTAGGTAGCTGAACTGTCCCGCTTTATTTTCGTACCATGAGCATGTTATAATTGAATCGTACCTGCACCTCCGGCCGGCTCTCCGAAGAACGAACGACACTCGTCTCTGGCTCCGATACCGTCTCGCGTCTCGCTACCGAAGAAAAGAACGACGCTATACAAAAGTATAAGGCCCTTCTCCCATTACGATACTTGTAGGGTACGATACTCGAGTATAATACTAGTTGGATACATGTTCGCTACGCGACGCTCGCGTATTATGCTACTGAAAAATTACTAAATTCATCATTTGTGCAAACTCGTTTTTTGTAGACGGACGTTATGTCGAGCGACTCCAGTGACGAAGAAGCTCTTGCAGTTTTTCTGTTTTATAGAAATAGAAGACGTCAACGCAAGAGTAGAAAATACTGGATTCATCCATATATTGAAAGAAACATAAATTGTAGAGTTTTTCTAGCCGCACAAGAACTACAACATGATGATAAGAAATTTTTATCTTTCTACCGAATGTCTAAAGAGACCTACTTGCATCTTGTTACATTATTAAAACCAGCTATACATCAACGAAATACTATTAAAGTCTTGTCTATTATATTTTTTCGCATGTATTCAGGTAGTTTGTAGTTATATAAACAAGCATGTTTTTCAATTTCTTGTACAAACTTAATATTTGTTTCTTGCTCCGCCGCCATCTTGTCGAAACGCGCGAGACGCGACGCACAAGCGACCAACACGGCGGGTATCGCGAGACTAGTCGCGAACGCGTAGAATACCAGTATCGTAGTGTGAGAGTGTCCATATAAATTTATGTGAGATACTTCGCGGCGACTAGTCTCCGAGACTAGAGTCGCGCGGGCGTATCGTAATGGGAGAAGGGCCTTACTGTATCTCGTGCGAAAAGCCCGTTCCGAAATTATGATTGTCGGAAAGTATCGGTTTTCTTAATGTTTCATAATGATGTGATATTTTAAGGTGTAATATTACTGAATACTGTATTGCACTAAAGCATAATCATTGACATGTTTTATATTTACGATAAGCCTTTTTACGGTTAACTTAAATTCCAAAAAAATAACATTATTGTGATGATGAGATAATTACGATTTCTTTGTTTCGGAACGCACCTACAAATATATTTTTTATGCCTAATCTCTTTGACAGCCCTGTTGGCTCATGGGGAGTATGTCTGCCTGAGCTGTAGGGCGTGGGTTCGATTCCCGCCAAGGACAAATGTTTGTTTGGTATAAACAAATGTTTGTTCTGTGTCTGGGTGTTCTGTATGTATTATAAGTATGTATTTACAAAAAAAAAGTATTTATGTATCCTATCAGTTATCTGACTTCCATCACACAAGCTCTGCTTAGTTTGGGGTCAGATGGCGCTGTGTGTAATGTGTCTTACAATATTTTATTTTTATTTTTTATTTTAGATGGAGAGTTTTAGGCGGGAACGCAGAAAAAGTTGTGTCGCCCCATTGTATTTTTTTCCAAAACTAGTGTTTTTTCGAGTGTTTATACGAGCCCCGATGCAAAATAGTTTGTCTAGTATGGAAAGTAGTGCAAAGATAGATGTAAATTTTGAGAAATTAGGTAAAGAGCACATATGTGTAAATCAATTGGTGCATTATTATAAGCTGACCTAAATTTAATCGTTGCCCACAAATCCTCGGCCGTAGAATGCCACTCCGGGCGCGCGAGCGCAGTCAGTTCTCGCCGTAGTGCGATAAGGACTCATCCCCCTCGGGTTTGCCCGACCCGGCCGTAGTCGCGATCGCGCCGCAGCACATTTGCCGAACGGTTCAGTTTAGGTAACACCTCATGGTGCGCCTGCTATCGCTCATTACTACGCTGCGGTGAGTCTCCACGCCTGCGAGCTCGTCCATTGCAGGTGCTGATCCTGCCGGCGGAGCTGAGCGTGTACTACTACCAGGCGCTGCCGTGCACGCTGCATAACTACTCGCCGGCGGCCGAGCCGCTGCTGTCGGCCGACGAGCTGCGCGCGCGCCTCGAGGGGAACAAGTTCATTCTCTACGTGGACGACGTGGACGGCACCACGTGAGTGTCGCCGCCGCGCGCCGCACCGCGCCGAGCGTGGAGGGAGAGGTGGTAAAGCGAACGCGCCTGCGCAGGTTGGTGACGACGCTGTACGAGCTGGACACGGGGCGGAAGGTGTGCGCGTTCGCGCCGGACGAGGGCGCGCACGAGCGCGTGCCGGCGCTGTGCGCGCGCGCCGTGCTGGGCCGCGACTTCGGGCGCGCGTACCTGTCGCACGCGGCCGCGCTGCGTGAGCTGTACCTGCAACGCAGCGCCGACGCCGAGCGCCTGGCGCGCCTGCTCGAGGACCTCTACGCCTTCTACGAGGAAGGTATACTGCGCGCTGCTAGACTGATTATATTATCGTTAAATCGCATTTTTTATTCGCACACTAGTTCGTTTTAATTACGATTATTCAAAGAACGTCGACTTATTTATGACAAGGCTAAACACTTAAAGAATGCTATTTCAAAGCAATGTTTTGAAGACATTCGAAGAGCTCTGCCTTATTAAGACGCCATGGCGACTGTTTAAGATCGCACAAATACACTGTTTCACTTTGTATGAAGAACTCATTTTAATCAGAAGGCGTCGATTACGCTTAACATTGGAGAAACAAAATGTTTGCGCGTTTTAATAATTTTGTGACGCCATCTATAAAGTTCTTGTGGAACCGAATTTACTTAGTTGATTTTTCCACACATTGGGTTTGAACAGCGACGTCGCCGGCTACGAATCCAAGCAGTTAATATTGAAACGTATTTTTATTTATTTTATTAATATTAGGGAAATTAACAGCTAGTATGGTATGGTAGCCTAACTTACTTGTTGACGGTTCGGCACCGTCGCCAAATCGGAAGCGTGGCCGCGAGCTACAGCTCCCTACGTGCCTTCTGGATACACTGGCGGCCTGGTGACGTTGCCACCATAATGTACACGGTAACTGACTTTTCCAAGGCGTTGGACGTGGTCGACCACAGTCTTATCCATAAGTTAGGCCATGCAGGAATCTGTGTAAATCTTACCTACGAAATCGATCCCAGCTTGTTACGGTGAGGGGATTGAAGTCCACAATTAGAATAGTACCACTGGTGTCCCGCAGGGCTCGCACTCTTTTTTTTCTTGTTTTTGTGAATGACTTGTGCAAAACCATAACATCAAGGTCCCGAATGTTCGCTGATCATCTCAAGTTCAGTAGAAAAAAAAACATTACCCCTGTGACCTACTACGTCGACAATACCCCGACCGATGAAGTTACTAGCGCACGTAGTCCGGGGACGGACTCGAGGACTCGGCTGCGAGCTGACGCCGTCCGCTTGCAGGAACTCCGGAGCCGCTGCCGGAGCCGGAGCCGGAGGCGCTGTGCGCCGCCAAGTCCGGCGACGGCAACTGGTACCGCGCCTCCGTCGTGGCGCTGGAAGGCGAGCGCGTCACGGTGCAGTTCTGCGACTACGGCAACCGCGAGAGCGTCGACGGGCGGGCGCTGCGGAAGCTGGACCCGCGGTTCCACGAGCCGTGCTGCCTGGCGCTCGTGGCCGGCCTGGCCGACCTGGAGCCGACCGGCGAGGCCGCGCTGGCGGCGTTGCGCGACTGGACCGCCGACAAGGAGCTGCAGGTGACGCTCGACTTCGGCGACGACGGCGGCTGGCGCGCCAGCCTGCACCTCGACGGCGTGGACCTCGCGCGCAGGCTCGTCGAGGAGGGGCTGGCCGCGGCGGGGCCGGCGCCCGCCGAGGAGCCGCCGGCCGAGGCGGCGGCGGCGCCCGCCGGTTGCGTCCGCATGTCCGTGAGCCACATCGACACGCCGGGCCAGTTCTGGCTGCAGTCGGAGGAACAGGCGGCGCGGCTGGAGGCGCTGCAGGCGGAGCTGCAGGCGCACGCCGAGTCATTCCCGGAGCTGCGCGAGCGCGCGGTGGGCGCGCTGTGCGCCGCGCGCTACCTGGCCGACGAGCTGTGGTACCGCGCCGAGGTGCTGGACGCGGACGCGGACATCACCACGGTGCGCTTCGTGGACTACGGTAACACGGACGTGCTGGACGCGCGGCCGGGGCTGCTGCGCGCGCTGCCGGAGCGCCTGTGCGCCGCGGAGCGCTGCGCCGCGCGCGCCGCGCTCAACGCCGTGCCGTCGGGCACCGGCGAGTGGAGCGAGCCCGCCGCCGAGCTGTTCGCGGCGCTGGCGGGCGGCGGAGCGCCGCTGCACGTGGCCGTGGTGCTGCGCGGCGCCACCACCTACGTGGACGTGTTTGCGGGCGGCGAGGACGTGACGGCGGCGCTGGTGGCCGCGGGGCACGCGTCGCGCGCCGAGCCCGCGCCGCCGGCCGGCGCCGCGCTGCCCGCCTGCTTCGCCAGCCACGTGAACTCGCCCGCCGAGTTCTGGGTGCAGCTGGAGGCGGCCGTGCCCGAGCTGCACGCCGTAGAGGACGCCATGGCGGACGCGGAGCGCTTCCCGCCGCTGCCGGAGCGCGCGGAGGGCGCGCTGTGCGCCGCGCGCTACCCGGAGGACGGCGCGTGGTACCGCGCGCAGGTGGTGGTGGACGGCTCCGAGGGCACGGAGGTGCTGTTCGTGGACTACGGGAACGCGTCCATCGCGAGCGAGCTGCGCGCGCTGCCGGCCGAGCTGCAGCGCAGGCCGGCGCTGTCCAGGAGGTGCGCACTGCAGAAGCCGCGCGACATCAAGGCGTGGTCGCGCCGCTCCGAGGAGCGCTTCGAGGAGCTGGCGGCCGAGGGCGCCACCGTGTTCAGCGTGCAGTTCGTGGCCGCCGGAGACATCTCCATCGTGGAGCTGTACCTGGACGGCGAGCCCGTGGCCGAGCGGCTCGCGGCGTTGTGCGAGGGCAGCGCGGAGGCCGGCCCGCCCGCGGAGCGCCCCCCGCCGCCGGGCCGCGAGCTCGCCGCCGGCGTCCGGCTCTGCTACGTGCACTCGGCCGACGAGTTCTACGTGCACGCGGACGAGACGCTGCCGCAGGTGGAGCGCGTGGCGGAGGCGCTGGCCGCCGGCGCGGAGCTGGAGCCCGCGCCGGGACTGAGTGCGGGCGCGCTGTGCGCCGCCTTCTGGCCGGAGGACGAGCGCTGGTATCGCGCGCGCGTTCTCGGCTTCTGCGAGTCGGGCTACCGCGTGCGCTTCCTGGACTACGGGAACGAGGCCCAGTGCGCCGAGGTGCGCGCGCTGCCGGCGCCCCTGGAGGCCGCGCCACCGCTGGCGCGCGCCTGCCGCCTGCCTGCGTCCGCGCCCGCCGGCGCGCGCGACGCCCTCGACCGGCTGGCGCTCGAAGACCTGACCCTCCAGCTCGAGTACCTCGACACCTCCTCGGAGCCCGCTCTCGTGCGGGTGCTCGTCGACGGTCTCGACCTTCTGTCCACACTCTGCGCAGACGACACACAGAACACCGTGCCTGCTGTCCTTGACGACACCGTGCCGGCAGTCCTTGACGACACCGTGCCTACTGCCCTTGACAACACCGTGCCTGCTGTCCTTGACGACACAGTGCCGGCAGTCCTTGACGACACCGTGCCTACTGCCCTTGACAACACCGTGCCGGCAGACCTTGACGTTACCGTGCCTGCTGTCCTTGCCGACACCGTGCCCACTATCCTTGACGATACCGTGCCTGCTGTCCTTGAAGACACCGTGCCTACTGTCCTTGACAACACTGTGCCTGCTGTCCTTGACAATACCGTGCCTGTTGTTCTCGACGACACAGTGCCTGTTGCCCTTGACAACACCGTATCTGCTGTCCTTGACGACACCTTGCCTGCTATCCTTGACGACACCGTGGCTGCTGTCCTTGACGACACCGTGGCTACTGTCCTTGACGACACCGTGCCTGCTGTCCTTGACGACACCGTGCCTGGTGTTCCTGACAACACTGTGCCCGCTGCCTCTATCGACACTTTTGACGAATCCAAATCTGAAAACACGACCGCAGAGAGTGGTGTCGAGGCGAAACACACGCGCGACGCGGACGTGGACGAGTTCGGGGACGCCGAGGACGGCGCCGACGACAAGCTGAACACCTCGCAGCCCGACCTCGACGGTAGCATGGACAGCACGCAGACCGTCATCGAGAACAGGCCCGCGGCGCCCGGGGACGTGACGCCCGACGAAGGAATCAACACCGACTCGGCCTCCACTCCCGGCGAGGGCGACCGCAATGACTCCACGGACTCCCCCGCCACGGAACGGTCCCGAGCCTCGGCGACCGCCGACGCCGGATACACGAGCGAACCCGGGGCGGCCGGGGAACCGTCGCCGGAAGCTGCGGCAGCCGACCCGACCGAGAGGGGGCGAGTGGAGGCTTCGGCAGAACTAACGGACGCCGGGACGAGCAAAGCGACTCCCGGGGAGAACGATAGTTGTGAAGTCAGAACGGGAGTGGCCGCGGACGCTTCCTCGCGCGAACCCACAACTGAATAGTCTAGTTTCACGGCACGTCCTCACCATCTGTATTATAGTGTTCACCTCATGATCGCGGCGGCCCCGCTCGTGCTATCGATTCTTATTCTGTTGTTACAAGTGTGCCCGACGTTGTTTTTGTGTTAAGTTTTATGCGACAAGATTCGAGTCGAAAGACGTTTTCTTATACTAAGTGTTTTCCAGTCATCAGTCTAATTTTTTACTCGTTAGTATATAAAGTATATTTTGTGTTACGCGTAACAATATAAATATTGCTCAACGCAGTAAACGTTTCGCGGGTGTATGTATAGACGACGCGGACATGGCCGGCGCCGCTCGTGGCGTGGCCCGCGCCGCTCGTGGCGTGGCCCGCGCCGCTCGTGGCGTGGTCCGCACCGCTTGTGGCGTGGCCGGCGTCGCTCGTGGCGTGGCCGGCGCCGCTCGTGGCGTGGCGGGCGTCGCTCGTGGCGTGGCCCGCGCCGCTCGTGACGTGGCGACGTTCGGCTTGCAGCACTAGCGGTCACCGTAGACGATGTAATAATTATAATGTAAAAATATGCTTTCTTGTTTCCATACTTCCACAACTATTCATTACATTGATAGTGACTAGATGATAGTAAAGCACGTGATTATACCCGGCGTCAAAGTACCTCGATGTGAAGTAATCCCATATTTTATTTCGAATTCATGTCGATCACATGAACGGTTACTTTGCGAAAATGTTTATCAGTTTATCAAATAAAGCTCAGTATGAAGCGCTCTGGTTTTTTATTTTCTGCCGTCACGGCGAGGTCCCCGACGCGGCGACGCCTCCGAGGACATCGACTTCAGTACTACGGAACTAGGTGCCCGACGCGGCGACGCCTTCGAGGACATCGACTTCAGTACTACGGAACTAGGTGCCCGACGCGGCGACGCCTCCGAGGACATCGACTTCAGTACTACGGAACTTATAAAAATATCTTAAAATTAATACTACTCACTTACGCTATTACAAGCAAACAATCTAATGTATTCAATTAAATTTTTGATAATTCGGTATGTAAAGTTTTTTTTTGGTATTTATTTTATATTTTTTTCTGGTAGTAAACTTTATTTTATGAAACTAATTTGAATATTTTGGCTTTTTATGCGGTAGTTTATTTTTTATACATTTTCAAGCTTTTGATAGCGATGACGTCAACGTTGGCTGAATATCCATAGTAGGCCTTTGCCATGTAAAACAAAAAAGAATATTCTGATACATTTGTTTGACTTTGACAATTGACATGAAGTAAAGAATTTTATTTATCAAAGCTTCTCAATGTTGCTAATCTGTTACTTTTTTGTATGGATTAGTACGCTATTACGCCGCTGGCAAATCTATTAAATTTTAAAAAATAGATGGATCTATTACAGCTGTTTTACAGAAACATTAGAACTGGCAGAATGCACAGAGTATGTTTCTTCAACCTTTTGAGCGCCACGCCACAGATGCATTCCCGTGCCCTGTACGCCGAGGCCCAAAGTAAACAAAAATTACTACGAATAAAATAGTGCTGCCGAGTCTTTATAGTGTTTACATTGGTAACACGCAGTGTTTTGTTTTTGTTGGTTTTTATGACTACGACTAATGATAAAGACTACTTATAATCAGGGATGTTTTATTTAATCTTGTGATATATTCCACTCTCTAGATGTATATATGTACTTAGTACATAAATAAATAACAAACAATTAAATGGTAGTACGGCGCAGCACTACTCTCCACCGTGATGACGTCACTGTGACGAGTGGACGACCTACGGTTTAGGAACTTCCTTGTAACTGACTTAAAAGAGTAACTGACAAACATCCATCCGTCTTTACAAACTTTCACATTCTAGTACGAGTAGGAAGTCCGGCGAGGCGCCGCGGGCTGCGTCTCCCGCGAACGGCGGCGGGAAATGAAACGCACTCTGTGAATACAGACTTTATTACACAGTAAATAAAGTAAGTTTTAGACTGAGCGAACATATAACTACTCGGCGTTCCGCTCGCAGGACGCTCGGAGCGCCGCTCGCCGCCTCGCGTGTGCGTTTACACACGAGTCAAGATATTGCGAGCTTCACGCGTCGTCAGTAACGGTTCCTCCGCCCGCGGCCTCTGGCTCCGCGGAACTCTATCACGAACGATCAAAAATTCATTCACAAAAAGTCCCATTCATAACAGTTCCGCGTTCGACTACACCCCGATCTCGAGCTCGGTGTTGAGCCGTAGTCGGGGTGTAGTCGAACGCGCCGCCGGCCGGGGGTCACTGCACGAGGCCGAGGACGTGTATGTCGGCGTGGTCCTCCCGGCCCGCGAGCACGAGCCCCTGCTCGTTGGCGACGTGCAGCAGCGCCAGCAGCGCCAGCGGCACGGACAGCGAGTCGCGCGCGTCGGCGCCCAGCCGCGCCGCCAGTTGCGCCAGCAGGCGCCGGAACGTTGTGGGCGCCACGCCCTCCGCCTCCTCCGCCCGCCCCTCCGTCAGCAGCTTCCACGTGCACTGCTTCAGCCGCTTCATGTCTACCTTCTTCGCTCGCATCGCGTAAGGAATGAAGATCTTCGCGATCTGGAACGAGCGGCGGAGCCGTGAGTACCGGCCGCGCAGGGGACGAGGCCGGCGCCGGGAGCGCGCGCGCGTACCTTGGCGGGCGGCTCCAGCAGCTCGGCGAGCGGCAGCGCGGGCGCGCGCGCGCCGGCCGCGCCGTCCGCCGGGCCCCACTCCTCGCCCTCCGGGACGTCGAGCGGGCAGTAGGAGGCGTCGTTCTCGTTGTCGTAGTCGTAGTCCCGCGCCTCCTCCACGGTGAGCCGCTCGGGCTCCGGGCCGGGCGCGACGTCGCCGGCGGGCGCGGCGCGCGCCAGCGTCACGCGCCGCCGCAGGAACAGCTCGTAGAAGAACGTCTCGTCCAGCCCCCTGCCCTCACAAACGACTTCCTCAGTGACGAGTCGCGACAACTAAACCATCCGGCACGCCGCACGCCCCTGCCACCCGGCGCGACGCAAGCCCCTGCCACCCGGCGCGCCGCACGCCCGCGCCGCGCAGCAGGGGCCAACCGACCGCGCTCACCACAGAGCTATCGTCGCTACGAAACGATCGGTATTAGGGATCCGATGTGAAGTATCCTTGGAAAATCTTGACATAGCCTTTACTTTCCGTGTTTACCATGTTCGACCACACGCCACACGCCACACCACACCGGCACAACACACGGGGTGAGATGCGGTCAACACGAACCTGGAATTTTTTGTCGGCCCGTGTATCGCCGTTCACCGTCGTACCGGACGTTCTCGTCTTACAACAAATTATCCAACAATTTATATATTTGTAACACCTCACCAGGAAACATCGAATCCTTTCATGATATGCGAGTTGATAGTCGCGGTCGGTGCGCCTCGATGGAGTCGTTGTCGCGCGTGCAGCGCTCGAGAGGGTCGCGCATAATAATCTTTGCTTTTCACAAATGTGTACCGATATATATTTATGTAACGGCCAGTTTAGTGAACCGATTAAAATAAAGCATTTGTGTAATCCCGCGCCGACGCCGACGTCGCGTACCTGTCCACGGGCGTCCTGTAGTTGGCCTCGTTCCACGCGGGGCCGGTGGCCAGCGTCTTCCTGCTGATCATGATGCGCGCGGGCGGCGCGGGCTCGTACTCGGCGCGCGGCGCCCGCGCGTCGAACGCCAGCCCGCCGCGCTCGAACTCGGGCTGCCGGCGCGCGCGCGCCCGCGGCCCGCCCGGCACGCCCGCCGCGCCCGACGCGCTCTGCGTGCGCTCGCACATCTTCGACGCTGAAACACCCAACGCGACGGCTGTACACGTGGTGTCGTGATGTCGCCGCGCCGGGGCGCTGGCGCGCGGGAGCGCCTCGTACCTCGGTTGTGCTTGAGCCGCCAGTGCGCGGGCCCGGCCCAGGCGGCGCGCACGGCGCAGTACGAGTACTCGAGGCGCGCGTCGCGCGCGGCGCCGGGCCGCATGTCGGTGAGCCGCGCGGCCGGCGCGGGCGCCGCGCGCGCCACGCACGCCGCCACCGCCACGTCGCCCTCCTCCTCGCTCTCGATCCCGCCCAGCGGCTCCTCGTCTGCAACGGAGGGGCGCACGCTGTACAACGCGTTCGGAGCGCGCGGTACGCCGACGCGCGGTGCGCGATGCGGCCACTGACCGTACAGATCGTCGTGCGGCTCGTCGGCGGGCACGGGCTCCACGTCGGCCTGCGGGTCGAAGGCTACGGCCTGCTGCGACAGGTCGAGGCGCTCGGCCTCCGCGCGCTCCGGCCGGGCCGCGCGCTCGCCGCTGCAACGCACGAACAGTTAGCCGAGCCCCAGCCGAGGGCCGGTGTCGAGGGTCGAGGTCGACCACCCAGCCTGTAAGCCTTCACTAAAACGACGGGTCACGTTATACGTAACTGCGGACATGACATTGACGAATATTTCAAATTAAAAGATTATTAAACTACTAGTCGGTAATTATGTTTTTTTTTATTAATTTTATTATATGGACAATATTTTATATATTGGCATATTTTTATGGTGACATATTTTCGTATTGACAATATTCTTATATTGACATGTTTGTATACTTTGACATTTTGTTTTTATTTCATTGGCATGCAATCAGAGTTCTAAAACTGTTACCTGATATAATGTAATGATATTACCGAATTGACTTGTAACATTGGTGTTATCAATAAAATATTTGTATTTGCAGCAATTTTTTAAGTAGTTTGGGCAGTTTAGAGGCTGCGGTCACCTGTCCTCCGCGTCGGGGTCCCAGTGCGCGATCGAGAAGCCGGTGAAGGGGCGGCACACGCGGTCGTGCTCCGCGAAGGGCGGCACGAGCGCACGCGGCAGCGTCACGGGCCCTGCCGCCCCTGCTCCCGGCGCGCGCGGCGCCGCCGTCCGCAGGAACGGCACGTCCATCCTGCGCACGTCGTCACGCTAGACAGTCGAGATCGGGAGACGCGGGAGGCTGTCGCCACCTCGCCCGGCCTCGTCCGACGTGCCGCGGAGTTACTAGTACCATTGGAGCAGCAGCCAGTCCACTGACCTAGTGTCGCCAGCGCTACTAACGCGACAGCTTCTTAATAAATCACTCTTTGAAATCGAAACTCAATAGTAGGTATGTATGTTGTGTGAGTGTGTGAATGTAAGTTTGTTACTTCTTGGAGCTGGGACAGCTTTACTGGTTTTGATGACATTTGGAATGCAAATTATAGCTCTTTCTCTGGGCAATATGATATACTCCCAACAAGAAGGCGTGGCGTGGCATGGCGTAGGGAAATGTACGACAAGTGGTACAACAGTAGGTACAGTGTCATCATCACCATTTGAATCGTAGCAAACACTCGTTTGCTTTTAATTTTTTATAATTAACTTTTAAGCCGTTGCGCGTCAGTAGGGAGAGGAGAGAGAGAGAGAGAGAGAGAGAGAGAGAGAGCGTGCGCGATACCGACCTGAGCACGAGTGCGAACGTGAGGTCGTCTACGGGCAGCGTGGCGTTGAAGGCGCGGTTGGAGGACGTCACGTCGCCGGCCGTCGACGCCAGGCGCTCGAAGAACGGCTCTGAAAAATAACCCGTACACTGCCGCGACCCGGAGCCCTCTGCCGAGCACCGAGCACCACACGACTCGGCGGCGCCCAGCGCACAGCCCAGCACAGACTAGTGTCATAGTTGAGAACCATTCTCCCGCATGTGTCGTGGTTACTCAACCGACACGAGATTCAATACGAAGTCCTGCCTTGCCGCCGAGTGGCGCAGAGTGGCGAGTGTGCCGGGCGGGCTCACCGATGCAGAGCTTAGTGTCGAAGTCTCCGGCGAGCGCGTCGGGGTTGGCGGCGGTGGCGCCCTTCATGCGTTTCTTCTTCTTGGTGGCCGCGGCCGGAGCGTCGGCCTGCGTCGCGCCCTCGTCCTCGCCGTCGTTGTCGTCCTTCTTGCCGCGCTTGCTCTGGAAATGAAAAGTCGAGTCGGCCCCTTGCGACGAGTCTGTCGTCACCTGGGCGAGGACACACCGGACCGCCGAGCCGCAGTAGCACGCGTTCCGCGGGGTCATGCGAGTGACCCACGGCATGCAAGTGCTACAGTTATCTTGATAATTTACTAGATCTTTTTAACACTAAATCTCTAAATTTCAAACGGCTCAGTAGTAAAAAATATTTACAACCTGTTCCTTATTTACCTGTGAAACTTTTAATGGGCCTTCCATTCTTATTTCTTATATTTGTCTACCTTTGTGTACCTAGCTGTAAGTTTTCCTATCATAATAAAATATAATTACTTTTACAAAGTAATTATTATGTTACTGCCCTACATTCCAGGGCTATCCAGTCTCCCGCTAGGGCAAAAGGTTTCTGCAGATGCAGAGGCAGGCAGATACAAACGAGTTACTGCATCACAGAGCATGGACTCCAGGGGATGCCACGAACTAACCATTCATAAGGAGACAGAACTATTGAGTAATGAAAAGTTCAGGGCTGCTTGTTAGTTCATTCAACTAATTGGAGCTACTATGCCAGCGGCCCGGTCTCACTCCAATTATTCAACTCGTTCAGTTGGTACAGGTAGATGCTGACAGGGGGGGAATTCCCAAAACACGCCAAGGGGGACGTCGGTGCAGGACTTGTTGACTTATCACTTTGATGAATTACACTATACAAATCGTAAATAGTAATTTAATTTGTGAAATTGCAAATTGTACGTATGGTAATATAGATTATTATTATTAATAATAAAAATAAGAATATTTCTATGGATCCCAGCGCTTTATAAAGTGCTTACATGAGCGAGCTTGGTGAGCCCTCCAGCCATCAGCATCCCATCCTGGTGCACGGCATCGACTCGGTAAGAATAGATTTTGGTGGAAGCATCCACCATTGTGGAGGCCGTCTGCATGTTCTCCATGCGCTGGTCGTGCCGCCGCATCATCGTTGTCATGAAATCGATCAGCTGCAGGTTCCACGCATTGTCCTTTGTTATTTTCTGAAAATCATGTTTCGCTCATTAAAGTAGAACTAACATCAGATTGCCCCATGTAGCATGCCGGCAGCAGATGCATTCTTCATTGCTGCGCCTCACTTTGGTGTTTCAATAAATAGTTGTATTATTTTGTACGGGTTATACATATGTAGTATTTGCTCAGTGTATGTAATTTCTGGTATTTTTTTATAACTAATAGGCTTGCGTTTGACTTCCAACTCGCCTGATGATAGGCGAAGATGTGGTCTACGGTGGAGCATGCTCACCTAGAAGAATAGCTTCTTTTTTATGGTTGATAGGCTAGGTGTTTGACCACAACTCACCTTATGTTAAGTGACGATGTGGTTGAAGATGGTAAAGCACACCTAGCCTGGAATGGAACTGGCTCTCAAGTGAGGCTGCCGGAATGCACAGTTAAATGCTTGGCGACAGATTTTCAACTTGAGGGTGGTAGCTAGCCAGCTGAGTACTAGAAAGTACCCTACCACCATGCTATGGTTTCTTTCACCGGCAACTCAAGCTCATTGTTGGGGTTTGAACCCACACCCTTTGGCATGCGAAATTAGGTCATGTAGGTAGATCTGAAGCACACTCACGAAAGTGTATCCAGTAGAAAACCGACAGACGAGCGACTTTGCGGCGATGTCTAGGCTTTGGCCTTTTATGAACAAGCGCATCATCGCTAATAAGTTTCTTAACATGTTTCTCGATGGACTTCAGCGCCTCAAGCTGGTACTTGGCCGATCCGTTCCAAAGGTGAGAACAGTACTCTATGCATGACCGAACTTGTGCTTGGTATAATGTAAGCAACTTCTCCAGCGTAAAGTACCATCGCACCTTCAAAAGGATACCCAGCTTTTTGGCCTCTAATTGGGCTTTTGACTCAATATAGCAGGCAAAGTTGAGGGTTGGGGTCAGAGTGACGCCTAACAGCTCAAGACTGTCACAAATTGGAACTGACACACTTTGGAAAGTAGGTGTCAGATCAAATGGCCTCTTTTTGGCAGAGAACAGACACACATGTACAATAATGTGTGGGACTATGAGGCATTTAGCATGATGCAAAGGACTGGATCCTCCCCTTGTGCAATCACAATGAAAAAAAATTTTATTGAGTATGTACTAACGTTTTCAGCATAAAGTTTAAGGCACCCCTGGTAGTGTTCCTTCTGAGGCGTTAACGAGAATGATTGATCTCTGCCGGTGCTGGTGGACGTCGGCGTCGACTGCGCAACGCGCTCTGACGCCACCAGAGAGGAGCGCTCAGCATCGTCGTCGTTGCAAATCTGGGAAAATATTTGTAGCTTTGTTTACAGTCGAATATTGTGGACAAAAAGCTCTTTACACATATACAGTCGGCGACCTTTACTTGAATAATGTAGCCGATATCACTCATTACGAACTTTTGAAAATCATTCTTCATAATACTGTGTAAATAAATACCTCTTCTCGGGTGAGCGTTTTTCTAAAAAGACTCTGTCTCAGGCTGGATCGCGCCGGCCCGGGAGTTGACGTGATAGGGTTATCGAATATCATGGCGCTCATATTTCAAACAGCATAGTTTTATAGATTCGGACGAGCTATATCGACTAACTCCACAAAGCAATAGCAAATTTATAAATATAGGTACCTACTAATAATGTAGGTAACCAAACTTATAATGTAACCGTTAAAACTGTTTACAATCTTTGAAGAGTTTCAAATTTTGTGTTGACGTTGACAAGTATATATTTTTGTCCCTTTTGATAGTAGTTTTTGATCTGAGGGATTTTGGTAAACAACGTCTTGTACATTTGCTATCATTTTATTATATTGACATGACTAATAACTTATTAACGCAATTAATATTTTGACGTTTATAGTGGTATTTTTAAACAATTTAATTACAAAATTTTACTTGTAACTATTTTATCCTCAGATCAAACACTACGATTTTATCAATAAAATATTGTATTTTGTCATATATTTATTTCATTATTGTAGGTCACGTAACCAAGTTTCTGGAACTGCAAATAAAAAAAAAAAATTAAAAAGGTTTTCAAGTCACAACATACTCATAAAATGAAACTAGCAAATGAACCAAATCATATTCTATCACGGTTAGGGCCAAAACAAGTTCTGTACATTTTTGAAGATTTAATCAAAGGTTTTATTAGTAATTTGGATTGGATGTCTTCAATAGTAAAAACAGAACTATAAATAAAATGTAAATGAAAATATTATATTGTTTTCTATTAACAGAACGTGCGAAGTGTGATGTCAAAATCAGACAAAGAAAATGTATTAGTCATAGATTGTCATCTTGTCGTCCTTGTCGTGTCATATTAGACCATAGACGTTGAGCCATAGCTGAGAGCCATAGACAGTAGAAAGACGCGACGCGAAGATAGCTACATTTGAAGTTTTTTAAATATTTGACTTAACAGATTATGTATTTAACTACAGCTCATCTGATGTTAGGTGACGTTGTGGTCGAAGATGGCACAGTACACTAAAAACAGTAAGTAAACTTCATGAAATTTGCCACTGCTCGTTTGAATGTGTGCGTACGTACTGGGCGCCGTGTACATACACTGCCACCCACACGTTAGCATAATGTTGTTGTTAATTGTGTTTGTTCTGTGTCTGGGTGTTCTGTATAATATTATCATTAGTACCTATGTATTTACAAAGAAAAAGTATTTAAGTATTTTATCAGTTATCCGACTTCCATAGTCCAAGCTTTGCTTAAGTTGGGGTCAGATGGCGCTGTGTGTAATGTCCAGCGATATTTATTTATTTTATTTAATCTCGGGGAGACTCGGGTGCCGGCAGTCTAGGCCTCGCTGTAAGTTTGGTCGCGCGCGTTTCGCTTGCCTTTTATTTATATCTCATTAATGAATTGGTAAATTTCATAATGTTATATAAATAAAAACTAGTGCTGCTCATAATAGATAAATATTATAATAGTTAACTAAAATAAAAGTGAGAACTCTAAGCGTAGGCTATTAAATCGCCAACCAGCCTATGATGAACTACTTTTCTCAGTGTACTTTGAAGGTGTTCGGAATGCTCGAAATGGAATTGGCTCTCAAGTGAGGCTGTCCAAACATACTTTTAGGTGCATTTGGCAGAACCGCGGATAGAAATCATGTCAGCGCATTGTATTATTTTCCAAAACTTGTTTTATATTTTTTCTTGCGTTTGCGTATAAAATCAGTGGTGCTTTAATATACGTGAAGGAAAGTGATATGATGTAGTGTAACAAGACATTTCGTGTTGCTTCTAAAACTCTGCCGAAGCTGGTAGTAAAGTTACCATTACTTAATAGGGCATGCTTGGACTAAATTGTGACTTACTTTGTATGATTTCGACTGATTTACCTTGATTTTCATAAAATACTTGAGCATATCGAAACACTTAACACTGGCAAAACCACAAAGTGTGACGCGAAAAATAAAGAATATTATCACTATATAGATTTGTCATGTCATTTTCTGGCCTACGTCTAGCGACATCTATTAAAAATCAACATTTTACAAAATTATGATGTGTAATTAATGAATGCATAGGAGGACTCATTCAAAGCTATCCATAAACTGAGTCATATTTATAATTTTATTGGTTTTAGATAACAACTATTGTGCTTTTTTGTTATTGTCTAACGTTAGTTCCAAGTTTAATCCAAGCCCAAATTTAAATTTCCCTCCTTCCGCACAGCTGTTTGTAAACGCCGCGCTTGCTGTCAACTTCGCGTCAGTCAATTTGTTCGTTCGGTGGCTATATTTTTACGGTCGACGTTATCGTTAAAAATCTTTGTCATCGGAGAGTTATTTTAAAAGTGACAATATGAGTTCTGGAATGCCTGAATTAGGCTCCAAGATAAGCCTAATATCTAAAGCTGACATTCGTTACGAAGGTCGACTTTTTACGGTTGATCCCCAGGAATGTACCATCGCTTTGGCTAGCGGTAAGTTGACAAATGGATACTGTTATCCTTTCCTAGTATATAGTAATCGCCAGTTTTTCTCTCTTTTTATGCGTTTTGCGCTCCGTATATCTGATCCCATCTCAAAACACCTGTAGTAATTCGCGATGTACCGCTCTAGATAGCCTACATAATTTTCCCTCCTTCGATTTCAAATTGGATTGTTGTTTATTGTTTGAAAAAGCTTCCAATTAGTTTTACTTTACCTATTGGTCTCAATTGAAGCCCGAGCTTCCTGCAGTTTTGGAAGAAAAGCACGTTGTTTTTAAGGTACCCTCAGAGTAAAAGCTATTATAGGTCCGTGACCGCGGTTTCATATTGATGACGTTGTATTTCCTTTTATTCTACTGAATTAGAGTTCTTTGCTAAGGATTTCGTAGCTTTATAATCAAAGGGGTGTGATTTTGTCCTCAAACTAGTCTCAAAAATCGAATACCGAGGGTAGTTGTAATTTTTTTGAAAAACCCGTCTTTGTCATGTTCAGTGTCTTATATTGCGAGCAGTAGCATTCTAAACTATACGTATTATGCATATATTTTAGAATTATAATCACATTATACATATGTATGTATTTATTTCCAACAGTAAACATTATTGAACAACATTTATGTATGTGTCATCTTAGGGGATTACCGGTCGGCTCTATGTTGAGTGTAACAAGTATGGTTTTGTTGGATACAGTGCGTTCATTCGGCACGGAGGACCGCGAGACGCAGTACCCGGTGGCGCCACAGAGCCAGGTGTACGACTACATTCTGTTTCGTGGCTCGGACATCAAAGACATCCGTGTGCTGAACAATGTGCCGTCGCTGCCCAACGACCCCGCCATCATGCAGATGTCGGTGCCGGCGTCGCTGGGCGCAGGCGGGACCGCGGGGGCGGGCGCTCAGTACGCACAGCAGTTCTCCCACCCGGTGGTGGGGCAGCCACCGTACGCGCAGTATCACCCCATGGCCGGCTTCCCGGGCGGCGTGCACGCCCAGCTCAACAAGACCAGTGAGTTGTCTCCGCAGAGCTCGGAGCCCGCGCCGCTACCGCAGCAGCATCCGCCTGCGGCCGGGCCCATCGGCTCCGGAGTGCATCATCACTCCACACAAGTGAAAGACCAAGGTTTTTTCAGTGGATATTTTTGGCTTCAGCTTCCACATGCCCCCTCGTGCTTTTTGCAGAGTCATAATCGGATTCTGCAACAGTTGATGTTGCAATGTCAGCAGATGTAGGTATCGGGGTCTGATTATGTCTCCGTAATGGTCTATCCTGGCATACCTGCATGTAGAAGTCATTTAAACTCATTTGTTATGTTTGTTGCACATTCATTATAATCAATTGTAATCACATATCTAAACGTTTGTGTTGTTCATACACTATATTGAATTGAATAGTTTTATCGCATTTCAGATAACAAAACCCTAACTAAATGCATATTTCTAAATATTCCTGTAGGAAAAAAAAATGCAGAATTGATACCTTCAAATATATTTTGAATTTATTTTAAAGATGTAACAACTAACATTATCATTCTGCTCCTCTTTTGGTTACAAACAAAAATTGACAAACCAATCCGAGCATAGATTATTTATACATACATACATAGATAGGTATGTGATCTGATATCATTTAGAAATTCGCAAAGTGCATTTCCCACATTCCTTGGTCTATTGCTTGATCTGTTTACTGTATATTTAATTAATAGTGATATTTATAATTATAATATGACTGAAAACTAAATATTTATATTTCACTACAAACATTGTGCCAATGCTCTCCATATATGCTGTTATGTGTGTTAGCACGCTCATGTTGTCTCCAACTTTGCTCATGTATTTACTAAACCACTGTGTTTCCAGAACTTAACTAAAGCTCATACATTTTACTGTTACTATACTCTTCTGTTATTCTTTAAGTTTTACTTTCCTGCGCATAAACAGAGTCTGGCTGATAAACTTTAACAACATTATATCTAGGCTTAAATTAGCCTATCTCACTTTCACATGAGACATTTTGTCAGCAAACAGTTGACACGGTATTAAACATTTATTAAATTTAAGTCACATTTATAACGATGGCTGTTGACTTCTAATGGAGCCGTGTCAATGTGTGACGAGGCTTCACATCACCGATGGAATGTTGAGAGAATATTTTAAACAGCATGGATTAGTGGACCTTTTCTGTGAATGAGGGCAATTACTCGACAGTCGGTTCTGGAAACCATTGGCACATTCATCGCTTCTTAACTCGCTCCTTGCAGTTGCACTTTGTTAGTTATCATAGAATGCATCTGACACGGACTGGCTCTGCCATGCACATGAAGAATCATCGATTAGTCACCTTAGAACTATACCAATATCTGTGTTCCTGGACCACTCGCTTGTTGTTTCTAATATTTGCACAGTCTATTCAATTTGTGCACCTCATTGCTGGCCGACAGCTAATTAGTTAGTCGTCCGTGCAGATGGCAAACTCTTTATCATTTAGCAGTGTCATCCTACGCTGTTGGCATTACATGTACATATCTGCTAATATCATCATCGCTGTGCAGTAGTGTATGTAGAGTCCTCGGGACGTGTGACGGAAGTACAGGCCGGTGTGTGCCGCAGGCTCCATGCTGGACTTGCTGGGCGGCGGCGCGCAGCAGGGCGCGTCCCGCGCGACCACGCCTGCCGTGGGCGCGCACCGGAAGAGCCCCACGGCCGACCAGGGCACTCAGGTAATGGACACCAGTTAAGTTTCGATTATAATCGCCGATCTTTATTTTGTCCTCGTATCGTCGAGGATTCGTTGATATGCGATCGTTTCTTAACATCAACTTTTATGATTATAAAAAATAAACTTTCAACAAATATGGAGAAAAGCAGGCACCATAGTATGCCGCTGCAGCGCACACTATCACAGAGCAACACTGCTCGGCGACAGTCGTTTCCTCGGATCACTTCTCATGGAAATTCATTAGAGTGTCGTTGTAATGCTCCGTTATTATCAAGAAAATTAATACATTTTGTGGGTAGGTCGGCCTGTGAAAAGTTGTAAGGAGCAGAATATTATTTTACTTAATGCATCTAGACGCGTGATGTTTGAACAACTCGAAAGTCTCGCACGACAAGCGTTCACACTACTCTCGCCGTGCCCAGACTTTTTAGTTTGTTTCTTATGAGCAATGACTCTGTTACAGATTTAATTTAGCATGAAGTTAATAATTATAATTATAGGCATTACTACAAAATATACATTAAAAGAAAGTTTATAATGCAATTAGATGAATAGGTATAAGCTGCCACTAGAGAAGTCGGCCGCCGGGCCTGCGTGGTTCTCGGAGCACGCAACACGATCATTGCGATCGAAAATAAAAGTTTTTTTACTGTATGTGTATTGTATACGCTTATCGAAGCAGATCGGTCCCTGATGGACAGGTGGAAATATTCGTATGAGAAAAATAAGGCAAAAAACAAAAATGGGTTCCCAGAGCCTCCTTTTCACTTTTATTCTTCGAGTCGTACCTTCTGCCCTTACATGTGTACAAATACTAAGAATTGCAGGGAAATCGTTTCGTAAAAATAAATCGAGACGTCGATCAATACCTACGTGCCGCGAACGACTCACTAACGAGGAGAGTACGTCGGCGTACGTACGCGCCGTGCGGGGAATCGGGCGCGAGATGGGTAACGGCGGAGGAATATTGCAGGTGGGTAACGTGGCGTCCGGCTCGGGGCAGCAGCGCGAGGCGCGGCGCGGCAGCGCGGGCGCCGGCGCCGGCCCCGGCCCCAAGCCGCAGCAGCGCACGCAGCGCGCCAACTCGCGCAACCGGCAGCGCTACCCCAGCGGCGGCGCCGCCCCCGCGCCGCACCACCCCGCGCCGCACCACCACCATCAACCCGGTACCTACCTGCCCACAGTACACTAGCAACGACCTGCGCGTAGTCGCTTCGAACCGAACCTGCACCGGGTCTGCAGTATGGCATTCCCCGCATGTCCTGGCGAGTCCTGGCTCGTGGCGCTCGACACGAGTACAGGAGGAGGACGAGGCCCGGCCATGCTCACTGCGGCGACACACGGACGTCGGCAGGCTCGTCTCGCAAGGAACGTTCGTGGGGTCGTGATGAGAGCGAGTAACGTTAATTTCCTCAGGACAAAACTACAACGCGAGCGGCGGCGTGAGCGGCGCGGGCGCGGGCGCGGGCCCCGGCTCGGGCCCCGGCGGGTACGCGCGCGGCGGCTGGCGCGGGCGCGGCCGCGGGCGCGGGCGCGGGTTCGTGCCGCGCAACAAGAACACGCTCAAGTTCGACAACGACTACGACTTCGAGCAGGCCAACACGGAGTTCGAGGAGCTGCGCACGCAGCTCGCCAAGACGAAGATCACGGACGAGCCGGCCAAGCCGGAGGTGAGCCCTCCGTCGCCGGGACCGGCGCGCGCCGCTGCCGGCCGCCAGCGGCGCCCTGACGTCCGTTTGTACGCGCAGGAGGTGACGGGCGCGGCCGAGGCGGACAAGAAGGACGACTCCGGCAACGAGACGGGCGCCGGCGAGCCCGAGCTCGACGACGACGGCTACACCGGCTACGACAAGGCCAAGAGCTTCTTCGACAACATCTCCTGCGAGGCCGTCGAGAGGTACGTACGGCTCCCGAGTCGACAGTCGGCTCCTCGGTGTAACTGGCCGGCTAGCTCTCGTCGCGCCCGATCAACGAGATGTCAACGATCATAATATTTACCAACTTTTAATAATTATTTAAATCGTTTGGTTAGAATAATGCGATGTAACCTAACCGGACCTAACAGTTATTATGTTTCAGTTTTCAAAAATGTGTGTGTGTATGTGAGCGAAGTATTAATATTACCTACCGGTCAATGGGATGAATGTATCGGTATAACCTCGGCCGCCGGGTCGTATGACTGTGACTGACTGACGGTGCGTGTGGCAGGTCGAAGGGGCGGTCGCAGCGCACGGACTGGCGGACGGAGCGCAAGCTCAACTCGGAGACGTTCGGCGTGGCGTCCGCGCGCCGCGGCGCGTGGCGCGGCCGCGCCACCTGGCGCCACAACCCGCACCACCAGCAGTGAGTACAGCTACCCACTACCCACCAGCTCACAGCAACTTGACACGTGACGCCGTGTGACGACGATAGGTGGCGCTACGTTTTCTAGTCATTTTTAATCTACATATGCACACGCCTGTGCTCCTCCAGGTCATTAGCTATCGCCGTACAGAAGTTCACTCAAATCTGTCTAGCCATTGCAACATTCAGGAGTGCACTGCATGTTCAGACATACGTACAAGTATTCCTATTTATAATATTGGAGGTGCGGCGAAGGATGTGCGTGTTAATTCGCCGTGTTATCTGTGGCGTTTGCAAATCGGCACTTTATAAAACACCACAATTTTTATACATACACATTACACACCCAAAAAGCAAGTTTCGGAGCGCTCGCGCTCGCGCCGCCGCCGGGCTCGGAGGGTACGAGAGCAGCGTAACTCGAGTGACGCGTAGAATGTCCTACTTCCCCAGCTGGCGGGCCCTGCGCGGCGGGCGCGGCCGGCCCGGCCACCCCGGGCACGCGGGCGCCGCCGGCGGCCAGGCCGCGCGCGCGCCGCCGCCGCCGCAGCCGCAGCCGGCCGCCGCCGCAGGTACGCACACTACACCGCACCATCCCCGCTGACGTCACACCGTCGAGCGGTGCGCCCGCCGCGCGCCCGCCCTTAACCCGCGCCGTTTGTGTTCGCAGCCAAGTAGGAGTCGCTGCGCGGGGGGACTACACTGAATCTTAATTTATTATCGCAAGGACTGATCACTAACGGACGTGTAACGGGAGCGGGAGCCGCTCGGGGCGGACGGCCAGTGAGCAGACGGACATTGTTCTGGTGTGAAAGTGTTGTATCCGATCGTGGAAGGAGACGGCGAGCAGCTCCCGCGGCGCCGGCCCGGCCGGCCCGGCCGCAGGCCGGCGGGCCACAGGCCGGCGGGCCGCGGCCGGCGCGCGAGAGACGCCTAGTGTAGTTGAATATTTATGTCGCGCCCGATGAAATATATTTTCCTAAAGCTTGTGACGTCGCACGCGACGAATGTGAGATCGAGGAGGCGCCTCGCCGGTCCGGAGCCGGCGCGCTCCGCCCGCGCCCGCGCCACGACTGCGCAGCGCTCGCCATCACCCGAGAGGCCGCTTGCAAACGGATACGCGTTTCTTCGACAGACGGCCACGCGTGACGGCGAGCGCTGCGCAGTCGTCGCGGTCGCCTCGCAAGTGTTCATACTGACTGTCGATATTTGTATTGGTGAGTAGTGAGAGAAGCGGGCGACGCGCAGGGCTCCGGGCTCCGGCGGCACATTTCTCGCGTCGTATGCGTATGTTATCGTAAGAGTTCTGAGAAGGACTATTTTATTTTGTTTTCGTCGATTGGAATCATTTGTCGTAAAAAATGTATATCATTTGAATCGAAACGTCCTTTTCGAATTAAATTAAATAAAAAATATATCGACAAATAAGACATTTGTTAAATCTGTAACTCAAAAACTGTACCTGCTGAATATACATTTACTACAAATCTTCCAACTGGTTCTTTCATTTCTTTTTTAGACAAATACAGTTCCTCGGTTGCATACTTTATTGCAAGTAAACTCGCTCGAGGCGACGGCACTCGCCGCACGCGAGTCGAGCGTTCAGTCGGTATACAGGGTAACATTACACGTGTACAGGGTAGATTACAATATTTGTCCTTCACTAAAATATATTTGTATAAAATATAATCGCAGTTCCTTAATCTACGGCCGTACGCGGCGTGTCACAGCCGGGCGCTCCCGGCCGCGGGCGCTCCCGGCTGCGGGCGCTTCCGGCCGCGGGCGCTCCCGGCCGCGGGCGCTCCCGGCTGCGTGCGCTTCCGGCCGCGGGCGCTCCCGGCCGCGGGCGCTCCCGGCCGCGGGCTAGGCGCGCCTCGTTCCGGCGGCGCCGCGGCGTGGAATCGCTCGACAAACTAACAAGGACGAGCCCGAGCCCAGTAAACATAAGATACAAGAGCCGAAAGGGACCATGGCCATGTTTTACATTAAAAACGAGTAATTCGTATTTATTCTACGATTCGGCTGATTTTTTTCGTGATTTTGGAATTGCGCCTGCAGCGCGTGGTTCGCGATGACCCCTGCCGGCTCGGCACTCGTGCGGCCGAAGCTTGCGACCCTGTATTTATTACAGCTGTGCCGCAACGGGTACCGCTCGGCGGCGGCGTGCTTTCATAATATTTGGAAAAATGTCAAGAGACGAGCACAAAGCGCGAAATACCCACGCACAGTGCTCCCGTCATTTCCGAACGCTTGCACACTACCGCGGCGCCCGCGGTGCAAACGAACGGCGGTACTTAAATAAATAATCGTACAAAATCAGTTTACATAAATTCGCTACGATTATTCCAATATTTTTACTTTTTAATGCTTATACTAAATTCACGTTATATCTATGACTCCATGAACGCCGGGAAGAGAACGTGCGCCCGCGCGGCAGTCAGGCGTACCGCAGGCGGACGTACAGACATGACTCGAGTATTGGGACATCCTCCGAGATATAGATGGCGCTCCCACAAATTTCCGCAACTGTTAAAGAGAGTTGCAAAAATATCAAAGCGATAATAAATTCGATTAAACGAAAAACAATTTCCGCGCCAGCTGGAGCGGAACCGACAGGTGGCGCTCTGTTGAATTTAAAGGTATATGATATTTGAAGAATTAGCGCCGTCCCTTGCGTCCGAACTGATTTGTACAGCAGTATGAAAATTATTTCCAATAAAATGCTTTTGAAGTCAAAATTCCCGTTCTGTTCGTTGCGCCGTCGAACCGTTTCTGTGTGTAAGTAGGCAGACTCGTACAGACGCTAGCGCTCCCGCCCGCGTCCGCCGCGTCGCCGGGGCGCCTACCCGCGCCACTCGCGCGCCGGCTGCCCGTTCTCGACGAGCCACACGGAGCCGCTCTGCCCCTTGTGCAGGATGTCGACGAGCGCGCGCCCCACGTGCTCCGCGCTGGAACGACACGGTCGCAACGTAACGGCATCGTCCACGCCTCCGCCGAGACAGAACGAGTCGTGCCGGCTCACACGGCGCCGCTCTGGCGAACATGCACGTGATATTACTTTCATCCAGAACATGTATTTATATTACATAGGTATATAAGGTGGCATATTACATTAGTTATTTTTACTACACGGGTTACTTTTAATATATTTGTAGTGGACGGTGATATAAACGGCGTTTCATTTTACGATAAAACCTTACTATTGTTTAGAGAGAACATCGTCGCGGCATTCACTTTATTGAACATCGATTCGACGGTGACGTCGAGGCTCGAGCTGCTACACCGGCGGGAAACGACAGCAGTCGGTGTGTACGGGGCAGTACGGGGAGTGAGCTCGTGCTCCAGAACTACGTGACCTAGTCTCGACATCGCCGAGTTCATACAACACGACCGGACCGGACCGGTTCCTTCTAGGCGAGCGTGCTCCACCGTAGACCGCGTCTTCACTTAACATCACGCGAGATGGCGGTCGAACGCGAGCCTATTTGCATAAAAAATCTAATTAAAAAAAGGTGAGATCGTGGCGAAATGCATGTAATCTAATCTATTGTAAAAATATGAATATAGTACTTATATTCAAAGCGGTCGCCTTTAAAGAAAAATCATCTATTTAAACAAACAGATAAATAAACCTGTAGGTACGCCGAAAACGCATGCTTTCAGCTATAAAAAAAAAAGCGCAGCGAGCGACGCCAGCCGCCGCGAATGGCGACTACTGATGGATTCAGACGTTACTTCGGGGAAGTTCGTCTAGAGTGTTCGAGGTATATGTTTAGTTTATTTCTGCTCGTCAGTTTCTACAGCAACTAGTCTCTCGTCTCACTCGCACACGACTACACGAGTCTGTGTTTGTTTTTTTTTTGACGTAACACTTTGTAAACGTCGAATATCAAATGCGAGTCGAGGGACAGCATATTTTATGAACTAAACGTGCATATTGTTAAACTTTTTGTTTTTGTGATTGTAATGCAGTTCTTTGTACTTATGTCCGTCCACTAATAAAGTAGCAGATAGCGGTGAAATAGCAGAATGCGAGTGCGGTTGCGATAAGCTTCAGCTTCGGACGAACTATATTACAGCAGTGAAATTATTGTGATTTAGACGAAGTGAAGTTTAAGCTAAACAAAACCAAAACATAAACTCGATTCACTGGAGTTTTAGACAGAGACGTCCCACTTGGAAGCGTTCGGTTTTAGATTACAAGTGAGGGTCTGAGGTCACCTCTGTGGCTTGGAGTTGGCGATATCGCGCTGCCAGGCGAGCTCGTAGTCCGCGCACATGAGCTGCTTGCCGATGTCCTTGACGAGCGCCGTGTCCGTCAGGCCGGGGCACAGCGCCAGCGTGCGCACGCCGCTGCGGCTCGCGTGGTACGGGTCCTGCGACACGTAGGCGTTCTTACATCCCTGTACCCGCGGAGTACGGCGGAAGCACGCGAGGCGCGACTGACCCCGTAGGCGCGCGTGAGCCCGACCACGGCGCAGTTGGTGGCGGTGTAGATGGGCGCGGACACGTGGGGGCGCGCGCACGCGGCGGAGGCCGTGTTGACGATGGTGCCCCCAGCGCCGCCGCGGTCCACGCCCAGGAACCGCAGCGCCAGCAGCGTGCCGCGGATCACGCCGTTCTGCAACGTCATACATTCATTCGACGACTGTTCGTCTGCCGCCCGACGAGCTGAACGAGCGCCTTCACGCGCACCGGCGACGCCGATACGCACCACGTTGACGTCGACCTCCAGCTCCCAGAGGCGGTCGTTCATGAAGCCGGCGTTGTTGATCACGATGTCGAGCCGGCTGAACACGTGCAGCGTCACCATGAACGCCTCTGCAACCAACGGGCGCGCGTCACTGACCGTACTGCGCGCCGCGCGCCGGCAGAATGCCGACAATTAAATCGATAAATTACCGATTGTCGATTAATTAATAATGATTAATATTTATCCGTTAGCATGCCCCGTCGCCGACCGACGGCGTTAATTTGTCGACAAATGTTATATTTACGAGAGAAAGGGGAGCGGGCTGCCGTTTTATAAATAAATATCGGCAGCAGAGTACACGTCGCGTCCGAACCCGCACAGCTCAAATGTACGGCGCTAAGTGTTATTATTTTTATTTCTGTTGTGAGGACAAAACATTTTTTTTATTAAGTCACGATATGGGACCTCGGCGCGCGAGTCCGAGGCCGCCACACTCGCCTCGCTCGTGTCTGCACGCGGCCGGTCGGTGTAGGCTGAACGATCTTCGTGCAAACATTAAAAAAATATCAATAAATATCGTGAAAAGCTACCAGCGGTGACGAGCCGGCGCCGGCGGAGGGGCTCGGCTGCAAACATTATCTAGTGTAGCGAGCGGTAAGAAAATGTTCGGAAATCGGTACAGCGCCAAACTGAAACTGCTCTCCATACGATTTGGATTTGATTCCCTTTAGGACGACCAGTAAAAAGTATAAACCGATCTACATTTTTACAAAAAAATTAGTATTCTATCAGTAATCTGGTTCCCATAGAACAAGATTTTGACAATAGACAATAGACAATATTTTATTATTATTTTTTTATTTTCTGTTAGGGTTAGATGGCTCTGTCGGAGACGTCTTCCACTCCATTATTTTAATACATTTCTGTGTTAATAACACGCACGATTATCTAAAGGTCTGTGAATAGTGAGCTCGGAGCCGCGGCGCGGGCGGGCGGTGCACGGCTGCACGGGTGTCGGTTACCTTCGAACTGCGGGTAGTCGGTGACGTCGAGCCGGTTGAAGAGGACGTTCTTGCGGCCGTACTTGGCTCCCAGCTCGTCCGCCGCGGGCTCGCCCTGCTCCGCGTCGATGTCGCACAGCGACACCTGCGACACGACACGCGACCTGTCAGCTGTCCGCACCGCGCCTGCGACCGCCGACACATACTGTTATGCCGGGGCGCGGGCCGCCAAAGATCCACAACAAATTTAGAAGATTTCCGTTTTACAAAATTTTATTTGCTAGAATTTAATTTTATTTCAATGCATCTTAAATTAATGAATGAAATATTTATCCTATGGCAGTAGGTAAGTTTTCTTACTATTATTTGGGCATTTCGAGAACTAAGTATTTATGTGCGCGTTGTGGTGTTTGTCCGACGGCGTGACGTCAGACGCGCCAGCGCTTCACGTGATCGGCGCGGCGGCAGATGCTCCTCGAACATTTAATTAATTAAGTAATTATAATTTTTAACTTTAATCGGTGGTAGATCTCCTTGGCATGAGGAACGAGTAGGTATCTAGGGAGATACCGCCGCACATCGCCCCGTCATCATATCTGGTTCGGACGACCCCGAGTTAAACGATAATGAAGGAAAACAAACTATATTCAATTGTTTTAGCAAACATTTCGGAAAATTAAAACAATGTGACATCATCACCTTTGCAAAATTCTTCTCACAGATTTCCTGAGAGCTCGTTACTCAATTTTTGAAACATGACGAGTGCGTGTCGACGTAAAATAGCTTCACTCCAGCGCCACCTAGCGCCCGCAATTTTTCAACAATTTCATCGCGACATTGTGACAAAAACCAAAAACTGTATCCATTTTTATTACAGAATTACTATGATCCCGTAATTCGGGCGGACAAAAGGTCGCGAAATAATTTTTGACCATTGAAATTGAATGAGGTAAGTAAAATTTAAAATTCAAGAAGTGTATTTAACGTCAGTTTGTTTACTACATGTTTAGTTGTACCTTTACTGCAAAACAAGAAGATAATGCTACTTTAGAGCCAGAGAATCCCTACGTGATAAATTCAAAAAAATTAACATAATGACAGTACCATGTCAATACATTTATGAAAACTTGTTGTACACTCATAAAAATATCAATCGTTTCCCTAAAAATAGCGACATACATAATTTAAATACTAGAAATAAGAATAAACTTGCTGTGCCCAAAACTAGGCTAAACAAGATAAATGTATCCTTTAAAGGGCAATGTATACGCTTCTACAACAAAACTCCTAGTGAGTTGCAAAAATTATCAATAAATAAATTCAAACAAATTGTCAAAAATATCCTATGTAAAAAGGCTTACTACAAAATATCAGATTATCTAGACGATAAAAAAGCTTGGGACGAGTTTTGCTCCAACTCGAAAACTAACAACGTACAAGGTAAAGGTTTCTTGTTCGCTTCTTTACTTTACCTCAAAAAGATTGAAGTGAACGAAAGATCAAAGTGATCACTTTATTTCCTAGTTTTAAGTATGTTTATAATTTGTGACGTGTGACGTGTCCAAGAGTCCTGTAAGGTCTAAAGGAAATAAAGCATTTTGAGTTGAGTTTTGAGTTTTTTTAACGGTTTCATGAAATAATAGTAAACATATATAAATGTTCTCATAGGTAGGCATATTATCATTCTGTGACCGGGTTTGTGAGGATCACTCACAATATAAAGTTTCAACCACAAACCGTTTCAATAATAAAACGTGTCTGCTGGACAATACTGGACATGTCCGGGATGTAGGAACTAAGAACAAAACAGCAACAGAGTTCAATAACTCGAGCTCGCATCATAAGACAAACATCTTTGACGCCTTACAACTAGCTACTATCTATTTCTTGAATTGTTCAAGATTCCAAGTACCTAGCCTAGCTGTTGGGAATCAGTAAAACTTGCATTTACTATGTATGCCAGTATTCTTGCAGTTTACAACACACTAAGTACTGCTGTGACTCATATTTGTTGGCAGAATAATGCGGTTATTTAAATAAGGTAGTTAAGCGTAAACAAATTGTGACAGATATGACAGCGGCTATATTTTTTCTACTTTGGCCACTGTGAGCGCTGCGATAAATCTATCGCAGCGCTCACAGTGTTAATTATATTAGCGAAGTTAGTTAAAGGTTAAGGTAGCAAAAGGAACAAAAAGAAATAGTTAAGTAGGAAACCGTGCCGTGCAGCGCGCCGCCGGGAATCGATACAAACGAGCGGCGGCCGGACGACTGCGCCTCATCATGAATGCTTTTAAATCGATGAACTTCCACGCGGCGCACCGGCCTGCCCGCGTGCATCACACTCGAACGGCTAGCTCATCGCTCGACAGTTGTATTACCTCGAACTCGGAGTGGAGGCGCGCGACTGACCTTGGCTCCTTGCTTGAGCAGCTCCTCGCTGTAGGCCAGGCCGATGCCGGAGGCGGCGCCGGTCACCAGCGCGACCTTGCCTTTCAAGGAGTCCATCGTCGGGCGAGTCGTGCGAGACGGCGCGCCTGCTGCGTGTTCCTGGAGCGTCGCCCCCGGAGTGCGGCGGTCGATCGGAGGGCGGGACACGCCCGACGCCCGTGCCTCCCGGCTCCCCTGCCGTACTGAGAGCGCGCCGGCGCGGCGGCGCCGTAATGTTTTCCTTTCTGTATTACTATTCGTGTCAGCGCGACACCGCGAGCCCGAGCAGCCGCGGCGGCGTGCTGGCGCTCGCAGGCGTGGGCTCGCCGCGTGACGACTCGAGAAACCGTCGCCAATGAACCCATGATAGTATTAGCTGACAATAAAACGACTACGTATTTTTGGTTTTTCTTTATTTGTCAATTTATCGATAATATCAATGCTTCACAGTTCAGGTACTTACGGTCAATTTTTCAAGAAACTCGTTCATTATTAATAATTTTACATTTTTTTGAATTTTCTATTATGATTAGAATAATGTGACAGATAAGTACGAGCGCGAGACGAGCGCCGCCGCGATATAGACACGGCCTCCGATCGAGCCCGGCCGCGGCACAACACAAAAATATGAAATAAAAACGACATACCAAAAAACTGGAAAATTTACAAATCCCTCGCTAAAACAATTCCAAAAATATGTATACATCCGAGGGCAGTCCACGCTGTTCATCGATCATCAATACAATAAAACAATAATTACAAATTTCAATCGACGATCCGCGATCTATACAATAAAATATTCTCGTTCACCATGATTCACGATATACAAATAAAATGAAATTCACAAAATTCCGCTATTTACAAATATCACAGAGCTGACTGCACGAGGAAAGGCACGCCGTGGCGCTCTCGGGGCGAGCACGGCGGCCCGCGGCGCGCTCCGGCGTCCTGGGACGAGCTCACTCGTTCCTGTGCGGCGCTAGAGAATGAAATTCCCGTCGCAGTCGACGGCGCGGGCTCCGTCAAGGTGACGCAGCCGTTTACACGTCCCAACTTTTCGGCCGAAATCCGTGTCTTCGTGCCTTTTCCGTCCCAGGTTCAGATAGAGCATCAGAACAGTATTTCTGTATTAGATTAAGAATGTAATGCACCGGAGGAGGTAGAAGATGCGTCAGATTACGACGTGTCTGTGTGGGAGAGCGGACGGGTGAGCCGGAGCGGGCGGTGGCAAGGCGGGCGGGCGGTCACGAGTGGCGCGCCTGGTCCGCGCCGGCGGCCGGCACCGCCTTGGCGAGGTACGAGAAGGAGCGCGCGTTGGACAGGCCCGCCAGCACGCACGCGCTCAGCGCCGACCGGTTGAGGTTCATGGGCGCCGCGTCGTACCACTCCAGCGAGTCGCCGTCGTAGCACTCCACGTGGGGAATCGTCGTCGAACCTGCGGGCAGCGCACCCTTAGCGTTACCCTCCTCACGGGATGTCGAATGAATGTTTTCCCTTTCCTATTGCGCCACTGACTACCGTGCTAGCAACTACTCCACGCCCGAGTTACACCGATACCAGAACGAGTTGCCTCGCACCCGGGCTCGCTAGTAGGTATAGGCATATTTCAGTTTTTTGGGAGTAAGTACATATAGACGGAGCTCAGCAGTCAAACATTAGAGTCTAAATTCTAAACTGGCCACTGGAGCCTTGTTCCCAACCGCTTCTTTCCAGCACTCGCAGCTCTGCCGGCACATTATTATGTACCCCCATATAAAATTCCTACATAGCTACAGAACTAACAACAGTCACGAATAAGTCACAGTTCAAATGTTCCCGACGACTTCTTTCATCGCAGTTGGAGCCAGACGAAGTTAATTTGAATTTGCTAAAGGCATCTCAGGACTAAAATAAGTAATCGCAATGAAGTGTCGCAGAGTACAGCTGGTGTTCGCAGTAGGCAGGGTAACTCGAGCAGAGGGTGGCGCGGGCAGTGGGCAGTGGGCAGTTACCGTTGAATCCGCCGATGACAAAGATCATGTCGTCGAGTAGCACGGTGGCGAAGTTGCTGCGCGCGCTGAACATCTCCGTCACCTCCTGCCACTCGCCGCCGCGCGCCGGGTTCAGCTTCTCGCCTGCCGACATGCGTGCACGTGCGTCACCCGGCCGCGGTCACGCGCGGGACGCGGCCGAATGCATTCATTGTTGGCGACAGCCACGGCCATGCAAGCTAGCGACTTTGCGACTGACGCGAACGATTTAATTAAATCACTGAGACAGAGACACCGGCATAAACTTAATTGCAGCGAGGAACTGACAGAACTCGCACGAAAATGCACGTGTTTTAAGAGGAAAGGAGAATATAGTAGGTATGTGAGAGGAGTTATGAGGAGAATATAGGTGACATCGGCTGAAAGATTTTACTGTCATCGGCTGCCGCACACCTCTCCGTTACACACTACACGCAGCGGGAGAGACGTCGGAGGAGCCAGCGTAGAGACTGGCAACAATTCGGTATGTAAAGTTTTTTTTTGGTATTTATTTTATATTTTTTTCTGATAGTAAACTTTATTTCATGAAACTAATTTGAATATTTTGGCTTTTTATGCGGTAGTTGATTTTTAATACGTTTTCAAACTTTCGATAGCGATGACGTCATAAGGTTGACTGAATATCCCTAGTAGGCCTTTGCCATGTAAAACAAAAAATAATATTTTGACACATTTGATTGACTTTGACAACTGACATGAAGTAAAGAATTTTGTTTATCAAAGCTTCTTAATGTTGCTAATCTATTACTTTTTTGTATGGATTATTACGCTATTACGCCGTTGGCAAATCTATGAAGATTAAAAAAAATATATGGATCTATTACAGCTGTTTTACAGAAACATTAGAACTGACAGAATGCACAGAGTATGATGCCAAAAAGAAAAAGGACAAACCCAATGAACTTTTTTTTTACGTGATTTGGCAATGCACGGGTGTTATATTTACCTATTTTGGTATTTTATAAATGAAGTAACGAAATTATAGTATTTTTCCGTACTATCCTTAGATATGGATAGTATCTAGTACGGAGCATGAAATAGTTGTACAAATACTGTAATTATAGTACAAAATCCAACGCTGCGTTGACTTGACATTGACAGTTTTTGTTTAGGTTCGCCATTGCTTTTGCACAGCGAACTACATGACGTCATTATGGGACTTATTGAAAGTCAAGTTTATCTTGTGTATTTTATTGAAATATACCCCATCTCATAGTTTAGAGAGTTTTAAACGTCAAAATAATGTACAGGAATGTAATATTTCGAAATGGTTTTGGAATCAGCAAAGTATTTTTTTTCTTTACATACCGAATTACGGAGTCGTAAACGATAAATAAATAATGAAAACTAAGACGACGTCGCTGGCGGGCGTGTACGCGTGTACGGAAACAGCTATTTCGTAATCATTTTATATTTGACAGAGTACTACGTAAATCTCGTCGAGTGGCGCCGCGGCGCGGGAGGTACCGGTGTTGAGGCGGCTGTAGCCGTTGAACCCGCCGAGCGCGTACAGGCACTCCCGGTACGCGATGAGGCTGACGCCGGAGCGCGGGCTCAGCATGGAGCGGACGAAGCTCCACTGCCGCGTGTCGGGGTCGAACACCTCCGCCGAGCTCAGCACCTCCTGCCCGTTGAACCCGCCCACTATGTAGATCTGCCGGATTTCAACCACTCGGTCTGTATGCGCGAATCGCACGTCGCTACTGCATTATCTGCATTGTAAAGACACCCGTTTTTCCGCCGGGGACATGGCTTCCTACTCTTGCAGCGAGGGAGCGCTGCTCGTTCCCGGGGCGGACATCACCCACTGGTTCGCAAGTATGTGGCTACCTTCCCGTGCAGCGAGGCGGCGCTGGCGTCGGAGCGCTGCTTGTTCATGGGGGTGGTCATCTCCCACTGGTTCTTGTCGGGATAGTAGCGCTCCACCGACGCCATGCGCGTGCGCCCGTTGTATCCTCCCAGCGCGTAGATGAGACCCTCTGTCGGAGTACGTCCGCCATTAGGAAACGAAATGCAATGCCAACGATACCTTGAAAAAAGAAGCTTCGCAAAATTATTTGAAAATTGCAATTGCAAAAAATGTTTCAATTTCATAATGATAACACTAAGCTATTGAAGTTTTCCCTTGTTTCTGAAGATTTGCTAACTTTTTGTGGAGAAATATAATATATGTCTCAACGTAACGAATAGGTACTTCGATCCTCTAGCTGTGACCACATGCCGGCTGTAGACGATCGACACGGAGCCGCAAGACCAAACTGTATCCCGGAATTCGTTATCATCAATTTTCTGAATTGCCGCCCATAAAGCAACTTTAAAGATGTATCATGCAAAAATATTTAAAAAAAAATGTAGGTACGACAGATAGCTAGTAGACAGTATATAGCAGTATAGTAGACAGTATAGTAGTAGAGGTAGACAGTAGCTTTCATGTTAGTTTCCATGTGCCTAATCATTGACTGACGCGGCACGGCAGCCTCCATAAAAACATTACTAAGGTTAGATCGAATGTGTCTGCGCTGAAGCCTTTTTGGTTTGTGGTTTCTACAGTAGACGAGGCGCGGCTAGACCACGACCTCACGCTGGGAAGTGGAGCTAGCGTGTTATAAAGGTATTTTATATCAATATTCTAACGAAAAATGTACTAAGTACATATCATGCCAACATAGAAAGCGTTATGTGTGTACTTACATACAAGTAGTCAGGTAGGTATATTTACATCGAATTATAGTATAATTTTCTTTTGAATGTTGACGAAAGTAATTATGTACTTTAATTCTTGCGAAAGCGGTTAGTAGTTTTAATAAGCTTGCGTTAGACCCCCATCTCACCTAATGTTAAGATATGTACATACGGTCTAAGATACCGATTCAGTCTCGATGTGAAGACACTGTATGACGGCTGTCCGGTCGTGTCGTGGCGTGTGGCGTGTGGCGGCGCAGTTACCGTGCGCGACGACGCTCACGTAGCAGCGCGCCTGGTACATGCAGGCGCGCTCCCGCCACGTGTTGCCGACGGGGTCGTAGCAGCGCACCGTGTTGAAGTGGTCGCTGCCGTCGAACCCGCCGATCATGTAGATGAGGTTGTGCAGCGAACACAGCCCGTGGTACGCGCGCGGCGTCAGGTCCATGTGGATCGACAGGAACCAGCGGTCCGCCCTGGCGACCACATCGCACACTGCGGTCACTCGCCTCTTCTCTCTCCTACCTACGACCTGCCTACCTGACGAACTCACGCCCGACAGCGGATATACTACCGATGAGCCAACAGAGCTATCATGCTATAAATGTATCCGACAAACCTATTTCTCATTTCATACATTATACGGGCTGCAAGCGCGGCGTGCTGGGCCGAGCGCGGCTACGGGCACGACTCTCGAGTCGCGAATATAAAAATACTTGCTGTTCTATGGAAAACTATTAGTCGACCCGCGACCGAATGTATAGGATAATTATTTTTTATTGCGATTACAGCCGAGTTTTGAGTACAAATTATTTATCTAGCATGAGGAGTTCAATGATCCCCTTTTGTTTCAGTACACTCCGAGCGCATAGTCCTGCTCCTGCAGGCACGCGGCAGCACGCTGACACGACGCATGGAAGTTGGAACACAGTGGAGTACCTTGCCCTGCTCCTACCCGACACTCGTTTCAGAGCTCCACGGGGGTCTTGTCTATTGTTTCAAACTAGTTAACGAATTATAATCGTACAAGGATTAGCTCTGAACGTCCATTGTTGCCGCGGCCTAAGAGGCTTACTAATTTTTGCTTAATACACATGATGGGACCCCTGTAGCACGGGGGCCACGTATTATTGATATGGCTGATACAGCGGATGCTACACCGCTGTTAGAATAGTATACTTTTATATCTGAAACTGTGTACAAGAGTGTCAATAAACATTAGAAACAACAGTAACAGTGTACCCATTGCGTGCGCGCAATGTTGAAGTACGATACTTAACTAAACGAAGTACCTACATTCATAGTCCTGTCCGTAGTGCAATAAGGGGGGAAACGTACATTCATAATCCTGTCCGTAGTGCAATAAGGGGGGAAACGTACATTCATAGTACTTTTTTTAAAGAAACAAAATCGATAGATTGTATAGAATAATTTTGATACTAAAGTAAT
Organism: Biston stratarius; assembly: GCA_950106695.1. Classification (NCBI taxonomy): domain Eukaryota; kingdom Metazoa; phylum Arthropoda; class Insecta; order Lepidoptera; family Geometridae; genus Biston; species Biston stratarius. The sequence continues at coordinate 15,529,735 of OX467109.1, read as the reverse complement.
ATTTATTTTCTTTTTTTCGACTTTTAGACCCAATAACTAGTTTATTCAGCCAGCAAATTTATTTACGTTTGGATAATTTGGTAATTAGATTTTTTTCTTTTGTGACATTGAAAGTGACCGCGAGATAGTTTACCGTGTATCATAAGTTTCCACGAAACTCGTCGGGCTGCCAGCGCTCCAGCCGCCCACAGCAAAAAGAATCTCAAAGGGTATTCGCGGCCTTGCCAGCGGATCATTCAGATCGGCTTCCGTGCCAGGCCTCGAATCCAGGAGCGTCAGAAACACGACTGCTGGATAGAGAGCTTCTTGACATAACTAAAACATTTAAATTGGTTTTGAATAAATATAATTAGAAAATGAAATAAACAGATATTAAAAATGAAAATTACCTCATCATCCGCTACCGGCTGCCATTGCAGTATTTTTGACTTGAAATATTTGTAACTGATATGTCCAAATCGAACGCATGAAAGCAGTGACGGAATGTATACTTTCCTGGTTTCTAAATCATGTTCCACCCAAGTCTTCACTGCTTGGAATACTACTTCTTCGTTTCTAACATTCAGCTCATCATCTCTTAAGATGTCTTCTAACTCCTCATGCGAAAGTGATTTAAATTCATTACATTCCTTAAGAATTCTGCTAAAATTCTGTCTTATATACAACTTTCCTTTCTTCTCCAAGTCCCCGCAGAAATAATATTTTGCAAATTTAAATATTCCGAGACAGTTGTGCGGCCTCAGCTCTTGCAGCAGGAACTGGCAGCACAGCTGTATGACTCCTACCACGTCGAACCGGTCAGCGTATGGCAGCAAGAACTCCACGTTCTCTGCGGTCACCTTGCACGTGCCAGTGTACGCGTAGTCTAGAATCAGACTGACGTACAGACTTGGCACGTCCACACATACCTCGGTCTCCTCTGGCTCTCCCCTTTTCAAGGAATTTATAAATATAGCTTTGAAATATGGACTTACAGCTGAAAGAATTGCCCGATGAATACGTATTGATTTCATATCCCTACATACGATTGTGCCATCGCAAAGTTGTCCGTTTTGTCGTAGTTCATTCCATATCGCTGGGAACTCTACGATAGAAAAATTTTCAGGGAGGCAGACGCATTTTCGTTTTCGTGTAACTATCTTCTTTTTTGATAGACGCGGTTTTGTGAATGTAGTAGAACGAACGGAATTTTTAGTTTTTGATAATTTTCGATGTTTCGTATTAAATTCCATCCCTTTCGAAAAAACGGCGGTCGAAACTTGTTTATCTGTCGCGATGACAGACATGGCGGTAATGAAGTATTCATTTGTTTTCATGATTAGACAGATATTTTTCGAAATTGACGGTAATCGGCAAAAAGTTTCAATTAACAGGAAGATCAAAAACTTTTAAGAAAAGTAAGCTGGATGACGTATTAATATGAAAAAACAAAATCTCTTGTCTATACGTTTTCGATTGATTTTTACACCTGACAATACTGCTTCATAACTGTCACAGCTGTCAAGTGTCAAATGCTGTTTTTGTCTTGTCTATAGTCTCTTTTTCATCCGGTTGTCAAGATGGTGAGTTTCGATGGTTTGAAAATAAAATAAATCGTTGAAAATCCGAGTGAAAATGTCGTGTAGTGAAAGTTTAAAGTAGTTTTTTACCAACGCAGTGAAGTCAAAACGTGTTACTTTGTGTATTTCAGGGTATCGACATCAACCATAAACACGACAGAAAAGTCCGGCGCACGGAAGTCAAGTCCCAGGATGTGTACCTGAGACTGCTTGTAAAAGTAAGTATTTCGTCTGATAACAAAATCTCCGATTTTACTTTCCCTAAGAAGTCTCGCCAAGAAAATTTTATTCAACTCTACACCTAACCTATTGTTGTCGTTTGACAGCTATACAGATACTTGGCCAGACGTACAAATGCCAAGTTCAACCAGATTGTCTTGAGGAGGTTGTTCATGAGCCGCATCAACCGGCCCCCGATCTCTTTGTCGCGGCTGACGCGCCACATGAAGAAGCCGACGCGCGAGGGCCTGATCGCCGTGGTCGTGGGCACCATCACCAACGACGTGAGGCTATACACGGTACCCAAGCTCACCGTGGCCGCTCTCCACGTCACGGAGAAAGCTCGTGCCCGCATCTTGGCTGCTGGAGGTTAGTCTTGTTTATTTTCATCTATTATTTATTGTTTTGAGGTTATATAAATGTATAAGCTGTAAGTAGCAATGCAAACCCATTAATAAGACACCTGTTTTACATGTAGCTCTCTATTGTTTTGGGATTCTGAGTTTTCTTATGTCCTTCCTCTAAATGCTGAAACTTGTGTAATGTAACTGTATGTAATAAACAAAATGTTAAATTTTGCAGGTAATGAATCCACCCATTTCAACTTTGATATTTTAAATTATAGTTTATTTTTATTTGTTATGAAAAGTGTTTTTCTGTTATTATCTAGGCCAGATTACTAACACTTTTCTATAGTTCTAAACAAATCATGACTTCATAGATTTTCTGCTACAGTGGCCATAGCTGTTAATCTAAATCACAAAAACAAGTGTTTTCTTCTTTTCATGACAATAATAACTTTAATGAGATTAGTGCATGCAAGCTCCTGATCCTCTGACTCACATAAGATATCTTGCACAAAATATGTGAGTGCTTTGAAAGTTTCTATTGAGAGTTCAAAATGAGTGTAACATAATATGAATATTATTATATAGTCGCGTTTTTATGTTTTATCGCAACATAGGAAACCATTCTACACTAATTGCATGCGGCAGATGAATTGCATACAGGGACTAAGGGCCCAGTAGTGTGCATTTGAAAACAAACTACCAGCCAGTGTGGTAATGCTGCCTGCATCAGGACACATTTCCCTTTTGTGGATTTTTATATTAGATTGTGTAAATAGAAGGTATTTAGTGTTAACTTAGACAAGTTGTTATTGTTGTTATACCTACCGGATGTTTGGTAGAGGGTTAGACAAACCGAATGGGTGTGGTCGGGGACCCATTTGGAGAATTCAAGTTGGCCAAAAAAATCCCTGACCACCATTTTTTCTTTTAAGATTTTTTTTTGTGAGTTTCCCGTTTTTCTCCGAAATTTTACCTATTAACGACCATAACTTTTGTAATACCTGTTTTGGACCGGATGTTTTTATTTGAGTTTGGTCTCTGATACATCTTCAGGCTATGCAAAGCAGAATTAGACACAAATCAGGGCTAAATAATTTATAAAGAGCTTCTAAAGTGGAAAAAATGAAAGAAATTTTTCCTCAAAGGTCAACTTTGACGTTAACCTAAAAAAAAACCACTAGCATTTTTGAAGGTAATATGCTTTAAAATACTTCTCTATTCATCACTTATCACAATGGCATACAAAGTTGGTATGAAACTTATCAACTTGTGGAGTAAATGAAGTGGAAGAGAAAATCAAACAACAAATAAAAACAAAAAATTACGTTTATTGGATATCGTGTTCGAATACAGCTCCTCTATCACGGATACAAGCGGCGTATTGCTTTAGTCGTTGTATTAAGCGTCATTTCAGCTCTCATTTTTGTGAAGGCGTCGTTTATTCTTGTCACCAATTCTTCCTTCGTGCTAATTTCTACCTCGTAGACCAACTCTTTAGCACTCCCCTGGACATAAAAATCAAGCGGTGTTAGGTCTGGGGAACGTGCGGGCCATTCGATTGGGCCTCGTCTCCCAATCCAAGAATTGGGGAAAACGTTGTCTAGGTACTCGCGTACTATTCTCCAGTAGTGAGCCGGGCAACCATCATTTTGGAATATGATTGCCCAGTCATCTTAAAATACCGGCAGGTGGCACATCAATTCTGACAGACAACGTTTTCCCCAATTCTTGGATTGGGAGACGAGGCCCGATCGAATGGCCCGTACGTTCCCCAGACCTAACACCGCTTGATTTTTATGTCTGGGGGAGTGCTAAAGAGTTGGTCTACGAGGTAGATATTAGCACGAAGGAAGAATTGGTGACAAGAATGAACGACGCCTTCACAAAAATGAGAGCTGAAATTACGCTTAATACAACTACTAAAGCAATACGCCGCTTGTATCCGTAATAGAGGAGCTGTGTTCGAACAGGATATCCAATAAACGTAATTTTTTGTTTTTATTTATGTTGTTTGATTTTCTCTTCCACTTCATTTACTCCACAAGCTGATAAGTTTTATACCAACTTTGTATGCCATTGTAATAGGTGATGAATAGAGAAGTATTTTAAAGCATTATTACCTTCAAAAATGCTAGTGGTTTTTTTTAGATTAATGTCAAAGTTGGCCTTTGAGGTAAAATTTCTTTCATTTTTTCCACTTTAGAAGCTCTGTATCAATTATTTAGCCCTGATTTGTGTCTAATTCTGCTTTGCATAGCCTGAAGATGTATCAGAGACCAAACTCAAATAAAAACATCCGGTCCAAAACAGGTTTTACAAAAGTTATGGTCGTTAATAGGTAAAATTTAGGAGAATAACAGGAAAATCGCAAAAAAAAAATCTTTAAAAAAAAATAGGTGGTCAGGGATTTTTTTTGGCCAACTTGTATTCTCCAAATGGGTCCCTGACCACACCCATTCGGTTTGTCTAACCCTCTACCAATCACCCTGTATATTCACAATGTTAAGTTTTATGAAAATATAAGTTTCACCTACATGTCTAACAAGTGCAGCAGAATTATAGAGTTATACATTATAAATAAATCTACAATGAAGGAAAAAATGTCGTGAGCTATACAGAAATATGTAGCATTAAATCGCTGTATCATCAACTTCTGGTAACTAATCAAATCAGTGCCTTAAATTACTGCTATTTGAACCAACTGTATAGAAGAGGTCTTTGCCTGAGAGACAAACCATTCAATTTCCTAGTTCGGGTGTATGTTAGTCACTTCTTCACACCATAACGGCTGAACACATTTGGGGCAAAGAAAGGGAGACAGCTTACAACTTAGACTAGTTTTAAAAATATGTAAGTGTTTATATGATAGTTGGTAAAAGCATAGAGCACTGTTAATTTTCTATATGTGATGTTGCAGGTGAGATCCTGACATTTGATCAGCTAGCACTGCGCGCACCCACAGGCCGCAAGACTGTGCTGATTCAGGGCCGCCGCAACGCGCGCGAGGCCGTGCGGCACTTCGGCCCCGCGCCCGGCGCGCCACGCTCCCACACCAAGCCCTATGTGCGCTCCAAGGGACACGAGAAGGCACGTCCCAGCCGTCGCTCTAACGTGTAATCTTATAATATAAGGACTACCAACAATTCTCTTTGTATTATTTTAGCCTAGAATCTTCCCTTTGGATATAAAATATTTTTATGGGTTCTTACTATTGGTGATTTTTCTTCGATCAGCAAGTTTGTAGAGTTTTAAAGGGAGTGTATTTCTGCAGCAATCCCAAGAGACATTTTACCAAGATAAAAATTGCTCTTGCCTACTTACATCAAAGTTTGTTCACATGGATTATCTATCTATCTAATACCTTTAAACAAGCAATTCTTGTGTATATATATATATAATATTTTTTCTGAATCTTTGAAACGGCTCCAACGATTTTGATAAATTTTAGTACGCAGGGGGTTTCGGGGGCGATAATTCGATCTAACTAGGTTTCATTTTTAGAAAACATTGTTTTATCCTGGTTTTCAGGCAATGAAAAACCGAGCAAAGCTCGGTTGTCCAGGTACTATTTCATTAAATATAAGTGAAAATATCACAATAATATAATTGCTTGCTATTGCTTATTTCAAAGTCACCTTCAGAATGTACAGGGGTGCAGATGCAGGGAAAACTACATGAAAAGAGATATCACAGATTTTATTCTTACACATCTAGTCTTCTACAACAGAACATGTCAACAAAAGTTTCCCATCCAGTATGTAAGCAGCTTGTCATCATGCTGAGACACTCCTAGCACCTGTTTCAACCTTGCCACTGCACCAGATGTTGCGCCTGAGGCATCCACTGCTGCTTTTATTGATCTTGCTAACCTGGGAAACAAATTATTATGATAGTGCAAAGTAAATTTCACTGAATAAATTTTCATGGAAATAAGACTGGAAGATGATCTCTATGACCAACTTACCTATAGTAGACGGCCTGTGTTGATGGATATTTACTTCATTAAGTAAATATCTGTTGCAGCAGCCAGGAATTTGGGGAGTAATGATTTAATCTTTTGAGCACCATGCCACAAATGCATTCCCATGTCCTGTATGCCAAGGCCCATAGTAAACAAAGTGCTTGAATAAGAATCCATGTTTTTTATTTAAATATTTCTAAGTACTTGTGGCTCTAGAGACTTGTTTCTTTATCATTTTATTACTCATATGTTGCTGAGATATTCTATTTTGAGGAATGTTGAATTAGAATACCAGTAATAATTTTTCAATATTTTTATTTCATATTATTGTGGGCAGGATTTTTGTCGCCTATAGACGTCGTTGGCGCACAGGACCCACAAGTGCTAGTCACGTATATGTGACTGGCGCTCAACAGGTTAATAATATACATTATGTATTCAATTTATTAAATCTTGGAACATGAATGATATAGTGTTTGCCTTACCCGAGCCATTCTAGCTGCAATGACTTTACATGTTGGTGCAAAACTGCATCATTGAATTTATCATTCCTCATTGCACTTTCTATTCTATTCATTAGGACTGGACCTAGAACAAGTAGATTTCTTTGGAAAGTTCATTAAAATCTGACAAAAACAGCGGTTTTAATAAATAAAAGAAAGTGGTCTCCTCAAAAGCTCACTGTGGTGGAATATGCATTTGAACTCATACTCAACTCATAGTACAGCATGTTAGCCTATCATATTCTAAAATAATATTCTCTTACATCGTGCAGGTATTGTTCTCGACCATTTCAAAGAGAAGTGATTGTTTTCTGTCTCCTCTAACATGCAGCAGTTTGGTGGAGCCTGCTCCTCATTAAGGGTGCTGATAATTGACGCCTCTTTATCCGTGACTGGTATTAATCTGGTTAGCCCGTTTACTATAACAGATGGGTCCCTGTGAGATGTTTTTATGTAAATCTGAAATAGAGAGAGTCTAATAACTGCAAGCATGACTTACAATTAGTTTTAAGTTATAATTTAAGGTGTGATTTTATTACTCATGTTAGGTTAAAACTTACTGTTGTAGTGAAGAAGTAAAGCCTTTGCCCATTTAATCCACATTTTGCCCTCTTTTAATCATGATTCAGTAAGAGGCAAGTTTTTTAATAATAATTTGCAAAGGATGTAGATGAAGTCTACAACCATTAGGTAAATAGTAATCTAAATATGTTTCCAGTTTATATTTAGTTGCGAAGTATAAAGATAGTACTCACACTTATACCAGTTAAGGCGCAATACAGCAGAGCCCTGAACAGATCCTTTGAAACCAGAGTCTCCAATGCTCTAAGTGACATGCAATCTTCATCAGTTGGCACAGAGCACACCCCAGGATCAAACACAGAACCTCTGGTTGAGTTTGGGTTCAATTTGTTGAGGAGGTCCTGGCTGGAGTACAGTGTCTCCGAGTACACATGGGCGCCGGCTTGCAGCATCCAGGTGAACTTGGAGTGGAGCCTTTTGAATACTCCTTCATCACCTTAAAAAATAGATGCAAAATTTTGATATACTTCGGAATTATAACTGACCTTCTTATTCTTATTCAAAGTGGGGGCGATAGGTCCTGCACTGACGTCCCACTTGGGGTGTTTTGTGCATTTCCCCCTACCAGCGTCTACCCGAGCCAACCCAGCTCCTTGAAGTATCGGAGCGAGGCTCTGGGCCGCTGGCATAGTAGCTCCAGTGAGATAGGTGGAAAACTTAATGGCAGAGATGATGAGAAACATTCAATGTGCTGCGGCGACATAGATGACATGGATGAAAGCGAAGCAGCTTCATGCAGCCTAGTTGCAATTCTAGTACCTTCTGTGGCTTTACAATGCAAAAGCACATGCTCCACAGTTTAACTGACCTTATGATAGTCAGATTTATATTACTGTTATTTCTTTTCTAATAAAGCTAAAATAGAAGTTATGGTTTACCAGTCAGCTGTACAAGTGAACGAGACTGTCCAAAGTCATTCCTGCCAGTCTTCAGCCGAAGCGCTCTTTGAGAACAAATTTCCTGCTCAGTATCAAACACCAGCCCTGCTCGGTGCTGCAGCTCTTTTGATATCTCCTGCATATGCTCCGAAAGTATTGTAGATATGTTCAGAAGTAGCATTTTATCTTTCATCAGGACGACTATAGAGAACCATCGCTTCAGCCCTCGGGCGCGCGTGTCGCGCAGTTGGAACGTGAAACTAAGTACATGGCCATGTGCGTCGCTAAAGTATACAATTCCACCCTGTTTGCTCCAGCTTACCTAAAAAGTGACAAGCTATTTGTACTTTTTGGTTTTACAAAGTTTACTTCCAAAAATATGATAAGCAACTTAATGAAGACTTATTTGAATATTCAAATAATAAAAACTTTAATTTTTAACTTAATTTAAGATTTTTAATAGACCTTTGTGTGAACAGGAATCTTATTAAATTAAGTTTGAGCTTCATACGAAGATGGTTTGGCACAAGTGGGCTAATCCTTTGTGGACATACTTCACATGTGATGCTTCTGATCGCCGCTTGCCTCAGGAACGCCGACACATCTGGATTTGGTACCGATTCCCTGCTGCAGAATATTGTGCTATCATCGTCTTTGGACACCAAAACGGTGTCAGGGCCCAAGGAAGTGCACCCGTTACATTGTACGGCAGATTTCGAGGGGTCGGTTGTATGCTGCTCGTTATCTGTCGTGAAAGTACAAAATATTGGCCGTGGGCCATGCGCTTCACAAAAATGGCACAAACCTACGATAGCATTCATTTTAAACCGTTTTTTAAAAAATCGTTTAAACTCTCTCGTGAATAGCTGAATTAGCTCAGCTGATCGGATTACATGACATTGACATCCAAAAATTAATAGAGCAAATGACACTATCTGTATGTATTTATTTTTCTTTTCAGCTTCACACGTCTCGTGCATTAAGCCAGTACCTATGTTTTATGTTTCACACAATCTTTCGTAAAAATGTTTGTTCAGAAACTATGAAACTTAAGGACAAGACTATATCCTGGATGGAGCACGATTACCTAGAAAGCTTCGGCTTACTCTATTCTTACAAATGTAGTGTCTATTACTGTTCTTATTGTTTAAGGCCCGTGATTTTTAAAACAAGTAGGTTTTCGTTAACAACTGAAGACGTCTAACCAGAAAAATCAGCCAGTGATTGCGAAGACTGCTACTGTAATTTGTAGACTTTCGCGATTTGAACACAAATTTATGTTCATCACCGGGACAAACGCGCACAAAATACTATGAAATTAGTTTTATTTACCTCGACGTTTCGTCATGTTTTGCAATAGCCGTGATTACCAGATCATCAAAAGCATCGCTCATAAAAAGAGTACAGATCTCTACGGTACATCCGCGAGTATTCTAAAAACAGTAATAGAACCGGTAGCGCCAGTTATTAGCTATTTGTTTAGTTCGTGCCTGCGGGATGGCATATATCCTACGGCACTAAAGAAGATAAAGACTTATAAGGCCATTGCGATTTTACGGGATCCGCGGTCCCGCCCTGTCCATACTGTCGTGGTGGATGATAAAGTTCGCGTCGTCTCTTCAGAGATGGAAAACGTGATAGGCGTGCCAGCTATGTGCGTGCTGTGATATATATGTACGCCGATGACGTCGCTGCCGTGATTACCGCGCCGACACGCTCCGAACTGGAGTCGAGACTGAATACGGTGGTGAACGAGCTCGACAGTTGATTCCGATCAAATGAGCTAGCTCTAAACAAAGATAAGACTTGCAAAGATAAGACCAGTAGCAACGGTAATATACTGCGCTCAATACAGTAAGAAACTTCTGGGTTTCCATATTGAGGGCGCGTTGACGTGGGCGACGCACATAGCCGAGCCGCTCGTGCTTCGCGCTCCGGCGGCTCGCGGGCACCGCCACCCGCAGCGTACTGCGCTCCTGATTCAAGATTAATTTATTTGTTAGAATATGGTTTAATGTACATTTCTACAAAACATCACACAGGTCTTATAGTTATGGTATAGTCCACATATCCTTGCCCGCTGAGGTATACAAATAATAAGTACATAATAATATATAACTTTAACATGTCAAAATATGAATCGTAATCAAGTAGTCAAATATAGTAATTAATTAAAAGTCAGAATGAAAAACGTACACACAATCAAACATAGAATTATACATGAAATAATAATAATTCATTAAATGTCATAATGAAAATCGTACCCACAAACATAGAATTATACTACTTATATCAAATAACAATAATAGTCAACAAAATAATATTAATATTCAAATATAGTCTGCTTCAGAATGTATCCTCCAAAAACTCATTGATATTATAATTTTTTTTTTTCATTACTAAATATTTATATTTCTTTTTAAACAGAACATTATTTAAACCGTAATTGTTTTTGGTGTTTTATTAAATATTATGGGTGCCACACAAAATGCACTTTAGACGTTTTGGCACAGAATACATGCAGTTTGGTGTTGTCCCGTCTCTTGCGACTGTTTACATCTGACATGCGCTTCAATAAATTAGGGTTGTTTTTAACAAATGTGGCTATTTAATGGATATAAATAAACGGTAGAGCCAAAATCTTATATGGGCCCAGGACGACGTCTCATGCGCGGAGATTTGCTGCCGTTGCTGTGTGAACTTATTTACCAGGTAGCCCTACTTACCCACACGAACATTGATAAATTTCAACACAGGGGCGTCCACGGCTCGTTAGATTTTCGCAGCAATAAAAAGAACTTGTAACACCATCGCACCGGCTCAAGTCGGAGAGGTCGGTATACATGCTGGAGCCCGCGTGCCCGCCTCCGTGCAAGACGCGCCGCGGCGCCGGGTGCGCGCAGAACCTTACTAGTAAGTAATATTTTTTTTGACATTTCGTTATACCTATAGGCATTTTTTTTAAATAGGTATTGACGTGTTTGTATATTTTGACATTTAGTTTTTTATTCATTGACATGTAATCAGTGTTCTAAAACTTATAATGATATTACGGAATTGACTTGGTGCTATCCGTGTTATCAATAAAATATTTGTATTTTTATTATTATGAGATAAATATTGATAGATGGAGCGGTCGATCCAGGGTACCGTTGCAATGGTCCCAGTCGGATATCAACTCTTGCCGTTCGCGTAGGGAGTCTCCTTATAAAAATATCTTACCCTAAGAAGGAATACTCCCTTGATGTACGTTACGATAAAATATTATGTAATATGGGCAGTGAGATAACCACATGAGGGTAGACAATAAAAGCAAACGAGAAGTTCGATTTTCAATAACTTATTTATTCAACTGTACACTGATTCACAGTCAACGTCCACATCACAAGCACGGGCCGGCTGCGCCGACGCGGTGCTATACGAGTACGATAAATTACATCAAACGGTAACACGATGAGGATGGAAATAACCATAAACGCGACGATATAAAATAAATTATAATTTAATTATAAACAAAACATGTTGCTGTGCCTATCGAAAAAAATTGTCTAAAACGCTACAGAAAGTGAATGTTTCTGTTTATTTCTTAGCGACGGGCTTGTAGGCTAGCTTCCTGGACTTGAGGGTGGACCACTTGTGCCGCTTCATGTAGTACACGACGGCGGCCAGCATCGAGAACATGCCGATGGCCTTGATGGTCATCAGCCGGCGGTCGTCCAGCTCGGGCTCCGAGCACCAGCGCAGGAACGTGGCCACGTCCTTGGCCAGCTGCGACGCCGTGGGCGGCGTGCCGTCCGTGTACTCCGCCGCCTGCGAACGGACATGCGGCTCAGCTCGGTTCTCACAGACACAGATGTGCTGTCGATGTGTCTCCACATCGGCCGTCCGACGGTCTCCTAAGTCGGCTTCTCTAGCTTCTCAAAAATTCTTATGTATACGATCGGCATATATGTATGTATTAAAAAGGAACAGCGCCTGTCTCAGTGCGAATACAAAAATCAGAATATTTTTTATTCAAAAAAAAAAACTGACAAACTTGTGCATTCCTTTTTCCAGGAGTTTTATTAGATTGTGTAATTTGTGACATGACGCTGGGTGCGAGTGTAGTGGCATAGGGAACGAGTGTAGTGGCGCGGGGAGCGAGTGTAGTGGCACGGGGAACGAGTGTAGTGGCGCGGGGAGCGAGTGTAGTGGCACAGGGAACGAGTGTAGTGGCGCGGGGAGCGAGTGTAGTGGTACGGGGAATGAGTCTAATGGCACGGGGAATGAGTGTAGTTGCGCGGGAAGAGTGTAGTGGCGCGGGGAGAGTGTAGTGGCGCGGGGAGAGTGTAGTGGCGCGGGGAGCGAGTGTAGTGGCGTGGGGAGAGTGTAGTGGCGCGGGGAGCGAGAGTAGTGGCGCGGGGAACGAGTGTAGTGGCGCGGGGAACGAGTGTAGTGGCGCGGGGAGAGAGTGTAGTTGCGCGGGGAGAGGGTGTAGTGGCGCGGGGAGCGAGTGTAGTGGCGCGTGTACCGACCTCGTCGTAGAGCACCTGCGCCATAGAAATGGCGCCGCCTGGGAAGTAGGGGTTGTAGTTCTGTCCCTCGCGCAGTGGGACGCCGGCGGGCGCGTCCATGTAGCCCGTCAGCAGCGCGAAGAGGTAGTCCTCGCCGCCCTTGCGGCCCGAGCAGATCAGCGACAGGTCCGGCGGGTACGCGCCTGCAACGACACGCGCACATCACAAGCGGGAACGCGGAAAGAGCATGTCGCCGCATTCAATAATTTCAAGCTTTTGTAATGCTAACAACCTAGGCTAGGTCTAGCCTTGACTAGGTGTCAGTGTCACAGCTAGTCTGGAAAGGAACCAACTCCTATCTTATGATTGTTTGAATGTGTGTGTGCAAAAATAGTAGTTTTAATCTTGAATGTAGGAAAGTGACTGGCACTGCTTTACTGAGACATGAGCGGGATTACTTCGACTAAGATTCATTTCATGAGTCGTCTGACAGTATGGAATATCTGAGGCTGGATTCATGCAGTACAGTGCTATATACAAACAAAACATGTCGGGTACCGTTGTTGGCTGCTCTGGCTGCGTTCTCGTTGGGGTACGGCGAGGGGAAGTAGTCGGAGAGCTTGCCGGGCCGCTCGAAGAAGTTGCCTTCTTCATCTGGGCCATCTTTAATCATCACCTGCAACCGACAGCACAATCTCCCTTACCAGATTGTCCTCCAGCAGCTCTCAAGTGACGCTGCCAGAACATACCGTTAGATGCTGGGCGATAGAACTTGTTTTTATATATTAAATAGTTTTTTTTTATGGCTGACAGGCTAGGCGTTTGACCACAGCTCACCCGATGTTAAGTGACGGTGTGGTCGAAGATGGTAAAGCACACCTAGCCTGGAATCGAACTGGCTCTCAAGTGAGGCTGCTGGAACACACCGTTAGATGCTTCAACTTGAGGGTGGTAGCTAGCCAGCAGAGTACTAGAAAGTACCCTACCACCATGCAAAGGTGGTAGATCTATGTTTGGCAATTACTAACGCAATTAGATACTAGCCTACTGCCAAGCTAGGATTTCCTCGGGATGTTTTTTTTGTTGGAGTTCAAGCTAATTGTCGGGATATAGTATATATACATACATATAGGTGGTGGGTTATAAATATTATTCTAAGCAGTCTTTATTAATGACGTTTCATTCTTCTTTCTTCCAATGTAATTTTACCCGACTACGCAAAAAAGGAGAGTTATGATTTTAATAGTCTCTGTATATTTGTTTATTTGATTCGTCGTATATTCTAAACAGCCATTCGAGCTTTGGCCTTAATGTCTATGGATGTGGCGAGGGTAGGGTATAGGGTATATGATGTCACAATAAGTAGAATATGGCGAATGAAGTAAACATATCAGATGAAAGAGTATATGGTGCGCGGCGTGGGGCGAGCACTGACCTCGGCCGCCTCCGCCTTGGCCTCGTCCTCCGTGTGCGTTACGTCGACGAGGTTCCGGAAGGCGATGTATTGCAGCGAGTGGCACGCCTTGCACACCTGCTTGTACACCTCGTACCCGCGCCGGACGCTGCGAGACAAACACTTCCATTAACGACTCCATACCTAGCACATGCAAGCATTTTGATATCGAACATCGTAAAGATATTTGATATGATCGATATGAAATGGTAAATTGCACTCCGCTCAAACAATAATCGGTCATTTCAAAAACCACATAAGTCATATTTTCCCATGTGCTTTTTTTTGCGATAAGTAAACGGTTCCTTAAAACTTCAATAAATTCCATTGCATAAACCCAAAGATATTAAAACATGGAAAATTAAACCATGTGACCTGTTAATAAGTTTAAGTTTAACCGATGAATATACATGTGTCCCAGCTAAGATATTACTACGGGAACGGTGCATAGGTAGTTCGGTGTTTGTGTATATGGGTAGTACCCACTAAACTGTAAGGAGGTTGTTGTACTCATTGTATTATGAATCACTTTTATTATCGGAACAGCACTGACATCGCAATAAAAATCTATCATCAATCAATCATCCTAAGGTTGCCTGGAAGAGATCGCTTTTAGCGATAAGGTCGTCAGTTGTTACACCTATTAATTAGTTAATTTCTTTTGTATTATGTAATTTTAAGTGTGTACAATAAAGAGTTATTCATTCATTCATTCATAAAAAAAAAAACTATGACTACTGTCGGAATGTTATGTCATCGTTTTGCAAACTTATTAGATAGAGAACAACATGTGCTGAACTAAGAGAAGTGTGTTCTCCAAGTGCGTTATTAGATTTTCATGAGATCTGGTATATTGGAAGCTTTCCACAAGTGGTGTGACACGAGCATCTTGAAACTCCAGGTATAAATCCTTTCTAATTGTTAGTCCTGAAATCTCTATTGCACGTTGTGCATCAACTTTGCCTGTACTTTGGAGAAAAAGATTTTTTAGGTATTGTGTTGGTTAAAGCTACCGGTCTATCCTTGGGATCAGTACTTCATAATTTTTTGGGAATGGGGGAAAAAACAGCTTCACAAGTGCTACTGGTACTTTATTTCTTGACAAAATCTTATGGAAGATATTTAAGCAGTGTTTATCAGCGGATCATGCTTATACACAAGATAGGGATACTATCTAAGTCCGTAGCCGAATTAGAATTTTTCTCCCTAATTTGCTTATCTCTAATATTCTCTAAGCTGAGTGGGTCACTTTCAGCGGTGTAGTTAGATACCAAGGACATAGTACAAACAATAAGGGCCCTAAAGAGGGCTTCAATCAAGTAAATTACTTTCACATTAATAACTTGTATAACTTTTCAATAAGTAAAGATGCAAGAAACAAATTTTTTTGAGAAATTCCCCAAGTTTGAATTGCTTTTAACTAAGTTGCCATGAGTATAGTTGTGTTGCAACCATTATTAACTATATTTATATAGTAAAGGGGTAATTTACAGCAAGTTGGGCATGCTCGATAGCCAGGGCCTGAGAGCTACACGCTTCTAGTTGTATCCCTTGCCTACCCCATAGGCATCCTCACTATAGTTGCTTCCTTTGGAGGTAAATGGCGTTGTGTGAAAAGTGCTCCAATAAAATTGTTAAGAAACCATTAGTTATGTATTATCCTCAATGTTCTAAAGAGTCAGAGTATCTTTAGAGGTCCAGAAAGCAGTACAAAAGAAGTACCTGGCATGATCCAGTGATGAAAACCAGCCATTGTGGCTCCAGGGCTGATGTGCTGCATGAGCTTCTCCTCCGGAGGCCTGTACAGACTGTTCCAGGGCAAATAGAAGGGCTCCTACACCACCGCCTACTACTCCAAGTGTGGACAGCAGCTGGAATGTAGGTTTTATTTTTGCTTACACATGGTTCTATGTGATAGCACACAAGCATAAAATACACTTTTATTAACTACCCGTGGTTGTGTACAAAGATAATATAATCATATGCAACTCCAAATAGGCTTATTAAGACACTAGCAGAACCTGGAGCTTCCCTTGCATTTTCTAGGATAAAAATTGTCTTAAGTATTAACAGATGAGCTATCTTCATTTCAAAATTTGACCAAAACTGTCCAGCCATTTTAGCATGAAAAAGTAACCAACATACAGACAAACTTTCACAATATTCTTTGGCATTATTAATCACAGTTGATACATTGAGTGATGAGCTTAGATGCAATCATTTTGGATGCATCTCTTTACATTGAAACAGACAAATACTGGCGCCCAGATTCAGAATGCTATACACTTCCATATGTGCAGATATGTATTTGTGTCTAAATACTAAAATATATATTGTTACAGAGAATGGTTCCCTTGTTACTAAGAAAGTTTAATATATGGAATAATTGGTGAACCAACCAAACCGAGTTAACGTCTGTGTTGTAGGGATTTCACTTGTAATTCAATATTTAGCAAGTATTGGTAGAAACCTAACCCTGGAAATCACTTCAAAACTAGCTAGTGGTAGTCATATTAATGTAACTGATTATAGGTAAATGAGATATCACAGAAACTTTTCCAAAAATGATAAGACCTTGATAGAATTCAGTCATCAAGTATTATCTATATCTTTAAACGAGCGATTCTTGTATATATATATATTCTGAATCTCAGAAACGGCGCCAACGATTTTCATGAAATTTTGTATCCAGGGGGTTTCGGGGGCGAAAAATCGATCTAGCTAGGTTTCATTTTCAGAAAACATAGTTTTATTCATGTTTTCAGCCGAGCAATGCTCGGTCAACCAGGTACTATTCATAATCAGCACAGGCCACATGAATGAAACAATGTATAGTGTATCTTAGAAGTATAAGAGAAAGAAGCAAATGCAGTCAGTGCTGTAGATAACAATGATATCTGTTAGATAGGTTAAGTATGAGGTATGTTTTATTTCAATAATTATGTCAGGTGAGAATTAAGGCACTTTATTAAACACTGGCAGCTCAATCTAATTTCATTACATTGCAATCGCACTAAAGTCTGTAAATATACTCCTGGAATGAAAGATAGCTGTGTTGATGCAGAAAGCTACCTCCACTTCGAGTTTCAACTGAATGCAATCAGCCCTTACAGAACTGTGAGAAAGCAATAAGCTACCGCACAATCTTCACCATTACCTTTGCCTGCAACAGTGAGTAATCCTGACCGATCCATAATCCAAAGGTTGAATAACTGCTGTATGATTATGTTATAGTATGCCAAATATAACATGCATACTTAGATACATCTAATGTCCTTCTAATATTCCTCTGAATGTCAAGGATAGTGAATCACGTCACAACTAGCTTTTGTAAATTAAGTGAACATGAGTTAAACTTACCACTTTTCTACTTTTAGTCCAACCTTGGGTGCTGGTGGACAGCTGACAGACCTGCAATACACGGGCACTATTAGAATTTCTATGTAATTGTTACATAATGCGAAATAGGTTATCACTCGCCCATGAATATTTATTAACCACATAGAGTCACGATTCTTTTGCTCTTCGTCCTGACCGATCACTTAATTACGTAAATAGAGATAAGAAGCTCCCAGGAAGTGTAAAAGCTACGAAATGCACCACTTTTGCTTGACGTTTTTCAACTTCACTATTTTTACCCATATTAACACGTCGAGCACTCTGACGACTTGTAATTTTATTACCAATAATTTAAGTATTGTTATACGGCTATATTCCGTACCTGGGGTCCTACTATCCCGAAATTTTTGAAAAGTCGTGCCCCACAAATCCTACCGACGGCGGCCGCCATGATAGAAAAACGTCGCTGTGAAGGATGATCGACTGACAGCAAGTGCCCCGCACTGACGTTTACTTTCAAAAAAGTTTTCGGACTTCTCTTCTCTTCTCTATGGCCATTACAAAATGTGATTCGGATACATGCGACCAAAAAACTAATCAAACGATCAATGTGCCACGCAATGTAATAAAATCAAGAACATTTTATTTGATATTAAACTAACAGTTTTGGTAAGAGTGCTGAAGAAACACACTGACGTGATCTGCTGTTCCTTTGGTGGTGACGTGATCCCTTTGCTGAAACTTAAAACCTTTAAAAACTTTTTGAAATTTTGTTGTCTTTGGCTTATAATAAAACTTCAGAATAAAACGAACGATCGTTTGGTAGTTTTTGATCTGAGATCGTTTGTTAGCCCGTAGTGTTTGATCTAAGGTTAGCCCAATCCATACCCAGCTTAGAAATTGTAATTTGTTCACTGTAATTAAGGCAGTATGGCTTTACAGCTTTAGCCTGCCCGACGGGAACAATTAAGAAAAAAAAAAAACGTTATTGCGATTTTTAGGTTATTATTATTGTTGTCGTGATTATATTTTTTATTATGAAAATCACAAAAACGTTAAAGCATATGGAAGGATTGTCCTTCGTTAAATGAATTTAATCTCATTTCAGAGTTTTTGTAGTCGTTCTGTAGTGACAATTTCAAAAAGGTACATATTTCAATCAGACATGCTTATTGGTTCACGTCGGCCGTTCGTGTCAGTAAATATTACAATATTTGTTGTATATATTACAGGTATAAAAGTGCTGGGAAAGGGCCGGAGACGAAGATGAAAGTGTTTGTGCAGAAAAGGAACCCGCTGACCGGAAGCACCGAGTGGGACATCGGAGTTGACCACGACGAATATGATTACCACCAAGAGATCGCGCGTTCGGCTTTCGCTGACATGCTCCACGACACTGAGAGGAATAACATGTATTACAGAGCTCTACAGCGAGCCGTTGAGAAAATGCATCAAGCCGGGAAGAAGGCGAATGTGTTAGATATTGGTAAGTTGCTAGAACTCGCTAAACGATGTAAGTGCTACTCTTCAAAATTTTGTGAGTTAAATTCCGTGTCTGTGCGGAAATCAGGTGCGACTGAAATATAAAAAAGGTTATCTTTCCTTGCCCAGTTCTATTTAGTTGATTCTGCATATAAATAGTCATTATCATTATGTTTAATCAATACCAGGTACTGGCACGGGTCTTCTGTCCATGATGGCTGCAAAGTGTGGCGCGGACTCGATCACAGCGTGTGAGGCCTTCAAACCTATGGCTGCATGCTGCCTCCAAATACTAGAGAGAAATGGTTTTGCTGATAAAATTAAAGTCATACCTAAGAGGTCGACAGAAATTAAAGTCGGTGAAGGCGGAGATATGCAGCACAGAGCTAACGTTCTCGTGACAGAGGTGTTTGATACAGAATTAATTGGGGAAGGTGAGAAGCTTATTGCTTTCTAGCAGTTGACATTGCTTTGCTCTTCAAAATTTGACAGCTTAACCCCAATCAAGTCAACTTTATATTTTTTCTGCAACTAGGATAAATCTCTTAGCTGGAGTGTGGTAGTACATTCTGCAGTACCAGACAGTTTGCCGCCAAGCAGTAGTGTGTAAACATTACTGTTCTATATTCCATTATTTAATATTAATTATTTTTCTTTAAAAATGAGTTCACACCCTGTCTTACTCAAGTTTAGCTACATTTTGTTTATGTTTTTCAGGAGCTTTATCGATATTCTCTCATGCACATGAGCACCTTCTAGAACAAGACTGCATCGTAGTCCCAGACTCGGCTGTCATCTACGCACAGGTAGTTGAGTGCCCGTTCCTGCAGAGGTGGAACAAACTTGAGGATATTACAGACTCAGATCTGGGCTTAGTATTGAAGACTCCACAAAAGGTAGAATTTAACCATGAGTTTCCACATTTCCACCAAAAATCTTAGTGAATAAACATAATTATATAAATGTGTATGTAGATGCGCACGTGCGCCGGGTCGGCGGCTGTTCATGACCTGCAGCTATCTCAGTTGCCGCGCAGCAGCTTTCGCGAGCTCTCGGACAAGATTCCCGTATTCTGCTATGATTGGTCGGGCCGGAGCCCCAACCCGTACAATCGAATTGTCAAGCAGGATTTCACTGCGCGGGGCGCCGGGACTGCACAGGCGGTCTTCATGTGGTGGGAACTTAACATGGACACGGAAGGTTTGTCTCCCGATCATAATAAATATTTATTTATCATCATCGTCATAATTTCATTCATCATCATTTTTTGTGACATTACAAAGTACTGTCTGTGTACCTAATGTGATCATTTAAATTTTTGTTCAAAACGTGACATTTTCAAAATAACAAAGTTAATATCTTTACTTTTATTATCAACATGAAATTGGCGATGGATTTTTAGATGACCACAATTTATTCATTAAAGAGACTATACATCTTATATTTATACTGATACTTATAGTTGTTTTGCTTTGTGTTTATGGTATGCAAGCACTACAGTATGTATGTCGAAGTGCTAAAGTCTAAAATAATAAAATAAATAAAGCCAAAGTAAATGTGTCATTGAATTAGTGAAGTAACCAAAAAATAATTAAAAAAAACATCATTCAATTAGACTAATCATTGTCTAAAATCAATAATATTTTATTGTTCTCTGACATTGTAGTACACAAGCGTTAATTATACAAACTTCTGACATTATTAGATAAGTATATCCAGTTTGACATTCATTAATTTATGTTTTTGAAGCGTGGAGAAGTTGTAATCATACTCGCAAACATAATTTACATGCTAGTGTGATTGTTAAAATGCTGCAATATTCTGACATAGAAACATACAACACAATGCAAATACTATTTGGAACTGCACTGCAGGCAGGATAGTGCTGAGCTGCGCGCCGTGGTGGAACCACCCGGGCGCGGATTGTTCGGCGGAGCACCCCGCGGACTCGGTGCCGTGGCGCGACCACTGGATGCAGGCGGTGTACTACCTGCCGCTGGAAGTACCGCTGCAGAAAGATCAGGTAACATATAGTCACTCAGACATCAAATAAATAAAAAAATGCTGTTGCAAGTGTTTGTTTGTTGTAGGCAGTGATTATAATAAACTGAGCTGGAAGAAGTGTCCCTTCAGCAGTGCAGGACCGCGCTCCCGCACAGGCTGCAGTGCTGGTCCGACACCAAAACTTCTGCTTAATGATTCTTTCAGTGATGAGCGCGACGAGAAGCGGTTTTTGTTGTTCCATTAAGCCCAGTACATCCATTCTGAATAATTCGATGAAAAGAAAAATTATGATAGCTTTATAACACACTAACTGCGCCCGGCGGTTTTACCCGCGTAATGATAGATGATGATGATGATGATGAAAAGTATCCTATGTTTTATTCCTGGACCTAAAGTATCTACATGTAAAATTTCATCCAGATCCTTTCAGCCGTTCTGGCGTGATCGACTAACAAACATCCATCCATCCAAACTTTCACATTCATAATATTAGTGGGATTTGCTAAAACGACAGTATCTGCCGGGCACAGCCACGGCAAACGTATTTTTTCTAATTACAAGTATGTATTGAAATACGTCAACCCCGTTAGCGAGACACTTTATCAGTGAGTGCTGAGGAATGAAACCGTCTGCGTGTGGCGTTCCAGGAGAGCACGCTCGTGGCGTGCCAGGACGAGTACTCGCTGTGGTTCTACGTCGACAGCGACGCCGCCGCGGCGCCGCACCGGCAGTACCGGCGGCCCGTGTGCGAGTGCGGCGTGCACATGGCGTGGTCCCGCGTGCACGTCTCCTACCTGAACGAGCCCGCGCGGGGCCAGAGGCTGCGGCGCCGCCTCCGGGGACACGTCACCGCCGACTCCGTGCTGCTCGATCTGAACGGCAGCAGTTTGCTCGGCTTAGTTGCGGCTAAAATGGCTAAAAAAGTGTACATTCACGAGACCTCGCAGTTCAATATGAGTATTCTACGGGACTACATGAAGGCGAACGACATTACGAACGTGGAGTTCGTGCCGGAGATCCGAGACGGCGTCCCGAGAGACGTGACGGCCGTGGTGTTCGATCCCGTCCGGTCGTCGTCGATATTGCCGTGGGAGGACCTGCAGGCGGCGCGCGCGCTGCACGCGAGCGGGGCGCGCGCGCGCGGCGTGCCGGTGCTGCCCGACAGCTTCGAGCTGTGGGCGATGCCGGTGGAGTTCCTGGACCTGCACAAGATCCGAGTGCCGGTGGGGAGCTGCGAAGGGTTCGATGTCACGATATTCGATCGACTTGTGGAGGTGAGTGTACCACACTTGTTTTTTTAAAATGTTAATGTAATGAGTCGAACGAGACGCTCTCCTGATGGTAAGAGATAACGCCTGTCCATGACTATTGCCGTGATACACAGAACTTTGTGTAGCAAAACAAGTCCAGGGCATCGCTGCTTTGGCGCTCATTACTTTGAGACTTCGATAGTTAGTCCCAATAGCCCTGTGATATTTACACACTATTACATTACGCCCTGTGTTTTTTTTTTGCTTGGCGGCAGTTTATCTGTTACTGGTAACAGATGCTCTGGTGCCTATCTATACGACCTCCTGCTGAGGAGGTTTCCATAAAGTGAATCTCGACGCAATGCTGTCCCCACAAGCTCAAGGCGACATGCTCGCTGTAAACGGCCAGTTCTCATGATTAGCTATGCTTTTTAGATTTACCTCCAGGAACCACAACGTAATCATATATGTAGGAACAGAACCCTGTCATACATATGACTTACAAAATAATAAAATGACCCTAGCCAAAGTACCGAGCGGTGGAAATAAATGAATTAGGCATAAGTGCAGAGCTCCCGGTCGGTGAGCGACGCGGAGGCGGAGGCGCAGCCCCTGTGGGAGTACCCGGCGCGCAGCAGCGGCGCGGCGCGCGCGCTCCTGCGGGTGTGCCTGCAGGACCTGCGCGACGAGTACGCCGTCGCCGGCACTTTCCCGCTCAGGTATCACGCATAATGCAAGCCCGCAAACGTCGGCGACGAGTCGACATAGCAGTTTAAGCATTGGTTAACTTTAAGTAACGTTTATAAATAAAGCCCTTCTTATTTTTATGTTTAATTGATATTCGAAACTGAAATGGTATCCCATTTTAGGGTTCCGTATTTGAAGAGTGTCCAGTGGAACCCCGTGACCGCGCATGAGTTGTGTGTTGCTAGCTGAGTTGTTTGTATGTTTTTAGCCCATGTGCACAAATACAAATCATCTATTAAGGGGTTAAGGGTTTCAGCGTGAAAAAAAAAAACATTTTTTTGCGATTTTTTTTCTCAAGTATGGATTGAACAATTTTATTCTAACCTATGGTACATTATAGAGCATACTTTTGACAGTGTTGTGTAATTTTTTCATGTAGAAATATTGAAGCATAAGCCCGTAAAAGAGTTTCCCCCAGAACGTGTAGAAAAAAAACGAATTTGTGGTGTTCACTGTCACTCGGCCGGAAATTATTTGAAAATGAAAAACCATGAAAATTTAGTCAAATTATAATCAAATCTTGGCCCTTTTTCTCTGATAATTTTTTTGTTCATTTAAAAAATTTTGGCGGCCATCTAAAGTGTGAACTGTTATTTTCCACGAAAATTTCCGTCATTTTGTGAGTGGAAAACAACCTTAATGTAAAAAAAAAATATTTACTAAACGTTGGGGCCTGGTATTTTATATAAAGAAAATGTGTGTAAAGTTTGAAATGAATCGGTCAAGTAGTTTTCAAATGGCAGTGAAAAACTAGGTTTTCAAAGTCCGTGGACTTTGAAAAACTAGTTTTGAGAAAAACGCGTCTAAAGTTTATGAAGTAAAAAAGTGTAGTTTTTTTTTTTTCCCATCTTACACAGAATCATCGATTTAATGACATATTCTTGGGATATTAAACAATAAGATAAGACAAAAAAAAAAACGATTTTTTGAAAGTGAAAACCCTTACCCCCCCTTAACCTACATTTATATTTACCGGGCAGGTATGTATAACAGCCTCGACCGAACCGCCGCTTAATATCGGGCGAGCTGTGAGCGAACTCCTAGTCAATTATTTGAATAAAAACGAAATCCCCCTTGCAGCCAGAGCACCGTGGAGTATAAAAAAATGTATTCATGTGCCACTGTACATGCGTTGGTCCGCGCCTCGCCGAAGCACAGACAGGTCGCGTAGCTCGGACGCGGCCGGCGCCGCCTGGTGCGACTCCACTACTTACTAATATTTCCGTCGGCAGCGACTGGAGCGGCGAGGGCGAGGCGCCCGGCTACCCGGTGAACGGGTTCGCGCTGTGGGCGACCTGGGGCGCGGAGGGCGCGGGGCGGGGCCCCGTCGGCGCCCCGGGGGAGCGCGTGACTTGGGATCCGCACACCAAGCAGGCTGTGACGATACTGGTCAGTGCTTAAAAAGGGTCTGAATTGGCAATTTGCAAAATACCTTTGGTCAAGTTTGCGAGACCGAGATGTTTGAAAAACGAACGGGTGAGCGCCGCCGCCGCACGGAAACACGGGGTGCTGTCATTTTTCATACTTCGGAATCGAAAACTTGACGAGTTTTTTCGCAAATCACCATGAGTTTGGTTCAGGGAATTGTAGCTACTTCTAATGTATACATCATAAGCTAGGCATTATTATGCAAGCAAAGTATTCTATCAGATATCCGGTTCCCATAGTACGAGCTTTGCTTAGTTTGCGGCTAGATGGCGCTGTGTGTACTGTCATACGATACATATGTATGTAGTAAACAGCTGTTCAGTGTTATTGTATTTTTTATTGACAAAGCCTACTATAAGTGGCTCATTACGTGGAAGACAGGAATATATGGTTGTTGTAGCTTCTCTCTGCACTTGCATCCCCCTGGCTAAGTGACAATTGTAGTAAGCATAATGTATGTATTAATATTTATAACTGTAAATTGTAACCTAATATGAAAAGAAAGATCCACAAAATAATGCCTTGCTGAGTTTCTTGCCGGAGTCTTCTCAGTTGAAGTGAAATTACGAGCCGGTGGTAGATTCAAACATGTAACTTAACGTTCATAAGTGCCTTACCAGGGCCTAAACTGAATAAATTACTTTTGATTTTGATTTTTCTATCATTCAGTCCAAACAGTTCAATTGTTCAGTCATAAACGTTTTCCACATCGACGGCGACTACATTACGATTGTGTGCAGGCAGGGGCTCGGGCACCTCGTTACAGCCTTTTAGAATTAACTTCTGTGCAGCATCACAAATTTATTTTATTCTAACTCTTCATGGAGCGAGAAAAATATCATCCGTCTCATAAAAAAATTACATTTACTCTCCGTAAAATACACGAGGCAGCCGGCCACTACACCGCACTACTCGAACAGATTAATGATAATTTCTTTACAGAAACTTGGTTAATTAATTAAAGGGGCTGGAAGGCCGTTGTGGACAATTTAACTTTTTTAATCGACTTAAAAAAATGGTTAGGTTCTCAATTCGATTATATTGTTTTTAAAGTTTGTTACCTCGGAACTCTGTCGTTTACAAATCGATTAGAAATTTTAAAAGGTGTATACTTTATGATTGGTTCCGTAGAAATATCATCAAAATCGGTTCTGTAGTTTGATAACCGAAATAACTGGACTTAATATGTCAGAATTAATGAAATCGCGTAGTTTGCTTCCCGGTGACTGTTCAGTGGTGTTTATGGTCACTAGAATACTCCCGATGGGCTGCCTACCTTCCGGCTTCATCACCAGATGATGAAAAAGGAAACTGGACCGGAACTCCGTAATTAAACAAAGTAAACCTGGCCGTGTTTGAGCTTAGCTGAATTAGGACGGTTTTATTGCAAAAACAAATTACATAGGAATACGATAAAACCGTTTTGTTTCAGAAAAAGGGTCGGACAGTGAAAGCGTCGTCGGAGTGGGCCTACCGGGCGACCTGCAACCTGCGCGCCGGGCACTTCGCCGTCAGCGTGCGGCTCGTGCGCGAACAGTGATCGCGCGGCGGCGGAGTGGGCCTACCGGGCGACCTGCGACCTGCGCGCCGGGCACTTCGCCGTCAGCGTGCGGCTCGCGCGCGAACAGTGACCGCGCGGCGGCGGAGTGGGCCTACCGGGCGACCTGCGACCTGCGCGCCGGGCACTTCGCCGTCAGCGTGCGGCTCGCGCGCGAACAGTGACCGCGCGGCGGCGGAGTGGGCCTACCGGGCGACCTGCGACCTGCGCGCCGGGCACTTCGCCGTCAGCGTGCGGCTCGCGCGCGAACAGTGACCGCGCGGCGGCGGAGTGGGCCTACCGGCTCGCGCGCGGACTGTGACCCTGGGTCGCTGTCAGTGGGACATTAATTTTATTTACATCTAAATTGTAAAAGCTAATAGAAAATAAATAACCGATAGCAACACATATACTAAACCAAATTGTTCCCTGATTACCCAAAACGTTTTTAACTTGCTTATTCCGTTTACTTAATTTGTCTGAAGACAATTTCTATATCAACGTCGGAGCCACTCTTCACCCGGTTCAAAAACAACGCGAGTCATGACTTCATCAATAAACCATTGAAGCAACCGAATAAAATATTCCATCAGAGACTTTAACGCCAGAGACGTAGGCCGGGCTGTTTCCAACGATACATTAGCACAAATCGTACTCAGAAAAATGTCATGGTTATCCGTCAAGGAGCCTGCTCCCGCCCGACGAGTGGAGTGCTCGGATACATTCATATTTGGTGAGATGCAGTCGGCGGATTGGCGCCCGAGGATCTAACGATTAGATCGTCGGTCGCGGGGGATCAATCTCCCGGGTCGGCCAACACGTAGCTCGGGGAACATCTACATAGAATACTTGTGCCGTAAATAATCGTGTCCCGAGCGCCGGCATTCAATCTTTTCTACTGGGAGATAAATCCACCGAGGGCTGCGTTATTTATCACTAACAGTTAGGTATTTTACTTTCATAATATAAAGTGGAGTGAACTACTTGAAAAAAAAAAACCGTTGCAATTTGACGCGCGGCGAGGGACCGAATGTCTCCGGCTTCATCAGATGGGATGACGTCGAGGGCATTCCATATTTAATGATGGTGGACCCAAAGTTCGCAGTTTATTGTGACAAGGGTGCGATGTAAAAGCGGCTGTTCGGCTTCCGCTCTTACAACGGTGTCCTGATAAAAAAGACGATCTAGATGCATTGTGTGTATTGCCGCTGTGCCTATTGACGGTGACAGCGATTAATGAAATACTTAAATATTCCGCGCTCGCTTCGCTCGTGCATTAGATAGATAGTTATATAAACTATTGTTTTCACCGAACTCTACTACAATTGAAAAAAAACTTTTTGAAATTGTTGTCAAACTGTGAAGATCGCGATCCAGAAGATAACATGGCTAGATGCCAGAAATGCAGCACACGCAGGCTGCGGTCCGCGCAGGATGGAGGCGCATGGCCGCGAGCGCGAGGCGGGGACGAGTGGAGTTCCCTTATACGAGCTCAAGGCGTTTCTGTACGAGTTTTGTGGATTAATTGACAGGTCTTGCAGTAATCGTTTTAACAATGACGATATGTCTGCAAGCGGCCTCGCCGCCACTCGCCGCTGCTGGCTGCGTAGACACGTGCGCGGGCTTAGATGCAAGACACCGACATCTGGATAGATAGTGTTCATTATTCACATCAAAAACTGTATGTCTAATACAGTATAAAAATACAAACGTAAAACTAGTGTACCAATTGGCGGGTTATCGCTAACAGCGATCTGTGTTAGGCAACCTTAGAATGGAAACGATTCAAGAACAAGTAGAAAACGGGGTGTGCCAATATTTAAGTAGTAGTAGTAGTAGGTAGGTACTTCCAAATCCACCCTGTTTGTATAAGATGTCCCACTGCTGGGCGCGAGCCTCTTCTCATTGCGCAAGGGCTAAGGCTGCAGTCAACCACGCTGGCAAAGTGCGGGTTGGCAGACTTCAAACATTTTCGAGATTTTTTTTTATGAATTCTGACATGTAGGTTCCGTTAAGATGTTTTCCTTCGCTGACTGAAATCGGCGGCAATACGCACATAACTTAAAAAAAGACAGCTGCGCGCCGAGGGATTCGAACTCAGGGCCTCCAGATTGGAAGCCAGGCGGTCTCAAAACTAGGCTGCCGAAACTTCTTGTTTAAATTGAAGTACTTGTAGTACTTGTACGTCGCTTTTAATAATTTTGCAGTTTTTCAGTTTGGTAACCGGTGTGGTTTTGAAACTAAAATGAAATTTGTGAGCATGGCATGGTATGGTACCGGCGTGCGTCGGGCGTGCGGGCGGCGCCGCCGGACCACCGCGTTGGAGTGCCGGGACTTGCTACGCAGGTGTATAGGTTTAAGGGTTCGATACGCATCAACGATGCCCGAGTAGCCATCCCTGCGTAACTAAATTAGATATGAGTCACAAAGGCTTCTTTGTATCGCTCGCGGGTGAAACCGCGTGCTGTCATCGATTTATAGTTTCAAATTAGAAGCAACCGTGACATTTTTAAGAAATGTTACGGAATACCGTGCACCGAATACGTGCACTAACTTAACCGTGACTAAGTACTTATTCCGAGAGTATATGCTCTTAACTATTCACCATAATAAACTCGTTTATTTTCTTAAAAAACGATGCAATTATTAATAATTCATCAAAGCATCAGTATTCCAGCCATAAACCCGAGGCGGCGACCGGACAAATCTAAAGATCCCATCTCCGACAGCAATAGATAAGACTATGTTTTTGTTCCGTTGATACTAGAATAACAGTAAGTGCGTGGGATACGAGGCGAGGAGTCGGCTTAAGGGAACGCCTGGTCTTATACATTCGGCAGACTTGTCCGGGTACCGGCATGTCTGTTTCGTTCTGGATGCACCAGCGTTTGACTGCACTGTATCCGATGTAAATCTATCACTATTTGCAGCGCTTTTTCCTAAGTTCTGCCGCAAGAGTTCCAAGAAGCAGTTTTAACTTGTGTAAGTACTTTCGTTGCACTCCAGTCTAATCGCTACAGTGTTGTACCTTGCGCATCCACACTCACCTGCAATTATGGTGATTCGTAACCAAAACAAAATCAACAATGGTCCGATAAAAACTAGGAAAATTACAGTTTTATTGCGAAGATTCCAGGCGCCTGCCGGGGCGGGTGTCGAGCTGAACGGCAATATTTTAGACTGTGTAACCGATTATATTACTCGGACCTTGAATGCCCTCCGTGCGCCGGGCGCCCGCGTGGCGCCGGCGCGGCGGCTGGAGCCCCTTTGTTAATGCAACCGAGCCTTATGCGGCGACGTCAAATAAAGTGATCCGAACACTTTACAGCTTCATTTCTGCGTGAATGCGATATGTATTCAATTGTAACAGTTGCATTCAAGAGATATCATTATTTTGCTCGGTGAACGGTCCTCTAGCGGCTTAACTCTGGGCTCGAATGGAGAAGCCATCATCGTAAATTCTAAGCAATATTCAGCGGAGCGTGAAATACTTCACTTAGCTTATTTATCCGACCTGGCTAAGGTCACATACGGAAAGACCGACACCGAGCAAACGATATATCGTTCCGGACACTTTGACGTTAAAATCATGATGACGAGGCGTTGGAGTCCAACGAGAAACGTGCTGAGAAGTTCATCAGTAACGACTCGCTCGTTCAGAAACGGCTCGATGGCGGACCATCGACGCAAAGTAGCTCGTATGTCGGTTTTCTACCGGATCCACTTTAGAGAGTGCGCTTCAGATCTGCGTAGCCTAATCCCGCCTGCCTATTCCACTATCGGACAGCTAAGAGCTCTAAAAAGCGACACCCCATCAATGTCGATATTCCAAAAACTCGAATTTAACGATTCGATTCCACCTTCAGCGTGCGAACCGCTGAGTAATGGAATTTGTTGCCAGAGTGGGCTGAGATTGTATCTATCCCTGATAGATACAATCTGGGTGCCTTCAAGTCGCGAGTGAATCGGTTTCTTCTAGGCGAGCGTGCTCCACCGTAGACCGCATCTTCGCTTAACATCGGGCGAGACGGCGGTCATGCGCGAGCCGGACGTACAGGCAGGCACGAACAGTGATTTCGTTTCATATTATTTAGAGATTATTTACTTAGTTAAAAGGTTTACGACCGAGTGTATATGGATGTATAGAGTGCAGAATGGCCAGACCGATCTTACGGCAGCAGCCGGGGCCATTTGCGTCGCTCCCTAAACGGAAGCAGGGCCGCCTCGGTGCGCGCGCCTCTTTTGCGGCAAAAAGACATTTTCCGCGAACGGAATAACAAACACTGGACGTGGGGAACTCCTAGGGCTGCTCCGGCCGCGGCGTAGTGTGACTCCGGTACTTTTTACATGCTAGGTGTTTGATCACAGCTCACCTGATGTTAAGTGACGGTGTGGTCGAGGATGGTAAACGCACCTGCCCTGGAATAGTCTGGTTTATTAATTCCAAAATAATCACACAAATAAATATTTTTTTGTAAATACATTCTTATACACTCGGAACAAACGTCTGTGTTCGTTAAACAAATGTTAGTACTGAGTGAGAATCGAACCCACGCCCATCACCATCAGTTCTCTAAGCAGAACTTTAGCTAACAGGGCACATACTCGTATTCATGTAATAGGTGTAGGTACTTTTACTGTAACAAGTAATGCGACGCCTGCGCCCCCTGCGCCAGTACAAACATTTTATTATCTGGTAACACCGTAGTACAGGTCGTCACAAGTACAAGTACAAGTACAAGTCGTAGTAGTGTTTGATCTGAGACAGGTCGTGTTTACATTCATATTTAAAAATGACAAAATCATTAGATATGTTAATATAATAATATGTCAAATTGACATTTTTTTACTAGTTATTCAATAATTTTATTTTTAAATAATCGTCAAAGTCCTAAAACAATGTCTTTTGGAGCCGAGATCTCAGCTTGGTTCAGCGCGCACGCGGTGGAGGGTGCATCGCAGATGGTCCATGACCTTGCAGCGGTACCTCTAGCATAGGGCGCCGCTACTATGCGCGCTCATTCGAGACGTTCGATATTTCTGCTCGTTATGGAATGTCGCTGGGCGGCTGACGCGGCGCATCGTCGTGCCCTGGGTTGCCAGCGGCTGCAAGTAATTAGCCTACTTAGTTTAGGTTTTAGATCATAGGGATTGTAGACTCTATTGTGGAAAAGTTGTATTGTAGAGTTGCTGTCGACACACTTTAAAGGCCAGTTAGAATTTACGGACTCGGCGTTCGAATGAAAATTGTCTGAATAAATAATAATTTGTCTGCTTTTCTATCCTATCGAAGATGCTGTGGACATTTGCGAGAACTGTCGAGAGATGGCTCACAAATCCAGAAGCTCTCGCAACCGGGTCCTTAAAAAAATGTCGATATTTTCATTGAAATGCTTCTGTAGGTTGCGCTCCCTTAATATCGTTAGCAATCACAGCCGTAGGGAAAATATTTGCACGTCTTTTCACTCTTCACTCTCTCTGGCAGCCCCAGCGAAAGAAAGCCCCTCGACGCGACGCGAGCGGCTCCCGACGGGAACTACAATATGTGTCTCCTAGTTTACGAGGGACATGGAAGGGTAGGCATATAGTTTTTGTGTCCGCTGGCAGGTTCTCAGCGCGCGGCCGATGCTTCAGGTAAAAACTTCAATGGTTAAGTATGGACAATATTTGCAAACGAATTGCTGGCTGCCGTTTAGGTGCGTCGTTCACTTCGTGCCCGCGCCGGTCGGAGGTGAACATTGTTGTGATATCGGCGTTCGAGCCGCTGTTTCACTCATATCTAACTATATTTAGTTTCACAGATTGTAAATGTTGTAACGCTAGAATATAAGTTAAATTTTTAACTGATTACTCAAAAAGAAGAGAGTGAATATGACTTTACTGAGACGAAACTTCTTAGCATTGGATGGCGTCGCCGCGCGGGCGCGGCTGCCGGGCCTTTCGTAGGTATATTACAGACATATTCTGCTGGCGTTCCTCTCGTTCCTTTCGATTTCTCGTAGTCGCATAAACGACTAGTATTATAATTGGCGACAAACCAGTATACGGTCGAATTATCAGTTGGGTCATCTATTTCGTTTTCTCTTAATTATTTTTATATGTATTTTCTTCCGTGATGTTGAGTGATGGCGCGGTCGAAGATAGCAAACACGCCGAGCTCGGCGGGACTGGTTCTCGAGTGAGGCGCTGGAACATTGGCGTCGGATTTTTAACGTAGTCGCCATATTTTTGCACGATTGGCCAAAAAAGTAGAAAGTTTCAGAGATTTTTTATTCCACTATAACTTTTAAATGCCTGAACAGATTTGGATGTACGGCCTGGCCTCATCCCGAGTGACACAGACTATAAATAAATAAAAAAAAAACATTTGTTGGCATTCGTGTTTTTTTAAGTTTTTTATTAAGTTAAATGCCAACTTGTTTCATCGGAGCGAGCACGATTTGCTGTGGGGCTGGTAGAATGAGGAGCCGCGACCGACCGCGCCGCGTCTGCCAGGGCCTTCATAGAATCGGAGGATAAATACCTACCGGGGAACTACTACCGAGTAGGTGCGCACCGGTGGCTTGCAGCAAGGATCTGAATACCAATCGAGTTGTTTCATTATTTATTAAGTAGCCGTTGAACTGGACGAGGCGACGTGGCGGAGTGCTTGTGTCGATGTCGGCCATTAGCACGCGTGGCCGTTATAGGTTTTTGTACGCCTCTTGTACTTTAATAAACCACTGTGGAACAAAATCTTGGGACTCGATTTAAATCTCATTTTAATTGTTGAACTCAGATTAAGCCTGGCGCGGCTGCAGAATTTGCAGAAGACCTCAAAAGCAGCAAATATAGTACAGTGGACAGTGGGTAACATTTTTGACCCTCTTGGGACCAGGAAGAAAAAATATTCAATCTGTTTGGGTTAAAATATATGCAAAAAACTGTCGATTCAAACCCACTTCCACCCAATTTATTACATATGTATTAAGTAATGTACCTAATACTTTTATAAACGTGTTGTATAACTCATCAGCGACAATTTTTTAATTTTTCTCGTCGTTTTTTATTATATACCTACTAAGTACCTTGCTTCTGCGACTTCAACCACGTTGTCTTTTCAATTGGGTTCAGAAAGAAATGTTTTAGTCGTAGTAATTTTCCATAAGACAGATCTATACCAAAATTCAAGTGGATACCTACGTCTGTAGTTAGTTTTTTGATAAACCCACAAGAGGCTTATATTTACAGAGTGAAAAGGTAATTAACTGTGTGCCTACCAAATTTTGTCCTGTGTTTAGCCATTTTTGCAATGTAACAAAAATGTTTGTTACTCAGTAATGTAAATATGTAGTTTATTACCAAACGGCCAAACATCTAAACACAAATTCTCACATTTATGATATTACTAGCTGCGCCCGAGGTGTTTCGCGCTACATTTTTTCGGGATAAAGAGTAGCCTACCTGTGTGTTAATTAATACCTCCATGCCAAATTGCATTAAAATCGGTCATCGGAAGTAACAAACATATAAACACACGGACATATTTTCGCCGCTATAACATTAGTGTGACTAGTAGGGTGGGTATGTTAGTGTGTTGCTGTCGTAGTGTCGTGTGTGAATGTTTCTCTCTGAAACGGTCGGCGAGCGCCTCCGAGGCGAGGAGGCCGCGCGCCGCGCTCGGTTGACGCAATTGAACATCATCTGCGCGCGCGGGCTCGACTGCAGTCTGTCCGCTTATGCCGATATACACATACCAACACTAGCGTTCCCAATAACAAGGTTCTAGAGGTGCCCTACTGCTGAACGTGTCGATGTTTTAAATTAACCTACCATCCAACTAGATCCAACGTGAATCGGGTACCTACTTGTTTAATGCTATGCACATATGCAATTTCAACATAAAATATTTGCGAGGTATACATTTACATACACATTTAGCGTAGCAAAAATAATTTAGTGGTCAAATATTAAATAACGAAGTGATCGATGAGATTTTTTTTGATTTAGTTGTAGGTATACCTAAATACATTTCGCACAGTGGCATCTAACCAAATTAAACAAAGTTTGCACTGTGAGAACCAGATGATTCGTGGAAATCTAACAGACTAAACATTAATGTTTGTGAAATAAAGTTCGTTCTGGGTAAGAATCCAAAATCCTTGACTTTAGCTCAAGAAGCAGAGCTACTGTCAAATGAGCGAACGGACAGTCTGCGACATACGCAAACCGATAATAAATAAAAAATATAGTTCAATAAATTATATAGCAAGGCCACACACGTCGAATTATTCCAACTTGTAATGAGTATGTATCGATGTTCTCAGATAGCTATCGAACTTACCGCAGCTGCTATCGATATCTGCGGCCAGATGTGCGAGGCCCGTCCCTAGAAGGTTGTAGAATGCAATGTAAATGTGCCGTGTGGGATGGGCCTGTGAATCGGGCCAATGGTGTGTTTTGTAACTCGGTTTCTATGAATGTTGTCTCTCGAGAGTTATCTCAGGAATGTAGCGCCGCTCGCGCAGCACCCGGTGCCATCGTGGGCACACCTGAAATGAATCGATCGGTGGCGCGTCTGCCTTTCCGTGGTCAAGAATTCAATTCCCAGGCAGCCCTGACTGGGAATTGAATCTATAAAATCGGCACCCCTAGTACGGAAACCGTAGCAAATATGTAGTACATATTCCAAAAAAGTGCCTGTGAAAAAAGGTGTCGTGGTGGTGCCGGCGTGAGAATAGTACCCCACCCTCTCTACCCGTGGTTGCCGTAAGAGTCGGCTAAGGGATGTAATCCGGAAGATGGGCAGCAGCGTCTTCCTTGAACAATCTTGTAGCGATGATGGCTCAGTGGTTAGCGCGGTAGGTTCGCATGCCGAAGGGCGTGAGTTCAAACCCCAACAATGAGCTTGAGCTGCCGGTGAAGGAAAACATCGTGAGGAAACCATAGCGTAGTGGTAGGGTACTTTCTAGTACTCGGCTGGCTAGCTACCACCCTCAAGTTGAAAATCTGCCGCTAAGCATCTAACGGTTTGTTCCGGTAGCCTCACTTGAGAGCCAGTTCTATTCCAGGCTAGGTGTGCTTTACCATCTTCGACCACGCCGTCACTTAACATCAGGTCACTTAACGTCGTGGTCCAGTTTGTATGCGCCTTCTTGGCTTTGCATGGCTTGCCGCCCGACTGTCTAATCAACGTCCACACTTTGTCTACTCAATGTCATAATCATGTCCGAGTGAGATGCGTTTGAGTGCCAAGAACTTCATGACCGTGATCTCTACAATAAAATGTTTATTATTTCCATTTTTCCCATTTCATTTTATTCGTGTTAGGTTTCTATTTTAATTGAGTAATAAATAATAAAACTATCCTCTTCGACTCGGCGCTAGGATGTAGTTTGATTTATAATTAATTCGTTAAACATTGCTGTTGTTGTCTTATTTCAAAACACATTGTTTAGAATGAAATACAGGAAATTGCTCCAGATAAGCATGATAAAGCTTCGCAATGTCTTGTTAGGCCGGCACGCAGGCATCCAAAGAATGCAATTAGAGTAAAATACGAGTAGGCGCTGTATACCTCCTGCTTTACGTAAAACGCTTACAGTAAAACCCACAATTATTATTTGTTTATTATCTGACATTTAAATTCATACTGACTACATACGCTCCAAAACTTGTTTTCGCTAAAAATAGTGGTGTTTTATTCATAAAGTAACGAATTGAAGTGACGTGCGAGAGTGTGAGGAAGTGCTATAATTTCGTGGAACAAGACTTGTAGTGTTGCTTGCAAGACTCCGTCGAGGCTCGTAGTGGCATCACTACTACTTGAGCGGGGCATGAACGGACACAAACTTACTTTATGTCACATTACTTTTATTTTGTGTGGCTTTGTCCTTAACTAAGACTTATTTACTTGATTTTACAAATATTTTTATAATAGGTACAAGCCGGAAATACAGTAAATAGTAACGAGACGAACAAGACGTATTCGTGATGGTAAAAAAATACGCTAAAACTTTGAGTAGCAAAACATAGTCCAGCCAGGGCATCGCTGTTTTGACGCACTGGATGGTAACCCGTATTAGCCCTGTAATGTCGTTGGCTGCGATTCCCGTCAAACTGACACTACGCGGGGGCTACATGTCTGATAGGGTGGTGCTGCCTATTTATATTGACATCGGCTAGTTTGGCATGATGTGGGACGTTTCTAGAAACACCGCAGCCGTGAGTAGCCGCCTGGTGCCGCGTGTCGCCCTGAAACCCATTTTCTCAGAAACCTCCACCCGGAGCGCCTCGTTATCTTAATTATATCTGCAAACATAGTTACAGCAACACGCGGACCGAGTCCGGGATCCTGCGGCGGCTCTCATTACATTTCAAATGGCATATGTCGTAGGCGAGGAGCTGACGTCGCTGGGAATATATACAATGTTATTTTGAAATTTTTCTTTTAGAACTGACAGGCGGATTGACCGCGCACAGCCGGGCGGACAGCTAGCATTCATATTAGACGTCCCAGGTCAAACTCGTCGACTCTCAGTTCTAATGTCCACGGGCGGCGGTGACTGCTCACCGTCAGAAGGCAAGCTCGGTGGGATTGCCTGTCTAAAAAAATTTCACGAACCCCGTTCATCGAAGAATCCGGGTCAGCCCTGTTTTCATAAACTGTCCCACTGCTGGGCGCGGGCCTCTGCCCACTGTGGGAAGAGGCGGATAAAGAGCGGGTTGGCAGACTTCACACATCTTGGAAAACTTATTCTTTTTAAGAACTCTACTGTAGGTTGCTTTACGATGTTTACCTTTATCGTTTGAAGTCAGCGGCATCGAAGCATGAAGATCTTTAATGACTAGATAGGCAAAATCCAATCGATTATAATCTATTTCACCATGATTGCCAGCTGATCCACTTCACCTGATCGGCTGATCATATTGAAACGCAGCTTCGACGCTGGCTCTCGCTGCACTTCAACTAGCCGTTAATATGTTTATCCGGCGTGACACGTCGTTATCCATTAACTGGTGACCATAATTTAGCGGCGGGAGCGCCGCCGCCGCGCCCGCGCCGCCCGCCTGTCTACCAATTATGGGACAACTATTTAGTAGCAACTTTCTGCACGCGTTCCGTTTACATGCTTGTGAAGCGGAAACAATTTTGCGTAATAGCTTTAATCATTCTAGCTGGCAAAAAAAAAAAAAAAATGAATTTGAAGTAAATAAAATGATAGCCGCCGTTTGTTGCACTGCAGATACATTTGTCGGGTACATTTAGTGATTGTAATTTTGGTGTGAACGGCATTGAGTAATCGGCTGATATAGACAGATTAGGTGTTTGTCTGCAGCTCACCTGATGTGAAGTGACGGTGTAATCGGAGATGATAAAATCTGGCCTGTGTTTGTGAGGGCGCCGGTGAGCTTACGATTTACAGAACCCTTAGCCTTCCTGCGCATCGGTTACCGCCATGGGGCTCCGAGCCGTGCCCGGGTCCCCGCGCCCGCGCCCGCGCCGCCAGTCCACTCGCAGGACTGAAAATAAATGTTTGTGATCGGAAAAATGCTATAATTACAAATGGATGGTTTTCGGATTTTTCTTTACAAATACCTACAAATATTTTATAGATTACACCAAAGGTTACAGCACACTTTTAGCGAGCTCGTGGAACTCTGTTCCCTGTCAGGAACAGAGACATATGTGTGTCTTTAAATCTAGAGTAAATATTTTCCTTCTAGGTCAGCGTGCTCCATCTTAGACACCACTACTGCTTGATATCAGATAAGTCAAACGCGAACCTACCCAGAACAAAAAAAACATTAAAATGTTAATATCATAACACATACCTATCAGTAATATGTATGTCAATATATTTTAAATACAAAATATATCAAATATGATTAAATGTCAAAATTATTAATTATTATAATTCAAAAGTTAAAATTACTTACTAATATTTCAATAATCTTATTTTTAAATAATCGTCAGTTATAAGACAAGGTCTCTCGGAGCCGGGATCTCGGCTTGCTTCTAAAGCACGCGGAGCTTGTGCTGATCTTACTTATGAAAATCGTGATTCTAGGTCAACGGGAAATACCTTAAAGGTTTTATTGTAGAACAATATAAGAGTGGGATACAACATAGCCAGATCGTATCATCCCAACGGTGTTCCAACTGCCGTAACTTAAAAAACAAAATCGACCATAATTTTTTTATGACAATATTTCTCGTTCAACGTATAACCCAGCCGACTTCCTCGATGCTCGATAACTTCGGCTTCGAGAAATAACCGTCGCGAAGGTGTTAACAGTTAACCACGTGCACTGCCGCCGACCGGTTCCCGAATTAGCGCCTGTTAATGATTGCTCTCCATCTCGTCAAATCCTTGACGTCCTCCATTTGGCAAGTCGTTGCCACCTGTTATGGTCTCTTGAAATTCTAGACGATTTATTTGCGTTCCCCTTTCGACTACCTGACTGCCTCGTCCAGGTACTTTCTAAACGTAAGTTACGAGCCATAAATACATCTGGTTTTGTTTGTTTGTCTGCATAATGAAATGGGCGCTTCACACGTTACGGACATTAACTAAACAACAGAATAAATAAAATAGTATGAGACTAAGCTTAAACTTCGGCCACGCCTTCCCGAGAGTGTTTGTTTTTGCGTCATTAAAGTTGCGGTTCGAAATACGCTAACAGCACGGCATTTTGCATCGCTAAAAAACCAACACAATATATGAAAAAAATAGTCCCACGTCGGTTCTCAGTAGCGCCGTTGATTTATTACAGAGCGTGATATCGCCAAGGTTCATAATTAGAATTCGTAATGCCATTTGTCTAGTTTCGACTCGATTGACAGATCAAACAGAAAGGTTACGAAGCCAGATACGAGGCGCGACCTTTCGTTCGACTTAAATTTGGAACCCTTCGAGTAGTGTTGCGAAAGCGAGTCAGACGCGCGGGAACCTCATCGATCATCGGTCGGTAATGGTCGGCGAGCACGAACATATCTATGTTTGGTTAGTTCAGTAACGCGGCTCTAACCTCTCGGCATTCAGCATCGCTATCTAGCCGCTCGACGATACCATTAGCGAAACGTGAATCGTTAGGTTCAAATGATCTCTGTTTATAGATTTGATATTTCGGTTAAAGGAGCGTTCGATTCCAGCTCGCTATCTTTGGTCGGGGTCGACGAGGCGCCGACGTAGGCCAGCTCGCGAAGGTTTATTATATGAATTATATTTTATGAAATCGTAAATATTTTGCGCACTTTTATAGGATTTTATTACAAAAGACTCGCTGGAAGATATCGACGATATAATAGTTTTGACTTACTTTGTCTGACTTTGACTGTGACTTGAAATTATTTAACTACATTTATTTTAAAATACTCGAAAATATGAAATTGCTTGACACTATTCACAATATGGCATATTCACAAAATCCCGTTGAACAATCTTCCGAAAGTGAAAGACTTGAAATATTAAAAAAAAAAAAAAAAATACGATTAATTAATTTATTAATAAAAGATCTATGTAAGTTAACAAAGGCCACGGACCGCGGAGTCTGTGGAGTGTAATTTTTAAATAAATGTAAATTACTCCAAAAGTTGTGGTAAGCAATGTTATTAGAAAGCTTTCAGTAAGCGGCTAGTAAGTGGCAGGCTGCAGGTGAGGAAACCGCTCGGGAACCATAACAGTAAATATGGAATGGCGCAGATTATACCGTGCGCGGGAATGGATGGTGACGTCGGTATCGTAAACATATTTCGAACACCGTTCTTGACGCCTTAAATAATGCGCTGGAGATCTAAATTGCATTTCCTTCATTTGTCGCCTAGAATTTTGTTATGAAGACGGGCGCAACGCGCGCGGGCCCGCATGCATGCACGCGCCAGCGAGCCGACTGACGATCTCATATAAACGTCAGTCCTAAGGTATGGACAGACGTCGTATGATCCGTC
Organism: Biston stratarius; assembly: GCA_950106695.1. NCBI lineage: Eukaryota > Metazoa > Arthropoda > Insecta > Lepidoptera > Geometridae > Biston > Biston stratarius. The sequence continues at coordinate 15,490,020 of OX467109.1, read as the reverse complement.
AACATCCCTCGCAGGCGCCTGATTCCCTAACTAGTATGTGATTCCTTGCTGAAAACGCGTACAGCATTTACAACGTCATAAGCTTATTTTGACAGCTCATAACGAGTCCTTAACAGATCTCGTCACGTTTTTCGTTTGACATTGGCTTAGAGAGGACCATTCCACGCGAATGTTACTCAAATTCAGCCGCGTTACGTGCTCATAGCGAATAAAGAACCAGATCTGCTAGATGTCTGTATCTCTGACTTTTAAGATTGCCACACTGATGTTGACCGCTGCTTGCTTGACACACTCACTGTTTTTGCGCATTCCTTCAGGGCGTGAAGTCAAATGTACTCCAAGACCTCCGTTTCCTATTTTTAAGCGATGCCACCAAACGTAATGGTTTGCAAATTATAAAGTGTTTTAGACATTGAAGCGCGAGGCACCATTAGGTAAATTAGATTGCCTCCAGGTACGAAACGTTGAATTCCCCCTGTTCGCTTGATTTTGACTCGGTGTCTATTTTGGCGCACGGCACCCGCGCGTGTCGTGTCATGTGACCCGGGCCTGTAATTGGCCGGTTGAGGCGGGTCGACGGTTTTCGCCTAGCCGTGCGGCGGGTTGCGACGGGTTAGCTCTTTTTGTTCAATTAGTCCTGTTTGCCCGCCATTTCAGTAATTACCGCTCTCGCAAACAAGTATAACACAATTATAATGGCCTTTTGACAGGTACCGTTGTTTTTATCCCACCGTCAGCGTTCGGTTGGCTGCGCCTCTGTTTATAGATGCAAAACAAAATGTACGGATATACCGAGGAATGTTTTCACCGGCACGGCCGCAGTGATGTACGAAACCATATTCCTCTCCGGCGTGAATGATTAGCTACGATACGATAACTTATTAGCTGAGGTCGCTCGAGGTCGTCGCAAGGGGCTCGTTCGTTAACGTCAGCAGATATCGTTCGTACAGTTTGCATACACTGTAAATTAAAATAAAAAAGCAGTCATGGGACTGCCGAAGTGACACTTGCATGTCGAACCACAAGTTTTGCCCATTCCAAAAGAATCGCTCGAGGCTGCTAAATAAATTTTAATTATAAAAACAATTAAGCAATTTTTTATTTGCAAAATAAATTGAATTTGTGTTCAATTTTGGTTATAATAAACAATTATATACAATCAATCGAACTTTTATAAAATTATACGAGTGAGTCGGTATTCCCTCCATTAATTATCTCTTTTTATTACAGCTTACAGACACCGGGGTCCGCGACCTTTGTCAACTTAACATTTTTTTACTTTTAATAAACATAAAACAATAATCATCTCTAATTTAAGTAGTACTAGGATGTATCTGTATCAGAATGTGTATGTTGTTCAGGGCCGGTATGTGTATATTTTTTTCTATTACAAAAGTTACTTTAATATTTTATTTCTATGGCAACATTACCGGGTGTAAATAATGGGTAATGTCATGAATGAAACGTCTTTTTTTCTTGGTGCGTAGCCACCATTACTTGGCCCCCGTGGGCCCCTAGTCGGTGCGGGGCCCTTAGGCAGTTGTCTAATCCGCCTTATGGATAATCCGGCCCTGTGCATGTTAACCTGATCATATTTTATGTTCAGCTTGTTTTTCATCCTTATCATTAGCACACATCGTCTTATACTTCTCTCGAATCCTGTCCATCTGCCTGGTTGCCTGGAAGAGATTGCTTTTAGCGACAAGGCCGCCATTTTTAACTTTACATTCTTATATTGTATTAGATATCCAATCTTTGGTGTGAACAAAAAAGAGATTATTTAATTCTTACATTCAGATATTAACGAATACATAAAGTCTGAAGCTTATTTCTGTGAGTTTTCTCCGCCACTAAACTTCCAGTGTGCTCAGTGAGTTTGTGCGGAGCGAGCCCGACAGCGCGGGAGGCTGCGCGCTCGACGTGCGGATATGCAAGAGATGAGTGCTATCACGTGCGTAGTTAGTCATCGAGGAGACGTCTCACCACTTCAATATTTCAATGAAAACATTAAGGCGAGTCCCGTACGTGCGCCCTGCGACGTACAAAGCTGAAAAGTTGAATGAAGGCGCCACCATCGGATAACCTTGAAGCTATGTAGATGTATATATGTGATTGAATCAATGAGCCACCTGCGCGGACAAGTTTGTCGGTAGTGTAGTCACCACCGGGCGAGCGTCTTATCGGAGATCTGCAAGTGGCTCGCAGACAATGCCGGGCGGAGGCGCTGCGGCCGGAGTTGTAGCGGTTTCGCCCGTAAAATACTTATCAGACTATGAAGAGTAAGAAGAAAAAAACAGACGGATGGTTTCTTTTTTCTTTGATGTTCTCAACCCTAAAATCACCAAGTGACATTAAACAAAATATACCGAGCTTCTGGCTTTTGGATCTTAGCCTCATATGAGATTCCTCAGGGAATGTTTGACCACGCCTTGCCTGATGTTAAGCAGGAGAGTTCCACATCCTCGCTGTGCGTGTGAAGAATGTGGAATCGAAGCGTTCAACACGTATGTAGGCCGTTCCGTGTAACCCGGCACCAGCGAGCAGTAGACGCGGAGTGCAGGTGATAATTTAGAACAATTATTTATTGGCGGAGACGCTAATTCGCAGCCACCCGCGCCGCCGTGGAGAATCGGTAACTCTCCGACGAGATAAATGCTGGATAAGGGCGCGCCCGCACGCGACACATCAGCGATATTTGCGACTTGCGGTTTGATTCCCATGCAGGACAAACATATATGTACATACGTCTCATATGGTTCCACTTCTTGAGCTGATATGCCGCAATGGTCATGAACATGGTCATCTCTTACTATCAGGAGAGCGTATAGTTCGTCTTATTACTTTTACGTAAAGAAAAACCATTGCGGGTGTGCAACTGTTAGGACGATTCAGAAGTATGATGATTAAATTCTATATTAAATTAGCCGTAGTGGTGCCGGCGTAAGAATAGTACCCCACCCTCTCTACCCGTGATTGCAATAAGAGTCGGCTAAGGGATGTAATCCGGAAGATGGGCAGCAGCGTCTTCCTTGAACAATCACACCTAACTGCGCTCGCCAACCCGCCTGCCAAGCGAGGCGAGTATTGGCAAAACCCCCCCCTATGTCCAGCAGTGGACGTCCTACGGCTGTGATACGAATGTGATTAAATTATGCTAATTAAATTTAACAAAAGGGCACAGCGGCGTGTTCCGTTCATGGCTGCAGTGCGAGGGACGAGGTCCGAGGCAGGAGCGCGCGCGCGGTGCGCGCCGCCGCGCGTCGTGTGGGAAGTAACGGGGGTTTAATGCCAGCCTTCGTAGGTGTTTCGCGTAACGGATACAGCACGGGGGCTTCCAGGAAGTACTCGGTGCCGTGACCGGCGCATCCCCGCCAACTGCACCGCGTCTCCCGCCTCTAAAGGGTTACACGGAACGGTAGTACGAAGCCAAAGTGCTGTCACTATACTTATTATTCCCGTCTTAGAATATATTTGTTCACGGGCGAACGAACTCGTTCTATGGTATTTCCTTTTTTTTTCGAGATTTCAGGGTTACGATTTCTTTATTTTTTTAAACATTTCACAGGTTTGGCGTTTCACCATAGCTCATCTATTCGTATCCTATTTTAAAGTTATATGCACTTTGAAGTCTACTTTTGTCTTATACGTGATGGTGGGCATTATAGACCACTGCTCGCTCACTTCATGTCTGATAATACTTAGTTAGATTTATCTAAATTACATTAGTTTTTCCGAAGTACTACAGGGCGAAGGCCTCCCTTCCCTTCATTTATTCTTGTATGTATATCTATTATTGTTTTGTGTAATTTGGGTTCTATAATAAAACGATTTCCGTTATACTTCTCCGTGCTAATGCATGCAACGATGCCGACGTGTCTTTAACACGCTTTTACTAGCTTCATTAGGCGACACGTTGGACTGCAAGCTCAAACAAAAATCACATTAAATACAAAACGATAACAATTAATCAATGTCCCGAGACGCAGCTGCATTCCGCGGCGCGCCTCCCCGGCAGTGTTCACCGGCTAATTGCATAAAACTACCATCCTCGATGCAATGCCTTCACTACCGCGACCGCGCACAAGACGACCCATCGATAAAATAATGGAGGGAAAATGAAACGTCTCAAAGTCATATGAACACAGACAAAAATCAACCGCAACTTGAGCCGGTTAAGTCTGGTTTCCTCCGTGTGCGAATCCGAGCTGGTGTCTACAGCGGCGAGGCCGGCGCGCACCTGCGTCGACTGATTGTCCGCGCGCAGAAATTGCAAGTGTCGTGGAATTATTCTATTCGAATTAGCCGTCGCCGCGCCCGCGCCGAGAGGTAGAGCTTCCTCGCTTTCGTAAAAGAAGTTTGCGAGAGGGGAACTCGCTTTATCGAATCAGTCAGTCAATTAAGCCAATAAAAGTTATTGCGATTTATTATGTATTTCAATGATATTTTATCACAATACGAGCACACGTGCGACGTGTCGATCTGGTCGGCCCGGACTCCGGGCACTGGGCGCTGGGCTGGGCGGCCCGGGACCCGGGCACTGGGCGGCGCGGGGCCCGGGGCCCGGGGCGCGGTCGCTGCAGTAAGCCACAATACAAGGTATTTCAGTCAGTGATGCCAGCCCCACGATTAGAGAAAAAATTGAGATTAGCTCTATAGAAACTGTATAAAAACTGTGATACCTACAAATTTTCGCTTAAATGTGGTTAATTATAAAAAAGTAAATAAAATTGAGCAAAAAATGTCGATCTACAGCTCCAAGACAGCAGCGCTCAGAGGGCGACCAAGTTGTTAGAATTTCGTAATAAGATATGAATGTATGAGAAGCGCCCCTGGCGGATGTAACATGGAAACTACTTTTTCCTTACATTTGATTTTTGTTTTATTTTTTTATGGCTGACAGGCTCACCTGATGTTAAGTGACGGTGTGGTCGAAGATGGTAAACACACCTAGCCTGGAACGGAACCGGCTCTCGAGTGAGGCTACCGGAACACACCGTTAGATGATTGGCGGCAGATTTTAAACTTGAGGGTGGTAGCTAGCCAGCCGAGTACTAGAGAGTACTCTACCACCGCGTTATGGTTTCCTCACGATGTTTTCCTTCACAGCTCAAACTCATTGTTGGGGTTTGAACCCACGCCCTTCGACATGCGAACCGACCGCGCTAGCCACTGAGCTAAGCGAGCGAGCTGAGGTGAGCGTGCTCCATCTTAGACCGCACTACTGCCTAACATCAGGCAGGGTGTGGTCAAACACGCACAGATAAAACGAACAAAAAACGCACAAACTTAATTCTTGCAAATGAATAAAGAGTGACTTACAAACCTACAACTTGGACAGCATGAGCTGTATACGAAGTAGAACAGCGCAGATCCCTCGACGCCATATATTAAACAGCGCGCAATAAAATAGGAAGACATTTATAGATTTCATAAGTAGCATTTATACCGCGTTTATTTGCATGGAACATTTTAGAAAGCTAGTTATTAACGAGATAAGTCGTTTTATCGGTTCGATTAGTCGTAAATTCGAGAAAGTGGGGATGCCGCTCACTCATAAATATATTGTTTTCTCTGAACTACTTACTTACTGTAAGTTTGAACTTTAAAGTAAACTCGCTAGTTACGAGTGAGCGGATGGTCTAACTGATTCGTGTACGAGGTTCTGGGAATGACAGCAGGACCTTCTGGGCCTCACCGAGCTTACTGTTACTTCTACTTCGGGATTCACTCTGAAACCGCGAAACTGTTCTGAGCTTTTTTTCCAACTATTATAAGTCGGTGTTTCCAACAATTCAACTGATGGTAAGCGAAGATATGGTCGAAGGTGACGCAGACTTAGAAGATACAGATACTCATTCACTCTGATCTTAAAACATCCAGATTATGTCCCTGATTATTTTTGGAACTGTACTGATCGAGGGTTTATTTTCGCGATTTCACGTTCGGCCCATACTATCTAGCATGCGGAGGAAAACAAATGGATTGACGTAAGGAAGTGTCTGTATCTCCACTTAAAATGAACACAAATGTAATTTGACAATATATTGATTTTATCCGATATATTTTCTAAATTATTAGGAACTTCTATAAATTAGTTGCTGGAAAGAGTATTCTAAGTAGCGTTAAATATAAATATCCTAGTACACCCAGCGCCATCTGACCCCACACTAAACAAAGCTTGTAGTATGGAAATCAGATAGCTGATAGAATACTTTCATCCTTTTTTTGTTGTAAATACATACATACTTATAATAAATACAGAACACCCAGACACAGAACAGCCTTGATGGAAATCAAACCCACGCCCTTCAGCTTTTGAAGCAGTCATACTACCGATAGCCATCATCAATAATAAAATTTATCCGTAAATATGTATGTCAAATATTTATAGTTATATGGAAAGCGCGCGCGCGCGCGCGTTGTCTCGGCATTGTCCCCATGATGAATGCCACCGGCCGAAACTACTATAGTCGGAGTGTCCGAAAAAATTAAACGTGAGTAATCCCGCATAAATAAAACGAAAACATATGGAATACATAAGTGAAACGTGCGAAGTCAAATCATAGTGTATCAAAAAAGTTTTCACAGCATTTTCGTAGTTAGTTTGAGGTTTGATAGCGCTGTGAGGGAATGTTTTCTAGTATTATAAATTCTCAATTTACTTTTCAGAGTCTCCGACTCGATATTACTGGGCTTGTCGTTGAATAATATGAAAATAAAATGGCATGTAACAGTTTAAAGAACCAAACTATAAATAATTAGTGATGCAGACGTCGACATGTTTGGGCCGCTTGTCTTTACTCCACTTCTCGCTTGTAGTGGGCGATAGAGGCGTGCAGTGTGCACGTGGCGTCTACAGTATTGCCGGTATATTTATTAGCCCAAAACAGTAACATTTCAGAATCAATTACTTCAGAACAAAGTGAAATGGGTTGTGTTTGTAAATACGTGTTTTTTAATTAGTTATTATGCTCCGAGTTAGTTTCTTACTACCGGTATAAGTTTATCAATTGATATTGACGTATTTAAATATTATAATTGTTTGATTGAAATCTACTGTTTTGATTTCATTTTGTAACCACACCATACCACTACCACTGACCATTGCAGCGATACACAAATTGCAATGTAACAAAACAAAGTCCAGGGCATCGTTCCTCGAAAGTAATGAGCGCTTACTTACTTTGAGACCTTCGATGGCTAGTGTCAATGTTCTTGTAATTACGCTAGCTGCCAAACCTACCTAGACGACTTCCTGCTAAAGAAATCAACCATGAAGTACCTAAACTTTGTATTTTTTTTGGTTTGTCGTGAATAAAATAATTGCAATAATAATAAAATCATTAAGAAGTAACACTACATCGCGGTGACGCGGCGCAACTCGTGCCAGAGAAAATTCACTGCGATCAGAGTTCCCCATCGCGACGAAATAACCGACGGATGCATTTCCGCGCCTCACGTTAATATTTAAATCAATAAATAAACGGAACCTCCGAGATTGCGGATCTCTGAATACCATTATCATGTTCAACCGTGTGCCGCACTGGATTCCCACTCCCGAGACGCGTCGCTCAGGGCGAGCACATTCAGCCAGCGTCCCTGTTAGCACAAAATTGTATCTGTGCCGTCTGAAAAATGCTGTACCAGTACCGGTGCTGTGGAACAATCTGCGTTTATCTGATCTGTAGACATGTGGAGGATTCCTCACGATGTTTATCTTCTGGTGTAGCGGTATAGCGACACCGCTTATTGCTAAGCTTTCCTTTTCGCCGCTAAACTCGCATGCTTGCGTATTCATACGAGTGAACTAGCTAATGGATGTAGTGTTTGCAGGAGTTATCTGTTGTTCTACATACGTATATGTATATGTAACGCATTTGTTTTCTGAGGTGTTTGACCACTGCTCACCTGATGTTATGCGGCGGTGTAATCGAAGATAGTGAACACGCTTGGAAGAGCTTCAGAGGCCAATGCATCTGTTTTGTCTAAGTAATCAATTTGCCATTACTAGGTACATTATCTTTGCAGTCGTAAGACCCGGCGTCGTACGTTCATACATGTAGGTTTTAATATCCTGTCATTACACGGCTTAAGAGTGATTTCTATGTGCAAAGCGCACCTACTGGTATTTGCTTACGCAATTTAGTACAGGAGCTGATGGTTTGATGCGAAAGCTTTTTAAAAGTGTAAATAGAATACGTTACTCTTTTTATTCGAATAATCAAAAAAGGATGTGTATATAAAGTATTTATAAATACATATTTTTTTTAAGACTAGTAATAATAAAGGAAAATTTAAGGAATGCTCTGTTAGCTCATTTGGTGATGTATCTGCTTTACGAGCTGTAGGATGTGAGTTCGATTCCCACTCAGGACACACATTTTTGTAAGAAGCTTAAATGTTTGTTCTGTGCCTGGGTGTTCTGTATGTATAAAAGTATTTAAGTATTCTATTCGCTATCTGGTTACCATAGTAGAAGATTTGCTCAGTTTGGGGCTAGATGGCGTCGTGTCAAAAGCACTAAATATAAATTTATAATTTGTTTTGCTAGTTGGTACACTGCAAGTGTATGAGCTTCTGTAAGCTGAACACCTGGTGGAATGCCATGTGGGTTCGTGCTGGAAATATGTCATGTGCTAATTCTCTTTTATTCCAAATGTTTTGTCATCGTTCGACGTTCGCTTGTCTTTCGGATTAGTTCCTGCCCAGCCCTGTTCTTGTAAGCCGCACTCCTTACGTAGTCCGCCACGCTGTGCTGGTGGGTTCGGGTTGCAAGCGGAGACACCCCGATCGGCAGGCGGACGGGCTCCTACTTGGCTGATGTTTATTGCATGTAGGGAGTTTACCTTATGTCATGTACACAGGGTCGTGTAGGTAGGTAAGCAGTATATACATATATATATATATATAAATGTAGTGTAAACATTACTGTGTTCCGGTTTGAAGGGTACTGCAGCTAGCGGAATTACAGGGCTGTTGAGACTAAACATCAACATTCTCAAAGTAATGAGCGCCAAAGCAGCGATCCCCTGAACTTTGTTTTACTACTCGGGGTTCTGTATATCGCTGCAATGGTGTATTATTACTTTTATATAATAGTTTTTTTTTTACGAGCAGTGGGCAGTGTGCTGACTGTAAAGAGTTGGGTCGCGGGCGACGGCCGCTCACGACTCGGCTCGGGAGTCGGGTGTGACAAATCGTCCGCGGAGAGCCGCGGGCGCGGCTGCGCTGCCGCGTGTTCTGCGGCGCGGTGTGATTGCGCCGTATTACTGCGCCGGCGCACGATTCAATCAAGCTGTTCCTGGTACAGATCCCGGGAGAGATTGCAGCGAAATCGCTCAAATAGTTTCCGTGTCCAGTACGTTTATTCTTAATAGCTGCTTTCCGCGATTTTATCTCTGATATCCTGGATTTTCCGCGTGTTTCTAGAGGGAAATTATTTATCTAATGTGGTCATCGTCCGCCCCCTCGCCAGCGGCAAACTGTTGCAACACGGTTAATGATGTACAAAGTGACGCAAGACATTATTTCATATTCCGATCCACCCTCATGCTGCCACTTAGTTGCATAAACAAACACGGAGTTACTTGTGCATCATATTTTGATAGTGTGATGTGATCGATGTGCTAGCAGATGATAGGCTAAAAGATGTTCGACAATTTGTGGAAGTCGAAGATGTTTGATCGGAGACTATAGAAAACAAAACGCAAAGACTATTTTTATACGAACATAAACCTTTTTTTTTTTTTGTGTATCGTGTAAAAACAAATCACAATTGACGTTAGCGCCAGTCCACAGGTGACACGATCAATTGCACGCGCCCTAGCAATTGTATACTCTGTAACTTTTCCAACATTTATTTTGATAGTTCCAGTAAAAGTTGATCGTGTTTCGCGGCATTTCTGCTGATCATACTTCGCTCCCAAGTGGTTATTTATCTCGGCCGCGCCGCGCGCCTCTGCCGCGGCGCCCGGGCGTGAATGCTTCCATCATTTTGATTTACAGCGGACTCGCTCCGGAGAAACACCTTTAAATCGCCTTTAAAGTAAATACAGGGTCGTTAGCAGCTGGCGAATTGCTGAAATAGTTGTTGCGCAAGGTTCAAACTCGACCCGGAGTAAAACTGTTTTTAGTTAATTTTGACGTAAAACATTTATTAGTGCGCCTTGGCAGTAAAAGCGACGACGTGACGTTCTCTTATGCTGTCATGCTCCCTCGATGCCACTTCTCTCGATTCACTCGTGTGGGCAGGCCTCGTGTGGGCGTGCGTATACCACGAAGTGTGTAAATGTAACAATCATCGCATAGCAGGTTCTTCCAACTCCTATCTATGGGGAGATTGGGAATCGGTCTCGAGGTATGGACCTAGGCGCTGGGAACACTGCCCCCAGGGTATGTGGAGCGTGCGATCTCGACAGCTCCCCGGTCGGAGCTTTCAGGACACATTGGCCGCTTCTTGGCTTTGTGGACTCAGTGCGAGGGTTTCATCCCTTCACGCCGCCGTCTTGTTCCGTCTGGTTGGCAACTAGCCTGATGTTAGGTGACGGTATAGTGAATCTGCGTGTCTGTAGTAAAATAGGTTTCTTTGAATCAAGTAAGCTCTAGCAACATTTCTCATTTGAGTGTTACTTGAGCGGGATCACTCACGCTTAATGATATCGGATACTCCGACTTTAGTGTCGGCGACATCCGGTGGCCTTCTTCATGGAGACCAAGCTGAGTACAACACGCACGCGGCCTCGTCTTGCTTCGCAGTGCGGCTTCGCAGTCTCGCACGCGAGGACAGCGGCTGGTGCGCCCGTATTTATCATTTTACTCTTCTACTAATCATTTCTTGCGAGTGTTTAGTTTGCATAAAGCGCCAAATAACGCGTGCGAGTGTGGGGAAGTGATGCGATGTGAAGGCTTGACCGTTGACCACGTGTTCATCTAAGTCACTTACGTTTATTTAATCGTTTCTTAAATCTTTCATAAAATGCTTGAAAATATTGAAATACTTGAGATTGACACCAAAAACGAAAAAAAAAACAGAAGTAGTGATATGATTCTTAAGACTTGAAAGATTAAATTACGATGTTGTTGACTGTAATTAAATAGCTAAATATTGTAACTTAATCTAAGTGTACATACATCAGTACTAATTTTTTAATATTGACAAGCTTGGTATTTTGACCACAGCTCACCTGGTGTTAAGGGACGGTGTGGTTAAAGATCGTAAACAAACCTAGTCTGAAATGGAACTGGCTCCTAAGTCAGGCTGAAGGAATACACCTTTATGTGATTGGCGGCAGATTTTCATCGTGAAACGTGAGTACCAACGCGGGTGGTAGCTAGCCGGCCGAGTACTAGCTACCATCCTACCGCCACGCTATGGTCTCATCGCGACGTGTTCCTTCACCGGCAGCTCGAACTCAGTGTTGGAGTAAGCTCACGTTGTTCGACGTGTGCTGCGCCGGCACTGACCACTGAATTATCATCGCTACAAAAGCAATTAGCAAGCTGATACTGCAAGCGAGCAAAGGCGGTTTGTTACAGTTGGTGTGGCAACAACAGCGATATACTCAGTTACCTCCGCCCGCGCCGCGTACAGAGAGCCGAACCGCGAGGTATCTCAAATTACACAAGCTAATAAAAATATATGGGCACCTCTAACCTGCGGTTATCTCGAGTGAAAGCAGACAAAGCCTTAGGAGACGCGTTAGTGGCCGTCTCGACGAGCGAGTGCCCCGTGATCGACAAGGTGACTTGTATAGTTTGGGCGATTTTCGAACGTTTTTATGGACATATTCGCACTTAGGCGTACGATTTAAAAATAGATCCCCGATCTGTCATCAAACGTATCCATAACCAGATATTATGAAGGCACAGCTTAAAAGTTGCTCATGTTATGTACTGCGATTTAAAGACAGAAACATGAATAAGTTAAGACATGTCGAGTGAAGCGCCCAAAAGGGCAGCTTATGCCAATCCCGTACATTTTTGAGTTTTTATGTAATTATCGAATGTTACTTTGACGAGACCCTCAGATAACTCATAGAATACTTGTATACTTTTATAGCGAAGGAGTCTGCGTTTTTATATTTTTTGATGGTTGACGGGCTAAGTGTTCGACCACAGATCACCTGAAGTTAAGTGACGGTGTGGTCGAAGATGGTAAATGTAACATACTGTATGTATTATAAGTATGTATTACACAAAAAACTATTCTATCAGTTATCTGGTCCTCATAGTACAAGCTTAACTTAGCTAGTTAGTTAGTTCGGGGCTAGTGGCGCTGTATGAAATGTCCTAAAATCTTTTTTTTACTTAAGACATCAATTTATGTTTCTTTCCGCTTATTTGGAGTAGAAATGCAGATCGGGCGACGGGCCGTCAGCTTCGCTGCCGCCCGTGTGGAGGAGCGCTGGGAGCGGAGCCCGCGGGGCGCTGTGCGCCGCACGTCGAAAGTTGCCCTTTGGTCCCGCGGCCGGCACTCGTACCGCACCGCTAGGTTTATTGTTTTGACAGAAACTCCGCTAATTTTCGTATAAATCTGTTGATTTCCGCACTCTTAAAGGTGTTCAACGGAACCCTACACTAGATTTCATTGATAAAACGCTGGTGCGCCAGTTGGATTCCAGGCTAGGCGTCTTTACCATGTTTCACTAAACCGTCACTTAATATCAGGTAAGGTTTTTTTTTATAACTGATAGGCTTGCGTTTGACCACCAACTCGCCTGATGATAAGCGAAGGTGCGGTCTACGATGGAGCACGCTCGCCTAGAAGAAGTCGATTCACTTGCGACTTGAAGGCACCCAGATTGTATTTATCGGGTAACACCCATTCGGGCAGCAAATTCCATTCTCTAGACACAGCTCTAAGCCAAGCACCTAGCCTGTCAAACATTTTTTTTGTAGGTTTCAGGAACACTGGCATTGAAGAAGAGTGGCGATGGTTACGTAAAGGGGTCCTACGTGTATGTAGCAACACGGCGGACCCGGCACCCGCACGGCGACACCGTTCGATGCTAATAAGTTAACTGGCTACCATTTCATCGGATGTTAAACGATGGTGCGGTCGAAAATGGTAAACACTTTAAACCTAGGAAGTACCTCACGATGGCATGGAGCCTGAGGATGTTCCTTGCGTTGCTAGAGATGCCTGTAAAATCTTTCAAATAAACATTTGCCACAACTTAAAATGTGTCAAAATCACGATGTTGATTCGTTCGTGAAGAATCCGTTCCTCTAGGGAGATTTCAGTGTATGAAGCAAAAGCTTTGCGGCACCTGGCAACCTACCCGCCGCGTCCGAAATACGAAGCGCATCCCAGGCATCGGTGACCCTCGGGTTGCCAGTAATGTGGTATCACCGAGTACTTGTTTACATTAATGTTGCCTACAATCCTCTATAAAGATACCGTTTGCTTTATGCGATGCCAGATACGAACACGCCTCTTTGTCTTATCTGAGATGCGGGTTGTGGAAATATGGGTACCTAACCTATAGGACGGGATAACGTGGCGGATCTCATTACGATAGTCATTACCTGCCTCGCTGGCGCGTCGAGTGCTGCTTATCTTGGACATATATCGAAGGTCTTCATCGATGAATGTCGCTTGTTCTCTTGATTCTGTGAATCGTTTTATTGTTAATGTGTAGCATGAAGTAAAAGACGTATAAGGAATAGTTGCATAAAGAATTCTGTGGATAATGATGGTGGCCAGTTCTCAGTTCACGATAGAAAGTGCGGAATGTTCCGGAGATAAGATCATGCTCGGGAACAGCTTCCTATACCGAGATGAGAATCCAACAACGGCATTTGTTGTGAAACCACGCGTTCACAGATATTAAATCCGATATGTTTGTTGGAGGCTTGTTTATGGAAATTAACGCTGTCTCTGAAGAAGCGATAAATTAATTTCGAAACCAGTCTTGTCCCACAACATACAGCCGCGCGCTGTTTCCGTACCTGTGTATATATTTCAAAATAATAGCCGTCATCATCGAGCCACATAGGTGCACCGTTCAAACTAGACCGTTCAGCGCGATTTTCATGCTTACTGTTCAGATCGCTACCAACTGTCGTCTGTATATCGCCACGACATCGAATCACCGCGCGTCCTACTTTATCTACACTCGTGGTCTGCATTCTGCTCGTATTATTGTTAGACTAATGGTTATCGGTCGTAGTGGTTCATCTACAAATGAGATAGCCCCCAGCGTGCACACCTACTTCCAGCGGACTAGTGTCGAATTCCTTCGCACTTTTTTATGATGAATAGGCTCGCGTTAGATCGCTATCTCACTTGATATTAAGTGAAGATGCGATCTACGATGGAGCACGCTCACCTTGAAGATACCGATTTACTCTTGATTCACTTCACACTATACTCGTATATACTAGATTCAGATTCAACTCACTCCGTACGGGTTTTTAGAACGTCAACCATGAAACGATGTCACTTTTTCGAGCTTCTGGCCTTCCGACAGACGAATGGGCATCGAGGAATTAGAGCATACAGACCTGAAGCACATTCTCCGAAGAGAATTTGACAAAAAACCCGATATTGCAACTTTGCATTTTCCAATTTGTTCAATATCAAAATTATATATATCAATTATTCCACATTTTGAGGATTTTCCCGAAGACTTCCTGCCAACTTTTATCATGACTCTTTAAGCTATTAGGGGACCGTACTGAACGGACTTCAATAAGTACAATTTGATCAAGTGAGGTCTGGTTCTCTGGTGAATATCTTGGCTCGGGTACTCCGAACGCCGAAGGTATGAGGGTCGACAGCACCTAATTAGCTATATGACGACTTTTATTATGTAAAAACTCAACGAGGCAGCCATTTACATAACTTTACAAACATTATAACGTGTAACGAATGCTTTCGCGTCACGTCAACACGGCCGCACCCTGTGCCGCGTGGCGGTGGGGGATGGGGCGCAGGTGCAGGCTCCGGTCCCACCGCTCTGGTGATATGAGAGGCTTCGTGCTGTTGCGAGAATCATTCCTCATGATGTGGAGCTCGTGGCTCTACTGAGCCGGTCTAAGTGGATCACTTTAGGTCCACTTACGTTCGCGATGATATCACGTGCGAACACCCTACCTTAGCGGAAAGGCAGATACTACCGCGCACACGGCACCTACTCATTCTAAGTGAACAATAAACGATAAAACGATCCAATTTATTTGCACTAAGTTAAATGTCATAATCATTGAATTATAAAATTTAATGTCTATTTAAGTATAGATACATAATATTTATGATTTTTTCCTTAAAATCACATCAAGTTGTCTCATGTTAAAGAAATGTCAGAAAAAACTGATTTCGATTTCGTATTATAAGTTTGCTGTAATAAGTAATGAGATGAACGAGCCTCCTGAAGATCTCCTGATGGTGAGCGCCGCCTGGCCTTGATCCTTACACTGGTATTCAGGACTTTGGGTAACAAAACAAAGCCTAGAGAATTTTTGCCTTGGTGCCTAATTGCCCATTACCTTAAGACAATCGATGGTGAGAATTGTTAAGTGTTGCCGTTCCGCGTTACCCAGTATTTTGAAGCTGTCAGGAGACAAATATTAGTAGCTCGGGAAAAAAAAAAGATTTCTTTTCATTCCTTCTGAAAGACTTACGGCGTCGCACGTTGTGCATTTGCCAGGGTCAGCGTGAACAAAACTATACTAACACACACAATGTAACTGCCAAAGCAACGATACCCTGGACTATGTTTCGCTATTCAGTTCTGTGTATCGCTGCAATGGTTCATGGACATGCGTTAACTATTACCTTTAGGAGAGTGTCACGTTCGTCTCATTACTTCTATATTTAAAAAAAATATGTCGTCGAGAAATTGCATTCGTCAGTTATTTTACTAGCTGGACTTATCATTTCAGCGCTCATGATTTATGCAAACTGCTTCTGTTACGTAGAAGATGTAGCATTCTGCAACATGTCCGAGGAGCGGGCGCAGGTGCGCAGCCCGCGTGTGTCGTGGGTGGACGGGGATTAGTAAAGGCGAGACGAGCAGCCCTAAATAAGGATAGGAAATAAATTGATCATGTTTTAAGACTGTTATTTTGCTTCGCCTTTCTGTGGAAAGCGAGCCGTCGATTTCCTCCCGAGCGTCCCGCGGACGGCTCCCATCGTGCCTTGTAAGTGTTCGAGGCCGCGCTGACGGTTATTTCGAAGCCCGTTAAGGCGCGTTTCGCTCGACCTGCCACTAGATGGCGATATTACGACCGACATGTCAACAAAAATGACATTTAATTTCAAATCGGGCCCACCTTTGGCATCTAACTTCCTTTTAAAACGGCTTCGATTTATCTATTACCTCGGCCATAAGGTTCAAAATGGGTTTATACCAAGAAATCGGCGGCGCGGCTCTGAATCTTACAAGGGAACGGCACACGAGAGTTCGTGTTGTAAAATACCAATTTACTTTAACAATATGGCGATTTAGTTCCAACGATTCGCTGCCTTTTAAGGAGGAGCGCATTTAGGGCAGCGTCGCGGGTAATGCTTGCTGATATAAAATAAGATCCGATGTTCGGTCGTGCTGGGAGAGCCATCAGACATTTGTTAGCTATTAACTTTACAACCGCGCCATCTGCTGGTTCGCCGGGGCTACCACGAGCTTGAGCGCTCTCTGCTTCTATACAACATCGGACAGTGGAGTACTAGTATTCAGCTTAACCGTGGACAGTTACGGACTAGAAACGATGCTGGTGTGGTGGGAGCTAGATGAAGGTGAATTTGTGGTAAAGGACTCCAATGTAAGACTAAAAACGTTATTATAAGGAAGTGGTAGCCCCCCGGTCTGCAGCCGGAGCGATCGCCGCGTCGATCGTGACGACATGTCGCACTCATCGACTGATGCACTTGCACTAAACACAACTATAAAATTAATAATTTATTAAATCGCCTATCAAAAATTCTATCGTGTGCTAATATTAAGTGCAGATCAAAATTGAAATAAAGCAGAAAGATTGGTGTCGATCGAGGGCACCAGGGAACAGCTGGCAACGACACCTAGCTATTTCAAATCTCGGCATCGAAGCCTTAAGCTTCGTCTTAGAGTTGTCAGCTTGTCTGTATTAAAATACAGATTTACATCAGAGCTGCACAGTTTGACATACAAACGCGACCGTAATTCGTAAACACGTGATCCGTACAACGCGTACACGCACATTCCCCACGTGCGCACAAAGCGTTTTGATCCAACATTTTGCATCGGCAAGCCCTCGGGCGAGCCGCGAACTTGCTGGTGCTCACAAATGTATTATTATCACACAATCTTTAGATTTTGCTGTGGGGATTTTTTTTATGTATTATGTATCTGCTATTGCTATGCTTATTAACGCGTATGCAAGCAACGTTATGGATATGTGAAATATGATTTATTGTTCACACCAATATAATAGAAACATTTAATTAAATGAAGTTTAACTATCGGCAGCTTTATCGCTTAAAGCGATCTCTTCCAGTCAATCTTGGTATGAATAGGACTTTGTAAAACAAGTACGCAAACTAGAAAAATAAATATCATTTACATAAAGTGACTACATTAATCATAATACATATACATACTTAAATACTTATACGTAATATGAAAACACCGGTACACCTACACGAGCAATAGCAATACACTCCTGGACATTAAACAAAACTAATGGACGGAAAATAAAAATAGCCGCTAAAGATAATGATGCCTGACCCTACGCACTGCAATGACGGCGCTCTTCGGAAGCTCATGGCACAGGTGGACTGCCTATTTAGAATATTCAATCTGCATTAAACCACCTCAGTATACATTACCTGGTCCCGCTCTAAAACGATCACACGGAATCAATTCTATGAATTCGTGGAGTGCATTCACTTCGCTAATTTGCAGAATAAAATTATTTGAAAGATTCTGAACGCGCGTTCAGTATTTCTGATCAACCGTAAATTAATTTCTTAAAAATAATACCGAAACGCTAGTTTTACGAGCGCCGCGCTGCGGAACACCATCCGAGAATATAAACATTTACGACGGCGTATTATCCGTGTAATGTTGAAATCGGATAGAGTTTATATTAGAAAGCATTAGAAATTAAGGCCTCATCTCCATATTCAGTGACGTACTGGAGATTGGATATCTCTGCGAGGTTTGTGGGAGCTGGGCCCGCGTTACACGGCAATCCGAGCGCAGACGTTAACTACGGGTTAAACGACAACAATAACATAAAACGCGGCGGCGATCTAAGTTAAAAGGTTGTCTGGAAATCCTTGCACTCCATTTATGAGATCCGCTAGCGTGTTTATGCTCTTGGTAAAATTATGGAACTTAAAGATTTAACTATACGCTCCAAGAAATTACGAAAGTGGTTCCCTCCTGTACCGGATAGATAGGCTAGTCTTAATATGGTTTCCATTACTGAGATAACGATGTATTATGCGATTAGTGTGCTCAATAAGCAGCGGGATCAGTGTGTGATACATGTCTGAAGGTCGAGCACTACTTAACCCTTCGCTGTCGAAGCCGGTGACGTGTCACGGAAGTGCACGACATTTTAAGGGATGAATTTTCATCAAAGAAAATCTTGTAGTAATGAGAGGTTTTGACAGTTATCTAAATGATAGTATGTATAAGGTATGCGTATGACATGGTCATGGTCATGCGCAATAAAAGGGAATGTTGATAAAAAGAAAAAAGTGAAGAAAGATAGGGTCGGATTTTCTATGAAAGCAACAAACTAATCGTACCGCAGTACCAGATATTCTGCCCAGCATTACTGCTGCATATACTGCTGTTTTTTTTTTTTTTTTTTTCGTGTGTAAACATTACTGTTTTCCGGTTTAAAGATATTGCAGCTAGCGAAATTACAGGGCTGTCGAGATTAACCATTGAAAGTCTCAAACCGGTCTCAAAGTAATGAGCGTCAAAACAGCGACCCCCCTGGACTTTATATTGTTACTCAAAGTTATGTGTATCGCTCCAATGGTCATGGACCGGCGTTATCTCTTACTATCGGGAGAGCGACTTGTTCGTCTCATTATATTTACAGAAAAAAGTTCATCACCATCATCCTCAGTCTTTTTTATTCCACTGTTGGGTAAAGGCCACTCTTTTGCAATGCCAACTGCCCAGTCCCGTGCTAATCTATGACGAAGTCGATATTGTGACCCGCCTTGCAGGACGGCCAACGTTCTGCTTACTGCTCACTTAGCTCGGGCCACTACTCTGCCATCCTCAAAGCCACTCCTGCCTTATGAACTCCTTTCTTGGACCTTACCTGTCGTTAAATATTTAGAAATCTCACTGTTTGTCGCATATAATACCTACAATAATAAAATATCTAACTAATACCGTCCGCAGAAACGACCACGAGGTACTTGGCGTTTGACGTAATCCTAGTGTTTGCTCCGACATAATGCACAGTTTAATTAGCATAAAGCTGGTTTATGGCATGAAGTGGGCTCCGTCGCCTGACGGACGGCGCCTCGCCTACTTTACATGCGGCCTAGGAAGGGCTAGGTGCAGTGTCGGGCCCGAGGAATGCTGTTTATGTTTCCTCACCACTTTATGTCGGCGAAGCTAAAGAATAATGCTTCACTCGGTGCTCTTTATGGGATTTCTGTGTCAGAAACGCAGACTTCTAAATATTAATCAACATTTTGATTATTTCATAATCTGTCAGCTTTGGAAAATGCGGCACCTGTGCGTCCAGAAGCTACCTTCATGTGACAGAGTTAATGTTGATAAGTTGCCAGTAATACGCTGAGATGAGCCATGCTTTGTAACTGTCCCTACTTGTCTCTGTGTGTTCGATTTGTTACGAAATTAAAAGTTTCTTTCTTTCTTGTTTTATTTCCATGTTAGTCCTTGTGGAAAACTGTTACTGGTGTAACGTTATGTGTTACATGATTTATATTTTTATACTAACTTATAAAAAGCTTATGAAAACTTATAAATACTTAACTTATAATTAAAAACAATTACTAAAATTACGTTACGTAAGTTACAATTTATCAACACGCTGGTATTGAGTTAGCAGCATATTATTTCCCACAAGACCGTCCTATTGTTCTCGCGGCGCGGCCGGCTCCCGCGCCGGTCAGCCGACTGCCGACGATCGCCAGTCCCAAACAGAACGCACGTCTCTGTGCTCCGCGGTCTTTAATACGAAAATTAATATATTTTTGTGTAACCGTGGTTAGACGTCGTTCCATTTTTTATCACAACCTCTGTTGAGATACTTTGTGGATTTAACCCCAGTTCTGGGTAAGTGGTTTATTATTTTATAAAGTAGTTTTGCTAATCACGTATTTTAACATTTTTAATTTTTCTTTTGTCGTATTTCTAATTTAATTTTCCAGCCTAATTTTAACAATGGGTAAGTAACCTGACTGCTATTGTTATTTCCAACTTTCTTCGAGATAACGCTAAATTACTTTTCATTTTCTACCCACATTATAAAATCATTTCATTCTATGCTCATTTCTCTCGAAACTTGTAATCTCCGTGTCTGATAGTGAACATCCACTGCAACACAGCCACATACTATGCGCTTTGCTTCTTGTCCGTTGCCGTGGGTGCTCACAGTTTGTGGCCAGTTATAATGCTTTCGCTTTCGGCGCATTACAGGGTCCAAAGTCCGCCTTGCAAACTTGCACCCTCGAGGCCTTTGATGCACGGACTACGCAAGACTCCGACCTGAGCCTGGCCATCACCACTCGAGCGCCCACCTTCATCAGCAGCGAGTGACGTCAGGAGAGTGCTGGTCCAGAGGAAAGAAACAGAATCACTCTCACTGTATAGGCTCTTTACCCACCTTTTTTCCCTGTCTACCGGCTGTGTTACGTGCCCTGTGGCAAATAAATTGTTGGCGGCTTAACTCCCTCTTTTATTTTAATTCACGCAGTAGGTACGTCACACTGGACTAAAAGTATTGCTAATGCGTTTTATTGTGATGATTCCGCGGAACCAGCGCGCGGTGAACATCAGATTACTGAAATCACAGACGTTGATCTGGTCTGTGACTGAAACACAGGAGCTAACGAGTAGGATCGTTCGAGACCTCCTCGTATATGTTCTATATACATGTTCTGTACGCTCGACCATCCATATTGGATTGTGATGGGAGTCTTATGATGGTAATGGGAGGTTTTATAGTGAAGTCAAAACCGCTAATTCTTCAGAAAGCTTGCCGCGATCACAGAAAAGAAGATAAAATACTTTAGTGGTAGATCTTGTTAACAGGAGGTTGGTTAGGTAGGTACCACCGTAGTACCAGATATTCTGCCGCCAAGCAGTAGTGTGTAAACAGAAATGTGGACTCTTTTTGCTACTCACTCGAACGTTCTGGGCACCGCTGCAATAGTCATGGACAGGCGTTATCTCTTACCATCACGAGAGCGTCACGTTCATCTCCATACATTGACAAAAAAAAAAAATGGAATGACTATCGACTGTCTAGACTGTCAACTCATGAATGGGCTCAAGTCTATCAACTAGTTTTGAATCGTCGTTATTTCAAGTTGAGACTCTTAAACTCTCATAATTGTGCCATCCCAAATGACAGCTGTCACTCCAACGGCCAGTTACCTCAAGCTCGGTGTCAGTTGGCACGGCCCCAAGTGATTCACTTGCCGATGCGTACCTATTCGTTATGAAACAATGCCGTGACGCGGCGGGCGCGCCTGGAGCGCCCGCGCGGCGCGGTCTGCGAGTCAACACGCTGCCAGCAGCCAGCGCCCGTCTGCTTTACGGCCACATATATTTAAAACAACGTTACACATGCTGTCAGTTTTCTCGGATAAATCTGGTTAATAGGTAAACAATAGTTAGGATTCATCTGTATTCAGGATGGGTAATAGATTGTTCTAATTCCACGAAGCGCACTGATTCACGACAAGGATTAATATTAAATAGTTATCGAGACGATTTATTCTGTCGATTATTTTTATCTTTTTTTCGTAATCGGTACTATACAAGCGTGATTCACCTTGTCTGTACGTTTTAGTGAGGTATGGTCAAACACGAATTATTTCTACGTAAAATAATTAAATAATAAATGACTTCAAATCTATACACCTTCCTCTCCAAAACTACCATCAGACACATCATTTCGCATGAGAAATCAAAATGCTTATATCCATGAGTCAGGTGGTGCCATAGAGGTGTTACATTTTTCAAGCAGTGTGCAGACATTCTAGGATGTGAATATACGGACGACATATTCTTACTTTGCTTAGACCGGTCTGTATTATACTGTTCCCTCAATCTCAGATCAGAAATACAGCGCTTGTATCTTCGGTTAGAATTCCTAGCATTTATGCTAAGCAGCAGCTGCGCCGCGCCCGTGCAGGAGATAGCTTCTCGAACAGACGGTTCTATTGGGCTGATTTGACACATCATCGAGAACTGACATTTTGAATAACTGCATGGATACTTTATCAAAGATTCTTAAACAGTTTCGCTCCCGGGCTGCTTGAAATAATGAATTCACACACAGTGTGAAGAGAGAGTGTTTAGAGATGTCAATCTCAAAATGCTGAGACGTCACTCACTTTAATGAACAAGACGCGGGGCGCAATATATTCGGATAAACTAATCTGCATTACTGGAATCACGGCTATATTTCTAGACAGCGATCTGATTCGTCATTGTACCCGATCTTTCTGATACGTTCGCATTCACTGTTTCGTGTCACGGAAGAAATGGGTTAGTAAATTAACTTCTTACGTCAGTATTTAATTCCTGTAATAAGCTACTATATGTATAATTGTGCGTTTCGTGTACTAAATAGAAGGCCATAAGTCTCTAAGTATCATGTCTCTAAGTAAGCTCTGACAGCTGTCATAAGTGGTATTTCTCTCTTTCTTTCTTATTTTGTAGATGTGAACTGGTCCATATAGACATGTGTTAGTACTTAATAATCGGATCCGTTTGGCGAGCGCAGGCCGATGTCTGTGCGGGTTACGGGCCGCATACGAAAACACAGCGAGCCGTAAGTTTAGAATGGCTGTTTTATTCATACACGTAGGTATGTAACCGTATCAGGAAATCAAAAAGTAGATACGACTACCGTATACAATTAGAATATTATTATTTGTAAGTATTGCTCATACCTTACCTTGCTTGGTTTAGAGTGCCGTCGTAGAACAGGCGTCTCGATAGGTATCAAACCTACGAGCGAGCCACTCGATAAATGTTACACGGTCTCCAAAAAATATAATCATGTTGATTCAGTTTTGTTTTATTTATGCAGGATTTCACGTTTAATTATGTAGCCGACCGTCTCCGGTGGCTTTCTTCAAGGCTAGAGTACAACGCGCGCGCGGCCTCTTCTTTCTTCGCTTTGCGGGCCATGGGAAATGTCCGTCAAGTACCTCGGCGTTCTCATCGATCCGGCGCTGAGCATGCGCTCGCAGACCTCTCACGCCATCCACCAGGTGAAGGCAGCTCGAGCGCTGTTCCGGCCGGTCCTTAGCTCTGAGCTAACCGGTACGTACGCAATGACGTCATCGCCCGGAACGTGCTTACTGAAACGGTGGGGAGTTCGTGGTGCGTTTGTCGTGCGGGAAGTCCGACCGCGCAGACAACTCGCCACATACCACTTGGTTGCCTGGAAGAGATCGCTCTTAGCGATAAGGCCGCCACCTGTGGCGCTAAGTCATAAGATTCTTTTGTTTTCTGTACTTTTTTTTAAAATTTTTGTTGTGCACAATACAGAGTATTGTGTTTATTACAATATTTTATCTATCTATCTACACTGATCGAAAATTTAATCCAATCTAATACAGCAACGACGACATGTAAGACAAGAAAGTATTGTAGGGTCGAGAAATATTTGTTAATTTTGAACGCAATGTTCTAAATTATTTTATCACGATGACTTAATCGCGCACAAAATACTATTAATTAGTTTTGTCTATTTACCTCGACGCCTCGGCCTCGACTTGTGCGCGAATAAGTCCCTGTGCCAAATCACGAGTTCAAACTTTAAATATTACACAACGTTCTATCTGTACTCTTTATCATCTGTTTCTTTTGTATTTGGGAACTATTCCCCGGATTAGGTTATTGTAAGCACTATGCTCACACTAATGAGTAGTTGACAGTTGACACGTAGTTGTCAGTGTGTCTCAGAAGTCATGAAAGTGTTGCACACATGCACGGTATTCACACGGCTCACAAATAATAATGTTCCTCTCAGGGCGACATTTGGAAGATCAAAGAATAATGTTGGAAGCAAACTGCAGACATGATGCTGGGCGGAGCCGAGCCGCCCGACAGCTACTGATTAAATTATCTCCAACCAACCTGGGCGGGCCACATCAAAGAGATGTCGGGGAGACGGCCAGGGGACCAGAACTAACCAGCAGCCATCCTACAGGCCACTCCTAAGGAAATATACAAAGTAGTGAAAATGAACTTTAGCGTGGCAAGATGTAAAAAAAATGTCATAGTTCCACTTTTTAATTAAACGTAATGAGACTAACGAGACGCTCTCCTGATGGTAAGAGATAACGTCTGTCCAAGACCATTGCGGCGATACATACAACTTTGCACAACAAAATGAAGTGGGCATCGCCGCTTATTCGTAATGTACGAATCTTGTTAAAACAACTCTAATGAATCTAAACTTTACTAAAAATCAACATCCTTCTGGCTTCGTCATCAGACCAGCTCGATGGCAGCAAGTGATTGTGTGGTCGTTGGAATTATTTTACCCTGTATACATTTCAAAATTAAAATAACGAAACTTAGAAATAGTTTACAACTGACTTCCAACACTTTATTGCATAGTTTTTTAATGTTTTTTACAAAGTAACAAATGTCCTACTATACCTACAAGTGTTTAAAATGGTCAAACGGGAGTTCCACGCATTTGTGTGGTTTACAGTATAATCACTTCGAGGTTGACTTTTATGAACGTTTCACGGTACAACATGAATCCAGCACCCGCACAGTGATGCCATAGAACGCTAAGAAGTTTTCGTTGGTGACATGACTTTCCGCGGTCCCGCCAAAACACATCCCTAGCTTTGGCATGTTCTACAGGAGATTGCCAGAGACCGCAGAAGGTGACGGTGACGACTAAAAATACCGGTGACGATTGGTATGCTAAGGTATACAATCATAATCGTGTATCTAATCTATTATAAACCCGATACCGCATCTGTATTCCGCACCGAGACTCGAGCCACGTGTTGATATTCAGCATCTGAGCCGCTGGCCGGCGGCGGCGGCGGCGCTCTGCGTCGTACACGGCTCCCTCGACCGGCGACGCGGCGCTCACGCCGAGTCACCCGCGAGCGAGTGATCGTCATCGATACCGGACCGAGATATCGATCGATCGATTCCGATGCATCGATTCACATTGTGAGCTGACGTTGACAAATTGCACTCTAAATAAGTTTATGGCCGACAAATTGCGGCTGCCCGTGTTTATGGGGAATCTTTATCGGATTGCCTCGATACGAATCGATTGTTGTCGGATTTTAATCGATGTTAAAGTGGGTGAATTGTGTTGCGAGGTTTTATGGCACAGACTCCGTGACGCGCAAACTAGAAATAGGTAAATGATAAATAGCAAATACCGATAAGCCATTCTAACAGAATTACTTATCATTACTCATTATTCATCATTACTTAATGATGCCGTTTGTTTTGAATTTAACGCTCAATCGATCTCATATACTAGTACCTATTTAAAGTTTCAATATATAAAAAATAAGCCTTTTCTACATTCTTATTTTTTCTTCTAAACCATTTCTTTTATAATTCAATTTAATTAATATTATTATTATACAAAACGTTTGTTTTGCTCCTCCTGTAAAGTTAATGTTTTGGCCTTTACGGCTTTTCTTACCCGAAGTATCGATATAGAGATAATTCAATGGGGGACAGCAGAAACTGACACTCGACTTTAATTTTCTGTTCTAAGTAGGTACTTATATCTAATAGGCACCCAGAGTTAGCAGTGTACTGGGACAGGCTGGTGATGATGGTGACAATGCCGTGTGTGCCAGCAACCGACGCCCGCGCCAAGCGAAGCCCAGTTAAATGCTGAGAAGCGTTAACTGTATATAAGTAGTTTACCTGTTACATTTATAGTTTACGATTATTATAGCCGTTTCTGCTAAACTGGAGACTTGTAAACGACTTCTAGAATCTCCGCCCGACGCGTCGCCGGAGCGAGGTCTGCTCCGCTGTTATTCGTACGACGATGTTTCGGCGCTCCGTTATGTGCTAAACACGAGTTGGGTACAGACGAGTGGAAAAGGAATTTCTATTTTCTCGGTTCACACGTCGAAGGGCGTGGGTTCAAACATCAACAATGAGCTTGAGCTGCCGGTGAAGGAAAACATCGTGAGGAAACCATAGCGTGGTGGTATGGCACTCTCTAGTACTCGGCTGGCTAGCTACCACCCTCAAGTTGAAAATCTGCCGCCAAGCACCTAACAGTGTGTTCCGACAGCCTCACTTGAGGGCCAGAGTTCTATTCCAGACCAGGTGTGTTTTCGACCACACCGTAACTTAACAGTAGGTGAGCTGTGGTCAAACAACAAGCTTGTCAAACATAGGAAAATTGTATATATAATTTAGTTCCTACTTATTGATGTATAGCGACAGAGGCGACAACTTTAGTATTAAAAATCGACATATCATAGTGAACTTTGAGGCGTTTTCCCTGGTACATGTCATCCCGGCACTTTCCATCACGCCAGTAAGCCAGGACTCGCGGCTCGCAGCGTGGGGTGGACACGTCCAGCACGCCAGGCGCGCCGGGCGGAGCACTCGTGCTCCCCGCGGTACCCGGTCCGGATCAAAGCGCCCGCGCCGCCGCCGCCGCGCGCCGCGACTGCCGTTACCTACATCGGACGCTTTCGAGGAAACCTCAAACTTTTGGTCTTTTACTATCTTGTTACAATTTACAGCTATTTCATTAGAGTTATGGAGGACAGGGCTCCGGCCGAGATGGTGATGTTGGCCTTCGTTACACTCGTCTCGTTTTACTCTGTTGTTGAGAACTTACACCAAAAGAAGTAAAGGACGCGTCAGCAACTCTCTTCTTTGTGTTTGATTAGATTGGTGTATGGCTTGACTATGGTCAGGTCGCTCGACCTTAAGGCGCCTAGTTGAATATTGTTTAACATGTCTGGCATGGAATTGGAACTGGCTTTTTTAAATGCGTCGTTGGAACTTACATTCGGTGCTTGGAGACAAGTTGTTTACTCTTCTACAGCTGAGTTGTTTACCGTCGTGGTGGTAGGGCTCTAAGGCTCGGCTGGCTAGCTACCACTCTGAAGTTAAAAATCTGTCGCCGAGCACCTAACGAGGTGTTCCGGCAGAATTGCTCAGTGACCAGGCCTTAGAATACAGTTGCCGTCAAAAATGCATAACGTCTTATTCATAAGACTGCTAGACACTGGAATTAATCATTGCGAACAATTAAATAGCAGCTGAACAAGTATGTGAACAAGCACGCATATCAATTATCTAATCAGCAACGCGCGGCGACCGCGCCCCGCGCCGCGCGGCTCGCTCCCAGGAGCGGGCGCGCGATGATTGACACCGCAATGCACATTATGATTGGTATTCTAACCACACAGGAGTTGTGCTGGACTCGAATGGAGCATGCTATAAATACGTTACCTGAAAACTAGAGAACTGGCCTAATGTTTAAGAAAACCATCGTGAGGAAACTAGAGACCCGATAGTACCTTATCGGCATAATACGGTTTCTCTCTCGTAGTACTCGGCCGGCTAGCTACCACTCGAGTTGAAAGTCCGCCGCCAATCATCTATCGGTGCGATCCAGCAACTTCAAATGAAATTTAATTCATGTTAGATTAGGCGCGCTTACCATCTCTGATCACACCGTCACTGTGGTTAAAAACCTAGCCATAAAAAGTTGTACAAAATTTGCTTAGATCGGAGAGCTGGATATCATTGTTTTCTAGTAGTACCTAATATAATAATCAGTAAATATGTCAAAAACACTATGTCAACGAATAAAAATAATAGATTTGCGTTTGTTATTTCGCTGATGGTAGCACCGAAGACGGTGCGCTGGAACTCGCTTGCGAAACCGATGGGACGTAAGGTTCGGATCGGCACTTGCGAATGTACTCGTATCGCACGGCCACAGCGTCGGGCCGCGCGGCTGCAGCGCGCGCGGTGCGGCCGCTCATTTTCTTTACCTACCGTCAGTGTCGCATTCGTGCCTGACATAAATAAATTTTCTTTGTCCGCTGCATCGGTGCGTCACAGCTCCGGGTGCGGCGGACTTCTACGAGTAGTCGCGGTTATATCGTTCCCTCATTTCAATATACTTTTTATAATCTATCTTCTGTAAAAAATAAAAAATAAATCTATAATCTGCTCTGCTCTGCTCTATTCTACTCTACTCTATTCTATTCCATTCTATTTAATTCTTCAGAAGTAATTTTATTAAAACTTGAGGGATACTATTAGATTACTAAAGGGTACCTGGTTAAACCGTTCAAGATAGAGAAATGTTGCATTTTTTATCAGAAGCCAAGTCATTTTGAGTTCGCTGCAGTTACCTAGTCAGAATGTCGTCACTAATGATGTCGAGTTTGGGTGACGCTAGAGTTCATACGTCACATGAATTCCTCTTACCATAGATTTCCATAGTATATGTGAAACTATGCCTCTTACATAGGTTATTATTTTTTGTTAAGCACAAACGATGGGGGATGACAGCTTAATGTCTCTACCGAATTTCTGAAAAATAATTATCTTAGTTAAAAGATAAAACTAACAAAAAATCTCATTTATCTGTCACATAATTATATCAATATAACTCAGTATAATAGTGTTGTGTTATTTAATTATGGTTTCGGACGAGGAATTATCTTCAAATGAAATAAAACAACCGCGACAGAAATATGTCGCTTCTGTGAACCAAAGCAATAATTTCAATCAATTCTCTAAACAGCGTAAGCCTGAACTATATTTATCGATCCTCGCAACGATAGTTTAATTCGAATATATCACAAAGCCAAAGCTAAAGCTCATTTATCCAAAAAATAGAGTTTCCAGTGAAAATAAACAACACCGTAGCTCAGTAGACGATAATAGACGTTAATAATCGAGGGAAACGTCATCATAATAAATATAGAATGTCCAAAAATATCCGAAAAGTTGTCGCGGTGGCAACACACGACGGAGCGTTATTTCTCCGGGGAAATAATGGCGAGTGTTGCCACACCTTGGGTGTCGGGCCGCGGCGGGCGTCACCGCCAATTTATTAACAGGTTAAATTTCTAATTAAACCACGCCCGTATTTTTAATATCGGACGCGAACATTGTCTAGTGTTTCGGTTTTATGTATAAACATTAGTAATGACAGATATTCATATCCCTTGCAGCAGAAACTGCACGAGGCCGGTGTTCACGCACTAAAGTATTACCTTATAATATGGGAGCGTACACTGTGAGAGTTATTAATAACGCTGAACATTCCATTATATGCTTACCCAGAATGCTTTAAGGTTTTTATTTTGTCTTAAACGTACTTTGATTTTGAAGGATTATGTTTCATTTTATGATGATATTTTATAAGGAATTGTTGTGGATCTTGAGTAAGTACTGCTAACGCTGCGTATTCGGTTAGACGTTCATTGACCAGACAGTTGCACCCGACCCCGTGCAAGTGTCGCGGGACGTGTGGTGAGCTCTCCACTCGGTTACGATATGTAACAGTATGTAACCGTTCCGAGTATCGTGAAGCAACGAAATTAAACGAATTAAAGTAAATGCTCCAGTTCTCTACATTCCCCGATAGGAGGTAATGAGGGCCCAATTATACCATTATACGAAACGACTCGTTTGTTATTTTGTTTGCGTGTCATTTTTTAAGCGAGTGCTTTAGTAACTGGTTACGGGCTCCGTGTGTTATCGCAGCACTTATCTCCTGCGGTGGGTAATTACCTGAAGAGGGAGCTGTGGCGGCGCTACGCGTGTATTTTTTACATTGTTCCACGGCTGATGTTACGCCGAGCTGCACACCGCAATTTGAAACGAATCCTCCTCCTATAGTCGTATTCCTCATGTCTGAGGGTCGTGACCTCCACCTCCCAGGAGCCGTTCATGTACGATGTTACGCCATCTTCCTCTGTCACCGGCGACATGCAGCGCGTCATATACCGATGTGTCGAGTGCGGTGCGAATCTGGTCGGACCAACGCATAGGACTGCGGCCTCGTGTTCTCTTGCCATCGACTTTCCCCGTAACCATCAATTTTTCGAGGTTGTCGCCAGCCTTCCTGGCTATGTGGCCGAAATATTCGAGAACACGCTTGAGACAGATGGTTGACAGTCTCTTCGTGACCTTGAGCTGCTGAAGTATCGATACGTTGGTCCGATGCGCTGTCCATGGTATTCTGAGCATTCTTCTCCAACACCACATCTCAAAAGCATCAATGCGCCCGCGATCCGCTGCTTTCAGAGTCCACGTCTCAGCTCCATAGAGAAAGATAGAGAAAACCAATGTCCGGACCAGTCTCATCTTCGTCCTCAGTTTCACACCTCTGTTCTTCCACACTTTATCAAGTTGAGACATGGCACCCTTTGCCATTGCGATCCGTCTTCGCACGTCCGTTTCACTGGAGCCTTTGTTGTTGATGTTTGAGCCGAGGTAAACGAAGTCGTCAACAATCTCCAGGTTCGAAGATCCAACGAGACTCAATGATCTGGCGCGATCTATTACCATGATTTTAGTCTTAGACCTATTAATGGAGAGGCCAAGAGTTTTACTGATCTGCTCCATTTTATACAATAGTAATGACATTTCGTTTTCATCCGCAGCCAGTAGTGTTGTATCATCAGCGTATCGGAGGTTAGTGATCTTTTCTCCGCCAATACTAACGCCTCCATTCCAATCGTCACAGGTTTGTCGCATAATGTACTCTCCGTAGGCGTTGAAAAGTATGGGTGAAATGATGCAGCCCTGGCGGACACCTTTTTCAAAGCAGAAAGGTTGGGACGTTACTTCATCAACTCTAACTACACCTTGGCTGGAATGGTATAGCCCTTGGAGCAACGCGGTCAGATGGGTTGGAACGCCCAACGTAATTTGAAATGAATATGATGTTTAAAAATAGTAAATACAGCATCAGCTACCTTCGCGTCCTCCTGCTGGCGCGGCCCTCGATGGCTGCCTGCCTCGTGTTGAGGAATACTTACGCAGGCGCAGTGTAGGTTGGGTTCCTTTTCCAAATGTGAAAGGAGGTGGAAAAGGTGAGGTGGAATACCACGCCTTATAGGTTCATTCATTCATGTATGAGGATATAGATTTTACGTGCAAAAGTCCTGGGATACACAAAACGCTCTCCTCATGGTAAGAGATAACGCATATCCATGACCATCGCACGATAAACAGAACTTTGAGTTTGTTACTCAAAGATCAGGTCCTCGATGCTTTGGCGCTCATTACTAGGAGACTTTTCATGGTTAGTCTTGACACCCTGTAATTGCGCTAGCTGTAGTACACCCCAAACCGGAACACATTAGTATTTACACACTACTGCTTGGCGGTAAAATATCTGGTACTGCGGTACCTAGACGATCATCTAAGGAGATCTACCATCAAGTAATTTATACTCTTCAAACAGGAACTTGGCTTACTGCTTGGCTTATGATTGCCAGTACAGATTGGTATCATATAGTGTGCAGTAAATTAGTGCAGTAAGTTTCTACGTTGTGATATACCTACCAAATGCAACAACAGCGCGTTTCCCTATTCTATAGATCAGTCCCAAATCCCGCTTTAAATTCGCAATAGCCCGCAAATTTTCAACGAAAATTTCAAGTTCTAGACGTATTTAGTACTGACGAGCCAAATAACACCGTAAGTCTGACTCGGGGCTCTGCATGTTGCATTCAACAGGGCTAAACCCAAGTGGATTTCAAACGGTCTACACTGAAGAATCCGAAGACTAAGTGGGTGTTACAAGAATCAATCTCGTCAAGCTGTCCGCAAGTGTTTCGCACGGTCCTTCAATCGCAGCGTGGGTGTCAACAAATTCAGCTATTAGAATGCTCAGGCCAGACCGTAGAATGCCAAGAGTGAAGTGCTTGTACTGTGTGGGCTGGACACGGCTCCACAGACTGCCACTTGAATTAGATACCTACGGGAAAATGGGGCATGTACCGTATGTATTGGCTTTGATCATACTTAATATTTTGCAGCGATAGTAGCTCAGTGGTTAGCGCGGTTGGGTTATACAGCGAAGGGCGTGAGTTGTCTGTGCAGGAAACCATCGAGCACAGACCACAGAATGCTGCTAGGGTACTTTTCAGGCTAGGTATATTTGTCATCTTCTATAACACCAGGTCAAACGTCAAACTTGTCATACAATTAAAGACCCAGACACAGAATTGACATCCCTTTCGGCACATAAATGTTGGTCCTGGATCAAACCCACGAAACCACCACCCTGAAGTTTGTTTTGTTTTTGTACCAGTCCCATATTGGCTAGCGATGTCCTCTGAAGATTAAAATGAAATGTGTCTTGCAATAGCTGGAGGGGCAGATGACGACGCAGCGTGGGATTAGAAGAGGTTTTATCTATTGACCTCCAATCAGATGGAACAAAGACTGTCCGATGGTAAAGTTGGCATTTGGTTGTTAGAGGATGGTGAGACAAAATGCGACCATTGTTTATTGATTGCGTATGACTGTCACCTGCCAAAAAAGTATGTATACACACACCTGAATATGGTGCGAGTGAATGGAAAAGGACTATAAATATTTTATGTAGGACATTACACACAGCGCCATCTGACCCCAAACTAAGCAAAGCTTGTACTATGGCAGTCAAATAACTGATAGAATATATATACTTTTTTTTTTTTTGTAATTACATACAGAACACTTCGACACAGACCAAACATTTTGTTTATATCACTAAATGTTTGTCCTAAGTGGGAATCAAACCCACGCCTTACAGCTCTTATAGCAGATATACTACCAATGAGCCAACAGGGCTGTGGAACATGCATTATTTTTGGAAGTACACGGGTATGACAACGTCGACCAAGAGTATTGACGCATAACTCGCGCGATGCCAACGGAGATGCAATTGGTACCAATCAGATCCGTAAGGGATGTCATTTGTAACTGTCCGAACATTTTCTATTATGTGCAAATGATTTGATATTGCATGGGTAAACACTATTCATAAGTTTACTTCTTCCACCTGACTTGAACCCCACATGCTCGAAGGCTCGACTCCAAGAACAATCTATTACATAATAGTTACGTAATAGATTTATTTAATAAATGTGACGCCACGCTACGATGCAGTTTTATCTAAATCTAAGCAATAAACAACTCATCTCGCGCCTTCCTCTTGTTTATCGACTACATTAGAATAGATTTCATCGACGTGATACGCCTTACGAAGTTCATTGTTGCCAGCATTAAAAAATTGAGGGGCCTACCATGGTCACAAAAATATTGTTACTATTTGTTTAAATATGGTTTTGTGTTGCTCCTTTTACTGTTGCAAGAATAAAATAAAGTTAAATGTATAGTTGTAATAATAAAGTGTAAAGCCGTGGTAGCCCCGAGTCTCCTCACGTCATCCGAATTAGAGTCAATAATGTGCTCGAGCTCGGAGTAAATCACGTTTGTTCGGGCGAATTGATTTAACGATTGATATCAAAGGCTGTGCGCAGACGACGTGTCAAATTGTGAATTTATGTTTTGAGCACGGCTGTGCTAAAGCAGAACAAATTAAGTTGCATATTTTCCAAATAATGAGCGCTAAACATGTATACTGCTGGTCTGATGGTAAGCGCCCCGCCGGTCGCCGCATTTGGTACCTATATGTTAAAATAGTATGATAATTTTTTTTTTATAGTTTTGCATAGTAAACCTACAAAGTTGAAGCCGCAATGACAGCGTTTTTTGATGTCAGAATCTGAATTGTACTGGCAACTTTACTGCAAGCTTTGACGGAATTTTGAACGCAACACAAAAAGTAATCTTTTACTACATTGTATTACTTTTTCACACTCTCGCATCGTTATTTATGTCTAAAAAAATAGTGATGGAATACAATGCAGCGACCTTTACGCGTTCCCGCCAAAACTTCTGCTTTCAAAATGGGTTTTACTGCGCGTCTAACCACAGAGTGCTGCATAACGAGCACGAGTGGTTCTATTGCCACAGAATATACAAGTGCAGCCTCAGTGTTGCAATTAGCCACCGGTGACACCTCCACCGCGGGCGCGGCTCCATTCGATTTTATCGCGTAATTAGAGATAATAAAATCAGAAGAGACAGTCTGAGACGAAACCTCGCCGCGATGGGCGCGTGTTTTTCAAATCGAACCCACATTCCTACACGACAGGCCCGGATGCAGGACAACGATAGAGTTTTAGTATCAAGCATTTGCTTTATGCCCCAGCTGACGCATGATACCGGCGTATCATGCGTCAGCTGTATATTTTTTTGAAAAAATAAATTAAATACTATCTCAATACCAAACTTAACTCATCTTCATTGAGCGCGAAGTCACCCTTCATTACAAATAATATGATTAGTACAGGAGTAGACTCCATGTCGATGATAAATAAAGAACGGCGGTCACCTTACTTCATGAGGTAGCAAGTAGGCTTGGTACCCTGGTGTCTGTATCCATAGAAATAAAATAAGCTACACTAGTTATATCTATCTATGTATACATATTTACATATGTATTTAAATCTATGTATACGTATATAATTGCGCGACATACCTACTCGTATGATATTTTGTGATATTTGTCCGTTTTATGGAATTTGAATCAATTCGATACGTCTTCGGAGTGAGATCTAAGCGCCTCGACAATGTATCATTCGATATTCGATAACGCTAATAGAAAAACCAAAAATGTATGGGAGTGACGTAAGCCGGTCACGTGATAAATCGACAGCTTATGTCAATGCCGCAAATTCTTCACTTTTCTATTAGCGTTATTGCTAATCGAGTGTTACTTTGTCTAGGCCCTCTGTGTCATTGGATGCCCGGTCTCCCTGAGTGCCGCGCCTTACTCCGGCCCTGCGCGGCGACTGGCCTAGGAAGCCTGCACTCGTCCGACGTTATTTAAGACACTTTAAACGTCACATTAAACGTTGTCGGCGCTGCTTTTTGTGCCATTAACAGCTGCCATACGTATATCACTTTTTCTCGGAGGCTATTTTATAATCACCAGCGAAGTTTTTAGCGTGTGAACTATAAATAGGACAACCCCGGCTTATAAAGTCGTAGACTACACTTGGCACATATACCACACATCACATTTTTCACTTATCAAACTTAAGGTATTATTCATTACTGCTTCGCTTATCATATCGGCCTAAGATGGAGCACGCTCACCTAGAAGAAACTTATTAACTCTGGATTTGAAGACACCCAGTCATCCATATTGAACTTTTAGGGAAACTTCGGCAAAGTTCCAAATCCTCGCTGTGCGAATAAAAATGTGGATCTTGGTGCGCACGTGGGGAACATCCGCCATGTACGGATAACGTGTCGATTGAAGGTGCGGGTAGAATCAAACTGCAGTTCTAGGGCACACAATCCAAAATGTCGCTCAAAAATGGAATGAAACTATAGCACCAAGCTAAGCAAAGTTTGTACTTTGGGAACCAGAAAAATACAGATATTCTATCTTAGCCTACTAGGAACATATACATTTGGACAAGGTCCTTATAAACTAACAAAATTGTAGAGACGCGCACACACACACGTCCTCTCGGTCTCAGCGTGTCAATACAAACCCGAATCGAGAACTAAGACTAGCCCCCCTTCTCAGTCGTAAGTACCGCAAACATTCAATTACTTTTCCATTAATTAAACATGGTATCAATTGAACATCGCGATCGTGACCCGCGAGCCTGGCGGCCGCCCTGCGTGTCTCGCCGCATGAATGAAACATCGCAGCTTCGTTTACGAAGAATACGAACAGTTCTTGGCAACCACACGCAGCAGCCCGGATGCATTGATCACATTACCTCCACGATTGCGGCCGCCGCGAGGATCTCGACAACGAACACTAATTAGCGAGGGTTATTGCTGACACAAAAAAATACAGATAAAAAAAAAATAGATAAAAAAAAATTGTTGTCGCTAAAGGGTCGACGAACGGCGATCGCTGGTTCATCTCTGACTTCTGCTGATACAAATATTGATATCACCAAAGTCGCAGATCATTCTTCCATTCATATTTAAAAGTATGATTAGAAATGGCAAAATCATAACATAATTATGACAATTATAGTTATTATAGTAAGATGTCAAATGTAAAAAAAATGTGAATATAACTGAATGACAATTAAAATAAAATATAATTATGTCACATCATCATCAGCCATAGGACGTCCACTGCTGGACATAGGCCTCCTCCTGGGGGGGTTTTGCCAATACTCGCCACGCTTGGCAGGCGGGTTGGCGAGCGCGGTTAGGTTAAGTTACCCTATCTAGGGTGGGGTACTATTCTTACGCCGGCACCACTACGGCAATACGGCTTATATTTTTAAATAGTCGTCAGTCATAAAACAAGGTCCCTTGAAATCGAGATCTCAGCTTGGTTCTGAAGCACGCGGTGGAAGGTGAAAAGAAAAGAAAAAACCAATAACAAGACCAATTTGTGGTAGTACAACGGCGGCCTTATCACCTAGAGCGATTTCTTCCAGATAACCTGTATTAAAACCTGTACAATCTGCCGCCTTAGACTGCAAGCCTGCTCAGCGTGCCGGCAACTCCGCCGCTGATGTGAAGTTAGTTTCGAGAAGCCGCGGCCATTTGGAGAAAAAAAGCATGACTCCAGATTTCCTGCGACAGAGCGGCCGGCGCCGGACGAATGGGCCGTTTAATTTAACGACTCGACAATTGATATAATTACTTCATTATAAGCGTGCCTCGTCGAGTTTAATGAGAATTGGCCACGACGCTGCCGCGCAAGTACAATAATAACCAAAATAACAAAATACTGAAGCTTCTTAGTGCAGCGCTAAAACACTAGGCAACTGCGAGTCGGGCGGGAGTTTCTTATGACGATCCTGCTATTTGATGAAGCCAGTAATAAGACGAATGAGATGCTCTGGTGATGAAAGTCGGCTGGCCATGTCCATGATCATTGTCGGAGAACATTGATAACGTCTATTGTGATGCTACCCTCGGAGTTGTATTATAAATGTAATGATTAACTTAGTTGGTGTTACGTTTGCCGTTTCTCAGTTACGAAATATTTCTTTACGAAACAGCAAAACTAAATTCCTAAAAACAAAAAAATCGCGTTTGTTTTAAGTGGTCCTTTGTTTTTGTGTAATACCTAAATAAACCTAAGCTTTTATTGCCTTTTTTATGTAAAAGTAATAAGACGAACGAGACGCTCTCCTGATGGTACGACATAACGCCTGTCCATGACCATTGCAGCGATACACAGAATTTTGAGTAACAAAACAAAGTACTTTGAGACTTTCGATGGTTAGTCTCCACAGTCCTGTAATGTCGCTAGCTACAGTACCCTTCAAACTATGTAATGTTTACACACTACTGCTTTGCGGTAAAATATCTGGTACTACCACGAAAACCTAGAGAAAAGCTAGGTCCAGACATTGAGAAAAAATCCTTGATGTTCATCATTCAATTCTATCATAATATCTAAAATATAGAGATTCAAAGATAGAAAATGAGACAATGGGGCGATATTATTTTTCAGTGTTTCTGCGAAACTCCGTTTATGCTCTTAATTTTTTTTAAATTTAGGTATACGAGGGCTAGATAAGTAGTATTAGGTAGGTCTGGTTTCCTCGCTGTGGAGCGCGCGTCGTGACTCCTCGTTCGCCGATGGAGCCCTAAAAAACGCAACGCATCATGTATTGTTTTCAGACTGCACCTGTAATAAGACAGCGCCCGCGCCGCGGGGCGCACCCCCTATCATTCGCGAATAACCGACCACTTTAACCACTGAACTATCGTCGCTACAGAAATTGAAATTAAAACGTTTAAATTGCAAGTCAAGCAATCAAGCTAACATTAAATCTTACATTAGGGCTGGCCGTTTGGCTTATACGAGCGTACTTACTTACGGACAAGTTCGAGTCATACCCGAGTAACCTGGTGAAGAATATTGACTTTACTTATTAATGTAGGCTAAATGTTATTTTAGCTTAAAGTAGTCTGTCTCGTCCTTTTTTTCGTTACTTTTCAAGTCAGCGGTAGTTGGCAGGGACCCTAAGACCCTCTTTAGGGTTCCGTACCCAAACGGTAAAACGGGACCCTATTACTGAGACTCCGCTGTCCGTCTGTCACCAGACCGTATCTCATGAACCGTAGACAGTTGAGATTTTCACAGATGATGTATTTCTGTTGCCGCTATAACAATAAATACTAAAAAAACGGAATAAAATAAATATTTAATGGGGATCCCATACAACAGACATGATTTTTTTGCCGTTTTTATAGATAATGGCACGGAACCCTTCGGGCGCGAGCCCGACTCGCACTTGGCTGGTTTTAATTATAATAAAGCTTTATTTCTTCTCATATTTTTTGTACAGTTCCATTTCAGGCTAGTTGCAGATGTAGTACACTACATCTGCAACTGCAGTCACTCGACATCAAGTGCGCTGTGGTTAACACCTAGTCCGTCACCTGCAAAAAAGCTTTTGTTGAGTTTTGAGAAAAACACGAAATGTAGCGATACAACAAATTGTAGCCAACATTCCGGTACGGAGTCGATGAATAATTGCATTTCCATCATTGTTATTTTAACGTCTTGTTGTGCTTTCCTGGTAAAATATCATGATGCCATGACTTTTCCTCTGAAATCTCGACGAAAAAGATGAACGAGGAATCGAGCTCTCGTTATCGTGGAATCGGTCCGCCGTCGCTCCGCGGCCGAACACGAGCGCCGAGCGAGTCGCGCTGTGATTGATCCGACGCTCGGCGTGATCAACTCTGCTCTCCGGGCGCGAGACCTTGATGAATGGCGCGTATTACTTTAAACGTAAAAGCGATATTAACGTCGGTGTTCCCGACGAATTTGACGAATGGTCCGCCCCACATCGGTGTACAGTTATTACTGAAAGTATTTGTAAGACGAATCGATTATTTTTTTGGGTTCCGTACTTGCTTATTTGTTAAGCGTAAACAAAGTAAAAATGTTTTGTTCAAAAAGTTTCTTAATCTAGTCGATTACGATTTACAAATACCTGCCTTACCTTGTGCAATGCCGCACCGCCCCGACGCGACGCTTGTAAACCACAACCAGCACTCAACCCATGAGCTTACTTCTGTGTTTTATATACAACCTTCAGTTCCTCTCTTGGTGGTAGATCTCTATAGCAGAAGGTCGTCTAGCTAGATACCACCGCAGTACCAGATATTCTACCGTCAAGCAATAGTGTGTAACATTACTGTGTTCCGGTTTGAAGATTACTGCAGCTAGCGACATTATAGGGCTGTTGAGACTAACCATCGAACGTTTCGAAGTAATGAGCGCCAAAGCAGCGATGCCCTGGACTTTGTTTAGCTACCCAAAGTGATGCGTGTCACTCCAATAGTCATGGACAGACGCGCTATCTTTTAGCATCAGGAGAGCATCTCATTACTTTTAGTGTGTTTTACTTTGTTCACACCGTCTCTTAACATCAGGTAAAGTGTGATCAAACTCTTTAACTGTCAACCAAAAAAAAGTGTTTTATAAGATAATCATATTTGTAAAACATTTTCATTTGTTGTGCTTTGTAGAATAAACTTATAGATTACCTTTACACCCTGCTTAATATTAATAGACGATGTAGTCTAGGATGAAGCGACACTCCGGCTTACTCTGATTCTGACCGTAACTTGCTAAATGTAAATTTAACTGTGACTCAATTTTAAGACTTATTTTATTTGTTTTTATCTTGAGGGACTTAAAAGTACTAAATACTTAACATCGCTGAATGCACAGTGTGCCAAGTTTTGTTTTATTTTTGTGTCCATTTATAAATGTATATATTTCATTTTATTTAAATACATAATTATTTTATACATACTTACTAAATGTATTATTTTTATCAGATACAATTTGTGTACAGTAAAATACTTAATAGTATTACTACGTCTCCCATCTGTTCTTTGGATGTATCCTGTTTTCTATTCTTGGTTGCCTAGAAGAGATCGCTCTTAGCGATAAGGCCCCACTTGTAGCACAAGCTCATAAGATTATATTATTTTCTGTAGTTTTTTCTATTTGTGGTTTGCACAATAAAGAGTTTCTAACTATCTACATATCTATTACATTATTACACAGACTGTCTTCGAGTAAGTATCAAACCGGGTCAGAAGATAAGGTAATCAGTTTGACTGAGAAGTAGGGTAATGGATGATTCGCAGTGATTGATTCATTACTGCCATGAGCAAGTTCACTGAAGCCTCAAAAAGTAAAATTACACACCTCAGCCCGTCCCAACGTAAACAAGTCGAATTACAGGCTACTACGTAATGAGGCTACGTGAGTCCATCACTCGCAGATTAAAGCTACTCTGCCACGGGGCTACTACCATACGTTTTTTTTTAGGCTCAGGGGCTAATGTACGAGGCGGTGATCGACATAAAGACCGAGCCAAAAATGAAGCTGCACGAGAGCGTGGCACACTGTCGTTGCAATCATCACAACTGACACTGGGATATATTTAAAAAAAAAATGTGCGGCATTCGTGGTGTAATTTTGAAACTTTCGCGTCTTGATGATATAAACTCATAATTATGTTTATCGCCGGCCGGAAAATAATATGAAATTAGTTTTTGTTTACCTCGACGTTTCGGCCGCGGTGCAATAGCCGCGCTCACGAGTGACCGGAGAGTGCGGATCGTCAGCGAGAAACAAAACTAATTCCATAGTACCTATTTTCTGCGCGATTAAGAGCAGATGATAAACATGATCATGGATTCGTGTCTTTTAATATTCCTTATTAAGCTTATTTTTATACGGTTTTAAAACCAAATAATGTTTAAATCACATCAGTGTCTGGAGTAATGTTCCTCTGAGTCGCGTAGTTGGTGTTCGCGTACCTCCGTGGAAGAGAAGCCTTACATTTAAAATTGAATATTTACGCAGCAGGTATCGGCCGATCGACGCGAATGAAGCTATAAATCATTACGTTACTCCGGCAAATTATTTTCCGAAGGATGCGAGTAGGGCGAAGGCTTTTGGTTCATGCTTCGCGATAGCGTCGAACAGGGCCGGCGCCGGCGCGCGCGCCGACAGCCTGGCAAGGGGCTAACTCCATAAAGGTAGTTTCAGAGATGGCCAGGTTTTTATTTTCTATTAATAACGATGAAAACAAGCAAGTTTATGCTAAGAAAATATTGACAACATTTAAAGCTAATCGATAATAATTTAAAAAGCACACTGATATCGTTAATAAGCTATATGTCTGAGCGCAGTTAAAACGTGATAATAATATGTAATAACAAACTTTTGTATGATTAAAGTTAAAATGAATCCGAAGCTTTATGTCACATTCAACCCTTAATATACAAGTTATTCTGCCGATGGGCGCCATACCTTGTCTTGGAAATTTCTTTTCGACGAACGACTTCTTGAACCAATTGTGGTTGATTTCTTAAGAAATATAAAAAAGGAAACATGTGCTCAAATTCAACTTTTTTCTTAAATTTTTAAATTGAATTTTAGTGACACATTCTATGGAACCTTTCTATATATTTCGGAAGAAGGAAATTAAATTGCAACTTGAACATACCTTGAATGTAACTATTGAGGAACACCGATTCAAGCAACGTTTTTCACTGGTGGGGTGGCAGTTCGTACAATGAAAATGGAATCGCGCATTTTGTATGTCGATGATTTAGCTTAGTGTGACTTTTAAATAATAAATGACTATTATAAACAATTTCACTCGGCGCCATC
Source organism: Biston stratarius (assembly GCA_950106695.1). Taxonomy (NCBI): domain Eukaryota; kingdom Metazoa; phylum Arthropoda; class Insecta; order Lepidoptera; family Geometridae; genus Biston; species Biston stratarius. The sequence continues at coordinate 15,448,098 of OX467109.1, read as the reverse complement.
TAAACCCCAAACTAAGCAAATCTTGTACTATAGGGCTCAGATAACTGGTAGAATACCTACTTGTATACTTTTTTATGTAAATGCATACAGAACACTAAGACACAGAACAAATATTTATTATCATATAAATGTTTGCCCTGGGTGGGAATGAACTTACGCCATACAGCTCTTGAAGCAGATATTCTATCAAAGAAGCAATAAAAAATACTGTAAATACTCCATGTTCATCAACCTCGAGTATTGCAGCGAATGAGTCAAATCTTCATTTCCATGCCGTCGCGGATCCATTTGATTTAAATAACAATCACCCACCGAGTCATTCAAAATAATGACACGGAAAAATGTATTTGTATGTGTGGTATCATTGGATGCTGCAGTCATTTCATGCCTTACATTGTGTCTAGTCACGGTCGCTTAATGAGGACTTGGAGCCCCGAGCCCCGGCTGCGAGAGACGAGCGATGGAGAACATCAACATCACCAGTCTACTCCGATCCTTCGATGAGAAGAAGGTGGGGAAGTGGCTGCTCGCACCCACCTTGCACGCAGTCATTCTATTGTGATTTCTTTACAGTTAGATGCTCGTAAATATTAGACTAAGAAGTATAATAAAAAAATAAAAATCGATTCTTCTATTTCTACTTAGCCAATAATAATTCTAATTCTACTTATCTTAAAATCATTCTACTTAGCCAAGCACGGCTAGGTTACATTGTTTATTTAAAAAGTCTATATCTACATATCCTCTGATGATTATGAAGCCGAAAGGTTTATCTTCCCATTCACATAATTATATTAGCGTTAGACCCATTCTTAGATAATCAAGGTATATTAAGAATGGTATTTACTACTTTGAGAAGAAACACCCCATATTGATTGATTCGAAGCATCATTTTATGAAGCTCTTGTTTGAAAGAGAACACATTGAGCTTCTAAGATGTGATGATCCTCTGCAGCTTCTTTCGTCTGTCAAATAAAATCGTTAAAATTGATATCGACTCAAATACTACCGGCAAGACAAGAAACTGACAACAACATTTTTAGGGACTATTCAAAATTAGGTATGTGGGACCAATCTAAGGATACATCATTTTAATTTTATTTTTTTAATCTGTTTTTAAATGCACATGTTATGAAATAAAAAAGCAAACGAATTGACAACCTCCTTGTTTGGAGTTGGTTAAAGATACCTATTGACATCATTTATAGCCTCCCATTAGAATTCTGTATTAACCACACCACACTAGTTCCCAGTTCGTACCAAAGAACTACTTAGTGTAACATCATGACCGCCTTACCCAGTAACTTTCCTCGAACCTACACAAAATTGACATCTCGGCTGTCGGAATCGGTAATCGCATTATGTTAGGAACTTTCAGTAACTATAATAGGGTCAAGAGATATATTTTTAGTGTATTTCCGTTTTAAAGTCGTTTTAGTTGCAACAGTTACAATAACCACGAGTCTTTTTATCCTCTTCTCGCTGCAGTGACGCTGCCGACACGCGTGTCGCCCGCACACGAGCCTCCTCAGGACGTGTTGACTTCTCGAGCGCTTGGCCGAAACTGAGGCAAGTGATTACTGCAGTGAGAATAGGATACACTAAAAATATATAAAAACATTGGAGTACATCAAGCAGGTACTTTCTCTTAGGTTTGGCGTTTGTGCGCCCATGTTGCAAGTCAGCTGGGTTCCTAGTTGCGCCAGCGCATCCGGCGCGGGGAGCGATAAATCAGTTTCTTTATCGAAATGATAATTGCGTATCATTACGCGGTATAATCTTGATTGAATGGGAGTAGCGCGCCCCGGCTGGACTCGGCTCGCTACCGCGCCCTGCGATCTCAGCGGCTTTACGTTATCTTTGATTCCCAGGGACGTGGATTCAAGTGAACTATTAAAGTCGAAATTGTAAGCTGCATAAGAAAATGTTAAGGTGTGATGACAGAATTTAAAAAAGCTGTTAACGGATTTGTCGTGTCTGTGGTATTGTAGATATTTGTAAGAAATAAAAGTTGCCATCAGGGCAACCTGTGCTTTTTGCTTCCCAATCATCATCATCATCAGCCATAGGATGTCCACTGCTGGACATAGGCCTTCTCCTGGGGGGGTTTTGCCAATACTCGCTACGCTTGGCGGGTTGGTGAGCGCAGTTAGGTATGATTGTTCAAGGAAGACGCTGCTGCCCATCTTCCGGGTGACATCCCTTAGCCGACTGTTACGACAACCACGGGTAGAGAGGGTGGGGTACTATTCTTACGCCGGCACCACCACGGCAACATACCGGCTTCCCAATACCGACTTTAAAAAAATGTACACGTTTACTTCTGTTAAAACGTATAGTGGGATTATAGACATTTGTAGCGATGATAACTCAGTGATTAGTGCGGTCGGTTCACACGCCGGAGGGCTATGACTTGAGCTGCCGGTGAAGGAAAACATCGTGAGGAAACCAAAACATGGTGGTCGGGTAGGCTCTACTTCTCGTCTGGCCAGTTACTACTCTTAAGTTGAAAATTTGCTACAAAGCACCTAGCGGTGTGTTTCGACCGCCGCGCTTGAGAGCCAGTTCCATTCCAGGCTAGGTGTGTTTCTTCGACCACACCGTACCTTAATATCAGGAAAAACATGGTAACTGGAAAATAAAGTCTTGCTCTATGACACAAGTTGAGACTAAATTACGGCCGAAAATTAGTTACCTAGAACTTAACCTCGCCTTAATTCGCCCCTGCGCTCAAGACCGTGGTTGCTCCAGGGAGGTCTTTTACTCGTGAGGAGATCTTGACAACGTGTTTGCTCTTAATAACGGAAATTACACTAAAAAGAAACAATATTGGCTGCAGTTACGTGTTAAAATGTTAACGACTCCTTATGCGCTGCGTCGGGTGCGCGTGGGCGTCGTTTATGACAGCCATAGGAATTACCCCTGTCTTTGGCTACTTCAGATTTTTATTATATTTTAATTTAATACCAAATAGTAAAACAGTTTCGGGTTTTTTCTAAATTATCGAGTTCTCCGCAACTATTCCCTCTGTATTTCCATTTTTTGTAAAACACATTACAATTTTTTTTTTTTTTAAAAGATTGTTAAGTGACGGTGTGGTCGAAGATAAAAGAAGAGCACACCTAGCCTGGAATTCAACTGGCTCTCAAGTGAATCTGCCGGTTCACACTGTTAGGTGCTTGGCGGCAGATTTAAACATGAGAGTGGTATGGTAGCAAGTCAAGTATTAGGTAGCTCAAGCTCTTTGTGGGGGTTGAACCCACGCTCTTCGCTACACGAACCGATGCGCTATCCACTGACGTATCATTGGTACATAACTATCGAGACTGATGTGGGTTTGATACAGTTTAACGGGGCTACTCACGTTTAATTATAGTTTCATAAAAAAATATTGTTTGTTCAAAGCGGTTACAAACGAACATTATGGACCTTATATTTTATAGATAAGTAAGTACAATAATTTGGCGACACGTAGGTGTTTGGATACGAGCGAGTGCGCTCTAGAGTTTCCTCATTTTATGAATTTGAGAGCCGACGTGTTCTACGTAACTGATTAAAGATTATCCCCTACTTTACTTTTATTACATTCATAAACGCCTACCGACGTATTACAGCATTCCGACAGGATCGTTTGAGAGATTATGCTTAGAAGAAACTTTGATGTGAAATGACATGACCACGATGGTTTTGTAGTGATGATAGCTCAGTGATTGGCGCGGTCTGATTACGCGAAGGAAGGCTGTGTGTTCCAACCCTAACAATGAGCTTGAGCTGTCGGTGAAGGAAAACATCGTGAAGAAACCATAGCGTGGTGGTAGGGTACGTTCCAGTACTCGGCTGGCTGGTAGATATCTGCTTAATGTAACGTTTGCGCCGACATTTCCAACTAAGATAATTGAATTGTTGTAACAGCTCCATAATTATGTTTGTGGACCCAGGCACGACATGTTTAGCCTTTATCTCACCTTATCTACCAGCGTGTAATTATTAGCGATGCTCCAGCCACGCCTCACTCTTCTACTTCTAAAAACATGCGCAACTTATAGCGGTAGTCAGTATGGCAAGTTGTGTATTCCAAGAAATATATTGATAAACTCAATTTTACGTCCCAAATTGGCAACAACTTGATCTTTAGCACCAATATAAGTAGCCACAGATGTCAGGAAAAAGGCAGATAGAGCGTATACGTCAAACGTAGTGAAGTCACTCGACTAGCTACGCAGTTATGCGTATTACCGACTCGTTGCTAAGCTGCGTACTGAGTACGAAAACGTATTACTCGCGTATTTAGTATTACCGAAATTGCAGACATTTTCAAGTTTGGTGCGCGGCGTCTGGCCCTTAATCTGTGTTAGTAGCAATTCGGTATGTAAAGAAAAAAAAATACTTTGCTGATTCCAAGATCATTTCGAAATATTACATTCCTGTACATTATTTTGACGTTTAAAACTCTCTAAACTATGAGATGGGGTATATTTCAATAAAATACACAAGATAAACTTGACTTTCAATGAGCCCCATAATGACGTCATGTAGTTCGCTGTGCAAAAGCAATGGCGAACCTAAACAAAAACTGTCAATGTCAAGTCAACGCAGCGTTGGATTTCGTACTATAATTACAGTATTTGTACAACTATTTCATGCTCCGTACTAGATACTATCCATATCTAAGGATAGTACGGAAAAATACTATAATTTCGTTACTTCACTTATAAAATACCAAAATAGGTAAATATAACACCCGTGCATTGCCAAATCACGTAAAAAAAAAGTTCATTGGGTTTGTCCTTTTTCTTTTTGGCATCATACTCTGTGCATTCTGTCAGTTCTAATGTTTCTGTAAAACAGCTGTAATAGATCCATCTATTTTTTTAAATCTTAATAGATTTGCCAGCGGCGTAATAGCGTAATAATCCATACAAAAAAGTAATAGATTAGCAACATTAAGAAGCTTTGATAAACAAAATTCTTTACTTCATGTCAGTTGTCAAAGTCAATCAAATGTGTCAAAATATTCTTTTTTGTTTTACATGGCAAAGGCCTACTATGGATATTCAGCCAACCTTATGACGTCATCGCTATCAAAAGTTTGAAAACGTATTAAAAAACAACTACCGCATAAAAAGCCAAAATATTAAAATTAGTTTCATGAAATAAAGTTTACTATCAGAAAAAAATATAAAATAAATACTAAAAAAAACTTTACATACCGAATTATTCTACACGCACCGCCATTTATTTCAGGCGTTTTTGGCAAATCTCTGGTCATGAAATTAGCAGTTTTATCTTTATGTTGATCCATGAGCGATAACAAGTACTTGCTTGTTCTGTCCATACTGCAGGCTCGCTGTACTGCCGCGGCGAGCAGCTCAACAGACGGCCTCGACAAGTGTTATTACTATGAGAGGATATCGATAAAAATAATAACTTCTTGCTGTTATACAAACTTAATATTGGAGTCGGGGCGTGTCCGCTAACGCTACTCTGTAATACTGCTGTAATACAGCCGGCAACACTTTCTACCTGTAAGTACCTACATACCGGTAGTTAGCGAATTTATGAATAGAAACTTGGAGAATGTCATAATTTTTATTCTCATTTACGTAAAGCCATCACTAAAATCTGGCTTTTACAACAAAAATTTAATTAGACCGAAGAGACATTACACACACACACACTCTCACACACACTCACACACATTCTAAACATTCCTTTTCATTTTTCTATTTATTATTTTTTATGGCGTGCATATAGTCATTTTCTCGTCCGGCGGAGTGTATTGTTATGCAGGTAACACAGGTTCATTCCTAGCGCGGGTAACAATGCTTCTCTGTGAATGTTATCTGTCGAATAAGACTTTGGATTGACTATTGATACACGACGTATGTAATTGCCAAATACATTTCATTTCATTAATGCTCCCAAGATTCTATTGCGAGGGCCATAAACACAAAATCACGTATATCTTTTAATTCCCACGGCCAGAGCAAATGTTTTGCAAACTAGATCCAAATACACATATAAAATCGTGCGACTCAACTAGTTTTTAAAATTGAATTGCCACATATTGTAAAAAAAGAAATAATAAAACACATATTTATATTTTTCTTGCCCAGTAGAATACAGACATTATTCTTCTTTATTCACTCGATCCACGACATAAGTATATACATTTTGTTCAATACTCCACAAAAAATTCCGTAATGAATCTTGATGATAATTTTTAATCGATTATAGCTCAGTGGTTAGCGCGATCGGATTACACCACATCGAAGGTCGTGGGCTTAAAATTCAAGAATGAGCTCGAAAAACAAAACAAAAAACATAGTGATGAAATACTTTCTAGTACTCGGCCAACTTGAAAATCTGCCGCCAAGTGTTTCGTC